>CM050888.1:101686028-103138528 GCA_027725995.1 Rhynchospora tenuis | reverse complement strand
TACTAATTATTAATTATTCATAATTAATAATAACAATTTAATAATAATAATAATTATTATTATACATAACAATTTATTATTACTAAATAATTAATAATATATAATTAATAGCAATTATTAATATTTTATAATTAATAATAATGATTTGTTACATAACAGAACATAAACACTTATGCATCTTAAATTATGCAACTCCTTTAGCCACAACCAAACGCCCCTTTTTTAGGTCTAGTTTGCTCTTAGGCAGCCTGGTAGTACATTGTATTTACTTTAAATGTTATATCTCGGAGGCCGCTATCAAGTTTTGGAAAAAAAAAAAAATTGGATAACACTAACAGCTTTGAAAAGCATCGGAAATTTGTTTTTGGATCAAAAATCAGAGGTTGTGTGATGGATCCATTATTTTTAATTTTAATGATAATTATCTCATCTGTACATGCTTCAACGAATCTTGAATGGAACTTGCACAATTTGTGGTATTCAGTTGTATTTTAAAAATGTTCTTGTTACTTGTTACTGAAACATGGAATATATATGCTGCTTTGCCACAACAGCAGTAAATTATTCATGCTTGAGCTTATGAGAATATATATCCCTATTTAAATTGAATTTCTGATGTTCAAACAGGGTATCAAATGCTCAAAACTGTTCACTTTGAAATGATCATCAGAATATATTATGGATTTATGATATATAACTTTGAAAAAAAAAATACAAGATAATTTGAATCCCAAGTATCTTTGCAAGTTATATTTTAGTTCTTTTTACCGATTAATTACCATACAACAGGCATGTAGAATTTTCATGTTGTACTAATTTTGTACTTAAATCACAATCGTGCAGAATAACGGGATTTACTGTTTTAGATTCCTTGATTAGGCTGCGATAATAAAAATGGGTATTGTTCGTACAATGTCTTAGTACCATAGCTCCGGATCTCATATTAATGCTTTGCCAATATCTTATTTGAACCCTGAAACATGGATTCATTTATATATTATGGTTCATTATCTTACTAAATTGTGAACCTTGAATATAGACAGGTACAGCACCATGCAACCAGAATTATAATCTTTTAGCAAATGGAACCAAATATGAACTTTGGAAAAGAATTGACATATTTTTTTAAAATTTTACCTTAAAAGTTCCAACTAATAATTCATAATGGACTAAAGAAATAGGAATATTGAAAGTTGGGCGCGTACATTAAAAAAAAAATGCGCAGAGAGAGATTTTAAGGGGAAAAAAAAAATGAACGCTCAATTTCTACAACCGCAAAGTATGATTGACAACATAACAACTCTAGGAGAAAATGATAAATCAAAAACATAATAAAATGATAATTGATGAGTACTTGATGCTTAAGCCTCGGCTCAGACTGAGACTATCAATCTCTCTTCTCTAGTGGTCTATTTCATTAAAGATTAAAATATATGGGATTTTTTTCTACAATTGTAAGAAAAATTACTTTAAATATATGCCAAGTCTTAGAAATAAGAAAAGTTAATCAAAATTATATTTGTTTTAGACCTCGAACACCTTGAAATTACATGCTAATAATGACAGTTTAGTTTTATACATTTAATCTACTTAAAGTGGGATTAAAAAATTAAAATATTTTAACTATCGAAAGAAAACTAATTAAAACTTCTGACTTCGTCATTTTTCATTTGCATCCAGAATATTATTTATCAGCTTATTGCAAATCAAATGCCTAAAACACGTGTAATCGAATAGACACCATGCACCCTTATCTTGCATCCCTCTAGACCACCAAAAAAAAACAGAGGGGGGGGGGGGGGGGGGGGGGGGGGGGGGGGGTGGATCGAGAACTATAATAGCGCCTTTTTCTCAAGAAAATAAGGGGAAATAGAAAGTTCTTTAGGCAACTCTGCATCCATATATTAATTTATGCCTACAAAAAAAATAGTAGGAAGAGAGCATTTCAGTATTTCACACAAAGTCAGCCTACGGGCTTTTTCGTTTCAAAAAAAAAAGGAAAAAGTATTTCACACAAAGACACGTACCATTGTACTAAGTACCAAATCTAGCTTCCAAGAGCAGTTCAGTACACTAAAGTCACATACCGTTCTATTTAGTACCAAATTCTAATTTTCTATTAACCAATTCTGTAATCTCGTGAATCCTAAGTGGGGTGGGGATCAAAAGGTAGTTGGAGGCATTAAAAATTCCTAGTTTTACTCTGTTTAGGAATGGGCTTGAGTCTGTTCTTGGCATTAATGCCAACTTTTTGCATTTGTTTGAGACTCGAGACAAATGAGTGAGGTAACAAGACATGCAAATAGACTCGTCTTAGCCTTTCTTGACTTGTCTCTTTGCCTATGGCGTCGATCCAACATCATCGAATCTAATTTTTCAAATTAGAATTGTTTTATAATAAGTAGGCTATTACACAAACTCTGCTTTTATAATTAGTCATATTATTTTTGGATGGGCTTTCTTCAATAAGAAGTAGTGAAACGCTGCTTTACTTATTTTAAAAACAATAATAATAATAATGAATCATAATTGTTTGCCGGTTCTGTCTTAAATTTTCTTTCCGTTTCACAATAGTGTTTAGCCAGAATAAAAAACATTTAGTTGCAAGAAGTCGTGAGTTTTGTTATCAGAATAACAACGGTCGTTATTTTAATTTCAAATCCGAATAGTTTATTCAAAAATACTCAATGTATTATTTCTAGACATCACAATTTTGTACGACATCAAGCTTTATTATTTTAAAAATTGTTATCAAATATTTATTATTTATTATTTTTTTAATAAAAACCAAGTAGTAAAACAATAAAATGTTAACATGTTAAGAGAGGGCCATTTTTTAGAAAGTCCAACAAAATAATAATTTTATTTTTTTACCAAATTTTAATATGTAGATTTTTTTGAATCGCTCGTTTGGACCAAAAAAACTTAAAATTAGGACTTCTAGCTCTGTGTGTACGACCCGGGATCATTAATTATTGAGATACATATTAATGGGTTGGTGCAGTTGAGGAGAAGTTTAATTGACTTCAATTTTAATTCAAATAATAGTAATTATGTGAATTTTTTAAAGTTTGTTGAAAAATATAGCAGATTTAAATATGATTGATTTCATATTATTTAACAATGTTACACTGTTGATCTTCATACAATTAATGACGGCATATTTTAAACTATGATGACTGTATGCAATTTAAAACTTGTTAACATTAACTGTCAATTAGAATTTTCTACACCTGTTCCTGTATATTTATATATAGAACCGACGACAAGCACAAGTTGCTGTTGTGATTGTGCTCTAATGCTCTTTATTAGTCTGTTCAACTTTTCTTCAATCCTTTGACTTGATTTTCTTTTTTCATAACTTAATCACTGCATTGTTGGTGCTCACGAGTCTACTTGAAATATTGTAATTGTAATTTACGTGTCTGATACTTAGTGGAAAGGCCACCAATAATTAGAACGTGATACACAGCTTATGACTTAGTTAATGTTAAAAAATGCCATGCAATTAATTTTATACGAGAGAGAGAGAGCAATGTATGTAGTATTGACTGAGAAAATGATGCGGTTTATGTCTTAAATCTGGTTGTTTTGTTTGCATAAGCACCTTGATTTAGAAAGCAAGGGATTAATTATATAACTGCTTTTATTAAAGAAATGAGAATACACCACTATTGGAAAGCTTATTAAGGAGATGCTCACACGAGGTCTGATTAATATTCTTGGATAAAGGAATAATAAATGACAAGAATGTTTAATTGAAGAGATCGTGCCACATGTTTTGGTAGACATAATAATATTTAAGGCGCTGGATTTAAGACAGATCATCTTAGTCTGCATTCAAAGGGGAAAAATTACTAGAGGTTTTTCCTCATTTTGTTATGAAATTTGAAAGTTTGATTGTAGGTTATAAAAAAAAAAAAAAAACAATGTTGTGCCGATAAATAGAACTTGGATTGCTATATTAACTACAAAATAATGTCCCTCAGCCTGTAATTAATCTAATGCGATATGATTTGTAAAATTGGTTTGATCCGTAAGCGCTTATAAATGTTAAATATTCTAAGCCTCTTTTTGTATATCTTCTTTTAAATTACATGATGTGCAATGGAAATTGCAGTTATATCACATAGCCTAATCCACATATTTTTTTTTTTTAAAAAAAAGCATAATATCTAGCAGTAGTTGAACTTATTTTTTTTCCTTTAAAATCTCCGTTACTCTCTAGGTTTATTTTTGCAAATGTAGAAAAGGCAAGACACGTTACCATTTTATATATTTGACGGGTCATGTTTGCACAATTATTAACATTTAAGTTGTTGTGCGACTGCCTAAAATCATTTTCAAGTACGATAATAGCGTCAATAAAAAAACTGAAGGCCGAGCCTAGAGATATTACAAGCTGTAGCAAAAAGTCAAAATGGGACACGACTTTAAGATTGTTTTCAATCATAAGTAATTTTTCATAATTGTCCCCACCCCCCCCCCCCCCCCCCCCCTCTCCCAAAAAGGCATAGAAAATGTGGGTTGCCTCAATCCTTCACTTAGCTCCGTCCATGAAAAAACTCATGTAGCTATTTAAATAATAGCACTTCAAGGACAAGCTCTCCAATTTTTATTTATAATTTATTATATATATACTATTTTTATTAGTAATATATGTATATTTTTAAATATATATAACTTCAAAAAAATTTATTTTATTGACTTACAAAATTACAATCAAAATAATCATTATATATTAATATCAAACTTAATGTAATGTGCAACCCTGTCCAAGATATTCGGACCCGGCCTGTCCACGAGAGACGGAATGTGACGATTCATGCTACTAGAGACGCAACTAGTACGCTTTTACTCGTCGATTGGCCATAGACCATAGTTAATCCCAAAACACGAGCTTTAAACTGTGGATTAAGTGTTGACCCCATTGCCTCAGCCTTGTTTGGATTCATTAGTGTTACCAGCTTTGAGCTTTTCTATCCTCGTCAACTTTAGAATCAATCTCCTGGAAAGGTGCACAGAAATTGACACCAACTTTTAACTCACTATACTGACGTCTCAATCAATCCAAGTTTTACAAAGGTTGTTGGATTTGTGCTCCAATAACCCGTTTGTGTATGGATGTTTGATTATCAATTAATTTACTGTTAAATCAGCCCCATCCTATTTAAAATAATAGTTCTATTTGTTTGCTTTTCATTAGGACTAGATTATGCAAAATAATATTCCCATAATTTATTTCTTTTACTCAGTAACCTTAATGGGTTAGAATCACGGGTAAGATTAACTTTCAATAGTCATATAGTGGTACTTTCTAGTACTTAATAGCAGCAGCGTTATTCGTTTCATTAATGATAATAATAAAAGAACATACCAACTTTGCTCACTAGAATACCCCTAGAGGAAAAACTTAGACACCAGACCATGTGACACAAAACTGACCACTAAGTTATGGCAAAAACAGAGTGAAAAAGGCCATAAATTTGAGCAACCTCAAAATGCAAAGAATTGGGGGAACAAAAAAGATGTGGTGAGTCGTTGTGTGGCTTATTCACTGACAGTTTGGCACACTTGTGATCGATATGGGAACAGAGCTTAGCATTACAAAACAAATAAATAAAGCAAACTGTTCTCGTCTGTCTTTTCTTCTGGTACAGTGACGATCTGAAAATGCATACTTTCTTTGTTTTGCTTCCATACTTTCATCCAAATCGCCAAAATAAATAAATAATATTAATAGATAAACTGGCAGCACATTGTTGAATAGGGCAGTCAAACATTCTTCGGGGACCCTGTTGACGCTTGCAATAGCACAAGTAGGGCAGGACATTTATAATTCATTACTGAAAAAATTCATAAGTTTATTTTGATCATTAGATAAAATAAAATAAGAACAGAATTAAATATAATTAATTGTACTTCTTTTGCTATTAATGTTCTAAACAGAATGATTTAAGTACATGTTTTTATGTAGTCATTCTTCATTCTTGTAAAATTTCATGATAGATGTACAAGTACAGTAATATTTTTTTCAAAAAAATATTATAACAGTCATCCAATCAAATGAATAAACACTTTCATACACATGTGACATAGTAAAACTCACCAAATTTTCTTATAAATATTTAATTGCGAGACCTTTCTAATTCCTATTGCATTCCAATGTGCAGAGAACTTCCATGAGCTAAGAGTTAATAGGCCTGGTCAAGTCATGGGGTCCTCTTCGTGACATTGGGATTTGGAAAAGGTGTATCGTTCAAGTCTCTCTGCCACTCTCCAAAATTCGTACCAATAATTCTTCATAGTTTTCTTGAACAAACAAGGTCAAAAGAATCTTGCTGGCTGTCCATGAGATACCTCTAAATGCCGTACCAGCTACTTGTTGGCTTGATGCACTGTAATTCTTAGGAATTCTCTTGTCCGATACAACTCAAATGTTTCTTTGATTGACTACAGAGTCGATTTATAATGGCCACTGACAAATTCACGTTTTGTTGTGTTGGTAAGTTATGTAAATCATATGTGAAATTTGGTACGGACAAGTATCATTTCAGCATTTCACCTATTATTCCTGATTCTATCCTTTCTGTATATTCTTAGTTCACCAAGCGTCCAAGCCCTGAAAATTGAGTCCTTACCACGTTAGGCATGGATCTCCGCTCTTGATTTTTAATGAGGAAGATTTATAGGAAATGATGGTAATTTATGTACATGAAATCCTCAAAATGCAGGTATTGCTCCAATATTATTATCCAATTCTGTAAGCTTTGTCTAAAAGAAGAAAACAAAAATAAGTACTATCCAATTCATCAGTATAGAACCTGTAATAAAATTCACCTTGTTATCGGCCTCAGAGTCTTGTTTGATTAAAATTTCCAGCAATATTTTTAGGCTGGCCTGTCTGGTAAAATCCATCTGATTACAGATGATACAGTATATTTTACAATACCAGGCTAAAGTTAAGAGGCCCAAAATGGTTCATTTCTTTCTTTTTTATTGGTGGTAGACTGGTAGTAGTAATGACTCGCTTGTCGCTTCTGAGATTTATATCACAACCTTTTCAGGTGTGATACACACCATCCATGGTTTTCCCATCCAGGACCATCCATGGGCCTGGACTGGGCTTTCAAGAGATTCAGGCCAAATTGTTGCTCCCAGGAACCCATTTTCCGCACAATGACATCATCATTTCGCGAGATGACGTCAGCAAATTTTTTTCAGCGATTCAGCGACATTACAGCGCGTGATGACGTCATCAAATTTTGTTGGTATAAGTGTTTTAAGGGTTGAAATAAATGTCTTAATTGTTCAGTTAGTTTCAGACAAAAATTCAATTTTCGTATTTTGTTTGTTTTTTTAGTGTTATAAGGGTTGAACTAAATGTGTTAAGTGTTCAGTTAGTTGCCTGCGAAAATACAATTTTTGTACTTTCTGTTCATTTAGTTACGTTAAGGGTCGAACTACATGTATTGAAGTGTTCAGTTAGTTGCAGCATAAATTTGATTTCACTATTTTTTGTGTTCGGTTAAACATGTTAATAGAATCCATTATTTCAACAAACTGAACATTTCTATTAATAATATCATCAATTAATAAATGCATAATACATACACAATGAAACAAGATGAACCCTTACAGATACTAACTAAACACATATGATGATTAACTACTCCTTTACAAAATCTAACTGAACACATATAACAAATATAAATTGGCTCCTCTGAAGTTGGATGTTTGCATCGGCTGGTGCTAGATCCTTGTTTCTGGTCAAAACAACAAATCCGTTTTTTGCCTCCTTTGCTCTACAAATTACAAAAAAAAACTCATCCAGTAGGAAAAAATTAAAATAGAAAAATAAAAAAAACATTCAAATTCTTTGAATTTCTTAATTAAATTAAAATCAATTCAGCAAGTACAAAAAATTCATTTTACCGCTTGAAATCAATGAAATTATAAACGAAAGTAGCAGGAAATCTAACCAATAACAACAATCTCAATTTCCATTCGTGTCTTTCATTCAAACATTTCATCAATTCAAATCAAAAGAATGAATCACGTTAACAAATTTGACATACTGTAAGCATATTGGGATAAGATACATGTAGATCCAAAAAAATTGCCCAAAATCCTAGATCGGAAAATATATGATACTTGCCTTGACGTGGGTTTTGTCAAGTCGCTTCGGATCACCGGAGAAGAAAGGGAAACATGTGAGAATCGCCGTGAAAGAGCAAGATGCGAGTCTGTTTCTGTCGTTCGGAGCGAAAATCGGCCACGGGTCGCGTAGAGTCGGAAGAAGAAATGATGGCTGCGGCTAGGTTAGGAGGGGAGATTTGGGGGTATATATGGAGGTGGGCCAGTCGCTGGGCCTGTTATTGGTCCAATAAAAATCTGTGGATGGGTTGGATGGGAAAAGAGGGGATGGAGAGTACCAATTCTGCAACCTTTTTGCGTTTTGATTGTTTCTATAAACTTGGTTTCTTCATGGCCCATTAAGGTAGAAACAAGCCGAGGACGAGAGAAGTAAGCCCATAAAAGGAATTGAATGAATTCCTGGTAAGTGGTATTGTGGTAATTTTCTGTTTACAGATCCAACAGTGTATGAAGACTTGCCGTGTACTAATTATATTATTCTGTGGTCAAATAATTACGTTTTAACCACAGACTCGGCTAACACATATGGTTATAAATTGGGACAACTAAGGTACCTCTTTCTTTTCCTTAACAAAATAAGAAACAGAAAAAAAAAAAAAAGGTTGGAGCAAGAACATTTCAGCGCACAAAGTCACGCACCATTCCACTAGGAACCAGGTTCTGATTTTCTGAAGAGCAGTTCAGTACTCAGTACTCACAAGTCCCGTAACCGTTATATGAACCGACCATGTAATCTCGTGCGAATCGCTAACTCGAAGTGGGATCGGCATGAAAAGTAGTTGGAGGCATTAAAAAGTATATTTTTATATACTCTGTTTAGTATTTAGTAAATGGGCTTCGGTCCGTTTTTGGCATTAATGCCAACTTATTTACATTTGTTGAGACTTGAGAGTACAGAGTGAGGTGACAAGACATGCAAAGAGACAACTCTTATATTGAAGTTAGCGGTTCCAATTTCCAAGTACAAGTTAATAGAAACGGTGGAAAGTCTAGCGAAAGTGCAACTTCTCCGGCGGCCTCTCTCCCAATTTCTCTCCTTCTTTCCTGTAATGTACTCTCCTCTTTTTGTCTTACTAGCTCTTTGCTTTTTGGTGCTCTCTATTTGGTCCTCAAATCTCTTCCCTTGTCTGAAATGCTTTAGCTTTCCGCCATCTCTCTTGATTTTTTTTGTCTATTATGTTCTTAAAACAGTTCAGTTTTTTCAGTCCATAATTCAGTTCATTCTCTCTTGGTCATTATACTATTTCTTTAGTATCCTTTATTGCATGCATTTATAACTTTACATTTCTCCAATGCACCTCTTCAATTGCAGAAATCTGTTGGGTTTTGGTTATGCACCTCACCTGTTTGATTAAGAGCCGAAGTGGCAATATTCATTTGTCAAGTAAACTCATCTGAGGTTCTCTTCTCTGTAAGTGTTGGTTGTAATTTATTAACCAGTAGCAAGTATGAATATCTTGGCCTGGAACTGTTCCGGGAGTGGAGGCCGCTCAACAGTTTCCACCCTTAGAAGATACCTCCACAGTGCTAGGGTTAAAATAGCGTTTATATCAGAAACTAAGTGTAGAACTGAGGTGGCTGTGAAGAGGATAAGGAAGTTGCCATTGAAAAATAGTGAAGTGGTATCTTCAGTTGGTAAATCTGGAGGGTTATGGTTGCTTTGGGATAATGAAGTCAGTGTTAAGGTGATTGAAAGATCGCACTACTTAATTTTTGCACAAATCAAGGAGCATGCAGCAGGTACACCTTGGCTGATCGAGGTGATTTACGCTGACCCACATGGCAAAGTATCCGAATACATCTGGGATAGGATACAGTGGCATACGAAGAATGACACACGACCTCTATGTTTATTTTGGGATCTTAATTCTATCATGGATACTAATGAGAAGATAAGAGGGTCATCAAAGCTTAATTTTAAGCAAAGAAGATTCATGTCAATGATAGATAGAACAGGGCTGTTGGATCTAGGGTTCCATGGTGCTGCTTACAAGTTGTCCGGCAATAGAAGTTACAACAAGTATATACCACAGAGGTTAAACAGGAGCATCGCATCGGTCACATGGCTCGCACGTTTTCCAAATACAAAAGTGTACCACCTTCCAAGATACTCGAGTAATCGCTGCCCTATGTTGATATGCACGCAGCCGAGCAAGACAAAATGTACAAAATCTTTTCGGTTTGAAAACTGGTGGCTTTTCTACCCAGAGATAAAAGATATTTGTCATAAGGCAGCCCGGCAAGGGAATTGTTCCTGGACGGAGACTGTCACGCAACTTAGGAGAGAAGTCAAGGAGTGGAGCAAGAAAATAGACACACCACACAAACAGCTTGTAAGATTGGAGATACAAATGAATGAGATTCAGCAAAATGTGTGGGATCCGAATTATATGATAAAGCAACAGCACATACAGAGGTTGTATGATGAGTGTTTGCTACAATTGGAGGCTTATTGGGGCAGCGAGCTAGATTGAGGTGGGCAATTTATGGAGACGAAAATACAAGCTTTTTTCATGCTACTGCAGTATCGAGTAAAAGGCAGAATGAAATCAAAGCACTGCAAAACGACCAAGGTGAATGGATTTCTGATATCAAAGGCATTCGGTCTCTAATTATGGATCATTTTAAATCATTATACTGTGTTGAAATACCTCAGCTAAGGCCTCAAGTTGCAATGGGACTATTGAGTTTTGAGCCCCTGTTTCTTCAAGGCCTGCCTAAATTAAATGAATGGCAAATGGCATGTTTAGCTGAATTTCCCTCGAGGGTGGAGGTTGAGCATGCCGTTTTCTCACTTGGTCCAGATCGTGCGCCTGGACCAGATGGTATGACGGCGAGAGCAGTGCACAACCATTGGGCTGATTTTGGCCCAGTAGTTATTGCTGAGGTGGAGAAATTTTTTAGTGTGGCAGTAATGGACCCAAAAATTGCGAAATCAAATACAAAACTGGTCCCAAAGAAATCAGAGCCAATAAAAATAACAGATTTCAGACCGATTAACATCTGCAACTTTATTTACAAAGTAATTTCCAAGATGATCACTAACAGATTGAAGCCGCACATTGCCAGTTTAGTGCTCTCCACACAGACAGCTTTCACTCCGGGACGGGAGATATCAGAAAACGTAATTATCCTTCGAGAGGTCATTCATTCTTTCAACCTGAGCTCATATAAGGAAAATTCTTTTTGCTACAAATGTAACCTCTCTAAGGCATTTGATAGGATGAGGTGGAATTTTATTATCTCTGTTCTTCACATGTATGGCTTCCCGGGGACATACATAAATTAGGTCAAAGCATGTTTGACATCAGCCAAATTTGCAATTTTAATTAATGGCAGGGCAGATGGGTTCATAAAGCCTACACAGGGGCTAAGACAAGGTTGCGCATTGTCTCCCTATTTGTTTATACTTGCCATGGATATCTTAGCAAGATTGCTCCAATACAAGGCACAGTGGAATAGGATAAAAGGGTTAAGTCTTGTAAGAGGAGCTCCAGTGTTAACCAGCCTCATGTATGCAGATGACCTATTGATATTTGGAGAGGCTTCTCCTACAGAGGCCATCGAGATTTTGCAGACACTAAATCTATTTTCTGATTTATCAGGGCAACAAGTGGGACATGAAAAATCTAAAATATGGTTCTCCAAGTGCACACCCTTGGATGTTAGAACATACATAATGGCTGCACTGAATGCAACTGCAGCAACCTCAACCGAAATGTACCTGGGGGTTCTATCTTGGCATCTAAACCGAGTGATTTTAGTTATCTGGTGGATCGGGTGGACAACAAGCTGGCTCACTGGAAACAAAACATGCTATCTCAAGGGGGGAAATTAGTGCTGTTGAAGTCAGTGGTGGAACCATTGATGATATACCCCATGTCCACGTGCCACTTGCCCAACTCACTAATTAAAAGGATCATGGCAAAAATCAGATCCTTTTTTTGGGGATTTCAAGACCAGGACAAGATGCATTTGGTAAGTTGGAAAGAGATAACAAGGAAAATGGTGCGAGAATTAGGCGTCCGGGATCTTATTACACTTAATGAGGCTCTTATTATGAAATGTTTATGGAGACTACTGACAGATGGTACTGCTCTTTGGACGAAAATTATGGCAGCCAAGTACACGTCCAAGCAATCAATTTGGCACACTACGCGCACATCTAAGTGTACTAAGCTATGGTCTGGCATATTGAGTATGAGGCAAACCTTGCAGAAACATGTTGTCTGGTTAATCGGTAAAGGGGATAAATGTAGTGTATTTGATGAGCCATGGCATGACAAATGGCTAGAGGTGCGTCCTATGACCGCCACACATAGTGAGTTGGTAATATCAGATCTTATTGATTGGGAAACACATACATGGGATACAAAAAAATTGGTGGACAATTTTGGATTCCTTATGGCGCTCTTTATCATGGTTAGCCACCCATGGCCACCAATCAGAGAGCAGCAGGAAGATAGATTAGTTTTCTCATATGCCTCCAATGGTAATTTCAACCTAAAGAAAGCTTATAATTTATTGGAGGGCCAAAAAGCTTTTGACCACCACCAGCAAATGGTTCGGCGCACTATATGGAAACATAATGGGATGTTGCCAAAGGTCAAGATTTTCTTATAGATGGCAATGCTGAATTTATTGCCTATGAGAGCACCGTTACCGACATGTGCTCTATGTGGAAGTGCAGAAAATGAGCCAATACATGTGTTATTTAAGTGTCAGAGAGCACGTGCTTTGTGGCTAGCCTCGCCGCTGGGAACGAGAACCGATGACTTACCAGACAGCATGCAAGATATAATGGCTACCGCTTGTCAGCAATTGGACAAAAAACAACTACTTCTATTTGTCAACACCATGTGGGTCTTCTGGAAAGAGAGATGTACAGAGGCGGAAAATAAAGGTTTGGTACAATCTGATTTGAAGATAGCTGGGGACCTTAACAGATTGACATCTCTTGCCTCCATTCTGCATTTTACCAAGTTGCCAAGTGTTATCACTCTAGATGTCAATGGTCAGGGGAATTGGGGTACATTATGCTATGTCGATGTGTCGTTATGTCTGGTGTGACGAATGGTACTGGTCCAGTATGGGATGTTTGCAAAACCTTTCCACAGGCAAGTTCTTGTTTTATTGGACAGATTTGCAATTTGCAGATAGATCCTTAGTTCTTGTCAGTATCATTTTCTGATAAAAATGCTTCTCTCATATATGATTTGTGTTTTTTATCAATTAACTATAAAGTTATATATGGTGAAGTCCTGCTAGTATTGGAAGCATTATTTAAACTTTGTAAGTCTCAGTTTTCTAACGGAATGGAACATCAGGTCTAACAAAATTTTATTTAGTCAGTTTTCATTCAACAATTGGGATTTGTGTACCTTGCAGTTAGTTTTTAGGAGAAAATATGGATGACAAAAACTTCCTTATTACCAGTACAGAAAACATTTTTGTTAGATTAGCTATATAGATTTTTTGCCTCCCTGCGTCTTGTGTATTTTTACTGATCAAATAATTTATAATTGTTATATATTAACTGCTTCATGTAGGAATTGATGGCATTGGGTGACAGTGTGCAACATGAATGCATTGGGTTTTGGCTTGGAATCAGAGTTATCTTATTTGTATAATGTTTAATTGTGTTGTTTTGAATCATGTTTTGTGTCCCTTAGGTATCGCGTCTGTCCTACTGTTCATGTTAATTGCTTGGAAATGTGAATTGTAAGGAGTGATGTTCTATTTTGAATAATTTGAATAGATGTAAGCGAAGTAAATCAGTTATTAATTGGTGTTTTTGGGCTAGCCTGTCTGGTAAAGTCCAGCTGATTGCATATGATACAATAGAAACCAGGCTTAACTTAACAAGGCGCAAAATGGGGTTATTTCTTATTTAACTGGTAGTAATGGCTCTATATTGAGATGTCACAACTTATTTGGGTTTTGGTTGTTGCTAGCAACTGGTTTTCTTTCATGACCTATTAAATTTCAGCATAGAGAGCAAAGAAACCAAGCTCAAGAGAACTATTCCCAAATAAATAATGGAATGAACTGATGGTAATTTCCTGTGCAAAGATCCTACACGGAATGAGACTCACCAACATGTGTACTTTCATGTTTGTTGCCACTATTCTAAGGTCAGAGTTACATTTTTACATCAGACTAAGCAATTACTATTGTGATGTATTTGTCACGTTTGTTTTAGAGGGGAGAGACGCGTGAATGAGGTGTTAGAAACTATTTCCTAATAAACAAAAACAATATAAAAATGTTTAATCCATAATATGCTTATTTTTATCTCTTTACCAGTACCATCTCGGCGTAATGCTGATCTTTTGTCTCAAAACTAAGATTTTTTTTTTTGTGGGGGGGAGGGGGGAATCTAAGCTAATTAGTGTTGTTAGATTTAAAAATAATGCATAATAATGTTGTCAATTCCATCATAAATTTGCTATTTTGAGACGGCTTGATGAATTACAAACTGGTAAATGACCAACGAGTCAAGCGCAACTTTTGTATTTTGGTAGTACAAAATTAAACTGTAAATAACATATATGATTGATAAAATAAAAAAATCAATCATAGAAGAAACTGTAGTACTATTACGATTTGTTTAGCTTTGGTTGCAAATTTTCGAATTCTCCGTGAAGATAATTGTTAATATTTTTACAGAAACTGTGACCTTCGTACAATTTCTTCTAGTTCATCGGAATAATTCAACGCCGTAGATATTAGACCCACAAAGAAGAAAAAAAAAAAAAACAGACTGGCTGACTTAAGCGCTTTGATGGGTGCTCCTTGTTTTTTTTTTTTTTTCATATTGACAAATATTTGTAAGCCACAAATGCGTCAACCGTATAAATTGATTTTTTTTTAAATACCGTATAAATTGATTATCAAGCTTAAAAAAGTAAAACTGTACAAATATCTCTATGATTTACATATGCCGTGTATTATATTTAGTATAATTTAAAATTCAGTTAATCGTCAATTAAGCAACGAAATGCAATGATGACCAGTTGAAGATAAATTGTGAATCAAGCATTTCAACTTATTTTTAAATTAAATATTCATAAATGTCTCCTAGACTTTGCACAAAAAAATTCAAGATGCATTATTCTTTGCCACTACAATAAAAACTGATTTCATAAAAAAAATATATATAATTACATCAAACTCCTTTAAATTACAATTCTGCTGCGTAAATAAGATCCCAAACATAATGAGCCGTTTAATCAAGTATTGGAAGAACAGCCGGATCACTGCACACAACCAAACTAATATATTTTTTTACAAAACCTATTGGCATTTTTTTTTTTTTTTTTGAAGAAAATAACCTATGGACTCTGAAACGGAGATCATCTGATGGTCATGGTCCCAAGTCCCAAGCATACATAAAACAAAATTTTCAATTCCACTTCCAAATATCAACACCAACATCTTCAACCATCTCATTACAACCCATCAAAAAGATGGCCATAGGCCATATCAATAAGCACTAAAGAGTGCTCTCGTCAGTTCGATCAGAAACTAACGGTCCAGATCTTCAGAAAGCGATGTGATGCTCTCGCAATAAATTGGAGAGGATCCCTTAGCCTCTCCCTAACGACAGGCGCTAAAGCCGGATCAGCACTTTAGTAGGCACTAGGCATTGTAATTGTAATATGCCTGGAAGTAGGACTGTAGGAGACCACTGCCGTAGGCCATTTCTAATCCTATAATTACTCATGCTGAGGAAATACCATCATTACCTGACCACTGTATGGCCCTACTGGAATAATTGTGCATCCAAGTTATACACTTGTTTTGCGCAAAGTGATTTTTCATTTTTGGAGCTTTGAGGTTGAAATTTCATCTGACATTGTGTGGATTTAATTTGGCATCTGCCCGCTGTATTTTCCGGTTAAAACTTGAAACGAAGGTAGATTTATATGGAAAGCAATTATTATATTATACTCATCCGCTCAAAATATAGAACTTGAGATTGAGAGCACTTGATTGAAACATAGATACAAAAGAGATTTTTTTTTATTATTATTTTTAGAAACGCTAGATAGAGGCCATCTATAGGTTGAATAGATACAAAAAGTCACACTTGATATCGATCCATTTGTTGCTATAATGGGTTCAAATGAATCAAATTGTACGTTTTTTTGGCGTATTAAAAATTATAGGATGAGTGAAATTATGTTAAAAGTGTAATATTGTAATTATTTGATCTATGACTTAATTTTAATAATTTCTTAAAAAAACATAGACATCATGCATACATATATAATATTTTAGGTAGGGTAGTATTTCTACTTTCTACAGTGCGGCTCTGCCACTGCAGTTGCGCGTTTTAAAGATCAAAACATGATTATGACATCAGTAAAATTGTTTTTTTTTTTTTCTTTTTTTTTTCCGGAAAGGTATATTGTCCCCATTGTTAAGTGTTCTCGGGTAGGTTCTGCCGCTGTCCGGTTAACGGTTAATTACAAGTGCTTATATCGTAGGCACGTTGCCTCTCAGGTTTTGTTGATTTATAGATAGATCTTTTATGTACAAATCTCAACGTATCTAGCTATTTTTCGATGTACACTAGTTGAGAAAAATGAGAGCAATCGATTTATAAATATTTCCATTATGCGAATCTCAACAATTCTAGAATTCCATACCATATACATCGTCGAATTTTCCCATCGCTATAATTATACGGATTGTTTGGCAACACAAGAATAAGCCCCAATCCACGAATAAGCTTATTCTTAGGTGTCACAAACGGAGCTAGAATAAGGAATAAAGGTCTATTCACGGCCCAATTATAATTCTAGCAAAATGTTAGAATTAGAATTAGGAATACATGCTTATCCCAATTCTTTATAGAATAGTTGGTTTTTCAATCCGTATAAGAGAATTGGTCAGCTCCAACTAAAATTTTAATCAAATCTCTAATAAATCAAGAGACCATGTTTGAGATAGAGAAAAACTTGATTCTGATCCCGTCCGTTATCATTTTTCCTTACTAGATCAAAACAGAAACAGGAATGATAAGTGTCATCCAACAAAATGTCATCCACGTCATCCAAAAAAAATAAAGTGAACATATACGCATACAAATTAAACATATATAATAAACAAAGTGAACAAATACACTTATTGGATATTGTTTTAGTATTACAGACTGAATATATACTAGATACTTGTTATAACTAACTGAACACTTACGCATATTAGATGTTTACTTATTAAAACAAACTGAACATTTAGGTAGTAAGAAGCACATAGAGAAAATAGAGATAAAGAAGAACAAGACTAAACGGAAGGAGGTAGGGGAGGGAGGGAGGCGAGAGCACTAATGAAAGGGAGGGGAGGGAGGGAGATGAGACGCGGAAGGAAGGGAGGGACAAATCACACCGAAAAAAAGATAAATAAAATTTTGGATGACATGGATGACATTTGGATGGATGACAAGAAACAATTACCAAACAGAAATTGAAGGGCAAAAAAAAAAAAGGGCGTGATTACTGAGATGAGAATTGAACTTGAAAGCCGACAATTTAGCGTTCGAGAAAATAAATGAAACCTGACTTGTGGAGGCGAGATTTCAGAAAAATGTGAAAAATGCTTTCGTTGTGTAATGTGGAGTTTGCTTTGCTTAATGCTTTCGTTTCGTTGCATAATGCATTTTCTTTCGGTGAAGTTCATATATTAAATATTTTGTTTTATCATTTATTTTTACTGAAAACGGATAAAGGACGTAATTTTAATTTCGTCATTTTAAATTCTCAAAACTGTGTTTTTAGTTTATTTATTTTTCAGTTTGAATTTTTAGTTTTGTCCTCTAAAAAACGCTGCATACGTAGTGTCCAATGAGCATATAGGGTTCAAAAATGTGATTCATGAACAGATAAAAGCATGAACGAGGGGGGAAAAGAAAAAGCTACAACCTCACCTTGAATTTATTCATCAAAAGAAAAGTTTGATCGAAATTCATAAAAACTGAAAATAATAAAAAAAATAAAATTTTAGTACTATAGACTTTACATAATTACATTGTACTGTTAAAGATTCAACATAAGCGAACAACATACCTTACCTGGACTTGCACTAAATTTTTTCTTTTCCTAATAAAAAAAAGGCTCCGACCCTACGTCGGAAAAGGATTGGTTGATTATAAGGGAAATTATAGATGAGAGTACTACTGTCCCAACTTTACTTTATTATTATTTAAAAAATAACAATAACAGGTTCCCAACTTTATACCGGAGTTTTTTTTTTTTTTTTTTCTCTTTTTTCTTAAACATGAAAGAAGGAATAAAGGACGCTGGTTATACTTCTGTTCATTCTTTCTTTGAAATAATTAGTGGACGTGTATCCAGTATAGAACAAATCACGCCGTAATTTTTTTTAACAAACATGGCTGAAAATTTTAATTTAATACTAAACATTATTAAGAAAATTAATTTTAATACTAAACATGTCAAAGCGCCTTGTCAGTGACGTGCTTGGGCCTACCCATACAGCACGGTCACGTCCGCTTTTCAAGTTTGAAAAATTTGAATTTTCTACACGTGCGAGTTCCAACAGAGCTTACTATTTTATAAAAATTAATTACTCTTTTTAGAAATAAAATCAGCGCCAACGGGAGTTACATTTACTATTTTTTAAAGATAAAATTTATTTTAACAAATCATTATTTTTCTTAAAAATATATTTGTCTTGCCGCACCAATAACACTGGAGCGTTACTATTTTTTCTGAAGTCTTGTCAGTGCCCTTCGTAACGGGGCCTTGACTGTTTATAATAATTTTTTTTTATACATTTATCATTAAATATAATTTTTTTTGTGTAAAAATAAATTACGGCAAATCACGAGATAATGCTATACTTGCTGATTGCATACTTGCATGGGCAAAAGTGACTGATAGTACAATGGTATGGGCCGGAACTACTGGGGTACAGCGGTGCCGGTCCGAAACCTTGGTTGCACGCATCCATGCGCCGCACCATTCTCATTGCATGCGCATGCAACTATCATTCAAAAGTATTTTAACAGCTTGTATATATTTTTTTATGCTAAAAACTATCATTCAAAAGTATTTTAACAGCTTGTATATATTTTTTTATGCTAAAAATTACCTCCAAGGTTCTATTGGATTGTTATTCGTTGGTGCAGAATGAATTTCTATGTAGCAATATGCAAAAATTCACATTCATATACATATAAAAATTATACGCCTAAAACTAAGGTTTCTTTTAAAATATTACCATGAAAATTATAATGTTTGTACCTTATTTACGTAACATGCATCATCATATAAATAAAACTACAGCTCGTTGACCTGAATAATATTAAAGTTTCATCAAATTTAATTTTTTAATTTAAAAAATATTACAAGAAATCAAACTATTCGTATTTAATATATATTGAAAAAGAGGGTCTCGATGTCATCGTTTTACTTTTCATTTATAATTTTAATTTTTATATTTTAAATGATGAATCCAATCCTTTAATCTTGTTAAGTTTTGTGAGAGTTTCATTATCATAAAATTTCAACAATTTGAGTTTTTTTTTTATATTTGCTCTTAGAATTAATATATCATAGTTAATAAAATAACTTCCAAAATTATAATTCAAATAATATTTAATCTATTTCAACAACACAAATTAATATTTTTCTTATGCCATTGGCATTAAATATGTTAATTTATTGTTTTTCTCGAACAATCTCTAAACGTACGATTTTCTTTCTGGGATGGTGGATATATAGACACATGGAGACGCAGGAAAACTCCGGGGTAGCTGAGACAAGTGGTCAAACAAGGCCAAATGTACCAAAAATCTCCTAACAAGGCAGTGAAAACGCCAAATCGTACGATTTTTTTTCTAGGAACATGACCCCAATGACCCGATCCCACCGACAGATAGGACAGATATGGGACGATCAAAATTGATCATTCTACGGGATTTTACTTTTCGAAAGATAAGGATTCTTTTTGTGTTACTCTCTCTGTATTGACACATGTGTAGCGGGTTTGCAACCTTTCCATTATTATAATTTGAAAACAATGCTTGAATGGTGATTTATGGGGAAAATGATGGAATGACATGAATTAATGTAGATGGACTACACGCCAACTAATTTTCTATTTGAGGTGTAAATTTCTACCCTAATGCATTGAATAATTGTATATTTTATTTTTCTTGATTTGATATAAACCATTGGTTCGAATTGTACATTTGTACTACGATTGCTTTCAGCATTTTTAGAATTAAATTTATTAATATTTATATATTGCTATCTTGCACCTTTTAATACAATTCCTCGATATTTATTGAGACATGATAAGTATTCTAAAAAACTTTCTATTGAAAATGATTACGAAAGAGACTATACACCATAAATTGCTATACTTTTTTTTTTTCTGAAGAAAAAAAATAATTCTTTGTCAATACCAATTATAATTGTTGCTTCAGTCTTGAAATTAATCAGGAGCGGTTTAGATCAATCCACCAGACTTAAGAACTTCGAATTCAATTAAAATTTAAATTGAACCAACTCTATGTTGAAAATATTAAACTAGCCCAAATCTAACCTGATTTGATTTGAAATAACATGAAATTCGAGATTATCTGAACCTGAATGGCTTGATCTAAACAAACAAATTATCACCTGTGCATATTCGAGAGGTGTAAACGTAAGTACGTAACCCAACTCGAAAAACTTGTTCCACTCATCAATCCGACTTAACTTCTTAACTTTTACAACTTGAATTCATTCTTATCAAACCCCGATCCAAAATGATCCGAGTATCTATATCAGTTTGAAATTAGGCAAAATTTGTTTTTTTTTTTAAAAAAAAAAACTAAGCAATTTCAAAATCTAAAATAATCTGAAACCAACAATTTAAGATCCAATCCGACAGAGATCTAAAATTCCAACATGAAGCACAAGAACACAGCTGGTTGAAGCACGCTCTGGTTGAACATGTACAGTGTTACAGGACATGCTTTTAGGGAATTTTCTTTTCGCGCATTGGGCTTTATTGATGTAACATGAGTGGAATGCGAATAATTATGCTTGTGGTGTCTCCTATTTAATACGATCAATTAGTCGTTGCGAGTAATGAGAGCTCCTCACTTGTCAAGCGATCCTACTGTTCTGTTGTACCTCAGTCGCAATGTTAACAATAGTTCAATGTGTATTTACTGTTCAAATTAAAAAAACATGTGTACTTTGCTTTTTTTTTAAAAAATTTTTTGTTCATCTTTTCAAATCATTGTCGAGTTTGGACTTTGAATATGCCAACTCACCTACTTAATTGTTGTATCGCCGAGATGCTAAATAGCACAATTAGGTGCCAATAGCACATTATTCTCTTTCTCTTTTAATGGCTAGCAAACTCATTTCTTCACTAATATATTTACAATTTTTGTAATTACTAGTATGTGTTTGAAAGTCAACTATGGTGTATTGGTGTTCACGTGACTAGAAAATAGTTCGTGACTCGCGTATCTTATACATCGCGTACTAAGCAAATAAAAAAAATGTATTATAAAATTAAAATAGTTCGTAACTCGCTACAACTAATTTCCTCCTATTATTTATTTGGTTTCCACATTCCTAGAACGTACAAAATTAAAATTCATTATATATTAAAAAATATTGATTTATTATATTATTACTTTATCTTGTAGAACTTTCTATCAACAATATGATATTATGTAAAATGAATTCTCATTTGTTATTAGGGTTTGTTAAGATAAAACTGATAACACGATCAGTTTTTTCAAACAACAGTACTGAAAATATTTAGTGACCTCTAAACGTGATAAGAGTAAATTTTTAAAATGTAAACTTGACCGTTTGAGAAATAAAAGTTATTTTTTGATTTCACCGAATTTAAACTCTGAGCACTATACATGACATTTAAAATTGCCAATTATTTTTGGAAGTGCTTCTTCCTTAAAAAAGAGATATAAATATTTCCCTATATTTTTTGCATCCTTATGAGTTATTACATAAGTTTTTGATAAAAAATCATTTTAGGATTTTTTTAAATATTTGACTCTTATATACAATGAATATTAAATTAGGACCGGAGGATAAACCGGAAAGGCAGTTGGGTCGCCCAACCGACCAGTCTAACTATGATTGAACCGGTCAAAAAGCGATTGAATCGGAAACAGACCACCCTCTAGTTCTTGGTCCAATCGGTTAAACCGGCTAGCCTGTTCTGATTTTCAACATATTGTTTATATATCCACAAATATATGCTGTTGTGAAGCTTTTTTTTTTTCATCATGATAGAAAAATTTTAGAAAGTCGTTCCGAAACTCATTTCACTTTTTTTTTAGTTTCATTGTTTTATATGATATTTCTGTATTTTACGTGAAATTAACTCGCTTTTATTTTAAAATTTTATTGGCTGTCTCCGAGGAGACCACTTTTTTTTTTGTATGATTTGAGTTTGGTAGAGGGATTTTGTTGTATTTTGGCGGGTAGTTAATAAAGAAAGACATCCAACGCCAACGGACATCAGTAAGGAAATAGAATTAGCATAATTGAAGCTGTACCGAAGGAACAACAGACAACGGAGAGGTCATGTTGTTATGGCAAAACAGTAATATCTGTGTGTGGTATGTTCCATTTTCTCATTTCTCACAACTTTACACGTGATACAGCCAAAAGAGATGCTTGCCGTGCGAATTATAAAATGCGCAAAGGTCCAAAAAAGAAGAAACCCAGAAGAAGGAATCGAGTATCGCCATTAACACATGTATTAATTTACGTTGCACGTTGCGGGGTCTATTTAATTTGATTATTTTCCAAATGGTCCACAATCATGTCGTACTTATCTTAGTTATTGAATTATATATCGACATGTTATATAATCATTATTGTGATCTAGTATGTTTTTACACGAAAAGCAATATGTTGGTCACAAATTAGTATGTTTAATCCGCCACTAAATATGTATATGCTTAGTTTCTCAAGAAAAATATTTTATTTTAGTATTTTTAGTTAATTATAGTTTCGTTAGTGAATTTAGAAAACTTATTATATATCCGTACGTAATATTTTTGCGTACAGTAAAAAAAAAATGCAAGATATCCTGCCTTCGTTTAGTGAGAATTTTAGTTAGAGAACTTATTAACTAAATCTGACACTGTGATCTGGAAAAGCAAATATTATACATTATATGTCAGCAATGCACATAATTTTCCCACACCGAAGGTCCGAAATGATGGATCATGTACTTATTCTATTGAGAATGGTGTAAAAACTATACAAAAAGAAAAAACTTACAAATGAGCATTGGCAATATGAAAGTTATTGATAACAAAATAATATTATTACAGTGTTTGCAGGCATTAATTATTTTCAATATGCAAGACACGTAAATAATGAACATATATGATAAAGAAATAATACTAAGCTAGCTCAATAAACTTTAGTAGCTCACTTCTATGTATGAAAAAAATTTTAATAACTGAAAGAATTCCGAAGCTGTCTTCATACATTAATTTTGGTTTAATAGACATAATAATGCTAAGTACTTTACTTTGTTTGAACGTATGTTTGCTTCACTTGCTTTTACTTTGATAATGTGTTACTATTATTTTACTTGCTTTAAACTACTGATATCTTAGTGGATCCCTTATGAAATTAATGACATGTTAAATAACAAAAGGTTGTGGTAGTTGGTTTTGATGATTTGCTCAGTTAATTACCATTTAGCTATTATTAAAAAATAAATAATTCCCAACTCCTATCTATTTCAAGGCTCATGCAATTCGTACGCAAGACCAAGTGTTACCTAATGGTTCTATGAATGGACTATATAAGTAAAGTTTATTAAATTTACATACTAATAACTTTGTTACGTCAACAATGAAAAAATAACTTTATATTGTTAAAGTACTATAGATACCTTTAAAAAGAAAAACAAGGAAAAATAATTCGAAAAAAAAATCAATATTCAGTGCAGAGATATTTTTGCAATGCGCATATAGAATCATGAATGAATTTCAAATTCAATTTTTTTTTTTTTGGAAATAAACGAAATTTCAATAAATAGAATCAACATAAGAGAAACAGCTGTATTAGTTATCGGAATAGTAATTTGCGGTGGACTTTTGTGAAAAAGCTAATAGGAGAAGTACCTATATGTCTTAATCTATATTTTATTCAAGTACTAATTACCTCCAAAGTACCTGTTAAATTGGGAAAACTTGGATTTTTACCCAAGAAGAGAAGCAAAGTATTTTAACACTAAGACCAGAGAGAATGACAGGAAAGTGGCCATAAAAGAAGCAAAACACTCTTTCCCCACTCCTTAACTCTACAAATCTCCACTTCAAATACTACGTGGCATTATTAAAATCAACACCTGCCTATAACAGCATGGACCGTAAACATCCGTAGATACTAATGCTGATTAGAACAATTTTGTAAAAGAAAAAGAAAAAAATGTAAAAAAGAAGAAAAAAGCAGATTCGGCGCCACGTGTAAGGGGACGTTATGGAATTTGCAAAATGCAAAGAAAGAAGGAAAAAAAATTGGCGGCTCTTTCTCTGACGTCACATTTCTCAGTGAACACCTCTCTTCCTCAATTCTCACAGATCTCTCTCTTCTCTTCTCCTTCCCTCCTTTCCTCTCTCTCTCTCTTTTCACAACTCCAATGAGAAAACCACTAACGAAAAATGGCGCTAAACCCATTACTAAACACTTCCAATCTTTATTCCTTTTTCTAGTACTCTGTTCTACTACATCACTAGCAAAGCGAGAACGGGTACTTCATGAGCCGTTGTTCCCTATCCAATGGACACCGCCGCCACCATCGCCGGAGTTCTCTGACCCGTCGGTACCCACATCGCCGGACTTGTTCTTCCCTCCTTCGCCTCCTTCGACTTCTTCTCAAACTGCCACTCTCCCCACACCCACCACCGCTGCCGATGTATCCTCTCACTCCTCCAGTAGCAAGAGCAATGGAAGCGTTGCTAAAACAGCTGCCATTGCCTCCATTGCCTCAATCGCTGCGTTGTTTCTCATCTCTCTGTCATGTTTTGTTGTGTACAAGAGGAGAAATAACAGAGAAATGGAGTCGAGAAAACTGATTGGGAACGAGGGAGGTGGGGTCAGTAGATTCAGGTCGACCCAACAGGAAACAGCGTCTGATTTGTTGTATCTGGGCACCGTCGAGCCGGGCTCTAATAGGAGAGGAGGCGACCTTGGTGACTTGAATGGGTTGAATGGGTCGCCTTATAGGAAGCTAGGGAAGGAGAGAGCAGAGAGGGTTTTGGATGTACAGGTGCCAAGTCCCGAGCTTCGGCCCCTGCCCCCATTGAGGCGCATATCAGCTGGTACTCTGCCGAGGGTGAAGTCGAGCACGGCATCCTCTGATGAAGACACATCATTCTATTATACGCCACGCCAGCGCTCGGCCGAGTCGGCTTGGAGTGGCGGGAGTAGCCCGGCTAGGAGTGCCTCCCGCCGCAGCCTTCCCAGTATGGGAGGTGCTGAAAAGGAGGTTGTTGTGGACCCCACCACTGGGCCTGCGGTGGCGGTAGTGCCGCTACCTCCTGCTGCACGGTCCCGTCGGACCCCACCAAGAACTAGATTTTCTACTAGTTCAGTGCCTGATGTCAAACAGATGATCACTCCATCAACTGCCCCACCCCCACCACCACCACCGCCACCTCCTCCGGCACCACTTCGACAAACTATTCCTAAGATGGATAATACAACCAAGGTGGCACCGCCCCCACCCCCGCCACCCCCACCTCCACCACCACAACCTGTTGTATTTAAAAATGCTGAAGAGAGAAAGGAGAAAACTCCTGATCAAGCCTCCAATTTCACACCCAGGCGGCGGCTATTGAAGCCTATGCCGACTGAAGGAGCACGAACAGATATACTAAATTCTTTTAATGCCGAGTCTAATAATGCGAATGGCAGCTCCTCTATTCAACACACCAGTAGTGGTAGCTCAAATGGAGAGGGTTTAGTGGAAAATGAAGAGAAGCCAAAGTTGAAGCCGCTCCACTGGGACAAGGTCAAAGCAACCTCTGACCGGGCAATGGTCTGGGATCAGCTGAAATCGAGTTCATTCCAGTGAGAATCTTTATTCCTTATTTAATTTTTTTTATGTGTATGTTCATTCTCAATTAGGATTAGTCTTGTGGTCCTATACGCATGCAATTTCAGAGACTTACTTTTATCGTCTGATTGAATTTTAAATTTTTTATACTCAGCACATTTGTTGGTTTCATCATTTTGTTGTTTGCCAAAACCTTGCATATTTCGTGACTCAATAAAAAATATTTCCCAATTTTTCACCATCAAGGTAGGGTAATATAACTATAAACAGGAAAGACTTGAACTTTACTTTTGATGATAGGGATCAGATGGTGGAAAATTGAGGTACCAAAATATATACAATCTGGATATATATAGGTGATTTAAGTTTTAATTTGCATTGATTAATTATTTGTGTGCTGTTTGGAACTAAATTGTATTGTATTTTTATTTTATAGGTTAAATGAGGATATGATCGAGGCTCTGTTTGTGAACAACAAAACCATACCTACACCTAAAGAGGCAAATAAAAAAGCTGCAGTTGCACCATATAAGCAAGAAGAAAGAGTATTAGACCCAAAAAAATCGCAAAATATTGCAATTCTGTTGAGGGCTTTGAATGTGACGCTCGAGGAGGTAACAGAAGCTTTATTGGATGGTATGTGTTTTGGTTCAATCCCTTTTTTTTATTCTTCTTTTTTAGCAAAACTTTTTGGTTAGGGTATCCATTTCAACTAACATTTGCACTTTCCATTGTGCTTTGTAAATGATAGAGATAAGGTTACTGTTTTTTAGTTAGCATTTCTTTTCTCAATGGTTAATTAAAGATGCATCGAGTGACTTCTGGTAGGAGGTTGTTTTCATACAATTGACTTCAATTTTGTGATGATGGTATGATATGTTTGGAAATTGCTTTATTCCACGTCTTGAAAACTAGCAACTTTATACTAGGAAAGTTCTATTTAGTAGCCATTTTTCATTCACATTGCAGACAATAATTAATAAATCTTACACGAGCATAAGAAAAGAACATTATGATTTTTTATTTTCATAAGCAGTTATGTTTTGTGTAAAGTGAATCAGAAGTGCATAGGATTGCTAGATATTTTGCGTTTATTTTTGTGAATTTAATGTATAGACCTGTGATTAACATGTTATAATGGGGCTTGTGTAAGAAAAGCAAGTATTGTCTCTATGCACTTTTTTATTGGAAGAAAAAGAGTTCCAAAATAGTTTGAGAATAAAACCTGATAGTGAAACCATGTAACATCACAAGTCACCTTTGAAAGTGAAATTTTTTAGTAATGAGAAAATGAAGATTTGAAAGAGATGTGGAGAGAAAAGTTAGGGTAACAACACAATGAAAATAAAAATTTTCTTTTGGTTCTAGAATCTTAGGAACCAAGTTTGATAAAATTGATTCTGCAAACTCCCGAGTTATGGACATGGGAAGGTTCTCTCAGTAAAAGTTGTTATGGGGCATACATATACTTGTAAATGATCTGACTGCAGATAAAGTTTTCAGTCTCTTCACTGGCTAAAAGAAAAATTGAACTTTGAGTGTCTTTAATTTAATTAACAGTGTCTATATGGCATCTGACCTTAATGCTCAATGTTGATTCACTATTGCCACCTCTAATACATAAGAGCTCTGAAAAAGATAATTCTTTATTATTTTTCCCTATCAATCATCAGCTATGAAGAAAAATTAAGGGCTATTTCTCGATTAATTGCCTTCCATTATAGCATGCAACAAAAGCACATTGCAAGTTCTAACAGTTTCTTTAAAGAATGTGGTAATTTAGTTGGAATTTTCAATACAAACACTGGCTTAAATAACAGGCTTTGTAGTAGATATCTTTTGTTCCTACTTTAACATACTTCTGGTTTGAACAGGGAATCCTGAATGCTTGGGGACTGAGCTTCTAGAAACTCTAGTGAAGATGGCACCTACTAAAGAGGAAGAACTGAAACTGAGGAACTTTTCTGGTGACCTGTCAAAACTCGGCTCTGCTGAACGATTTCTGAAGGCTGTGCTTGATATTCCTTTTGCCTTCAAAAGGGTTGATGCGATGCTATACCGAGCCAATTTTGAAACAGAAATTAATTATCTCAAAAACTCCTTTGAAACTCTTGAGGTACTATTATTAGTATTTGGCAAAGGTTATCTAATCACAGTTATAGATCATTGTCAGTATGAACCATGTCCTATGTTGGTGGTTGCCAACTAATGCTACTGTTCTGTTTGTTTATCCTTTATTTTCTTATTTTGGGTTTTAAATGTATTGCACTTGGGCATACTATTCTGAACTGGTACTTAACCATCTTCAAGCATGCATTGTTCCTATTTTGGGTAGAAACATTTGAGTTAATTATCTGTCCTGCACATGATTTTATATCTCCTTTATTTATGTGAGAATTCATTATGAAGCTTCAGTTAGTTGGATGGAAATATTGTCACAGAACTAATCGTTTCTCTATTTGTATAAGGTGTATACCAGCCCTGTCCAGTAGATAGTCCGAAATAATGCTAGTTAAACATTGTTCTTTGTAGGCTGCTTGTGAGGATTTGAGAAACAGCAAATTATTTCTGAAGGTTCTAGAAGCAGTTCTTCGTACTGGCAACCGCATGAATGTTGGTACCAATCGAGGAGAAGCCAGGGCTTTCAAACTTGACACCCTCCTAAAACTTGCTGATGTAAAAGGAACTGATGGCAAAACCACACTACTCCATTTTGTTGTACAAGAAATAATTCGCTCAGAAGAGACAAATGGAGAACAGAACAAGCAAAATATGCTAAACAACCCCCGAGAAGAACAATTTCGGAAACAAGGCCTCAGAGTTGTTTCAGGGTTGAGTAGTGAACTTAGTAATGTGAAAAAGGCAGCTGGGATGGATTCGGACGTACTAGGAGGTTATATTTCAAAGTTAGAGACTGGACTGGAGAGAACCAAATCAGTCATACAAGTGGAGATGCAGGGGACACAGGAAAATAAATTTTTTGGATCTTTTCAGAATTTTCTGAGAGAGGCAGAGAGAGATATAAAGAAAGTCAGAGAGGAGGAGAGACGGGTCATGGAGCGGGTCAAGGAGACAACTGAATATTTTCATGGTGATGCTGCCAAAGAAGAGGCACATCCCTTGAGGATTTTCATGGTGGTGAGGGATTTTTTACTGATACTAGATAATGTATGCAAGGAGGTGGGGAGGATGCAAGAGAGAACCTTTGTTGGATCAGCCAGGTCTTTTAGGATTTCAGCTATTGCATCTCTTCCAGCGCTGCACAAGTATGACAGAAGGAGAGAGAATGCTTCTGATGATGATAGTTCTTCCTCTTAGAGAAACAATAGGAATACCTTGGTTTTTAATTTAAGTTTATCTTTTTGGGGAGTAAATAGGTTGATGTAACAATAGTATGTTTGGTCTCCTTTGGTTCATTTTTGTACAAATAATAAGTGAATTGCCATTATTTATAATCAAAGTATAGAATGAAAGTTCTTCAGTCGAAATTAGGTAAGTTAACATGGTCTTTCAATGTGTAATAGGCTTACATGACAATAATGTTTCTTACTAAAGTTGAATATTTTCCTTCTTTTGCAATCTATTGAGATCTAAACAATTTGGGGTACAAATTTACTTATAACTAGCGCTAATCTCATGCGTTGCGCGATTCATTTCCATGAGAATATGTTATGAAATACTTTCCAAATGAGCGTGGATATGGTATGAAAATTTTTACAAATAGATGTGGAATATTGAGGGTCATTATCAAAATAAGAGGGGATTTTTTTTTTTTGCTGATATAAAAAAGTAAATAAACGTGGAACGCTCGCACCAATTGGCAAATATAACATTCCACATTTGAGATTAATTTTTATTTCCTCATTTTCTTTTTATTGATTATGAATGATTGATGTCTTATTAATTATCGATAAATAAGTTCATGTCTTGTTGATTATTTTATCTCAATTTCATGCAATACAAAAATATAATTAAATAATCATGCAAAAATATTTTATATATTCAGAGCATAAATATTTTATATCACTATATTTTTATAATTTTATAAGCATGCATATAAAGTTATAAACTTGATGAAGGAAAGAATTTTGGAAGACCTCCAAAAAATCAAATCAAAAGTACAATTTTAATAATTTTTAAATATAAAATTAATGAATGGGTACTACTTATTACGCGAATTTTTAAAATTTTTGAGCCTATCAATTTGATATGAACCACGGGGCATCCATTATTGATCGGACGGTTGAGATGCCGATGGACACTCTGCACGACAGGCAGAGGATGCGATTTCGGAAATGCATCCCTAAAAATTAAATGAGTACAAACCCATTAATTTTTGGTTGTTTTCCTTACCTAAATAAGTAGTAACCCATCATTTTTTTTGTTATTTCTAACACATATCCATGAACGCAAGTTGAAATATTAATGAAATTAAAAAAATTTGGCCAGTAAATATGAAGACATATACCCCGTCAAACAAAAATAGCATAAGATTAAAAAAAAATGAGAGAACACAAAAAGAAAATTTGGACTTGTACACGCAAATCACAAACTCCATTTAATTGAGGCCAACAATACAGAGAAATAAAAGGGCGTGGACCTTTGTGCAAATTAATAAAAAAAGCACCAACATCTCCACATGGTTCGTACATGAAAATATACTTCTAAAAACCTACAGTTCGGATGAAAGCTAAGATAAGATTGATGGCTGAGATCATAATACTGTTCTTACTACAGTAAACTCGTGCAAGGCACGATGCACCAGATTTATATATGTATAATGCCAAGAGAATGCCAAAATTATGCTAATAATCAAAGTCTAGGCTTCTTTCATTGATTGGGTTGACAATGTTTTTTTTTATGATAAAAATAACAAAATGGTTCAAGTTTTCTTCTATATATCCACAAAATATATTAAATATATTTCAGGCATACAACCTTCACTTATAAATTTTCTTACTTAGTCACAAAAAACCTACGAACGCCTATATAAAATTGCAATGCAACAGGGTGTTCTGCTACGGACTTGGATCTTTAAATATAGTTGGACTGAAAATCATTAAAGCAATATGAGGCTCGAGTATTGAATAAAATCGCGACTGCCGAGGTGCAAAAATGTAACCAACTCGCGTTTGGCCTTTGTTCGTTTCCAATTTTGAGTTTGTATTGATTCGATATCTGAGAAATACTTTGAATCTTTACAGTCGTGTACAGGGCAAAGCTTATCGTTTTGCTTACCATGAGTTGCATTACCGCTAATTGCTTAGAAAGACGTTTTATTTTCATGTATATGAATAATTCATTAATTTTCCAAAAAGAAATTGATACTAAACCAGATAAAAAAAACTCCGTCTTGGTGGCATTTTTATGCTATAAATTAACAAAAAGAAGAGCATGAAATTTTTCCAAATCAATTGCGGTAGAAAGTGCTGGCCCGTACTGATTTAGGAATTACAAGGACTACCGACTTCAGAAAGGTATCAAGTGTCACGAAATTGACAATGGTCATGAGAGGAAATCACATCTTGCGAACCAAGAAAAGAGTCGAACTACGATTTAGAAAACGGAGTATTGTTGAAAATGGAAATGAAACCAATATTTCTTAGTCGAATGACAATCATCGAAGGAACTTCTGTTAAACTCAAAATGGAGCTGATTTACAAAATCGAAATAAGACGTTTCAATATTTCTTGAAAGCTCATTGCACTCGTCTATCACTTATTAGTGAGTGAGGAAATTTTCCAGTTTCATTATTTCCCAATTGTTTCTAGCCGAAACTATTAGCTGGCATATGCCCAGGTGCCAGTACAATGTCATCAGGAACGCAAAAACGAAAATGGCAATGCTGCCAGAAATTACAAAAAAATTTAGATCTTTACTTTTAATCTTTACTAATTTTAAGAAGAAGCAATATGTTCTGAACTAATGCAATTTCTATTAGAAATATTCACTATAAAGCTCTAGAAGATAACATCTGTCCTCTTCCACATCCTCTTCCAGCACGTTTCATCTCAGCTTTCCATTCAAAATACCCCTCATCAGTCATCACATACAAAACACTAAAAACACAAGTCAACAGCCAAAAAAACCACCAACTTGGTAGTTAAAGGTATCTAAATGCAAAAACGCAAAATTTCATAGCCATAGCTGTAAAAGAAAACCTCACAGAGACCGCATGCAAATTCAATTAATGTCCACCCAACCCCGCAAAATGCTTTTTCATTGCACGATCCTTCCTATAATGATTCCTACCCCCTCTTCGTCCCCCGCCTCCCCTCCCCCTTCCTCTCCCAACACCATCAGCCGTATCCATCCCCATATCATCACCCTCCACTTGGCTGCCCATCAATTCCCTTACTGCGCCAAGTGGTATATTACCACCTCGACCCAGACCATGTATTGTTTCTCTCTGAGCCTGGTTCACAATAGCAGCCTCATTTGCATTGCCAACTGCCACAGCACCAGCCACCTTATAGCTGTAATTTTTCCCATCCTTAACATAAAATTGTGGTTTCTTATTAGAGCTCCACCTTGCAGCTGAGCTGGAACCTGAACTGTTATCAGATGCCATGCTGTCAATTTTCTCCGTCTCTTCATAGCTCGACTCAACTATGCTCAACCCCAACTCATCAAAGGAATCATCATATTCATCTTCGTATTCTTTTTCATTGCCATACTCATTTTCAGCAGCTAGGACAGCCGATCTTATTTGCATTTTATCTTTTTTCGAATCCAAAACTGCTGCATCAGGGACCGCATCATCAGATTTCCTGGTGAACCTCCCTTGCGTATGTGCCCCACTCGCTGAACTGGATGAAGACGAGGAGCTATTTTCCATTATACCTTTCATTTTTAAATCTGATTTCACTGGTATGCTTCCTCGAGACTCGGGTTCATGTACCAGCACCCCCTTCCCCTTGTCCTTTCTGTTGTTACTTGGTGTAGGATTTCTTGGCTGAATAACTTCTAGAGATGTATCCAGGGATGAGAGATCCGCATGTAGAGTGCCTTCCAGAATATGTTGAATAACTTGCTCAGGGTTATTATCATAAATTTCAAGGCAAGCAGAGAGAAAGCCCTTTCCATAGTCAGGGAACAAATCTTTTATCTGACTGATCTTGGATTCCATCATTGCAGCCTCTTCTGCCTTTTCTGGTTCGATGCTGAGTGAAGGGAAAGACGATATTTTTGATGTTTGAGGCGTGAAAACATGTGATGAACCAGTGAGTTGGGATAAATATTGAAGATGAGCTGCATCCAGGTAAAGCCAACCTGTAAAAGAAGAATGTATTATACAAAGTATCTGTATGTACCCATAGATATTAAACTGGTATATAACCATCATAAAACACTAAAAGTACACCCATGCCCTTGTTCTTGTAGATTCCCAACGGTACCCAAACTATCCTCACCAGTCATCTATATAATGAAAATGACAGGGACGGATAATTTTTAAATCTTTGAAAAAAATTTCAAAAAGGAGACCATAAGATCAATCCATGCTCTTTATGCAAATACTAATGGATTGTTGTTCCTATGTATTGCAGTGTATGCAACAGACTAACATTTAAGAGCAACTCCTTTAATTGCCTAAGCAACTGTGCTGAACTAAATGATACTTACCATTACTATAGAGGCTGTTGACTCGAACCGACAGATTAAAATCCCTCTCAAGACTTTGAAGAAATGTCTTGCTATTAAGTATCTCATGAAAAGCATAGTTGGCCTCTCCATGCATTTCTTTCAACTTTTGCAAAAGTATCTCCCCCCTTATTAACGGGTCCTCAACCTTTGCTGGTAACATATTAGCAGTTATATGAAACTCATCCTGTGGCAAAAGGTCGTTCAAGTAGCAATACTCAAGCAAAACCCAGCCGAACTTAACAATTCGTTTAGATAAGATTTTGATGCTTAAAAGAAAGTCTTCATCAGATGTTGAACTGGAGATCATTTTAAATCCATGAAACAAGGATGGTAGCAAAGAGTCATGTACTCTTGCAAGTGTGTTTAGCAGCTCATCCGTTCCATAACTGAAAATCATATGAAATATCATAAACAATTCTAGAGATAAAAGTAGCCTATCTAGAACAGTACTGATCTGTCATGCACAAAGTTGATTGTCATCTTTTTCAATGTTTTTTTTTTTTTCACTTAATTTTGGATTTCTGGATGTTTTGATGGGCATCTTTTATAACCTCCACCATTCCATTTGATACATGCTTAGCTACAACTTCATACTGCCAATCTCCTGGCTATTATTTACAAGAAAAATAATTAAGAAAAAAGCGAAGTAAACATTAGCATCTACCTCATTTCAAATGAAGCACAAAATGATAGAGAAGCAGGTCTATAAGCTTCCACAAAAGCATCTAGAGTCATAACCGCATCATTTATAAAATCAAGCACCTGGTAATATAATTTGTATTAATAGAAGTTCAAGAAAAATACAAGCTTAAATGTGGTGATGTATTTGAATATCCTTAACTAACCAAGCAACACTTGCCTCTAAGAAATCCTTATGGAGTTGGTTAAATCCATTAATATCATGGATCTTTGAAGATGACAGCATCTGCACAAATAAATCATACAAATTACACAAAATTCTGAGTAAAAAAAAAAATGAAAAAAAACTTTTATGAGGAAAAAACAGTCAATGAGATCCAAAGTAACCTCTAATGATGACATGCATCGATCATGCATTGTGTGAACAATACTCAGAAATTGAGATGCAACAGAACTAATATCATCAGAAGATATTCTCTGGGCTTTGATAGCATTCATCACCTAAAAGTCACAACAAATATTGATATTTGCACAGTTACCATTTGATTGATCACCGCATATTGGGTGTATGAAGAAAAAAATAGAAATCTAAGTACAAACCTAAATGAGACTACAAAAATTTACACAGTAGAAGGTATCCAGACTGGAAAAGGGAAAAAAAAAAAGTTTTAAATACCAAAGAACTAGTTAACTCGGCATTGTCTTGGCCATAAATTGCGCATATATCTAACAGCTTAGGCAAGTCAAGTAACTTCTTTTCCTGCAATAAGGCTATAAACAAGAAATGTTAAATCTTTGGTGTAAGTGAAACCATACGAATGTGAACTAGTCGATACACAAAATATATTAGCCATTAGCACCATTTTTACCTGTGTGATCGTTCATGCTAAGAGAGGCACTAGATGCCACACCAGGGTCCTTGTTAGAAGACCTAAACAATAATAAATAAATAAATAATCATGAAATGAGGTGAAACGCACTAAACACCTCTTTTCTCCATTGATAACATACTTTAGTGCAAGGAGTGAGTGCATGTTTAAAATTTTTTGTAGTGAATGGAAGGAAGGAAGGGTGCAAGAATTAATTACATTTCATGCTTTTATCATTGCATGAAGCTTGATGTTTTATATTTATAAGGTATACAAATGAAACTTGGCCTGACAACTTAATGCACAAAGTAATTCAATGTTTAAATTAATGGCAAGCATATTACATTCTATAAAGCACCATGAAGACACGCCGGCACAGATTCGTTTCTCCAACCACTACACCGGCAACTATCTGGTCCGGACCCCGATGGGGCAGATCGTACCACCTGTATCGAGATTTCAGGTAACTGTCTAGAAATGTGTGCAATGATGTATTCCTTGCCACTATATTAAAAAAAAAGCAAAAAAATAATCAAGGGTCAAAGAACATAATTACAACAAAGAATTTTTAATTTTATTATCCTGAATATTTAGCAATGAGCCCCTAGGTAGCCGCTACCTAGTTATAAAAAAAAAAGAATATTTAGCATTGAGCTCAAAAGAAATCAGACATTAAAATATCTCACTTTGCATAGTAATTTATTTCTTGGAAGAGTTCATTACTACACGAAATTCTCAAAATATAATCATTCACTAAGCATTGAGCAGACAATAAACCTGAAAGCAAAGCAATTCTTTTCATTTGGATCAGTTACTCATCTGGTAAAATGAATAACCTTACTGTCGTTTGTCACTCTCCTAAAGTAGGGAGAATCATGCAAAAAAACAATTGCATTGTAGGAGTCAGAATAATTTTTCTTTGTAAGTTTTGACATAATTTTAATCATCCCATTTATAACCTACAAGTACCTAATTGTAATTCTACTCTATCAAATTCCCCCATACTTCATACTCCTTCCACTTGAGCTACATAATATAACATTTAACTACTAATAATAATCTCAACAAACTACCTTGTTTCCAAAATTCTCTCGGTTTCATCTTGAGCAATGCCGCCAGCTCATCATTAAGCAAATCAACCACAGCCTGCGACTCGACGGCATCCAGCCCACCCGACTCAGGCCCAAGCCCAGACGCAACAGCCTCATCATGTGGCAGATACACAACAAAGTTCTCGTCAGATGCGTTCGCATCAGGACGCGAGGTATAGGTAGATGAAGACGAGGTGGCGGGGGATCGGAGAGCGGTGGTGAGAGGTGGCTGAGGGTTGTTGGTAGAAGGAGATTGGGTTTTGGGAACGTATCGCATCTGGTTGCGATGCGACGGACGTGGTTGGCGCGAGGAGTGAGAAGACATTATGGCGATTTGTTCGGAGAGTCGGATTGGCTGATCGGATCCTGTGATTTTGGGGGTTTATAGTGATGATCGGATTAGTTTTTTTGGTTTCTTTCTCTTTTTTGCTTGGGGAAAGGGTTGGAACTTGGAAGGAACGGAAGGGATGACGGTTCACGTGCTACGTGGTGCGTAGTCGCAGTTACCTTATCTGTACCGTTTGTTTGCTTGGAGATTTGTGTTATATTGGATTTGTATGTATTTGGACGGTGAAGATTTGTCAGGTAGTAAGCCGAGAGGATACGGACTCCCGCCGCCGCTGGCGATTAACTTCGAGTGATTTTTTATTTCTATATTTTTTATTTATTAAACAAATTGTCCGCCCATATATTTTGTAGGGTGTGTTTGGTTCCGACCGGAATAAGGCTTATTCTAGAATTAGCCTATTCTTAGGTGATCCAAACATATACAGCATAAGGAATATAGGCCTATTCCGGCCCAAATTCTAATTCCAAGGAAATGGTAGAATTAGAATTAGGAATAGAGACCTATCCAAATTCTTTATTCTATGACCAACCAAACACACCCGTAGTGAAAGAAGATAGTAAATAAAAACAATATCTTATAAGCTACAAGTTACAACACATAATTCTCATGAAAAATAAATCTATAACGTTGGAGCCTTTATAATTCTCCTGAAAACTTTATTTATTAACAAATAATTCTTAATTAAACTACAACTTATCCTATAGAACTATGTTCTTATAATGAGCAGTGAGCACACTTATGTTGTAAGGTAAATTCTGTAGCGGACTGAACTTTTTGAATGACTTAAAATTCATGCCATTGATTTGAAATTATGACAGTTGCTGTTGATTAGAGCTTAAATTCGATTTAAAATTTTAGTACATCATATAATATTTTAGTTCACATTTCACAATATAATATTTCATATAACATAGAGAACTTCTTCCTCAATTAATCCTCATCTATTAAAATATAACTTGACTAAAAAAAGTTGGTCTAAAAAAAAAAACTTGACTAAAAGAAAATACTTCCACCCTAGTAAATTTATTGTGGTTCAAAAAAAATTATTCGCAATTAAATTCTGTGCAAAACTTCAAAGTTCAAACTTCTGTATCCAAAAACCATTAACCAGACCACCGACAGATATTTCGCTACAAACTATTAACCACAATGAATCCCTCTACACCACACCGTGTGGAAACTGTTGATTTTTTCGGTTTTGAGTGAACTCTCAGTTCTCTTCTCAATTCTCAACTCTCGAGTCAATAGCTCCGTCAAAACAGGAAAGCAAAAAGATTCCCATGCCATCATAAAATCGTCGAATTTCCTAATTAAAATATTTAAAACACTCTCTTCCAAGAAATATATAAAAACCGTTAAAAAAATCGATTCTCTCTTTACTTCGCTCTCACTCTCTTCCTCTCGGCCGATCTAGATTCTAATAAATCATCCTTCCAATTAATTAATTAATCTACTGAGATCCTCTAATGGCGACATCGAAGCCTCTAAACCTAGGGTTTCTGATCCTTCTTCTCCTCTGTCTCTCGACGGAGGCGAGGTTCGTGGTGGAGAAGAACAGTTTAATGGTGGTTGCGCCACAAGATATGAGGGGAAAGCACGACAGTGCCATCGGTAACTTTGGGATTCCGCAGTACGGAGGTAGCATGGCTGGTACAGTGGTTTATCCAAAGAGTAACTCGCATGGTTGTGACGACTTCACTGAGTCGTTTCGCTCTAAACCTGGCGCACTTCCCAATTTCCTCCTCATCGATCGTGGTGGTAAGAATTGTTGGTTTTAGCTTTGGTTTGTTTACTCATTATTATAGCAACTTATTCGTTTATGTTATTGCTAAATCACGGAAAATAAGCTTGACTCATTTATTCCTTTACAGAATGCCTCTTTGCAAAGAAGGTATGGAATGCTCAAGCTGCTGGCGCCTCGGCTGTTTTAGTAGCTGATGATAAGGATGAACAATTAATCACCATGGATCTCCCGAGAGAAGATGATGAGGCAGCAAAGTACATCCAAAATATCACTATCCCATCGGCCCTGATCACCCAGAAATTTGGTGAGAAGTTGAAAAAGGCGGTGAAGGATGGGGAGATGGTGAATGTTAATCTTGACTGGCGTGAGTCGGTCCCACATCCTGATGATCGGGTGGAGTATGAGTTATGGACGAACAGTAATGATGAGTGCGGTGCCAAGTGTGATGTGCTGATGAATTTCTTGAAGGATTTCAAGGGTTCTGCTCAGCTGCTTGAACAGGTGATTTTATGCAGTTTGGGCCTGTATTGGGATTTTACTTGCTTAGTGGTTGGGTTTATGGAGTCAATAGGTGATATTGATAGGTGGTTTTCTTATTCGTTTCATGTGTCGTTGAATAATCTTTATGCGGATATAGCTGTATCAGAGTACAGCAAGAATTTGTTGGTGCAGAAATACTTGTCACATGAGGTGTCTTTGTACCTACCAATACTAGGATGTCTTATATAACCCAAAAGGGCACTTTAACAGAGTTGCTTTTTTAATGGTAAACATATTAAAAGAGAATGTTAAGAAAACTAATTCAAAGAAAATATAAATCTGAGATTTTCTTCTTTTTCTTATTAAAAGGGAGGGTACAGTCAGTTCACACCACACTACATAACCTGGTACTGTCCGAAGGCTTTTATTCTTAGCAAACAATGCAAGAGTCAATGCATAAACCATGGGAGATACTGCGCGCCAGATCCAGAACAAGATTTTAGCACAGGCTACGAAGGGAAGGATGTGGTCATTGAGAATCTGAGGCAATTGTGTGTATTCAAAATTGCAAATGAGAATAAGCGTCCATGGGCATGGTGGGACTATGTCACCGATTTTCATATTAGGTGCCCAATGAAGGAGAAAAAGTATAACAAGGAGTGTGCTGATGAAGTTATCAAGTCTCTGGGTTAGTTGGTTTCTGATTTTCTTTTTTATTTTTATTTTTGAAAAAAAGTAGCACAAAGGCTACCTGTTTCCTTAAAGAAACAAAGTCATATAACCACAAGATATTACAATTGGACCCTTATACCCTCAAAGAACCATCTCCTCATAATAGCAGTACAACAACAACAACAACAACTAAGCCTTTTGTCCCAAACAACTTGGGGTAGGCTAGAAAAGAAACCCAACAAAGTATTTGGTCCTCATAATAGCAGTAGGTCACTTAAAATCTGATCTCAGACTGCATTACACAGTATCACATAAAAACTCAAACTGGTACAACTAGTTCACTTTGAAACAGGTAATGGTAAATACAAATGCAAAGAACTCCTAGTTTTAGATTGTGCCTTTGTTGGTGCTGAAGCTCAATTTTGACTGGTATTACTATTCCTCCATCCAAGCAAGTATCCTGCATCCTGGAGTTAGTTGTGATTATCTGGTTCAACTGCTTGTACTGGAATAATGTCCCAATCCTGCGGCAGCCATGTTCTCAAGTTGGCCATTTCCCCAATGCCAACTTGAGATTTTCTGCCATGGCCTCTGTCCAGTATTCAACGGTACTCACAATTAGTATCGACATTTTTCTTAAAGTTCTAAATTTTGTAGAATTGAAGATTGATCTCATTCGTTGCTCTCCACAAACACCAACACACAGCACCCATAGGCCATAGCTAACTATCAATATAGCCTTCTTATCATCTTTGTGATGTGAATAAGCAAAGTTAACTACATCCAGCACATTTTCTGTTTAAAATTTTTCCTGGGGACATGATAGGTTCAAATACCTTTCCCTATGTTTCCATGCCCGTGTGCTCTTGCAAGTGAGAAATATATTCGTTTTACGAGAGAACAAGGGAAGCATCAATTTGTAACTTCTGGACGTTGTTTCTTAATGTATACTGTTTGTTTTCTCCTCTTCTATGTAGCAAGGTTGAATTAGTTTGGACATTTCCAAAGCAAAAAAGGAAGGTTTTAAGAGAATTATTTTAAAATATCACAATGATATACATGATACTCATTCATTTACAGGATGGATGTGACGATTTAAAGTTTTACGGAAGTCCAGTGAAAATCGTTTTATATTTATATATTTTTTCAGGGTTAGATTTGAAGAAAATTGAGAAGTGCATGGGGGATCCTGATGCTGACACTGACAATGCAGTTTTGAAAATGGAGCAAAATGCTCAGGTTTAGTAATGCATCTCAAATGCTAATTGAATTACACTTTGATTTGAAATTGCTAATTTTAAAATTTTATTTCAATAGATTGGGACAGGTTCAAGGGGAGATGTCACCATATTACCTACACTTGTGGTAAATAACAGACAGTACCGCGGTGAGTTGTGATTAGAGACGGTGATTGCAATTAGCAAGTTGGTTTCTTATTTATTTATTTATTTGTTTATTTCCCAACTGTTGTATCAATAATTGCAGGAAAGCTGGAAAGAAAAGCTGTACTGAAGGCTATTTGTGCTGGTTTTGAAGAAACCACTGAACCAGCTGTTTGTTTGGATGATGGTACTCATTTTTATCTTCTGTAATTTACTAATTATTATTCTTTTTGTTAATCACAATTAAATGTATACACAACTTTGATTTGTTTACTCTATTTAGTAATATGTACGCCTATGGTCTTTTTGATTTGTTTAATTTTGGTGTAGCTATTGAGACAAATGAATGCTTGAAAGATAATGGTGGCTGCTGGCAGGATAAAGCTGCTAATATTACAGCATGCAAGGTATTGTTGTCAAAATAATCATACATAACAGCAAGTATGAAAACATAAATTGATGACCTATGATCCTGTGATCTGGAATATCTTATTTCATAGGACACTTTTCGAGGTAGAGTCTGTGAATGCCCTGTATTTGGTGGTGTACAGTTCAAAGGAGATGGTTATAGCTCTTGTCAAGGTACTTCCTTTTCTCCTACCTTTTCAGGTATTTGCCAGTACACAGATTTGACCTGCACTATGAATTAAAATCTAGTCTATAGCAATGAGTGAGCCTGTTGAACTCTTTCCAGTGTCTACTATTTGGGCTTTCCTTCTGTTATTTTACTGTATGTTTTTTTTTTTTTTTTTTTTTTTTAATTTATTTTGTAGCTACTGGACCAGGAAGGTGTAGGATAAACAATGGAGGTTGTTGGTATGGTAGTCATGATAGCAAATTCTTCTCTGCTTGTCAGGTTAGTTGGTTTTGACCTTTTATCTTATTCAGTCATGGTTCTTTTTCAATGGTGCCCTTCTAAGACTGGCTTTAACATTTTGGGCCTTCAGAATAAATTTACTAAAATAAGCTTGTCGCTTTCTCTAATTTCAAGGCACTTGCCCTTTGCATGGAGCACATGGTTGCTCCATACCCTACATTTTGCATAAAAATTTCTTTTTCTTTTATATATGTTTATATCGGCACATAGAGGCCTCAATTTGGACTTATTAAGAGGTTGCCTAGACAAGAGTGAGTGGCTTTGACGGGTATTACCTCAAAGAAATTTGTAATTTGGAGTTATTAAGTATCGACATTTCAGGGTTGCAAAGGATAATTCTAGTATACACCCAAGTTTTTACAGTACATGCTGCCTTTTTAGCATACATTCAATTGCTAAAATTCAGTAGTAAAATTATTATATTTCTCTATCTTAAATTTATAAGCCATTAAATGTATGCTAATATGAAGTATATAGGATTTACCTCAAATGTGGATGTACACCTGAATCACTTATGCAAATATCCAGGTTGTAAGTTATGCATGATTAATTGGTGTAATCTTTACTTTTCAGGAGTTTGGAGATAACAAATGCCAGTGTCCATCTGGATTTAAAGGGGATGGCACTAAGACATGTGAAGGTAATTTTTGGTAGTATTGTTTAAAAGTTCTTTTTGAGACTAGTTCTACAAACCACCCCACCTGCTACATTTTTCTTTTTTGTATCGTTTATATAAATTTTATGGCTTTTACCTACAGATGTCGATGAATGCAAGGAGAAGAAAGCATGCCAATGCCCAGAATGTAGCTGCAAAAACACCTATGGTAGCTATGACTGCACATGCAGTGGTGACCTCTTGTACATGAGAGAGCAAGATGCTTGCATAAGTGAGTTTTTTGTTCCAAGAGATGACCTTAATTACTACGTCTGTTTGGTACAGTGATGATGATCTGCTCTTGGTTTCTCTCTCTGAGTTTCCATGTCTCATCTTCGAAGGGGTGTCTTGATGAATTCCTAGATATACGAAATCGGTATACAATTACATTTTGCTTATTGTTTTATTCTTATAATTGATAGGTAAGAGTGCTAGCCAGGTAAGAGGTGCATGGTTTGCAATTGTCGTGGTGCTTACTGTGCTGGCCATTGTTGCTGTTGGTGGCTATGCTATTTACAAGTACCGAATCAGGGTATGTTTACTTATTATTTTATTTCATGGTATCGCAACTTCTGTCAATACTACTGGTGCAATGACTGTTGGCTTGGTATGCAATACCTTTTTGTGTTTTGACTGTTGCCCCCATTCTCAAATGAAATACCTTTTATGATTTTGAGCTCCTGTTTACCATTTGTTTTGAAACAACACACTTCTTGCACATTATCTATTTGATCCCCTATACCAATTATAGCTCTTTTGTTTATCATACCAATTTAAAGTTGGCAACTTTTTGTACATTATTCCAATCAAATCCTTGTGTGGTTTGTATTTACTGCCACCTAAATCATGAAGGACAACCTATTCAGAAGAGTAATATTGAATGTTGAGAATTGGCATATTGTTCAACAACAAAAACAAGGTGTATGGAGCACAAAAGTCCTTGTTTAAAGCCCACTTCAAAGTATTGACCAGTACAGGTGGACCAGTGAATTGAGTTCCTAACCATGAGATCTGACATATGTTCAGTAGGTTTCCCATAAACTGTACATATGAAGGCCAATGTAAAATTCATGTGGGGGTGAAACTGGTGTTTGCTTTTATTTATGGATATCAGAATTTGAATATCTCAACTTTTTTATTTTCCCTCTCCAGTCATACATGGATTCAGAGATAAGAGCTATTATGGCACAATACATGCCCCTTGACAACCAAACAGAAGTTCCAAATCATTCGCAAGAGGAAAATCATGCTTAGAAGAAGTTTGGATTGCTTCAGATCCACAAATTCAAATTCAAATTTTGATATTAGGTCAATCCAGGGTATACAGCCAATAACGTGGTATATCAATTGGTGGAAAATGGATGAATAATCAGAGATAATTTGGGAGCTATATCGACAAATGACGCACATAGGAGTGGGTTATGAATTAAGTATTATTTTAAGGCTCCATTTGTGTAATTGTACAGTTTTTTAGATTATTTAACCTTTTAGGTGAAAACTAGGTAGTGGGATGGAGAATTTTTATTTATTTATAAATTCATAGATGTTTCATGGATATTTTTCAAATAGTTTTAGTTTTGCTAGGTAAATCTTTAAATGGGAATAAAAAGGAATTTTTAGGCAGTACCTGGTGCAACGCTTGCTTGATAGGCCTTAGGTTCTCTCTTAAGCTCTTAGCCATTTCTGGGCTGGGTCTAATATTAGGCTTACCTATTTCTCTAGGTCTGGATTAATAATATTAATAGGAGATATTTTCTAACGGCTTAAACGAGTAATTTTTTTTTATTAACAATACTTAACGAACAGTAGCTGACAGTTGTAAATATCGGCCGGCATAGCGATTATAAACTATAAATATCCCACTAGGGTATCAAATAAACTCTGAGAAATTCCGAAATATGCGAAGACAACTCGAGATATTTTCATCAGAAGATAACAAACAAAATTAGACAGCACGCATTCAAGAAGCCGCGATCCTTTTTAAGTTTTAACTTGAAATTAATGACAAAAATTTGAGGGACTTTGAATCCAAACAATTTGATTTATTTTTTTTTTTTGAGAAGATAAACAACCTAAATCTGTACCTTGGTCCTCCAAAAATATTTAAGATAAAATGTGACAATGTGTATATAGCATGGATATTATACTAGTAGTAATGTCTATTGTCTAGTAACGAAGCCCTATGGATCTGAGTGATGTCAATTGGCCTCTTGCTAAAGAAACTCGGTAGGATTGGTATTGCACAAGTTCCTTTTAAGTTACCAGCATGAAATATCCATAAAAAAAAAAGTTACCAGCATGAAAGATGTTAACCTCAATAACAAGAAATAGTACCAATATATATGTAAGAAGTATAAGATTATTTTGTATTATTGTTGTTGCCTCGTTTACAAAATAAATTGAGGCTCTTAAGTTTCGAGCTCCATCAATCGTAATTATCTATATATAATATATGGAATTACAAAGAAAACAAAATTTCTATATCGTAACGAAGTTTCAGTATATATGGTTCTCTGGTATTCCTTTATTAGGATACAGTATCTGTTTCTGTAATGAAAAAAAATTGGAAAAGAAAAATAAGGCTGAACGAAGCTATGGAAGAACAAGTAATCGGTGCAAGCTCCAGTTGATTCCAACTCTCCTAGATACTCCAAAATTACTGTTGTGGTGGGGAAATTTTGAGATCAAGCCCAATGTTGACACCATTGTAAGCAATTGGTGCATACATCCATAAATCGTCTGAGCTCAACAGCTGCAATTTTAAATATTTATTAAAAAAATAATAAAGAAATCAATGTTTCAACTTTCAACTATTCTTTTTTTCTTTGATGGCAACGTTTTAGCTCATTATTTTGTGCAAAGAAATATTATTAGTGTTCAACTATTTTTTTTTTCTTGGTGGCACCATTATTAATGCAATCAAATATTCTATTGTTGCTTGCTTGTTATTTTATTATTTTTGGAAACTGGAAGCCCGTAGGCAGCTTGCTTTCTATTAAAATGATAACTAAAAATCTCTTGTGCTTCCAGTGAGGATCTTTTTGCCACCATTATTCAGAAACCGTTTTATTATTATTATTATTATTATTATTATTATTATTATTATTATTATAATATATTTTTTTTGGTTTGGTGTTGGGGGCCTGGGGGGTGGGGGGTTGAGGTACAAAATGAACCTACCTTAATTTGGAGCTGCAAGAACTTGACATATTGAACAGCTTCCTCAAGCATTGTGCTGATGTCAACCTGTGATATATTGATTATGTATCAGCAGAGTTAAAGATCAGGAGTAATACATGCAATCAAGAAACATGGCTGAGCTCAGAGAAATTAACACTCACCTTAGTTCCATTGGGTACCAAATTCTGCAGGATCCTCAACCTCTCGTTGATCCTTTCTCTTCGTTTCTGTTATGAAAAAGAAATCCAAAGAAAATATGAGAGTTTGAAAAAAAAGAAGGGAAAATTAACTGTTTCAATTAAAAAAGCTAATATTAATTTAGTTTCAGAGATAAAGTGTTTTCCATAATTTCAATGAAAAATGCCTAATATTGCAGTTACTACTTACCCTTGCATAAAGGCTCTGAGGATCGGTAGCCGATCCTCGACCTGCTCTGGATTTTCCAGCCGAAGCAGATTTCTTTGAATTCGATCCTGCATTGCCTCCATTAACTTCTTGTGATTCATTTGAATCGTCCTCTGAGCTATAAGAGCTTGAGGTATGACCATTCATTTCACCATCTCCTTCCTCATCATTGCTGTTGATTGCTTTCTTTTGGGCCTTCTTACTTTGCGAGTTCTTAGCTCTCTTTGATGCCTATAAAAATTGATTATTAAAATTAGCACATGGTTGGAAGAACAATGTCTTTGGAATTCATGCTAGTTCATGGAATTCTAAAAAACTATAATTTTATAGATCCCCATATATATTTTGTTCTATTGTTCAGGGACACTTGTAATCATTTAAAAACATGAATGAAAGTTGGAACTCTTATGTGTACCGGCATAGTCGACCGAGTTTTCTTCTTGGAAACAACAGTAGAAGTCTCATTCTTGTCATCTTCGCCTGAGTTAAATCTTCTCTTGTTTGTCGGTGCCTTCTCTTCACTGCTTGGCTCCTCATTCAAAGAAATCATTTGTTTCTCAAAGTTATTACCTAAACCGATTTCAAGAGAGGAGTTGGCCATTGTATCTTCATTGATCAATGACATCGGATGAGGATCATTCAAATAGTACCCTTCGTAACTAGAACCTGAATTGAAAAGACTACTCGCACTAGCACTAAAACTTGACCCGGCACCAGTACTTAGCTGAGGCCAATAGTTTGAGCTATAGTTGTTGTTAAAGCTGGATGAATCATAATTGGAGTCGGAGTCATGGCTCGGCCAAAACATTGTTGTTCTTTGCTCCACTTCGCTTGAGAAATACTGGGGCCCGAGCAATTGAGCCATCACTTCAGAATCCTCCACCGAGACTGACGGATCGAATGATCCCCAGGTTGCCTCGGCGACTGTACCTTCATGCTCCATTTTGGCCTAGAGCTCTTTAATGGAGATTAGGTGTCCAGTTTATGGATTCTTAGATAAGTGGTTCTTTGTTTGAATGGCTTATGTGATCAGTGCTTAAGGAGGGAGTATATATACTGAGTTACATACAATACCGCGGTTTGGAAGGAGAATATTGGCATATTATTTGATTTTTGACTATCATTTTTGGAATTTTTTAATGGTTGGTGGAAAATTAAACTGCTAAAAATCCAGTTGTGGAATACTACAACTCAGCGCAAGAATGAAATTGGCCAATCATGCAATTAAATAACTATTGAAAATGAAAAACTGGATTCGTTTCGCAGGGAGAAATATATAATTTGTTGGTGATTTGTCTGGTATTTTTTTTTTCTTTGATGACGCAATTAGTGAAAGTCTAAGAGTCCAAAGAGTATTAATGCATTATTGAGATTATAAGCTCATCATTGCAAGATGGATATGGTAAATATTTAAGGGTTGATAAAGAGGAGTGTTTAGTAGGAGGAGAGAGGTGCGTATGTCAATTGGTAGAACGTGGGAGTGGTGATGTTATTACATTATTTGAAGCCTGGTTTATAATATCGGCAGTTTGGAATAAAGTACATGTCAGTTAGAGGAAAAAATAGTTTAATTTACGAACAGTGTCCTTCAAATTTAGTATTGCTTGTTGTTTGGTCCCTCTAATGAAGTTTTGTAAGTATGTCTGGAATTAAATGTTTTCATCTTTCCAATATATGTCGGGCCATCTTCTTGGCTTAGATAATTACACGCATGTAGATACAACATACCAGCTCTAGCTTTGTCAAAAAATTAAATCGGCTTAGATAATTACACGCATGTTAATACCACATAAATTGTGCAAACTAAGTACTTCTGCCAAATTAATCTCTTTCCCTATTGTCCGAGTCAATCTCCAGGGTGTTGTAGTGCCATTTACGTGTCCTAGTCCATTGTGCCAAATCTGTATAAATCAAGCAAAACAGTATTTTTTTGTAGGAGACTAGCTGGAAGATAAGAAAGACACAGTCTGTGTCATTTACTGTTAAGATTTTATCGTACATCTACTTTTAAAGCAAACAACTATTTAATAGTTAGCTTAGAGCTCCAAATTGCACTTCACAGATTATGAGAATGGTAATCGCGGCAATATGGAAAGGATCAACACCATAACTTAGTTTATTTTTTTTTTCCTATTGTTGTGCAAACAACCTAGCTAGCAAAATTTCTTTGTTAAATTTGTCATTGTATGTGTAATATATAACTTAATGAGCAATTGTACAATACATGCTACGTCTTTACTAAACTAAAATTTTATTAATTAAGATATCAATTGATAAAAAAGAATCATTTTTGAAAAATCTAAAAACAATATATTTAAAATTATAAAACTATATTTTACGTGATTTTGATTGGTGGATCATTCTTACTACTTATAAAAGTACCAATCCAAGATGTAAAATTTCAATTGAAGGGTGTACATCCACCCCCTTATATAAGGGAACGAAATCCTTTGCAGGTTTTCTTAAAAAACCTGCAGTGCAAGTCTTTCATCCGTGTTCGTCCGATCAATGATGGATGCCCTGTGTGATTAATACTAGAGCCGTCGATAATCATGCAGCTCATGAAAATCTGTCCGTTGAGATTAGATCGCACGGTCATCAGTAAAGACTAGCACTGCAGGTTTCAAAAAGACTGCAGAGGATAATTGTCCCTTATATACGGCTTGCTTCATTGATTTTTATACTTTGAGTGAACATGTGGCTCAGATATTAATTGCAAATAATAGTCTAAGACCTTAATTTCAAATGGAAAGAGTAAAGGCATTGGATCAAAATTGTAATATTCTTTTTTTTCCTTTTATGTAGCAAATTTATTTATTTGGCTCAATGTGATGTGTACTTTCTATCTTTGAAAGATTACTAATGAGTTCTGATTTTCTCAATCAGCGTCCGGTCGGTCCGGATGGCTTAAGTTGCCAAGTTATAGTACCAAAAAAGAAAAAATAATAATAAAATGAATACATCCCATACATGTTTGTTAAATTTTTGCATTGAATATTTGTATTATTGGTTTTCGAAAAAAAAAACTTCTTTTTAGCCTACAATATTTAGTTAAGAGAGAATATATGAAAAATAAAATGTTGAAAGTAATAATAGGATTTACGCGAACTCATGCATTTCATAATCCAATACAAATTCTTAAATAGTTTTGTTTCTTAAAAATATTTACTTTTATATAACTATTATTTTTTCATATTATTCTATTTATTTTTTTAGTGATGTAAAATAATATATTTTCAATTAAAAAAATTACTACTCATTGGGGAGGCGTTTGCTAGACATTATATATATATAATTTAAATCCATTGTTAAGACATGAAACAACAACATTTTTGACCGTGAGCAATTCAATCGAAAGATATAAAGAAGTGCATTAGAGAAATATAACAAATTAGTAGGGTCCGGGGGAATTGAAAAAAAAAAATATGCTTGAGAGAAAAATTATTAGGACATATGTCACCTATTTAAGGGAGTTAGTTCTGGGGACCACATTATAGTTTGTTCTATTTATCTTAAATTGTTTGGGAACAACCATCTAATTGCATAAAATTATGTCTATAATGTCATTTATAAAAGAATAAGAGATAAAAAAGGGTTGTTGGTGACGATCGTGGCGAGGGGTTCTAATCATAGTTATTTACTAGAAAAAGGAGGAATTAATGAAGACAAGGGAATCTGATTCTTTGCTTCCCTTTGTCAGTGCAAACCAAACCAATGTTTCTTGGCCTACCAACTATTGAGATTTGCCACAATCTCTGTCAGGAAGAAAACATTCTTATCCTGCGCGCATCTTATAAATTAATTAGCTTGCAATTGTTCTCATCATCAGATGCATGTACAACTTATCGTTAAAAGGCATGTACATCTTAATTTGCCATATCAGTGATCCATGTGACCTCGATCTTGTGCGTATAAATTAGATATGATTTTAAGGCCTAGTATTTTTTTGGCAGTTTGGTCGGACAAATAGCAACAGAAGAAAAATAAGGAAGATTATTTGCATGTTTGTGAACTGTACTGAGAAATTTTACGATTTCATTTATCTACTCAGATCCTTCATCACGTACATGGGTCCAAAATCTGATTATATGCACGTTATGGTAATTAAATCTAGATAACTTGATTTGGGATGCATGGGCTCGATTGGACAGTTGTTTTAAGTTCAAAATATAATTTTCATTTCAAGCAGTGGCGCATATCCAAGTAGAAAAAAATGGAGTGCAATGTCTCCATATTTTCTAAGCTTTTAACACGATCATTTTATTAGTATAAACATAATTTGGTATTATATCTGAATGCTATTTTGAAATTTCCTGACTCCGCCTACTGAACCAAGGACTATAAGTTGGGAGTTTTTTTTATGAAAATTGATATCACAAGCTTCAAATTACAAGACGCTATCGTGGTTTTGATACATGTTTACCAAAAAAAAAATAATAATAATAAATAAAAAAATGAAGTTTTGTTAAAAAAAAAATATTTGAATTTCGTGTAAAAGAGTAATATATACTTACATTGTTGATAAAATAAAATAAAATCCAACCTTTTGATCTAGTGGTTAAAAGTAATACATTTTGAGTGGAATTATGAGTATGAAACTCGACACGATACCTCTTATAATATCTAAATTTCAAATAAGTTGGGAGACTTGATTCTCATCGTATCGTTAAAAAAAAAAAAAAAAATTCTCGAAGGAGTTCCTTTGTTTCTCTCTCTCTCATCTCTTCTATTATTCTAACTATTATGTTCAAACATTTTGAACTTTTCTAAACAGCAAATTTATGTTTTGACTATCACCTTAAATAGTACTAAATTATTGTTGGAACAGTAATAGAATAATGGATTGTCAAAGAGCGCCTTGAAGATTAAGGCAAATTCAAATATTAATATGAATTCTTTTCAAAATTCTTTAATAAGACATTTAGTATATGATTCAAACATTTAATTAACAAAATAGCAGTATTTTCAATTAATATAAATATTTAAGTATAAATATAGACAATTAAAAGAAAACAGTGTTTTCCATTTAAGGGCCATGCAACTACCTTATGCTCCGATCCAATCTTTTTTAATAGCCTCGACTCTGGGCTCTCAGTACCAGTTCTCCCAGGGTTAAGGCCCATTCAATGGCCATGACTCATTGACTCTGTCCGTCTATAGAAAAAAAAAAAAAAAATAACAATGAAAAGCATTTAGATTGTGTAGAACCGTGTGTGGATCACTAATAAAGTTATCCTCTTCGAGAATCTCAAGTAGTCTGGAGATTAGACTGGTGACACAATACTTTTGCATTCATGTTGTCTTTCCATCCATCCCAAAGCAACACATTTGTTGTTTGAACTGGTGCCAGAACTGCACATTAATATATTGCATTCTCCAAAAAAAAAAAAAAAATGACACTGAGAATGCTGTTCTAAAAGATTGAAAATTATGTATTCTTATATTTCTTACTGCTGCAAGCGTTCTCCAAAAGACAGCAGATCCAAGATGGCAATTACTTTGCCATGGATATATTCCAGAATAAATTATAGAAATTCTTCCATGATAGTCCAAATGTTCAAATAGCGGTCATAGCGGCCGCAATAGCAGCACTATAGCGGTGCTATTTGGTAGACCACTATAACGCTATAAATCAGCGGTCTGTCCGATAGCGCCACCTATAGCGAAAAACAATGTGAAATAGCGGAAAATAGCGGCAATATAGCGGTATAATAGTGGAAATAGCGGTGCAGTTTATAATTTGTTGATATAACAATAGTATTTTGAGCATATCTTTCGCATACGAACTCCGATTGATGTGATTTAAAATTTTATAGAAAGCTTACAAAATAAGCTACAACTTTTATTTTTTGAACATTTAAAATTCTAAAAATTTAATGGTCAAATATGCATAAAAATTAATATAATTTTAGTTACCGCTAATTAGTTGCATGAAAATATTTTAATTTTAATTTTAAACAAAACTAGACCTTCAAAATACATTTATGTGTGCAATTCTCTATGGTCCAATAGCGGCCGCTAAATACCCACTATCCGCTATGATATTAGCATGCCTGTTACGAGTCCGCTATCCGCTATTTAATTAAACCTTTGATGGATACAAATTATAAACAGGACTTTGATCACAATCATTTTTTTTTTTGAAAAATTATTTCATTATAAATTATGAAAAATTGAGACTAAAGTTTAATTCAGAATTTTATTCATGGAAGAATTATATATCTCTGGTCTTTCTGAGATTCAAGATATAACTTCATATCATATATTTAGGACGAGACAAGTTTCGCGTATTCGAACTATATACTATATATATATTACAACGTATTCTTGTATAATTAATTTATATAGCACATTATGATTTATTGTCTATATCACTACTTAGTCTGTCATAATTAATTTACTAAATGAAGACTTCATCATCTGCAATACTTGACAACACCTAAAACATTCCTGATTTCGTAATAGGTTCAAATTTTAAGACTTTTATTTATAAATCTTGAATGTACACCGATGTTAAATTTAATAAATTATTTGCAGTAAAAGGACTTGATTTGTCAAATTTAAAACTTTTGTATTAGATACTATATATTTTTTAATTATTTTTATGTGGCAGTACAAGTACATCAGAAATTAAGAAATATATACTCCCGGTTTAATGTATGTCTCGAACACGTACATGACACGGACAGATTTTGCCAACGGCTATTGTACGTGTTTGATGTATCTACTTTTCTGAGCTGATTATTGGTTATATAGGTCTTGCTTCTGGGCTAGCTGGTTAATCAAACAATGGTTATCGTGTGCATTTGGCAAAGTAAAGGTAATTTCTACATATACCTAGGATGTGGTCTTTTTTTTTTTTTGGTTGGAAATCGAGGATATGGTCCATATGCAGAAGCTAACTTTACTGAGAAACCAGCTCTAAGCCAACTCATGACCCATTTGTACAAGTAGTGTATAAGCTGATTTATCGTTCTCAGACAAGAACCCAATCGGACAATTCAACTTTGGTTAGAAACTAATAAAGTCAATCAGCAAATTAAATATCAAATTAATATACCTTGGCCTCCTTGAGATACTTTTAATTATCAATTTAAGAAGTAATTATATAAGTAGATTCTGTATCAAATTCTACAGCAAGATGAACTCGAAAAAAAAAGTGAATGTGAAGTATGATGTCTATAAACTTGTATTAATTAAAAAAATATAATTATACCATTTTATTACAAAGTATCAAGCAGGGGAACCAAAGGAAGAGGGTGATGATGAATTGATGATGATATCTATAACACTCAATGAGTACGTCGACTAATTCGCTGAAATTCCGTCATTCCTAGGACAATATAATTTTATCTTATAAGCTAAATATAAAATGATGGTTGATGGACTCCTAGCATATTTACTGAAATTATAAATAGTCATATAATTTTCTTTCTTTTTTTAATACCAAATTTGAATTTAATAGTTATAGAAACTAGCAAATTTTTAATCTGCCAAAAGAGCTGTCTTCTTGCATCTTTTTTATGAGTTTAATCCTAGTTGTTGTTAAGGGCCAAAATCAGATACTAATACTATTCTGACTTTGTGATGTGTAAATAATTAATTGTTAGTTCATAACTATCGGAGCGCCTATATCAAAATGTTCCATGTGAGACATCAATTGCGCCAACTAATACTACAAATCGTGAACTATTCGTCCGTGTGCTACGTTCATTATTAAAGTCAAAACAACATACCCATTTGAGCATTGGCTAACTTCTATAAATAGAAGTCTTCTCCTTTATCAACGATCGCACCAGCCAACAGATCCTAATCAACAACTAAAGAGCCTTCCTATTGTAGTAGCGCATGCCCATACTTTGAACTGCAAAATGCATGTGAACTGCTTGTCCAAGTGCCATATAATGTCAACTAAGATAGCCACTTGGGCAGTTGGGCCTTGTCCTAGTACTATAAATAGAAGACTTCTCCTTCATCGACATCACACTAGCCAACAGATCCTAATCAATTAAAGTACGAAGGATCAATCAGGACCTTAATTATCCTAATATAGCGCATCTGCGCATGGTCAAATTGAAACAAACCACACAAGTCCAGAATGATACAGTCGCACTCGGCTCTGCTGGTCACTGTTCTTCTCCTCACTGTTTCTCTAGCAGCAGGAGATGGAACCAACCCACCATCACCTCCAGGCACTTCAGAGGACCCGCTGACCCCACCCGACCAAAGCTCAGCCCCACCATCACCCCCGGGCACTTCAGAGGACCCGTTGACACCACCCGACCAAAGCTCACCCCCAGCATCACCCCCAGGCACTTCAGAGGACCCGTTGACACCACCCGACCAAAGCTCACCCCCACCATCACCCCCAGGCACTTCAGAGGACCCGCTGTCCCCACCCGACCAAACACCCCCACCATCACCTCCCAGCAATTCAGAGGACCCGCTGTCCCCACCCGACCAAACACCCCCACCATCACCTCCCAGCAATTCAGAGGACCCGCTGTCCCCACCCGACCAAACACCCCCACCATCACCTCCCAGCAATTCAGAGGACCCGCTGTCCCCACCCGACCAAACACCCCCACCATCACCTCCCGGCAATTCAGAGGACCCAATTACACCACCCGATCAAAGCTCACCCCCACCATCACCTCCAGGCACTTCAGAGGATCCGTTGACCCCACCCGACCAAAGCACAGCCCCACCATCACCTCCAGGAACTTCAGAGAATTCGCCACCTACACCAATACAGAGTCCTCCGGTGTTGCTGCCGCCCCCACCAAATCAAAGCTCACCCCCACCACCAAACAACAGTACTCTGCCATTCATCAGGCAGGCGAAGTGCCCACATAGCAATTATGTAAACCCCTTATGCAGAGGCGTTCGAGCCAACTGCCCAGGAAATTGTCCTTATAGATGCATCATGGATTGCAGGAATACTTGCAAGCCTTTTTGTTGTAAGTACATCGACACCATCAGAAAGAAAAACAACAATATAATAGTTGGCTCGAAAAACATACTTAAAAATTTCGAAAAAAATATAAAATTTGATCTACAAGGAGATTTTTATACGGAGATTATATTGGACGTTTGGATCGGTCATTTTGAATCCGATCAAAAAAATTTAATCGCAACTCACGGAAGACCATGTGAGTTGCGACTCACCATAGCAAAACTCTATATATATATATATATATATATGTCTCTTATTAAATGTCATATAAGTGAGCATCTCCGATGCATGTATCCAGTAAGTTATGTTTGTAGCAGAACACTAAATGGTGGTGTATATATACTAGGGCACAAAACTTTTGGAAATATGGTTTGTAATCTCGATCGTGCTCAACTTTGTTAGAAATTAACTACATGTATGTATAAGCATTTTGATTTAGCTAGAGAAGATATCTTACACTTTATTCATGCTTAATTAGTGTGCGACTTCCTGCCTAGTGCATGTGATGATCCACGTTTCATCGGTGGCGATGGCAACTCTTTCTACTTTCATGGCCACAAGGACCATGATTTCTGCATTGTTTCAGATTCCGATCTACACATCAATGCTCACTTCATAGGCAAGAGAGGTCCCTCCATGACACGTGATTTTACTTGGATCCAAGCAATTGGTGTCCTCTTTGGCGAACACCGTCTCTATGTCGGAGCAAGGAAGACTGCCAAATGGGATGATGAGAGCGACCACTTTGAGATCTCCTTTGATGGCGAGTACGTGCACCTACCAGAAGCTGATGATGCCAAGTGGAAGTCTTTGTATGTGCCCGCACTGAAAATCTCTCGCACCAAAATCGTCAACAGTCTGGTGGTAGAGCTCAAGGGAAGGTTCAGGATCATTGCAAACGTTGTTCCTATTACCAAAGAGGATTCTAGGATTCACAACTACGGTGTGACATCTGAGGACTGCATGACTCACCTCGACCTAGCATTCAAATTCGACGCGTTCACAAAAGACGTGCATGGTGTGGTTGGCCAAACCTACAGGCCTGACTATGTCAACAAATTTGATGTACGAAAAAAGATGCCAGTCTTAGGTGGTGCAAACAAATTCTCTACATCTAGTCTGTTCGCCACTGACTGTGCTGTTGCGCGATTTGGCCATCGTGATGCCGAAGCAGAGCTAATCTCTGTTCTGACAGATGTAGTCAAGTGTGCCAGTGGAATGAATGGCCCCGGAGTCATCTGCAAGAAGTGATCGATATTTTAGTATTGTTTTGGTTATACAAATTTCATTAATAATTTCGTTACCAATAATAAAAGAAACTATATATACTTTAGTTTCAAGTTTCAGTAGCGATGCATGATGTGTTCAAGTACGCGTCAATGAGGTACATTGGTACCTGAAAGGTACTCAGTAATGTACTAATTAGTGCATAATGTGTTAGTAATTAAGATGAGTATTTATTATTTAAGTTACAATATTAATATTTGTGTCAACTCATATAATAAAAAAGTGATCGCGCGCCTATACCACTAGCTACAAGATAAGTGATACACAGGTGAATCTTATATTACGGGTCTTTCATTGGTTACTCTTACTCATGTTACGCTCAGTAGCTTGGTAGATGAGAGGTCATTTGAACAGAGTAATGGACTCGAGATCAGGCATCTCTAAGTGGAAGCATCTAATTAAGATGTTGCGCTTAAACTTGACAAGATGTATAAGGCTTGAAATTCGACGGGTGATACCGAGGAGAGCGTAGGCTTTTTGTTAATTTGCCTCATTTATTTTGCTTGCGCCGCAGGTTGGTGGGCTACTGGAAGTATACAAAAGATGTCCTACCTCATGCCCTGTATCTCACGGTATAGGGTGTAACAATTATATCATGCGTTTAAAAAAAGTTGCAAAAAATTTTCATATTATATTTCAAATTAATTTCTTTGAATAATTTCTAAAAATCTATAAAAATAATGCAAAAATTTGGAAAAAAATATAAATTTGATTTCCAATAAATTACCAATTTGAAGAAAAGTTGTTTGAAACCTTGAATATATCATAGTGTATCAAATATGTTTGAACTCTAACGTTACTCGTGCTACAACCCGCGAAGCATTTTTAATTCACTCAAAATTCATTTGAGGGGCTTGTAACTATGCAAACTTGTATTCAAGCACTTTTTCAAAGTCATATAACATGATAACAACAGAAATTATTTTAAATAATATTAAACTAATAAAAAATATGTAATAATTTAATGGTTATTTTTTTCGAAGAATATTATTATATAATTTTTCCCAGTTTTTAATTGTATATAAATTAAAAACTCAATATATTAAACATAAAAAGTTTAAATGTGGATTTTGGAGCTTTAGATGATATTTTTTGGACAGACATGCAAATAGTCACAAATTTAGTTGAAAGTTGAAACTCGGTTAAATAGATCATGTCGTCGAGCTTTTCAGATTGGGGTTATATGCCCAAAACGAACAACCTATTAAATTCAAAAGTTACGCTAGTTTAAAGTTTTTCATGTTCAAAACTAACATGTATTCGTACTGATTATCAAATTTGATAATTAATTTCATATTAAAATTAAAATGTATAACTCATGTTTTTAAATTGTGGTTTTTAATTCTTTTAGTTTAATTAAGTACAATAATATATACTCAATATTTATTAATATTTTATGGTCTCTAATTTTTTTTTCTATATTCAAAACTCTTTACTTATATTTGATGTTAGTGGCGTCGCATCATCCGTAGATGATGCAATGTTTAAAATATTATATATATATATATATATATATATATATATATATATTGCTTAGTTTAATTCCTATAAATATTTTATATTTTAAAATTTTAAAATGGCCTGAAGTTCTAAATCTATGCGTTTAATATTTGTTATTTTATACAATTTATAAAAAGTGGAATTTTTTTTAATTAAATTTTGTAGCGTCACACTACAACATTTTATATAATGTGGAAAAAATATTTTTAATTAAATTAAATGGCGTCGGACTTTCAAAGACATTGTAATAAAATAAATAATAACATTATTAAATTTATTTATCTTTTTAATATTATTAAAAAATAATTTCCGTGATTACAATAAGCCACACTGACTTTATAGTTTCTGGGCTCCTCGGTGCCGGTAATTACTATCTACCATCCACCGAATTACCATCCAGCGCCATCCAATTTTTCGCGTGCTGACGTCAGCAAAAAATTTTTGACCAATTTTCGAAAAATTTTTGTGCTAACGCCATCAAATATGCTGATTTAAGGGTTCTGTTAAATGTTTTAAGGGTTCAGTTAAATTGTTTTAAGGGTTGAATTAAAGTGTATAAGTGTTAAGTTAGATGCACCAATAATTTTTGACCAATTTTCAAAAAAAATTTTGTGCTGACGTCATCAAATATGATGATTTAAGGGTTCTGTTAAATGTTTTAAGGGTTGAGTTAAAGTGTGTAAGTGTTCAGTTAGATGCAACAATAATTTATTTCACTTTGTATGTTGAATATGATCATTTATTTCTTACTTACGAAATTTGTATATATGTTCAGTTTATTGTTGTAAATGTTCATATTGTTACTGTAAATGTTTGCTATGTTTGTTGTATCTGTTCATTTTGTTTTTTTATTTAACCAGTTTAATTGAACACAAAAACTACGAAATCAAATTTCTGCTGCATCTAATTGAACACATAGACACTTTAAGGTCATCCCTTAACGTATTTAACTGAACACCAAACACTAAAATTCTAAATTATTGCTGCATGCATCTAACTGAACACATACATACTTTTAAATAATCCCTTAACGTATTTAACTGAACAGAAAATACTAAAATTTTAAATTATTGGTGCATCTAACTGAACACTTATATACTTTAATTCAACCCTTAAAACTGAACCCTTAAATCAACATATTTGATGACGTCAGCACCAAAAAATTTCGGAAATTGGTCAAAAAATTTTGCTGACGTCAGCACACGGAAAAAAAGCTTTTTTGGCCTGTTGGATGGCGCTGGTTCAATTGGATGGTATTTGATGGTTTTTTGTTGGATGGTGTATATAATTTCTGGATAAGCCCGTAGATTGTGTACATACGATCGTGTAGTGGATCATTAATATATAATATAGATGATTAGCTCTCAGGAAAAAAGTTTATAAAGTTGTCCTGTTCGAGAATCTTAACTAAAGTAATCTGGGAATTAGACAACTTGATAATTTTTCATTCATGTCCCTATTCTTTCCCAAAACAACACATTTAATTTTGTTAATTGAATTAAAATGCATACCTCATATCCAATACTTTTCCGAGCTGTTCATTGTAACAATGATTAAGGAGGTCTTGCTAACATACATACATTCATACCTCATATTTTTACTTTTTTTTCTTTGGAAACAAGTAGAGTTTTTTAATGCTGTACTACTTTTATAATGAAAGCTAAAGTGTAGTACAGAATTTTTATAACAGCATATTTGATTCTTCTAATTTGGCCAATCAAATGGTTAAAGTCTTGCTAACTACATCCCAAGGATATGGTCTAAAAGCAGAAAGTAACTTCACCAGGAAACCAGCGGAGCCAACTCATAAGCAACTTGCACAAGTAGTAAGAATTTTCAACGGTATAAGTGTTATAGATTGTTGCCATTGTAATTAATTCTAGTCAACATATATAATATAATCATTAAAAAAGGATAAATATGAGCTGCTTTACCGTTCTCAAGCAAGGTATGATACCCATCAGACAATTCTACTTTGGTTAGAAATAAAGCCACTGAAATTCAATGGTGACTCGCGATGGGATCCTCGGCAGTAAAAAATATGACTGCCGAGGAGTCCTTTTCAATTTTTTTTTAAAATTTTTGAAAATATTAAAATTAAATTATTGAATCTAAATCATTGATTTTGTTCAATTTTACAGACGATGCATTTATATATAAGTTTTATAAAATTTAGAATTAATTTAATATTGAATTAAGTGCTCAACAAATGAACGAATCTGGTTTGATTCTAATACGTTCATTTGTTGAGTACTTAATCAAGTATCTAATCAACTCTAAATTTTATAAAATTTATATGAAAACGCATGTTCGTAAAATTAAACAAAATCAACGGTTTAAATTCAATAATTAAATTTTAAAATTTTTAAAAATAAAAAAATAAAAAGGACTTCTCAACAGTCATTTTTTTTTTACTGCAAGGATCCCCGTCCATGGTGACTCTATCTTGTTCCAGAAAGCCTATCAGCAACAAATGTTTTTTGGGTAAAAATCAGCTACATATCTTAAAGTAGCTAACCGTCCATGAATAAACAATGAAATGTGCAAACTAATTTACCAAATTTGACAATTTACAAATGGTAATTCTTTTAGTCTTGATGGGATAATCATGAAAGTACCACCCTCATTTTACGATGTATTCAGTCATTAAACTTTTCTGAAAATTTTCCCACTCATCTGAGTCATCTCTTCCCCCAAAAAAATTTCTGTCTCACCCCAGCAAATTTTTGGAGAGCCGAAACCCTACCCAGCCTCTCGGCCTCAAAAGTCAAAAATGAGACATTCCTTTTGCCAAAAAAAAAAAAAAAAAACAAAAGAAAAGAAAAGAAAAATGATACCTTTTCCCCCAGAAACTACCTCATCTCTCACTAATGAAATGGGTTCCAGAACAAAAAATAAAAATAATTAATAAATAAATAATATCCTAACTCCGCTTTCTCTCTCATCTGATCGAAGCCTCCTTTCTCTCACATTGTCGTTCTCTCTCCGCTCAAAAAACCGGCCGTCCCCTTTCCATCGTTATAGATACTCTTGAGTGAGCGACTACACAAATTTAAAATGTGACAAAAGATTCTTCTTTAAATTAAATACATTTAAAGTTAGGACCTTTAATTAATCTTATTTTGTTTATAAAAAAATAATTAGCCGTTATTTCTGTTTAAACATATATTCAGTTGTTGTTTTCTATTAATATGTTTATATATATAGATGGCAACAATTTCTATACATACTAAAATAATAATATATTCTTAGAGCTGTCAAGTGCACATTTTCTATAGCGATCAAGTGACGTCAATAATAAGAAAGAGTACGAACAAGTTAACTCAGGCAAATTTTTTTTTTCTGAAATGTATACACGTGGTACTTTTCATTTTTAGTCCTCTCAATTGTTGCAAATAATTTAAACCGAACTCTTAGAATTTATTCTTCAATCAAATTAAAAAAAATAAATTGGTTCAAGCAGATCAAACTTTAGCTTGGTAATTGATTCGAGTAGATTATATAATTGTTTGCCGGACTTTTCTCCGAAAAAAAAAATGTATTAAAGAAAAAAAATCAGAATATTAAATAATATAATTCTATAAAAGAATCTTTCAAAATGATTAAGACATGTAAAATAAAAGTAACATGACAAGCAACAGGATTTCAAAAAAAAGAACGTGACAAACAACACAAAATTGCCTGGGGAAGAACATAATTAAAAAAAAAGAGTTATATCGTAAACACTTCCCGTTAAGATGAGGGGTAAAGGAAGCACATGATCAGGTTAAGTAATCAGGAAACAAGATCAAATGGTTGAGATATGAATGAGGTGAAAAGTTTAAAAAATTATGATATCTTTACCCTATAATTATAAATTTATGATTATATTAAATAATGATAAATCAGAATAATATTACTAAAGATGACTTGGCAACTATCTTTATAGAGAATCTTAGGGTTATCTAGTTCTATTTATTCTGGATTTGCATCAATTAGTGGAATTGATCAAATCAGAACACTTAAGGGGATGATTGAAGGAATAAAAAAAATATAAAGAGTTCAATTTAGTTGTGTACATTAATCGAAGAACTTAGCTGGACTAAAAATAAAAATGAAAATTCCGTAAAAAATCATTTTTTTTTGTAATTTAAATTTTCAAGATGACATTTGTTATTATTGTAATCAAAATTTCAAAATTATCTTCTTAATTAAGGAATTTTTTCTAATTTCAAAAGCGTTTTTTTTTTTAATGAGTCTAAACTGAATAATTGTTGAGGGCCGAAAAATCAGGCATTGCTCCGATTTTGTGATATGTGTGACAATTATTAGTGGTATACTGGTATACTGGTATATGCTTGTCCACAGTCCATCCCTGCCTCTCTCAAAATGTTCCACGTGAGACAATCCACCATACTTAAGACTGCAAAATGTGAACTATTGTCCATGTGTTACATTCATAAAGTCAACTAGTATGCCCACTTGGGCATTGTGTAAGTACTATAAATAGAAGGCTTCTCATTAATCAACCATCACACACCAGCCTAAAGATCCTAATTAAGGGATTAATCGAGGACCTTATCCCACTATAGTGGAAGGTCCAATTTCAAACACATTAACCACAATGGTAAAGTCACATTTGGCTCTGCTGCTCGCTGCTCTCCTCCTTACTGTTGCTCTAGCAGCTAATGATGATAAAAACGAACACAACAAATCACCACCACCTCCTCCAAAGCACAGCCCACCCCCACCATCACCACCCCCTCCATCACCACCACCACCAAAGCACAGCCCACCCCCACCATCACCACCACCACCAAAGCACAGCCCCCCACCACCACCGCCACCAACCAATCCGAAGCAGGTGAAGTGCTCGTATGACAATGATGTAAACCCCTACTGTAGAGGTGTTCAAGCCTACTGCCCGGTAAAATGCCCTCAATCATGCGTCATGGACTGCAAGAGTACTTGCAAGCCCATATGTGGTAAGTACATCCATACCATAAAGAAAATAATGAATTAATGACGACAGTGATTGACCAGACCATGTCCTTAATTAGTGAATGTCATATTGGTGTGCATCTCCGACCTGTTGTTGGCAACAGTACCGTATATATCTTATTATGTTAGTAGTAGCACACTGAGTGGGGTATACTAGCTAGCTAGGGCACAAAAATTGAGAAGAAACATGGTCTGGTGATCTCAACTTTATTACTACTAGTCTAATTACTTATATATATACATATGTAGCTTCTATTTAAGCTAGCGATGATATCTTAAACTTTGTTTCATACTAAATTATAGTGTGCGACAAGCCCGGTGCATGTGGCGATCCACGTTTCATTGGAGGTGATGGAAACTCTTTCTATTTTCACGGCCGCAAGGACCGTGATTTCTGCATTGTTTCAGATTCTGATCTACACATCAATGCACACTTCATCGGCAAGCGGGGTCCTTCCATGAACCGCGACTTTACTTGGATCCAAGCTATTGCCGTCCTCTTTGGCGAACACCGTCTCTATGTCGGGGCAAGGAAGACTTCCACATGGGATGATGAGAGGGACCACTTGGAGATCTCTTTTGATGGTGAACATGTGCACCTTCCAGAAGCTGATGGAGCCGAGTGGAAGTCATTGTATGTGCCTGCATTGAAAATCTCTCGCACCAAAGCCGTGAACATCGTGATGGTAGAGCTCAAGGGAAGGTTCAAGATCATTGCAAATGTTGTGCCTATCACCAAAGAGGATTCCAGGATTCACAACTACGGTGTGACAGCTGAAAACTGTCTGGCCCACCTCGACCTCGCATTTAAGTTCGACGTGCTCACAAGTGACGTGCATGGCGTGGTTGGCCAAACCTACAGGCCGGACTACATCAACAAATTTGATGTAAGATCAAAGATGCCAGTCTTAGGTGGTGCAAACAACTTCTCTACATCTAGTCTGTTTGCCACTGACTGTGCTGTTGCACGATTCGGTCGCGGTAATGGAGAAGCTGAGCTGATTTCTGATCTGGCCGATGTAAAGTGTGCCAGTGGCATGGATGGACCCGGAGTCATCTGCAAGAAGTGATCGATATCTAAGTATTGTTTGAGATATACAAATTTCAAAATAATTTCGTCATTGATAATATAAATGAAGTGAATAAAGACACTATACTGTTTGAAGTTAACAAATTATTATGTATCCACTATCTGTAAGGAGGTCAATTATCCATTAATTAGCAATGCATGAGGTATTGAGATGTGTTCAGCTCTGTTATTGCATGGTACGTAATGCGTACTTAGTGAATGTATACAATAATATTATATTATATATTAATGTGTGATTATGTGAAAAGGAGATTCCCAAAGATTCCGATTTATAAAGGTCCTGTCTCTCATGTCTACTTGACGACGTGGTACCCATGGATTAGTGCTTCGAAGGTTGTGGTCATGAAAACAGGTAACTCAACAGGGCATGCATTAGAATTATTGTTCGTGCAAAAGGTGTTCTCCCTGTGTACCTCACAACATTGATGTTTGGTTTTCTTAAGAATAATTAGTTGTTGTTTGATAAATATAGTTTGGTAATTAAAAATTTTTTTTAGGCCACTTTCAGTAACGAAGAAATTCAATAAAAAAAAATAAATCCGCATAAATTTTCATAATATTTTTAATTTCATTTCAGGATTCTAACAATGAATGCACCAAATTCATCTACAATATAAATCATTGATCTGATCCATTAAATCTTATATGGATACAAAAATCGTGAAAACGAGCAGAAGCAATTAATCAACAGCAAAAAGAATTAATAGCTATGTTTGGAGTCATGATTTTTTTTTTAATATAGATCGATGAAGAAAATAGAAAAGAAATTTTTTTATTTACAAATGTAACAACAATTAATATTGACATCAATATAACTATCAAAACCAAAATACATAATTTTCCAAATATAATCAATCGAAATATAGTTAGATGTTTCATTAGGTCCGATATTGTAAGCTTTTTGAAATTCAATATAATATAAAAAAGATTAATGAAAAACGTTTGATGGGAAAAAACAATGAAGGATATTGACGTTTATTAATGGTTTGAAGTTGTGAATTTTAAATTTGCGTGAAACAGCTTACGATCGATATCAAACCATTGCATTGGCACTATAATAAGCTTTATTTGAACTCTGGGTTATTGAGATTCAATTCAAGTGTAGCCTATTGAAGAAAGAAGATAGCTTGGAAAGAGGGTTGACGCAATGACGCAGTACAGTTGATGTGAAAATTTAATTTGGGTAATGGACTAATGGTTCAGAATGTAGCTTTACTTTTACTGGAGCGTTTGTTCTTCTGCGGCTATGAATGAATGTACACATACTCAAGACTTGCAGATCGACCTGCTGCATTTCTGACTACATTGAGAAAGAAATATAATATTTTGATAGGCAACTGGTCGTTGGTAACGTCATAGCAATCCAAAATTGATGGAGCACTCGCTAAATTACCGTAATATTATTTAATTGATTGTCTTTTATTTATTTCATATTTGAAGAGTATATGTTTTGGTCATTTCGTGTTCAAAATACCGGTATATTGGAAGAATGCGATACCCGTCGTCCGAACTTAAAAACGAAAAATTATAATCGGTAAAAAAAAATATATTATTTTTAGCTAGGTTAATTTGATTATTGTAAGTTGAGCCAAATCTAATTGAAGTTAGAAAATTAATCGAGCTATCGTAGTTCGAATTGATAAACTCAATTAATAGGACTTTATATTTATTTTTTACTATATATCTTAAATAATTAATATTTAAATTAACTAAACTACTAATATTTTGTTGATTTTTACAATGAGAAAAATAAATAGATAATTTTAACGTTAGTACCAATAAAAAGGTTATATATATATGAGTTTTGCTATGGTGAGTTGCAACTCACGGAGCCTTCCGTGATTTGCGATCAAACTGTTAGATCTGATTCGAAATGACCGATCCAAACCGTCCAATATGATCTCCATATTGAAATCTCCTTACAGACCAAATTTTATATTTTTTGGAAATTTTTTTAAGTATTTTTTCGGATTTTTAAAAATTGTTGTTTTTGAACGGTACATAATTAATTAGATTAGCAATTATCTAAAATTCCAAAAAATACTTAAAAATTTTCAAAAAATATAAAATTTGGTCTGCAAAGATATTTCAATATGGAGATCGTATTGGACGATTTGGATCGATCATTTCGAATCAGATCTAACAGTTTTGATCGCAACTCACGAAAGGCTCCGTGAGTTGCAACTCACCATAGCAAAACTCTCTCTCTATATATATATATATTATACTAATAGCTAGATATTTCAATTTGAATCTCGTAATTATATACCGTATTATTTCAAATTGAGTGTGAGCGAATCAATTAAAATAACTTTTGAGTTCGAGTTGGTAAAAAAAAATCTAATGAAGCAAGTTGACCTTATTAAGTCGGATTTAAATTGATCTTAAATAAGTGACATTGTATAATCTTCGAAAAATTTCTCAAATTAAATTTGCGCCGGTTATGCACTTATTGTTTGAACTCATAAAGAGGGCTAAGTGAATAAAAAATTATTCGGATTTGGGATTCCGTTTAATTGGTACCCGTTAAACTAACTCCGCCATAAAAGTGTCGATTGATCGATAATTCAATACGGATGGATCCGATATAGGTGTTCCTATATTTGTACTCATATTAAGAATCACTTTTTTTTTGCATCTTGATTTTAACCTTTAGTATATATAAGTAGGGCTGTATATGAGCTGAGTTTGAGCGAGTGAGGGGCAACTCAAACTCAGCTCGGCGGTAACTCGAGTTGAGCTGAGCTGAGTTAGAAATATTTTCGAGCTTCTTAAGAAGGCTCAAACTCAGCTCGTTTCCAACTCGAGTTAGCTCGTGGGCTCACGAGCTAACTAGAAATAAACATATATCCTTCAAATTTTTATTTATTTAATTCATATGTTATTCTAGTATTAAATTTTTTTGACATATACAATATTATAAACAATAAAATTGTTGTCTTTTATATTCTTTCTATTGATTTGAAACAAAATATGTCTTGAAACTCAATTTATCATGTGTAATATTAGTTTAAATAAAAATATATAAGAAGGAAATTCTTATTATTAATTTATAAATTTTTAGTACTCATAAATTATATTCATAATGCATATCTCAAATATAAATTTATTGTGTCACGAGTTGGCTCACGAGCTACGAGCTGAGCTGACCTTAACTCAAACTCGACTCGTCAACCAATCGAGTTAGTTTAGCTCGAGTTTTACCAACTCGAGTTTTGTTAGCTCGAGTTACAATTGAGTTTTTGTGAGTCGAGTTCGAATTAGCTCACGAGTTACGAGTTTTTTGCTCACCCCTACATATAAGTGTTTAGATTTGTAACACTCCTGATTTTTATACCTATATGCTAATTAATTTTGTACCAAAATAATTTATCGTTTTATTTTATTTTATTTATTTGTTTATTATTCAATTGTTCCAATTCCTATTGACCATCTTTTGACCAATATTGATTTAACTATTAAATGTTTATTTGCGTTACAAAATATATGAAAATGTCATTTTTTGCATTTAATTAGTTTTCAACCGTTTAGAGTAAAAATTATTTTGGCCTATTATTTCCTTGCTTATATATTTCTTCATCCCCACGTATTGACTTTCTAAATTTCTAAACGATTATTATTAAAATTCCTTTTTGGTTCTCGGTAGACATTCCTATTTTGATAGCATATTGCCCCTTCCTACGGTATATTTATTTTCTTATTAATAACGGTTAATTTGTTTCCATCTTAATCTCTGGTGACAACTTAGGGAGCACGCACCTCATGCCTATATAAACCTTTTGTCTCTACTTATTTAACCATTCAAAAATAAAATAGTAATATATCTCCTTTGACACTATGTCCGACCAATCCGAGAAACAAAACCCATTATTCCATTTAATTTGATTTCCTATTTAATTTTGATATTCATCGACATTAAAAAAATATTAGATTTTAATACCAAGTGATGTTTGATCATCCATCCGATTGATATTGGAGTTCTACATCGAGATTATTGTCATTTCATTTTCCTAGATCGCTGATAAGGTAACCGGACTTCTCTATAATTTAATTTTCGTATTGATTGATTTAAATATCGTTTGGCTTGTTTGATTGAATTGAATTGATATATGAGAATTGTGATTGATATATTTTGCGAGTCAACGGGTCTCTAATGTGATTTGAATTAAAGTGGAAAAGTGAAATGGAATAGTGGAATGGATTGTGAAGCGGAATCGTCTAAAGAGGGATTCGCGCTAATGTGAAAGTGATATGCGAAACTGATTTGAGAAAACTTAGACCCGTTGTTCTTGTAAAATATATTGTATTCGTTATTGTTATTGATGTGTGGATTAATCCGATCGGTTGATTTTTGATAATATAAATTGGTTATAGAGAAGCTGCGTCGTTAAATAACCGGTTACTCGGCTTTGTAGCTGACTCCGTTTGTTTTTATTTCTTATGACGTAGGTTGTCGGACCGTCGGATGGATGCGAAAGATACTGTCTCACCTCACGCCTCGTATTTCGGATACGGGGTGTGATATTTGGTATCAGAGCATTCGTTCCTCGGACTGTGTTTGGGCCTCTGTTTGTTGTTTTGGTTAAAATTTCTTTTAGTGTGTCGATCTAGTTCTGATTCATTTGAAATTATCCGATTTGAATTCTATTTGCTCTATTGACTGGCTATCACCTAATTAGATCTCAGTTTGTTTCATTTGAATTTCGACCGTTCGAATTTTGAGGACAAAATTCTTTTGAAGAGGGGAAGAATGTAACACTCCTGATTTTTATACCTATATGCTAATTAATTTTGTACCAAAATAATTTATCGTTTTATTTTATTTTATTTATTTGTTTATTATTCAATTGTTCCAATTCCTATTGACCATCTTTTGACCAATATTGATTTAACTATTAAATGTTTATTTGCGTTACAAAATATATGAAAATGTCATTTTTTGCATTTAATTAGTTTTCAACCGTTTAGAGTAAAAATTATTTTGGCCTATTATTTCCTTGCTTATATATTTCTTCATCCCCACGTATTGACTTTCTAAATTTCTAAACGATTATTATTAAAATTCCTTTTTGGTTCTCGGTAGACATTCCTATTTTGATAGCATATTGCCCCTTCCTACGGTATATTTATTTTCTTATTAATAACGGTTAATTTGTTTCCATCTTAATCTCTGGTGACAACTTAGGGAGCACGCACCTCATGCCTATATAAACCTTTTGTCTCTACTTATTTAACCATTCAAAAATAAAATAGTAATATATCTCCTTTGACACTATGTCCGACCAATCCGAGAAACAAAACCCATTATTCCATTTAATTTGATTTCCTATTTAATTTTGATATTCATCGACATTAAAAAAATATTAGATTTTAATACCAAGTGATGTTTGATCATCCATCCGATTGATATTGGAGTTCTACATCGAGATTATTGTCATTTCATTTTCCTAGATCGCTGATAAGGTAACCGGACTTCTCTATAATTTAATTTTCGTATTGATTGATTTAAATATCGTTTGGCTTGTTTGATTGAATTGAATTGATATATGAGAATTGTGATTGATATATTTTGCGAGTCAACGGGTCTCTAATGTGATTTGAATTAAAGTGGAAAAGTGAAATGGAATAGTGGAATGGATTGTGAAGCGGAATCGCCTAAAGAGGGATTCGCGCTAATGTGAAAGTGATATGCGAAACTGATTTGAGAAAACTTAGACCCGTTGTTCTTGTAAAATATATTGTATTCGTTATTGTTATTGATGTGTGGATTAATCCGATCGGTTGATTTTTGATAATATAAATTGGTTATAGAGAAGCTGCGTCGTTAAATAACCGGTTACTCGGCTTTGTAGCTGACTCCGTTTGTTTTTATTTCTTGTGACGTAGGTTGTCGGACCGTCGGATGGATGCGAAAGATACTGTCTCACCTCACGCCTCGTATTTCGGATACGGGGTGTGACAAGATTGTTGTCATTGTAATTAACTCCAAGTCAATAGATATAACATATATATAGTCTTTATAGAAAAAGGCGGAAATATAAATTCCTTTATCATTCTCAAGCAAGGCATGATACCCAATCAGACAATTCTACTTTGGTTAGAAATAAAGCCACTAAAATTTAATGAACAAGTTATGACTTTGATCTTTTTCTGTAAAGTCAATCAGCAGCACATCCTTTTTTGGATGAATCCTCAACATATCTTAAATTAGCTAGTCATCCCTGATCCCTGAGAGAATTCTGAATGTACAAAATTATGTTGCACGGATGTCGATATCGTATCCGATACGATGCGGATGCAGAGATACGCCATTTTACAAAAAACTAAACTACGAGAGTAAATATAAAATAATACAAAAATCATATTTTATATCAAAATATTTGATTTTGTTTTAAGTTCAACTGGCCTCTGTAGTGTATTTGCTATGTTATTTAGTATTTTGTTAATTCAATAACAAAACAGTAGAATACATTTTATTTTTTTCAAATAAACTATTCTGTAGTTGCCCAGTGCACAATATTTCTACATACTAGCTACATATATAAAACTTTTCTTGAAGTTGCCCAGTGCACAATATTTTGCGAGTGACAACACTTAAAAAAAAAAGAAAGATACGAGTAGTGAAACTAAGAAAAAATCAAGTAACAAAGCCAACTGTATTATTTTAAAAAAAAAATTATTGCAAACATAAATTTTGTTTTTAGCTTCTAAATTGTTGCAGTTAGTTAAAATAAACTCTTTATTTTTCAATCAAATTTTTTATCTGTTGCACTCAGTTAATTAAATTCTGTACTTTTTTGTTGGGTTGATCTAAACAAAAATTTTAATGTTTTTATCAACTATATTTGTTCTGATATTATAATAACAAGGGAAACATTATTATAATAAATATTATTTTAAAATAAGATTATTTCATAAAATATTTGCATTAAATAAATTCGAAGCCAAATTCTATTATCTTTTGAAATACTAAATACAAGTACAATAAGAATGAGTCAATGACATGACAATTTTCACAGAAACTTATAAGAAAAAAAACAAATAAATTGTATCATAATCCTTTTAAATTCTTTTTTACAGAAAAGCCTAGTATGAGTTGAGTAATATTTCAATAACCACATCTCTGTAAAACAAGGAGGTAAATGTGGGAAATTGCATATGATCAGCTATATATATCTGAAAAGGCTTCGTAACTTGCATAGAGAAATAAGATTTATCAGCTATAATGATGTGTGGCTGTGATGTCATCAATTAGTGGAATTGGTCCAATTAATTAACCCAAATCATTTATGGGGCTAATTGAAGGTATATATATATATATATATATATATATATATATATATATATATATATATAAAACATTCAAGACAAATTGTATTGAATTATGTACATTAATTGAAGGACTTAGATTAAAAAAAAAAAAACTATATAAAATCGTTTAATCGAAAAAAGTTTATATCAAGGTATACCTAAACAAGTTTCAAGACTTCATTTGTTAATTAAGCTAACTTTATATCAAGGTATTTTGACTCCCAAAGCGTTTAATCGAAATATTTGTTTGAGGACCAAAATCACTCAATGCATCTATTTTTGTGATGTGTAACCAGTAACTATGAGTAGTATATTAATCAGACCACTTGCCTTTTCTGTCAGAATGTTCCATGTTTGACAATGCACCATACTTTAAACTGCAAAAATGGACTGCTTGTCCAAGTGCTACGTTGATTAAGTCAACTAGCATACCCACTTGGGAATTGTCTAACTACTATAAATAGAAGGCTTCCCATTCATGGACAATCACACCAGCCTACAGATCCTAATTAAGGGATCAATCTATCAAGAGCCTTCCTAGTATAGTGCATGGTTCAATAGAAACAAACCACAATGGCACAGTCGCACTTGGCTCTTCTGGTCACTGCTCTTGTCCTCACTGTGGCTCCAGCACTTGGCGGCACTCCTTCAGGACACATTCCGGCATCACCTCCACCCCCTCCAAAGCACAGCCCTCCGCCGCCTCCACATTACAGCCCGCCACCACCACCCAAGCACAGCCCACCCCCTCCACCGCCACCCAAGCACAGCCCGCCACCACCACCCAAGCACAGCCCGCCACCACCACCCAAGCACAGCCCACCTCCACCCCCTCCACCTAAGCACAGCCCTCCTCCACCGCCCAAGCAAAGCACACCCCCCCCACCACCCCCTAAGCACAGCCCGCCACCCCCACCACCAACCAAGCCGAAGCAAGTGAAGTGTTCATATGACAACGACGTAAACCCCTACTGTAGAGGTGTTCAAGCCTACTGCCCAGCAAAATGCCCGCAATCATGCACCATGGACTGCAAGAGTACTTGCAAGCCTGTCTGTGGTAAGTGTATACCAACAGGGAAAAAAATAGAGAATGATCGATACTGACAACAGTAATTGGTTATAATGTTATATGTGTCCATTATTTAGTGTATGTCATTATAATGGACATATAGCCAGTGTGCAGTCTGTGCACCTGTATTCTAATTCTATTTTAATGGCAAGATTGACATGCACGTACGCACAAGGGAGGTTAAAAATTAATCACCAACTCAAATTTGCTACTGAACTAAACATATATTATGCACTAATTTGAGCTACCTAGCTATGAGAAAATCATAACTTTTCATACTAAATTATAGTATGCGACAAGCCTGGTGCATGCGGTGATCCACGTTTCATCGGTGGTGATGGCAACTCGTTTTACTTTCATGGACACAGGGACCGTGATTTCTGCATTGTTTCAGACTCTGATCTACACATCAATGCACACTTCATTGGCAAGCGAAGTCCCACCATGACCCGTGACTTCACTTGGATCCAAGCGATCGCTGTCCTCTTTGGCGAACACCATTTCTATGTTGGAGCAAGGAAAACTTCCACATGGGATGATGAGAGGGACCACTTGCAGATCTCTTTTGATGGTGAACATGTGCACCTGCCAGAAGCCGATGGAGCTGAGTGGAAGTCATTGTATATGCCTGCATTGAAAATCTCTCGCACCAAAGCCGTCAACACTGTGATGCTAGAGCTCAAGGGAAGGTTCAAGATCATTGCAAATGCTGTGCCTATCACCAAAGAGGATTCTAGGATTCACAACTATGGCGTGACATCAGAGGACTGCATGGCCCATCTCGACCTCGCATTCAAGTTTGATGTGCTCACAAGCGATGTGCATGGTGTGGTTGGGCAAACCTACAGGCCGGATTATGTCAATAAATTTGATGTACAGGCAAAGATGCCAGTCTTGGGAGGAGCAAGGAACTTCTCTACATCTAGTCTGTTTGCCACTGACTGTGCGGTTGCACGATTCGGTCGCGGTGATGGCGATAAGGAGCTGATCTCTAATCTGGCAGATGTCAAGTGTGCTAGTGGCATGGATGGACCCGGAGTCATCTGCAAGAAGTGATTGATCTCTAAGTATTGTTTTGGATACACAAAAATTCATTAATAAATTCTCATCAGCAACATAAATGAAGTGAAATAAAAGACGCTTTATTTTGTTGGGTAATTACAAATTAATTTAATATTTATCCGCTCTCTTTCAGGTCGGTCATGTCAATAAATGTATGTACGTACATGAGAAACTATAAGACATGCATCTTATTAAAGCTTTAAATTGTGCTTAATTATATGCAATCTCTAAGTGGTAGTAAGTACTTGCAAATAAGCTTACATAATTTATTCTTTTAGGTGTCGTTTGGGATGCATTGGCCAATTCCCGGAATTGACAATTCCATTCTCCAATTTTTCATCCAAACGGTTTTGAAATAACCAATTACATTCCTAATACAATTTTCAATAACACTCTTCCCAATAACTCTTTTCTCTCTACTTTTCACAATTCCCAACGCTATTCCTAAACTCACCATCCAAACAACATTTCCAATTCCTGGAATAGCCAATTCCCACAATTCCTGTAAATAGTATTTTTTCCTAAATTTATGTTATTCCTACCATATTCCTAACCCATCCAAACGACAACTTATACATTAATGGTTCAAAATTTTTTTCCTTTTTTGTCCACATCGTCTTTGTTTTTTCTATTGTAAAAGTTTCTAAAACTCAATGCCAAAACAAACTATTAAATATCGATCCTCTCAAATGTGGTCACCTCAAATTTGCATTATATATATTCGCATAAAGTTTTTTATTTTCGATTTTATTGTTCTGATATCAAGTTAAAAAAAATTGCGCAAAATATTTCCACTCCAATGGATTTTGATAATATTTATTTTAATAAAAAAATGTCACGATTTAAAAATTTAAATTTTGAAATGAGAATTGTAGTAGTTCTTAGGCGCGCGGTGTGGTTGACAAAACAAAATTTGTTGACTAGAAATATAAAGTTTTCAGATAAACAATAATTGCGTCCTTTAGTCAAACTTCGCATATGCCAATAAAAACAAAATGAAGAAGAAAATTTCTCGTAAGTATTTCTCGAAAAATCTCATATTTAATGTTGTCCTTATTATTGTACTTATGTTGTGATATATCTCGCATATGCCAATATAATGTTGTCATATTTAGTCGAAGGCAGAAATGGTCCAGAGTTGTAAATATAGTTTAATTAATATCAAATTTTATTTAATAGATCAAGCCGAAATTTTTAATATAAACAATTAAATATTTAAGAATTTTAATTAGAACAAATTTATATATTTTTAATAAGAACAAAGGAATAACGCGTTTTATAACCCAATTATTCTCTCTCACCTAATAACCCGTTCGTAAAACACGTTAAAGGAAATAACCACATTATAAAACGCGTTATTAGCCCAATAACGCGTTTATAAAACATGTTACTAGTTTTTTACATTATTAGCTCTAATATCCTCACGGCTTCAAATTTAATATTAACTTTTAATTCTTATATTTTAATCCGTGCATGTTTTTTATTAACAAAATATTCATACAGTGATAAAAATTAAATTTTACCATATATGGATGTTAAGAACCTATGTAAAATTATATACAAATAATATACATATAATATTTTCATTACATTATGTATTTAATCCATAATTAAATTATAATGATTTTTTACGATTTATAAAAGAAATGTATGGACTATAATGCAAATTACAAAATAAAAAAGAATGTTGCGCTGTTAAGAGTGTTCAGACCCTGCATGTTTCATATTTACAAAATTCGCAAAAATTTATTTCATACAGTCCATACATAACATTATTAAAAAAATGCAAATTACATAACATTTCATATAGTCCATGCATATTTTCGTCTCTGAACACCCTCTGACAACGCAACATTCTTTTTAATTTTGTAATTCGCGTTATAGTCCATACATGTTTCTTTTTTATAAATTGTAAAAAAATCATTATAATTTAATTATGGATTAAATAATGTAATAAAAATATTATATGTATATTATTTATATGTAATTGTACATAAGTTTTTAACATCCATATATGGTAAAATTTAATTTTTTATCACTGTATATTAATATTTTGTAAATAAAAAACATACACGGATTAAAATACAAGAATGGAAAGTTAATATTAAATTTGAAGCCGTGAGGATATCAGAGTCCGAAATGTAAAAGCTAGTAACACGTTTTATAAACGTGTTATTGGGCTAATAATGTGTTTATTCCCTTTTACGTATTTTATGAATGGGTTACTAGGCGAGAGAGACTAACTGGGTTACAAAACGAGTTATTCCTTTATTCTTATTAAATAAATAAATAAATCTGTTCTAATTAAAATTCTTGAATATTTAATTGTTTATATTAAAAATTTCGGTAGATCAAGCATATTGCTAGGTCTACCCAGATTTCTCTATCCTGTCTACACTTTTGATAGATTCTGACTAATGCGGCTGTCGGAAAATCTGAATTTGGTTTTTTCAACACGGTCGTCTTTTTTTTTTTTTCTGATAATTATTTTCACCAATAACTGTGTTAACTGGTAACCTTGTCATATGAGGTCCGTAGTTGCTTCCGCAGTAACACGTACGATAATATATAGCTAATTAATTAAGTAGTTGTTCATGTAGCACAAAGTCGCGATAAATATGACGCATACCGATCGATGTCTAATAGACGACCTGTCAGACGAAGTATTCGTTCCCGAACAAATAATTGAGTGAGGAACATGAGAATATATACTGCTGAGTGCTGACACGACTGGGACTCATGTGTGAACCACAAAAAATTGAAATACGCAATGCAGACATTCGAAAAAATGAGGGAAATATGCCACTACAGGCTGCGGGAATGGAAGCTAGCTTAGATGTACATTAATTCTATCCGCAGGAGTGACATATATTATATAGTAGACCATATTGTTATACTTGAGCAGAAAAATAAGGATGCATTACTCCTTATCTTTTGATTGAATAACTAAAAATAGACCATGTTGTTGGGTGAGCTAAATCTAAAATTTTGTTGGGTAGATCCTAATGCAGAAATTAACTAAATGTGTTGCTGTATTTTTATTTTTAACTAAAATTCGAGCAATTTCTGTGTTATGCCCATAATTATAAAATATTTGTTGTGGATTAATTTCTTTCAATTTTCAGCGCAATTTTAACTTATTTCCTCTAAAAAAAATAACGAAATGACTGATGATCTGTATCGAATTTCATATATATGTTTTAAAATATTAAGTAAATTAAACCGACCTACTCGTAAATAACATACCGTGCTTTTTTTAGAAACAATTTGATTTTTTATATAAATGACAATTAAGAAGATGAACGACCATTTGCAAAGGAAAGCAAACGTACGTGTGATTTCTGATATGTATATTGTTGTTATAAGACGATATTTCTCCCTCAAATAATAATATTCAAAGCTCAGATTTAATTTGTTTGTCGCTATCCTGATAATTATTTGTAAATTAATAATTCTATCATATATATGCGAATTAGCGATGGGCACATGCAATTTGAAGCGTGGAGGAGTTAAAAAGGGCAACCATGTGCAATGCCTAATCCGATTATGTTTAACCATATAATATCACACTACGATACTTTAATCTGCAAAAATGCAAATTGCATTAGCATGTTACGTTTTCCAAGTCAACTGAACTGCACGCTCTGCTATAAATACAGGCCTCTGAAGGATGATCAAATCATCGGTGCAAACCAAAACCCCTATAACATATCTCTTCCAAAGCCATAAACCAAAATGGCACGGTCTCACTTAATTTTCCTGGTTGCTGCGCTCCTCCTCACTGCAGCAGTCACAACTTCTGCACAGCCACAAGGTCCCAAGGACCCGCAAGGACCGAAGGACCCACAAGGCCCCAAGGACCCGCAAGGACCGAAGGACCCGCAAGGCCCCAAGGACCCTCAGGGACCTAAGGACAACAAGGAGCCGAAACAGGTGAAGTGCAACACCGGTAATGATGTAAAAAACATCTATTGCCGAGGTGTCCAAGCGTACTGCCCAGCTAGATGCCCTCAATCATGTACAATGGATTGCGAGAAAACCTGCAAACCTGTCTGCGGTAAGTATATATACATGTGCATGTGGAAGTTTCTTGAATGGATCATCGAAAAAGAAATTGAACTTTTTTCTGTACACGTTAAAAGTTTGCCATATATGTTGTTAGGTTATCAATATTTCATGTTAAATTATAGTCCATTGTAGATCACGATGATCTTCTTAATTTTCTATTTAAATTTTTATTATTACATTACAGTGTGTGATCGCCCTGGTGCTTGTGGTGATCCACGGTTCATTGGTGGTGACGGCAACTCTTTCTACTTTCACGGTCGCAAGGACCGTGATTTCTGCATTGTTTCAGACTCTGATCTCCACATCAATGCACACTTCATCGGCAAACGAGGTTCCTCCATGAACCGTGACTTCACTTGGATCCAAGCTATCGCTGTCCTCTTTGGCGAACACCGTCTCTATATTGGGGCCAGAAAGACTGCCACATGGGATGATGACACTGACCACCTCGAGATCTCCTTTGATGGCGAGTTGGTGCACCTTCCTGAATCAGATGGTGCTGAGTGGAAGTCTCTTTATGTGCCCACACTGAAAATCTCTCGCACCAAAACCGTCAACACCGTGGTGATCGAGCTGAAGGGGAGGTTCAAGATCATAGCAAATGTTGTGCCTATCACCAAAGAAGATTCTAGGATCCACAACTATGGTGTAACATCTGACGACTGCCTGGCCCACCTCGACCTTGCATTCAAGTTCGACGTGCTCACAAGCAACGTGCATGGTGTGGTTGGCCAAACCTACAGGCCAGATTATGTGAATAAATTCGATGTCAGAAAAAAGATGTCAGTTTTGGGTGGAGAAAACAACTACTCCACCTCCAGCTTGTTCTCCACTGACTGTGCCGTGGCACGATTCGGTCGTGGCGAACGAGCAGCAGACCTGATCTCTGATCTGGCTGATGTCAAGTGTGCTAGTGGCATGGATGGCCCTGGAGTTGTCTGCAAGAAGTGATTGATCGACGTCTACCAAGCTCGCTAATTATATATTATTTATGAGTTGAAATACTAGTCATAAAAGAAGTAATATTGAAATAAATAACGCCATATATAGTTCGACTGGAGCTTTGTTTGTAATACCACCACCTTTTCTTCTTCTTACGACGTCTAAACTCTGGTCTCAACTTTCTCTTGGTCAAATAATAAAATCTTGGGCATGATCCTCATTTTTTTATTTAAAAAAAAAAGAATAATAGAAATCTTTAATTATTATCTGTGATGTGTGCCAACATACTCTTACATGGCGAATTAGTCGTAAATCAGTAAGAACTAAAAAAATCATAAATTCATATTGGACAATCGGATAAATTTAGTGACCTGCTACACATTCACGGTTCGATTTATGTCCGAGGAACAATATAATGATCCCAGCATATAGCGTATATTTTACTAGACGGCTAAAAATTTTGCGGATATAAAGATTTTAAAATGTATTATGTTTCTATGAAGAGTTTAAAATGCATGAAGAATATAAAGGCAGTATGCCAGTATGTATTAACGCTTTTAATTGACATACTATCCATTTACAAATTAAATGAAGGTCATGTACTTGGTAAATTACAGCTTGTCTTTAATTATTTAACAATTTGTAAAATTTTATAGAGCTCTCAGATACATTAATTAACAATTTCTTTTATATATTGGGATATCTTTGAGGGCTTGTTTGGATGGTGTGGGAATAGTGGGAATAGTGTGCAAAAGTGGGAAGAGTAGGAAGAGTGGGAAGAGTGGGAAGAGTGCTATTCCTAGGTCGTTTGGATGGTGAGTTTAGGAATAGCATTGGGAAGTGTGAAAAAGTAGAGAGAAAAGTGTTGTCGGGAAGAGTGTTATTGGGAAGAGTGGGAAGAGTGACTATTCCCACTATTCCCCTATTCCGGGAAGCATCCAAACGAGCCCTGAGAAAATTCCCAACATTGATTGTTATTTTCTGTTCTTAATTAGTTTAAGCCCTCAAATTGTAATGTTTTGCAGGTTACTCTCTATAATTTCTCATGATGAATTTGGACGACAGTGTAGAAGACATTTCATTGCATTTTGTAAAATTTTTCGTTTAAAACCCTACAGCTGAATTTGGTACTTGACCTTCACTAGCAAACTAGTGAATTGCATAATGGTGCCTAAACTATTAGCTAATTGGCTATTAGGCGGCACATTTCGACATTTTTATTCTGGTCCCTGCTCGGGAATAGATCTTACAATTCGAATGAGTTTTTTTAGAAGAATAGTCGGAGCATTTATTGAATACAGTCAAATTACGTAATCTAGCTAGCCCTTATCTTTTGATTGAGTAATTTGAAGTAGACCATGTTGGATGAGCTAAATCTAAAATTTTGTTGGCTAGACCCAAATGACAGAAATTAATTAATTAACTAAATGTGTCGCACTTTTTTTTTAGGGGGCAAATTAAGCACCACACCGACAAATAAATAAAATACATAAGTGTCGCTGTATTTTTATTGTTACTAAAACTCACTGAACACAATTTTTGTGCTATATATGTCCATAATTTATGAAAGTTATCGTGTCTTACGTATTACATAGTTGTTAATAATATTTTTTTAAAAGATATTTATATAGTGAGGTATTAATTAGCTACAAATTGCTAAACTTCTTTTCCTCTAAAAAGCAGCAAAATATATATTAAGGAAACTAGCTAATTGCTTCAGAAAAACCGACGTACTAATTAATAAATAACAAATAACAAATTGTGTTTTTTAGGAGCAATTTAATTGTTTTATAATTTTATTTAATGACAAGATCAACCATTTGCAGAAGAAAGTAAGTATAGGTTTCTGATACGTATATTGTTAGGAGAGGATAATATTTTTCCCTGAAATATTAATCTTCAAAGCTGGGATTATTATTATTTTTTTTATGCTTGTCCTTACCCTGATATTCATTTGTAAATTAATACTTCTTGCATATATAATGCAATGCAAATTTAACACTATTATATATACATCGAATTACCGATAGGCACATGCGAATTGAAGCGTGGACGAGTGAAAAGGGGCAAACCATGTGCAATACCTAATCCGATTAAGCTTAAGTGACCATATAATATCACTCTACGATACTTTAAACTGCATGAGCATGTTACGTTCTCCAAGTCAACTGCATTATTTGCCATAAGGCTCTGCTATAAATACTGCAGGCTTCTGATGGATGATCAAACCATCGGTGCAAACCAAAACTCTTATAACACCTCGCTTCCATAGCCATAAACCAAAATGGCACGGTCCCACTTTATTCTCCTGGTTGCCGCGCTCCTCCTCACAGCGGCAATCACAACTTCTGCACAGCCCAATGGACCTAAGGGACCGAAACTGGTGAAGTGCAACACTGGCAATGATGTAAAAAACATACAATGCAAAGGTGTCCAAGCGTACTGCCCAGCTAAATGCCCTCGATCATGTACAATGGATTGCGATAACACCTGCAAACCTAAATGCGGTAAGCATATACACATGTTCATGTGGCAGTTTGTTGAATATAGACCGAAAAATTAAGAAATTAAACTTTTTTCGGTACATGTTAAAAGTGTGCCATATTTGTTTAAACTTTAAACACAATGCCGTCTTTATAGGTTTTAATATTTCATGTTAAATTATAGGGTTATGGCCCTCTGTTGTAGATCATGATGCTCTTCTTAATTTTATTTTAACTTATTATTATTAAATTACAGTATGTGATGGCCCTGGTGCATGTGGTGATCCACGGTTCATTGGTGGTGACGGCAACTCTTTCTACTTTCACGGTCGCAAGGACCGTGATTTCTGCATTGTTTCAGACTCTGATCTCCACATCAATGCACACTTCATCGGCAAACAAGGTCCCTCCATGAACCGGGACTTCACTTGGATCCAAGCGATCGCTGTCCTCTTTGGCGAACACCGTCTCTATATTGGGGCCAGAAAGACTGCCACATGGGATGATGACACTGACCACCTCGAGATCTCCTTTGATGGCGAGTTCGTGCACCTTCCTGAAGCAGATGGTGCTGAGTGGATGTCTCTTTATGTGCCCACACTGAAAATCTCTCGTACCAAAACCGTTAACACTGTGATGATCGAGCTGAAGGGAAGGTTCAAGATCATTGCAAATGTTGTTCCTATCACCAAAGAAGATTCTAGGATCCACAACTATGGTGTGACATCTGACGACTGCCTGGCCCACCTCGACCTTGCGTTCAAATTTGAGGTGCTCACAAGCAACGTGCATGGTGTGGTTGGCCAAACCTACAGGCCAGATTATGTAAATAAATTTGATGTCAGGAAAAAGATGTCAGTTTTGGGTGGAGAAAACAACTACTCTACCTCCAGCTTGTTCTCCACTGACTGTGCCGTGGCACGATTTGGTCGTGGTGGACGAGCAGCAGAACTGATCTCTGATCTGGCTGATGTCAAGTGTGCTAGCGGCATGGCTGGCCCTGGAGTTGTCTGCAAGAAGTGATTGATCAATGCCTAGACTCGCTAATTATATATTATTTATGAGTTGAAATACTAGTCATAAAGAAGTAATATTTGAATAATTAACACCATATAAATGTAGCTCGGGTAGAGCTTTGTTTGTACCTGATATAGCCTCTAGCTGATCTTGTACGTTAAGATCCCATACTGGTCAACAACGTTGTATTAATGTTTTTCAAATAAATTGTTCGCTAATTAAAGCAAATTATAGAAAAATGCCACCACCTCTTCCTCTTTTTACGTCTAAACTCCGGATCTCAACTTGCTTATGATTAAATAGAATCTTTTGCTATCTGTGTTGTGCGCTGACATAGACTTTAGGTGCCGAGCTAGTGTTAAATCAGTAAGAACTTAGGTGTCGTTTGGGATGGTTAGGAATAGCATAAATTTAGAGAAAAACACTATTCACAAAAATTGTGGGAATTGGCTATTCTGGGAATTGGAAATATTTTTTAGATGGTGAGTTTAGGAATAGCGTTGGGAAGTGTGAAAAGTAGAGAGAAAAGTATTATTGGGAAGAGTGTTATTGAAAATTGTGTTAGGAATGAAATTGGCTATTCCAAAATCGTTTAGATGAAAAATTTAGAAATGTAATTGCCAATTCCTAAGCAATCCAAACGAGCCCTTAAGAATCATAAATTGATATTGGATCATCGGATCAATTTAGTGACCCGCCACCGAGGAACAATTTCTGGTGTGGCCGGAGGTTGATCCCGACATATAGCAAAATATTTTATTAGACAGCCAAAAAAATTTTGCGGATAGTCTAATAAAGACGTATGGAGTATCAAACTTAAAATTATGCAGTACCCTGCATATTAGCTAAATAACCCTCCATGGACCAAAAACAGAGTCCCAAAATGCTATTTTGTGTGATAGACTTGAAAACATGTATTCTGTTTCTAACAAAGATTTTAAAATCTATATATATGATATAAAGCTGCAGTATGTAGTAACGCTTTTAAATGACATACTATCCATTTACAAATGAAGGTTAATTATGCATATGCTAAATTACGGCTTGTCTTTCTTTAACCATCTCTGAGATTTTATACAGCTCTCAGATTAGTTAACATTCTCTTTTATATATTGGAATATTTTTCAGAAAATTCCCAACATTCATTGCTATTTGCTGTTCTTCGTTTAAGCCCTCAAATTGTAAAGTTTGCAAGTTACTCTGTATAATTTCTCATGAATTTGGGCGATAGTGTAGAAGATATTTCGGTGCATTTTGTAAAATCTTCCGTTAAAAACCCTATAGCTGAATTTGTTACTTCACCTTCACTAGCAAACTAGTGAAATGAACAAATGGTGCCTAAACTATTAGCTAATCGGCACATTTCGATATTTTTATTGTGGTCGTTTGTACTGTTCAAAATTGACTAAATCTTACAATCGAATGAGTTCTTAGAAGAATAGTCGGAGCATTTATTGAATCCTCTAATTACCTGTTTCCTTGAATATCAATTACGTAATTTTTGTACTAAATCTTTTTATAATGAAAGTTAGATTTTAGCTGCTGGCTAGAGCGTTTGTATTTAAATTTTCATTAATAAAAAGATAAGGCTTTGACCCTTATTTTTCTTAAAAAAAAAAAAAAAAGTTAGATGTCAGGACGAAATTTAAAGGTTGATATGTTTCAAACCAAAAATGGAAATTTGTAAGACCGAAGTGAAATTGGTTATAATTGGGGATTGTTGTGTATTTTCTCTGTTATATATTCATGATTGCTTGACCGATTTATCGAACACTATCCAACTGTGTGGTTTCTGATACTTACGCCTTGATCAAAATGTTTCTAACATGCGATTTTATTTCATTTTATTTCATTTGAATTGATTTCGTAGGATTTTGTTGGATCTAATAATATAGAAATTTCGATCAAATGACACTAAATCCGTTCTTTTTGATAAAAAAATTTCTAATAAAATGAAACGAAATAAAATCTATGTTAAATAAAAAAGATTTTAATCAGGGCCTTACGGTTTTTGTGAGAGTATTTTTTTTTTTTTTTATTGACGAGAAGTCAAATTAAGCGTGAATGGGCCGAGTGGACCCAACTTGTACTCAAGGGGTAGAAATTTTAATTCAGACCCAACCCATTGACTTTACAATCTAAACGTGTCGCACCACCCTGTCAAACTAAACTTTCATTTCCTAAATGGCTATATATGTACAGTGCAAAATACGTTTAGTCTCAATTATTTTGTTTATTGCAAATTTACATTTTGAGACAGTTCAATTTGACTTTATAAATCTAAACATGTTGCATCCAGTCAAATTAGAGTTACGTTATTATATGTACTGTTAATGATTGTTGCCAAATAGTATAGTTGAAGTACAGTGCAAAATACGTTTACTCCTTATTATGTTAATACGATTTTAAATATGTTAGTAGCATTTATAGCTCATATGTCTTAGCTGCAACCCTTACATAAAACTTATTATTTATCAGCTCTGACATGTGAGTATTACAGCAACGAAAAAGAATAAAAGGAAAATCAAATAAGCATTACAGGAGCGATTGCATATAACAAAACAAAAACACCCATAACACACAGTCCATCAATAACAAAAGAAATATCTTCAACTGTACTGTTTTATCCTGGCCGGCTTTACTAATTTAATTTCTGTGCGTCCATCCTTTTTTTTCTTTTTTTCTGATTAGCCTAAATGACATGCAATTGTTAAATGGGCATAACATCATAAGCTTAGAATAATTGAAAATTTGTTTTCGAATTCTTCTAATTAGATCGATTAATCAATAAAATCCAAAATTTTGGATAGATATTGACAGTTTTTATGGATCCATCCAGCCACTAACTAGTTAAGCTTTCTATTCCAAAATTGCGTGATCACGTACCATTCTGTATATTTAGGACTGATGCTTTGAATTCACTCTATTTAATTTGTTCAATTTCTCGCAAATAGCTAGGGACATCTACAATATTTTATTAGAGTGTTCAATAAATATATAGAGTGCCCAATTTAAGTATTTTAGTATAATAAGACATCGACTTGCAGGAGCAAAAATATATATATAAAAAAAAACACACAATTAATAGCCAGAAAATTAGTTGAAATTTCTAACAATTTCCGAGTGCTTTGTTAATTTAGCTTCTCCAACTTTTCACAACACTTTGGTATCCATACATGTTTGACAAAATTCGGAGAAATAACAAAGATGTATGGCTATTATCAACAAGTTTCAAAACATTTATTTACCCAAAAGCACCAGGCGCATTAATAATATCTCGATCACCTAAAATTATAGTAAATGCACTGTTAATTATTATAGCCGGCTTTGTTCAATATTTCTGTTTATACTTCCAACGTGGCCCAGTAGTGATTTGCGGCTGTTAAATATTGGATGTAACATACATCAACAAACCTAATAATTAAAATGGTCGATAAATTAGTCTATTAAAATAAAATCTTCATTATTACATCGGCAAATGACAATCTTTTTTTTTTTTAATGTTGGATGCAAGGTGATATTTTCATGGATCGGACACAGGACTCGATGAGAAAGCTGGACTGGAATATTCCCCAACATACAAGCAAAAAAAAAAAAAAAAAAAAGCAATTAAAAAGTAAAATAGAATGAAAAAACTAAATCTCCAAAACCGTATATTAGATTTTGGACCACAATGGTGACAATATGGATCGTGAGGAGAGAGTTTTCTTTGGTTTGTTTTTTATGTATCCACGGGACCACAGCGTATCAAACTAAAGTGCAATTTTTAAAACCTTGAAATAAAATATTTAGTCAATATTTTTTTTCAGGTGCGGCTAATGCACCCTCACTCAAGCAGCTCATGTAAATTCATTTGCGCGAATACTACATTGAATAACGGGGTAGAATCAGTACTGGTCATATAAATAATATCAGCAGTTTCAAATAACAAAAATAAAAACCTTAAAACCTTCGGAAATTACTTCAAAAACTTTGCTCAATTGCGTGCAATTTGTTTGCATAACCATTGTAATGTGGAATGAAATTCATCATGATCAAAGATTTAACAAGGAAATAATATATATATTTTCTAACGGGAACAAAATCTGGAGTTCAGACCATGAAAGTAAGCTTTCTACGGGAGAACCTAAATTATTTGTGCGAAGGTATCTCCTTACGAATGATTCATGAAACTATGTGTTCATTAACTTTATAAAATTTATAAGTTGCGTTGTTTGGCGTAGTAATTTGACTTTATTCTATCATTCAAGTGTTCTTTGGTTTGAATCACGAAAAGAATATTTATTTTCCAATTTCTTATGACAAAATCATTGATTTCAAAACAAACTTAAAAAACATTTTTAAATTTATTACCAAAATATTTTGTCATTGTTATAGATGACAGTGATTATGAACTTTTTTTAGCCTTTCATGGTTGTAGGATAATTTCTCCCTCGTATAATTTAAAATTTTGATACATATACGACAACTGTGAGATATATTACGACTCTAATTTTTATAGCCGCAATCATTGAATGGATCATGCCAACCGACCCATCAAAAAACTCAATAAACCAGTTATTTATATTCTTACTATTAAATAATTCATTATTTTACTCATTACTCGACTGTTTATATTCAAGAGATTATCATTAATGCCGTTATAACTTAATACAACTTGTTATAATAAATATGCGACCGACGTCACTTTGAAACCACCTGAGAGAACATATTAATTTCTTTACATGTATAAAAATACTTCCCCATATTGTTATTTTATTTGGTTTTGTTACAGATAATAATCGTAAGCGGTGGGAATATTACATATAGGATCCGTTTAAATGATTTGGATTAGATCGGAAACTGTGGGGTCTTTTGAGATCGTTGAAATAATACGTGTAAACCGTTTTTTACATCTTTTTCTTAAAAAAGGCGGGAATATCCTCTCTGTTTTTTTAAAAAAAAAAATTGATGCATTTTTATAACTTCTGTAATTTTATTAATTAATATTCTTTTAACTATACCAATCGAAAACTTACCTTAAGAAAATCAGAAATTTATTCTACTTTCAGTTCATTTTACTTTATTACATCATTTAAAAAAAAACTAAACGAAAATTATTTTTGCATTATGATTGGCATTTTTTTCGTAGGATGAACATTTTTCCGATGTTGAATTGTCAGTGATGAATTCAATTCCCAACAGTGACGTCGACCGATGTGCTCTATGCTGAAGGGGACGATAAGATAAGCACTCTGTTATTAGTTTCTAAAGAGAAGATGAAAACTGACTATATTGCAACAAATATATATATATAAGATACTGTGTTCCAACGTACTAAAAGTTGAAAGTAAAATTTCAATGCAAAATAAAAACTTATTAAAATTCGACGGTCATTTTTTACATGAGTCAAATTCATCAATTACTAAATTTAATATATTCAAACTTATACTTGGTAGAATATTTTTTTGTAAGCTTTAAAATTCAACGCAGTAATTGTAAAGAATATTATAACCCCTAAAGATGATTATTATTCTGTTTTAGTATTATTTTAAATTAAGTTAGTCCTACTTTTGCGAATCGTACTCAATTAATTGGATTGTAGATGCAGCCGTGAGATACGTTGCGTGATATTTTAGAAGTGCATAAAATATTGCGTTCCATTTAATTTGTACTCTTCAGTTACAAAGAAGAAAGTCTTACCTTTATATCTTGAAGTTTTCAAACTGCATTGAACCCATAAACAAAAGTACAACCAATCTTGTCCGTAATTATTAAATAAATAAGTACCACCAATAGCAATTTCAACAATCCAACTACGTTGGAAACGATACGAAATTAGGAAGAGAATATATATATTAATTAAATGTAATTTTAAGCTGGTCAATGTAGAGGAATGCTTATACCAGCAAAGGTTGGTATATTTCTAAATATTATTAAATCAAAAGATACAACTATATAGGCGGAATGATTCCGAGTATCATTGACAAACGAATAAAACTTATATCTCAGAAATAGTATCATTGACAACGAAATATATCATCAAAATAAATATCATTGACAAACAAATGTCAAACAAAACGCATTTCTTATAGAAAAATAGCATGCCCGAAAGAATACTTATTTTTGGTAATGAATGATGAAACATTCTGTACAAAATGTTGCTCAAGAATTAATGAGTGCGTACAAAAGACCAAGAAACATAAACGTTTTTTAGGTGATAAAAAAAGTATAAAAATTTAATCTCATGGTGTTATGTGCATCCAAAATTGAATTTTGAGACTTATCTTAGCAAACTATATATATTAGTATCAGACCATCACTATATTGCGTCTACTAATAACTAATAGGTGATTGTCTTTTTGCAGCCCTGCCAAGGTTTGTACAAAAAAAAAAACTTTTAGGTGATTGGATGTATTTAAGTTATTTCTCATCATATTATGGGCATCCAAAATTGAATTTGAGAATTCTCATTGTAAACTAAATTATTATCTTCCCACACGTAGGCAACTAAAACAATTTATTTTGGGTGTATTTGGCACAGATGCGAACAACGAACAAGATCTAGTTCCTAATTCGCGCGGCTACCAAACAACCTCACGAACAGCGAACATGTCCAAAATTGAGCTAGTTCCTAGTTTTCCCTTTTTTCCAAACTGGGAACGTACTAGGAACAAGGACAAGACCACGTGTTTGTTCCTTGTTCAGTAAACTTCCAAACACATCCTTTATGTGACGAAAGTGGACTCACAATCATCACCATATTGTGTCTACTGAAATTTTAACTATCTATTAGGAGCAATTTGACGCTTGAACTATCAGTTGGATTCAACTATTAATTCAATTTTATGATCAAATTATTATAAGTAGTAAAAACATTTAGATTTCTGATAAAAATAACAGATATATAGCACTTAATGTAATCAATAAGAATACTGTACAACAAATAAGTAAAAGCTAAAAAAAATGATACCTTTGGGTAATTTTGTGAAATTATATCTTGGCTTGATACAATTTTTTTTTATTCCCACAAGCTCTCTATCAAAAGAAAAAATAAATAAATAATTAATTGACCAATGAGAATAGCAGACGAATAATCCAGGAACAAAATTTGTCTGTGACTATTAAAAGTTCGATTTTGCACACATTAGATGTTTAAAGGAAGGACTAGACATTTCCAGATTGCGACGTTAGACATTTGAAAATCTATGTCAACATTTAATTAAATCAAATAAAGAAAATTGATTGTCAAACTAAATGAAGTGTTTGTCCAATGATAACAAAACTGCAAATGCTAATTAACTAAAAAGCGAATTAATGTCAACCAAAGGTATTCAACGGCCCAATGAAAAAGAAAAAAAAAAAAAAAAAGTCTATATGTGGGATAACTAAGTCAAATTGATCGTTAGCTAATTAAAAGTTACAAGAATTATCTAATAGAGAGTAGAGAATAGAGATGAAGCAATTAAAAGAATTTGATCGATCCCATTTAATTTTTATTGGATTTGTTTGGAAAAACAAATGTGTCCATAAATATTCTTCATCTCATTCTATAGGTTTTCGCTATTTTGACGATTGTTTTAAGTTTATAGTCTCAGTCAAAGTATTTCGAAGAACTTTCATCTGATTTTCGACCAGTACAATTACTACCTTAGAAATAACAAAATCAAACTCAGTTTGATCCGATTCGACTCCGACTTGACACGAATTTTTAGAAAGTCAATTTAATTTGAACTCGCCTCATTATCATAATAATTTTAAATCTTTTTCTTAAAGGTTTGTTTGAAACCAACAATTTTATTATACGAAATTTGAAAATAAATATTCTCTGTGAATCAAACTAACGATCACTTGATTGATGGAACATAGCTGAATCACTAGGCCAAACAACCTAACTTATTTATTTCAAATCTTAATCGGTCCAATTTCCTTGATTACCATTTTTTTCAAATTTTGAGTCTGTATTGACCATTGAGAAGATAATAATGTATATATAAATGGCAAAAACAAGATTTCAATATATAAAACAAGTTTATGAAACAAACAAATATAGTTAAATAGAATTATGGGGACCACCTGACCAATGGTAACATTTTTCCTTATTTAATTGCCCAAAGTTGGGCTCTGTCCCATTAAAAACAATTTATATATAATAGAGCCCCCATTGAATTTTAATATACAGTATACCTCTAACAACCAACAATGCCAAATAGAGAAAATATAAATATCGCCCAAGCATGTCTAGATAGTTTGATAATTGGTAGTCCTAAACCAACGGCTTAAACGAGCTGTCTGGTTAGTTAGATTTCGAAAAATATCTTAGACGTTGCTACAGGATCTCTATAGAGTATTGTTTATAAGAACCTCGATAAACACAATATTAACGAAATTTCAGTTTAACAAGTAACATAGGCGATAAATAAATTTAAATTCAGCGAAAAAAAGGATAATTTTTAACCTAACTGACTAAGATAACCTAACTTTGGTTAGAGTTGGTACTGAAAATCGTAGGAAACGACATTATAAAATTGAAAAGATATTAAAGAATGTTTGAAACAAAAGTTTTTTTAAAAAAAAAAAATGAAGACAACAAATAACCAATATGTCTCGTCTCATTTCATTACAAGTTGAGTCGCATATATAGTTTGTTGAAATATTTAGCTGCTCCTTTTTCTCCATGTAAAGCTAATTCTTCTCTCAAAAAATAATAAAGTTCAACAAAAAAAAGTTACGAACTCCTCGGTTAAAAGTTTTCTATAAATTCAAATGTAAAAAACGTTAACCACCGTCTTTATTTAAAAAAAAAAAAAAAACTAACCCCAACAAAAATATTTGCGTCCTTAGTTCACAAATCTAAAGATTGGCGAAACAGCAAAAGTTGGTTAGATGTATTAAATGTATTAAGCCCGTTATTAAATTCATTAAGGCCTGTTGAATGTATTAAGCCCAGATAAGAAACTCTTAAAATAAAATCATTCAACTGACTGGATTAAAAAAAAAAAACAATTAGGCCGTATAACTTGATATAAAATAGTTGGGCTTGTGAACTTCTCTATGATGGAGCCGGATTTTTTCTTTTCCGGCCGCAGATTCTATTTCGGAAATGAACAAGGCCCAAAATTCTGACTTTTTGGTATGATCCGAATCGTTCATTTAAAATCTGACAGTCAGAAAGGGCCCTCCTTAAGTCGGTCCAAAAATTCACTCTACGAATGACTAAAACACCCTCATCTTTCCAGCACGGGAAGAAGACAAGGAGGACGGATGTGAGGGTGTTTTGGTCATTTGAAGAGTAAGCAATTCCTAGGGAGTCGTCTCTTTGCCTCTTTCGCATATCGAGTCTCAGCGCTAAGGCGGTGGCGGAGCGCCTCTCTCTCGCATCCCTCTCTTACTCAAGGTCATTCCTCTCTCTATCTCTCTCTTAACCGATTTTGGCCTCTTATGGTTTATTAGGAGAGAGTAAAGCAATATGCAATTTTGTATAGCAAGGGTTTAAGAACCGATTTTTGTTTATTGCTTTTTTGGGTTATTAGCTCTCTGGATTACCACAATACAACTAGAAAAAATGGAGTATAAAAGATGTGTAGTTAATTGTTTTGGATTGTCTAATTGAGCGTTATTAGCTTTCAAATAGTACCCAAATTGCAGAAATCCATCCAAACTTCCCAAATTAAACACATCACACCTCCTAAAATAACTCATGTTATGTTTTAAGAAAAGATTTTTTTTTTTTTTTTTTAGTTTTACAGCCAAAGAACTGTGCAGTATATCATTTGTCCATTGTCAGATCATTACTTGTACATGAGTGAAAATCAAGCTTTTAAGTTCAGCATATAATGTACCTAGTATTATTCAAAGTTCTAATAAGAATGAAATTTTATGATCTTTTCTTAGTATCTGGAGCTTTGTTTTATATAAATTCACCTTGTACATCTCCTTTTTACCACATAGTATAATTTTTCAAGCTTGATGTACTACCAAAATGATATGAATAAATTAGCCATTGTGCCGGGTCATTGGATTCCACCACAATTTCAATAAATTTATTCATTTGATTGATTGATACAAGGTTTGATGAAGTATATTTCAATTCGGTCCATGTGGATTACTGAGTGTCAAATATCAGTATAAGGCAGGTCCTGACCCATCTGTACTGACCCGTCAAAATGCCAGACTGGTATGCTCTTGTTAAAATAAGACTTTACTCTTGGCGGATTAATCCCTCTGTAATTGCATTTTGTCAATAACTTAATTTTTTTTAAAAAAAGAAAAGAAAATATAAACAACAACTGCAATGAATATTGCTTGTTTTTAAGAAAAGTTACCAATTATTATTACTAACTGAGATCTGGTACCTGCCAAGATCTGGATAGTTATACCTCTGCCGAGCTACCTTTTTAGGAGCAAGGATTTTTAATTGCTTGATTTCCAGTCCATTTTTAGGGAAATTAAGGCACAATTGGCACTCTATAAGTATGAATTTTTTTATTTTTAAAATCTTGTGTCCTGTTTTTTAAGATTAGGGACTCTCTTTTAACTTTTGTTTTCTTATTTTATCCTGGATATTTGTATATCTCTATACAGAGTTGTCTTGAGTAAATGGAAGCAAAGCACTCAGCTGAAACACTAAGGTAGTTTATCCATAAAAATTTTCATCCAAAAATTGCTCTGATTTATTACATTATGTGAATTTTATGCTGAAACTTGCTTGTGTACATTACGTAGGCATCTGGAGAAACAAAAGGAGTGCCTAACAGATGCATACCGTACAATGTCGCATGAGCTACACCGACTTCAGGTTCAGACTTTTACTCTATTTGAAGAACTAAATTAGCTCCATTTTTACCTGAAACTGATTCAACATAAGAACCTGACATGAAATATAGGGATAAAGTGGTCAGGTTTTACCTTTGGGTCTGGTAAATTAGCTCCATTTTTACCTGAAACAGGTTCATCTCCGTTTGTCAGGATAGAGTCAGGTTTCAACATGGTCAAGTTGGAGGTACATGTAATTTGAGCTGTTTTGGTCAGCTTGATATCAGTTCTGGTTTAAGGTTGGGTCAGGATAGGTCAGAGTCTGTGATATTTGAGTTTCCAGTTGATTAGGTTCTGTTGTGCTCAATTGCAGGATAGTCTTTCCTGGATCAATTTTGTATTAGTCTCTGTTTGTATGGTTTGCACACTCATGCTGTGGCACTGGGTGGGTAAAACAGTATGGTGGGTCCAGTTTATATGCAAGAATTGGGTGGGTAAAACAGTATGGTGGGTCCAGTTTATATGCAAGAATTGGGTGGGTAAAACAGTATGGTGGGTCCAGTTTATGAATTATTGTATGTTCTTTGTTTTGCTAACGGTTTTCTTATCATGTAAAGGTTGAAGAACAGATGCTGATGCGCAAGCTATATGAGGTGGTGTCTGCAGAAGGCCTGCTTGGAAAGGTAGTAACTGAACTTATGTACTGTGTTGACATGGCAATAAAGACTTACCTTTATTGGTTAGATGGTGGTACTAGCACCTGTTTTACTTTTAGTATAGGTCGTACTGTTCATAACCTTCTGCTTGTTGAAATAGCATCAGTGTATCTAATAGTCAAGCTTAGTAAAATAGTATCAGTGTTGGTGCATACCAGCTTAGTACCCTTGCAGTTGCAGCCTCTTTTATCTTTTTCTCATTTAGCTGTAATATATTATCGAGAGTAACTCCAAATAATGGCTGCTTTTGTTCTATTTGTGGACCTGAAACTAATTTTAGAATCCTTTGTAAAATTATATGGGCACTTATACTGTCTAATTTAACATATAATCGTGGCTTATTTTGTAGACCATCTTATATTTTATGGTGGAAAAGACTAATTACTGTGTATATTTTTTTGTGTAGGGGAAAAGTAAGATGCAATTATCAAGAGAAAATACAAATAGCAGTCTTGAATCAGCAAAAGAATCTTAATTTGTGAATGTAGTACCGACTTAACTGAGATAACCTATACTTGTAGTTTCTGAGGATGATTTGTTAGGACTGAGGTATTGTACATTTTGATTAATATTGCAAAGCACTAAGGCCAGTTTCCTAGTGGATGCTATATTTTGGAATGTTTCTCAAGTTTTGCCTTTGAAACAGCCTGAGAAGAGTTGTAATTATGAGGGTAGTAATTGGTACTAAACAAACTGCAATAGTATCAAATGTTGGATAGTGCTGTAAATATTTTGTGTAAACTGTTGGAAATCAAGGATGTGCCACCATTATTTGTTCATTTCTAGTGTAACGGCAATAGTTCATATGTCTTGTTATTTTTAAGTAAAATAGAAAATTAAGGACGTGCTAGCACTACTTTTAATATTTTGAAAAATTAACTTATTTTACTTTCTTAATCCTTTTAAAAATAGTAGCATAATGCATATTAAATTCCCAGATAGGTAATTTAATATCTGATTAACTTATCCATTTAAATCTCAGTAGACAGGCCTTAACCCAAAGTTCTTATCGTTTCCATAAAATCTATATTTAGTGTAGGATTATGTATAATCTTACTCGAGGAAAGTTTGACCAATAGAAGAAATATATATTATTGATTAATCTTAAAATGAGAGTTTTGAGAAGGACATATAGATTATGTGTTGTCGAAATAGGTTACGTAGACGGCTTTTGAAAGATGATCTTAACAATAAGTCGGACAGAAACCTTGCTCACGGTTATCTGAAGTGTATCCACTTGATTTTGAAATCAATGTTTAAAAAAAAAATGAAAGTTTCACTTGCATAGTTGCTTTGTTCTTAGATGAGTGGTTACCTGTAGTGGGCTTATATGGGTACAGTGCACTCTTGTGATTAGAAAAGGGAAGCTTTCTGTAACTCCACTATTCGGGCCGTGCATTTCCTTTTTTATCTATTCCAGTCTTCCAGAAGCACTAACTGGTGATGTTTGGTGCCAATTTCTGGCAAAATCTTTTGGGAAACTGTTGAGATTGTTAGTTCGATCAGAAATTTGATATCTTTTGACTTCAATTATTTTGGTCTGTGATTATTGTTTTGTATTCTGAGTGCTGTAAAATTGACCTGCCAGCACAGCTATCTTTGGGGTACCTTCTGTATGCATGAGACACAATGTAATAGGTGCATATGACCTGTTTGATTTATACAGCTTTTCTTAACAGTTGTTTGTGATGCATGCCATATTGATATATTTTTTCTTTTTTGGGAAATAAGCGAGGAATGACCCTGCCACTTTTCATTAAGAAAAGCATAACAAAAGTTCAAAAAGAATACAACACCAGACTAAGACCCGATATAGCTCTTAGCACCTCTAATGTACCAGCTGGTACCGGTAACCTCAACTCCTACAACTCAGAACATCTAACAAACGCTAATCTCAACAACCATTCTGACTTATTAATTACATCTCACTCTGAGAGAAACATGCCATATTGATTTGTCTAATTGTACTTTTGTTTTTGTTTTTTTTCAAAGTTTGTTATGGTCCTATTTTATAGTTCGGAAATTATAGGACAGTTTGAATGCTTCTCCAAAATAATTTAAGAAACACATATTGAACTTGATTTGCTAATATTTTTCCTTCTTGCATACGGCATACCAAACAACAGTTTATCCCTGTACCGGCCAGCTGGCCAATCTTCTAAAGAACAGGGTACATGCAGAATCGAACATTTGCATTTACTTGTGATAGCTACTACACAACACTTGTGATAGATTAATTCAATAATGCAAGAGAGGCACCCATAAAGTATGTTCATTGCCAAAACCTATCAAGGTGCCATGTGCACATGAGAACTAATGTCTGATGCATTCTCTTGGAGATTCATGCCATCGATGCATGTATGCATTGATTATAGAATATCAAAATGAGCCCCTATATATATACTATGCATAGTACCATATTGGGTAGATACTTTCAGTTTCAGACATACATACCTTGTGTTAGAATTCAAAAAAAAAAAAAAAAAAGAAAGAAGAGAAAAGACTTATACGACTCGGGATGAAAGGATAACAAGTGGCCCAATAGGGGAAAAGCCACGTGGGTTCTGTCTACGGACAGATATGAACTGGATTGTAGGCTTGGCTTGGAGCTTGCGCCATGCATTCAACAGTGCATATCTATTTTCATCTAAAAAAAAACAGTGCATGTCTATATATCTACCTTTTTTTTGCATTGGAATCTTGGACCCACATTTCCTGATTGCTATTTGATAATTACAAGACATGGTGGGCCTTCGTCCGTGCATACCTGATGCGTTTTATTTTATTAATCACTGGTCAGTGCCTGTGTGAGCTGGCAGTATTCTATAATGCTTTGGGTTACTCCTCTATGATAGTATGAACCTATGTTGCACGGGTTCGGGTTCGAGTACCGTACCCGGTACGATTCGGGTACGACGGTACGAAAATTTTCAAAAATCTCCGGTACGGGTACGACAATATATATATATATATAATTATATATATATATTATATTATCATTTCAAAATATTTTGTTTACATAAGAATTAGAAGTTATATAAATATATATATATAACTATTATTTCAACAAAGCATATTTGGTGTAGTGGTTAAGTGTGTTGGCTTGTATACCCCATGACAGGGGTTCGATTCCCCCTCAGCCCAAAAAAATTGGGAATTTTTCTATTGGGTACGCACACGTGGCAGTGTGTGAATGGTGGTACGCGTACCGGGTCACGAACCGGGTCGTACCGTTGACCGTACCGGACAGTCAAATATATTAAAATATTCCGGTACGCCATGTGGCGTACCCGGTTCGTACCCGCGCCGTACCCGCGTCGAACCCGTACCCGGTTCGTACCCGGTTCGCGTACGCCCACAAATCTGGCGTACCAGGGTAACACAGGTATGAACTATGAAACCTATCCCCATAAATGCTTTATCAAAAACATATTAATTTACACTACATGGGGTCGTTTGGATGGGTGGAGAATAGATAGGAATAGCAAATCATGGAACTAAATTTAAAGAAAAAGTGAGATTTCGGAAAGCGTGGGAATTAAGAGTGCTATTCCGGGACTAAGAATGTTGTTTGGATGGTGAGTTTAGGAATAGCGTTGGGAAGTGTGAAAAGTAGAGAGAAAAGTGTTGTTGGGAAGAGTGTTGTTGAAAATAGTGTTATTTCTGGGATTAGCTATTCCTGGAATTGGTAATTGCGTTTAAATGCTATAATTCTTATAAAAAAAGGGGGGGGGGGGAGTTTGGAAGCTTTGCAGCATGTCCTCAATAACTAAATGTTTGAGGAGAACAACTTTGATGGCTTTATATAAAGTACAAAATAATGAAAGTATTATCAATTTGATCCGAGATTAAATATTTCAGTGCTTAGTACAAAATATGAAGGAGAATAGAAGATGGATGAAACAGAGATAACACAATTATGATCTCTTATTCTAGTTGCGCACAATTTTGGGTCTTTAGATAGAGGACGCTTACCGGCATTGACTTAGAAGTTGAAAAATTTTGGGAGACAACATCAATTCCTTACAAGTATACTCCTAGCTAGTCTGCTAAGGACATGAATGCTTAATTGAAAAGATAGTAATTAGTGATAATAGATGATGGTACTAATGAACTAAACAATAATACTCTCTAGTAATTTGGCACATTTAAGTATTTAACATGATATCGAAATGAAAATTTTCCAAATTGTAGCCTTCTAGTCATAAATTTCCTCATTAGTTTATATCCAAAATGGCAAGCACGAAGTTATGGAGGCTTGGTAACTATAGCTTCGAATTTATTTTTCTCACTTGAAAATTATCCACGAATGAAGCGCCGCTTTCTGTCTGAAGTTTGTTCAAGATTTTTCGTAAGCACATAAATGCACGTTTTAGACTTCTCTGAATATTATGTACAGAATTCATGTATGCCGCAGCATTTTATTGATGAATGCTTTTTTATTGCTTGAGACGAAAATATTCAGTTCCCAAACACAATTTACTGCCCTCTTTTCATTGAGAAGTAGAATTCTCGTAGGATAACTTTCCATTGAGCAGCAAAATTTACATAGCATTTAAAACTAGGATAGTGAGATGAGGACAATTTTTTTTTCCAACCAATCAAACAATATCAAAATTAAAAAAAAAATAGTATAGAGATATAATTATTGTTTGATAAGTTGCGCATAAAGTATAAATGTAATTGAGAATTGTTTGATTATCGATCAACTACAGCAAAAACTGAACAATATTGTTTGATGAAAAATCAATCGAGTTTAAATTGCACTTGAATTTTTGAAATATAAGCTATCTTTGTTTCAAACAAATATAATCTATCTAAATTATAAAGAAGATATCTTCTCTTTTGATAACCAGTTTAAAAATAATAATTATCCTGATTATCCAATAAAATTATTGTCGATATAATTTATCAAAACCAAAAGTCAATTTTCTGATTAAGGTTATAATTTCTGAGACAAAAACAACAGATAGTAATCAATTAATCATACAACTTTTCCCTGTCCTCCTGCTGACATTGACAAGCTTATGCCCACTATGTTTTCTCTCGCAATTTGTTGTAGTGGATAAATCGCTCGAGCTTCTTTTGGGCGAGTTGGTGCACTCTGCTATGCTGCTGCCTGCTAACCGCTATCCAATGCAAGGCAGAGAGGGGTGGGGTCTTATTGGTGAATTTATCTCAACAAAAGCACACTAAAACCATTTTCTTGTAACAAAAAAAAATAACATTTTTTTGTCGGCCCGAAAAGACCCATAGGCAATCTTGGTTGGTGGGCCAGGTTCATGTCAGAGATTAGCTAACCATTGGCCTGAAACCGTAGAAAAAGAGTCCGAAAAGGGCCCCATCATAAAAAAGTTGACATGACAGCTCCTCTGTTACTGAATTGATATCTTTATTATTGTTTGTTTTTCTGAGAAATTTAACTAGGTCTGAATTAATACCCACTGGTTACTGTCCCTCAGGTCTCACTCTCTCTCCCTGTTGCTCTGTCTGAGAACTGAGGGTTGTGTGTGATTTATGAAGAGAGAGGAAACGAGAGGGAGTACAAGGACATATCCTAATCAAGCTACGGACGAAATCTCTGCTCTTGGCTTCTTCTCCCTCCTTCCCTTATCTCAAGTCTATACACTGTTTCTCACTCTCTCTCCTTCCTGCCATGCCATGGGCCATGGCCCACAAATAGTAAACACCCCTTGTCGTTATCTTCCTCTTTTTCTTTAAATTTGGATATGTTCATAATGAAATTCCCCAAACAAGATTATGGACTTCTTATAGATTGGTTGTGGATAACATATATGTTTTAATTATTTGGTAATTACATGAATGTCATTTTGAATGTTGGGTTAAAAATTAGAAGTTAATTTTAATGATAGCCAAGTTAATCAAGTTATTCAATGTCCAATCTAATTCCCAATATCATTATCCTTCTTAAACCCTATAGATACATCCCTTTTTATTATTGTATTATTTCTATGTTCTGCCATATATTTGGGGCAATTAATGGCAATTTGGTCATTGCTTTTTTTACCATATGTAATAAGCAATAGTTTTGTGGCTATTTGGATTTTTTTTTTTTGAGAATATAATGATTATTTTTCTTAAATATTTGATAACCATATGTTTATTTGATGAATGCACATTCAAACAGGCATTCGCATGATACTTTTGAACATTCAAACTACTTTTTGACTTGTGCTCAGAAGCATTTTGTGAACCCATGGCCATAAGTTTAGACAGCCATAAAATTAGCCGCATATGCAAAAAAAATGAAATATTCGATGGAGTTGGAGGACGTCAACATATGTATTAGAAAAAAAAAATTGTAAGTGTTTAAAACATAGATATAGAACTGACAAATATCTGAATACAGCAATATTGTTATCACACATTTACAAAATTGGGATGGACAAAAAATCATTCTGAACCAGCAGCAGAGCTATAGCCCCACATATGAGAGCGTGCGTGGTAGTAAAAATTTCAAGCAATTGATGATATTTTTTTTATTTTGATTAATTGGAGAGACTAGACAAATGACTATAAGGCCAATAATATTAATGATAGTTGCAGGCATTATGCTTTCAAAAGCATTGTGGGGGATCCGGGGATGGGACTGTAGTTTATTTCCTGTTCCTTAAAAAGTTATGCTCGACACAGATATCTTCTGTTTATGGCAAAATATCTAGCCTTTTTTTAGTGTTGATGGCGCAACTTGATTCTATGTTCATATTTTATTTTTTCGTACAATGTAGTTATCTGCTTCGATCTTTCATTCAAGTTAATATTCAGCACTTCTATACCCAAATAATAATTTTAAATCTTGATAATTTTGTTATTATCATTACCAATGTATATATATTTTTTAAGATTACGTTAACTAACTAAAAAAATTTCATGTCCAATACCAGAGGATAAAGAATGTACAAAATGTATAAGAAACAAATAGTTTTATTGACAATGTCCTTAGCAATGGCAGTGTAAACTTTCTTTTTTTCTTTTGCGTATTATTTGTTAAGATATGATCGAAGTTTTTATAAAATTTTCTCAATTAAATAATTATAAAGAATTTTCTAATTGAATTTCCAACCTACGTCATTCATCTAATACACAAGCACATACATACACTTTACATACAGATTTTGTTCCTTCCAGATTTCCTCATATGTGTTTATTCCAAAAAAAAGATTTCCTGATATGTGTTTATTCCAAAAAAGATTTCCTGATATGTGGCAATCCAAAGTCTATCCAAGAGAAGGCATCCCATTATTGAAGCTATTTCTTACACGAGGCCAAAAGGACCATGGGTGTATTATCTCTGTTTGATTAGTAAGGTGCCTCGTACCACGTCGGTTGCACTGTTGGATATAGCAGAAATTAATTCATGCGCGGAGTCAGTAATTTTTAATGTGCAAGGGCTTTTCATAAGGGAAAAAAAAAGTTAAATTTTGAATAGGTAGCGTATTATATTAAATGATAATAGTATAATACTAATATAATGATAAAATTCTCCGTGCCCATAAATACTCAAGTGGATGTTAATTAGTTTTGAGGATCCATTGTTTACATAAAACACGGCCACTGCCATGTGTACTTGTTAAAAAATTTACACAAGTTTTAGACCATTTTGTATGAGAAAAGATAGGAAGGGAAAAAAAAAAAAAAAACTTCTTCCTCTTTTTTTGAGAGGTAAAAAAAAAAATTCTTCCTACTTGATTGGTAAAGCATTTATTTGCAGTTCTAGAACTTGTAAATATAATATAAATATTTGTGCACGCATTTCTTAATTGTGATGTATAAAAAGATATATGGCTCAATTTATCATCTAATTTTAAGGAGAAATTGTGACAATTTCTGATATTAAACATATGTGTTATTAACGAATATTTGTATTGTTAATTGAAAATTATAAATAATCTAGTAGCACAGACAGCTATTTTAAGTACTTGACAAAATTGGTTCAATTTGTCGTTTTGTGGAATTAGCAGGCAGGATGGCAATTATTTTCAGACTGTCAGGAAAAAAGGAAGGAAATGAAAAAGAATATGGTCTCTGCCAATAGGGAAAAGCATATATAGATAAGAGATCAGTCAAAACAGTAAAAAGAGAGACAACACAGTAACAGAGGTTAATGGTAGCTCAGACAACGAATCAGGAGGTACACTGGCGCCAACTGTTCAGCGCCGGCGCTATCTTTGTCCCAGGAGATTTATTTGGTCTATTTTTGACTGTTTGAATGTTTGACTGAAATTTCTTTTTTTTTTTGTCATTAAATAGCAAAACAAGTGATATATGTGCTTGCCAAGATACAGTAAAAATTTGGAGAATACGACAGACGGGGGACTGTATTGGCCTTGAACAGAAATAATTTTGTATCAAAATTTCATTCCAAAAGAATACAAACCACAATACTACAACGATCTCTAATGAATGGAAAGCTAATTTTGTGTGTATTTACCCTTTGATCAGAATGAAAATTTTGAAGGAGGAATTAGATTTGAATTTGGATTTGATACAAATCCTATGATCAGAATGAAAGAAGAAGTTATCATGGAATTTGATTTGACAAGATCCTCCTCAAATCCTGTCAAATGTCGTCCAGAAATTCTTCCCCCAAAAAAAATGATAAAATTTATCTCTCTCGTTTGATCAGGCAGATAGAGTAACGATCTCCATTGAAATTGACTCTTTTTTTTATTTTTTATTTCCAAAAAGGACGTTAGATTTCATAAAAATAAAATCCTATCCTTTCCACTCCTCTCAACTCCCTTGAAATCAAATCCTCTTGTAAAGCTTTATTGGTATTGATAGAGAGTCTAATTCCGCTGTCATAGTTGTAACGACTTTAATATAAGATGAATTGAATGATTGCTTGCCTTTGGAATTGCTAAATTGATCGTCTTTTAGTGTCTTTCCAGGCTGTCAAGAGGCTTGGGCCTAAATACTGCGGCCTTAATTTCTAATTACTACTATATTACGAGTTTGTTAAACTGATAATCTATAATACAACATATAAATTGCTAAGTTTCTCGAAGAAAAGATACATTGCTAATAAGGCCTTAGCCCACTCAAAATGTATCTGAGAACCTTTTTTTTTTATTTCACAATATAAAAATGCACGAAATAAGTTCCTCGTTTCTGCACAATTTCGGCTCCACTTTTTATCTTGTAGATGAAGTTTTACTGACCCTAACAGGTCCAAAACATGTATTTACAATTTGCATTATCCAAGTTATAATAAAATATTCGACATGATGACATTCTCTGATAACAGAACCCTTTTTTTTTTCGAAAAAAGTATTTTATGACAGCTTTTATTGTAATAATTTATCCTTGATTAAGCCCCGAGACGCAAAGTTTCTGCAGATGAATTGCCATTTTAAACCAAAAAAAAAAAATTAACTAATAGGTTTTTTCTTTTTTTTTTAATAAAAGCCCGTTGGCAACTTGTAGTCTTGTACAGCTTTTGCGGCAATGATTTATCCTTAATTAAGCCCCGAGATGCAAAGTTTCTGCAGATGAATTGCCATTTAAACAAAAAAAATATAGCTTATATGTTTTTCTTTTTTTAGTAAAAGCCCGTTGGCAACTTGTAGTCTTGTACAGCTATTAATGTGATATTTATAAACCAACTTCTAATAATGTATTTGCAATTTTAATCGCCACACGGAACTCACGTTTTACAGTGCTGCACACGAGAGCTTAATAACTGCAATCTGGTACTTACTGCAGCTTTTTTTATTCTGAATTGCAAGTGAAACTTTGAAGTAAAATGCGTCCTATTCAAGAAATAAATCCTCAGTGGGTTTTATTTCTTTTTCAAGAAACATATCCTTCTAGAGGGTTTAATTTATTTCATAACAAAGCAATAAGCAAATATACTCTTCTAGAAGGTTAATGATTCAACTTGGATCTTCTTCTTTTCTTCAATCACAACTTACATATTTTTATTTAAAGCCATGCATATAATTTGCAAGCTTCCCAAGTTTTTGTGGGAAGGCACATGCATTTCAAGTATAACTTACGACTAACTAATGATAATTAAGCTTTAATTTCGGGAGTTTCAAGGTTAAGTCAGAGATTACTTGAGATTAAGAAGACAATTTGTTTATCATAACAATTAAATTAGAAGATAATATCTATCTTGGATTGTTTTTAACTTGCGTAGTTGCATGGCATCCCCAAATAATATGTTTGTAGTCTCACGCGGTATTATTGTTCGAAGGCCATTATTATGTTTTGAGTCAAGCGCAGCATATATTGTATGGAAAATCTTTGCCTCACAATCAATGCTAGATCAGACAAAAATGCTACAGTGAAAGCCTAGGTGGATAGGGTTTGCAGTCTTAATCACCTTCGTTTCGGATATATTAAATAAACTTCTTAATTATTATTTATTTGTTAACTAACTAAGCCTTTTCTTTACCTTTTATTGAGCAAAGAATGGGGTACCTGGTCAATTGATGGTCTTGATCTCATGCTAACTGGCAATAAAAATAATTTTTTGTTGTAGACCCCATTTGGTATTATCTGACTCAGAATGTCTAAATATGTTGAACTTTCTGTTATATAATAGACGCGTTCCAATTGATTGAAACTTAAAAATAATATATATATTTGCTCTACTGTTTTCTTATTGGCACACTGATTTGATAAAGTATAATATAATAATAATAATAATAATAATAATAATAATAATAATAATAATAATAATAATAATAATAATAACAATAAATAATAATAATAATAATAATAATAATATTGTTATTATTATTATTGTTATTATTATTATTATATAATTTTAATTTATTCTTAAGAGTTTTGGCTAAAGATGCCAAACGATTACGAAAATGTTAATTGCTTTCTTTTGTTAAAGCATTGAAAAGTTGTCCAAAGTTCAGAAACGTACAGAGTAAAAATATGAATATATGATGCATGATTCAAAAACGGAACTTTTTTTTTTTGGGGAAATTTGCAAGTTCATTTAGCTGCATTGAAAAAGGTCCCATTTTAAAGAATCGCCTCATAGTTAGAAAATTTAGCAAAAAATATATATGCTGGCTGAAAGGATCAAAATTTCTCTTTTTTTGTCCTTTTGGAATTCAAAAGTGCAATTTAGGTGTTTTCATTTTCTATGAAATGTTTTAATAAGAAAACATTGAAAAACAATTTCTCCACTTTCTAGAAGATAATTTTCTAGACTACTTAGTACCTAGTTCGTAGGGCCGTAGGTTTCAAGCCCCTTGATGCGTACTTTATTATCCCAAATGGATAGGGAACTGGTTTATCCACGCCAGTACTTTTATTAAATTACGGTTCTTTAGTTACTTAATTAATAAACAGTACTAAATAGTGTTACTTTAAAGAATAAATTGAAATACTGATAGAAGAGGTGTTATCCAGAAGACGTAAAACAATATTTGCTCTTGTACTATCCACAAAAATAATAGGAAGAGAAATTTAGTACTATCAATTAAGGGTGCCAGAATATTTTATTTTTATTAAATTTATAAGTATATCAAAATATATTTAATATCTTGCACTATTTCGAAAGCCGTCAAAAAAAATAACGAGTTAAAACTGCCAAATTCGGGAATGATGTATTTTTTTATATACACAGTTTTTGACATGTACATCGCAGGTTTTTAATTGGTTTTGTAATTTAAATAAAAATTTGTAAATTAATACATTGTATTACTTCTTAAATGTTTTAAAAAAAAAACTCACAGAGAAAAGAGGACTGAGACATAGAAACAAAGAATTTAGAAGCAGGGTCACTAGGTGGATACAGGGGTCGGTCTCCATCTCAGAAGGGTTTGAGCGACAATGTCCACTTGTGAATAAGAGAAGCCTTCTGTTTGATAATTAGAAAAGAGATAGCATATGAAATTTTGAGTATAATTTTGATATGAGCCACAATAAAACATTTAAATTTGTATTCTCAAAGGACATGTATGATACTCGTGCTCACTCTTCTCCTCGAGGAAAATTATCTAGCTCCAATTATTCTTCCTCGGCAATTATTATTTCTAATTTATTTATTGATCTGATTTCAGGTCTACGTACACTCAAGAAATCATTGTAATTTCATTTTCGTATCTTAATTTATACATGTAATTTTTTTTTCTTAATTATAGTTCCGTATTACTAATGTATGAATTTGTTAAATTTTGAGAAGTGTTAATGGCATGTAAGCAAATATAAATTAAACAAGTTATGTTCAATATTGTTATTGCATTTTAAATTTGACTAGGTAAAACTGCTAGTCTGTTTTATCAAATTATAATTTTTTTATCTTTTATTAATAACTAATAAGTGATGTTTATTAATATTAAATTCAGAAAAACGTCACTGTCAGCTGTCAGCCTATACAAGTGAGTAACGATATTTCTCTGTTTTCTTTAGTCATATATACATTATCTAATCTAAGGTGGTCCTCCATTACTTTGTTATATTATATATTACATATTTGGACTGCTGATTTTTTATGGCTAGGTGCGCAATTGATCTGATAGATCTAATTTCGAATATTGATTAGTTTAGAAATAAAGAAAATAATTTTTCCCGTTCTCCGTACTCCAAATCAGACTCCCATGCAGTTTTTATCGTGCCTTTTAATTATTAACAAATCCTTCCTACTCTTCAGCCCTTTTCTTTATTTTATTTTCCGCCTTTTCGTTATATTTTTCAGCCAAGTCCTTTCCCACACCTTTCAAATTTTCAATCCTTTTTCCTTTTAGGAGATCTTTTACTTGTCCTGCATTCATGTTCAAAGGATGCTTTTGTAATTAAAATTTTTATTCAAAAATTAATAAATTATTATAAACACCGCTACACTAATTATAAAACCTAAATGTGACGATTTAGAGAGACAGAATTAAGGAAGAAAACTTAAGATACAACTAGTTATTTCCTTTAGAAGTACTAATTTATCAAGAACCTCTCATTGATCTATATTTTCATTTGCATTTTGCGATATAAAGATAACATTTTCACTGCATAAGAAAAAATTATGATGACAAAAAAAAAGACTTTTTAACTAAAACAAATACAGAAAGGCACCTAGATTTTGTTCCGACCAGAAAAAAGAAGAATATGAAATACGACAAATATTGTACAATTCATCAATATTTTTTTCTTTTTGAATGCCGAGTTGGTAGGCGTTTTACTAAAGAGCTAGACATTACCAGTACATACAAAATCAGAGAAAAGTAGCAAAAATGTTAACATCAATCACTATAAAATACATAAAAAAAAAGAATATTACCTGTCATATGCTGGATACAGATACTGTCTCCTGTAAAGAAAGAACTAATTTGAAAATCATTCCTAAGACCAATTAAATGCACATCTTAAAAGGCGTTCTCTTTATAACGACTTAAAGAGAAGCAAACGCTTGTTTTGTTGTCCAGTTCTAGCCTCACAGTCTGCCATTAAGCAAGTTGGTTATTCTGTGAATTCTTAATTTTTTTTAGAAAAGTTCACCCCGTCTGTTTTCTCTCCGAATAGGACGGGTATAATTTAATCCTCATTCTTAACTGCATTTGCAAAAAAAAAAATTTAGTTTGGATCATGAAAAATTGTCAGAATTGAGTCTTCATTTTAGAAATTCAAATTCAGGTTTAGTATATAGGATTCCATTGAAGCAATTCAACGTTCAACCAGAATTAGTCAGTTTAGCTTACTGAAAGTTGTGAGTCCGGTTCTTTCATTCTTCCATGTGAATTCAACATCCAACACAATAGCCTACGAGCTTTTAATTAAAAAAAAAAAAAAAAAACGTCCAACGCACTACATGAAGGAACATGCGTATTTAGTCTTTGTATCAGAATTAGAGTCAATTTCTAAAGCCAAAATAACACTGAACCTTTGTAGACAAATTTAAATTGAAGTAACATAATTTTTAGTCGTTTATATCTTATTAGTTTGATTTATAGAGAAACTGTATGGTGCATAATGATGTTAGAGGAATTTGTGAACTATAATTGAATCAGTTGGATTTATTTTAAAGTGGCAAAGCTATTTTAACCAATTTATACATATTGTATCAATCTGAAAACAAACCAAATTTTATATATTTTGTTTTACTATTTTTTTAGATTTTTAAAAATTATCATTTTTTTATGCAAACTAATAGTTAAAAAATGGCAAATTCTTTTAAAAATTTGAAAAAAAATAGTATATGTAAGATTTTATTTCTTATGGGATTTCAATATATGTATTAAATTGGTTAAATTATGTTTATTATTTCAAAATAAATTCCATGGGTAAACTCATGATGCACAAAATGACCTTTGAACTATGTATTATGATGCATCATATCATTTTTCTAAGTAACGAGAATATCTATTGTGAACCATGATGCATAGAAGGTTCCGTGCACCATGACCGTTTGATCGGTGGTTTCGCAAATCGACAAATCTAAATTAACCAACCCAATCTATATATTGAAATCTCATAGAAAACAAAATTTTACAATTTTTGAAATTTTTTACTATTTTTTCCGAATTTTTTAAAGCTTGCCATTTTTGGACGATAATATATGTATATTTGGTGATAAAAGTTAAAAGGAAATTCTTTAATTTTTTATAAGACTACTAATGATAAACTATTGTGTGACCACTTTTTTTATATTATCGTTGCAAGTGACTATTGCAACTATTCGGTGTTTAGTGTTGCTAAATCAACATTATGTTGTTACTGGTCAGTACTTTAAAAAACCTATTTTTCTGACCTTTTAATTTCTTTTTGGAGTTCTGATCTTTCTTACCCGTGCAACCTCCCCGAACTTTCATTGACGTTCTCGAGAAATAATCATAAGTTCATAACCGAACTTTAATTAATATATCTAAAATGAAATTTAATTTTATTGATAGTATCAGATACATAATCAAAGTTATTTTTTCAAGATTTGGTCCCAGATTTTCAGGAGATCTAGTTGGTGAGCAATAATTGTACTGATATATCAGTATGTTCTTTTGTTAATATCCCTACAATCTGAACGCATATAATTTAATGTCACGAGTAATGAGATGAGCAAGTAACTTATCATTCTTTTTATCATATTTTTCTTGGGAAAATTTAACTCATCATTCTAGCCCGTCAAGAGCGGTTTTGTATTTCGTATTATTTACTGGTTGGTAGCGTAATCAGTTTCTAAACTTGTGTGGACATGTTTCATTGAGGGATAATTCTTTTGTTTTTTTCTTAAAATATTATAATTTCTTTTTGTAGTTGGTCACTTGTTTTAATACCTGTGATCTAATAAAATGGTACTATTTTGATAAGAATTGCGTAGAAATACATTTAACTGGGTGTTGAAAAAAAAAATCCTTACTTGAACTTTTTGTGTATTTTTAAAATGCACATTATTTTGTCACGATACACATGAACTATGTCACGATGCACATTTATGTCAACCTAAATCGTCAGTCAGACAGTCAGTCGCTTTAAATTCATAATAAGTAAATAACTATATATATATAGCATCTGCATTCGGACAGTCGTTGCTTTGAACTTTTTCAACTAATTATTTCAACTCACGGTGCACACTCTTTTGAATTGAAGATTTTAAATAAATCAAAATCAACTTATGTGATCTTATTTCTTGGCAAACGGGTGCAAAGCAAACAAAATAATGTTATATTCGCTTCCAAATAATTATTATACAAATAACATTTGAATTTGGCTGAACAGAAATTGATGTTCGTTCAAGACAAAATTATTGCTTGCTTGAATTAAAAATAATAAATAGTTAAAAACAATTTAAGATATTTAAGGATGAGAGAGTAATAACATTTTTCTTCTTTCTGTTAGTTAGTGACATGGCTGAATTTTTTATAGAGCAAGTGGAAAATTAATCCCCCCCTGCCATATTAAATATAAAAGGTCCAACTTGTACTCAACCGTGGCATTAGCCGCATCACATATCTCCAAATTTAACAAAAAGGCATGGCACTTTTACTTCAAAGGGATTTGACCTCAGGAACATAGCTAGAGACACCTTTATACCTATAATTATTGCAGCCACCAAGAAATTTTTTACTATGCAACTCTTCAAGATGTACAATTTTTATATATAAAAAAAAATTCCAAGTATTGTGTACATCTTGCGGATCAAATATTATTGGTGTTGGAAAAAGTGTGAAGCCATTGTTGGAACGGACCGTTCCAAGTATGGAACGAATCGTTCTGATAGGTCGGTTGGTATAATTGGAAAGACGCGTTCCAATTATGGAACGGACCAAAATAGAACGACAGAACGGACCGTTCCAAGTATGGAACGGACCGCCTCAGTTATGTCGGTTCTATAATTCTGGAAAGTCTATTTTTGGCGTTTCTAGTTGGCTGTATATATACCCCTCTTCTAATCACGATCTGGTATGTCTGGAAGTTGCCATTGTGTGTAATAACCACCAGAAAGAGAGAGAGAGTCGTGATTAAGAGGGAAGAGACCATCCTATTGTTTGGAGAGCAATAGGAATCACACGCACAAGTCGACCGGCTCCTGGAATCGTGAGAGGTGACGCCAAGCCCTAACTTGAGATTGTGGTGTACCGGCAGCATAAGGAGAAAGACAAGGCGTGGGAGAAGGGTTGCAGCACCGCTATCAAGAAGCATCTAGGCTAATTGATCAATTTCTGATGCGGTATATCTAATTCCTTGTGATTTATGATTCATAGGTTAGATATGCATTTAGTACCATGAAATCTAACATTGGTATCAGAGCCATAAGGTTCTTTTTGATTGTTTGGTACTGCATAAACCCTAGAAACCATGACTTGTTGGTTATTTGTTCATTGTCGTGATTTGTCATGACTTGATTGCTCTTATAAAAACCCTAATTTTGATATTAATGAGTTTTTGGCTTTAGATCTCTTTATTTTTTAATAGAGTTCGTAGCATATACTTCAAAATATATCAAAATATGTTAGAGCAATTAAATTGGTAAAAGAAAACTAATTTCTGAGGAATTCCAATTAAGGAAATGCCAGAATTAGGGTTTCAGCGGTTTTTCGGACGGACCGTTCCAAAGGTAGAACGGACCGTTCTAAAAGGGCTGACAGAACTATGTAGGTTAGTTCTGTTTGGTATTGAGGCGGACCGTTCCACTTTGCGAACGAACCGTGCCATGCCAGAAACTCTTAGCCAGAAATAGAACGGACTATTTCGAGCGAGAAATAGACCGTCCTAGTTTTAGGGCGGACCGTTCCACTTTTGGGGCGGACCGTTCTGAGTCGACTGACAGAACAATTTGTTTATACTTAGGACTTGATCTGACCAATTTGCATGGTTTATCCTCTCATATAGATGCATAATTGCATAAGGAGTGATGGTAGATCCTAGGGTCTCTCACTATAGATGACATGTTTTGAGTAATAACCCGGGGTTGTTGACTCGCATGTTTGTTAAAAGCACACAAAAGGTGACTTTGGACCTAAAAGAACCGGGTTTCTTGTCCAATGTCTAAACCCCGCGCCAATCGAATCGATTGGAAGGTGTTGCTCTTAGTTTATGAGATTGGATTGGTGGCCCTAGTTGTCATCTCTCGGTTTTCATAGCTAGGTTGCATTATCTTTTGGTTTGATTCAAAGGTTGTGTTGTGATGTATAATAAATGTTATAAGTTGGAGTTATATCATATGAATTGATGCTAACATGCATACTTGTGCTTTGTCTCTTTTTGTAGAAAGATGTCGGCAAGTAAGATTGTCACTGATCTCAATGCTGGAGAGAAATTGACGAGCAACAATTACGATGTGTGGCATCGCAATGCTCAATTTCTGCTTGAGACTCAGGACTTGATAGAGCCACTCACAAGAGAACTCACTGAAGCCGAGAGGGTCAATCCAAGGCGTATTCAAGCCATTGAGGATTTTAAAAAGAAAGATCGTGCCGCTCGCATAACGTTGCTGAGTAGCATGTCGAATAATCTTCTCCTCAGGTTTGAGAGGTACCGAACCACGAAAGAGTTGTGGGATGCGGTTAAGCTCCAGTACGGTGGTACTTCAACCACTAGGATCCGGCAACTCACACTTAAATTTGATGGCTATAAAAAGCGTCTCGAGCACTCAATGAGGGAGCATATCTTAGTCATGTCTAATATGATAAGTGAGTTGCAACAAGCGGGTCATGTCCTCTCGGATGAGCAGCAAGTGCAAGCTGTCATCCGCTCTCTACCTCGCTCATGGGAGCATATGAGAGTTAATCTAACCCACAATGACAATATACGCACTTTTGATGAAGTGGCGCGTCATGTGGAGTTAGAAGAGGATCGCTTATCAGCTAAGAAAGCTGAAAAAGCGGCTGGAGAGGCAATGATTGTTGCCTCGAAGAATTCGCAAAGGAAACCGAAGCAAAATTCCGGTTCCAAGAAAATTGCGAAAGGCAAAGGCGAGGCCAATGCCAAAGTTGACAAGAAAAAGCACAACCAGAAGCGCGGTAAGGGAAAGGAGAAGCCCAAGGGGGCTTGCTTCAATTGTGATCAGGTGGGACACTTCGCTTGTGATTGCACGAAGCCGAAAAAGGTACCCTCTGACCCTTTTGGGGCGGACCGTTCTGAAGCAGAACGGACCGTCCCAACTCCCTCAGAGTCTGAGACGGATCGTTCTGATGCAGAACGGACCGCCCCAGACATTACTGCTTGTGATTCAGCTTTATATGTGTCTAGTTGCTTTATTCTAACTGATAACAATCCTGTTTGGACTGTTGATTCTGCAGCAACTGACCACATAGCTAGGGATCGAGCGGCATTTGTGGACTATCGTCGCATATCGGCAGGAAGCAAATGCATATACATGGGAAATAATAGTAGTGTCCAAGTGCATGGCATAGGCACATGTGAGCTTATGTTTCGCAATGGTCATAACTTAATTCTCCATGATGTTTTGTATGCGCCTGATGTGAGGCGAAGTCTTGTATCTGTTTTAGTTCTTGTCAAAACTGGATTGAGTGTTGTATTTGTGAACAATTGTGTTGAATTGTATGAGAATTCTATCTTAATTGGTAATGGATTTCTTAGTGATAAATTCATGGTTTTAAACACAATTGATAGCTCTTCTTTCTCTTATGAAATTTCTTCTTCTAATGTTAATTCTAATGTGAATGATAACATGATGATATGGCATGCTAGACTTTGCCATGTTGGGCAAGAAAGGATGACTAGATTGGCTAAGGTTGGACTTTTGGGTCCCTTAACCAAGGTCTCCTTGCCCACATGTGGGACTTGTCTAGCGGGTAAAGCTACCCGAAAGCCTTTTGGGAAGGCTATTCGTGCCACAACTCTTTTGCAACTGATTCACTCGGACATTTGTGGTCCTTTGAGTGTGAGGGCTCGACATGGTGCCTATTATTTCATCACATTTATTGATGACTATACGAGGTATGGTCATGTCTATTTGATCTCCCACAAGTCTGAGGCACTAGGTTGCTTCAAAAATACTTGGCGATGGTTGAGAATCAACAAAATAGACATGTAAAAGCTCTTAGGACAGATCAAGGTCGTGAATACCTCTCAGATCAATTCAAGAGCTTGTGTGATGAAAAGGGAATCGTTCATCAATTGACAACTCCCTACACGCCTCAGCAAAATGGTGTTGCTAAAAGGCGAAATAGGACCTTGTTAGAAATGGTTAGATCAATGATGGCACATGCAAGTCTACCAATTTCATTTTGGGGAAATGCGCTATTGACAGCCACATATGTTCTAAATCAAGTTCACTCGAAATCCGTGGCTGCCACCCCTTATGAATTATGGAATGGAAGAAAACCAGATTTGAGTAATCTCCATCCATGGGGTTGTTTGGCTTATGTCCATGATTCGTCTCACAAACATGGGAAACTTGGCCCGAGAGGGAGAAAGTGTATCTTTATAAGATATTCTGACACTTCCAAGGGTTATGTGTTTGTTGGAGAGGATCTAAATGGAATAGTTACGAAAATTGAATCAAGAGATGCAACATTCCTTGAGAGTGATTTTCCAAAGAAAAGTGAGGTTACACAAAATCAAGGGCTTTATGAGGAAATTCCTTCTACCAACGATGGTAATGATCAAGAGGTGGAGGAGAGAGGGGGGAATAAAAATCCTCCTCAACCTCTTGAGATCAGAACTATGGCAGAAGAGGCAACTCAACAAAGCTATCTCGGGTGGAACGGTCTGTCCCATAACTTGGGCGGACCATCCCAGAGCTGGGACGATGGTCAGTCTGGACCGTCCCATGGTCGTGGTCAGTCTGGATCGTCCCATGGTCCGTCTGGACCGTTCCACCGATGGAGCGATCCGTCCCATGACTTGGGCGGACCGTCCCAACGTTCCCCGAGAGAAGACTCTCCTGATCTAAATGACGATCAGGAAGTTATAGAACCTCGTAGATCTGAACGTGAAAGAGTACCCCGCCGCAGATTTGAGATCGAAGGGGGAGAAATGTTCATGGCTGCTTTGGATGGATTGGTTGTACCAAAAGAAGATGATAAGCCTAAACGCAACAAAAAGGTTGTTAAGGCTATCGATCTGGATGAACCAAAGAATGTGCGAGAGGCATTTTCTAGTCCTAACTCTAAGGAATGGTTACTTGCAATGCAAGAGAAGATTGATTCCATGAAGAAGAATCAAGTTTGGGACTTGGTTGACTTACCACAACATCGTAAGGCTGTTGGGAGCAAATAGGTTCTCAAAGTCAAGCGTAAAAGTGATGGGTCAATTGAGCGTTACAAAGCTCGCTTGGTTGCGAACGGATTCACCCAAGTAGAGGGAGTGGATTATGAGGAAACCTTCTCACCTGTAGTTAGATTTGCCTCTATCCGCTTGATCCTAGCAATTGTCGCTGCAATGGATCTAGAATTATATCAAATGGACGTGAAGACCGCATTTCTCAATGGAGAATTGCATGAGGAGATATATATGGTACAACCTGAAGGGTTTGTAGTTAAAGGGAAGGAGCACAAGGTGTGCAAACTTCGTCGTTCCATATATGGTCTCAAACAAGCATCACGATAATGGAACCTTCGATTCCACCAAGCTGTCTTATCAAATGGCTTTGAGGTGATGGAAAAGGATCATTGTGTGTATGTAAAGAGTTCCAATGATAGTTTCTTGATCATGACATTGTATGTTGATGACATATTGCTTGCGGGTAACAACAAATCGCTGATTAGTTCAACGCAGGCTTGGTTGTCCTCTATGTTTGACATGAAAGATATGGGTGAAGTTAGCTATGTGCTAGGTGTCAAGATAACTCAAGATCGAACCAAAAGGTTTCTCAGTTTATCTCAAGAGACCTATGTGAAAAAGGTTCTTGAACGATTTGACATGGAGTCATGTAAATCGGTTGACACTCCTATTGATAAAAACACAAGCTTGAGTAGTGACATGGGTCCCAAGACGGATGATGAGAGAAAGAAAATGGACAATGTGCAGTACTCTAGCGCAGTTGGAAGCTTGATGTATGCCATGATGTGTACAAGACCCGATATTTGTTATGCGGTGAGTCTTGTCAGCCGATTTCAATCGAATCCTGGATTTCCTCATTGGCAAGCAGTTAAGAGGATTTTGAGGTATCTCAAAGGCACATCTGATTATGTGCTATATTACCAAGGCAGAGACCTGAAACTAATAGGATATTCGGATGCTGATTGGGGTGGAGACTTGGATGAGCGTAAGTCCACCTCAGGTTTCATACTCATGCTTGGTAAAAGCGTTATCTCTTGGGCTAGTAAAAAGCAAACATGTGTTGCTTTATCAACCATGGAAGCTGAGTACATAGCATGTGCTTCAGCAACCCGAGAGGCAATATGGCTTAGGCGTTTCCTCAAAGAACTAGGGGTAGTCAAGGTACCTAAAGAACCTGTGACTATTTATTGCGATAGCACGGCTGCTATAGCATTTTCGAAAGACCCCAAGTATCATGGAAAAGGCAAGCATATTGATATGAGATATCACTTTGTGAGAGACAGACAATCACACAACAAGATTGTGTTGAAGCACATATCCATTGAAGAGATGGTGGCAGACCCATTTACGAAAGCCATAGCAAGGAAACAGTTCCTCAAGATGGTCAGGGTTATGGGTTTGAAGTCAGTAGGCGGGGTTTTGGCTGAGAAATAGCTTCTCAGGAAGCTTTGGAACAGACCGTTCTGATCTGGAACGGACCGTTTTAACTTTCTAACCAGACCGTCTGAGATCTGGAACGATCTTAATTTGTTACAGAACGGACCGTTCTGTTCTGGAACGGACCGTTTGACTGTATATTTCCAGATTATGTATGTATTTGAACAATTATGTTTTATTAATGTATTATTAAGACATGTTTATTTATTTGTGTTTGAATTGTTTATTGTTCAATTAAATGTTAGCATAAATAGTAGTGTGAAATTGAACTTTAGATTGTCTCGCTCACACGAGCAATCGCCTCTAATGCCTAGGGCATGTAGAGATGAGACTAGATTGAGCTATGTGCGCTTAGTCAGGGACTAAGGAGCCACCTAGGGTGGTCGAAGCTCATTGTCGCTTCAATCTGGGACTGAAATGAGGCTTGTCTTCTTTTAGGCGATCCAATATGATTGTACCCCGAATAATCATGTAGTTCAATAAAGCCGAAGTGAGAATCTCCTTAGAACTCAGGGAGTGTCTAGGTGGTAGAATTTCAGGATTAGTTGCAATAAGGAGTGGTCTAGACCATAGACACTTGGTTTGCAAACTGAATCTAGACTCGTACAATGAAACTATGACACACATCTGTTGAGCAGATAATTCATTGTAACATGTGTTCATACCACATGTGCTTGGCGATATTTGGAAGATGGGTTGAGTGGTCCCAGGACCAAGACCGGTTGACTCTCCATTGCGTGAGTTCCATAAATAACATACCCTTTGACTTTTGACTATGTCATGAGGGACGAAGTCAATGCTTGCTACTTTGGTGTGTACCCTATGGTGATGTATATTCCACCTGTCGGGGCATTGCTGGAAAAGCAGCTGATTTTGTTCTGACTTTCATGAGACGAAAGAAAGATCAGATTCAATTTGCACAAACGAGAGATTTGTTAGTGTTCAGGATCCACCAAACTCGTCATATGGACTGAGATTGGAAACATATAGCAGACTAAGATTGAAAAGGAAAGGACATGTATCATTGAGCGGTCGATAATGTCTGATCTAGTGCAAATCTGAATGTATCTAAGGTACTAGTATACACAAGTATCTAACTGTTTTTTATAAAAGGGTAGATGCTCTCTCGCTGGCTTTGAATTTATTCAAAGTGAGGCTTTTGAGCTCCCGCTTGGCAGGTGTATGAGCTGGTCGCACGTTCCATTTGCCGTATGAGGTCTGACTCTGTGTTTGGTCACAATGTCTCCAAGAGGGAGATGTTGGAAAAAGTGTGAAGCCATTGTTGGAACGGACCGTTCCAAGTATGGAACAGATCGTTCTGATAGGTCGGTTGGTATAATTGGAAAGACGCGTTCCAATTATGGAACATACCAAAATAGAACGACAGAACGGACCGTTCCAAGTATGGAACGGACCGCCTCAGTTATGTCGGTTCTATAATTCTGGAAAGTCTATTTTTGGCGTTTCTAGTTGGCTGTATATATACCCCTCTTCTAATCACGATCTGGTATGTCTGGGAGTTGCCATTGTGTGTAATAACCACCAGAAAGAGAGAGAGAGTCGTGATTAAGAGGGAGGAGACCATCCTATTGCTTGGAGAGCAATAGGAATCACACGCACAAGTCGACCAGCTCTTGGAATCATGAGACGTGACGCCAAGCCCTAACTTGAGGTTGTGGTGTACCGGCAGCATAAGGAGGAAGACAAGGCGTGAGAGAAGGGTTGCAGCACTGCTATCAAGAAGCATCTAGGCTAATTGATCAATTTCCGCTGCGGTATATCTAATTACTTGTGATTTATGATTTATAGGTTAGATATGCATTTAGTTCCACGAAATCTAACAATTGGCATGAAATTAAACCAGCTCCGCAGTATAAGAACCCTATATACATAAATAAAGACAACAAAAAAAAAAGTTGATTGTAAAAAATAGCTAACATGATAAATAGCTGCTGACAATTGCTGATATCACACTAACGCCATGTAAAAATTTAGAGATACTTTTGCTTCCCAATTTTCTCCTTTCTTAGCGCTAAAAAAGTACACGTCTTACTTCAAACAATTGAGTAAAATAATAGATCCACGTTAAATAAAAAAATAGCATCTAGAATCCAGCAGTTATCTTTATCTTCAATATTTTTTTTTTTGTTCTAATGTATATACCTCGAATCTAGTAACTCCAATTGCACCGGAGGGGTCGGATCTGCTGACTACTTGATATTTTAATTACTATTTCTTTATCCGAATAAACGGGCTAGTTTAGTGGCACTTGGAGCCATATACGCAGAACAGCAATTAACTATTTAGCATGTAATAATTCTTCAGAGAACAAAATAGTAATTGAACTTTCTGATAAAGATAAATCAGTTTTCGCTAATAATTAAACTGTTTTGCCGATAAGTGCATCAATTGTTTGGGATAAAAAAATATAAGATGGATTCAGTAGTAGTAAAAGTATAATTTCCCTTTTAAATCAGTTTTTACTTTTTAGTTCCAAACGTTTAACTCCTCTGCATACTATTTATGACGATAATTAAAAATACATATATAATTTAAACACAAAAAAATTGTGTCACATGATACGGGTACTCGCTGGTGCCTAGTAGCATAAGCATCAATTACACTTCCCCAACTTGTTATTTATACATACACACTCTTTCAATTATATAAATCTTTTTCGAAGTTGGAAGTCTCCTAACGAATCGGAATAAAGTGTGCTTGATAGTTGACACGTTGAAGGACGGACGAGGCGCAACTTCTCCCTTTGCATTCGTTTTATTTTATAAGAGCCACCTGCGCAACTTCTCCCTTTGCATTCGTTTTATTGTATAAGAGCCACCTGCAACTCTATTTTGATGGTGGATATTAATTAAAGGGAAGTCTCTAGTTCCAAATTCCAATGTTTAACTTTGGCCACTAAAAAGTACTATCTTTTTTTTTTTTCGTTTCTAAACTCTTACAGGAAGCGAGCTTAGAGAGGGAGAGCGTGTTGGGTTATTTTATGTTAACTAGAAAGATTATCTTGTTTAGCGAGATGCGGACGAGATCATTATTATTCAATTGATTTTGAAGGTTTTATGTTGAATTTTTTTTCCCTGATGTTGGTAAAAAATTGCAAGACAGTACACCCATTACACAGAGCCTAGTTGATGTTTTGCTACGACTTTTTGTAACCTTGCGCGAGGCGACCGCACGAATAAATTAATCTGACCCATTTGTGAACATATGGGTCAAAGGCACAGAAAATAAAAAAGAAGTATATTTATAGGAAGAATTTTCTGTATCAATTCCGTAGAACCTTCTACAAGGCGAGTATCTAAAGAAGATAATATGATCCGCTGTACAGTGGCTGCATAAGTCAAAGCTACTAAAAATTTAAAAGGAAATCAATATTCACCTAAATCAGAAACTCTTCAAATTGTTTGTTCTGGCCTCTGACTAAAACCTAAATATTCATCTAAATCGTTAGAAATTATGTCATAGAAGAAACACCTCCAGTAATCATCTATATATTACTACTTGTTAAATTTCAGGTAATTTACTACTGATTGCAAAATATGTGTTAGAAATCCACAGATTCCTAATTCGTTAGAAATTATGTCATAGAAGAAACACCTTCAGTAATCAGTGATCATCTCAAATATTACTTGTTATTCTTTAATACACTATTGATTGCAAAATGTGCGTTAGAAATCCACAGATTTTATTGGAGACCTCCTTTTTTATAGAAAGTGAATTCTTTGCTAATCGATTAGAATTTTCTTTTAAAACCTTAAATACTCCACTCACCTCAAACACTCTACTCGTGCAAGAGAGAATTCTTCACTAATCAATTAGAAATTTGCTAAAATTTTAATACTCTGTACATAATAAAGGAATTTTTAGATAACCAGTTCTTGGTATAAAAGTAAAGAGCAATGCATTTTAGATTCGATGTCGTAGTTTGAAATCTGACTGATGATTCTTTACGGGTATTTAAATTAAATTGAAAAATACTAGAATCCAATATATCGTCCGGCCCATGCAATTATTCTTACATTATAAATTTCAAACGACCAATCCCAACTATTGTTCTCTATATTGAAAATTAATAAGAAACCAATTTTTGTATTTTTTTGGTATTTTAGAAAATTCATATGAATTATGTCCCCTTCAATTACAATATTTTTATAAAATAATAAAAATTAGTAAATAAATTTAAAAATCTAAAAATTATTTTTTATAAATTTAATATTAAACATACTGAAAGGTTCATATTGGTCATTTGAAATTTAAAATAGTAGAACGATTGTGTGGGACAGACCCTAATTATATCATATATCGACTCTATACTTTTTCATTTAAATTTAAAATAAGTTAGGGGGCTTAATCATTAATTTATCATATAAAAAATTCTAAAATAAAATAAACATATCACGGACGCTCTAGATCAAGGCGGAAAAAAAAACTCACAATATTAAATAGGTCAATTTAAAACTTAACCTAGATCTATCCATTTATGAGATCTAGTCAAATTACATATCGATGTCTCTAGAATTCTATACATACATGTTACAGTTAAAGAAAATATTACCTTGAAAAAAGATCTAGAATTGTTCATAGAACTCTTGGAATGTTTCTTTTTACAAGGTCGACGTCACTATTTTACTTTATTTAAATTTACAAGGTATTGATATTGATATCAAAGTTATATTTTCTTCCTTAATTGTAATTGTGGAAGACAAGCCAGCCAGATTATAGGAAGTGCGTCCTTCTAGAGAATATATTTCATCGTCTATACTACGACATATAAGTTTGTTAAGACAATTAATCTTGTTAATTTTGATTGACAGTGATACCTTGTTGGTTTATGGACGGTACAGAAGGCATATATTTTTTTTCAGACTTAGTGTCAAACTGCGGTTCGTTGCTGCTTAGATACAAAAGTGATGTTCGAGTGAGACAAATTTTGTATTTTTGTTAACAATATATTTAGCTTTGTCTGTGCTTGCTTTGTTTGTGTACCTTTTATCTTTGTAATTTTTACTTCTCTCCTGATGTAATATTAGTTTGGCTATTTTCAAATAACCTTTACAAATATTACCTTTCTCAGTGCAATTATTTGTTTTTATTCAATTAATTTAATTTAATTGCGAAAAAAATTTATAATATATAATCATTGATAAATCCTAGTGTACCAGAAAAAATCATAAATAAAATTTTCTTATGCTTGAAATCATAAAATTTTGTTATATATTTTGAAATAAATGGCAAAAAGTTAGTTATTGTACCTCTTCACTTTTCTCCTGCACAGAACAACACTTTTGCTCACTTGAGTCACCTCTTGCTTGGAGGAGATTTTTATCAAATTGAAACATGCTAATTGATATCGATAAATATTTCAACTGATTGCTTAGTATCATGGACGAAAAGTAATAATCAGAAAAAAAAAAGAATTAAAATGATGGTCTCACTGTTATTATCCCGAGACAAAAGAAAATTAGAAAACAGATTCTTCGGACAAAAGATCAAAGTTACTGCAACAGATCTTTCTGTCTTCATAGTGTCAAATTTAATAAATACGCTCTATTGCTCTTCTTTCTTAACCGAAAAATAAATGAATAAATAAAAAATAAGCAGCCGACAACGTGACCCGCGCAAAAACACGGTTGAAGGGACTAATTACCGTATTATATAGTTTTTTAATACTCTTACTAATTCCTAATTGCATATTAACCACTAAAAACTAAGTTTGATAAAATTCTATTTTATTATAAGGTCCGCCAATTGTTTTCTTTCAAGATAAACAATTCATGACGGGTATAGAATTGTTGATATGTACACATTAATTTAATAATAAATAATGGTTGGATGTGATCACATTAATCAGTATCATTTTCTTATTTGCTAAGAGAATCTAGAAGTGTTCAACGTTCAGATTTTGTTTCGTTATTTTATTCAAAACTTTATACGCTACACTTAAAGACCCTACTTTTACTCCAATTTCCTGTGATTAGTATTGATTATATATATTTTATGTCCAATAAGTTGAAGCTCGTGATCTTTTCTTTAATAGTTTTCGTCTTATTTTGAACTCTTTAGACCACTTAAAATTGGATAAAGTCCAATTGTACAGCGAATAACATATTTCTTGTCAGAATAGTCATGGTACACGCGTCTGCGGATTGAAGAACTGGTGATTTCTCTTTTATTTTCTAACAATAAGAAAGCGTCATAAAAATCGAAATATCGTTTTCTCTATCTCCAGCTAAACACCAGGCAATTTTTCTGTAATTAATTAACAATTCAAAGCACAGTCATCAAGCCCCGTATCATATCACACCCCAATTTATGCAAAAATTTATTTTTCAGTCCAACAATGACTCACTGTGTGTGTGTGTGTTTTGTTTCTTCATCAATAAATAAATAAATAAATAAATGTTGGGTGAAAGATGGAATTCCTTTATAAATTATTCGCATTGGATTTTAGGAGAATACTCTTAACCATTTATTATTTTCTCATTACTGTCCCGTCAACAAATGGAAATATATTGTGATAGGAAAACCATTATTTTCTCATATTTAATTAATGTTTTTAAATGTTGTGTCAATTAAATTAAAAAAATCAAACCTGTATACATATTTTATTATTTTGAAAGGTTGTCGAGAAAAATTATATTACGTTGAGCTATTCCCTTTTTAATTAATAGGGATTTCGTCCCTTTTTTCTTTTAATTAATGCAATGCAGATTAAAAATACGCTTTTGTAAAATCAAAATTACTTAAGTTGGTCGTCCATAAAATATACAAAAAATTTTAATAATAAAAATCTTAAATTATTAGATGAAAAGCTATGTGATTTGAAATTGGCATAAAACATAACACATATCACAAAGATAAATGATATGGTGTATAGCGATTTATTGAGGGTTTTGTATATTAATTAATTTAAATTTTAGTTTCAAAAACATTTTTATGATATTAAATTATTGAAAGAAATACACGTTAGAACTTTTTTCTATTCAACTATAATCTATAGGGGCAAGTGAAATGTGTCCTAAGATATTAATATATCCTTATAAATGACATAAAAGCATGAGAGTAGCTACCTACAAACTGCAGGTACATTTTGGTGTCTTTGTTTTATCAAATGGCGAATTTGAGTATCACATATCCGTCCTCAATTGATTTTATTAATATTTGTAATGTATAATTGTATATATCCGACCTGTTATTATATAATTTGAACCGACAATGACAACGGCCAGCTCAAACTTAGCTACTAACACTAGATAGAACTTTACATAGATTTATTTTGGATATTTTGAAAGTGATAGTTCGGGTGGAAAGTAGACCACCGCCTCAAATCAAATTTTTTAATGTTAATTATCTTAGGTTCTCTTTGTAGGGACAGCTTTTTATTTCAGTTTATGACTATTAATTAATTTTCATAATCACAACCCAGTATTAAATTTATTTTTTTTCTCGGCTTAAACTTGATCAAGCACTTTTATACATTTCAATTTTATAATAGGTGGAACGAGGAAAAGTATCTCTTTTACTCCTGTGAGTTTCTAGAAACATTCATAAAAATTGCATCAAAATTTTAACAAATTCTTCACCAAATTTTTCCTTGGGTTAAAATGGCGTCTCCAGTATACTGACATGGCGCAAAGCCGCAAATAAAGTAAAAGTTGCTAATACAGTGAAAATTACCACAAAGACCCAAATGGCACGGTAAATTAGGGTAGGGAGGTACAGCTGGACTGATAGACGCATTGGATGCCACGTGTCTCAATGGGGATGGGGCTCGATGCTGCCTCGCTTGCCGTGGCCAATGCTACTTCTCCACCACAATCGGCGGCGGACAGTCCTCACCGTCACATCAAACCGGCAGTGGACGCTTATCAAAAAAATAATAATAATAAAATAAAATAAATGGGGGCAGTGAATTTTTTTTTTTTTTTTGATGAATTTGGCAGTGGATACCATTATTTCTTTATTTATAGAAGCATCACTTAATTACATTTTTTTCCCCTAACATAAGAAGTGCACGGCCAGCAGCAACCAGTGTTGTATAAAAACGTTCCTGCGGGATAGCATTAAAAAAAATGTAGTATAAAATTAACGGCCAAAGGGAACTACTAAATGAAATTAATGATTAAAGCGCTATGCATAACTTATTTTATGCAGATCTTATTAATAGTTCATTTGATCTGATTATTCGGACATCAAGCTAATTAATCAATCGATTAATTTAGTAGACAAAGTAGTGTTTTTATTATTTTTTTTTAAGAAAGAAGTGGGTCAAAATCTCCCAACTTATTTGAAATTAAATATTCATAAGAGATCATCTAAGTTGTATTTCGAACTCGCGATCTCTATTCAAGGTGCCTCGTACTTTGTCGAATATACTACTTTGTGTTGTGATAGACCTATCGTTAAGTGTCTAACAAATAAACCGATTTCTACCTAATTTGGTCACGAATGTAACCTTAAGAAGTATAGTCGGGTTGTCGATCTCAGGGACAGATATTTAGGAAACTAAATTCTCAAAAACTCTTAACTAAACTAAATTAAATGATTGATTCAAAGTATTGATTGAAAATTTTGACTAAGAAGTAAAAGTTCTAATGTTTAACAAGTGAAGTTTGATTACAATATCTAACTAATTAGCCTAGGGTTATGGACTTACAACTTGACAGTCACGATTACCGCGACCCGCGAGATCTCTCCGCGGTCCGCGAATAATACGTGTTAAACTATTACTACTTGATTATTATTATCTGATGGTTTGTGAGGAATGTTTCAATCATGTTATGCAGGGGAAAGACTTCAACTTTCGTTCCTTGGTCGATCCTAACCTGAACAGTACTCAAACTTTTCCATACACCTTACTCTCAACTCTCGCATCGACTAAGGGTTGTATGTCTATCTCTTGAGAACTAGGGTTCTATTTCTTCTCAGATCTGGTTAAGTTATCGCCTCTCGGTTCATATAACTTAGGTTTCTCCTCTCGGGTAATCCCTAACCCTAATCATGACAGATTGAGTACTAGACTATTGATCTAGATTTTCATGCCTAACTATTTGATATCAAAGCGGGCAACCGTCGAAACAATCTAACCAAAGAGTCATATGTAAAAACTAAGCATGCAAGAGATAAATCACAAATCAAATAAAAACAAGTCAAGTAATAATAATAAACTAATCAAGAGTTTGTGCCATCTCCCTAGACTACTAAACAACTACTCAGATATAGTCATAAAAGCAACGAGAAATGATAATACAAATAAAATAGACATAGAATACACCAGAAAAATCCTCTATCTACTTGTATGCGCCCTTCTCACGGCCCGCGACTGGAGGTCGCGACCCGTGGGAAATAACTGCCTTCTCGCTCCTCTAACTTCTCTCAGGAGTTGTGTCTAAAATTTGGGATCCCTTCTTCTGAAGTTGAGGTTTGCTTTTATAGGCTTGTAGAAGAGTGTGTCTCGCACCTTTTTGGACCCTGGTCCTCGGAAGGGGGAAATGACCGGATGCTCCCAAGGGGGAAAAAGATATTGCGGACGAGATACCCCTCGATCGTTTCAAAACTCAGACATCGGCACCCACCTGAAAAGGGATGTGAGTATCGAAGTGGTTTCGAACCTCTCGAGAGTTTGATTGTTTACTGCAGGTCCTTTTTTTCCAGTAGGCGCAAGCCCCTACTGTTAATTACCTCTGAACCAAGTCAAGAGCACCTCTAGATCGGGATAGTCAATGGATTAGGCATAACAACTAGCATTCAAACACTTTACCAAAAGATACTAACATTAAAGAACGCAAATAAATAGTGACATAAACAGAGCGGATGATACAACCATGAGAGAATTAACATGATGCAAAACATGATGCAAAGAAATTTAATTCGTATTTAAAATTCCAAAATTTCTGGGGTTTTAATCCCGGGTGGTTAACAATTAACCCTATTTAATAATTTTTTATTTTGTTCCCTTTAAACTATACGCATTGTAAGCCCAAAGAGGACAGACATAGACGTGTAAAGTTTCGGTATTTAGATCATATTAAAGCTTTAAATATTTTAAAACTTTAATTTATCAACGTTTTAAAACTTAGGTCTGTTTGTTGACATGTTAGAATCAAGGTTATCAGACGTTTCTGGAAACCCAGGTATTAAGGCATATAGAGGTTCCGGTCCTTGAACTTGTGTCGATTCTGGTCAACTATTGACGTGTCGAATTTCTGGCCCTGTGACGTGCGAGAGTTAGGTTATAAAACGTTTTAAACTCTGGTATTAAGGCGTGTTTAGAAATTCTGGTCACTTTGGACATTTTAAACCTTAGTCTTCATATGTTTTAGAATTCATCAAATTCTGATTTTCAGACATATTTAAAGTTTGGTCCCTGGATGGTATTTTGTTTCTGGATTTGCTTTACCTTTGGATTTAGGTCTGGGTCTTGAGTTTGGGTTTTCTAGATTTGACTTGGATTTTCTGGGCTCTGATTTGGGTTTAGATTCTTTGGGTTTTGGATTTGATTTGAATCTCTTTGGAATTTAATTTGGGTTTGATTTCCTGGATTTATTGGGTTTGACTTGAGTTTGGATTTCTCTGGAGTTGGGTTTGATTTGAGTTTGGATTTTCTGGATTTGAGTTTGGATTTTGGATTTAAGTTGAGCTTAGATTTTTGGATTTGATTTGATTTTTGTGTTTGAGTTTGAATTTTTTTGAATTTTTGGATCAGGATTTTCTAGGCTTTGTTTTTTTTGATTTGACCTAAGCTGGGGACTTGCGTTTTGAATTTTGATTTAGGTTTGGGTTTCGGATTTAATTTGGTTTTGTGTGTTGATTTGGCTAGGGGCTTTATTTTTTAGATTCCCAGGGATTTTTGCATAAAATTTGTTATTAACGGCAATTTCCGTTTAATTGTACCTGCTGTCCAAGTCATCTTGAGGTACCTGCTGTCAAAGGGGTTCTTACCCTTACACTTTTATGCACCTTTTTATTGAATTTTGATATAATTCAATTTTGGGGTATTTTTGCATTATTAATTTTAATCATTTCCCATGACTTTAATTTTAATTCTCTTTTGGTTGGGGATTTAGACTTAGAGTGTATATGAAAATGTTCCTTATATTTTTCTGGACATTTTGGTATTTTATGGGATTTTTCTGGATTTTCTAGCTATTTTTAATGTATTTTTGAAATTTCAGCAATTTAGAAAAGTTCTGGTTGGTCGAGTGAGGGAGCTGTTTCGTGTTTGGCCGTCAGCGACTCGTTGCATCGACGGCGCCACAGGAGATCAGACAAGTCGCTGGGGTTTGGATTCGATTGGATCACTTGGTCTATGCCCGGGATCGTGCACCGAGCTTATTCAGATTTTCTGGAATTGAATCTTCTCCCCCCTCGTTCGACTGAAGTCATGGTTTCATTCCTTGACTGGACGGCTCCAGTCGTGTACTTCTGACATATTCCGGCAGCCGCAACAACCCTAGATGGCTCATGGAGCTTCGTGGAGACGGCTTGAGTCTACCTCCGCCATCCGTCTGAGTCGCGTCATACGATCTGAGGAGCTCTGACCTCGTCTCAGACTTAGTCTGACAGTAAGCTAAGGCGGCGACTTGGAGCCATGGGCGGCCATTTCTTGCCAGAAACGACTCCTAGAGCGTCGTGAGGATTCCTTAAGGTTGTCTGTGTTGTCAATTTGAGTTGCATTCTCCAACATGAAGGAGTTGACCTCGGTTCCTGCTTAGTCTGACGGAGACCGAGACAATGGTGATGATGACTCCCGGTGGTGAATTGATTTAAAGGAAATACTGAGGAGCATATTGGGAGCATGATGGAGCCCCTGAATACTTCAATTTGGCAACATGGATCTCTGTCACGATGTTTGGTTTTGACTCGAATTGGGTCTGACAATGGTCGAGAAAACGCCACTGTCGGCACACGGCGGTGATTTCCCATCGGTGGACAGCTACCTGAGTATCATGAGAGTGCAAGGAAGATGTCAGGTTCATCAATTTAGCAACAGGTGACTCCATGGTGGCGCTTAGCTTTAGTTCAATTTCTTGGTCTGACGACGGCGAGGTGCAACCTTCAATTGAGCTTTGTTGACAATTGACTAATGCCAGGGAAGCACTGAGTAGCTTCTTTGATCCCTCTTTATTATATTTGTGCCTTTGATTCATTAGCTGGACATCGTAGCCACAAGTCAAAGCTATTGTCTGTTTGCAAAGTTTTTTTTTGTTTTTGAAATACATGTGGTAGAGTCAAACGCATACTCCTTTTATCTATTCATTTCACTTTTGGATTTTTGTTTGGAAATTCCTTTACTGTCCAGTCAACGAAAGTCAAACAGTCCCTTAATTATTATTTTCATCAAGCTCATCTCTAAGTCCAGAGGAGCTAACAAATTTTATTTTCTGTTTGATATGAGCGCATGTGGAACTTGAATGAATATGCAGATACAATGTATGATGCACAAATTTATTCTATGGCCTTAATACTTTCATGTTAATGAGTCTCCCGTACCCCTTTTTGTTTCCCAATCTGGTTAATGCTTCTAAGCATTTTATTTGGATTAAACTTTGATGATGATTTTTTTTTTAATTAAACTGGGTCTTAGCATATCGCCATGATGATTAAACTTGACATTCACTGACATTATGGACTACATGTGGCTAAATGACTTGACCAGAATTCACTGTTCCAACTTTATCTCAAAAGAAAACTAACTATACTTAAGGCTCTTATGCGTGTTTGTGGCAATTGTTTTTTTTTTTATGACCTATACTATGTACATATGTTTTTTTTGTTTGGTCACTATTATTATTTTTGTTCATGACATATAACCCTGTGTACTGGAAAATAAAGTATTTGTTGTTACTGCTACATATGTATCTTTCTGAAACTCCCCCTTCCTTTTTTAGATGTGCCCTTACTAAAACCTAATTATCCTTTTTGTCCTATAGTCTTGTTCCAATTTTATTGTGCATTTTAGTCCCTTTGTTTTACTGAAATTAATCATGTATGCAATGACATTTCCTTAAGCCTACCAAACATGGATATATTTACTACTACTTCACCTGCTATATCTCCACCTTTGATACATGCTCGTAGGCATGAAATCTAGATGTTTCAAAGCAGATGCAACATAACTGAAACATTTCTTTATTAAATCAGCCATGTACAGGTTGAATACTTGCTCACAGGCAAGAAATCCAGACATGTCCATGGCTGGTTTGCTTATTAAATGTTGTACAGACTATTAATACTCATTTATTTCAGTTTATTGAACCAACCATGTACACGTCGAGTACTGGCTCACAGGCAAGAAACCCAACATGTCCATGGTTAATTAAAATTTTTATGTGCTATGCATGGGATGATTCTTTCATGAGTCATGATGCAAAAAGGATGACATTAGTTCATTTAACTGGCTGAATCAGTTGAGTACACACCCAGACACTTGCTCACAGGCAAGAAACCTGGGTGCTTCTTCAGTTGATCCATTTATTGAGTGTTGCACAGATGACAATTTCATGAATATGATGCACCAGAAAAGAACAAGAAGGGAAAAGAAGAACAAAAAAAAAAAAAGTTCAATTTCAAGCTGCCCCCTCTTTTTTTTAAGCTCAATTAATTAAAGAAATAAGAAAAATTTGGCCTACTATGATTAAAGAAGACTGATTATAATCTGTATACAGAGATTTATGAGATAGAAAAGAAAAATGCATCATCAAAACGATTTTATTGAAGTTGAAACAGAATAATACATCATTTTTTTTTTTTACCTTCTTTGTTTAGAAGTTCTAATAAACTACAAAGTGTCGGCTAGAAAATAAAACTGGGGGGGGGGGGGTTCTTCTATCTCCTGATGCCTTCTTTTATAGGCAATTGGCTAGGGTTTGCTTCAGCTGTCCTTGCTACGTGGCACTTTCTCCATGTTCTGATGTGTGATGGAGAGCTGTGATGCTCAGATGCTAAACCGCCTCACTTTCCTATATCTTGGTTAACTTCCATTTTCTACTGCCCCAGTCACATATAAGTATGACGAGTGGGTCCATAGGTCTTGTTGTGTGACATCTGGATGGCATATTTCTACCTCATTTTACTGAATGTGTTTGGAGAAGGGGATTACTTGGGCGCCAATTATCCATGTGGACAGGTGGCAAGCATCAGACCACTGTAAATTGTATATAGGGGGAGTTAGTATCATACATGATATTTCCTGTGTTTCCCTGGTTGCACAGGCTTGATGATTATCCAAGGACTTCTTTAGTCCTCTCCATTTGTACCATGGTATCCAATTGATACATCAATGTCTGGTGTAGCCTTGTGTGCCACCAATTAGTTGTGAGACTATGCAGGGGGTCCCATAACATTCCATTGAACCAAACTAAAGTTACATGGGGGCAATTGGGTAATTTGTAGGCCATCTTTCATGCTAATCCTACCCAATTTGTAGCTGTGAGAGGTATTAAGTAGTTCTTTGAACCATTAATTCCCTTTTTACCCTTTCAGCATTATACATTTCAGTCTCTATTTCATTACATTTTTATTTGGTAAAATTTCTTTCAATTCAACCTAAGCTTCATTGGCATTGGCCAATTCTGCTGTTTGGTATTGAGGCAAATTTGCATCTACACTGTGCAGTGCACCTCTTCTAGCGCCAGAGAATGTAAGATGTTCTGTGGCCTCATTACTGGTTGATGTTTTGATCATGCAATCGATCTGGTAAGGCATCACTCTTCCTTTCCTTTGTTATCTTCATGCATTATGAGCCCTTGGATGCACAAAATTTGTTGTATAAGTGTCTTTGATATACTTCCCCTTCTGTATCACATCCCTGCATGGTACAATTTTGTTTTATACCGCAGTAGAAAGGGCATGAAGTATGAGGGTCACTGTCATTCTTTTTCACTCATCAGAGGCATCCAACGGCTATCAAACATGCATGGCCTCATATCCTCTATCAAGCCTAGGAGTCTCCTCAGGCGTAGGAATCACTTTGCAGGCGTCAGAGTCGACAGGAGGGGTGGATTTCATCTCCATTTTAGTGGCAGTAATGCAATTTCTTCACTGGACATCTCCAGTGTGTGTACCGCTACTGAAATTCTGGCTTTATGTAGCTCTTTTACCTCCTTTGAGCATGCACCCACACTCGTTTGATGGTAGAGAGTACCAGCTAGAAGTGGCATACCCTCTTTCCTTCTTCATTTCAAACTTCCCAATTAAGTCGAGCTCGCCGCCATGGCCAGTGGTAGTTCTCCCTCTCCTCAACAAAATTGATGCCTCATAGCCTATTACAGTCCCCTTGGGCACCCCGGAGAAGCTTTTAAGGTCATATACATTGTCAATTTCTCATCAATTTTGAGTAATCTTGTATTTCCATTCTCCGCTATCCGTTTAGCACCCTCACCAAATCAATGTTTACAAATCCTTTCCCTACTCAAGTTTGGTGTCGCCGTGATCAGGGGAACATCGTCTACACAGCGGTGAGGTCGGTTCCGGGAATGGTGGCGCGAGGCGGCGACGGAGCTCCTTTCTTCACCGATGGCACATCCTTTCTATTTTAGATAGGTATTCTTTCATTATTTTTTATCTCTTTTTAACTAATAACGGTAATCGGGGCCCGCAGCTACTGGCCAATCAGGCGTCGCCACGTGTTGAGTCCATTCCACGCCTAATTTGCGTCGATGCGTCTGGGCTCGACGCTGTATACGCGTCTGAATCTGATATTAATTGAATATGGGTTTGTTTGAATGGGCCAATTTGTTTTGGGCTTGGTTTAATCTTGCACGGGCCTCATTCAATTAATTTGAATGGACTAATTTCAGGTAACAGGCGTGGGCCTTAATTTTAATCCCATCCAATTGTCCAATATGCCAATCCAATTTAGCAATGAGCCCATGTCAAATACATAGGTTTGTTTGGTTGTTTCCGGTGCAGGGTTGTCTGTACTCGTCACCGTATTGGGCTTCGTCTGTATACTGGAATTTTGCATCGCTTAATCTTAAACACATTTGCATGGTGTATAGCCATCATTTAATTTTTGTTATAATTGATTAATTAATTAATTAATCCATTAATTATGTGGGTATTGACATATTTCACATAATCTCGATTAATTAATTAATAAATTGTTTAGCGGGGCCTTTGGTGTGGGATTTGGTATGAAACTTTTAGAAAATGTATAATGTTTGACCATCATACAATTTCCATCTCTTTTTTCCTATATAATTAATTAACTAATTAATTATGCGAGTTTTTGGCATTTTTCACATAATCTAATTAATTAATCAATCACTTAGTAATTTGGCGGGTTTTATTTTGAGTCCCTTAGAAAAATGTACAGTGTGCACTTTTTTACACAATTTCCATTTTTTAGGGCCCTTTATAATTAACCTTTATAATTAACTAATTAATTAATTATGCAAGTTTTGTCATGCTTCACATAATTAAATTAATTAATTAATTAATCATTTGGTGGGTTCTTAGAAAATGTACAATGTTTGACCATTATACAATTTTTCATCTTGCTCTTTTCTTCTTCTTTTATATAATTAATCAATTAATTAGTTATATGGGATTTCAGTACTTTCCATATAACTTAATTAATTAATCAATTTCTCAGTGATTTGGCAGGCTTTGGTTTGAGTCCCTAAAAATTTTACACAAATTTTATTTTTAGGGCCCTCCATTTTTAATTAATTAATTAATTAATTATGTGAGCATTTGGCATATTTCACATAATTTTAATCAATTAATTAACTATTTTATATATTTGTGGGTTTTATCGTCTTGTCTGTGAGTTTCCTGCTGTTTGAAGAATAGGTCGTGTTTATGAGTTTTATTTCTCGATGTAACACTTCCTTCATTTGCAGGTTTACTTGAAGATTCCGTCATTCTCTCAAGCAGCAAAATTTGGAGGCAAACAGAGTGCTAGAGAGAGGAATAACCGTCCAAATACGCTCAAAACTGCTGCCAAAAGAAACCAACTCGAAAGGCCATAACTGCCAAATCTTCTGGAATCTTAAAGTCGGTTATGCTCGCGGTCTGTGGTGAGTCTCCAAGGTCCGTGAGTAATGTCTTCAAGAAGCTCCAAAATACAGCATCTCTCTCCGTCTTCAATGCCTTCTCCTGTACAAAAAGTTGTCGGGTGACGACAACAACTCTATCTAAACACAAATGCAAGCTAAGTTAGATGAAAACACAAGAAATTAAGTTAAGTTCGGTTCCAAATGAGGTCAAAATATAAGTATAGAATATGCTTATCATGTTGCTCATCCAATCTTATTTACCCGAAATTTTTTATTAATTATTGCAAAATATTATGGTCAAATCGATATGCATGGAGAGTTCCATCAAACTCGATCATATCTCGATATGAAAATTTCAAATGATTTATTCGAATGTCCAATGTGATCTTTATATTGAATTTTTATTACCAACAACATTCTACATTTTTTTTTCAAATATTTTAAATATCTTTTTGGATTTTTAAAGGGACCTGTTATTGAAAGGTCTAGAACTAGTTAGATTGGTAATTTTTTTAAACTATGAAAAAATAGTAAAAAATTAGAAATTACATAAAATTTTATTGAAAGTGAGTTTCAATACAAATGGACGGTTTAAATTGGTCGTTTGAAGTTTTTATTTTGAAAAAATGATCGAATTTGACAGAATCCTACGTCCATATCGTTTTGGTCGTAGCATTTTTCTTAATTATTTTATATTGTATAAAATCTAGACTTCTCTTAATAATTTTAGGAAATTATTTGGAGTCATCCATCCTAGCGGCGTCCCGAGGGAGCACTTCCCTCCCTTTCGCGTCTCCCTGTGTTGTCTATTAGACGGTCAACATATACTAAAAGGATATATTGATATAACTTATAAGTGTAATATTTGATCTTCGGAACAAATGGGTGACGATATAACGTCATGTAATAGAGAAAAGACAATATAATGCATAATTATATATAAAAAAAATAATGTAAGATAATGTGCATACGAAATAAAACCGATTTAGTTATTACATGTTGACGTAGATTAATCCAAGTATTAAAGCAATTTCAATATTGTACATATAAACAAAATACCATATCGGAGAACGATTCTCTATCATTCAACATATAAATAATACAAAAATTAAACAGTACATGTGCAATTTAATTTTTTTTCAAAAAATACAATTATTTAGAAAAGGTATAAACGAAATTATGAAAATTTAATGTGAATTAACTAATATATATGTGGACGTGCTTTCTATATGGATTTTGGGAGATAGTTTTGTAGAATATATCTATTATATGAAAATTGATGTAATATCCCATAAGCGTAATGTACAAGTATCAAATAAATATTAACATTGGATAAATATATTCTACGGATATAATTAAGCGCGCGAAGTATCAAAATAGCATAAATAAGATTGTAGAGTTATCTTTTTTTTTTTTTTTTAACTTTGGTTAGAAATGTATAATTGGGCTCGAGTCATGCCTGGTTGAGTCACAGAGAAACTAATTCAATTTCCATCCTATTTTAAGAGTTAGAATTGCAGGGTTACGTTGCAACACCTCAAACCAAACAATGCATAACCACCATAAAAAAAAAAAAAAAAAAAAAAAATTCTAAAAAATCAATCATAGATTCGCATGCAATAAAATTACTAAAATAAAATATCAAAAACGCAGTAGGAAACTAAACACAACAGTATCTGCATATAGCCATATACTATACTAGTACTGCCGTTATGTTTGATTATTCAATTGTCGCTCAATCGTAAGATATTTCGGCGGTCTGTTACCAACACTTATATCATCCTATATCGAAAAAAAAAATTGGGTACTAATCATCATAAATTAATTTTAGTTAACCAAGGAAAATCTCGTGGATTTCGCAACCCATTTAATGATTTCTAATAGAATCCGAAAAGCTTATGCAAACGCTCTTCTAGAAAGACACTTGTCCATGTTCGTGTGCTTAATTATTAAATATACCTTAAAATGTATTTATTAAGGAAGGGCTCCAATTTGTTCATGCACATACAAAAATAAGCCGCATGCATATTGGGTCAAAGGTGCGTGGTATCATAACATAATGCTAGTGTACCGGTCACGGCGCCCAATGGGCTTGCTCTTTTCAAGTGGCGTGACATTGCTTGTGTGAATAAATTTGTAAATTACAAAAGCATTTATTTTTGCATATCATACTTTTAGAATGAAATTCTTGTAAAACGACCAATACAAAAATATTCATTTCTTTTTCTTTCTTTTTTTAGGTTTTCGTTATTTGAATTATTCTAAACGTGCCATACATAATGCTAGAATTATTCAAAGTAAATTACTTTAATATAAATATGCCATAAATGCCAAGTGTTTTACATTAAAAATATTAATTTTGTTATATAAATTGCAAATTGCTCTTAATTTTAGGGAAAAAATATTTCAATAACGGAAGCAAATTGCAGTATGAACAATATTACCAATTACATAATTCGTACATTCATGATATAATTCTGCAGTCAATTATATATGCAAATCTAACAATTAAATATCTTCTGATTTAAAGAAAAAATAACAAATTAAAAATTCTGGCTAGTTTTTTTTTTCCTTCTATTTTCTGAAGCATCTAATAGTACGACAGAACAATTTCGTCCGGGACTTTCCTCGAATGTTCTAATTGTGATCGATTATTAGGGAATTTTTGGTGCTCTTTGGGTACAAAAAGGAAACACCAAATTTGGGGATGCATAATTCCATAAAAGCAAGAATTTAAAAGGACACATGTTGAATTCACTCAAAGAAGAGGTGCACGCAGTACAGCCGCCAGGTGTCTCTTCCCCTCTCCCCCCGGATTTACCCTCCTTAAATTATTGCATACTCACAAGAAATAAAACCATTTTCTCAACACGATCACGATGGAATGGTCATCTCCAGTCATAAACTGGAGATGTATATTATATTGCAGTGTTTAACGGTTACCCTCCACACTACGTCTACCTTTCCATTTTACCCTTTCTCCTTCTCTGTTGTGACACTGTTCGGTAGGCCCCAATTTCCGTTCAAAATTTGGTTATAAATACCCCTCCATCGATCCTTCTTTACAACCCAATCATCACGCCTTCATCCGACTCTCTCTCTCTTTCTTTCCCTCTCTCTTTGTGCTTTTCTCTATTCTAGTATCTCTTCTTGTTCAAACTTCAAACTTGCTGTCATAACATACAAAGAAAAATAAGAATTCAAGTCGATATATTGAAGAGAATATGGCTGTCGTTATTAGAGAATATGATCCAACGAAAGACCGGTTGGGAGCCGAAGAGGTGGACCGGGTCTGTGAAGTAGGGCCAAGTGGTACGATGTCCCTATACACCGATCACCTCGGCGAACCATTAGCCCGCATCCGCAATTCTCCTGCATATCTCATGCTGGTACTTGAGCTCTCACTTTGCTTGACACCATTGTCATTTTACTAATTTTTCTTTATCTAGTTCTGAAAACCAATGCCCTATGCTTTCGTATTTCTAATTTAGGTCGCTGAGACAACGGGTCCAACAAAGCAGATTGTCGGGCTGGTACGCGGTACTGTGAAAATGGTCACTTGCGGTAAGAAGACTAAGCGCGGGGCCAAAATTAGTAGTCCTATCTACACTAAGGTGGGCTACATTCTTGGTTTGAGAATCTGCCCTTCACACCGGTAAGTGAAACTGCCTCCAACCAAACTTGCTTCTTGCCATTTACAAGTTGCATTATATTATTCTACTTATCTCATGTGCTTATGTACCTGTGTTTCAGGAGGATGGGTATTGGTCTGATGCTTGTACGTCGAATGGAGGATTGGTTCAAGGAAAAAGGTGCTGAGTATTCTTATATGGCAACCGAGAAAGACAATGAGGCATCAGTACGACTCTTTACCGGTCGATGTGGCTACAGCAAGTTTCGCACTCCATCTATCCTAGCACATCCAGTATATGCACACCGTCGTCGCATATCCCGCCATGCTTCAATTGTCCAACTATCCCTCTCTGATGCAGAGGCTCTGTACCGGGCCCGTTTCGCGCTGACTGAGTTCTTCCCTCACGACATTGACAAGGTTCTTGCAAACCCTCTCACGCTTGGTACATTTCTGGCAGTATCTGAGAACAATTACCAGTGGCCAGGTATCGAGGCATTTCTAAAGAATCCACCAGAGAGTTGGGCAGTAGTCAGTGTGTGGGACCTTGACAGTGTGTTTCGATTGGAGCTGCGCGGTGCCCCTGCTCTCTGGAGAAGTGTAGCAGCTGTAAGTAGAGCGGTTGATCGGATGGCACCATGGTTGAATGTACCTGCCATACCAAATATATTTAGATCATTTGGTACATGGTTCATGTATGGTTTGGGAGGAGAAGGAACCAAGAAGGCGAGAATGGTGCGATCTCTTTGCGCGTATGTTCACAACAAGGCGCGAGGCAGGGTTTCTGTGCTCGCAACTGAAGTGGCGGCAAGTGACCCGATTCGGAAGGCGGTACCGAAATGGAAGAGATTGTCTTGTGATGAGGACTTGTGGTGTCTGAAGAGGCTTGGGGAGGAGTACAGTGACGGAGAGGTGGGGGATTGGACCAAGTCAACGCCTGGGTCCACCATTTTTGTTGACCCCAGAGAGGTATGAGATGTTTTGGATAGACTTGGTCTATTGTTATTTATTGTGGACTAGACCTATTCGGAATATGTTCGAGTAGTGAAATTTGACAGGCCTTGAAGAATGTAAGGTTCTTCTTGGCCTAGGAACTTTCACTCTTATTTGTTAGTTACGTATGGAAGGAATATAAAAGTTATGGTAGTGCGTATAAACATTAAAAACTTTGTTAAATGTATGTAGTAGTAGTAGTTATATTTTACTACACTACATGCAATAAACAAAGAAGACAATTTCTTTCCTCCATGTGTAACTAATATATTTTTTATTATTCTGAATTGGTATAATCTGCAAGTTTCGTCACTATAGACCAGGTCTACCATTGCATTACTTTGTACATATTGGGTATGATTAAAAGTTCATTAATGGGGTATATGAAGTAAATGGAGCCGCCGCCAAAATATGAGAGAGAAGATGGTGACGTGGAGGCAGTTTTAATAGGCTATATTCCATTTGGTTGATTTTCTGTTTTGTTTTTGTTTGGTTTTGTTGTATGTGGGGTTGACAAATTTTGTAAAGATTTACATAGAAGATATGGAAATATGTGGATGTTAACCCTTACGAATGATGTAATGAGAGCTAATTATTTCTAGTAAATCATGCAGTTCTTCTTACGATTGCGATTTTCTCTTATGTCTTTTTTTCTTTCGTTAATTATCTACTTGAGCAAAAAATCATCTTAATTAGGATAATCATAAATATTATCTTCTAATAAAAAAAGATGTCACTATGTCAGATATGCTTTATACATGAAGGAACATGGATGATGAATGCACTCTGTATCATTGAATAATTAAGAAGAGGAGTACACGGAGAATTAAGAAATTTCAATTAACGAATGTAGATTGATTACATTGGTACCTAAATCCAACAGTATAGTTGCCCAACATTCTGCCCAACAAAAAGTTCTGGATTGACGTTTGTGATGCATATTGTTGAAATGGTTTTGAGGTACGAAATCATACTATGAATTAATAGCTTAATATAATTAGCTGTCACTATTCTTTTGAATTAACATACTTGGTTATCGCTTATGTAAGAACCTTTTTGAAAGCAAACAAGTGTTAAAGTTAGTCAAGCCGCTATGACAATAGTGAAGTTGATAGCAACGGTTGCATACAAAACATATTCCCGCTTACGAGGAAAAGATTCTAGAAAATTTTTATTCATCAAGTTCTTCTAATGAAAAATTTTATATTCAGGAACTCTGTTATTCTAATGTAGTTCACTTACTACTTTCTGCATTTATTGATATTTATTGTTACCTAACCAAAATCTTCCTTTCAAGTGTGCACGTGATAAATCTGCATTGTTCGTCAAGTCCACACCACTCATTTCTGAAACAAATATTCAATTACACCCTATATTGGGTGCATATTCAATTAAGTACTTGGTGGAAATTTGGCACTAATTATCTTTGAAAGTATAAAATTCAAGAATAAAAGTTTTCGCGTCTCGTCTAATTGAATAAGGGTAGATAGGTGCATGATAAATTCTAAGGAAAAAGCTCTTGTGTTGTGTTTTGCTGAAGGGTGTACGTTTGTCGATGATAAAACTATAATACTACAATCTTTGTTAAGAAAATGTATCTAAACTGTTTCAAATTAATTTTTCGAACTTCCACAATGTAATTTGAATCAGTTTGCAAACATTTTAAATATAGATTCTAAACTATCGATTTACACTGTCAATGCGACTTACATATTAAAACATTTTAGAAAAATTGTTTATCTTGTTAATCCGAGGATAAAGATATATATTAATTAGATATTGAGAAAACTCTGTTGTCCTAAAATTTTTAGATATTAGAGAAAACATTGGAAAATTTTCGAAATACAAACATTTTTAAATCCATTCACTTTTTATAGTTCAAAAAACTATGATGTGGAAAATCGGCAAAGTGTTATAATCTGGATAGTCTAATAAAAAAGATCTTAAAAGAAAAAAAAATGTCCCTTTAAATGAAGCATTTTTCCCATCAGGGTATAACAATAAAAATTGTAGCCGGGTATAATAACTATTCATTTTTTAATATATCTAAAAAAACATTGCTTTCTGGATTTACGTACGAAAATCAAATTTTAGGATTTCGAATTACATATTTTAATTTTAGACTTGTTTTCGTTCTTTTTATTCTCTAAAGCAGCTAATATTTCTTCTTTAATAATTTCTTTCAAAGGTAATATGCACATTAGCATGTGTAGCAAATTTAATTAAAATTAAGGTGCATTTAATGTGACCTGACCTTCTAAAGGTCATCACAATTCTGAGTTTGACAGTTATTAATTTGCTAGCAATCGTTTTGTGTTGATAAATTAAAGATCAACCCGATGTTGAGAATCGGAGAATCCAAACTTCTGGACAGCGAACAGGCCAAAGACGTGCATAATTTGTAACTACGACAGGTGTACAATTTTAAGCCTAATTCTGCCAAACCGGCAGGATGTTTGTACCTAAACGCGCATGTTTGTCTAAAGTTATGAGAGTGTCTTGCGATGATTAAATAGTTTTAGTTTAATAATGTCTTTATGTAACTATGAAAAGTCACATTGCAGACTTTGAGGTAGAACTTCACCTAGTAGCCCCCTGAATACATAAGCTTTCTAGACACTGCGTTTAATAATACCGAATCATATCATCTCAAACATCTGCGTACTCGGATGTATTTTTTTTTTTTTTTTTTTGGCTGCAAATCTGTTTCGTATGTTGTGAAAACGATGAACACAATTCAAGTAAACCACCTATTGATCTAGTGTTGAAAAGCAATACTTCTTGAATGAAAAGGTTGTACGTTCGAAATCCAACTTAGAGGGTCCTATATGAATATTTAATTTAAAAATAAATTGGAGATTTCACGACAAATTTATCTTAAGGAAAAAAAAAAAAAAAGCTGCGGGATAACCTCCATCTTCTGAAAGAACTTTCCTTGCTCAATTTCTCAAACTGCTAGCCATAATTACCTCTATTACTCCACATCCAATGGGATATTAATGTTCACACATGTTTGATTTGGAACTTCGATTGAATCACTCTGTTGTTTGGATATTTTGGTATTTTAATCACGTTTATTTTGAAAAGCAGCATACATACATCTGCACTGTTTAACGTTCGTGAGCTTATACAATGCCCCTACTTAAAAGAAAAAAAAATATTTTGAAATCGCTCTTTGATAAATGAAACATCACTAGCTAGTCCAAAAAGGAGTTTTTTGCAAAGTCTAATTAGTGACTGTTATGGTCATAACAGTCACTGAAAAAAAAAGGACAGTGGCATTGTTGTAATTATGTTGAACAAATTTAGATAAAAAAGTTTTAACAAAAACTGAGAAATTATTTAGTGATTTTGTTTTTGAAAAGAATCATCACTGAATTGAAAATAGAAACTCAAACAATCTACACCTAAAAAAACATTTTCAAATATTTCTTGACAAAATAAAAAGAAAAGGATTTTAATTCTTTTATTTTTCGACTTCCACCGTCTCTTCTTTTTCAAAATTAGGAACTCATATATCGAAACATATTGTTTGGCATGTTTTATATCATTTTCTATGTACAAACTTACTGTATATTGTTTTTTATTTTGATTAGCATATTTTTTAAGGTCAGGCGGCAAAGTACCACGCCGACAAATTTTATTAAATAAAAAATATTTACACAAGGAGAAAAAAAAAAAAAAGGGGAAATCTAAAGCCTATACATGTTGTACTAAAATCCTAAGTAAAAGCAAAAAGACAGAAAAACAAAAAACTAGGCATGTTTCGTCTAAGAGTGTACACATGCACAATCTATTTGAAAAATAGACCTGGAGGTTTGAAAATTATACAGTATGAAAAACTTTTAAACACTGACCTTTCAACATATTAAAAATTATTAATCTAGGTTGTTTAGTCTAGTGGTTTCGCTCTATTATATCAGCCATGTGGTCCTTGGTTCTATTCACGGAGAGAGCATTTATTTTCAAATTTCTTATAACAAAATTGTTGGTTTCAAACAAATCTTAAAAAAAAAACATATTGACAATTATTAAAATTAAGTCGAAATTTAATACTTGATGTATATGCAGATTTTAGTAATCTTAAATGTGACGTTTTAAGTGTTATTTAAATTTTAATTTTATTATTAAAAATACAGAAAAATAAAAACACAATAATGAAAAAATAATATATAACATTCCCATCCTTCTAAAATAAATATAAAGTTCTGGTCCGAATCGGACTAATGCAAATTAACATAAACAAACATCCTAGGATTGCAATGGTGTCGTACCTAGGTTATTGACCGACAATTTTGACAACGATGCGACTAATTAATTAACTACTTAGGTCTGGGCTGGAAGTCATGTTATGTATGGAGTCGGTTACCTTCACCGAGAATCAATGTGCCTAATAGGAAGTTTCTGCAAAAAACAATTGAGATCAACTGTTAATTAATCATAATATCCTTATCCTTTTTAAGTTTTGTTACAAAAAATGGAATAGCGGCAGCACTCCACCAGTTCTAATTTCTTCTTTATACTAATTGCAGGTATGGTTGAATAATTAGTAGCATAAATGTCAAGTGATGTATACACACTGGCTACCTCAAGGTTGGAATAAAATATCAAGAGAGATGCTCCCTATTTCTGCTGGCATTACATAATGGGGCGAATGAACACAATAGTGAGTTGATACTGATGTTAGTTCTACTATTGATTTAGATATTAAAATTTATAATTTCAATTTTTTTTTAAGATGACAGCCGTTTAATTTTCAAAAACATGACTTGCATTTGATTTACTAAGAATTAGAACTAAATTGATTTTAAAGACATAACAAGCATTGCACACTTGAATCGGACATAAATTAGAACTGGTTTGAATAGGTTTTTAAAAGGTTAAAATTGGAGTCTGAAACTCGAGGAGTGATATTATTATATTTTTTAACCTTCAAACAAAAAAGTTATTATTATATATATTTTTTCATTGAAAAATAGATAGAGGATTTGCGCTAATCTGTAGTGTAAGATTGAAATATTCATAAACTAGTGAACTACGTATGTGTATGAGTTTGCAAACTATTTCCGAACAAGTTGGATCTAGCCTTAGTTTGATTTTTGAGTGTTTCGAAATCAACAACTTAAATTAGTTTGTTAAAAGTTCCAAATTGATCATGATTCAAATGAATAAATCACAAATAATTATCGAATCCAACATAAACGAATCATATGGTGCAAAATTTTGTTGCCATCCCTAACTTAGGTTTAAATTTTAGTAGGACCAGAATTTTCACAAAATGACCCTTTGAGAATTCAAAATTTTAAAAGCCGACCGCTATGTACCCAAAAATGCCCCCAAAATTATAGGTTATCACATCAATAGCAGAATTTGAATGAGTTCCTAAAATTTGAGCAAGTCGCTTTCATCCTTCCGTTGCAAAATTACCTGATCACCATACAGTATTGGGTCCCACGAATCAGTTAGTATCTAAGAGTCCAATCAATTATGCACACTCGTAATATAATTTTGAAGAACGACCTTAATTCGTAACACTACAACAAGAAAGGCATTTAGCAAGACTAGGATTGCAAGAATTTTCATTTGTCTTGCCAGTTTAATGTTTCGGCAAGATTAAGTCGCTAGAGTACTTATCATGTAGCAAAGAAGAAGATTATTGCAACACTAATTGCAAAAGCAAATCTGGTCTAGCATAATATCGGTTTAGCGTCTACTTTAACCGTCTACTTTTTTCCCAGTGGCGCCAATAGTTTGGCCTTCCCGCAATTTTTATACCAAAATTTGGCTTAGCCTTCTTTCAATTAACGCTAGCTTTTTTATATTACAGAGGACGCATGATATATACTTCAAATTTTTTTATTTGCAAAAAATCAAGATTTGAACCGTAGAACTGCAACAACTTCAATAAATTTTCATTTTGACATTGGAACCAATTACGTTATTGCTTGTTTTATTTTTATAAATGAAAATTTATTTGTATATATTTCGAATATGAAAATCTACAAGAGTTACGATTTGTTTTTTTGGATCTTCTGTGGTTTTTATAGCGTAGCTTTCCTGTAGTCAACAAAATGATGTTCACATCATAGTGGCACACAAAGTATTATATAGTACTATCAAATTAAATGTTGTATAGTTGGACCGCAAAAAATCGAACAGATCAATAACTGCGAATTTTTTTTTCCAGGAAAAAACAACTGCAAAACTCACGTAGCCGCGTGCTTGCTTCCAAGCAGATAAGTAGAGATTTTCAATGGCATCTTTGAGTGTTCATCAATGTGCAAGATAGTGACACTACTGTTGTGTAGAGGCAACACATAGGATGATAGGACTATGCTGAAGTTCATGTGACAAGACCAATATTTTTTTTTTTGGAAAAAAGGACAGCCACTCTCTCACCCTTTTTCGACGCGTTTTTCGCATTTTTGGATTATCGTTTCCATAAAATCTATATTTAGTGTAGGATTATGTATAATCTTACTCGAGGAAAGTTTGACCAATAGAAGAAATATATATTATTGATTAATCTTAAAATGAGAGTTTTGAGAAGGACATATAGATTATGTGTTGTCGAAATAGGTTACGTAGACGGCTTTTGAAAGATGATCTTAACAATAAGTCGGACAGAAACCTTGCTCACGGTTATCTGAAGTGTATCCACTTGATTTTGAAATCAATGTTTAAAAAAAAAATGAAAGTTTCACTTGCATAGTTGCTTTGTTCTTAGATGAGTGGTTACCTGTAGTGGGCTTATATGGGTACAGTGCACTCTTGTGATTAGAAAAGGGAAGCTTTCTGTAACTCCACTATTCGGGCCGTGCATTTCCTTTTTTATCTATTCCAGTCTTCCAGAAGCACTAACTGGTGATGTTTGGTGCCAATTTCTGGCAAAATCTTTTGGGAAACTGTTGAGATTGTTAGTTCGATCAGAAATTTGATATCTTTTGACTTCAATTATTTTGGTCTGTGATTATTGTTTTGTATTCTGAGTGCTGTAAAATTGACCTGCCAGCACAGCTATCTTTGGGGTACCTTCTGTATGCATGAGACACAATGTAATAGGTGCATATGACCTGTTTGATTTATACAGCTTTTCTTAACAGTTGTTTGTGATGCATGCCATATTGATATATTTTTTCTTTTTTGGGAAATAAGCGAGGAATGACCCTGCCACTTTTCATTAAGAAAAGCATAACAAAAGTTCAAAAAGAATACAACACCAGACTAAGACCCGATATAGCTCTTAGCACCTCTAATGTACCAGCTGGTACCGGTAACCTCAACTCCTACAACTCAGAACATCTAACAAACGCTAATCTCAACAACCATTCTGACTTATTAATTACATCTCACTCTGAGAGAAACATGCCATATTGATTTGTCTAATTGTACTTTTGTTTTTGTTTTTTTTCAAAGTTTGTTATGGTCCTATTTTATAGTTCGGAAATTATAGGACAGTTTGAATGCTTCTCCAAAATAATTTAAGAAACACATATTGAACTTGATTTGCTAATATTTTTCCTTCTTGCATACGGCATACCAAACAACAGTTTATCCCTGTACCGGCCAGCTGGCCAATCTTCTAAAGAACAGGGTACATGCAGAATCGAACATTTGCATTTACTTGTGATAGCTACTACACAACACTTGTGATAGATTAATTCAATAATGCAAGAGAGGCACCCATAAAGTATGTTCATTGCCAAAACCTATCAAGGTGCCATGTGCACATGAGAACTAATGTCTGATGCATTCTCTTGGAGATTCATGCCATCGATGCATGTATGCATTGATTATAGAATATCAAAATGAGCCCCTATATATATACTATGCATAGTACCATATTGGGTAGATACTTTCAGTTTCAGACATACATACCTTGTGTTAGAATTCAAAAAAAAAAAAAAAAAAGAAAGAAGAGAAAAGACTTATACGACTCGGGATGAAAGGATAACAAGTGGCCCAATAGGGGAAAAGCCACGTGGGTTCTGTCTACGGACAGATATGAACTGGATTGTAGGCTTGGCTTGGAGCTTGCGCCATGCATTCAACAGTGCATATCTATTTTCATCTAAAAAAAAACAGTGCATGTCTATATATCTACCTTTTTTTTGCATTGGAATCTTGGACCCACATTTCCTGATTGCTATTTGATAATTACAAGACATGGTGGGCCTTCGTCCGTGCATACCTGATGCGTTTTATTTTATTAATCACTGGTCAGTGCCTGTGTGAGCTGGCAGTATTCTATAATGCTTTGGGTTACTCCTCTATGATAGTATGAACCTATGTTGCACGGGTTCGGGTTCGAGTACCGTACCCGGTACGATTCGGGTACGACGGTACGAAAATTTTCAAAAATCTCCGGTACGGGTACGACAATATATATATATATATAATTATATATATATATTATATTATCATTTCAAAATATTTTGTTTACATAAGAATTAGAAGTTATATAAATATATATATATAACTATTATTTCAACAAAGCATATTTGGTGTAGTGGTTAAGTGTGTTGGCTTGTATACCCCATGACAGGGGTTCGATTCCCCCTCAGCCCAAAAAAATTGGGAATTTTTCTATTGGGTACGCACACGTGGCAGTGTGTGAATGGTGGTACGCGTACCGGGTCACGAACCGGGTCGTACCGTTGACCGTACCGGACAGTCAAATATATTAAAATATTCCGGTACGCCATGTGGCGTACCCGGTTCGTACCCGCGCCGTACCCGCGTCGAACCCGTACCCGGTTCGTACCCGGTTCGCGTACGCCCACAAATCTGGCGTACCAGGGTAACACAGGTATGAACTATGAAACCTATCCCCATAAATGCTTTATCAAAAACATATTAATTTACACTACATGGGGTCGTTTGGATGGGTGGAGAATAGATAGGAATAGCAAATCATGGAACTAAATTTAAAGAAAAAGTGAGATTTCGGAAAGCGTGGGAATTAAGAGTGCTATTCCGGGACTAAGAATGTTGTTTGGATGGTGAGTTTAGGAATAGCGTTGGGAAGTGTGAAAAGTAGAGAGAAAAGTGTTGTTGGGAAGAGTGTTGTTGAAAATAGTGTTATTTCTGGGATTAGCTATTCCTGGAATTGGTAATTGCGTTTAAATGCTATAATTCTTATAAAAAAAGGGGGGGGGGGAGTTTGGAAGCTTTGCAGCATGTCCTCAATAACTAAATGTTTGAGGAGAACAACTTTGATGGCTTTATATAAAGTACAAAATAATGAAAGTATTATCAATTTGATCCGAGATTAAATATTTCAGTGCTTAGTACAAAATATGAAGGAGAATAGAAGATGGATGAAACAGAGATAACACAATTATGATCTCTTATTCTAGTTGCGCACAATTTTGGGTCTTTAGATAGAGGACGCTTACCGGCATTGACTTAGAAGTTGAAAAATTTTGGGAGACAACATCAATTCCTTACAAGTATACTCCTAGCTAGTCTGCTAAGGACATGAATGCTTAATTGAAAAGATAGTAATTAGTGATAATAGATGATGGTACTAATGAACTAAACAATAATACTCTCTAGTAATTTGGCACATTTAAGTATTTAACATGATATCGAAATGAAAATTTTCCAAATTGTAGCCTTCTAGTCATAAATTTCCTCATTAGTTTATATCCAAAATGGCAAGCACGAAGTTATGGAGGCTTGGTAACTATAGCTTCGAATTTATTTTTCTCACTTGAAAATTATCCACGAATGAAGCGCCGCTTTCTGTCTGAAGTTTGTTCAAGATTTTTCGTAAGCACATAAATGCACGTTTTAGACTTCTCTGAATATTATGTACAGAATTCATGTATGCCGCAGCATTTTATTGATGAATGCTTTTTTATTGCTTGAGACGAAAATATTCAGTTCCCAAACACAATTTACTGCCCTCTTTTCATTGAGAAGTAGAATTCTCGTAGGATAACTTTCCATTGAGCAGCAAAATTTACATAGCATTTAAAACTAGGATAGTGAGATGAGGACAATTTTTTTTTCCAACCAATCAAACAATATCAAAATTAAAAAAAAAATAGTATAGAGATATAATTATTGTTTGATAAGTTGCGCATAAAGTATAAATGTAATTGAGAATTGTTTGATTATCGATCAACTACAGCAAAAACTGAACAATATTGTTTGATGAAAAATCAATCGAGTTTAAATTGCACTTGAATTTTTGAAATATAAGCTATCTTTGTTTCAAACAAATATAATCTATCTAAATTATAAAGAAGATATCTTCTCTTTTGATAACCAGTTTAAAAATAATAATTATCCTGATTATCCAATAAAATTATTGTCGATATAATTTATCAAAACCAAAAGTCAATTTTCTGATTAAGGTTATAATTTCTGAGACAAAAACAACAGATAGTAATCAATTAATCATACAACTTTTCCCTGTCCTCCTGCTGACATTGACAAGCTTATGCCCACTATGTTTTCTCTCGCAATTTGTTGTAGTGGATAAATCGCTCGAGCTTCTTTTGGGCGAGTTGGTGCACTCTGCTATGCTGCTGCCTGCTAACCGCTATCCAATGCAAGGCAGAGAGGGGTGGGGTCTTATTGGTGAATTTATCTCAACAAAAGCACACTAAAACCATTTTCTTGTAACAAAAAAAAATAACATTTTTTTGTCGGCCCGAAAAGACCCATAGGCAATCTTGGTTGGTGGGCCAGGTTCATGTCAGAGATTAGCTAACCATTGGCCTGAAACCGTAGAAAAAGAGTCCGAAAAGGGCCCCATCATAAAAAAGTTGACATGACAGCTCCTCTGTTACTGAATTGATATCTTTATTATTGTTTGTTTTTCTGAGAAATTTAACTAGGTCTGAATTAATACCCACTGGTTACTGTCCCTCAGGTCTCACTCTCTCTCCCTGTTGCTCTGTCTGAGAACTGAGGGTTGTGTGTGATTTATGAAGAGAGAGGAAACGAGAGGGAGTACAAGGACATATCCTAATCAAGCTACGGACGAAATCTCTGCTCTTGGCTTCTTCTCCCTCCTTCCCTTATCTCAAGTCTATACACTGTTTCTCACTCTCTCTCCTTCCTGCCATGCCATGGGCCATGGCCCACAAATAGTAAACACCCCTTTATCTTCCTCTTTTTCTTTAAATTTGGATATGTTCATAATGAAATTCCCCAAACAAGATTATGGACTTCTTATAGATTGGTTGTGGATAACATATATGTTTTAATTATTTGGTAATTACATGAATGTCATTTTGAATGTTGGGTTAAAAATTAGAAGTTAATTTTAATGATAGCCAAGTTAATCAAGTTATTCAATGTCCAATCTAATTCCCAATATCATTATCCTTCTTAAACCCTATAGATACATCCCTTTTTATTATTGTATTATTTCTATGTTCTGCCATATATTTGGGGCAATTAATGGCAATTTGGTCATTGCTTTTTTTACCATATGTAATAAGCAATAGTTTTGTGGCTATTTGGATTTTTTCTTTTTGAGAATATAATGATTATTTTTCTTAAATATTTGATAACCATATGTTTATTTGATGAATGCACATTCAAACAGGCATTCGCATGATACTTTTGAACATTCAAACTACTTTTTGACTTGTGCTCAGAAGCATTTTGTGAACCCATGGCCATAAGTTTAGACAGCCATAAAATTAGCCGCATATGCAAAAAAAATGAAATATTCGATGGAGTTGGAGGACGTCAACATATGTATTAGAAAAAAAAAATTGTAAGTGTTTAAAACATAGATATAGAACTGACAAATATCTGAATACAGCAATATTGTTATCACACATTTACAAAATTGGGATGGACAAAAAATCATTCTGAACCAGCAGCAGAGCTATAGCCCCACATATGAGAGCGTGCGTGGTAGTAAAAATTTCAAGCAATTGATGATATTTTTTTTATTTTGATTAATTGGAGAGACTAGACAAATGACTATAAGGCCAATAATATTAATGATAGTTGCAGGCATTATGCTTTCAAAAGCATTGTGGGGGATCCGGGGATGGGACTGTAGTTTATTTCCTGTTCCTTAAAAAGTTATGCTCGACACAGATATCTTCTGTTTATGGCAAAATATCTAGCCTTTTTTTAGTGTTGATGGCGCAACTTGATTCTATGTTCATATTTTATTTTTTCGTACAATGTAGTTATCTGCTTCGATCTTTCATTCAAGTTAATATTCAGCACTTCTATACCCAAATAATAATTTTAAATCTTGATAATTTTGTTATTATCATTACCAATGTATATATATTTTTTAAGATTACGTTAACTAACTAAAAAAATTTCATGTCCAATACCAGAGGATAAAGAATGTACAAAATGTATAAGAAACAAATAGTTTTATTGACAATGTCCTTAGCAATGGCAGTGTAAACTTTCTTTTTTTCTTTTGCGTATTATTTGTTAAGATATGATCGAAGTTTTTATAAAATTTTCTCAATTAAATAATTATAAAGAATTTTCTAATTGAATTTCCAACCTACGTCATTCATCTAATACACAAGCACATACATACACTTTACATACAGATTTTGTTCCTTCCAGATTTCCTCATATGTGTTTATTCCAAAAAAAAGATTTCCTGATATGTGTTTATTCCAAAAAAGATTTCCTGATATGTGGCAATCCAAAGTCTATCCAAGAGAAGGCATCCCATTATTGAAGCTATTTCTTACACGAGGCCAAAAGGACCATGGGTGTATTATCTCTGTTTGATTAGTAAGGTGCCTCGTACCACGTCGGTTGCACTGTTGGATATAGCAGAAATTAATTCATGCGCGGAGTCAGTAATTTTTAATGTGCAAGGGCTTTTCATAAGGGAAAAAAAAAGTTAAATTTTGAATAGGTAGCGTATTATATTAAATGATAATAGTATAATACTAATATAATGATAAAATTCTCCGTGCCCATAAATACTCAAGTGGATGTTAATTAGTTTTGAGGATCCATTGTTTACATAAAACACGGCCACTGCCATGTGTACTTGTTAAAAAATTTACACAAGTTTTAGACCATTTTGTATGAGAAAAGATAGGAAGGGAAAAAAAAAAAAAAAACTTCTTCCTCTTTTTTTGAGAGGTAAAAAAAAAAATTCTTCCTACTTGATTGGTAAAGCATTTATTTGCAGTTCTAGAACTTGTAAATATAATATAAATATTTGTGCACGCATTTCTTAATTGTGATGTATAAAAAGATATATGGCTCAATTTATCATCTAATTTTAAGGAGAAATTGTGACAATTTCTGATATTAAACATATGTGTTATTAACGAATATTTGTATTGTTAATTGAAAATTATAAATAATCTAGTAGCACAGACAGCTATTTTAAGTACTTGACAAAATTGGTTCAATTTGTCGTTTTGTGGAATTAGCAGGCAGGATGGCAATTATTTTCAGACTGTCAGGAAAAAAGGAAGGAAATGAAAAAGAATATGGTCTCTGCCAATAGGGAAAAGCATATATAGATAAGAGATCAGTCAAAACAGTAAAAAGAGAGACAACACAGTAACAGAGGTTAATGGTAGCTCAGACAACGAATCAGGAGGTACACTGGCGCCAACTGTTCAGCGCCGGCGCTATCTTTGTCCCAGGAGATTTATTTGGTCTATTTTTGACTGTTTGAATGTTTGACTGAAATTTCTTTTTTTTTTTGTCATTAAATAGCAAAACAAGTGATATATGTGCTTGCCAAGATACAGTAAAAATTTGGAGAATACGACAGACGGGGGACTGTATTGGCCTTGAACAGAAATAATTTTGTATCAAAATTTCATTCCAAAAGAATACAAACCACAATACTACAACGATCTCTAATGAATGGAAAGCTAATTTTGTGTGTATTTACCCTTTGATCAGAATGAAAATTTTGAAGGAGGAATTAGATTTGAATTTGGATTTGATACAAATCCTATGATCAGAATGAAAGAAGAAGTTATCATGGAATTTGATTTGACAAGATCCTCCTCAAATCCTGTCAAATGTCGTCCAGAAATTCTTCCCCCAAAAAAAATGATAAAATTTATCTCTCTCGTTTGATCAGGCAGATAGAGTAACGATCTCCATTGAAATTGACTCTTTTTTTTATTTTTTATTTCCAAAAAGGACGTTAGATTTCATAAAAATAAAATCCTATCCTTTCCACTCCTCTCAACTCCCTTGAAATCAAATCCTCTTGTAAAGCTTTATTGGTATTGATAGAGAGTCTAATTCCGCTGTCATAGTTGTAACGACTTTAATATAAGATGAATTGAATGATTGCTTGCCTTTGGAATTGCTAAATTGATCGTCTTTTAGTGTCTTTCCAGGCTGTCAAGAGGCTTGGGCCTAAATACTGCGGCCTTAATTTCTAATTACTACTATATTACGAGTTTGTTAAACTGATAATCTATAATACAACATATAAATTGCTAAGTTTCTCGAAGAAAAGATACATTGCTAATAAGGCCTTAGCCCACTCAAAATGTATCTGAGAACCTTTTTTTTTTATTTCACAATATAAAAATGCACGAAATAAGTTCCTCGTTTCTGCACAATTTCGGCTCCACTTTTTATCTTGTAGATGAAGTTTTACTGACCCTAACAGGTCCAAAACATGTATTTACAATTTGCATTATCCAAGTTATAATAAAATATTCGACATGATGACATTCTCTGATAACAGAACCCTTTTTTTTTTCGAAAAAAGTATTTTATGACAGCTTTTATTGTAATAATTTATCCTTGATTAAGCCCCGAGACGCAAAGTTTCTGCAGATGAATTGCCATTTTAAACCAAAAAAAAAAAATTAACTAATAGGTTTTTTCTTTTTTTTTTAATAAAAGCCCGTTGGCAACTTGTAGTCTTGTACAGCTTTTGCGGCAATGATTTATCCTTAATTAAGCCCCGAGATGCAAAGTTTCTGCAGATGAATTGCCATTTAAACAAAAAAAATATAGCTTATATGTTTTTCTTTTTTTAGTAAAAGCCCGTTGGCAACTTGTAGTCTTGTACAGCTATTAATGTGATATTTATAAACCAACTTCTAATAATGTATTTGCAATTTTAATCGCCACACGGAACTCACGTTTTACAGTGCTGCACACGAGAGCTTAATAACTGCAATCTGGTACTTACTGCAGCTTTTTTTATTCTGAATTGCAAGTGAAACTTTGAAGTAAAATGCGTCCTATTCAAGAAATAAATCCTCAGTGGGTTTTATTTCTTTTTCAAGAAACATATCCTTCTAGAGGGTTTAATTTATTTCATAACAAAGCAATAAGCAAATATACTCTTCTAGAAGGTTAATGATTCAACTTGGATCTTCTTCTTTTCTTCAATCACAACTTACATATTTTTATTTAAAGCCATGCATATAATTTGCAAGCTTCCCAAGTTTTTGTGGGAAGGCACATGCATTTCAAGTATAACTTACGACTAACTAATGATAATTAAGCTTTAATTTCGGGAGTTTCAAGGTTAAGTCAGAGATTACTTGAGATTAAGAAGACAATTTGTTTATCATAACAATTAAATTAGAAGATAATATCTATCTTGGATTGTTTTTAACTTGCGTAGTTGCATGGCATCCCCAAATAATATGTTTGTAGTCTCACGCGGTATTATTGTTCGAAGGCCATTATTATGTTTTGAGTCAAGCGCAGCATATATTGTATGGAAAATCTTTGCCTCACAATCAATGCTAGATCAGACAAAAATGCTACAGTGAAAGCCTAGGTGGATAGGGTTTGCAGTCTTAATCACCTTCGTTTCGGATATATTAAATAAACTTCTTAATTATTATTTATTTGTTAACTAACTAAGCCTTTTCTTTACCTTTTATTGAGCAAAGAATGGGGTACCTGGTCAATTGATGGTCTTGATCTCATGCTAACTGGCAATAAAAATAATTTTTTGTTGTAGACCCCATTTGGTATTATCTGACTCAGAATGTCTAAATATGTTGAACTTTCTGTTATATAATAGACGCGTTCCAATTGATTGAAACTTAAAAATAATATATATATTTGCTCTACTGTTTTCTTATTGGCACACTGATTTGATAAAGTATAATATAATAATAATAATAATAATAATAATAATAATAATAATAATAATAATAATAATAATAATAATAACAATAAATAATAATAATAATAATAATAATAATATTGTTATTATTATTATTGTTATTATTATTATTATATAATTTTAATTTATTCTTAAGAGTTTTGGCTAAAGATGCCAAACGATTACGAAAATGTTAATTGCTTTCTTTTGTTAAAGCATTGAAAAGTTGTCCAAAGTTCAGAAACGTACAGAGTAAAAATATGAATATATGATGCATGATTCAAAAACGGAACTTTTTTTTTTTGGGGAAATTTGCAAGTTCATTTAGCTGCATTGAAAAAGGTCCCATTTTAAAGAATCGCCTCATAGTTAGAAAATTTAGCAAAAAATATATATGCTGGCTGAAAGGATCAAAATTTCTCTTTTTTTGTCCTTTTGGAATTCAAAAGTGCAATTTAGGTGTTTTCATTTTCTATGAAATGTTTTAATAAGAAAACATTGAAAAACAATTTCTCCACTTTCTAGAAGATAATTTTCTAGACTACTTAGTACCTAGTTCGTAGGGCCGTAGGTTTCAAGCCCCTTGATGCGTACTTTATTATCCCAAATGGATAGGGAACTGGTTTATCCACGCCAGTACTTTTATTAAATTACGGTTCTTTAGTTACTTAATTAATAAACAGTACTAAATAGTGTTACTTTAAAGAATAAATTGAAATACTGATAGAAGAGGTGTTATCCAGAAGACGTAAAACAATATTTGCTCTTGTACTATCCACAAAAATAATAGGAAGAGAAATTTAGTACTATCAATTAAGGGTGCCAGAATATTTTATTTTTATTAAATTTATAAGTATATCAAAATATATTTAATATCTTGCACTATTTCGAAAGCCGTCAAAAAAAATAACGAGTTAAAACTGCCAAATTCGGGAATGATGTATTTTTTTATATACACAGTTTTTGACATGTACATCGCAGGTTTTTAATTGGTTTTGTAATTTAAATAAAAATTTGTAAATTAATACATTGTATTACTTCTTAAATGTTTTAAAAAAAAAACTCACAGAGAAAAGAGGACTGAGACATAGAAACAAAGAATTTAGAAGCAGGGTCACTAGGTGGATACAGGGGTCGGTCTCCATCTCAGAAGGGTTTGAGCGACAATGTCCACTTGTGAATAAGAGAAGCCTTCTGTTTGATAATTAGAAAAGAGATAGCATATGAAATTTTGAGTATAATTTTGATATGAGCCACAATAAAACATTTAAATTTGTATTCTCAAAGGACATGTATGATACTCGTGCTCACTCTTCTCCTCGAGGAAAATTATCTAGCTCCAATTATTCTTCCTCGGCAATTATTATTTCTAATTTATTTATTGATCTGATTTCAGGTCTACGTACACTCAAGAAATCATTGTAATTTCATTTTCGTATCTTAATTTATACATGTAATTTTTTTTTCTTAATTATAGTTCCGTATTACTAATGTATGAATTTGTTAAATTTTGAGAAGTGTTAATGGCATGTAAGCAAATATAAATTAAACAAGTTATGTTCAATATTGTTATTGCATTTTAAATTTGACTAGGTAAAACTGCTAGTCTGTTTTATCAAATTATAATTTTTTTATCTTTTATTAATAACTAATAAGTGATGTTTATTAATATTAAATTCAGAAAAACGTCACTGTCAGCTGTCAGCCTATACAAGTGAGTAACGATATTTCTCTGTTTTCTTTAGTCATATATACATTATCTAATCTAAGGTGGTCCTCCATTACTTTGTTATATTATATATTACATATTTGGACTGCTGATTTTTTATGGCTAGGTGCGCAATTGATCTGATAGATCTAATTTCGAATATTGATTAGTTTAGAAATAAAGAAAATAATTTTTCCCGTTCTCCGTACTCCAAATCAGACTCCCATGCAGTTTTTATCGTGCCTTTTAATTATTAACAAATCCTTCCTACTCTTCAGCCCTTTTCTTTATTTTATTTTCCGCCTTTTCGTTATATTTTTCAGCCAAGTCCTTTCCCACACCTTTCAAATTTTCAATCCTTTTTCCTTTTAGGAGATCTTTTACTTGTCCTGCATTCATGTTCAAAGGATGCTTTTGTAATTAAAATTTTTATTCAAAAATTAATAAATTATTATAAACACCGCTACACTAATTATAAAACCTAAATGTGACGATTTAGAGAGACAGAATTAAGGAAGAAAACTTAAGATACAACTAGTTATTTCCTTTAGAAGTACTAATTTATCAAGAACCTCTCATTGATCTATATTTTCATTTGCATTTTGCGATATAAAGATAACATTTTCACTGCATAAGAAAAAATTATGATGACAAAAAAAAAGACTTTTTAACTAAAACAAATACAGAAAGGCACCTAGATTTTGTTCCGACCAGAAAAAAGAAGAATATGAAATACGACAAATATTGTACAATTCATCAATATTTTTTTCTTTTTGAATGCCGAGTTGGTAGGCGTTTTACTAAAGAGCTAGACATTACCAGTACATACAAAATCAGAGAAAAGTAGCAAAAATGTTAACATCAATCACTATAAAATACATAAAAAAAAAGAATATTACCTGTCATATGCTGGATACAGATACTGTCTCCTGTAAAGAAAGAACTAATTTGAAAATCATTCCTAAGACCAATTAAATGCACATCTTAAAAGGCGTTCTCTTTATAACGACTTAAAGAGAAGCAAACGCTTGTTTTGTTGTCCAGTTCTAGCCTCACAGTCTGCCATTAAGCAAGTTGGTTATTCTGTGAATTCTTAATTTTTTTTAGAAAAGTTCACCCCGTCTGTTTTCTCTCCGAATAGGACGGGTATAATTTAATCCTCATTCTTAACTGCATTTGCAAAAAAAAAAATTTAGTTTGGATCATGAAAAATTGTCAGAATTGAGTCTTCATTTTAGAAATTCAAATTCAGGTTTAGTATATAGGATTCCATTGAAGCAATTCAACGTTCAACCAGAATTAGTCAGTTTAGCTTACTGAAAGTTGTGAGTCCGGTTCTTTCATTCTTCCATGTGAATTCAACATCCAACACAATAGCCTACGAGCTTTTAATTAAAAAAAAAAAAAAAAAACGTCCAACGCACTACATGAAGGAACATGCGTATTTAGTCTTTGTATCAGAATTAGAGTCAATTTCTAAAGCCAAAATAACACTGAACCTTTGTAGACAAATTTAAATTGAAGTAACATAATTTTTAGTCGTTTATATCTTATTAGTTTGATTTATAGAGAAACTGTATGGTGCATAATGATGTTAGAGGAATTTGTGAACTATAATTGAATCAGTTGGATTTATTTTAAAGTGGCAAAGCTATTTTAACCAATTTATACATATTGTATCAATCTGAAAACAAACCAAATTTTATATATTTTGTTTTACTATTTTTTTAGATTTTTAAAAATTATCATTTTTTTATGCAAACTAATAGTTAAAAAATGGCAAATTCTTTTAAAAATTTGAAAAAAAATAGTATATGTAAGATTTTATTTCTTATGGGATTTCAATATATGTATTAAATTGGTTAAATTATGTTTATTATTTCAAAATAAATTCCATGGGTAAACTCATGATGCACAAAATGACCTTTGAACTATGTATTATGATGCATCATATCATTTTTCTAAGTAACGAGAATATCTATTGTGAACCATGATGCATAGAAGGTTCCGAGCACCATGACCGTTTGATCGGTGGTTTCGCAAATCGACAAATCTAAATTAACCAACCCAATCTATATATTGAAATCTCATAGAAAACAAAATTTTACAATTTTTGAAATTTTTTACTATTTTTTCCGAATTTTTTAAAGCTTGCCATTTTTGGACGATAATATATGTATATTTGGTGATAAAAGTTAAAAGGAAATTCTTTAATTTTTTATAAGACTACTAATGATAAACTATTGTGTGACCACTTTTTTTATATTATCGTTGCAAGTGACTATTGCAACTATTCGGTGTTTAGTGTTGCTAAATCAACATTATGTTGTTACTGGTCAGTACTTTAAAAAACCTATTTTTCTGACCTTTTAATTTCTTTTTGGAGTTCTGATCTTTCTTACCCGTGCAACCTCCCCGAACTTTCATTGACGTTCTCGAGAAATAATCATAAGTTCATAACCGAACTTTAATTAATATATCTAAAATGAAATTTAATTTTATTGATAGTATCAGATACATAATCAAAGTTATTTTTTCAAGATTTGGTCCCAGATTTTCAGGAGATCTAGTTGGTGAGCAATAATTGTACTGATATATCAGTATGTTCTTTTGTTAATATCCCTACAATCTGAACGCATATAATTTAATGTCACGAGTAATGAGATGAGCAAGTAACTTATCATTCTTTTTATCATATTTTTCTTGGGAAAATTTAACTCATCATTCTAGCCCGTCAAGAGCGGTTTTGTATTTCGTATTATTTACTGGTTGGTAGCGTAATCAGTTTCTAAACTTGTGTGGACATGTTTCATTGAGGGATAATTCTTTTGTTTTTTTCTTAAAATATTATAATTTCTTTTTGTAGTTGGTCACTTGTTTTAATACCTGTGATCTAATAAAATGGTACTATTTTGATAAGAATTGCGTAGAAATACATTTAACTGGGTGTTGAAAAAAAAAATCCTTACTTGAACTTTTTGTGTATTTTTAAAATGCACATTATTTTGTCACGATACACATGAACTATGTCACGATGCACATTTATGTCAACCTAAATCGTCAGTCAGACAGTCAGTCGCTTTAAATTCATAATAAGTAAATAACTATATATATATAGCATCTGCATTCGGACAGTCGTTGCTTTGAACTTTTTCAACTAATTATTTCAACTCACGGTGCACACTCTTTTGAATTGAAGATTTTAAATAAATCAAAATCAACTTATGTGATCTTATTTCTTGGCAAACGGGTGCAAAGCAAACAAAATAATGTTATATTCGCTTCCAAATAATTATTATACAAATAACATTTGAATTTGGCTGAACAGAAATTGATGTTCGTTCAAGACAAAATTATTGCTTGCTTGAATTAAAAATAATAAATAGTTAAAAACAATTTAAGATATTTAAGGATGAGAGAGTAATAACATTTTTCTTCTTTCTGTTAGTTAGTGACATGGCTGAATTTTTTATAGAGCAAGTGGAAAATTAATCCCCCCCTGCCATATTAAATATAAAAGGTCCAACTTGTACTCAACCGTGGCATTAGCCGCATCACATATCTCCAAATTTAACAAAAAGGCATGGCACTTTTACTTCAAAGGGATTTGACCTCAGGAACATAGCTAGAGACACCTTTATACCTATAATTATTGCAGCCACCAAGAAATTTTTTACTATGCAACTCTTCAAGATGTACAATTTTTATATATAAAAAAAAATTCCAAGTATTGTGTACATCTTGCGGATCAAATATTATTGGTGTTGGAAAAAGTGTGAAGCCATTGTTGGAACGGACCGTTCCAAGTATGGAACGAATCGTTCTGATAGGTCGGTTGGTATAATTGGAAAGACGCGTTCCAATTATGGAACGGACCAAAATAGAACGACAGAACGGACCGTTCCAAGTATGGAACGGACCGCCTCAGTTATGTCGGTTCTATAATTCTGGAAAGTCTATTTTTGGCGTTTCTAGTTGGCTGTATATATACCCCTCTTCTAATCACGATCTGGTATGTCTGGAAGTTGCCATTGTGTGTAATAACCACCAGAAAGAGAGAGAGAGTCGTGATTAAGAGGGAAGAGACCATCCTATTGTTTGGAGAGCAATAGGAATCACACGCACAAGTCGACCGGCTCCTGGAATCGTGAGAGGTGACGCCAAGCCCTAACTTGAGATTGTGGTGTACCGGCAGCATAAGGAGAAAGACAAGGCGTGGGAGAAGGGTTGCAGCACCGCTATCAAGAAGCATCTAGGCTAATTGATCAATTTCTGATGCGGTATATCTAATTCCTTGTGATTTATGATTCATAGGTTAGATATGCATTTAGTACCATGAAATCTAACATTGGTATCAGAGCCATAAGGTTCTTTTTGATTGTTTGGTACTGCATAAACCCTAGAAACCATGACTTGTTGGTTATTTGTTCATTGTCGTGATTTGTCATGACTTGATTGCTCTTATAAAAACCCTAATTTTGATATTAATGAGTTTTTGGCTTTAGATCTCTTTATTTTTTAATAGAGTTCGTAGCATATACTTCAAAATATATCAAAATATGTTAGAGCAATTAAATTGGTAAAAGAAAACTAATTTCTGAGGAATTCCAATTAAGGAAATGCCAGAATTAGGGTTTCAGCGGTTTTTCGGACGGACCGTTCCAAAGGTAGAACGGACCGTTCTAAAAGGGCTGACAGAACTATGTAGGTTAGTTCTGTTTGGTATTGAGGCGGACCGTTCCACTTTGCGAACGAACCGTGCCATGCCAGAAACTCTTAGCCAGAAATAGAACGGACTATTTCGAGCGAGAAATAGACCGTCCTAGTTTTAGGGCGGACCGTTCCACTTTTGGGGCGGACCGTTCTGAGTCGACTGACAGAACAATTTGTTTATACTTAGGACTTGATCTGACCAATTTGCATGGTTTATCCTCTCATATAGATGCATAATTGCATAAGGAGTGATGGTAGATCCTAGGGTCTCTCACTATAGATGACATGTTTTGAGTAATAACCCGGGGTTGTTGACTCGCATGTTTGTTAAAAGCACACAAAAGGTGACTTTGGACCTAAAAGAACCGGGTTTCTTGTCCAATGTCTAAACCCCGCGCCAATCGAATCGATTGGAAGGTGTTGCTCTTAGTTTATGAGATTGGATTGGTGGCCCTAGTTGTCATCTCTCGGTTTTCATAGCTAGGTTGCATTATCTTTTGGTTTGATTCAAAGGTTGTGTTGTGATGTATAATAAATGTTATAAGTTGGAGTTATATCATATGAATTGATGCTAACATGCATACTTGTGCTTTGTCTCTTTTTGTAGAAAGATGTCGGCAAGTAAGATTGTCACTGATCTCAATGCTGGAGAGAAATTGACGAGCAACAATTACGATGTGTGGCATCGCAATGCTCAATTTCTGCTTGAGACTCAGGACTTGATAGAGCCACTCACAAGAGAACTCACTGAAGCCGAGAGGGTCAATCCAAGGCGTATTCAAGCCATTGAGGATTTTAAAAAGAAAGATCGTGCCGCTCGCATAACGTTGCTGAGTAGCATGTCGAATAATCTTCTCCTCAGGTTTGAGAGGTACCGAACCACGAAAGAGTTGTGGGATGCGGTTAAGCTCCAGTACGGTGGTACTTCAACCACTAGGATCCGGCAACTCACACTTAAATTTGATGGCTATAAAAAGCGTCTCGAGCACTCAATGAGGGAGCATATCTTAGTCATGTCTAATATGATAAGTGAGTTGCAACAAGCGGGTCATGTCCTCTCGGATGAGCAGCAAGTGCAAGCTGTCATCCGCTCTCTACCTCGCTCATGGGAGCATATGAGAGTTAATCTAACCCACAATGACAATATACGCACTTTTGATGAAGTGGCGCGTCATGTGGAGTTAGAAGAGGATCGCTTATCAGCTAAGAAAGCTGAAAAAGCGGCTGGAGAGGCAATGATTGTTGCCTCGAAGAATTCGCAAAGGAAACCGAAGCAAAATTCCGGTTCCAAGAAAATTGCGAAAGGCAAAGGCGAGGCCAATGCCAAAGTTGACAAGAAAAAGCACAACCAGAAGCGCGGTAAGGGAAAGGAGAAGCCCAAGGGGGCTTGCTTCAATTGTGATCAGGTGGGACACTTCGCTTGTGATTGCACGAAGCCGAAAAAGGTACCCTCTGACCCTTTTGGGGCGGACCGTTCTGAAGCAGAACGGACCGTCCCAACTCCCTCAGAGTCTGAGACGGATCGTTCTGATGCAGAACGGACCGCCCCAGACATTACTGCTTGTGATTCAGCTTTATATGTGTCTAGTTGCTTTATTCTAACTGATAACAATCCTGTTTGGACTGTTGATTCTGCAGCAACTGACCACATAGCTAGGGATCGAGCGGCATTTGTGGACTATCGTCGCATATCGGCAGGAAGCAAATGCATATACATGGGAAATAATAGTAGTGTCCAAGTGCATGGCATAGGCACATGTGAGCTTATGTTTCGCAATGGTCATAACTTAATTCTCCATGATGTTTTGTATGCGCCTGATGTGAGGCGAAGTCTTGTATCTGTTTTAGTTCTTGTCAAAACTGGATTGAGTGTTGTATTTGTGAACAATTGTGTTGAATTGTATGAGAATTCTATCTTAATTGGTAATGGATTTCTTAGTGATAAATTCATGGTTTTAAACACAATTGATAGCTCTTCTTTCTCTTATGAAATTTCTTCTTCTAATGTTAATTCTAATGTGAATGATAACATGATGATATGGCATGCTAGACTTTGCCATGTTGGGCAAGAAAGGATGACTAGATTGGCTAAGGTTGGACTTTTGGGTCCCTTAACCAAGGTCTCCTTGCCCACATGTGGGACTTGTCTAGCGGGTAAAGCTACCCGAAAGCCTTTTGGGAAGGCTATTCGTGCCACAACTCTTTTGCAACTGATTCACTCGGACATTTGTGGTCCTTTGAGTGTGAGGGCTCGACATGGTGCCTATTATTTCATCACATTTATTGATGACTATACGAGGTATGGTCATGTCTATTTGATCTCCCACAAGTCTGAGGCACTAGGTTGCTTCAAAAATACTTGGCGATGGTTGAGAATCAACAAAATAGACATGTAAAAGCTCTTAGGACAGATCAAGGTCGTGAATACCTCTCAGATCAATTCAAGAGCTTGTGTGATGAAAAGGGAATCGTTCATCAATTGACAACTCCCTACACGCCTCAGCAAAATGGTGTTGCTAAAAGGCGAAATAGGACCTTGTTAGAAATGGTTAGATCAATGATGGCACATGCAAGTCTACCAATTTCGTTTTGGGGAAATGCGCTATTGACAGCCACATATGTTCTAAATCAAGTTCACTCGAAATCCGTGGCTGCCACCCCTTATGAATTATGGAATGGAAGAAAACCAGATTTGAGTAATCTCCATCCATGGGGTTGTTTGGCTTATGTCCATGATTCGTCTCACAAACATGGGAAACTTGGCCCGAGAGGGAGAAAGTGTATCTTTATAAGATATTCTGACACTTCCAAGGGTTATGTGTTTGTTGGAGAGGATCTAAATGGAATAGTTACGAAAATTGAATCAAGAGATGCAACATTCCTTGAGAGTGATTTTCCAAAGAAAAGTGAGGTTACACAAAATCAAGGGCTTTATGAGGAAATTCCTTCTACCAACGATGGTAATGATCAAGAGGTGGAGGAGAGAGGGGGGAATAAAAATCCTCCTCAACCTCTTGAGATCAGAACTATGGCAGAAGAGGCAACTCAACAAAGCTATCTCGGGTGGAACGGTCTGTCCCATAACTTGGGCGGACCATCCCAGAGCTGGGACGATGGTCAGTCTGGACCGTCCCATGGTCGTGGTCAGTCTGGATCGTCCCATGGTCCGTCTGGACCGTTCCACCGATGGAGCGATCCGTCCCATGACTTGGGCGGACCGTCCCAACGTTCCCCGAGAGAAGACTCTCCTGATCTAAATGACGATCAGGAAGTTATAGAACCTCGTAGATCTGAACGTGAAAGAGTACCCCGCCGCAGATTTGAGATCGAAGGGGGAGAAATGTTCATGGCTGCTTTGGATGGATTGGTTGTACCAAAAGAAGATGATAAGCCTAAACGCAACAAAAAGGTTGTTAAGGCTATCGATCTGGATGAACCAAAGAATGTGCGAGAGGCATTTTCTAGTCCTAACTCTAAGGAATGGTTACTTGCAATGCAAGAGAAGATTGATTCCATGAAGAAGAATCAAGTTTGGGACTTGGTTGACTTACCACAACATCGTAAGGCTGTTGGGAGCAAATAGGTTCTCAAAGTCAAGCGTAAAAGTGATGGGTCAATTGAGCGTTACAAAGCTCGCTTGGTTGCGAACGGATTCACCCAAGTAGAGGGAGTGGATTATGAGGAAACCTTCTCACCTGTAGTTAGATTTGCCTCTATCCGCTTGATCCTAGCAATTGTCGCTGCAATGGATCTAGAATTATATCAAATGGACGTGAAGACCGCATTTCTCAATGGAGAATTGCATGAGGAGATATATATGGTACAACCTGAAGGGTTTGTAGTTAAAGGGAAGGAGCACAAGGTGTGCAAACTTCGTCGTTCCATATATGGTCTCAAACAAGCATCACGATAATGGAACCTTCGATTCCACCAAGCTGTCTTATCAAATGGCTTTGAGGTGATGGAAAAGGATCATTGTGTGTATGTAAAGAGTTCCAATGATAGTTTCTTGATCATGACATTGTATGTTGATGACATATTGCTTGCGGGTAACAACAAATCGCTGATTAGTTCAACGCAGGCTTGGTTGTCCTCTATGTTTGACATGAAAGATATGGGTGAAGTTAGCTATGTGCTAGGTGTCAAGATAACTCAAGATCGAACCAAAAGGTTTCTCAGTTTATCTCAAGAGACCTATGTGAAAAAGGTTCTTGAACGATTTGACATGGAGTCATGTAAATCGGTTGACACTCCTATTGATAAAAACACAAGCTTGAGTAGTGACATGGGTCCCAAGACGGATGATGAGAGAAAGAAAATGGACAATGTGCAGTACTCTAGCGCAGTTGGAAGCTTGATGTATGCCATGATGTGTACAAGACCCGATATTTGTTATGCGGTGAGTCTTGTCAGCCGATTTCAATCGAATCCTGGATTTCCTCATTGGCAAGCAGTTAAGAGGATTTTGAGGTATCTCAAAGGCACATCTGATTATGTGCTATATTACCAAGGCAGAGACCTGAAACTAATAGGATATTCGGATGCTGATTGGGGTGGAGACTTGGATGAGCGTAAGTCCACCTCAGGTTTCATACTCATGCTTGGTAAAAGCGTTATCTCTTGGGCTAGTAAAAAGCAAACATGTGTTGCTTTATCAACCATGGAAGCTGAGTACATAGCATGTGCTTCAGCAACCCGAGAGGCAATATGGCTTAGGCGTTTCCTCAAAGAACTAGGGGTAGTCAAGGTACCTAAAGAACCTGTGACTATTTATTGCGATAGCACGGCTGCTATAGCATTTTCGAAAGACCCCAAGTATCATGGAAAAGGCAAGCATATTGATATGAGATATCACTTTGTGAGAGACAGACAATCACACAACAAGATTGTGTTGAAGCACATATCCATTGAAGAGATGGTGGCAGACCCATTTACGAAAGCCATAGCAAGGAAACAGTTCCTCAAGATGGTCAGGGTTATGGGTTTGAAGTCAGTAGGCGGGGTTTTGGCTGAGAAATAGCTTCTCAGGAAGCTTTGGAACAGACCGTTCTGATCTGGAACGGACCGTTTTAACTTTCTAACCAGACCGTCTGAGATCTGGAACGATCTTAATTTGTTACAGAACGGACCGTTCTGTTCTGGAACGGACCGTTTGACTGTATATTTCCAGATTATGTATGTATTTGAACAATTATGTTTTATTAATGTATTATTAAGACATGTTTATTTATTTGTGTTTGAATTGTTTATTGTTCAATTAAATGTTAGCATAAATAGTAGTGTGAAATTGAACTTTAGATTGTCTCGCTCACACGAGCAATCGCCTCTAATGCCTAGGGCATGTAGAGATGAGACTAGATTGAGCTATGTGCGCTTAGTCAGGGACTAAGGAGCCACCTAGGGTGGTCGAAGCTCATTGTCGCTTCAATCTGGGACTGAAATGAGGCTTGTCTTCTTTTAGGCGATCCAATATGATTGTACCCCGAATAATCATGTAGTTCAATAAAGCCGAAGTGAGAATCTCCTTAGAACTCAGGGAGTGTCTAGGTGGTAGAATTTCAGGATTAGTTGCAATAAGGAGTGGTCTAGACCATAGACACTTGGTTTGCAAACTGAATCTAGACTCGTACAATGAAACTATGACACACATCTGTTGAGCAGATAATTCATTGTAACATGTGTTCATACCACATGTGCTTGGCGATATTTGGAAGATGGGTTGAGTGGTCCCAGGACCAAGACCGGTTGACTCTCCATTGCGTGAGTTCCATAAATAACATACCCTTTGACTTTTGACTATGTCATGAGGGACGAAGTCAATGCTTGCTACTTTGGTGTGTACCCTATGGTGATGTATATTCCACCTGTCGGGGCATTGCTGGAAAAGCAGCTGATTTTGTTCTGACTTTCATGAGACGAAAGAAAGATCAGATTCAATTTGCACAAACGAGAGATTTGTTAGTGTTCAGGATCCACCAAACTCGTCATATGGACTGAGATTGGAAACATATAGCAGACTAAGATTGAAAAGGAAAGGACATGTATCATTGAGCGGTCGATAATGTCTGATCTAGTGCAAATCTGAATGTATCTAAGGTACTAGTATACACAAGTATCTAACTGTTTTTTATAAAAGGGTAGATGCTCTCTCGCTGGCTTTGAATTTATTCAAAGTGAGGCTTTTGAGCTCCCGCTTGGCAGGTGTATGAGCTGGTCGCACGTTCCATTTGCCGTATGAGGTCTGACTCTGTGTTTGGTCACAATGTCTCCAAGAGGGAGATGTTGGAAAAAGTGTGAAGCCATTGTTGGAACGGACCGTTCCAAGTATGGAACAGATCGTTCTGATAGGTCGGTTGGTATAATTGGAAAGACGCGTTCCAATTATGGAACATACCAAAATAGAACGACAGAACGGACCGTTCCAAGTATGGAACGGACCGCCTCAGTTATGTCGGTTCTATAATTCTGGAAAGTCTATTTTTGGCGTTTCTAGTTGGCTGTATATATACCCCTCTTCTAATCACGATCTGGTATGTCTGGGAGTTGCCATTGTGTGTAATAACCACCAGAAAGAGAGAGAGAGTCGTGATTAAGAGGGAGGAGACCATCCTATTGCTTGGAGAGCAATAGGAATCACACGCACAAGTCGACCAGCTCTTGGAATCATGAGACGTGACGCCAAGCCCTAACTTGAGGTTGTGGTGTACCGGCAGCATAAGGAGGAAGACAAGGCGTGAGAGAAGGGTTGCAGCACTGCTATCAAGAAGCATCTAGGCTAATTGATCAATTTCCGCTGCGGTATATCTAATTACTTGTGATTTATGATTTATAGGTTAGATATGCATTTAGTTCCACGAAATCTAACAATTGGCATGAAATTAAACCAGCTCCGCAGTATAAGAACCCTATATACATAAATAAAGACAACAAAAAAAAAAGTTGATTGTAAAAAATAGCTAACATGATAAATAGCTGCTGACAATTGCTGATATCACACTAACGCCATGTAAAAATTTAGAGATACTTTTGCTTCCCAATTTTCTCCTTTCTTAGCGCTAAAAAAGTACACGTCTTACTTCAAACAATTGAGTAAAATAATAGATCCACGTTAAATAAAAAAATAGCATCTAGAATCCAGCAGTTATCTTTATCTTCAATATTTTTTTTTTTGTTCTAATGTATATACCTCGAATCTAGTAACTCCAATTGCACCGGAGGGGTCGGATCTGCTGACTACTTGATATTTTAATTACTATTTCTTTATCCGAATAAACGGGCTAGTTTAGTGGCACTTGGAGCCATATACGCAGAACAGCAATTAACTATTTAGCATGTAATAATTCTTCAGAGAACAAAATAGTAATTGAACTTTCTGATAAAGATAAATCAGTTTTCGCTAATAATTAAACTGTTTTGCCGATAAGTGCATCAATTGTTTGGGATAAAAAAATATAAGATGGATTCAGTAGTAGTAAAAGTATAATTTCCCTTTTAAATCAGTTTTTACTTTTTAGTTCCAAACGTTTAACTCCTCTGCATACTATTTATGACGATAATTAAAAATACATATATAATTTAAACACAAAAAAATTGTGTCACATGATACGGGTACTCGCTGGTGCCTAGTAGCATAAGCATCAATTACACTTCCCCAACTTGTTATTTATACATACACACTCTTTCAATTATATAAATCTTTTTCGAAGTTGGAAGTCTCCTAACGAATCGGAATAAAGTGTGCTTGATAGTTGACACGTTGAAGGACGGACGAGGCGCAACTTCTCCCTTTGCATTCGTTTTATTTTATAAGAGCCACCTGCGCAACTTCTCCCTTTGCATTCGTTTTATTGTATAAGAGCCACCTGCAACTCTATTTTGATGGTGGATATTAATTAAAGGGAAGTCTCTAGTTCCAAATTCCAATGTTTAACTTTGGCCACTAAAAAGTACTATCTTTTTTTTTTTTCGTTTCTAAACTCTTACAGGAAGCGAGCTTAGAGAGGGAGAGCGTGTTGGGTTATTTTATGTTAACTAGAAAGATTATCTTGTTTAGCGAGATGCGGACGAGATCATTATTATTCAATTGATTTTGAAGGTTTTATGTTGAATTTTTTTTCCCTGATGTTGGTAAAAAATTGCAAGACAGTACACCCATTACACAGAGCCTAGTTGATGTTTTGCTACGACTTTTTGTAACCTTGCGCGAGGCGACCGCACGAATAAATTAATCTGACCCATTTGTGAACATATGGGTCAAAGGCACAGAAAATAAAAAAGAAGTATATTTATAGGAAGAATTTTCTGTATCAATTCCGTAGAACCTTCTACAAGGCGAGTATCTAAAGAAGATAATATGATCCGCTGTACAGTGGCTGCATAAGTCAAAGCTACTAAAAATTTAAAAGGAAATCAATATTCACCTAAATCAGAAACTCTTCAAATTGTTTGTTCTGGCCTCTGACTAAAACCTAAATATTCATCTAAATCGTTAGAAATTATGTCATAGAAGAAACACCTCCAGTAATCATCTATATATTACTACTTGTTAAATTTCAGGTAATTTACTACTGATTGCAAAATATGTGTTAGAAATCCACAGATTCCTAATTCGTTAGAAATTATGTCATAGAAGAAACACCTTCAGTAATCAGTGATCATCTCAAATATTACTTGTTATTCTTTAATACACTATTGATTGCAAAATGTGCGTTAGAAATCCACAGATTTTATTGGAGACCTCCTTTTTTATAGAAAGTGAATTCTTTGCTAATCGATTAGAATTTTCTTTTAAAACCTTAAATACTCCACTCACCTCAAACACTCTACTCGTGCAAGAGAGAATTCTTCACTAATCAATTAGAAATTTGCTAAAATTTTAATACTCTGTACATAATAAAGGAATTTTTAGATAACCAGTTCTTGGTATAAAAGTAAAGAGCAATGCATTTTAGATTCGATGTCGTAGTTTGAAATCTGACTGATGATTCTTTACGGGTATTTAAATTAAATTGAAAAATACTAGAATCCAATATATCGTCCGGCCCATGCAATTATTCTTACATTATAAATTTCAAACGACCAATCCCAACTATTGTTCTCTATATTGAAAATTAATAAGAAACCAATTTTTGTATTTTTTTGGTATTTTAGAAAATTCATATGAATTATGTCCCCTTCAATTACAATATTTTTATAAAATAATAAAAATTAGTAAATAAATTTAAAAATCTAAAAATTATTTTTTATAAATTTAATATTAAACATACTGAAAGGTTCATATTGGTCATTTGAAATTTAAAATAGTAGAACGATTGTGTGGGACAGACCCTAATTATATCATATATCGACTCTATACTTTTTCATTTAAATTTAAAATAAGTTAGGGGGCTTAATCATTAATTTATCATATAAAAAATTCTAAAATAAAATAAACATATCACGGACGCTCTAGATCAAGGCGGAAAAAAAAACTCACAATATTAAATAGGTCAATTTAAAACTTAACCTAGATCTATCCATTTATGAGATCTAGTCAAATTACATATCGATGTCTCTAGAATTCTATACATACATGTTACAGTTAAAGAAAATATTACCTTGAAAAAAGATCTAGAATTGTTCATAGAACTCTTGGAATGTTTCTTTTTACAAGGTCGACGTCACTATTTTACTTTATTTAAATTTACAAGGTATTGATATTGATATCAAAGTTATATTTTCTTCCTTAATTGTAATTGTGGAAGACAAGCCAGCCAGATTATAGGAAGTGCGTCCTTCTAGAGAATATATTTCATCGTCTATACTACGACATATAAGTTTGTTAAGACAATTAATCTTGTTAATTTTGATTGACAGTGATACCTTGTTGGTTTATGGACGGTACAGAAGGCATATATTTTTTTTCAGACTTAGTGTCAAACTGCGGTTCGTTGCTGCTTAGATACAAAAGTGATGTTCGAGTGAGACAAATTTTGTATTTTTGTTAACAATATATTTAGCTTTGTCTGTGCTTGCTTTGTTTGTGTACCTTTTATCTTTGTAATTTTTACTTCTCTCCTGATGTAATATTAGTTTGGCTATTTTCAAATAACCTTTACAAATATTACCTTTCTCAGTGCAATTATTTGTTTTTATTCAATTAATTTAATTTAATTGCGAAAAAAATTTATAATATATAATCATTGATAAATCCTAGTGTACCAGAAAAAATCATAAATAAAATTTTCTTATGCTTGAAATCATAAAATTTTGTTATATATTTTGAAATAAATGGCAAAAAGTTAGTTATTGTACCTCTTCACTTTTCTCCTGCACAGAACAACACTTTTGCTCACTTGAGTCACCTCTTGCTTGGAGGAGATTTTTATCAAATTGAAACATGCTAATTGATATCGATAAATATTTCAACTGATTGCTTAGTATCATGGACGAAAAGTAATAATCAGAAAAAAAAAAGAATTAAAATGATGGTCTCACTGTTATTATCCCGAGACAAAAGAAAATTAGAAAACAGATTCTTCGGACAAAAGATCAAAGTTACTGCAACAGATCTTTCTGTCTTCATAGTGTCAAATTTAATAAATACGCTCTATTGCTCTTCTTTCTTAACCGAAAAATAAATGAATAAATAAAAAATAAGCAGCCGACAACGTGACCCGCGCAAAAACACGGTTGAAGGGACTAATTACCGTATTATATAGTTTTTTAATACTCTTACTAATTCCTAATTGCATATTAACCACTAAAAACTAAGTTTGATAAAATTCTATTTTATTATAAGGTCCGCCAATTGTTTTCTTTCAAGATAAACAATTCATGACGGGTATAGAATTGTTGATATGTACACATTAATTTAATAATAAATAATGGTTGGATGTGATCACATTAATCAGTATCATTTTCTTATTTGCTAAGAGAATCTAGAAGTGTTCAACGTTCAGATTTTGTTTCGTTATTTTATTCAAAACTTTATACGCTACACTTAAAGACCCTACTTTTACTCCAATTTCCTGTGATTAGTATTGATTATATATATTTTATGTCCAATAAGTTGAAGCTCGTGATCTTTTCTTTAATAGTTTTCGTCTTATTTTGAACTCTTTAGACCACTTAAAATTGGATAAAGTCCAATTGTACAGCGAATAACATATTTCTTGTCAGAATAGTCATGGTACACGCGTCTGCGGATTGAAGAACTGGTGATTTCTCTTTTATTTTCTAACAATAAGAAAGCGTCATAAAAATCGAAATATCGTTTTCTCTATCTCCAGCTAAACACCAGGCAATTTTTCTGTAATTAATTAACAATTCAAAGCACAGTCATCAAGCCCCGTATCATATCACACCCCAATTTATGCAAAAATTTATTTTTCAGTCCAACAATGACTCACTGTGTGTGTGTGTGTTTTGTTTCTTCATCAATAAATAAATAAATAAATAAATGTTGGGTGAAAGATGGAATTCCTTTATAAATTATTCGCATTGGATTTTAGGAGAATACTCTTAACCATTTATTATTTTCTCATTACTGTCCCGTCAACAAATGGAAATATATTGTGATAGGAAAACCATTATTTTCTCATATTTAATTAATGTTTTTAAATGTTGTGTCAATTAAATTAAAAAAATCAAACCTGTATACATATTTTATTATTTTGAAAGGTTGTCGAGAAAAATTATATTACGTTGAGCTATTCCCTTTTTAATTAATAGGGATTTCGTCCCTTTTTTCTTTTAATTAATGCAATGCAGATTAAAAATACGCTTTTGTAAAATCAAAATTACTTAAGTTGGTCGTCCATAAAATATACAAAAAATTTTAATAATAAAAATCTTAAATTATTAGATGAAAAGCTATGTGATTTGAAATTGGCATAAAACATAACACATATCACAAAGATAAATGATATGGTGTATAGCGATTTATTGAGGGTTTTGTATATTAATTAATTTAAATTTTAGTTTCAAAAACATTTTTATGATATTAAATTATTGAAAGAAATACACGTTAGAACTTTTTTCTATTCAACTATAATCTATAGGGGCAAGTGAAATGTGTCCTAAGATATTAATATATCCTTATAAATGACATAAAAGCATGAGAGTAGCTACCTACAAACTGCAGGTACATTTTGGTGTCTTTGTTTTATCAAATGGCGAATTTGAGTATCACATATCCGTCCTCAATTGATTTTATTAATATTTGTAATGTATAATTGTATATATCCGACCTGTTATTATATAATTTGAACCGACAATGACAACGGCCAGCTCAAACTTAGCTACTAACACTAGATAGAACTTTACATAGATTTATTTTGGATATTTTGAAAGTGATAGTTCGGGTGGAAAGTAGACCACCGCCTCAAATCAAATTTTTTAATGTTAATTATCTTAGGTTCTCTTTGTAGGGACAGCTTTTTATTTCAGTTTATGACTATTAATTAATTTTCATAATCACAACCCAGTATTAAATTTATTTTTTTTCTCGGCTTAAACTTGATCAAGCACTTTTATACATTTCAATTTTATAATAGGTGGAACGAGGAAAAGTATCTCTTTTACTCCTGTGAGTTTCTAGAAACATTCATAAAAATTGCATCAAAATTTTAACAAATTCTTCACCAAATTTTTCCTTGGGTTAAAATGGCGTCTCCAGTATACTGACATGGCGCAAAGCCGCAAATAAAGTAAAAGTTGCTAATACAGTGAAAATTACCACAAAGACCCAAATGGCACGGTAAATTAGGGTAGGGAGGTACAGCTGGACTGATAGACGCATTGGATGCCACGTGTCTCAATGGGGATGGGGCTCGATGCTGCCTCGCTTGCCGTGGCCAATGCTACTTCTCCACCACAATCGGCGGCGGACAGTCCTCACCGTCACATCAAACCGGCAGTGGACGCTTATCAAAAAAATAATAATAATAAAATAAAATAAATGGGGGCAGTGAATTTTTTTTTTTTTTTGATGAATTTGGCAGTGGATACCATTATTTCTTTATTTATAGAAGCATCACTTAATTACATTTTTTTCCCCTAACATAAGAAGTGCACGGCCAGCAGCAACCAGTGTTGTATAAAAACGTTCCTGCGGGATAGCATTAAAAAAAATGTAGTATAAAATTAACGGCCAAAGGGAACTACTAAATGAAATTAATGATTAAAGCGCTATGCATAACTTATTTTATGCAGATCTTATTAATAGTTCATTTGATCTGATTATTCGGACATCAAGCTAATTAATCAATCGATTAATTTAGTAGACAAAGTAGTGTTTTTATTATTTTTTTTTAAGAAAGAAGTGGGTCAAAATCTCCCAACTTATTTGAAATTAAATATTCATAAGAGATCATCTAAGTTGTATTTCGAACTCGCGATCTCTATTCAAGGTGCCTCGTACTTTGTCGAATATACTACTTTGTGTTGTGATAGACCTATCGTTAAGTGTCTAACAAATAAACCGATTTCTACCTAATTTGGTCACGAATGTAACCTTAAGAAGTATAGTCGGGTTGTCGATCTCAGGGACAGATATTTAGGAAACTAAATTCTCAAAAACTCTTAACTAAACTAAATTAAATGATTGATTCAAAGTATTGATTGAAAATTTTGACTAAGAAGTAAAAGTTCTAATGTTTAACAAGTGAAGTTTGATTACAATATCTAACTAATTAGCCTAGGGTTATGGACTTACAACTTGACAGTCACGATTACCGCGACCCGCGAGATCTCTCCGCGGTCCGCGAATAATACGTGTTAAACTATTACTACTTGATTATTATTATCTGATGGTTTGTGAGGAATGTTTCAATCATGTTATGCAGGGGAAAGACTTCAACTTTCGTTCCTTGGTCGATCCTAACCTGAACAGTACTCAAACTTTTCCATACACCTTACTCTCAACTCTCGCATCGACTAAGGGTTGTATGTCTATCTCTTGAGAACTAGGGTTCTATTTCTTCTCAGATCTGGTTAAGTTATCGCCTCTCGGTTCATATAACTTAGGTTTCTCCTCTCGGGTAATCCCTAACCCTAATCATGACAGATTGAGTACTAGACTATTGATCTAGATTTTCATGCCTAACTATTTGATATCAAAGCGGGCAACCGTCGAAACAATCTAACCAAAGAGTCATATGTAAAAACTAAGCATGCAAGAGATAAATCACAAATCAAATAAAAACAAGTCAAGTAATAATAATAAACTAATCAAGAGTTTGTGCCATCTCCCTAGACTACTAAACAACTACTCAGATATAGTCATAAAAGCAACGAGAAATGATAATACAAATAAAATAGACATAGAATACACCAGAAAAATCCTCTATCTACTTGTATGCGCCCTTCTCACGGCCCGCGACTGGAGGTCGCGACCCGTGGGAAATAACTGCCTTCTCGCTCCTCTAACTTCTCTCAGGAGTTGTGTCTAAAATTTGGGATCCCTTCTTCTGAAGTTGAGGTTTGCTTTTATAGGCTTGTAGAAGAGTGTGTCTCGCACCTTTTTGGACCCTGGTCCTCGGAAGGGGGAAATGACCGGATGCTCCCAAGGGGGAAAAAGATATTGCGGACGAGATACCCCTCGATCGTTTCAAAACTCAGACATCGGCACCCACCTGAAAAGGGATGTGAGTATCGAAGTGGTTTCGAACCTCTCGAGAGTTTGATTGTTTACTGCAGGTCCTTTTTTTCCAGTAGGCGCAAGCCCCTACTGTTAATTACCTCTGAACCAAGTCAAGAGCACCTCTAGATCGGGATAGTCAATGGATTAGGCATAACAACTAGCATTCAAACACTTTACCAAAAGATACTAACATTAAAGAACGCAAATAAATAGTGACATAAACAGAGCGGATGATACAACCATGAGAGAATTAACATGATGCAAAACATGATGCAAAGAAATTTAATTCGTATTTAAAATTCCAAAATTTCTGGGGTTTTAATCCCGGGTGGTTAACAATTAACCCTATTTAATAATTTTTTATTTTGTTCCCTTTAAACTATACGCATTGTAAGCCCAAAGAGGACAGACATAGACGTGTAAAGTTTCGGTATTTAGATCATATTAAAGCTTTAAATATTTTAAAACTTTAATTTATCAACGTTTTAAAACTTAGGTCTGTTTGTTGACATGTTAGAATCAAGGTTATCAGACGTTTCTGGAAACCCAGGTATTAAGGCATATAGAGGTTCCGGTCCTTGAACTTGTGTCGATTCTGGTCAACTATTGACGTGTCGAATTTCTGGCCCTGTGACGTGCGAGAGTTAGGTTATAAAACGTTTTAAACTCTGGTATTAAGGCGTGTTTAGAAATTCTGGTCACTTTGGACATTTTAAACCTTAGTCTTCATATGTTTTAGAATTCATCAAATTCTGATTTTCAGACATATTTAAAGTTTGGTCCCTGGATGGTATTTTGTTTCTGGATTTGCTTTACCTTTGGATTTAGGTCTGGGTCTTGAGTTTGGGTTTTCTAGATTTGACTTGGATTTTCTGGGCTCTGATTTGGGTTTAGATTCTTTGGGTTTTGGATTTGATTTGAATCTCTTTGGAATTTAATTTGGGTTTGATTTCCTGGATTTATTGGGTTTGACTTGAGTTTGGATTTCTCTGGAGTTGGGTTTGATTTGAGTTTGGATTTTCTGGATTTGAGTTTGGATTTTGGATTTAAGTTGAGCTTAGATTTTTGGATTTGATTTGATTTTTGTGTTTGAGTTTGAATTTTTTTGAATTTTTGGATCAGGATTTTCTAGGCTTTGTTTTTTTTGATTTGACCTAAGCTGGGGACTTGCGTTTTGAATTTTGATTTAGGTTTGGGTTTCGGATTTAATTTGGTTTTGTGTGTTGATTTGGCTAGGGGCTTTATTTTTTAGATTCCCAGGGATTTTTGCATAAAATTTGTTATTAACGGCAATTTCCGTTTAATTGTACCTGCTGTCCAAGTCATCTTGAGGTACCTGCTGTCAAAGGGGTTCTTACCCTTACACTTTTATGCACCTTTTTATTGAATTTTGATATAATTCAATTTTGGGGTATTTTTGCATTATTAATTTTAATCATTTCCCATGACTTTAATTTTAATTCTCTTTTGGTTGGGGATTTAGACTTAGAGTGTATATGAAAATGTTCCTTATATTTTTCTGGACATTTTGGTATTTTATGGGATTTTTCTGGATTTTCTAGCTATTTTTAATGTATTTTTGAAATTTCAGCAATTTAGAAAAGTTCTGGTTGGTCGAGTGAGGGAGCTGTTTCGTGTTTGGCCGTCAGCGACTCGTTGCATCGACGGCGCCACAGGAGATCAGACAAGTCGCTGGGGTTTGGATTCGATTGGATCACTTGGTCTATGCCCGGGATCGTGCACCGAGCTTATTCAGATTTTCTGGAATTGAATCTTCTCCCCCCTCGTTCGACTGAAGTCATGGTTTCATTCCTTGACTGGACGGCTCCAGTCGTGTACTTCTGACATATTCCGGCAGCCGCAACAACCCTAGATGGCTCATGGAGCTTCGTGGAGACGGCTTGAGTCTACCTCCGCCATCCGTCTGAGTCGCGTCATACGATCTGAGGAGCTCTGACCTCGTCTCAGACTTAGTCTGACAGTAAGCTAAGGCGGCGACTTGGAGCCATGGGCGGCCATTTCTTGCCAGAAACGACTCCTAGAGCGTCGTGAGGATTCCTTAAGGTTGTCTGTGTTGTCAATTTGAGTTGCATTCTCCAACATGAAGGAGTTGACCTCGGTTCCTGCTTAGTCTGACGGAGACCGAGACAATGGTGATGATGACTCCCGGTGGTGAATTGATTTAAAGGAAATACTGAGGAGCATATTGGGAGCATGATGGAGCCCCTGAATACTTCAATTTGGCAACATGGATCTCTGTCACGATGTTTGGTTTTGACTCGAATTGGGTCTGACAATGGTCGAGAAAACGCCACTGTCGGCACACGGCGGTGATTTCCCATCGGTGGACAGCTACCTGAGTATCATGAGAGTGCGAGGAAGATGTCAGGTTCATCAATTTAGCAACAGGTGACTCCATGGTGGCGCTTAGCTTTAGTTCAATTTCTTGGTCTGACGACGGCGAGGTGCAACCTTCAATTGAGCTTTGTTGACAATTGACTAATGCCAGGGAAGCACTGAGTAGCTTCTTTGATCCCTCTTTATTATATTTGTGCCTTTGATTCATTAGCTGGACATCGTAGCCACAAGTCAAAGCTATTGTCTGTTTGCAAAGTTTTTTTTTGTTTTTGAAATACATGTGGTAGAGTCAAACGCATACTCCTTTTATCTATTCATTTCACTTTTGGATTTTTGTTTGGAAATTCCTTTACTGTCCAGTCAACGAAAGTCAAACAGTCCCTTAATTATTATTTTCATCAAGCTCATCTCTAAGTCCAGAGGAGCTAACAAATTTTATTTTCTGTTTGATATGAGCGCATGTGGAACTTGAATGAATATGCAGATACAATGTATGATGCACAAATTTATTCTATGGCCTTAATACTTTCATGTTAATGAGTCTCCCGTACCCCTTTTTGTTTCCCAATCTGGTTAATGCTTCTAAGCATTTTATTTGGATTAAACTTTGATGATGATTTTTTTTTTAATTAAACTGGGTCTTAGCATATCGCCATGATGATTAAACTTGACATTCACTGACATTATGGACTACATGTGGCTAAATGACTTGACCAGAATTCACTGTTCCAACTTTATCTCAAAAGAAAACTAACTATACTTAAGGCTCTTATGCGTGTTTGTGGCAATTGTTTTTTTTTTTATGACCTATACTATGTACATATGTTTTTTTTGTTTGGTCACTATTATTATTTTTGTTCATGACATATAACCCTGTGTACTGGAAAATAAAGTATTTGTTGTTACTGCTACATATGTATCTTTCTGAAACTCCCCCTTCCTTTTTTAGATGTGCCCTTACTAAAACCTAATTATCCTTTTTGTCCTATAGTCTTGTTCCAATTTTATTGTGCATTTTAGTCCCTTTGTTTTACTGAAATTAATCATGTATGCAATGACATTTCCTTAAGCCTACCAAACATGGATATATTTACTACTACTTCACCTGCTATATCTCCACCTTTGATACATGCTCGTAGGCATGAAATCTAGATGTTTCAAAGCAGATGCAACATAACTGAAACATTTCTTTATTAAATCAGCCATGTACAGGTTGAATACTTGCTCACAGGCAAGAAATCCAGACATGTCCATGGCTGGTTTGCTTATTAAATGTTGTACAGACTATTAATACTCATTTATTTCAGTTTATTGAACCAACCATGTACACGTCGAGTACTGGCTCACAGGCAAGAAACCCAACATGTCCATGGTTAATTAAAATTTTTATGTGCTATGCATGGGATGATTCTTTCATGAGTCATGATGCAAAAAGGATGACATTAGTTCATTTAACTGACTGAATCAGTTGAGTACACACCCAGACACTTGCTCACAGGCAAGAAACCTGGGTGCTTCTTCAGTTGATCCATTTATTGAGTGTTGCACAGATGACAATTTCATGAATATGATGCACCAGAAAAGAACAAGAAGGGAAAAGAAGAACAAAAAAAAAAAAAGTTCAATTTCAAGCTGCCCCCTCTTTTTTTTAAGCTCAATTAATTAAAGAAATAAGAAAAATTTGGCCTACTATGATTAAAGAAGACTGATTATAATCTGTATACAGAGATTTATGAGATAGAAAAGAAAAATGCATCATCAAAACGATTTTATTGAAGTTGAAACAGAATAATACATCATTTTTTTTTTTTACCTTCTTTGTTTAGAAGTTCTAATAAACTACAAAGTGTCGGCTAGAAAATAAAACTGGGGGGGGGGGGGTTCTTCTATCTCCTGATGCCTTCTTTTATAGGCAATTGGCTAGGGTTTGCTTCAGCTGTCCTTGCTACGTGGCACTTTCTCCATGTTCTGATGTGTGATGGAGAGCTGTGATGCTCAGATGCTAAACCGCCTCACTTTCCTATATCTTGGTTAACTTCCATTTTCTACTGCCCCAGTCACATATAAGTATGACGAGTGGGTCCATAGGTCTTGTTGTGTGACATCTGGATGGCATATTTCTACCTCATTTTACTGAATGTGTTTGGAGAAGGGGATTACTTGGGCGCCAATTATCCATGTGGACAGGTGGCAAGCATCAGACCACTGTAAATTGTATATAGGGGGAGTTAGTATCATACATGATATTTCCTGTGTTTCCCTGGTTGCACAGGCTTGATGATTATCCAAGGACTTCTTTAGTCCTCTCCATTTGTACCATGGTATCCAATTGATACATCAATGTCTGGTGTAGCCTTGTGTGCCACCAATTAGTTGTGAGACTATGCAGGGGGTCCCATAACATTCCATTGAACCAAACTAAAGTTACATGGGGGCAATTGGGTAATTTGTAGGCCATCTTTCATGCTAATCCTACCCAATTTGTAGCTGTGAGAGGTATTAAGTAGTTCTTTGAACCATTAATTCCCTTTTTACCCTTTCAGCATTATACATTTCAGTCTCTATTTCATTACATTTTTATTTGGTAAAATTTCTTTCAATTCAACCTAAGCTTCATTGGCATTGGCCAATTCTGCTGTTTGGTATTGAGGCAAATTTGCATCTACACTGTGCAGTGCACCTCTTCTAGCGCCAGAGAATGTAAGATGTTCTGTGGCCTCATTACTGGTTGATGTTTTGATCATGCAATCGATCTGGTAAGGCATCACTCTTCCTTTCCTTTGTTATCTTCATGCATTATGAGCCCTTGGATGCACAAAATTTGTTGTATAAGTGTCTTTGATATACTTCCCCTTCTGTATCACATCCCTGCATGGTACAATTTTGTTTTATACCGCAGTAGAAAGGGCATGAAGTATGAGGGTCACTGTCATTCTTTTTCACTCATCAGAGGCATCCAACGGCTATCAAACATGCATGGCCTCATATCCTCTATCAAGCCTAGGAGTCTCCTCAGGCGTAGGAATCACTTTGCAGGCGTCAGAGTCGACAGGAGGGGTGGATTTCATCTCCATTTTAGTGGCAGTAATGCAATTTCTTCACTGGACATCTCCAGTGTGTGTACCGCTACTGAAATTCTGGCTTTATGTAGCTCTTTTACCTCCTTTGAGCATGCACCCACACTCGTTTGATGGTAGAGAGTACCAGCTAGAAGTGGCATACCCTCTTTCCTTCTTCATTTCAAACTTCCCAATTAAGTCGAGCTCGCCGCCATGGCCAGTGGTAGTTCTCCCTCTCCTCAACAAAATTGATGCCTCATAGCCTATTACAGTCCCCTTGGGCACCCCGGAGAAGCTTTTAAGGTCATATACATTGTCAATTTCTCATCAATTTTGAGTAATCTTGTATTTCCATTCTCCGCTATCCGTTTAGCACCCTCACCAAATCAATGTTTACAAATCCTTTCCCTACTCAAGTTTGGTGTCGCCGTGATCAGGGGAACATCGTCTACACAGCGGTGAGGTCGGTTCCGGGAATGGTGGCGCGAGGCGGCGACGGAGCTCCTTTCTTCACCGATGGCACATCCTTTCTATTTTAGATAGGTATTCTTTCATTATTTTTTATCTCTTTTTAACTAATAACGGTAATCGGGGCCCGCAGCTACTGGCCAATCAGGCGTCGCCACGTGTTGAGTCCATTCCACGCCTAATTTGCGTCGATGCGTCTAGGCTCGACGCTGTATACGCGTCTGAATCTGATATTAATTGAATATGGGTTTGTTTGAATGGGCCAATTTGTTTTGGGCTTGGTTTAATCTTGCACGGGCCTCATTCAATTAATTTGAATGGACTAATTTCAGGTAACAGGCGTGGGCCTTAATTTTAATCCCATCCAATTGTCCAATATGCCAATCCAATTTAGCAATGAGCCCATGTCAAATACATAGGTTTGTTTGGTTGTTTCCGGTGCAGGGTTGTCTGTACTCGTCACCGTATTGGGCTTCGTCTGTATACTGGAATTTTGCATCGCTTAATCTTAAACACATTTGCATGGTGTATAGCCATCATTTAATTTTTGTTATAATTGATTAATTAATTAATTAATCCATTAATTATGTGGGTATTGACATATTTCACATAATCTCGATTAATTAATTAATAAATTGTTTAGCGGGGCCTTTGGTGTGGGATTTGGTATGAAACTTTTAGAAAATGTATAATGTTTGACCATCATACAATTTCCATCTCTTTTTTCCTATATAATTAATTAACTAATTAATTATGCGAGTTTTTGGCATTTTTCACATAATCTAATTAATTAATCAATCACTTAGTAATTTGGCGGGTTTTATTTTGAGTCCCTTAGAAAAATGTACAGTGTGCACTTTTTTACACAATTTCCATTTTTTAGGGCCCTTTATAATTAACCTTTATAATTAACTAATTAATTAATTATGCAAGTTTTGTCATGCTTCACATAATTAAATTAATTAATTAATTAATCATTTGGTGGGTTCTTAGAAAATGTACAATGTTTGACCATTATACAATTTTTCATCTTGCTCTTTTCTTCTTCTTTTATATAATTAATCAATTAATTAGTTATATGGGATTTCAGTACTTTCCATATAACTTAATTAATTAATCAATTTCTCAGTGATTTGGCAGGCTTTGGTTTGAGTCCCTAAAAATTTTACACAAATTTTATTTTTAGGGCCCTCCATTTTTAATTAATTAATTAATTAATTATGTGAGCATTTGGCATATTTCACATAATTTTAATCAATTAATTAACTATTTTATATATTTGTGGGTTTTATCGTCTTGTCTGTGAGTTTCCTGCTGTTTGAAGAATAGGTCGTGTTTATGAGTTTTATTTCTCGATGTAACACTTCCTTCATTTGCAGGTTTACTTGAAGATTCCGTCATTCTCTCAAGCAGCAAAATTTGGAGGCAAACAGAGTGCTAGAGAGAGGAATAACCGTCCAAATACGCTCAAAACTGCTGCCAAAAGAAACCAACTCGAAAGGCCATAACTGCCAAATCTTCTGGAATCTTAAAGTCGGTTATGCTCGCGGTCTGTGGTGAGTCTCCAAGGTCCGTGAGTAATGTCTTCAAGAAGCTCCAAAATACAGCATCTCTCTCCGTCTTCAATGCCTTCTCCTGTACAAAAAGTTGTCGGGTGACGACAACAACTCTATCTAAACACAAATGCAAGCTAAGTTAGATGAAAACACAAGAAATTAAGTTAAGTTCGGTTCCAAATGAGGTCAAAATATAAGTATAGAATATGCTTATCATGTTGCTCATCCAATCTTATTTACCCGAAATTTTTTATTAATTATTGCAAAATATTATGGTCAAATCGATATGCATGGAGAGTTCCATCAAACTCGATCATATCTCGATATGAAAATTTCAAATGATTTATTCGAATGTCCAATGTGATCTTTATATTGAATTTTTATTACCAACAACATTCTACATTTTTTTTTCAAATATTTTAAATATCTTTTTGGATTTTTAAAGGGACCTGTTATTGAAAGGTCTAGAACTAGTTAGATTGGTAATTTTTTTAAACTATGAAAAAATAGTAAAAAATTAGAAATTACATAAAATTTTATTGAAAGTGAGTTTCAATACAAATGGACGGTTTAAATTGGTCGTTTGAAGTTTTTATTTTGAAAAAATGATCGAATTTGACAGAATCCTACGTCCATATCGTTTTGGTCGTAGCATTTTTCTTAATTATTTTATATTGTATAAAATCTAGACTTCTCTTAATAATTTTAGGAAATTATTTGGAGTCATCCATCCTAGCGGCGTCCCGAGGGAGCACTTCCCTCCCTTTCGCGTCTCCCTGTGTTGTCTATTAGACGGTCAACATATACTAAAAGGATATATTGATATAACTTATAAGTGTAATATTTGATCTTCGGAACAAATGGGTGACGATATAACGTCATGTAATAGAGAAAAGACAATATAATGCATAATTATATATAAAAAAAATAATGTAAGATAATGTGCATACGAAATAAAACCGATTTAGTTATTACATGTTGACGTAGATTAATCCAAGTATTAAAGCAATTTCAATATTGTACATATAAACAAAATACCATATCGGAGAACGATTCTCTATCATTCAACATATAAATAATACAAAAATTAAACAGTACATGTGCAATTTAATTTTTTTTCAAAAAATACAATTATTTAGAAAAGGTATAAACGAAATTATGAAAATTTAATGTGAATTAACTAATATATATGTGGACGTGCTTTCTATATGGATTTTGGGAGATAGTTTTGTAGAATATATCTATTATATGAAAATTGATGTAATATCCCATAAGCGTAATGTACAAGTATCAAATAAATATTAACATTGGATAAATATATTCTACGGATATAATTAAGCGCGCGAAGTATCAAAATAGCATAAATAAGATTGTAGAGTTATCTTTTTTTTTTTTTTTTAACTTTGGTTAGAAATGTATAATTGGGCTCGAGTCATGCCTGGTTGAGTCACAGAGAAACTAATTCAATTTCCATCCTATTTTAAGAGGTAGAATTGCAGGGTTACGTTGCAACACCTCAAACCAAACAATGCATAACCACCATAAAAAAAAAAAAAAAAAAAAAAAAATTCTAAAAAATCAATCATAGATTCGCATGCAATAAAATTACTAAAATAAAATATCAAAAACGCAGTAGGAAACTAAACACAACAGTATCTGCATATAGCCATATACTATACTAGTACTGCCGTTATGTTTGATTATTCAATTGTCGCTCAATCGTAAGATATTTCGGCGGTCTGTTACCAACACTTATATCATCCTATATCGAAAAAAAAAATTGGGTACTAATCATCATAAATTAATTTTAGTTAACCAAGGAAAATCTCGTGGATTTCGCAACCCATTTAATGATTTCTAATAGAATCCGAAAAGCTTATGCAAACGCTCTTCTAGAAAGACACTTGTCCATGTTCGTGTGCTTAATTATTAAATATACCTTAAAATGTATTTATTAAGGAAGGGCTCCAATTTGTTCATGCACATACAAAAATAAGCCGCATGCATATTGGGTCAAAGGTGCGTGGTATCATAACATAATGCTAGTGTACCGGTCACGGCGCCCAATGGGCTTGCTCTTTTCAAGTGGCGTGACATTGCTTGTGTGAATAAATTTGTAAATTACAAAAGCATTTATTTTTGCATATCATACTTTTAGAATGAAATTCTTGTAAAACGACCAATACAAAAATATTCATTTCTTTTTCTTTCTTTTTTTAGGTTTTCGTTATTTGAATTATTCTAAACGTGCCATACATAATGCTAGAATTATTCAAAGTAAATTACTTTAATATAAATATGCCATAAATGCCAAGTGTTTTACATTAAAAATATTAATTTTGTTATATAAATTGCAAATTGCTCTTAATTTTAGGGAAAAAATATTTCAATAACGGAAGCAAATTGCAGTATGAACAATATTACCAATTACATAATTCGTACATTCATGATATAATTCTGCAGTCAATTATATATGCAAATCTAACAATTAAATATCTTCTGATTTAAAGAAAAAATAACAAATTAAAAATTCTGGCTAGTTTTTTTTTTCCTTCTATTTTCTGAAGCATCTAATAGTACGACAGAACAATTTCGTCCGGGACTTTCCTCGAATGTTCTAATTGTGATCGATTATTAGGGAATTTTTGGTGCTCTTTGGGTACAAAAAGGAAACACCAAATTTGGGGATGCATAATTCCATAAAAGCAAGAATTTAAAAGGACACATGTTGAATTCACTCAAAGAAGAGGTGCACGCAGTACAGCCGCCAGGTGTCTCTTCCCCTCTCCCCCCGGATTTACCCTCCTTAAATTATTGCATACTCACAAGAAATAAAACCATTTTCTCAACACGATCACGATGGAATGGTCATCTCCAGTCATAAACTGGAGATGTATATTATATTGCAGTGTTTAACGGTTACCCTCCACACTACGTCTACCTTTCCATTTTACCCTTTCTCCTTCTCTGTTGTGACACTGTTCGGTAGGCCCCAATTTCCGTTCAAAATTTGGTTATAAATACCCCTCCATCGATCCTTCTTTACAACCCAATCATCACGCCTTCATCCGACTCTCTCTCTCTTTCTTTCCCTCTCTCTTTGTGCTTTTCTCTATTCTAGTATCTCTTCTTGTTCAAACTTCAAACTTGCTGTCATAACATACAAAGAAAAATAAGAATTCAAGTCGATATATTGAAGAGAATATGGCTGTCGTTATTAGAGAATATGATCCAACGAAAGACCGGTTGGGAGCCGAAGAGGTGGACCGGGTCTGTGAAGTAGGGCCAAGTGGTACGATGTCCCTATACACCGATCACCTCGGCGAACCATTAGCCCGCATCCGCAATTCTCCTGCATATCTCATGCTGGTACTTGAGCTCTCACTTTGCTTGACACCATTGTCATTTTACTAATTTTTCTTTATCTAGTTCTGAAAACCAATGCCCTATGCTTTCGTATTTCTAATTTAGGTCGCTGAGACAACGGGTCCAACAAAGCAGATTGTCGGGCTGGTACGCGGTACTGTGAAAATGGTCACTTGCGGTAAGAAGACTAAGCGCGGGGCCAAAATTAGTAGTCCTATCTACACTAAGGTGGGCTACATTCTTGGTTTGAGAATCTGCCCTTCACACCGGTAAGTGAAACTGCCTCCAACCAAACTTGCTTCTTGCCATTTACAAGTTGCATTATATTATTCTACTTATCTCATGTGCTTATGTACCTGTGTTTCAGGAGGATGGGTATTGGTCTGATGCTTGTACGTCGAATGGAGGATTGGTTCAAGGAAAAAGGTGCTGAGTATTCTTATATGGCAACCGAGAAAGACAATGAGGCATCAGTACGACTCTTTACCGGTCGATGTGGCTACAGCAAGTTTCGCACTCCATCTATCCTAGCACATCCAGTATATGCACACCGTCGTCGCATATCCCGCCATGCTTCAATTGTCCAACTATCCCTCTCTGATGCAGAGGCTCTGTACCGGGCCCGTTTCGCGCTGACTGAGTTCTTCCCTCACGACATTGACAAGGTTCTTGCAAACCCTCTCACGCTTGGTACATTTCTGGCAGTATCTGAGAACAATTACCAGTGGCCAGGTATCGAGGCATTTCTAAAGAATCCACCAGAGAGTTGGGCAGTAGTCAGTGTGTGGGACCTTGACAGTGTGTTTCGATTGGAGCTGCGCGGTGCCCCTGCTCTCTGGAGAAGTGTAGCAGCTGTAAGTAGAGCGGTTGATCGGATGGCACCATGGTTGAATGTACCTGCCATACCAAATATATTTAGATCATTTGGTACATGGTTCATGTATGGTTTGGGAGGAGAAGGAACCAAGAAGGCGAGAATGGTGCGATCTCTTTGCGCGTATGTTCACAACAAGGCGCGAGGCAGGGTTTCTGTGCTCGCAACTGAAGTGGCGGCAAGTGACCCGATTCGGAAGGCGGTACCGAAATGGAAGAGATTGTCTTGTGATGAGGACTTGTGGTGTCTGAAGAGGCTTGGGGAGGAGTACAGTGACGGAGAGGTGGGGGATTGGACCAAGTCAACGCCTGGGTCCACCATTTTTGTTGACCCCAGAGAGGTATGAGATGTTTTGGATAGACTTGGTCTATTGTTATTTATTGTGGACTAGACCTATTCGGAATATGTTCGAGTAGTGAAATTTGACAGGCCTTGAAGAATGTAAGGTTCTTCTTGGCCTAGGAACTTTCACTCTTATTTGTTAGTTACGTATGGAAGGAATATAAAAGTTATGGTAGTGCGTATAAACATTAAAAACTTTGTTAAATGTATGTAGTAGTAGTAGTTATATTTTACTACACTACATGCAATAAACAAAGAAGACAATTTCTTTCCTCCATGTGTAACTAATATATTTTTTATTATTCTGAATTGGTATAATCTGCAAGTTTCGTCACTATAGACCAGGTCTACCATTGCATTACTTTGTACATATTGGGTATGATTAAAAGTTCATTAATGGGGTATATGAAGTAAATGGAGCCGCCGCCAAAATATGAGAGAGAAGATGGTGACGTGGAGGCAGTTTTAATAGGCTATATTCCATTTGGTTGATTTTCTGTTTTGTTTTTGTTTGGTTTTGTTGTATGTGGGGTTGACAAATTTTGTAAAGATTTACATAGAAGATATGGAAATATGTGGATGTTAACCCTTACGAATGATGTAATGAGAGCTAATTATTTCTAGTAAATCATGCAGTTCTTCTTACGATTGCGATTTTCTCTTATGTCTTTTTTTCTTTCGTTAATTATCTACTTGAGCAAAAAATCATCTTAATTAGGATAATCATAAATATTATCTTCTAATAAAAAAAGATGTCACTATGTCAGATATGCTTTATACATGAAGGAACATGGATGATGAATGCACTCTGTATCATTGAATAATTAAGAAGAGGAGTACACGGAGAATTAAGAAATTTCAATTAACGAATGTAGATTGATTACATTGGTACCTAAATCCAACAGTATAGTTGCCCAACATTCTGCCCAACAAAAAGTTCTGGATTGACGTTTGTGATGCATATTGTTGAAATGGTTTTGAGGTACGAAATCATACTATGAATTAATAGCTTAATATAATTAGCTGTCACTATTCTTTTGAATTAACATACTTGGTTATCGCTTATGTAAGAACCTTTTTGAAAGCAAACAAGTGTTAAAGTTAGTCAAGCCGCTATGACAATAGTGAAGTTGATAGCAACGGTTGCATACAAAACATATTCCCGCTTACGAGGAAAAGATTCTAGAAAATTTTTATTCATCAAGTTCTTCTAATGAAAAATTTTATATTCAGGAACTCTGTTATTCTAATGTAGTTCACTTACTACTTTCTGCATTTATTGATATTTATTGTTACCTAACCAAAATCTTCCTTTCAAGTGTGCACGTGATAAATCTGCATTGTTCGTCAAGTCCACACCACTCATTTCTGAAACAAATATTCAATTACACCCTATATTGGGTGCATATTCAATTAAGTACTTGGTGGAAATTTGGCACTAATTATCTTTGAAAGTATAAAATTCAAGAATAAAAGTTTTCGCGTCTCGTCTAATTGAATAAGGGTAGATAGGTGCATGATAAATTCTAAGGAAAAAGCTCTTGTGTTGTGTTTTGCTGAAGGGTGTACGTTTGTCGATGATAAAACTATAATACTACAATCTTTGTTAAGAAAATGTATCTAAACTGTTTCAAATTAATTTTTCGAACTTCCACAATGTAATTTGAATCAGTTTGCAAACATTTTAAATATAGATTCTAAACTATCGATTTACACTGTCAATGCGACTTACATATTAAAACATTTTAGAAAAATTGTTTATCTTGTTAATCCGAGGATAAAGATATATATTAATTAGATATTGAGAAAACTCTGTTGTCCTAAAATTTTTAGATATTAGAGAAAACATTGGAAAATTTTCGAAATACAAACATTTTTAAATCCATTCACTTTTTATAGTTCAAAAAACTATGATGTGGAAAATCGGCAAAGTGTTATAATCTGGATAGTCTAATAAAAAAGATCTTAAAAGAAAAAAAAATGTCCCTTTAAATGAAGCATTTTTCCCATCAGGGTATAACAATAAAAATTGTAGCCGGGTATAATAACTATTCATTTTTTAATATATCTAAAAAAACATTGCTTTCTGGATTTACGTACGAAAATCAAATTTTAGGATTTCGAATTACATATTTTAATTTTAGACTTGTTTTCGTTCTTTTTATTCTCTAAAGCAGCTAATATTTCTTCTTTAATAATTTCTTTCAAAGGTAATATGCACATTAGCATGTGTAGCAAATTTAATTAAAATTAAGGTGCATTTAATGTGACCTGACCTTCTAAAGGTCATCACAATTCTGAGTTTGACAGTTATTAATTTGCTAGCAATCGTTTTGTGTTGATAAATTAAAGATCAACCCGATGTTGAGAATCGGAGAATCCAAACTTCTGGACAGCGAACAGGCCAAAGACGTGCATAATTTGTAACTACGACAGGTGTACAATTTTAAGCCTAATTCTGCCAAACCGGCAGGATGTTTGTACCTAAACGCGCATGTTTGTCTAAAGTTATGAGAGTGTCTTGCGATGATTAAATAGTTTTAGTTTAATAATGTCTTTATGTAACTATGAAAAGTCACATTGCAGACTTTGAGGTAGAACTTCACCTAGTAGCCCCCTGAATACATAAGCTTTCTAGACACTGCGTTTAATAATACCGAATCATATCATCTCAAACATCTGCGTACTCGGATGTATTTTTTTTTTTTTTTTTTTGGCTGCAAATCTGTTTCGTATGTTGTGAAAACGATGAACACAATTCAAGTAAACCACCTATTGATCTAGTGTTGAAAAGCAATACTTCTTGAATGAAAAGGTTGTACGTTCGAAATCCAACTTAGAGGGTCCTATATGAATATTTAATTTAAAAATAAATTGGAGATTTCACGACAAATTTATCTTAAGGAAAAAAAAAAAAAAAGCTGCGGGATAACCTCCATCTTCTGAAAGAACTTTCCTTGCTCAATTTCTCAAACTGCTAGCCATAATTACCTCTATTACTCCACATCCAATGGGATATTAATGTTCACACATGTTTGATTTGGAACTTCGATTGAATCACTCTGTTGTTTGGATATTTTGGTATTTTAATCACGTTTATTTTGAAAAGCAGCATACATACATCTGCACTGTTTAACGTTCGTGAGCTTATACAATGCCCCTACTTAAAAGAAAAAAAAATATTTTGAAATCGCTCTTTGATAAATGAAACATCACTAGCTAGTCCAAAAAGGAGTTTTTTGCAAAGTCTAATTAGTGACTGTTATGGTCATAACAGTCACTGAAAAAAAAAGGACAGTGGCATTGTTGTAATTATGTTGAACAAATTTAGATAAAAAAGTTTTAACAAAAACTGAGAAATTATTTAGTGATTTTGTTTTTGAAAAGAATCATCACTGAATTGAAAATAGAAACTCAAACAATCTACACCTAAAAAAACATTTTCAAATATTTCTTGACAAAATAAAAAGAAAAGGATTTTAATTCTTTTATTTTTCGACTTCCACCGTCTCTTCTTTTTCAAAATTAGGAACTCATATATCGAAACATATTGTTTGGCATGTTTTATATCATTTTCTATGTACAAACTTACTGTATATTGTTTTTTATTTTGATTAGCATATTTTTTAAGGTCAGGCGGCAAAGTACCACGCCGACAAATTTTATTAAATAAAAAATATTTACACAAGGAGAAAAAAAAAAAAAAGGGGAAATCTAAAGCCTATACATGTTGTACTAAAATCCTAAGTAAAAGCAAAAAGACAGAAAAACAAAAAACTAGGCATGTTTCGTCTAAGAGTGTACACATGCACAATCTATTTGAAAAATAGACCTGGAGGTTTGAAAATTATACAGTATGAAAAACTTTTAAACACTGACCTTTCAACATATTAAAAATTATTAATCTAGGTTGTTTAGTCTAGTGGTTTCGCTCTATTATATCAGCCATGTGGTCCTTGGTTCTATTCACGGAGAGAGCATTTATTTTCAAATTTCTTATAACAAAATTGTTGGTTTCAAACAAATCTTAAAAAAAAAACATATTGACAATTATTAAAATTAAGTCGAAATTTAATACTTGATGTATATGCAGATTTTAGTAATCTTAAATGTGACGTTTTAAGTGTTATTTAAATTTTAATTTTATTATTAAAAATACAGAAAAATAAAAACACAATAATGAAAAAATAATATATAACATTCCCATCCTTCTAAAATAAATATAAAGTTCTGGTCCGAATCGGACTAATGCAAATTAACATAAACAAACATCCTAGGATTGCAATGGTGTCGTACCTAGGTTATTGACCGACAATTTTGACAACGATGCGACTAATTAATTAACTACTTAGGTCTGGGCTGGAAGTCATGTTATGTATGGAGTCGGTTACCTTCACCGAGAATCAATGTGCCTAATAGGAAGTTTCTGCAAAAAACAATTGAGATCAACTGTTAATTAATCATAATATCCTTATCCTTTTTAAGTTTTGTTACAAAAAATGGAATAGCGGCAGCACTCCACCAGTTCTAATTTCTTCTTTATACTAATTGCAGGTATGGTTGAATAATTAGTAGCATAAATGTCAAGTGATGTATACACACTGGCTACCTCAAGGTTGGAATAAAATATCAAGAGAGATGCTCCCTATTTCTGCTGGCATTACATAATGGGGCGAATGAACACAATAGTGAGTTGATACTGATGTTAGTTCTACTATTGATTTAGATATTAAAATTTATAATTTCAATTTTTTTTTAAGATGACAGCCGTTTAATTTTCAAAAACATGACTTGCATTTGATTTACTAAGAATTAGAACTAAATTGATTTTAAAGACATAACAAGCATTGCACACTTGAATCGGACATAAATTAGAACTGGTTTGAATAGGTTTTTAAAAGGTTAAAATTGGAGTCTGAAACTCGAGGAGTGATATTATTATATTTTTTAACCTTCAAACAAAAAAGTTATTATTATATATATTTTTTCATTGAAAAATAGATAGAGGATTTGCGCTAATCTGTAGTGTAAGATTGAAATATTCATAAACTAGTGAACTACGTATGTGTATGAGTTTGCAAACTATTTCCGAACAAGTTGGATCTAGCCTTAGTTTGATTTTTGAGTGTTTCGAAATCAACAACTTAAATTAGTTTGTTAAAAGTTCCAAATTGATCATGATTCAAATGAATAAATCACAAATAATTATCGAATCCAACATAAACGAATCATATGGTGCAAAATTTTGTTGCCATCCCTAACTTAGGTTTAAATTTTAGTAGGACCAGAATTTTCACAAAATGACCCTTTGAGAATTCAAAATTTTAAAAGCCGACCGCTATGTACCCAAAAATGCCCCCAAAATTATAGGTTATCACATCAATAGCAGAATTTGAATGAGTTCCTAAAATTTGAGCAAGTCGCTTTCATCCTTCCGTTGCAAAATTACCTGATCACCATACAGTATTGGGTCCCACGAATCAGTTAGTATCTAAGAGTCCAATCAATTATGCACACTCGTAATATAATTTTGAAGAACGACCTTAATTCGTAACACTACAACAAGAAAGGCATTTAGCAAGACTAGGATTGCAAGAATTTTCATTTGTCTTGCCAGTTTAATGTTTCGGCAAGATTAAGTCGCTAGAGTACTTATCATGTAGCAAAGAAGAAGATTATTGCAACACTAATTGCAAAAGCAAATCTGGTCTAGCATAATATCGGTTTAGCGTCTACTTTAACCGTCTACTTTTTTCCCAGTGGCGCCAATAGTTTGGCCTTCCCGCAATTTTTATACCAAAATTTGGCTTAGCCTTCTTTCAATTAACGCTAGCTTTTTTATATTACAGAGGACGCATGATATATACTTCAAATTTTTTTATTTGCAAAAAATCAAGATTTGAACCGTAGAACTGCAACAACTTCAATAAATTTTCATTTTGACATTGGAACCAATTACGTTATTGCTTGTTTTATTTTTATAAATGAAAATTTATTTGTATATATTTCGAATATGAAAATCTACAAGAGTTACGATTTGTTTTTTTGGATCTTCTGTGGTTTTTATAGCGTAGCTTTCCTGTAGTCAACAAAATGATGTTCACATCATAGTGGCACACAAAGTATTATATAGTACTATCAAATTAAATGTTGTATAGTTGGACCGCAAAAAATCGAACAGATCAATAACTGCGAATTTTTTTTTCCAGGAAAAAACAACTGCAAAACTCACGTAGCCGCGTGCTTGCTTCCAAGCAGATAAGTAGAGATTTTCAATGGCATCTTTGAGTGTTCATCAATGTGCAAGATAGTGACACTACTGTTGTGTAGAGGCAACACATAGGATGATAGGACTATGCTGAAGTTCATGTGACAAGACCAATATTTTTTTTTTTGGAAAAAAGGACAGCCACTCTCTCACCCTTTTTCGACGCGTTTTTCGCATTTTTGGATAACTTTTTTCTGCTCCACTTTTCCACTAATTGCATAACTGTTATTTTAAATTATAGTTATAACTGTTACTTAATGAAAATTAATTACAACTACTAAAAACTATTATCACTTATATTAATATAGGATATATTGTTACTTATATATAACTATATTAATTTTGTTATTAACATTAGTTTCTATTCCTAATTATAGCATAAATTATAAAATTAATGAGGGAATAATTATAACATAAGAAATTGGATTCTTAAAAAATTATTCATTAAATAACACGATCCATATTTATTTAAGTATATGTAATCATGTTGCCTGCATAATTAGGCAAAAAAAAAAAAGTACATTGATTGATGCTATACAAGTACTGCTTCCCCCTTCGCTAAATATTGTTTTATAATTTTTTCTTTCTTTATAATTTAAGATAAGATTGATACGGTGCATTATAATGTGTAAATTTTTTCGGGGGACGATTTTTTGATAAATGGCGCTAAAATTAGTTAGCTAATGATTTTTCATATCAATTAACGGAAGAAATGTAAAAAACATAAATAACTTCCCACTACGTAAATAACTTCCCACTATGTAAATAACTTTCCAGTCCCACTACGTACATAACTTCCTTCTATGTAAATAACCTCCCATCCACACTAAGTAAATAATCTTCCACAACCCATCTCATTAATTGTATGCCCAAATCCCATTCCCGCCACATTTCGTGATTTCTAATTTAATATAATTATTATAAATTAATTAATTATATTAATAAATAAAAATAATAATTTACGGATGCTAGTGCATGAACGGCTGTAGCATTTTTTTCATTGATCTTCGTCTATTCTAGTTAAGGTTGACTCCCGTTCTCCAATCGTGCGTGTCGTGTTGTGTCGTGTCGTATCGTGTCAAATACGATTGTGTCGTGCGGTGTTGACACGTACTACCTTTTTAATTGTGTCGTGTCATATAGTGATGAGTGGTGAGAAGAGACAACACAACACGCATTTTGACACAACATGATTCACACAGGCCTGATCACAATCCTTTTTTTTTAACGTAGGATTTCAATTCATTTCATTTCATTGGAAAATTCTTGATCACAATGAGCGGATTTGATGTCATTTGGTTGGAATTCCTATGTAATTAGGTCTAACGAAATCCTATGAAATCTTACGAAATCAATTCAAATGAAATGAAATGAAATGAAATGAAATCCCGAGTAAAAATCATTGTGATCAGGGCCACAATCGTATCGTGTTGACACGTCATGTTACTTGTGTCAAATCATTTAAGAAACATTTCTTTATTTATTATAATAATTTATTAAAATTATTAAAATATTAAAATAGAGAAAAAAAATATTGTTCCTGTTTATTTGGCTATTCTACAAATTCAATATATATGATAGTACAAAATTGCCAGAATATTTTTGTTGAAATATTAATTGATGATTTAATTTTTTTCTGCGTCATTTTTTGTTCTTCGAACATAATAAAAAAATAACATGTTTTAAAAAAAATGAAAATAGACATTAAAAAAGGAAATAGGTTATAAATAGAGTTTTCATATAAAATCAATTTAAATAATTATTTTAAAAATAATTAAAAAAATAAAAGTAAAAGGTATTTTTATGTGTTATTAATTATGATACTATTTTTGGTAATGTTAAAAAAAATCATGTTGTCATATCGTGTTGCGCATTGAGTCGTGCCATGTCATTATATTATTTAATAAAATAATGATAATAAAAAATTAGAGAATTTATTGAACTTATGTTATGTAAAATACATATATGATATATATGAAACTATATTTAATTTAAAAATAAAAGTATACATGTAATTAAATTATTTAATACAATTAATAAAATAAAAAACTAAAGAATTTATTGAAATTATGTTATGTAAAACACATATATAATATATATGTAAGTATATTTAAGGTAGAAACAAAAGTATACATGTAATTACATTATTTAATAAAATAAAAAATTATTGAATTTATTGAACTAGTGTTACGTAAAATACATATTTATATTGAGTAATGTTAGAGTAAAACGCATTTGACACGTAAGCCCGTCAAACAGGATCTAATCTTGATTTTTACTATTACAACATCTAAATCAAACTGCTTATCTTCATAATAAAATCTCTTTAAAGAACAAATTTTATATATTTTAAATTATTTTTTTTAAATTATGGAAAATCCTCAACCTAAATAGTTTTGGACACTCCAATTTAGAAAAATCTGAAAAAATAGTAAAAAAATTTTGGAAAAAAATATATAAATTTTGGTATCAAAGAAAATTTCAATAATTGATCTCGGATCGCGTTTGACGTCAAACACATTTGACTTTAATATTATTCTTTAATATTTGTTATATATATATAATGAATAGATCTTCTATATTATATAAAACTTTGTTAAATTTATTCGCAACAACAACACTTTGTTGTTTCCAATATTAGCATCAAAATTCTATTGTTATACATTTTAAAATTAAATATTTATATTAAGGTTCTAAAATAAGATTTTCTTGTTTTAGTAGTTATTTATGGTTCAAGAGTTCATCGGTGATGTAATACTTTATTTAAAATAAGTACATCATAAATTAAAATATATTTAACGTAACTTAATGATAAATTTGTATTTAAGTGATATTAAAATAACATTTCATGATTAGTAAATCATATTTTTTCACAGAAATAAATTTTTCATATAGATATATTTGAGAAAACACCTATATATTAGATATTAGATGTGACTGCAAAGAATGATATTTGTAATTTTTTATGTTTTTGGATCATTTTTTTACTCGAGCATCAGTTTATATTATTGGAGAATTATTGGCGATAAAACATTTTTAACTTAAAATATCGGTGGAAAAATTATTTTATCTAGAAATATTGTCTCCAATTACCACTTAAAACACTATAATAGGCGAAAAAACTCCACATTTATTAAACTTGATTTATATACAATATATTTTTAAGAAATTTTATGTGTTTTTTATATTTTCAAAACTCTTGTTATTGGTTTAAGAACAAAGTAGATCAAATATTGTAGTAGTAATCATATATTAATGATAATGATTATTACAACAACAACAACAACAACAACAACAATAATAATAAATAGTAATATACTTTGCAATTTACATATTACTAGATATGACAGTCGCAACTTCGCTACGATATGTAAAGTATAAAAATTTGTAATGTAAAATATAAAAAAATCTATCGTAAAAAAACTTGTCCAAATTTATAAACTTTGTAAGTTCAAAATTAGAAAGTCGCTAAATAAAGTTGACATCGATTTTCAAATTGCCATTATTAATGATTGGTGCGACTATTTTTTATTGGAATAACTATTTTTAATTGATACGACTATTTTTAATTTATTTTAAAAAATTATAGAAAAAGAAAAAAAAAACTATGTGGCCGCTTTTCATGGGATTTAATTGTTATCTTAAATGTGTTTATTATTGTAATTAAAATATATAATAATGGTAAATTGACGTTCAATAGCTTTCTAATTATAAATCCATTACTCATAAACCTAGACTTTGGCACGTGGCCAATTTACTACTCTTCTACGACTAATGGTAAGAGCAAACAAAAATGAACAAGAAAAAAAAACTAAATTAACAACCAATAACAAAATCAGATCTCCGTCTATTCTATTTATATCATATATAAATTCATATTAATCGAACAATTTTAGGCCGTGGGATCATTGATTTGAATATAAAATTCGTGCAAATTAACAGGGTTTGTGATTTGAAGTTTTCAGCCATTGGATCATGCTAAAGGTCGTGCTCAAATCAGATCAGTATGGATTGATGTTCTATTTTTTCTCATCTCGCCCAACAGAACCTATTGAACTCTTGCGCTGTTGCCTCCCTCTATCTCGCAACTCGAGTCGCGCCTCCACAGTCCCTTCTCAGACACTCTCGCCTCCTTTTGTACCGATGTATCTCCCTTGCCTATTTTCGAGCAACTCTCAACCCCCTTTCGATGGAACCCTAAATCGGACATTCGCGACAGTCGGACAGCGCCTCTTCCGTACAGATTTCTCTCGCTCCTCCCCGCCGTCTCTCTACGCCTTCTTCTCTATTTTTCAGGTTGTTCTCCCTCTATATTTATGCTCTTTCTACATCTCTTCCTCCATTTGAATTAGTTTCTTGACTATTACTTGTAATTAGGGGGATATTTGTGCCAATCTCGAAGTTATTTTGCTGATTTCTCATCGCTCAGAAGTATAATTTCACGGTTGTTGATGTTGCCTACTCTACATTCACATTGAAGTTTCAAATTTGAAGGAACGATGTTTCAGTTAATCATAGGCATGCTAATTTGTCACCATTTACCCTTGTTCTAAACCATAGTACAATTATTACTTAATCACATGCATGTTAATGAAGATAGCCAGAATCATACTCAGACATCTATAATGTTGACATTAATCAACCAAAAATCAATCAGCAATTTACTAGTTTATTACTTATTTATCGTTTATAACATAACAGATGTGTGCAAGGCGGCAATCGGCAAGCATAATTGCAAATGGTAAGGCAATGTGTGCTAATCTGGTTCAAACCTATTTATTTTGGAATGGGTATGAACCATCAGGAAAGAGGTCAGTTTGATAAAAACATAAATTTACCCAACTAATTTTATTACTTCGAGAAAGCCATTGATTAATTGATCAGAAGAAGAAAGCCTATGATAGCCTGAAGTAGATGGATGGTGCAAATGCAACAATCAGGACAGTGCAATATTCCATGCTTGTTCTGAGTCCTGACATTCATACGTGGTCACATTGAAAATTTTACTCCCTATCTTGTGCCCAGTGCATTATTCCTAATTGGTGGTTTTAACTACTTCAATTTTGATTTCAATTATATGTACTTTTCCTATTAAACAAAGCTTCCCATGATTCTTTGAATTGCATTATTAATTTTCAGCTTTCATATTAATTAATTGGTATGTAAAGAATAGTTCTCTTCATTTAATTGATTGTAGGTTTACTTTGGAGCTGACTATTTGTTTGTTCAAATTCTATCACATGCTACTGGTGCGGGTTTGAAGGTATATTCCAAATTAACTTTTATTTTAATAAAATTTAAGTTGTCAGATGTGTGCTTCAAATTATATCTTCTATTATCTAATGATAATCTGTACTTTCTTTTTACATGTCTGATAAGTTTGTCTTCAATGGCAGAGAAGTACATGATGCCACCAAAAAAGGAGCTGAAAAGAACTTATTTCACCCAAAAATTGATGTATCGTTGCTTGTTCAAATTCATGCAATAATACTTTTATTGTGTATTTTCACAGCTGCAAAAAAAAAGGTAAATAGAGGCTATCTGGGTTTAAACCTTTAACCAATATCTAAAGCTGTTGATTTTTCTTCAACATATCAATTAGAATGTCAGAGCCTTATATTTGAAGTCTTGGTTGTGTTTTGGATCGCCATCGGGTCAATGAGTTAAGAGTACACTTATGCAGTGAAAACCAACACAAATCTGAGAGCCTTTATTCAAAAGCAAATCAGGTGTTATTGAAGATCAAGATGATCCACGATGGCTTACTGCCATTGGAGTAAATCCACGAGATGTATATGATATGGGAAATGAAGACATGATGGAAGAAGTTGAGTATGAGCCGTACCATGCAGCATTGTTAGAAGATCAAAGATGTATTAGAACTGACATAGAAGGAACCATTGAAGTTGAAGATAATTCTGGATCTCAACAAGGAATTAAATTTGATTATATGAAATCTTGTATTATAAAACATATTGAATGTACTTGAGTTAATTGTAGATTAAATTTTTTGATGTTTTCTCTTTATAATTGTATTCTGTTTATATTATAAATATTTTAAGCGAATGGAAACAAATATGATATTTGAATGGAACGTAACTTGGCAAGAAAATTTGCTAGATGATCTACTGTTGCAAAAAACTATTATTATTATTATTTGTATTTTTCTATGCGGATTAAAAATGGAGATTGCTAGACTATTAATTCTTGCAATTGTTCACTTGGCAAGAAAATTTGCTAGATGATCTACTGTTGCAAAGAAACTATTATTATTATTATTCGTATTATTTATGCAGATTAAAAGCGGAGATCGCTAGACTATTAATTCTTGCAATTGTTCACGCGAAGGTCTTGCTAATTTGCAAGACTCATGTTAATCTTTACCCACATACAAAAATTCCTTTCAATAGACCCTTGCTACAGGACCTTCGGCAAGAGTATTACTTTCCTTGCAAAGAAATATCGCAACACAAATTTAAGAACAACGTGCAAGACAATGGTGTCTTGGTAAATCACTATTCTGTTGTAGTGTAAAGATTAATTCGCTGTTGTATTGAAACGAATCATGATCAAATTTAAGATGCATTTGTTAAATACATCCTTTTAACCTTATGTATGAGAAAAAGAAAAAGTTGAAACGGGTATAAAGTTAGGAAGAAGGAGACTTTTGGTTTGACCAACTAGTATATTCCACTTTTTTTAAATCTCTAAATTTTGAAATATACCAACAAAGAGCTTAATTTGTTTTTTTTTTTCCCATTTACTGTTTTGACTTGCTTATGTATTTAAAAGAGTTGAAGTTAAAATTGACTTTTGTTTGCCTTTTTTGGATCTGGATAAATTCAATTTGATAAAAAAAAAGTCATATGATTCGATCGGTTGATTTGCAAATTTTGTATTGCGGAAGTGATAACCGTCATCCACGTCATCCAAAAAAAAATAAAGTGAGTATATACACATACAAAGTGAACATATCTAATAAATGAAGTGAACGGTTACATCTATTGAATACTATTTAATACTATTTAGTATTGCTGACTCGATAGATACTAGTAAGCTCTAGTTATAACTAATTGAACACTTACACCTACTGTATATTCCTTTAGTTAAAATAACTGAACGTTTAGGAAATAAAATGCACACAAAAAGGAGGAGATAGAGATGAACAAGGCAAAAGGGAGGAATGGAGGTGAGAGTGCTAACGAGAGAGAGAGGGGCAGGAGAGAGGTAAGACACGGAAGGAATGGAGGACGAATCACACTAAAAGATAAATAAGGAAGCACTTAGATGACATGGATAATATCTGGATGGATGGTGGAAAACAATTACCGAATTTTTTTGTCATTTTTACAGGTTTCATATACGCTACTGCATCTTTTTTCGAAGTTGGTACTGCACCGAGCAAAAAATAATTGCGTGTCTGATTGTCTGCAGCGCGCTAAAAATTTTCGTGCATTAAATTTATTTATTTTTATTTTTTTTCTTTTGGGTAATGGTGTATGGAATTTTCTGTGGCACGCAAAAGAACTTTCTATATGTGAATTATTTATAAAACCTGCTGTCAAGAACACTGCTGACATGCAAAAGAAATCTTAGATTCCTCCTATATTTCGTAATCATAATGTGATTTTCTAAATATTTAAATATACAATATATCCAATCAGAAAATATACAAAACTCGGCATTTGATTAACCCAACTATTATGTATCAAAAGAAGAAAATTGTTGATGATATAAGAGCATATGTATTTCTTTTTCGCTTAAAAGGGAATTCTAATAACATCAACTGCGGTGCTTCGAAGATATTCTTACTAAATAAAATATATCGTTAAGCCACACTCTCACCCCATTTTTCAAGCAAAAAAAATAACAAGATTGTGAATACAGAGATCAATTGCATGTGGGACGAACGAATGAAAACTAAGGAGTTTGCAGGAAAGGAAATACACCTTGCCTACAGACAAATAGACATTACTTTATAATGCATTTGCAAAGAAGCTTGGGATTTGGGGACCAAATTAATTCTCCAAAAAATTTATTATTGATCCCCCTCTGTCTTTAAGCATCACTTGCCAACAACTCTTTCATGCTTTACACCTGAAGTACAATTATATAGTATCAGCTGACATTTAATGGGGCCATTTTGCACTAGAACACAAGAAGTATTTTTATTTATATACCTTCTAAACAGCTTCTAATCCCCTTCTTCTCATTTCTTAATTTTTTATTTTCTTTTTCCTTTTTGTTTACTTGGTAAGGAGAGGACAAGCAGGTCCCACAAACCTCAAAATGTACCCCAACCGAAAAGTCAACAAAATCCTATTATTTCCTTTTGGACTCTTGATCTCACACCCCCTCAATTATAATGTTATTATTCCACTGATGTGCTGCGCCAGGTTGCAGCGATTTGCACATAATTTCAATCTTTTTCTCCGTTGGAGCATTGTAGCGGTCAACTTTTAATATGTTGCAGACATATAATGAAAATATATTAATGAGAATCAAGAATAGGACCAAATGGACCATGAGAGCATTTTTTTATGCAATTGTATAAAATATTTTTTTCTACTGCATTAGCAACATTAATAATTATCCTCATTAAACTTCAAACCAACTATATTCCTAAAATTTACTATAATTTCTATTTATTAAAGCCATCAAATGTTTTTAATTACTTTTTCATATCTTTACGATTTGTTGTATAGTTTCTTAAAATGTCACTTGCAAAGTGGTAGTAAAATACTTATGTGGTATTTTTTTTATGTCGATTTCTATATTTGCAATTACTTTACAGTGGGTTGATTTCAAGGCATTATTTTATGTTCCTTTTTTTTCTTTTGTTTCTAGAACACACCTTGTAAGCTTACATAACTTGTACATCTTAAGTTATATCTTATTATTTTCATAGTATTATATGATTTCTGATTTTTCATATAGACTTTTCTAATTTTCTTCTACTGTATTAATTTCTGCAATAATGTGGAAACTGGAAAGCTTATCAAGAACAAAGCAACATGTCATCTTATGCCCTAGAACCTTCATTTATTAATATAATTTTTTATATCTCAAACATTTTATTTTCAAATCCATGTGATAAGCTATTTCAACTCTGCCAAATATATAACAAGTACTTTTCTTGTATTACCTGTATGCTTTGAATAAGTCGAGATTTCTACAATTATTCAATCCCATATATCTATATTATTAAAAGCCCATAAAATACTACAGACTACTTTTTTTTTATTGCGAACTAGTTTGGTCCTATATATATTCTTCCATATTCTTTTTTTTTTTTTTGCAATATTCTTACAGAAAATTAGCAAACAACTATCTAACAGAAGGATATTTCATATAAGGGAACATGTAATTAAGGGTGCAATTTTGGGAGTGGCAAAAAGATATCCTCGCTTGCACGAGACACAAACCAAACAAACGGGACCCACTATGCAAAACCAAATCCAAATGGGCTCTTAGAGCATGTCTGTTAGCTGGTTATCTGAGCCTTTTACAAGAGACAAGTGGGCCAATTTGTGGGCCCTAGACAAAAAATGCGCTTGATGTTACATATCTACTGTCACTAGGTCTAGTAGTCTGGTACTGCTCTCTTGTTGTTTGACCTACATGCCAAAAAGAGACCCTACCGATTCAAGGGGCTTTGGGGAAGGTTTTCTCTTCTCTGTTCTCACACATGTTTTATACTTTTAAGAGGAAGCACCGTTTTTGTTGAATTGTCTTTGAATCGTACGTCTGTTCTCCGCATTTATAGAAAGTAATGGTTTACTTTTCTTGCAATAGTTCATTAGTTCTCATTACTTTTAAATGTGCCAATAATAAATACAACACAAAAAAGGGGGTCAATGTACTATAAAGGAACACGACATTTGCAAGTGTGAAAAGGTATGCAGCACTAAACAACTGGTGTCACTGATGTCACATGCTGGAGTTGTATCGATTGTTATTCGCGTGTTAAAATGTAGGGACTTGTGCTATTCAAGTTCGGTCCTTCAATAATCTATAACAGATGAGTTACACGAGTACCAATGATGGGGCATTGGAAGGCTTTAATATGGGCTGTTCATAAATTCTTATTAGATTTTATGACCTACGGGCTACGGTCCAAAAGTTTTTCAGCATCTTCTGTCATTGTTATATCATAGGAAGGACAGAGCACCCATATAATTTCAGCCCAAATTCGTAATTTTGATCCTGAATCCTACCCATCTTGGGCCTCGTTCCTAATTATGCTCTTGCCTTTTTCCCGAAAAAATTATAAATAACTTTAATTAATTAAGAAATTATAAAATAATCCGTTTTTAATTAAAATTTTAAAACTGACTGCGCAGTTTCGGAATCTGGGATTCCGAAACTAATTCTGCTTAAAATTTTCTGATTAGTTTCGGAATCCCAGATTCCGAAACTGCGCAGTCAGTTTTAAAATTTTGATTAAAAACGGATTATTTTATAATTTCTTAATTAATTAAAGTTATTTATAATTTTTTCGGGCCTTTTTCGATATAAATTTAAACCCAGAAAAGAGGCCTAGTCAATGCAATTTTCTGATTAATTGTCCAATTACATTTCAAATGGTAGTTGGTCGGGTAACAGATTAATTGTCCAATTAATTATCACACATTTAAACCCAGAAATGTCACAGATTAATTGTCCAATTACATTTCCCTAGGCCCCAGCCATCCTTCGTTAACGCAAAACTGTTATGGGAATGATAACTGTTATCCAACAAAATATCATTCACGCCATCCAAAAAAAATAAAGTGAACATATACATATACAAATTGAACATATATAATAAACAAAGTGAACTAATACACTTATTGGATACTACTTCAATATTGCTCACTGAATAGATATTAGATACTCGTTATAACTAACTGAACACTTACACATATTAGACATTTCCTTACTAAAACAAACTGAACATTTAGATAGTAGGAAGCACATAGAAAAGATGGAGATGGAGAAGAACAAGACTAAACGGAGGGAGGTGAGAGCGCTAACGAGAGAGAGGGGCAGGAGGGAGATGAGACACAGAAGGGAGGGACAAATCACGTTGAAAGAAGAATAAATAAGATTTTGGATGACATGGATGACATTTGGATGAATGACAAGAAACAATTTCTAAACTCGTTATAACAGCAAAGTGTAAACTGAAAATGAAAGAACAATACAATGATCATAATGACTGATTTTTTTTTACAAGACTAATGTGAATGCTTCAACCATTGAATTGCACCAATATCGTACCAAACTTGATCAACAAAAAGGAAATTCATGCAATTGCTTATTTGTTGTTTACGATCCCCTCGTTCCGTACACAAATATTAGAATGTATTAAATTTTATATAAGATTAGTTAGAGATTGCAAGAACGAATGACATAAAAATTGCCTTTGACAAACGAGAGCTTTAATTGTTAGTACTAAAATGGTCAGAAGTTCACATTTACTGAATATAAAGTTATAAACAATGACACTGGTGATATTTTTCCTAGAACAAGTAAACAGCCAAGCAATAGATCAAGCAGCATAATTAGTGGTATCATAATGGGGCACCACCGCATCAGCACAACACACAAAATTGCGATCTAAAATTTTCGCATTCATGGGACCTAAAGATTTAAGGATGCTTTAAATGAAGACACTTGTTATTTTAATTTTAACAGCCTAACAACATTGTAAACTACAAGTCTTAAATCCATCCTGCTACCTGTCTCGACATCTTTGAGAAAAAACACAAAAAAAAAGAAAGAAAAAGAAAAAGGAGAATCAACTACGAAACTACTTCTACCCCTAAACCATCTTAAGCCGATCACCTTCACAAGGAAACTGATTACCGGACATTCCTTGCCGGCGTGGCCTTTGCCATCCCTACCTGACTTGCCGACCCTGACCCTGACCCAGGACTACCTGATGAATCCGACCCACTACTCACTAGCACACCATTCCCATTACCTTTCACAGGCAAAATCTTTCCTAGAATTGTCTTGGGTGTCATATTCCCCTTGACCTTGACACTGCTAACCAGATCACCACCATTGGCCATATGGCGCTTCTCTCCATCCTCAACAGATGGGGCCGAGCCATCCCAACTGTCATCTTCAGTTGTGGTAGTGGTAGCAGCAGAGCGGGAACTTCCATAGGAGGTCACAACACTGGAGTTGTCAGCTCTGGTGCTGCCGCCAGAGACCGAGGCAGAGGCAGAAGTGCGAGATTGCTCGTGGAAGAGCACCTGGACAACAAGGCGGAGAGGCAGGCGCTCGTTTTGGACAGCATGGGCACAAGCATCAGGGGAAAGCCTCCTGCAGTCAAGGAGTGAGCAAAGCTTCTTCTTCTCACCTTTGCTTATGTTCGGGTGCTCCTGTTTGAGTTTCAAATTGTTAACATGTAATTGTAGTATGTATTCTGTGACAAATTAGTTATGCAGGTTCATTGACCATTGTTGTATACTTGAAAATTCTCATTGACTGGTAGTAAAATACAGGTTTTTACAGCAAACTGGTATTATTTGGATCTTCAATTTGCAAATATACACGATTACAACAATAATTTAATCTAGAATATCAGTACCTTGAGATACATATCAACAGCACGGTAGAGCCCGTCATGCACTGGTCTTGACTCATTTGGAATCATCTCAGCCAAATATAGAAACTTTGAGAGAGGCATATTTCTATCTTTTGCTACCTCAGCCAGATATCCATCAACCAACTTTGCAACTGTGCCTTTTGTATTACAGAAATTCATGCCTGGCCTCTCCATCTCCTTGATACCACCATTATCTTGCATCAAAAATTCTTCTACTATGTTAAGAACCATATCTATGTCATATATGGTTACCTCTCCATCTATTGTAGGAATTAACAAATCATTTACTGAAGCCTCTTCTAACTGCCTGCCAATCCTCTTACCCAGTTCCTTTTTGCATGCTTCAGCACATCTCAACATACATGCAGCTCTTAGTAGCTTTAGGAGAAAGCTACAAGAAACTGAACCTTTTTCACTTGGCAACAACCATGTAACAGTATCAACAAGTGTTTTCACTTTAGCATCTCCTTGAATAACTGATATCTTGCTCAAACCAGGGACCCGCTTGTAAGTGTAGGTCTTGACTGCCTCGCCTATCACTTGGTACGAAACCCTAGCCTTGGTCTTTATTGCATCAATGATCTGTTTAAAGTGATCCAACTCAATCTCGGTCAAATCTTCAACCCACCAATCTTTTGGTACCACAGATGGAACAAGCTTCTTACGGTTGTATGTGTATGACCACTCAACCTTCGACACGTCAACAGAAGCCTTACTTGCAATACACTCCATGCAACGAGCCACTAGTTTCAAATCCTCACACCATGATTTGAGGGTTTTCATGGTCTGGAGGGCAATAATGGAATCCTTCCAGCTACGAAAAACACTGGTTGACAGAAAAACATCAATTTTGTAGACCAGGTTGCTTTTTTCGACTGATTCATGCATTTCAAGGTATTCAGCCGCACAACGAGTGGAGATGACATTATGAGGATTGAGAGTCACAACAGTGCCATAACAGAACTTTGCACAAATCTCAAAGGAGGTGGCCCCACCTGGGACATCATTGAGATGGATGTCACTGGCCGAGTCAGTGGGGGATGCCAGGAGCTTTTGGATGCGACCGCTTTTTGAGAGAAGAGGAAACTGCATTACAATGTATTGAACTGTGTGAGAGACTTATTACAGTGCATAGCAGCCACTTCTAAGGTTTTTTTCTTGGCAAGGTGGGGACGCAAAGTGGGATTAACATTGATAAATGTCCATATCTTATTGGCTTAATGTGTCATTTAATTACTTTTAAGAGGGTAAAACTTTGAAGATGAAGAGGGTAAAAGCTTAACAACAGACAAATTATGAGACCAAAAAGTTTAAATAACAGAAAATATACCTTGTGAAGATGAAACTTCACTTCCCCTACATGAATGGTGATGTCAGTAGCCAATTCGGTCCCCACTATCCTGCAATTGGTTGAAATCAAATTCAACAGACTAATTCAGCAATCAAATGGGCTGGAAATTATGCAGGCTACTCCAATAATTATTGAAAAGTAAAGATCAACTAAATGAATTACTAAACCACCTTGTAACTAGCTAGGGTCATGTAGAAATCCATAACAATAAAAAAGTTAAATTAGAAAAAATAATTCCATGTATAGTAACAAAAAGAAAAAGGAAAAAAAAAAAATTCCATGGTGCCATACCATGCTATGGTTATAAGATAATAAAGGAAAAGTTAAAAATAGATCAAATCACCTAACATCATTTCCATCAGTCTGAAAGGAGTCAGGTTTTGATCCAAGCTTCATAAACTTCATTTTTTTAAACTTTCAGAAGTTCCTGATTTTTAACTGCAACTCCTACAACAAGAGTTTTTGAATATATAGGACAGTACCAGGCCCCTCTCAGAAAAATCCTCACAGAGCAGGTAGAGAAATATCCCAAAAATTTGGGTTTCAGATGAGTAAATTTCCAATTTATAGTTTCTTATGGGTCCTCGATTTAAATTATCTCCTAGTTAGACAATAAACCAGGAGAAATGGTATAAAAATATCCTTGTTTCATCTAACTGGTACAAATGACCACACAACCCGGTACTAAATCAGAGACATCCACAAAGCACTAAACTGATATCATATGCCTCCCCTCTCCTCAGTTGGTTATTATTTTCTGTTAACTCCCTGAAGTTTCTGTTGAGATGCTAAGATCTAGTGCACATTCCTCGCAAATTGGTGTTGAGGCCACTATCTTGCCCTGAAATAAAATAAAAACATGAATACTAAAAGACATATGTGTAAGATTTAAAAAGGGGTCTGAATCAGGAGAGAATATTAAATATACATTGCAATAATGTGGCGACTTAAACTACCAATGAAGTATGTTCAGAGAATTATATATGCACAATCATACACAATTTGTAACAGAGAAAACATGTGGAGCTACTGTGTATTGTAGTGTTGTATGGGAACAGCTGCTGCAGAAAGTACCCACTTGGAGAAATCAATAAACTAAATGGGGAAGTTATAGAAAAAAATTGTTTTACTTCATTCACGAAATAAAAAAAAAAAGCCTTCTATGACCCGTTGTTTTAAGAAGAACTGTAGCATTACTTAATATATATGCGAGTTAACTATTGTAGGTACTAGGAAACACTAGCAGAAAAATATGCACTCAGTTGGAGAAAATTTTTAAAATCGAATGGACAAATAAGATGAAAAAGTTCCTCTAAGTTAATTAATAATTGAATAAATTGCATTCTTTGACTTACTATTCTAAAGTTTTAACCAGTAATGATAAGTCAATTAGTTGGGAAAACAGAAAAATTAAGAGGACCTAATTTGAGGAATAATAAAAAACAAATGTGCCCACAAAATGATCAATGATGCAAACAATAGATTGGCAGCACAACACAGAGGACCTTACTATACATCACGAAAATGATTAGCAATCCATATAAAGTTATAAACAAAATGAAGTAGAGAAGAAATGAAAACCTTGCTTGGTAGTAGTGAGACTAAGAACGCCAAGAGAAGAGATACCGGATTCTTTTGTGTTTGTGTGTTGTGTTTTGACTTTTGAGGTAGAGAAGAGAGGGAGGGATAGACAGAGAGAAAGCGATGTAAAGTAAACTTAAAAGAAAACAAATGGGAAAAAGAAGAAACACAATGGCCTTGTCAGGTGTCCTCTAAAGAGCCAATACATTAAAACAGCAGAGGCCCATCATGCCACCTCCCATGCCCACAACTCTTTCCTCTCTTTCTCTCGCACTCTCACTCTCTTTCTTTTTGTTTTGTATTTGGTGAATCTCTCCACTTTCTTTTCGCTCTGTATATGTTACCGTTGTCAGTCTCACACACACAATAAAAAGCAAGAGAGAGAGAGAGAAATCATGTAGAGTTACCTCTGTCGCTCAGAAGAATCCAACCATATACTCATGAAAAGCTACCACCTTCTTCTCTCTCTCTCTCTTAATGCTCTTTAAACAGAGCAGAATTCTTTCTCCATTATAAAAGCTCTACTTTCCTTCTCGCTTTCTCTCCTTTTTATTACCATTTATTAATGGTATTTACTCTCTCTATCTTTGCCTCTAGGGGTTGGGATAGTGTTGGGTAAAGAGAACTGTTTCTTTGTCTGCTCGATTGCGAGTTTAAGCGAGTAAAGTTACTTTCGAGGCCTGCTATTCCTGGAATATTCTAAAAGAGCCCCTTTACCAATGTTCTATGGAGAATAACAAAATACGAGATAAACAACGCATTTCTGTTCTTCTTTTCTGGTAGAAAGACTTCAATTCTACGTCAACATCTTCAATGGATTAAGCGAGGAACATTCTTTATTTCGAGAAAAAAAAAATGTAAATTTTTCTCGATAACATAATAGAGTATGGCTAATTTGATTATCACGAGAACTGTAAGAAAAAAATGAATACGACATAACGTTAAATGATGAAACATCAATTGAACATACCAATTTCGTTACATATACCGCACAAGGCTTATTTTCTGCACAACTTATTTTAATAAAATTTCAAGGATAAAAAACCAGCTCTTGGTCTGGTGGCAAAGAATAATGCACCTTGAGTGAAAGGCCGCAGGTTCGAAACCGAGGTTTTTTCATAGACATTTAATTTAAAAATAAGTTGGGAGGCTTGACCCGAATTTATCTTCAAAAAAATAATAAATTTCAAGGATCTGAATAATAAAGCAAATTTGTATAGTAACCAATAATAATATATAATAATATGAATAAAAAGTCTATTAATATGTACAATAACTAACAGCAATTTCAACAATAGCGATGCAAATGTATACAACAATAACAACAAATCTATAATAATTTAAAAATAATATCTATTGATGTTCATACAACTACAAAATTTTCTAAATAATATCTTTATCAATGTGGGTACCGGCCGACAGACAACATCAGAAGAACAACTAATAATATTTTGAGTAATTAATAGTCTATTGATGTGCATCATAACTATATAAACAATGTATATATATAATAACTCTTTTATGATTAAAAATGTAATCATAGACATGTGGTCTAGTGGCTCAGTGGTAAGAGTGCTAGGCTAACCTCCAAGAGGTCAAGGATTCAAACCCTATATGCATATTTAATTTCATAAAAAATTGGATGGTTCTTCAAAAAATAAAAATAAAAATATAATTATATAATATAAAGGTCGTCCAGCGGTGTACCAACGATAATGGCAGTACTGCGAGATTAACAATTGAAGACGGGAGAGATTCATGGAATTAAAGAAAGCAATTGAATAACTGATAACAGAAGAAGCAGATTGATGGAGGATGAGATAAGTAAGATCACAATCCCAGACAAAAAAAAAAAAAAAAAGTTGCAATCGGTTGGGTTTGGCTATTGGTAGTGTTTTTTTTTATATTACCATTAAAAAAATAATCATAATCTCGTCCTTTGTTATGAAGAGGAAATCGAGGTCAAATTTCATCTGGTCAAGCAAAAAAGGATGTCAAAGATTGTTGGTTCATATTTTTATTCGTCCGAAATCCCGAAAGTATAAGAAGCTGATATATATTTTATAGGTGCTTTTCTAATCTGTTATGGGTTAAAGTTAAACCCCCAAAGTTTGGTCCTTTTTAGGATTAAATTAGCACTTAACAGCATGCGCATCTCCTCAAGTTTATCGATCCTTGATCCTTTGTGGTCAACTCCCGTACTGTTGTCATGTTCTTGTCACTGTAAATGAATTCTGGTGATTTATTTTGGGAAATGGTTTGCTGTGAATAAGTACGATGGCCAAAATTTTGAAAGTTTTCACCTTATTATCGTATATTTTTTATCTTACGGACCTCCGTCTGTTTTATCCATACCACATTGTTGTCGCTCTGTTATTACACTTAGAAAGGCATTTTTGTGCGTCGAAACTAGCATTGTCTGGGCTTGTGAAACATTAGTTTGTTTTGATAGCACCAAGTCAAAAGAAGATAATAAGATAAGTAATGTTAAAGTCAAACGCGTTTGACACATTTGATTCTCTCATTATTTTTGAACGGTTCGTATCGATAATTTGAAATTTCAATAGTTTAATTTAGAATCATGTTTGATGTTAACACGTTTGATTCTAGCATTACTCTAATAAGATATATTTCTAAATGCATGTATCTAAACTTAATAGTAATATTTATACATTAAATACCATTTTTTAAAATAAAATTCAGCTTAATTATGCTGAAAAATGTCCCTCAATGTGTAACATTCCAAACAACTATATGGCTATATATTAAGCAGTATTCAATAAATTGAGCTTAATAAATGATGAAGAGTTTGTCTTCTTGATTTTCAGTCAATTAAGAAAAAAAAATATATAGCTTCTTCTTTTTTTCAATCGAGAACCTAGTATAGGTTGAATAATAAATTCCTTTGCAGTTTCTAGGACCTAAAAGAGACCTAAGAATAAGTTCATTCAATTAGTAGTAGACTAAAAAAAAAATACATAGAAGTGGCGTGTCAGACCTGACCTGAGCTTCTTATCATAGCATCCTCTTCTTTTGAGATCTGCGTATGCTTCAGAAGCCTAGACTTCATCATACTTGCCGCGCCACTCCTCTCATGGACCAGGATCCTCGGCAGTCAAAAAAATGACTGCCGAGAGCAGTCCTTGATGTTTTTTCATAATATTTAACAATTTTAAAATTCAATTGTCCAATCCAAACTGTTAATTTTGTTCAATTTACGGGCGATGCATTTTCATATAAGTTTTATAAAATTTTGAGTTGATTTGATACTCGATTAAGTACTCAACAAATGAACGTATTAGAATTAATCAAACCAGGTTCGTTCATTTGTTGAGCACTTAATCGAGTATCAAATCAACTCAAAATTTTATAAAATTTATATGAAAATGCATAGCCCGTAAAATTGAACAAAATCAACGGTTTGGATTGGACAATTGAATTTTAAAATTGTTAAATATTATGAAAAAACCTAAATGACTGCTCTCGGCAGTCATTTTTTTGACTGCCGAGGATCCTGGTTGCTCCTCTCATTTCTTTTGCCAAAGAAAAGGAAAAGTTTCTTATTGAATTTTTCTTTAAAAAAAATAAGTGATAATTTCAGTATCAGAAGCCTTTCTAATATAAACTATAAACTTTTATTCAGGTGTTAATCTATAAAAATTCTTCAATTAAAATGCTAAAACAATAGAATAAAATAGAAATATTTGGTCCTGTTAATTTTTCAAGCTACATATTAAAATTTAAATGTAAATGGGAAAACAATTTTGCTGGTTGAGAAAATTTCGCCAAGGCCCATCCACCAACATGCATGCGTCGTATGTAATTACATTTAGTATATTTTTAACAAGTGTGAATCCTATATAAATTTAAATTTTAAACAAGAGTAATGAAGAAATTGATGTCGCACTGCGAAGAATTTCGCGAAATTTTCACTTGTAACCACTAGAAGATTTTTTAAAAAGCTCAAAACATAAAATTATGTCGTTTAATAGGATTCGAAAGAAAAGTATACATAACTGAACAAAACTAAAACAAACACACGCGCTGAAACCCCCGGTCCAACTTCCCCTCTGTGCCTCTCAGTCAATTATTAGAACATTTTAGAGAGAGAACTATGAATGTGAACAGCTTAATAAGAAGATTACAAATTAGCTAATTGATATACCACGTGAAAGACTCTTTGATTTTTATTTTTATTTTTTTTATCCTGGCATGCATCTCATTTTATACCAAATCAACAAATATATGCACTAAATCAGTAAAATATTAAATATGCAATAAATTAAACTTCTGTATCTCAATTTAATGCGATATAAAACTACTCCAGTGATGCACAAATCACAAGCTTGACCTCAGAAAAACATTAGTGAGCGAGAACTATGCATGTGAACAGCATAATGACATGATTACATATAAGCATAATCGAGATACCATGTGAAATTCTTTAATTTATTCTAAATTTCTAATATCTCATTTCGTACCAAACCAATAAATGCGCTAATCCAGTAAGTGTAAAATATGCATCTCGATTAATGTAGATATAAAACATTGCTCTAGTAAGGCACAGTACAATCATAACTCATAAGCTTGGCCTCAAAAAATATTTTTACAAACTTGACCTAAAACATTCAAATTGATTTTGAATAACAAATAAAAATATTGATGTCACATCCCGCAGCCAGACGTGACAGCTCCCGCCACGAAAGTACAGATAATTGTACTCTCGTAAGGCTTAAACTAAAACTTAACATAAAACTAACAGTAAATTTTTTTTTCTTTTTGATAATATAAATCGAATATTATCACGTTAAGAGTATGAATAAAATAAAACATAAAATAAAATATATCGACAGACAGTCGATCGCAACACGTACTTATCAATAGGCAACTGACCTAACAGTATCTCTCACCACATCGTGAGTATATGGTCACTAGCCGTCTGTACAAAGGTGATCTCCGTTACAGCTCATCAAGACAATTTTCTAATGCAAGCAATGTGTCCTCTGGAACCCCCATCCGCCGAGGAATATGTAAAATAAACACGGAGTGAGAATAAAATTCTCAGTGCGGGTTTTAGTTCCAGACGTGGATTTCTAGTTGAAATCTTAGCCTGAAAGTAATACCCATAATAATCAAAATGAACATGTAACTTATGAACCATTTAAATAACTAGATTAGTCAAATTACACATGAAATGCAGGCGTAAAATATTTAACCAGTTTCATAACAAGTTGCGTACCAAGATCGATTCCCTTATAACTATTTTCCATGAACATGCACACAAATGAATCAAGATCAAGACATTTTCCCTAACCCAAGAGCACGTGAGGGACGTATCCCTAACTCTGGGCACGTGAGGGAATTCCAAATCATAAAATATATCATCAAATACACACCCAAGTTTCCTAACCCAACCGGCTGGGCACGTGAGGAAACTTTTCCCCAACTCACTGGGCATGTGAGGGACGTATCCCTAACCCCAGGCACGTGAGGGAATTCCATATTCAAATAGCGCTACCGAACTGGCCGAAGCCGATGGCCGACCGACACCGGAGAGTGGCTTGATTGACATTCAAATCCAGTTACCATCTTTCAGTACAAATCACGCACAATCATAATTCAAGATCTTCAGGCAAGAATAGGTCAAACTGATACAACTCAGTTTATTCCTAATGAACATGTATGCAAACTTGCCTGTCTGACATAGCCCTTTTAACAAAGGAGATCATTTTCAACATGAAACTTGAGTTGTAATATATGTTCCTAAATCTACATGGTTATTGTGTAATGCATCCAAGGAGTTCAACAACATGCCATGCACAATTTAAAGTTACCAGGACCAGATCTCTATAAAAATCCACGTGTCTGCACCTATTGTTGGATTAGGGTCAGTCTCCGCCAAGCCTCATGTACATTAGTCAAAAACCGTTAAGACTTGACTAAACGATTTCTTTAAATTGATCTAACTTGAGATCCTTAACTGTGGTCCGGCTTAAGTTACCAGACTGACTGGAGTTTTCTATTTAAATTTTTATAGTAATTGCTTGTGTTTTCAGTAACTTAATTATTATTGATTATTATCTTATTTTATTTTATTGAATTAATTCTATTTTCTTTAAATTTATTTTAATTTATTTTGATTATTTTTATTTACTTTAATTAATTTATTTTCTTAATTATTTATTTTATTTATTTACTTCCTTATTTTTAATTAGTTAATTAATTAAATATTTTTATGTTTATAATATTATTCTTAATATTTTCTTTATTATTAATTATTTATGTAATAATTAATTTATGTTTATTTTAATTAATTTATTTAATATATATTATTTTGTTATATTTAATTTATTTCTTTACTTTTAGTTTAAATAGTTTCTTTTAATTAAATTTATTTTTGTTAACTAAAAATCCAAATCATTAAATAAAATTATAAACTCAAAATCCGAAAATCAAAATCAGAAAATCATAAAACAAATTTAAAAATCTGAAAATTATTTGATTTTATTATTGGGATAAAAAAGTCGGTGATTTTGGTCGTCGTATCTGTTCTCGACTCACTCGGACTATTCTCATCATCTCCCGTAAAATCCGACTTAATTAAAGAAATTCCCGACATTTAAGTGTCTTTTTCTTTAATTAATTACTTATTACCCACATCATTAATTTGCTTAATCATCGATTAAGTTTAATTATTAATTAAGTCCAGCCCATCACACAAATTAACTCGGATTAAATCTGAGTCCACTCCAATCGCATGGGCCTAAGCCCCTATATTTTTTTTTTCCAGCCACAGCCCAAACAACAAGGCCCAAAACCCATCACCGAAAGGGTTGAGCCAGGTCAACCTGGCCAGTTGACCTGAGCCCACCGTAACGGGTCCGACTGGATCCGACAAGAGAGGCCAGGATCCGAACCCTCTAACTCGACGAATTCTCATTTATAGCCCCCGAATCAAACTATTTTGCACATAAGCCCTTTTTGTTTACGTTTAGATCCCTTTTTCTCACAAACAAGCCCTTTTTCCTTACGAATAAGTCCTCCGCTCAACGTTTTTCCTTACCAATCAGTCCCTGTCCACGATCTCGCGTACCAGAACGGTACCAGAGAGGTACCAGCAGCCTAAACAGGTACCAAAAAGACTGGTACCAAGCTCAAATCACATCAACCACCTTTGCATAACCTTTCTCTAAGCTCAGTCGAGGTAAAACACAACAAAATCCCTCAATTTTACCTATTTCAATCTAATTCTTCCTAACAAATTCCAAGTACCCAACTGATTTCCAGACTTGATCAATTATACGCCCTATTCCCATTTCTAAACACTTAATTGATCTATGCAAACCTTCCAACAGTCATATTTATCGACATCTTACCCAAAAACTCAAAGTTTGCTTAAAACCCTAATTAATCAATTCGGCTTAAGATAAATGGTAACAAAGAAATGGTATAGGCAGATTATACCTTTAATCTCCAGTACTTTCCCCTTCTTTCTTCCTCTCAGTCCCTCTCTCCTTTATTTTTTTTTCTTTACTTACTGTCCACCCGAAATAACCCAAAAAAAAAAGAAGCATAAATACTCGAAACAAAGGAAAAGAGAGAAAAGAAACCAACAGTAGTGATTTCGAGCTCAAATCTTAAAGCTTGAGTCATCGCTCCCGATCTTATTCTCTTACGCGCAAAACTCACTTGGATGAGATAGAGAGAGAGCAATAATGGCACCGCTTAAGCCGTGGCCAAGCTTAATTGGCCAGCCACAGTCGATCCCCTTCAACTCTCGTGTGTGACCAATCATCGGAGAAGAAGAGAGGAAAGAAAATCGGACAGAGCGGAGAAAAGAAAAGAAAAAGAGAGAAAGAAGGAGATGTCGCCAGCGGAGAAAGAGAGGAGAGAGAGTAAAATTTCGGACTTTTATTAAAATTTGCTCTTCCAGATTTTCTATGGCAGGAATTCTGTAGCTTTGATGCTGCAACTCGTATTAAGTTAGTTTAATTGCTAATTTTATTAAGATTTGGTCAATTTGATATTAAATTTCAGAATTAATTAAGCTTTGATTTTACTAGAATATTTTATATAATTTATAGATTTTACACAAGGTCAAATATTTTGAATTCGAGTCGATTTTTTTTATGTTACTTTTGATTTAATTGAGTGTTATAATTATTAGAAATTATGATTTTCTTATAAATTAAAATTTATAATATACTTGTTTAATTAACCTAATTGATTTGGTTTGGTCTAACCTTCCTACTATGTTACATTCCACCCCCTTAAAAAAAAATTTCGTCCTCGAAATTTCTAAAGAGGGACTTAGGATTGGTACTTTTAAGATCAATTTATTATTTTTATTATTATTTTATAATTTTTTTTTAAAGTTTACTTTGTTTCTTTGTTGCCAGTACAGATATATTAGGATACGACTTCAACTTTCTTGATAGTCAGTCAAAGAAGCTAAAGTAATACTCTAAATATCACAAGATCAAACTCAATATTGGTGACTAGTCAATATTGATTTAATCCTTGTACACAGACATGCTGTTATTATTGTTATCTGTTTGATTTCATAATAGTTATTTTTATTATTAATTTAAAGATCAGATTTAAATTCAAAGTACTGATTCTTATAAGCGGGATTTTGAGATTTGAAAGTGACCTAATTCTCAAGTAGGTTGATCTATCTAACTATCCTGGTGCACTCACGTCGAGAAGTAAAAAGAGTAGACAAGGTAACCGAGCTTAACATTCTTCAATCCAAATGTAGAAATTTCTTTTCTTCATTAATTTCTGCATCTACCTTTTTCTTGTATCTGTTGGAATTGTGTTCTAAAAGTTATCTTATAGTGATTACTTTTATATGTTATATTTATGAATTGGATGTTATTACATTTTGTTCCATGAGTTTATGTTTATATTCAGAAGTGTTCAAGAAGATGCTCTTGGTCTTGAACCGCAGAACTCTAAATAAAATAAATATATATATCTAAAATGTTCACAGGTCTTGAATATTAGCAGGAACACTAATATGTCATATAAGACTGTCGTGTTGATTAAAAGTACGTTATAGTTCTGTAAACGTTGATAAAGGATTATCATTTAATAACACGAGTATATGAAAAGTTTCATATATTGAACAGACCTAATTGATAAAAATATTATATGGATTGTGTTTGTGTCATTAATATTTTTATCGTGTCGTTAATTCTAAGATTGATATGATATATTTTTCACATAAGAAATATGCAACGTAATTATTATTAAAAGCCATTTGAAGCAAGTGGTGATAAAAGTAATAGTTCTTTGTATGTAACTTGTGTAGGAGGAAAATATTTATGTCAATAGCTAATTGCCACTCATTAATTGAGGAATGATATTATAAAGGGCCCCTTGGTAAAGTGAGATTATAAATGGATCCAATATAACTAAAGTGCAGTTATAATTATATAATCCTACTTATTAGAGACCAAGAAAAGATTATAATACGAAGATGACACAGCCATACTTTGTATAAGAGTCATAATATTATATGGCAAAGAATAGACACAAGTAATGTTAATAACATTACTAGAAGGATCGTGTTTCGTAAAAGGATTTGCTAAACATCTATATTATTTGGGTAGCTGTAATGTATGCTAGAGTACCGCTTACAGTTTATGAAATAAAATAATTATTCCATTGCCAACATAATATGGATCCTCTATATAGGTCACACCAACTGAATGGGAAACAAGAAATATATTTTTTATGTACAAAGTTTCATGTTGCATGAAATAAAGTACAAATAGAAAATTATATCACATGACGTGATTAACTAGCAAAGAATAAATTTATTAATATGTGTATATTATAAGGATAATATAAGTTTCACATATTATAATAATATAAGAATATTATTATGAAATGTATAAATTTATTTGAAGCCCAAGCCCAATTATTTTAACAAATGAAGAAGAAAGAAGGTCTTAAATTCGTGTCAGAATTTGAGCCAACTTTAAACAGAAAATTAGTATAGCAAACGATAACCATTCTGGGCAAATGATATATGAAAATTGTAGCCCTTGAAGTGTAGAATCTAATGGTCCAAGTTTCAGGATGTTTGGAGTTTCCTACAGAGAGTTATCAAGGTTTTAGTGCTGCAACGTCATAAATTAAAGTGCTGTTTTAATTTTTGGTTAGTGGCTTTAAATGCTATATGAAATTGAAATATTTCTTCTTGTGTTTTAAAGGTAAAGCAGATCAGAAATTTTGTGTATAAGTAAGTCTTCATGTGTTGAAGCTTTGTTCTTCTTTTCTTTTAAATACTTGTTAAAATATTCTATCGATTAAGTAATCGATTAAGATACGGGCGACGGAGCTAGGTGTTGACGGGAGTTCGCTAGCACGGATTCGACTGTCATTCTTGTTTCGGATTCAAGGTGAAACGAAGAGGAATAGAGCTTCGTTAAAGACCATAGGTATGGTTCTACAATCCTTCTTATAGGAATATATTTGATTGCGATGCAAATAAAATAAAGAAAGTTAGCAATAATAAGAACGATCCTAGATGTTATCGGTTAATAAAATTTTTAAAATTACCCGATTCGCATCATGAAATCCTTCAGTATCCACTATATGCTACTTTCAACCACTTAAATACAAATCTGACTTCCTCCCGATGTCTCCTGCTATAAGCGAAATCTTGTTGGGTTTACAGTTTCTTGTGACCCCTGCCATATTGGGGTTTGGCATGATGCTTATATTTGTTATAAGCAGATTCTATGAAATGTGAATATTCAAATCCCCCACTGTTAAAACTAAGATTACATGTCCACAGTATATTTCTTCCAAATTTAATTTGTTCTTCTGAAGTATTATTCATTGGTTAGGGGTCATGTATTGAGCTAAATATAACTTTTATACTCACATATCCTTGAAAACTGATCCAAAATCATGATGTGAATCTCGCATCTCCTCCAAAAAAAATAATTTCCTTCAAATATCCTAGTTGTCCATAACAAAAGTTTATAAGTATCCTCATTGACTCTTTTACCCATAAAATCGATCCGAATAAGGATATAATGGCTATCCTGGTCAATCAATCTGTCCTATCTCTCTATAGTTCATGGAAACTCCTATTACCAATCACATTATGATAGATTCATTTTTATCTCAGTCTTCAGGAAAATTGCAAAAGTTTGGTAGGTTTCTATCAATCCGTCTTAGTTTACTAGCTCACCCGACCTCCTTCAAAGATATTCTTCCACTTCCTTGTTTCTATTTGACCGCCGATACCTTCTTTTCAATTCTTTAGACACACATTTTCTTTTCTTTCCAGAATAAATAACATAACTGGAGTTATGCACCTTCAATTAGCCTTATAGTTTTCATTTCAGGGTTGTCCAGCATACAACCACTATCTCCGGATTATTAAAATTTCTATCTCATCAGTCTTGAATAAGAGATCTGACTTGTTTTTGACTAATTCATAATATTTGTCAAATTTGATGTCTTTCCGTCAAACCTCTTTAGGTTAATTTTGTAGATTGATTTGAATAATTATGAAAGTTAACCTTCCGACAATGGTTATGATCAACTCCTATAAATCTCCAGTTTCTCACATTTTGAAGAAAAGCACATATATCGTCTTGAAGAAATCTCATAAACACTTTTAATTGCCCTTGTTCCTTCATAGTTTTGATTCTCTCCATCTTGTAGGGACTATCTGATACAAGGTTTTGGAAGTGGTTATGGTTCCATGCACTAGGTCAATAGAAAATTAGAAATTTTTTTTTTCTTTTCAGGTGGGGATCTCAAGATTGTTTCTGGAAATATATTAAAATAACTGGGAAACAATTGATTTTAGGGAAGATGTCAAAGTTTGTGGAATTTAAGCTAAATCATTCAAATTCATAGGTAGAAGTGTAGGATGTTAGGGGTAATTATTTTCCTTCTTGTATTGTTAATTGTAGCTGAAAGTCGCATCAACTAATTATATCTTACCATCTCTATATCCAGTAGATCACTCTTTATATCCAGTAGATAAATCTTAATTCTCGTCCATTCATGAAATTCTTGTGGGTTAGACAATGTACATTGGTTCTCATAACTTACTCCAAGTATATCCTAATTTATCCATTACTTGTCACTATTCAGTAGTTGCAATATTTATCTTTACCTCATTCTACTGCCATTCTTTCTCCTTAATGTATGTCGTCTATGATATCCAAAATAGGTATTACAAATCTGTTGTTGACCTTATCACCACGAGTGTAACTATGTCCTTGTTATAGTATTCCATTTCCACGACTTGAGCTAGCTCCAGCAGTAGTCGTCTTCAATACAGAAGTAGATGCTGACTTTGAGCAATCTTTAATTCAATGATCAGAACTACCACATCGAGACCAAGTTCGAGTAGAATAATAGCATTGTGTCTCCAAATGTCAACTTTTACACCTGCAACCAATTAGGTTTGGAGGATGGAGACGATAGAATTGGCTTCGAAGTCTGTGTTGTTGGAGTTACTTGTTTGGGTCCTACTGTACTTTGCCTACGTACATCTCGAGTCTGAACCATACGTTGTTGTACATTCCACTTATTCAGCTGCGTCCATCAGGGTTTGAAGTCCTTGGTTTGCTTGACTGTCAGCTGTGATTGCAACTTCTGGGTCCAACCCGTCAAGATATTGACACCTTTGTCGATAGGTATCATTGAAAATGTCAGGAGTACATTGAGATAAAATGAGGAGCTGGGTGTTATATTCAGCAACCGTTCGTCCCAGTTGCTTGAGTGTTGCAATTTATTCTCACTGCTTCCATATGCACGACTTCCATAATCTTTGTTCAAATTATTCTTCAAACTATGCTCAAAGAATTCGAGCAGCATTTCCTTCACATCCGCACTTCACTTCTTCTCACCACGATTGAGCAGGCTTATAGATAACAAGTTACCGATCTAACCTGATGTTTTAAAGGAACTTGACATGCCTCCAAGTGAGATTTTATCGTGGCAAGCCATTCTTCTGCGGTTTTAAGTCCATTTTCTCCACTAAACCGGGGTGGTTCTAATAGAGCAAATGCTTCAATTTCTTGAATGTAGTTTCGTCCCTATCCCGGGGACCTTGTTTAGCTCTGTCTATCATACATTGACCACATCCATAGACTTGTAGTATGCGATTCACTCCACAGTCTTCTAATTCCACATGTCCTTCCTTGTCAACTGCAGGTATCTTATGTTTATCGTGTCTCACATGACGTCCACAAGCATTTTTCATTATTAAATTCTAATGATTAACTATTGTTACCGAGGTATTATGAAAATTCTTTAAACAACCAATTTAAATGAGATGCATGCATGCCTAACTTAATGCAGAAAATGAAATATATCGTCTTAGCCCATCTCCTACCCTTGCTTTCGCTAGACTGGTTAGGACTTATACCATACTAGCTCTGATACCACCAAAAGAGACTGTCACATCCCGCAGCCAGACGTGATAGCTCCCGCCACGAAAGTACAGATAATTGTACTCTCGTAAGGCTTAAACTAAAACTTAACATAAAACTAACAGTAATTTTTTTTCATTTTGATAATATAAATCGAATATTATCACGTTAAGAGCATGAACAAAATAAAACATAAAATAAAATATATTGACAGACAGTCGATTGCAACACATACTTATCAATAGGCAACTGACCTAACAGTATCTCTCACCACATCATGAGTATATGGTCACTAGCCGTCTGTACAAAGGTGATCTCCGTTACAGCCCATCAAGACAATTTTCTAATGCAAGCAATGTGTCCTCTGGAACCCCCATCCGCCGAGGAATATGCAAAACAAACACGGAGTGAGAATAAAATTCTCAATGCGGGTTTTAGTTCCAGACGTGGATTTCTAGTTGAAATCTTAACCTGAAAATAATACCCATAATAATCAAAATGAACATGTAACTTATGAACCATTTAAATAACTAGATTAGTCAAATTACACATGAAATGCAGGCGTAAAATATTTAACCAGTTTCATAACAAGTTGCGTACCAAGATCGATTCCCTTATAACCATTTTCCATGAACATGCACACAAATGAATCAAGATCAAGACATTTTTTCCTAACACAAGAGCACATGAGGGACGTATCCCTAACTCTGGGCACGTGAGGGAATTCCAAATCATAAAACATATCATCAAATACACACCCAAGTTTCCTAACCCAACCGGCTGGGCACGTGAGGAAACTTTTTCCTAACCCACTGGGCACGTGAGGGACGTATCCCTAACCCCGGGCACGTGAGGGAATTCCATATTCAAATAGCGCTACCGAACTGGCCGAAGCCGGTGGCCGACCGACTCCGGAGAGTGGCTTGATTGACATTCAAATCCAGTTACCATCTTTCAGTACAAATCACGCACAATCATAATTCAAGATCTTCAGGCAAGAATAGGTCAAACTGATACAACTAAGTTTATTCCTAATGAACATGTATGCAAACTTGCCTGTCGGACATAGCCCTTTTAACAAAGGAGATCATTTTCAACATGAAACTTGAGTTGTAATATCTGTTCCTAAATCTACATGGTTATTGTGTAATGCATCCAAGGAGTTCAACAATATGCCATGCACAATTTAAAGTTACCAGGACCGGATCTCTATAAAAATCCACGTGTCCGCACCTGTTGTTGGATTGGGGTCAGTCTCCGCCAAGCCTCCTGTACATTAGTAAAAAACCGTTAAGACTTGACTAAACGATTTCTTAAATTGATCTAACTTGAGATCCTTAACTGTGGTCCGGCTTAAGTTACCAGACTGACTGGAGTTTTCTATTTAAATTTTTATAGTAATTGCTTGTGTTTTCAGTAATTTAATTATTATTGATTATTATCTTATTTTATTTTAAGTTATTTTATTTTATTTGAATTAATTCTATTTTCTGTAAATTTATTTTAATTTATTTTGATTTATTTTTATTTACTTTAATTAATTTATTTCTTAACTATTTATTTTATTTATTTACTTCCTTATTTTTAATTAGTTAATTAATTAAATAGTTTTATGTTTATAATATTATTCTTAATATTTTCTTTATTATTAATTATTTATGTAATAATTAATTTATGTTTATTTTAATTAATTTATTTAATATATATTATTTTGTTATATTTAATTTATTTCTTTACTTTTAGTTTAAATAGTTTCTTTTAATTAAATTTATTTTTGTTAACTAAAAATCCAAATCATTAAATAAAATTATAAACTCAAAATCAGAAAATCATAAAACAAATTTAAAATCTGAAAATTATTTGATTTTATTATTGGGATCAGAAAGTCGGTGATTTTGGTCGTCGTATCTGTTCTCGACTCACTCGGACTATTCTCATCATCTCCCGTAAAATCCGACTTAATTAAAGAAATTCCCGACATTTAAGTGGCTTTTTCTTTAATTAATTACTTATCACCCACATCATTAATTTGCTTAATCATGGATTAAGTTTAATTATTAATTAAGTCCAGCCCATCACACAAATTAACTCGGATTAAATCTGAGTCCACTCCAATCGCATGGGCCTAAGCCCCTATATTTTTTTTTTCCAGCCACAGCCCAAACAACAAGGCCCAAAACCCATCACCGAAAGGGTTGAGCCAGGTCAACCTGGCCAGTTGACCTGAGCCCACCGTAACGGGTCCGACTGGATTCCACAAGAGAGGCCAGGATCCGAACCTTCTAACTCGACGAATTCTCATTTATAGCCCCCGAATCAAACTATTTTGCTCATAAGACCTTTTTGTTTATGTTTAGATCCTTTTTCCTCACAAACAAGCCCTTTTTCCTTACGAATAAGTCCTCCGCTCAACGTTTTTCCTTACCAATCAGTCCCTGTCCACGATCTCGCGTACCAGAATGGTACCAGAGAGGTACCAACAGCCTAAACAGGTACCAAAAAGACTGGTACCAAGCTCAAATCACATCAACCACCTTTGCATAACTTTTCTCTAAGCTCAGTCGAGGTAAAACACAACAAAATCCCTCAATTTTACCTATTTCAATCTAATTCTTCCTAACAAATTCCAAGTACCCAACTGATTTCCAGACTTGATCAATTATATGCTCTATTCCCATTTTTAAACACTTAATTGATCTATGCAAACCTTCCAACAGTCATATTTATCGACATCTTACCCAAAAACTCAAAGTTTGCTTAAAACCCTAATTAATCAATTCGGCTTAAGATAAATGGTAAAAAGAAATGGTATAGGCAGATTATACCTTTGATCTCCAGTACTTCCCCCTTTTTTCTTCCTCTCAGTCCCTCTTTCTTCTTTATTTTTTTTTTCTTTACTTACTGTCCACCCGAAATAACCCAAAAAAAAAGAAGCATAAATACTCGAAACAAAGGAAAAGAGAGAAAAGAAACCAACAGTAGTGATTTCGAGCTCAAATCTTAAAGCTTGAGTCATCGCTCCCGATCTTATTCTCTTACGCGCTCAACTCACTCGGATGAGATAGAGAGAGAGAGAGCAATAATGGCACCGCTTAAGCCGTGGCCAAGCTTAATTGGCCAGCCACAATCGATCCCCTTCAACTCTCGTGTGTGACCAATCATCGGAGAAGAAGAGAGGAAAGAAAATCGGACGGAGCAGAGAAAAGAAAAGAAAAAGAGAGAAAGAAGGAGATGTCGCCAGCGGAGAAAGAGAGGAGAGAGAGTAAAATTTCGGATTTTTATTAAAATTTGCTCTTCCGGATTTTCTATGGCAGGAATTCTGTAGCTTTGATGCTGCAACTCGTATTAAGTTATTTTAATTGCTAATTTTATTAAGATTTGATCAATTTGATATTAAATTTCAGAATTAATTAAGCTTTGATTTTACTAGAATATTTTATATCATTTATAGATTTTACACAAGGTCAAATATTTCGAATTCGAGTCGATTTTTTTTATGTTACTTTTGATTTAATTGAGTGTTATAATTATTAGAAATTATGATTTTCTTATAAATTAAAATTTATAATATGCTTGTTTAATTAACCTAATTGATTTAGTTTGGTCTAACCTTCCTACTATGTTACAGTTGATTTTTATCTATTTAATGAAAAATCTAATTCGACGTTTCAAATATTTAATCCTATGAATTCATTTTTTATAAGTTAAATAAAATGAAACATAAATTTCTTGACGTGCGCATTTTCCAACAATTTTTTTGTACATTTTGATATCTACGAGTTTAAAATGTCCAAATGTAAGCACAAACTTTTAATTTGTCCTATAAAACAAATTAATTAGTTTGCCGCTTCAAACTCATTATTTGAAACTAATTCAATATTTAAAAAAAAATGAGTTCATAAACACTTCAACGAGCTTAAATTCATGCACTAGAAACACAAGAGAATACCATGTTTCTTTTATTCAGAAAAAGAAGGAGCCAAACAGAGTGTATATAAGTATCTAGCTGTTTCTTATTTGAATAATGCAACATATATCTCTTATCGTTTTTCAATACCAAAATCCCCTAAAAGTAGGGAGAAAATCATAAATGCTCCTCAATACATCCAATTTGTGGGACACATCTGTGATCAGCAACAAAGGCCACATCCTAATTCCTAACTAAAAGGGGCCTCCTGATTTTGCAACAAAGCGAGATTAAAGTCGGTGATTCTCTCAATCTTTTTCCTGCATACAGGGACATAAATAATAGCATATTAATTTGTGATTTCATGGACCCTCGTTTGATCTTCCACGCATTACGCAAGAACTATTATTTAAGTAGATTGTTACATAATCTCATTATTTAGTTTCTTTACAACGGTTCCTCAGAAAAAAAAAAAAAAAAAAAGAAACTTTACAACGGTACTTGTCCCGCTGTCCTGTTAGAATCAAATTTTATTCCATACTGAGAATTAGCTTATCTAAATTAAGGCTTAATTTATTGTTATACGGGGTGCCATAAAAATGTGCACGTAAAGTAAGAATTGAGACAAAAGTTGACCAAAGGAGGATATTATCTATTTCATATCAAAGAAAATCATTAGTCGCAGCGTCGTCACGTGAATCGAATCATCAAATTTATACATCAATAACCACCATTGATGAATTTAACGGATCAAAAGACTTACTCGATGTTAAGATTTAAGAGAGTAATAATGTTGTGTTCTGACAAGAGATTAATAAACGCCGTATTATTTATTTATTCTGGAGACTCCAATAAACACCAATTAATTAATAATTTTCTATCAATATCTGACGGTACAAATAATTTTTTGTTCCTTTTGATTTCTACGTGCATAACTACATATATAAAAAACGCCCACAAATATAATTTCTATAATACCGCTTATTTATAAATGCTAAATAGTTGAGGCTAGATTTCTTACGATGCTTACTGAGAAACATTGGCACCTATTTTTTTTTTTTCTAAAAAAAAAACTAACATCCGCGCAGACGCAGACGCAGACGCAACTTGGAAGATTATTATTCTCCCAAAGCACCAAAAAATTTCTGTTGGGCCATCCCCTGTTTGCCACGTGTCAATATCCCAGTATTGCAAGCCCTGTAATGGAAAGTTGGCAACACCCACCACATGCTTCTTGCATGGACCGAGAACAATTTTTCTGCGAATTTTTATCTTAGACAAGTTGTCGCAGCTCAATTGTGAATTTGTGACTGAAACCAGGGGCGGAGCTCCAGAGCCATATGATAGCGGGTTATAGACTTCTAGAAGGCTCTGTCCCTTGTGCAAAAAAATGTCATAATTTATTTGTTTATTTGCTCTCCTAATGAAACATAAACAAATAAATTTAGGTAAAAAAAATTCGATTTAATTGTTTCATCTTCAAAACTCTGTCCCATAAGTTTGTAGCTTAGCCCCTGAACGATTCTGTGAACAAAAAGAAATATTTTTTTGAGAAAATATTTGTAGTGACTCGCTTGATTATTCGAAACTTAACTGACGGATTCTTTATGAATAATATTTAATTTGAAAAACTCGCCTGTTTAAAAAAGAGTTAAAATGAATCGAGTTATCGAGCACAAATATGTTTATAAATCCAAGTTCAAGTTGAAATCGGCTCTCGACTTACTTAGAATTATTAATGTAATATTGTAATTATATTTTAACCATGTTATAACTTTTTTATAAGAAATTTAAAAATAAATACTCCCCGTGATTCGAACCGACCATTTGGTTGTTGAAATAGAGCCAAACCACTAGGTCGAATAACCTAACTTTTTCCATGTTATAATTTTGCTTATCGCATAATTGCATACACAAAACATTCCTTCTTATTTTGTCAAGCCAAGTTCGAGTATTTGACAAGCTAGATTCGAATTCATGAGACGCTGATGTTCAATATTTGAATAATCGCGATAGAAATATATTTTTACAAAATTTATAGAAAAGAAAAACCGAACCAAAGAAAAAACAAAAGACATACAGTAAAATTTGGTTTGGTTCCAGTATAATTTAATACGTAGAAAATAGGTTAGAACTCAGAATTACTGCCCTCGTTGGCTGCCAACTAGGCACGCTTTAATATCTTAATTGACTTCAGAGCACCGAGAAACATTGGGAATCTCCACACAACATGCGAACTGCAAAGGGAAACAAAGGGGAGACATAAAAAGTGTCACTTGAAAGCACAAGTGCTGGTGCTTGCTGCATTCCACATGCATACTTTTTAAGGAAAATATCTCATTTAACAGAAAAAAATTAAAATAAGACGAAGAAAAAAAAGACGATCACAATCCCTCATGAAAACTTTCTGTGTATAAAAAAATGAAAGTGAAATATAAGAAATATGGTGTCGTTTGGATGGGTTAGGAATAGGGTAGGAATAGTATAAATTTAGGGAAAAACACTATTCACAGAAATTGTGGGAATTGGCTATTCCGGGAATTGAAAATGTTGTTTGGATGGTGAGTTTAGAAATAGCGTTGGGAAGTGTGAAAAGTAGAGAGAAAAATGTTATTGGGAAGAGTGTCATTGAAAATTATGTTAGGAATGGAATTGGCTATTCCGAAATCGTTTGGATGAAAAATTGGGGAATGGAATTTCCAATTCCGAGAATTGGCCAATTCTCATGCATCCCAAACGACACCAAAAGCACAAAAGGGATATAATGCCTGACAATAGGTTTGTCCAGAAAGGAATATTAGGGCTCATCGGAGTTTTTTTTTTATTTTTATTTATAATAAATAGCTCTGAACTTTTAGTTTTGACGGTCAATCTTCCCCTAACAAACTGTATGCGATATATAACAATTAGTTTCATTTTCAACATCATGGTTTTTTTTTAAAAAAAAAAATAATAGGCATCTTGTATTATATATCATAATGCATAAAAGTTGCTCTTTCCATTGCACATTTCATTTTATATATGTTTTATTTTATTTTATTGAAAAAATAATTAATAACTAAATTAATTTAATATAATGCAAAAATAGTAAAAGACTATTTTATGTACTATATTTTTTACCATTTTTATGTATTATATTAAAACACTAATGATATGAAGTAATAAATTATTATTACATAACAATTGAAATTGACAATGATGAAGTATTAAGTTTCATAAAAATATATGAATACGGAAAAATTGTTAAAGGGACTAAGTTAATTTAAAAATATTTTAATTAGATCACAATTAGTGGTGGGAGGAATGAGAGGGAGGGACCAATTGTCATGGAACAAAAATTCGAAAAAGCTGTTGTCTAATTTAATATTCCATAGGCTTATTCGTTACAAATATTCGTTACAAATTAAAAATTAGGATGCCTCCGTGACAAAACCCAAGAGAGAAACTTCTTGCAATCCTCTCCAGTTGCTTAAACTACAGAGGTCCCTTCTACGACGCTTCAGTCATATATTATACCTGACGAGGTCAGAAATTAGACAAGTAAAAGCTACACGGAGTAACTATATCTGACATTATTTACAATTTACACTTGCAGGCCTGGACTTTTTTTTTTTTTATGCCTACACGGAGTTTAATGAAATGGAATTAACTCATCCATTAGCTGGATTGGAGAGGATTATATATGATAACGAGGAGATAATCTGCTAAGCGTTGCTTAAAAAGACCAGGATCCTCTGGACGTTTTTTTGAAACGTCCAGTGGACGTTCTTGATCGGAGCCGTCCGATTTAAATCAGACGGTTTATTTTTTTCGGGCCAATATTTTTTTCGGGTGTGGTGGAATGCACGGGGCTCCCTTATAGCCGTTGAGATTAAATCAGACGGTCCAGATCCTCAGCCGTCCACCAAACGTCCAGAGGATGGACGTCCAGAGGATCTGATTCCTTGCTTAAAAGGAGGCCAAGACACGCCATGCACAAAAGCTCGAGAACTTTTAAAAGGATAATGTACCAGTATACCACAAAGACCAAAGCACCGTCCAACTTTTAACTTTTTCTCAGGCAGACTTTTATTGTATATTTGTGAGATTATTAAAACATAAAAGTTTATTGACAGCAAATTAGTTAGCTTGACAACTTTAACATCCGCTGTTAAAAATAATATATATATATATATATATATATATATATATATATATATAAATTAAAAATCATAATTTAAAACGTCAACGATACTCCTAGATGTCAGACGCATTAAAAAATAATGAAACTTGATGGAACTTTTAAAATCCATCAACCAAAAAATTGTAACGATCTATACTTCTTTGATGAAATATCTACTAATATTTAACACACAGCTACCTTATAAGTCTGATAATATATCTATTTTTAAAAATTTTAATTGTTTAATTTTATTTAAGAAAAAGGCTTTTAAGGTTGTCAATATAAGGCGTCGTTGATAATCCTTATCCTTTGTTAAATGGAACTTCATTTTATTTTGAATTAATTTTTAATTTTTTTCTCCTTCAACGAAAGACAACTCTCCGCGAGCTTTTTTTTCAAAAAATAATTATTCACCTCAACAGTATGTTTTAAGTTAATACTTTAATCATATTTTTTTTTGTAAAATAATATATCGTGAGTTATATACAAAAACAAAATCATATGCTAGTGTAGCCTTTTGACTGATTGACCCTGTTGACATCATCCGGTATGTCATCCATTATGTCATTGAGAGTCACTGCCTGTCTGCCTCACTGGTTTGGTTCAGGTGCTTTATTATCAATAACATTATTATTTGTATATCTTTTCTAGACTCAATTCCATGGTCCGACACAGCTTAAGCCCACTATAACTTGCCTTTCACAAAATACTGAAATAGTGAATGGTATCTTGGAGATTTGATGCACTCAAGTTGACACATGTTGTGACATAAAAAATTCTTTAAAATATGCGCAACATATATCGTACCTGATGCCTCGTGCCGCGTGCTTGCTCCCTTCTCCTGTCGCCTTTGACTCTATACCAATTCCATCATGCTCATGTGGAAATATGCATTCGTTCATGGTATCCAATGACTATGACTCATTGCATGCGAGAGAGAGTTCTAATTCTCAAAATGGCTAATGTTCTCTGAGACTCGGTGTGTAAAATCAGTGACAATTTTTATGGTATTGACATCGCTTTTATTTTGTGTTACTTTGTAATTCAACACGTACTCCTCTAAAAGCGACTATTTTTTACAATAAATTGTTATTAAGATATGTTGTGTTTATGAAAATGACTAACTCATCCTGCCCGAAACAACTAACGAGCTTGATTAAATTATCAAAAATGTCTATGTCCATTGTTTAAGATGCTGATCCGAAAGATCTAAACTAAATAATCGCACATTTGTACTAACATAACAGTAATAATTAAATGAAGTTTTATCCTACTAGTCTTTTGATTTGTGTTGTTGTATGGTGCTATGGTGCGTCTCTTATAAGAAATAAATACACGCTCGCAGTTGTGTACTATGAATACGAATGCAATAAAGAGACAAAAAAAAACCATAGAACAAATAAAATGAACATAAATTTACTATTGTTTTTAATTTCAAGCGTAGTTTTACCACTTTTTTTCTTAAAAAAAATTATATTTTGTTTTTCTTTTTTAGTTAGGAAATAGGCGTCTCTAACGATGACTCCGTCCATGTATGAATGTGATTTATAATGTGGGCTTCTAGGTAGTCCTTGTTACGTCTTAATTTTTCGCTTGATCTTCGTTTTAGTCGATCCATGTTTTCAAATCCACGGCCCACGGGTCCTGTAATTTGGGCCAATGCATTTACATATTTAGTTTAGATATGCTGTATTATATGGAGTTTTTTAAGAGAATGTTCACATTTGCTAATAATTTAGCTCAAGAAATAAGTTTTGCTCTTTTTTTTATAAAAATAATATCTTTTTGTTTCGTGCTGAAGAGTTCATAATGAAAAAATATAGAATCCTACTTCGAGATCAAGGATAATATAAGATCAAAGTCGCTGGAGATAATTAAAGCACCTTTTACGCTTATATTGCACAGCGTTAGTGATGTGATTGTTACTTTGAATGAGATTGAAGGGATTTTGGTTCTGTCATTAGACCTGGATGTCAAATAGGCCCAGCTATAATTCAGACGATTACAAAACAAATTTAGCTTCCAACACTGAGGTCCGAAAAAATTATAACTAACCTTAATTAATTAAGAAATTTTAAAATAATCCGTTTTTAATCAAAAATTTAAAAATGACTTCGCAGTATCGGAATCTGAGATTCCGAAACTAATTCTGCTTAGTTTCGGAATTTCAGATTCCTAAACTAGCTAGTTTAGGAATTTCGGATTCCGAAACTAAACCTGCCGACATTTCATCCACTTTTTGAGCGAAAAATATATTTTTAAATTTTTTTTAATTAGTATCGGAATTTAGAATTCCGATACTTGTGATTTCACCTACATTTCACTTACTTTTCAGCGCACTTTAATTTTTTCAATTTATTTTTTTAAAATTTTTTAAAGTTTTGAATTTTTTTTTAATTCCAATAGTATTGATAAATTGAGTGTTGGTCCACCATTATAATTTTCGCTTTCCGTTCTATATAAATAAGCAACGGATTATTTTTTGTTGCTTACTATTGAAATTGTTGTTAAGAAATGCTCAATTTTAAATTTTTGGATCAATTACAACTAATTAATCTCCATTAAACATCAAGCAAGACAAGGATCTAGTGCTAAAGCATTCACACATCATGAGAAAAGGGATTGAACCATTACCTCTCCTTAAATCGTATCAAGGAGGTTTAGATCCAATGCGTAGGAGTCGGTGGTGTGCTCGCGCCTTGCCTCCACCACCTTGATCGCCTCTAGCCCACCAAAGATAGCAACCACGACTTGAGAGAGATGCTAGTTTCTCTCAAGTCCAAGCTCTCCCTTTTTCAAACCAAGTTTCTCTTTCTATTAAACTATTTTAATGGAGGAAGAGAGATGAGATAGGGGTGCTCAACACATGAGCTCAAGAGAGAATGAGAGGGAGAGATGGCGCATGGGAGAAGAGGAAGAGAGAATGTGGTGGCTAGGGTTTGCTCTCTAAAAGGACCCCCTATTTATAGACCACCCATCTCTCATCCACACTTGTAGCTATTTACAAGTATGCCATCCACCCTAAGAGGCCACCTAATGGGCTTTCTTGGGCCATCTCAATAAAAGGCCTTTATTCATTAATTCACCAATTAATGAATCCCCTTTAATTCTCTTTAATTTGGGCTTTTAATTTACTAATTAAATAAAACCCATTAGCTCAATATAATTCTAGTAATTATATGTGTTGTATATAATTAATTATTAACTTATTAATAATTAATTCTTGAAGAGCTTTATGCATTAAATTATTTCTAACATGATCCATTTGATATAATTAATTATTATGGTTCATAACAACATATAATTAATTAATCAACTTATCATGTTTCGTATTCTCCAATATAAATAAATTAATGCACGTGTGGTCAATATCTTATTTGTGCGACCCTTTTGAGGATTTATGTTATGTCAGCCATGGATAATAAATCGTCATTTATTTCCAATAATCATAAGCGGTATCTAGCAACATGTTATGATTCCCAATTCGCATAAATAATGTACCGTTACAAAATCTCAATCCTGCATAAGAAATATTAGTATTTCTTTGTCTGATTCTTATGTCACATGATATCCTTGTATAATCCAAGATAGGAATGTGTCATTCTTGCAGATTATACATTTCTTGATCTAGAGTTGATTGTACAAGTTGGCCAAACAATCCAAACTCCATCAAGGGGCCCAAACAGATATCATCACTCATTAAGTATATTAATGAGGGACATACGGTTTTCTTGATGAACAACTTTTCCCCGCACAATTCAAGAGAACATAAATAAAGTCCTTATAGCAGCCTTTATCAGGAATCAACGTTAGACGATATTTATTGAACCTATCCTCATGTGGAAAAGGTGAACATCTCAAACTTAGAATCAAACTAATATGAAATAAACAATGACACTTAACACAATCCAAATGTTTATTTCATTGGGTCAAGTCCTGTACTATGTTCTATAACATATACATATGCAATTAAGTTGGTAACTCCTTACCTATGATTTGTAGAACTTAATCATCGCTTAACTTGCATACTAATCTTATTTGATAATTAATGCTCCTTGTTAATTATCAAGATTATGGACATCTTTAGATTTATTATTGTCATTTAAGAACAAATGAGTTATAGAGATCTACAATTCAGATCCTCAACCTGAATGATCTATCAATAAATAAATCAAGGAACAAATGATAAAATATCATCAATAACATAAACCATAGAAGTAGCCAGAATGATTGGCTTCTAGGACACAACTCCAACAATCTCCCACTTGGCCTAGAGTCAATCAAAATGACTTCTAGCAAGTGCATAGTACTCAATGTAATATCCAAAATATACATGTCTCATACTAAAGCCTCTAAGTAAAAGATACAACTCAAAGCCACTCAGGCATACGCCTAATCCCCATGGATGCAACATGCAACTCATGTGCGGCTCGAGACAAAGGCTTTGTCAGAGGATCCGCTGTGTTCGCGGCACCGTCCACCTTCTTGACCTTGATACACCCGTCATTCACAAACTGACGGATAAGATGGAATCGTCGTAGAATGTGCTTGGTCTTTTGGTGAGACCTAGGCTCCTTAGACTGAGCTATGGCTCCCGTGTTGTCGCAGTAGAGATCCACTGGATCCGAGATGCTTGGAACCACCTCCAGCTCGGTCAAGAACTCCTTGATCCAAACGCCTTCTTTTGCTGCTTCACCAGCCGCTAAGTATTCCGCTTCGGTGACGGAATCGGCCGTAGTTTCTTGCTTGGAACTTTTCCAACTTACGGCACCACCATTGAGCAGGAATACATAGCCGGACTGTGACTTAGCATCATCTCGATCGGTTTGGAAACTAGCATCGGTGTAACCACTTACAACGAGCTCTTGGTCTCCACCGTATACGAGGATGCTATCTTGTGTTCTCTTCAAATACTTGAGGATATTCTTGACTGCGGTCCAGTGTGGCATACCAGGGTTAGCTTGGTATCGACTAGTCACACTAATCGGATGTGCCACATCGGGGCGAGTGCATAGCATGACATACATGATCGATCCGACCACAGATGGATATTGAAACTTGTTCATGAATTTCCTATCTGCATCTTCCGTCGGACATTGAGTCTTGCTCAAGAATATGCCATGTGACATAGGCAAGTAACCCTTCTTGGAACTAGCCATGTTGTGTTTTTCCAACACTTTGCCAATATATGCATCTTGGCTCAAGCCTAACAACCTCCTAGATCTATCTCTATAGATTTTGATTACTAGGATGTAGGCGGCTTCACCCAAGTCTTTCATTGAGAACACTTTCTTCAATGAATCCTTGACATCATTCAATTCGGGAATATCATTCCCGATCAAGAGTATATCATCAACATATAGAATAAGAAATACGACCACGCTCCCACTAATTCTCTTGTAAACACAAGGTTCCTTTTCGCTTTGAATGAAGTTCAACTTCTTGACCTCTTCATCAAAGCGCTTGTTCCAACTCCTCGATGCTTGCTTCAACCCATAAATGGACCTTTGAAGCTTGCATACCTTGTTAGCATTCTTAGGATCCACAAAACACTCAGATTGTGTCATGTACACATCCTCTTCCAAATTGCCATTTAGGAAGGCGGTTTTGACATCCATTTGCCATATCTCATAATCATAAAATGCGGCAATTGCTAACAAGATCCGAATCGACTTGAACATGACGACGGGCGAGAAGGTTTCTTCATAGTCAATACCATGAATTTGCTTGTAACCTTTCGCAACAAGTCGTGCCTTGTAAATGGTCAAGTTGCCATCCATGTCGACCTTTCTTTTAAAGATCCACTTGTTCTCAACGGGTTTCACTCCGTTGGGAAGGTCAACCAAGGTCCAAACCTTGTTGTCATACATGGATTGCATTTCGGATTCCATGGCCTTGAGCCATTCCTTGGAGTCGGATTTCTTCATCATGTCATTAATGGTCAAAGGTTCATCATTCGCAATGACGAGGACATCGTGCAAACCCAAGTACCTTTCGGGTGGACGACTTTCCCTTGTAGACCTTCGTAGAATAGGCGCTTGAGGTTCTTGAGGTTCTTGAACTTGTTCCACAACGGTTTGTGGAGTTGGTTCTTGATCCTCGAAGCTTTGAGTTTCTTGAACATAATCGACTCGCGATATGTTCGAGTCCTCATTTGATGGAGCATTCTCTTGAACTTCTTCCACAACGACTTGTGGAACGGGTTCGGCTACAACCTCATTTGGAACCTCATTGGGAATAACTACATTACCTACTTGAGGCATGTCTTGTGGTGGTTCATGAATTTCTTCAATAACCACATTACTCCCACTACTTCTTCTTGCGAGAAATTCCTTCTCCAAGAACTCGGCATGACGAGCAACAAATATCTTGTTCTCGACACATTTGTAGAAGTAGTACCCCTTTGTTTCCTTAGGGTATCCTACGAAATGACACTTGTCCGATTTGGGTCCAAGCTTATCGCTCACTAGCCTTTTCACATAAGCTTCACAACCCCAAATCTTGAGAAACATCATGCTTGGTTTCTTACCAAACCAAATCTCATAGGGTGTCTTCTCAACGGACTTAGACGGAACACGGTTTAGTGTAAAAGCTGCGGTCTCTAATGCATAACCCCAAAACGATTTAAGCAAATCGGCTTGGCTCATCATCGATCGAACCATGTCTAGCAAAGTTCGATTCCTCCTTTCGGATACACCATTCCATTGTGGTGTTCCCGGCGGAGTGAGTTGTGGAACTATTCCACACTCCTTTAGATAATCACCAAACTCATGACTCAAGTACTCTCCTCCACGATCGGAACGTAAGACTTTGATCTTTCGACCAAGTTGGTTTTCAACTTCATTCTTGAATTCTTTGAACTTGTCAAAGGATTCAGACTTGTGCCGCATCAAGTAGATATACCCGTATCTACTATGATCATCGGTAAAAGTGATGAAGTATGAATAACCACCACGTGCGCAAATGCTCATAGGCCCACATACATCGGTATGTACAAGGTCCAACAAGCCATTTGCCCTTGTCCCTTTGTTGGAAAAAGGCGCTTTGGTCATCTTTCCCATCAAACAAGACTCGCATGTGTCAATTGGCTCGAAAGCGAACTGATCCAAGAGACCAACGGTTTGCAATCTCTTGATGCGCTTCTCATTGATGTGACCTAAGCGGCAATGCCACATCAAAGTTGCATTCTCTTGAGAAATCTTACGTTTCCTATTGTCATTCTCAACACTCAAAACAAGTTCATTACAATCAAGCATATAAAGACCATTCGATAAATGCGCAACACCATAACAAACTTTATCACGAAACAAAGTCAAACACTTGTTCTTTATTACAACATTAAAACCATCCAAGTCCAAAAATGAGATAGAGATAATGTTTCGAGTGATACATGGAACTACATAAACATCCTTGAGTTCCAACACAAAACCAGAAGGCAAAGATAATTCCACGTTCCCAACGGCCATAGCGGAGATGCACGTGCCGTTATCGACGCGGAGTTGAACTTCGCCTCTCTCGAGCCGCCTCCTACTCTTTAGTGCCTGCACATTTCGACAAATGTGAGCGCATGAACCAGTATCAAATATCCAGTCATTGCTTGAGGTAGCGAGAAGGGTTTCAATGACAAATATACCTGAAGTAGAAGGACGGACGGTTCCAGCCTTCTTATCAGCAAGGTACTTGGGGCAGTTCCTCTTCCAATGGCCCTTGTCACTACAATAGCAGCACACGGTGCGAAGAGGAATACGAAGAGGAATTGCCAGGCTCGGTGCGCGAATCCGTAACAATATGCCATGATGGGGAAGACATTAATATTTGTAATAATATTTGTATGAATGTTGTAATATTGTCAAAACATTAGTTCCTACTATTTTTATGAACGTTTATGTAATAATATGATGAATATTTTGTAATATTTTGTATGAATGTTTTGTAATATTGTCAAAACATTAGTTCTATTATTTTGTAATATAAGAATTGATGCTTATAAAATCATGTCATCAATCATATTATTTTACATAACGTTATTTTTTTGGATCACGTTATTTTTTTACATGACTTTATTTTTTTTCACATGACGTGCAATTAATTCCTATATTATTTATTTTATGATTTGTATTTTTTTTATTTACATGACGTTATTTTTTAAAATTTTTTGTAAGCATAAAACTAAAGAAATGAAAATATAAAATATAAAAACCACAATACGAGATATACAAAATCACACCAAGTACGAGGTGAAATCACAAGTATCGGAATTCTAAATTTCGATACTAATTAAAAAAAATTTAAAAATATATTTTCGCTTAAAAAGTGGATGAAATGTCGGCAGGTTTAGTTTCGGAATCCGAAATTCCTAAACTCAGATTCCTAAACTAGCTAGTTTCGGAATTTGAGATTCCGAAACTAAGCAGAATTAGTTTCGGAATCTCAGATTCCGATACTGCGAAGTCATTTTTAAATTGTTTATTAAAAACGGATTATTTTAAAATTTCTTAATTAATTAAGGTTAGTTATAATTTTTTCGGCACTAAGGTCCCATTCAATGGCCTAAAATTTGGGCCCATTGAAATTTATAACAGATCGTAATTTTGTTATACTACCCACCGTCCCACCGAATTTCACAACAGTTGTGATATAGATTAAGAAAAAAAGAGTTCCTCATTAAGGCCCGGATCAAAATGATTTTTACATAGGATTTTATTGCAATATTGAAATTGATTTCATGAGATTTCGTTGTCTAATAATATAAATATTTTGACCAAATAACATAAAATTATTCATTTTTTATCAAAAAATTTCTATTGAAATGAAATCTCACATTAAAATATGTCATTTTGATCAGGCCTAACTGTTTTGATCACATTTATATACACTGAGAATCCAAAGTTCTCTAAGTAATTTTTGTGTTATAATTAAAATACGTTCTGTTTCAAATATTTGCTTTCGTTGGCGTCAAAGTTGGTTATTTGTTGTATCACAAATAATGTACCACTAAATCATTTAAAATATATTTTAGTCATACAGTTGTCGTTTTGCTCATAAAAATAATGCATGCGGCACCAGAACGTGTGCATATCAATTTAGGATATCAAAGCAATGGTGTTTCACAAAGCACCAGAACGTGTGCATATTAATTTTTGTATCTCCATGACACGCTAAAAAAAAAACAAACTATTTTATTTCTTTATTATATTATATTTTTTTTAATGAGATACTAAAACAAATTATTTTATTTTTAATTCTTTTATCGTCTTTCTAATGAGATACCTGAGAAAATTAAATTATTATGGTTCTTTTATATCATTATATCATGACGAAAGGGGAAAAAATAAAAAAGAGGAAATAATAATTGTTTTATGATATCGTGAGCATTACTTCAAAGAAAAAACATAGATTTTACATTAGGGTGCTGTTTGGATGAGCCGGAAGAAGGCTTCTTCTAGGAATAATTTTCTTCTGGGAAGAAAAGTCGATCCAAAAACTTCAGGAATAAGCCAGGAAGAACGAATTCTTCCGAGGAGAGTTCTTCCGACCTGATATCTCATTTATTTGTTGGTATTTGGACCGTACTTGGCACTTAAATTTAACCCAAACCTTGTTATTATTTGACATTTCCTTGTGTTTTTCCAGGATTCGGCTTTGCCGTCGCTTTAGTTCATTGTATTCAGGTTTTGATGAAGAACAAGAGGAAAACAGACTCAAAGAAGCTCAGGATGCTTGCATTTAGGCCAGACGACTCATTCCTGGCGCTAGGCACACGTTCCAGACCGTCATGCGGGTCACATGCCACCTTAGACGCTAATTCCAGGCTTCAGTTCGGGTCGAACATCTCCAGTTCGGACCGAACCAGGCTCTGCACCGGACTTAGCACATTTTCTACTTCTTCCAAGACCAGTTCGGACCGAAGCCTTCCTGTTCGGGTCGAACTGGGGCGCCTTCAGCCAGTTTCTCACTCCAGGTCGAACTGACCCCTATCTGGCCCCGAAGTGATGTATATGGCATGTTTTTCTAAGTAAGGAAGATGATTTCTGGCGAGATTTGATGCTCTGGACGACCTAGCTTGCTCCCCAAGCACTTGAGGCTTCTATTTAAGGTTCCCTCGGCCCTGACGGCAGACTCTCTTGGTTCTCTCTTGGATTTCTCGGCTCTGGACGAATTTTCCACACCTCCTTGGAGTTCTTCATCGATTCCTGTGCTCTTCCTATTGCTTTCGAGGCGACGGCAGCGACTGGCTCTAGATCTCACGCTCATCCACCATCCACTGCCTTAGAAGACTGAGTATTAGCTTTAAAGGAGTATTCTAGTTTATTCTTTTGATGCTTTTATCTTTATTTTCTATGGGCTTGTATCTCTACTACTTTACTACTGTTGTTATTTGTTGTTTTAGTACTATGTCTGAGTAGTTTACTTTAGTCTTAGGGTAAGATGTAGCTTAGGTTTAGTTCGATGTTGTTGTTATGTTATGCTTGATACTTGACATGCTATTTATCTATTTGGAATTAATTGTTGCTTAGTTTATTGCTGTTGTTTGATTTATTTTGCTTCTGAATCTACTGCAGGGTTTGGTTAAGTTACAAATTTAAACGGACAATAGTTGTAAGTTAAGTGTTTGAGTTAAGCCATAGATCTGAAAGGATAGGTTAGTTGTGCCGAAAGACAGAACTTCTGAATTGCTTGAAAGAGAGTTTAGATAACTAAGGAAAACAAATAGTAAAACCCTTGTAAACTTGTACCAACACGAAAGTTTAGGTCTAGTAAACTTGGGCGAGTTTGGTAGAGTCCTGTACTAGTTTCTGGCCCGATAGGCGAAAGTTGAGGGTTAGGGATTGTAGTTTCAGCCAGTCCAGACTCGTGGCATCGTCAAAGTCAAGTATATCACTCAACAACTCAAATCCACGTCTTCAGTTCGGACCGAACTGGTCTGGTTCGGGTCGAACTGAAGACAGGATTTTCAGGTCTTCGAATTAATTGTGAAAGCAATTAATTTCGATTTCTCTGGAGGCTAAACTTAGTGAAATCTGATCCCTAGGACGCCTTTTTATCTTTAGAAAAACCCAATTTTTTTATCCAGTGTTTGTTCAATTGTCTGAGTCTTATTATTTGAGTCCAAAACACCCAAAAACATCTATATTCTGCACCTTTCTTTTAGGTATTTATTTCATTCAAAAACATCCCTTTTTATCTGTCTAGCTTTTGAGAACCAGTGAGTCCGGTACTCAGAAATCCGTCCCTTGGGTTCGACCCTAAACCTTACTCCAAACGACTAGTGAAGTTAGGTTCTAGGTACAAATTTATTTGATACTTAGGGTTTAAATCCTTCATCAAATTGGCGCCGTTGCCGGGGACGGTGTTGATATTGGATACTTGTTGTAGTATCAAGAGACTAGACTTTTCTTTTGTTTTTCTCATATTTGCTTTCTCTCTATTTTGCAGGACTGGCGGGTAGGAAGAAGGGGCCTCGATCAAAGTCCCAACCTCCTATTTTGCGTAGGTATTTTCTCCGTGGGTTGCAGGAAGATCCAGAGCTGCAGCAGGTAGAATTTCTTCGCGAAATCAACCAAGCGCAGCAACCAGGGTCATCTTCGACCTCCAGTTCGACCCGAACTGAACCCAGTGCAGAGAGAAGCAGGAGCTAACATGGCAGCGAACAACCCTCAAGTTGATATCGCGGCCGAGACACAGCGCTTGGAGCGACTCAGGCTCCAATTAGAGCGAGAACGACGAGAATTCGACGATGAGCGTCGCAGATGGACCAACGATGATGAGAGCGTTGGCAACAACTCTGACGGGGAGAATGACAACCCCAACAAATCTCTCATGGAGTATTGTGCTCCGAGGGCCAAGCACGTAGCAGGGCCGGTTGTCATCCCTGGAATCGATGCCAACAACATGCAGATAGCCCCCGCCCACGTGACTATGGTCCAACAAACCCCGTTCCATGGGAACGACCACGAGGACCCCCATGCTCATCTTCAAACTTTTTTTGATTACACTAGACTTATTAAAATGAATAGGGTCCCACAACAAGCTGTTAGACTCTTGCTGTTTAGGTTTAGCCTCAAAGACAAAGCCCAAAAGTGGTACAAAACTTTGAAAAAAGGGTCAATTAGATCTTGGGATGACATGGCTCAAACCTTTCTTGACAAATACTTTCCAACTGATAGGGCTGACTCAATAAGGAGGGAAATCACAAACTTTCAACAAAAAGAGGATGAACCTATGAGTGATGCTTGGGAGCGGTTCAGGGATCTAGAAACCTCGTGCCCCCATCATGGGATTCAAGAGTGGTTGATAGTTAAAACTTTTTATAACAGTTTGTATGACAATATTAAGATCAACCTTGACTCTCTTTCAGGTGGAAGTTTCCTACGGCTAGATGCAGCAGCCGGAAGAGAGCTACTTGACCGGTGTGCGAGGCAATACCATTGGATGCCGATGGTCAGCTCCCGCCGACAAAACTCGAGGCAGCAAGTGCACAGCGTCACAACCAAGGACGAGAGGATCGCCGAGCTCGAGGCGGAGCTTGCCGTGTTTCAATCCGCACAAGGCTCGCATCTTAACAAAGGAGAATGCGGATGTTGCGGCGAGGAGGGGCATACTTCTGTCGACTGCCCTTTGGCTAAACCCGAGACCGACAGTCCTCAAGTCAATGCCATTAACGGGAACTTTGGTCACAAATACCCGTACACCGGCCCAGGCCCCTCAAATTTTAATAGAAATAATCAGTTCACCAACAATAGAGACCAGCCCTTTCAAAGGAAGTCCGCCTTTGGCGAACTTACTGAAGTTGTCCATACCTTTATGGCCGGCCAAACTAAATTTAATCTTGAAATTAAGGCAGATGTTGATGAATTGAAATTTAACACAGGGGCAATAAAGAGGATGGAGCGCTTACTGGAGGCACATCTCGCCAAGGAGCAAGGGAAGCTCCCAGGGCAGCCTCAAGTCAACCCGAATGCCGATTGCAAGGCCCTCCATGCCTTGAGGAGCGGGAAGCAGTACGAAGACCCGCCCATGCCGGCAGAAACAGCTCACCAGCCCTCAGTTCGACCTGAAGCAGTCCCAGTTCGGGCCGAACCAGCTGAAGAAGAGCCCATTCTGCAGCAGATAGCACCATTTCCGCCCCTCACCAGCACAGTTCGACCCGAACCATCACCTGTTCGGTCCGAAGTGGAGGCTGAAGAGCCAGCCAAGAGGCCTGTTCGACCTGGACCCAAGGCTGTTCGACCCGAACCAACTTCCGTTCGGTCCGAAGCAAAGGCAAAGGCTGGCCAAAACAAAGAAAAGAGCGTTCAAGTCACACCCGCTTACCGACCTCCTGTCCCATTCCCACAGAGGTTGAGGAAGAGCAAAGAGGATGCCCAATTCAAGGCATTCTGGGAGATTTTGAAGGAGATGAAGATCACGATCCCCTTCATGGATGCGGTAACACAAGTGCCGGTATATGCTAAATTTTTGAAGGAACTGTGTACCGAAAAGTTGACTCTAGAGGAGTTGAAATCCGTTGCTCTTACACAAGGGAGCAGCGAAGCTTTGAGGAAGATGCCGCCCAAATTAGAGGACCCGGGGAGGTTTGTTCTCCCCTGCGTCATCGGAAATGCCATCATCAAGCAGGCTCTATGCGATATGGGGGCCGGTGTCAGCCTCATGCCCAAGGCAGTCTATGAAAAGGTGGGGTTCGGCGAGCTAAGCCCGACAGCTATATCTATCAAGCTTGCGGACTCCACAGAGCGACTACCGATAGGCATGCTCAAGGATGTACCGGTGCAAGTCGGCAAATTTTTAGTGCCGGGAGATTTTGTGGTCATGGACATGGAAGTAGATCAGGAGGTGCCCATCATCTTGGGGCGCCCGTTCCTCCGAACTGCTGGAGTCTTGATGGATGCCAGAGACGGCACGATCTTGGTCAGAGTGGGGGAGGAGGAGCTTCACTTCTCCATTAATCATGCCATGAAGTTCCCAAGCTCCGCCGACACATGCTTTAGGATCGAGGTAATCGAGCCAACGATTGAGGAGACACTCGAGGAAAGGTATGAGTCTTCTCTCCATGATTACCAGCAGTTTCTCTCTGAAGTACAGGAAGCAATCGAGGTCGAGGAATCGATCGAGGCTGAGGAACTAGATGAAATGGTGGAGCCTACCCCTCAGTTCGGACCGAACCCACTATCTCCGGGTCGAACGGAAGATAGGGAAGAGGTTCATGAAGACCAGTTCGGGCCGAACAAATCCAGTTCAGGTCGAACTGAAGGCGACCAGATGGAAGATGCAATGGCTCTGGACCTCTCCAGCCCGAACCAGGCTAGTCCAGACCGAACTGAGCCTCCAAAAGTTGAACTCAAGCCCCTGCCTGCCTCTCTCAGGTATGAATTTCTCGGCCCGAATCAAACGTACCCTGTTATTGTTAACTCTGAATTAGATGCAGGGCAGGTCGAGAAGTTATTGACAGTTTTGAAGGCTCACCAAGGTGCTATTGGATACTCAATAGAAGATTTGAAAGGGATCGACCCCGCTATTTGCACTCACCGAATCCTCATGGAGGATGACCACAAGCCATCAAGAGACGGGCAGCGAAGGCTCAACCCAATTTTCACCGAAGTGGTCAGAAAAGAAGTGCAAAAGCTCCACGATGCGGGGATTATCTATTCGATCTCGGATAGCAAGTGGGTGAGCCCGGTGCACGTGGTCCCCAAGAAAGGAGGCACGACGGTGGTCAAGAACGACAAGGACGAGCTGATCCAAACGCGAGTCGTGACCGGGTGGAGGATGTGTATAGACTACCGCAAGCTCAATGCGGCGACTAGAAAGGATCACTTTCCTCTCCCTTTTGTTGACCAACTTTTAGAAAGACTCGCTAATCACTCTTTTTATTGTTACTTAGATGGTTACTCTGGTTTCTTTCAAATACCCATCCATCCTAGTGACCAAGATAAGACCACCTTTACTTGTCCTTGGGGTACTTTTGCCTATAGACGTATGCCTTTTGGTTTATGTAATGCACCAGCCACCTTCCAGCGAGCTATGATGGCTATTTTTTCAGATTTTATTGAGAAAGAGATGGAAGTGTTTATGGACGATTTTTCTGTCTATGGTTCTTGTTTTGATTCATGCCTTGCTAACCTCTCTAAAATTTTGCAGCGATACAAAGAGGTCAACCTAGTGCTGAATTGGGAAAAGTGCCATTTCATGGTGCAGAAAGGCGTAGTGCTAGGCCACATGGTGACATCTCAAGGGATCGAGGTCGACAAGGCAAAAATTGAAGTGATTGAAAAGCTAGAGATCCCTAAAAATGTCAAAGATGTCCGAAGCTTCCTTGGACATGCCGGATTCTATCGCCGATTCATAAAAGATTTCTCTAAAATAGCAAAGCCATTAAGCAATCTATTAATTAAAGACTGTGAGTTTATTATTGATGATGATTGTATTAATGCTTTCAACAGGTTGAAGGAAGCCCTTGTTTCTGCACCAATCTTACAACCGCCGGATTGGTCACAACCATTCGAGCTCGTGTGCGACGCGAGTGACTATGCGGTTGGAGCTGTTTTAGGCCAAAGGAAAGACAAGAGACCTGTGGCCATTTACTACGCGAGCAAGGTGCTTGATCCGGCTCAAGCAAACTACACGACCACGGAGAAGGAGCTCCTCGCTGTTGTATTTGCCCTAGACAAGTTCAGATCCTATCTTGTGGGCTCTAAGGTGATCGTGTACACAGACCACGCCGCGTTGAGGTACTTAATGAGCAAGAAGGATGCCAAACCAAGGCTCATAAGGTGGGTCCTCTTGCTTCAAGAATTTGACCTGGAAATCCGAGACAAGAAAGGAACAGAAAATCTAGTGGCAGACCACTTGTCTCGGCTGTATTGGAAAGAAGAAAAAGGTGAAGAATTGCCAATTGAAGATGCCTTTCCCCACGAAAATCTCATGAAGATTGACCTCAGTTCGACCCGAACTAACCAAGGTTCGGACCGAACTGACCTCAGTTCGGGGTCACCACCACCCACTTCGGAGGACTTGGCCCTTACTTCGGGTCGAAGAGATTGCAGTTCGGACCGAACGGAGCTTAGTCTGGAGCTGCTGGCCCTCATTTCGGGTCGAATGCATGGCGTTCCAGACCGAACTGAGCGGAGTGATGAAGACTGGATGAGGCTTGCCAGTGAAATCCTGGCCTTTGAGCACAATTCGACCCGAACTGGGGATGGTCCAGGCCGAAGTGACCAGCCCTGGTATGCTGACTTGGCCAATTATCTTGCCTGTGGGATTCTGCCCCCTGAGATGACTTGGCAGGAGAAGAAAAAGCTCAAATCCGACGCCAAGTTCTACTTCTGGGATGAGCCATACCTGTTCAAGATTGGAGTTGATGATGTCTACCGGAGATGTGTCCCTTATGAGGAAATTCGGCCGATCTTGGCCGGGTGTCACTCATCCGCCTATGGGGGCCATGCCTCATACTCCAAGACAGCGGCCAAGGTCCTACAATCAGGTTTGTTTTGGCCCACTCTTTTCAAAGATGCACGTTCTTTTGTACTTTCTTGTGATCAGTGTCAAAGGACGGGCAACATATCCAAGAGGAATGAGATGCCACAAAACCCGATTCTCGAAGTGGAGATCTTTGATGTATGGGATGTGGATTTCATGGGCCCTTTTCCGAGCTCTAATGGGAACGAGTACATCCTAGTCGCCGTCGACTATGTCTCAAAATGGGTCGAGGCAATTGCATGCAAGGCAGCTGACGCTAACTCGGTGGTCAAGCTCTTCACAAAGATCATTTTTCCTCGATTTGGAGTTCCAAGGGCAGTCATAAGCGACGGGGGAAAGCACTTCATCAATCGGACCTTCGACAATCTCTTGAAGAAGCATGGAGTCACCCACAAGGTTGCTACACCCTATCACCCGCAAACCAATGGGCAAGTGGAAGTGTCTAATAGGGAGATTAAGAGCATCTTGGAGAAAACTGTAGCCCGGTCTCGCAAGGATTGGGCCAATAAGCTAGATGATGCTCTTTGGGCCTATAGGACAGCCTTCAAGACACCAATAGGCATGAGCCCCTTCAAGCTTGTCTATGGGAAGCCATGCCACTTGCCAATTGAGATTGAGCACAAGGCATATTGGGCCACTCGCGCTATCAACATGGATATGCTCAAAGCCGGAGAAAAGCGCATACTAGATTTGCATGAGTTGGACGAGGTACGCCTAAACTCCTATGAAAATGCTAAACTTTACAAAGAAAAAACCAAGTTTTTGCATGACAGGCATATTTCAAGGAGAGATTTCAAGGAAGGCGACTTGGTGCTCTTGTTCAATTCACGACTTAGGCTTTTCCCGGGCAAGTTGCGATCTAGGTGGTCGGGGCCATTCCGCATGGTCAAGGTCTACCCATTCGGCGCCGTTGATATCTGCGACAAGGATTCGGAGCCTTTCAAGGTCAACGGGCAGCGATTGAAGCATTACATAGCCGATGAGAAGATTGAGGAAGCCTTTGTTCTTTCTCTCTCCGAACCTTACCGATCCGATAAGTAGAAAAGAGGTGGTCAAGCTAGGGACCTAAAACAAGCGCTTCTTGGGAGGCAACCCAAGGGTTATTGATTTTTAGATTTATTTTACTTTTCTTTCTTGTTAAAAAAAAAATAAAAAAAAAATAAAAAAAAATAAAAAAAAATTTAGAAAATCATAAAAATAACAAAAATACTTTGTGATGGGATGAGTTGTGATTCTTTTCAGAGCAAGTTTGGGGGAATCAAGGAGAGCAGTTGGCACTAGAGCACCTGGATTGCGAGGAATCCCTGTACGATCTCAAGCCAGCTGCAAAGGTCGAAGTAGCCAGCTTCAGTTCGACCTGGAGCCAGCCAGTTCGACCCGGAGGAAGGAAGCAGGGGAGCAAGGCTAAGGAGAGGGATCATTACCAGTTCGGTCCGAAGTATTTCAGTTCGGTCCGAAGTCAGATGTTCGACCTGGACCAGCTTGAAGGCAAAGCAGGATTGAGTTCGGTCCGAACTAGTTATGTTCGGTCCGAACGGCGTTTATTGGGCCTGTTTTAAATCCCTTACCCGACCCGTTAAGCCTCCCATTTAACCCCCTCCCCAAGCCGTCTCTCCCTCTCTCTTTCCTTTCTCTCCCACTCGCACCCCTTCCCCAAACCACGCTCCTTTCCGTTTCAAACCGAAGCCAACTCCCCAAAACTCGCGCCCTTTCATTTCCTCACCATTTTTGCAGATCTGAAGTTTTTCAAGGCACGTTCTTCCAAGTTTTAACCGAAGTCGACGGATCGTGGTTCTCTTTGTTCCAGGGCGCTCTCGGGGACTCTACTCACCATCTCTAGGGTTTATCCGACAACCCTAGAGCCCCTACTCGCTGGGGTGTCTCGCAACAGCCGTCTCACACCAAGGAAGGCCATCGAGGCTCTCTCTCTCTCCCTGGTGTGCTTCAGGAGTTTTCTTTCTCTCCCTAGGGCTCTTCGCACTCAAGCCGCTCCTTCTTTCACTTCACCGAGTCGAACCAGCGGGTTTTTTCGAGTCTTCAAGGAATTTCAGAGGTCTTTTCCCACTCTTTTCTGTTTCAATCCTTTCCTTGTGGTTTTGACTAGTTTCGTGAGTTTTTCTAAGGATCTGTACCAGTGTTTGGGGCAATATACAACGATTTTACCAGAATAGAGGCACTGTACCAGGAATCAGGATAGAATTTACCAGAATCCCGCTTCAGTTCGACCCGAACAGCCCACCGTTCGGTCCGAACCGAAGGGACCCCAGTCCAAAACCTCTACAGCCTTCCTTCAATTCGGTCCGAACTCACCCAGTTCGACCCGAACCGAAGGCCTGCCTTTTTTGCTTCGACCCCAATTCGACCCTCCCTTCGGCCCGAACTCACCAAGTTCGGTCCGAACTGCACTTGGACTTAGAAGAATTTCGCTGCTGTCTCACTCAATCATGCCTAGGACACGTGCCAGTTCTAAGGGCGACAAAGGGGCTTCCTCTTCTCGTGCTCGTGCCCCTGCTCAGTCACCACCTCCTCCTCCTAGACCAGCCGGGCCCTCGCATCCCATGCAGGACCACCCCGACTTCCAAAGGCACCCAGATGCCCACACAATTGAGGAGGCCATGACATTTGAGATTCCATGGAAGTTCCAATACCTCAATATCATGAAAATGAAGGACCGGAAGTTTGAGCACACCCGGTGGATGGACTTGGGCACGTTAGAAAAGTTTGGGGTGCTAGAAGAATTTCTCGAGCTCACCACCAAGATAGGCATCACCCCTACCTTCTGGACCCATCGCCACCTTGCCTATACCAAGTTCACTCTCGAGTTCTTGAGCTCTTTGACCCTCATGGAGGAAGGCGGGACCGACATCATTGTCTTCCGTCTTGCCAACGCCACCCACAAGGCCCGATTGCAAGATGTGGCCGAGGTGTTTAGCTTAGAAAGGGATTGCCCGGTGGAACATTTTCCTTTCTCAAGCGACTTGACTAGCGAGTCCATTTGGATCCGCATTGCCGGCCATTCTCAAGCCCGGAAGTCCCGCTTGGTTCACCACCCAACTCTCCGCATTCTCATGCGCGCCTATGCCTCACAAGTGTTCTCGAGGGGCGAGACGGCGAATGTTACTAATGACAAGGAGTTGGGCCTCATTTGGTACTCCCTTCAGCCCAACCCTCCCAAGATCAATGTGGTGAAGATTATGGTCGAGTTTTGGATCTACCAACGCGACCGAGTGCCCAAGGGGAGCATCACCATGGGTGGCTATGTCTCCCTTCTAGCCACTCGCATGAACCTTCCACTCCCTCCCAAGTCAATTTGCGGAGGATTCTCTCTTTATGACGAGTGGAGGTTCAAGGGGGCCGGGTTCATTGAGATTATGCCCAATGGCAGTTTTGTGTGGCTCCGCAAGAATGGAAGCAATTTTCCTCTCCTCTATCCTCACCGGCTCAATCTCCGCCGTCCCGACTTGTGGCTCATCGCCACTGATTACCGGCCACAGTCGGCAGGGGGGGAGGCAAGTTCCAGCAGGGCAGCAGTGGTCGAGCCCGCTCCTATGCCAACCGACCAAGGGGCTGCAGCAATGGAAGAGGGGGCGGAGGACGTCTTCTCTCAGGCACCACCGTGGGCCCTTGCGCTTCGTGACATGATGGGTAATCTCACTACCCTCACAATTGACACAAGGGATGAGGTGCGCCGGAACACGGCTGTCCAGCAGGACCATGGCATGCACCTTAGCCGTCTCTCTCACGAGGTGCAGCAGTACGGGCGGCGCCTCGACCGTGTTGCGGACGTTGCTTACGACAACAACTTCTTCCTCCGCAACAACTACTGGCCCGGCGATGAAGATGATCCGAATTGGGGCTCACCGGTGCACTCCATCCACAGCACCGCTTCCTCGGCTTCTTCTTATCACAGCCCACCAGAGATGGAGCAGCAGCAGCAGCCATGGCACATGGCTTGGCAGCCCAATCCTCATTCTCGGCCGACCAAGACCTCCTCCATCCCTTACATCTATCCCGAGCAAGATTTTGATGTGCCGCGCCCTTCTCCATCGGACCCGGCAGCTTACCCCAGCCTCATGCCACCACCGCCGCAGCAGCCAGCCGGACTGGAAGATCCCTTTGGGATTTTCCCTCCTCCTCCCTTCTAGTCAGGTACGCCGCCTTACCCTCCTATTTTATTTTTTGTGTGCATGTCTAGCAGCGAGGACACTGCTCTGTTCAAGTTTGGGGGGGAGGGGCGTATTATTTTCGCTGGTTGTTTGTTGTTTTTTTTTATTTCTTTTCTGGGTTTTTGGACGATTTAGAGTGAGGAGGGGTAAATTTTCTTGTTTTTCTGGCTTCAGTTCGACCCGAATTGCTTTGGTTCGGTCCGAACTGGTGTCATTAAAGGACTCTACACTGCACCACTGCTCAGTTCGACCCGAACCATTAAGTTCGGTCCGAACTGGGTACTTAGTCGTTTTCTGGAATTCACCATGTCACTTCGGTTCGAACTGGTCCACTCCAGTCCGAACTGAAGGTCTGTTTTACACATTCCTCTTGAAATTTTGTTGGAAATTGAGTGCTCTTGCCCTTCCCTTCTTTTCTGACTATCACTGATTAAAATCACACACTTTTAAGGGCCTTTCCTTTAGAAATCTCAAGTACTTCTGTTTGTTTAGAAACCTGAACTTGATTTGTGCACCAATGGACCGAAATAGTGAGTTAAAGCCGTGATAGGACCCGAACCTGGATGCTTAACAGTTATCAACTCAATCTAAGTCGATTCTCACAACCTCTCACCGAGTGAACTATTTCTAGGTCTTACACTCTTTTGCCTAAAAGAAAATTTAGCAACTTTGGAAATTATAAGACGAGTTAGATGGTTTTTAATGCTTGAATCACCAACGAGCGCTTAAATTGACTGAAATCTAAATAGTTGCGAAAATGAGGGTGCGAAGGGACTTCAATTAATCCAAATTAAGAAATGATAGCGAGTGTCACTAGGAGCCCTGGCCCAAGTGTACCGTGGCCTTGGTCGTGTGACAACTTGTTTGATCTTCCACAAATAATTGGAGAAAGGATTGCGAAAATTGCTAGGAGCCCTGGCCCAAGTGTACCGTGGCCTTGGTCGTGCATTTATTTGTTTGATCTCCCCGGTGCGTCATGTGCCGGTAGCTCAATCCAAGTCTCAATAGCGTAAAACCCTAAGTGATGTAAATCACCGCAACTCGACTTACACATTTATTTCTAAATTGGTGAATTGTTGTTTATTTCTCTCGTTGTAAAATTCTCGGACTTGCTAAGTTTTCTTTTCACAAACTTTTGTAAGACATAGAAAGGAACGGGTGAGTGACTTTGAAGTTGCGTTTGATTGATGAAATAGAAGCTAGGGTACTTGATTGGCTAAACTTCTATTAGGACCAAGAGTTGCATGGCTTGATTGTTAGGACACTAAATCCTTGTGCTTGATGAATTCTAATTGACTGGCTTGATTTGCTTGTGTGATTGACTGCGGGCATTAGTATTTGGTTTCTAGCATAACTTCGGTTTGGGTAATTGTTTTTAAGTCTAAGTATAGTTGAACTCTAAGTTTAGGCTCTTGCTTGAGGACAAGCAAAGTTTAAGTTTGGGGGGATTTGATATCTCATTTATTTGTTGGTATTTGGACCGTACTTGGCACTTAAATTTAACCCAAACCTTGTTATTATTTGACATTTCCTTGTGTTTTTCCAGGATTCGGCTTTGCCGTCGCTTTAGTTCATTGTATTCAGGTTTTGATGAAGAACAAGAGGAAAACAGACTCAAAGAAGCTCAGGATGCTTGCATTTAGGCCAGACGACTCATTCCTGGCACTAGGCACACGTTCCAGACCGTCATGCGGGCCACATGCCACCTTAGACGCTAAGTCCAGGCTTCAGTTCGGGTCGAACATCTCCAGTTCGGACCGAACCAGGCTCTGCACCGGACTTAGCACATTTTCTACTTCTTCCAAGACCAGTTCGGACCGAAGCCTTCCTGTTCGGGTCGAACTGGGGCGCCTTCAGCCAGTTTCTCACTCCAGGTCGAACTGACCCCTATCTGGCCCCGAAGTGATGTATATGGCATGTTTTTCTAAGTAAGGAAGATGATTTCTGGCGAGATTTGATGCTCTGGACGACCTAGCTTGCTCCCCAAGCACTTGAGGCTTCTATTTAAGGTTCCCTCTGCCCTGACGGCAGACTCTCTTGGTTCTCTCTTGGATTTCTCGGCTCTGGACGAATTTTCCACACCTCCTTGGAGTTCTTCATCGATTCCTGTGCTCTTCCTATTGCTTTCGAGGCGACGGCAGCGACTGGCTCTAGATCTCACGCTCATCCACCATCCACTGCCTTAGAAGACTGAGTATTAGCTTTAAAGGAGTATTCTAGTTTATTCTTTTGATGCTTTTATCTTTATTTTCTATGGGCTTGTATCTCTACTACTTTACTACTGTTGTTATTTGTTGTTTTAGTACTATGTCTGAGTAGTTTACTTTAGTCTTAGGGTAAGATGTAGCTTAGGTTTAGTTTGATGTTGTTGTTATGTTATGCTTGATACTTGACATGCTATTTATCTATTTGGAATTAATTGTTGCTTAGTTTATTGCTGTTGTTTGATTTATTTTGCTTCTGAATCTACTGCAGGGTTTGGTTAAGTTACAAATTTAAACGGACAATAGTTGTAAGTTAAGTGTTTGAGTTAAGCCATAGATCTGAAAGGATAGGTTAGTTGTGCCGAAAGGCAGAACTTCTGAATTGCTTGAAAGAGAGTTTAGATAACTAAGGAAAACAAATAGTAAAACCCTTGTAAACTTGTACCAACACGAAAGTTTAGGTCTAGTAAACTTGGGCGAGTTTGGTAGAGTCCTGTACTAGTTTCTGGCCCGATAGGCGAAAGTTGAGGGTTAGGGATTGTAGTTTCAGCCAGTCCAGACTCGTGGCATCGTCAAAGTCAAGTATATCACTCAACAACTCAAATCCACGTCTTCAGTTCGGACCGAACTGGTCTGGTTCGGGTCGAACTGAAGACAGAATTTTCAGGTCTTCGAATTAATTGTGAAAGCAATTAATTTCGATTTCTCTGGAGGCTAAACTTAGTGAAATCTGATCCCTAGGACGCCTTTTTATCTTTAGAAAAACCCAATTTTTTTATCCAGTGTTTGTTCAATTGTCTGAGTCTTATTATTTGAGTCCAAAACACCCAAAAACATCTATATTCTGCACCTTTCTTTTAGGTATTTATTTCATTCAAAAACATCCCTTTTTATCTGTCTAGCTTTTGAGAACCAGTGAGTCCGGTACTCAGAAATTCGTCCCTTGGGTTCGACCCTAAACCTTACTCCAAACGACTAGTGAAGTTAGGTTCTAGGTACAAATTTATTTGATACTTAGGGTTTAAATCCTTCATCACGGCCCATTCCCTAGAAGAAGGAAATAAGAAGAAAGTTTTGAATTAAATAATATTTCTTCTACACGTGACACCAGTGCACTCAGTATCCCACTTTCGTTAATTTCATTATATAGAATGAAGGTTATGGGGAGAGAAATGAATTTGCCATCCCATTTTCATTAATTTAATTAATATTATTTTACACATTTACAATTTGATTTAAGTGAACATTCCGAATTATTTTTTTGCACATTTACATTCTCTATATTGTTTGCGTTGGATTTTTATGGTAACAAAGTATATGTTTTATAATATTAATAAAAAAGATTATTAATAATTAGTTTATTATATTATTATATTGTTATATCACAATATTATTATTTTATAATATTCTTATTATTATTCTGATTATTAGTTTTAAATAATAATAATTATTTTTCATTATATTAATATTGTTATTGATTATTTTCTTATTATTATTATTAGTATTAGATAATAATTACTTTATTTTATAATATCAAATATTAAAATAAATAAAGAAAGAATAATAAATTAGAAATTGGTTGGAAAACAATAAAATAGATGATTATTTTATTTCTTTCTTCTATTTTTCTTCTCAACTCACTATCCATGGATTAATATTATAATATTAGTATGATCTAATTATAATAAGAATATAATAATAATATTATTGATTATTTTATTTTGATAAAAATATTATATTATTATAATATAACAATATTAATTATTTTATTATAATAAATAAGGAAAGAATAATATTACACAAATTGGTTTGAAAAAAATTAAAATGAATGATTATTTTACTTTTATCTTTCCTTTTTATTATAATATTACATTATTAATTATTTCTATTTCTATTATTATTATTATTTCCTATTTTATTATTATAATTATTAGCATTATTAATAAATAAACTACAACAATAAAAAAGGACAAATGAATAAACTATAAATAGATAAAAAAAAGGTAAATGATTATTTTAAAATTCAACTCTTCCATTCCTTATTTCTAACTCACCATTCAAACAATATTTCTTCTTTCCGGATTAGCACTCTTCCCACTCTTTCTGGAATAACACTTTTCTTAATTTTTCCGTCCGAAATCCTTCTTTCTTCCTTATTCCTAACTCATCCAAACACACCTAGATACATTACATATTGAATTCAGACAATATGTGAGGAGGTTTTCCATTTAGGATCGCGCAATTGATGACACAAGTCAATAACCATGTCGACTTTACTCTCAAAATTATCATCATAAATTTTATTATAGTATATATTCCAAAAGCTCCGTGTACCTTGGGTCCAAATCCAAGGCAACACCCATTACATCATGTATTACATAATCACATTCCAATATTAATCTTTTTCATCATTCTTGATGACATATTCGCTAAAGTTTAAGTTAAAATCTAACATATGCTCGGACAAATCCAATTTCATTTCCCAATCATCCTTGAATGTCTCACACAATATCATAACATAATTTTTTTATCTTCAAAAAAAAAAGATTTTTTTTTTCGTGTTATTTGTGCGCAATTGTTTTATCGTCTTTTTTTTTTTAAGGAGTGGAGGACCAAATACACAACTATCACGGATTTTTTCCAAAGTTTTAGCAATGATGTCTAACCCATCACTTACAATTAGCTTCAAGGTATATGCATATTGGGTCCACAACAGATATCAAAAATGACCCTCCTAAAAAGAGATAATTATTTTTAGTTTGTGGACTGAAGTTTTAACAATGTCTTTTTCATTAACACTACAATTATCAATTGTTATTGTAAAAAATAATTGAATTGAAGTTCTAATTTAATAGAGCATAACAATCAACTGAAAATTTGCCCAAAAAACAAAGTTTTTGTAATAGACTTTTGTGAAAAAAATCTAATGTTTTTTGTCAAATTTAATGCGACTATTTTGTTTAGTCGAGTCTTTAGCAATATCTGTATCTTTCGATCAAGTTGAGTGATTCGTCCATCATGCACATATCGATTTGCTCTTACCTGTTTTTGCACAACAAAGGTGACTAGCTAGTCTTTGAGTTTGCCCGAACTTCCAGTTAGGCAGTTATATCAACTTGCACCTTAACATTTGTTGTCATAGATCATCATCATCTATCTCTATTTTGTTACCTTACAACTTATCTTACCATTTGTGATTTCGAAAGACTTCAATATCTTGATCAGACTCATAAAATCTTGATGATCCGGGTTAGATCACTGTTGTGATATCCAAGTCGAATATCAGAAAGCGATGAGTAAAATCGTATATGTAAGAGATTAAGTAAAATCGTATATATAAGAGTTTTTGGTGAATTTGCGTGCTAAACCAAACTATTTTGGTATGTTGGATTTAGAGATGAAAAAAAGAGAGCTTAAAGAGGAGAGAAAGATAATGGAAAATACAACAAGAAGACAATTCTTTTATTTTGCTCTTAAGTCTTAACCTTGAATTGCAATACATCACCTTCATTTATAAGTTGAACTGTTTGTTAGATTAAAAAAAAATATGGAAAATGCCATAATTTAATTACCTTCTCGTGTTAAGATAACATCGGACAGCTGATTTTTGTTCGAAATATACTAATGAAAAAACATAATACTGCTTCCAGCTGGTTCGGCCCAACGAGTATTCTCTTATTAGTTTCTCGTCCTTTCAGTTTATTTCCATCGTCTGATCTAAATCACGGCAATTATTTAGTTTTTTGTGTTATAATTAATATTATTAATTATTATTAATGTGGCCTATATGATTTAATTTGAACCAAGTTTATTTATGAATTTTTAATTAAAGGGTGCATTGATTTTGATGGAAAATCAATGGACCAGATTCATTCATTTTTGATCCCTTCAATAGCCTTAGTCTATATATACTAAATTCTGTCATTAAGAGAGGCACCCTTTTCCTTATTTCTGCCATTAAGAAAAGTGATAGAAGAGAGTAAAAGCGCCATCAAGAAACCATCATTTTGGACTAAGGAATATTGAAGAAGGTCAGAAATTTCCGCCTAACGCCATTTCTGCCCTTCAAATCTGTGAGTTTTTATTACGATTTATTGATTTTATATGAAATACATGATCTTGGACTGTTAATTGAAAATATTATTATGAATTAATATTTTAATTTCTAACATTTGGTATCAAAGCAGTATGTATTTTCATATAAAATACAGTATACAGTAATTTTCGTATTTACTGAAATTTTACTGGAATTTAATTGAGATTATTTTCGCATATTTTCAATTCCTGGAATTTCGAACTCTGTGTGCATCTTGTGGAGTTTGTGGAGTTGTGTATTATATCTTTCCTTATTAAAATAACCTACATAAATCTCTCTTCCTCCCATCACGTGGCGCACACAGCACAAAGTTAAAGGGATTTATTTTATGTGCTTGATTGTATACAAAGGTATAGTATACTATTATTATCCAACCTCCATCTGAGTTTTTGTTTTTGGCAACAATGGCGCACTTAAGTTGTACAAAGATATAGATACAGTAAGGACAAATATATATGCTCTTAAGTTGTACAGCATTTGAGTTTATTGTCCGCACTTGTTTTTCTTTGCGCCTTTTGGTCTTTGGTCCCACTTATCTTAGGAAATGTTAATTAAAAAAAACATCTCGTGAATTTCCCTCTGGTCTCACTAATGGCAACAAAATCTGATCAACGGATATGGGGCACAACAAATGGGTATTATTTATTAATTTATTTAACTTTTCCTATTAAAGTACATACGTATATGTATATGGTAAATTGTTTTTCTTTAACCATATGATTTATGTATTTGTTATTTTTAACTATTATGTTTTTCTTGTATCTGGTCTACTCACGCCTTTTCATGTGGTCCCCACTCAATCTGAAAGGAAACCATTATCAACATCCCTTATTTGATTTTATTTTATATATCATTAATGCTGGGATGAATTTTATCATTATTAACGCTGGGTTTTCCTTTATGGATGGATTTATTTCCTTATTAAAATTTTAATCAAAACTCACTAACGGACCACTGAGTGATACTTGAATGATGGCTTAGGTTATATCATTTTTCGTCTACTGCTATCACATAGGATTTAATAATTTATATAAATCTTTCATTAAACCGTATAATAATTTTATATATGGTTTATATGTGATAATTTGAGTATATGGTTGTGTATTATATATACTAGTAACCCAACAGAACTAAGTTATATATAATTTATTACCGTATAAACTTACTTTTAATATTTGGTCGTTATCAATTTTACCAACTTTAATTGTGACTGCCATTTTATTAAAAGAAACTATGTTTTACATTATGTCTACTGTATTATGATTATGCTTTATATTTAATAAATTATAACTGTCAATTTTACTAACTTTAATTGTCAAGTATAATTTATTAAGTGGAATTTCATTTATGATTCAATTTGTTTTTGCCCAACGGTGATGCAAATTGATTTTAATGGAACAACTATATTGTCAAAACTGAAACTTTTTATTATTAATTTCAGTTTGATTAAGTATTAACCCTTATAGTTGTTTATTTCTAGTATGTTATTTGTGATATTTTAGTTTATGTATCACTATAATGTTTATATTTAATAAATATTATGGATGCCAATTTGAACAACTTTAATTGACATTATAGTTTATTAAATAGAATTGTCTCGTTATCTTCAATTTATTTTCTGCCCAACGGTGATATAAATTGATGAAATAACGAACTATTATGTTACTACTGAAATATTATTTGGTGTTTTTATTAATTATTTCAGTTTAATTTATCATGTTATGTGAACTTTAGTCGACTATAATTACCACCTTTATTTTTCCTGAATTTTTGTAGCATTGAATAAAACTAATTGTTCCAACTTGAAAAGATCCAATTGAGATTTGTCTTGGTATTTTGAAATTAAACCAGACATTATGTAAAGATCTCGCTGCAATCATTAATAAAGGCAGCGATGATAAAATACTAATTTTTTGTAACAACTGTGACTGTCGTACGGTAAACCAAGTCCCTGTATGTTTGATAATAATTTTTATAAATGATATGATCAAGAAATAAAGAAAATAAATAATTGCAACGGTAAAAGTTGCGGGAATTTCTGATCTGAGGACGTAGAAATATTCCTCGTATTTTATGGAATTTTTCCGTATAATTGCCACATTAATCTGACTTCTGAATAGATCTGATTTAATTAATTAGAGGAATAGCTAAATTATAATTGGAATGTCAGTAGCTCACTACTTGGTTAGCTACACGACTTGTGCCACAGAAGATCAACGGTTCATTTAATAAAATTTATACGGAAGGAGAGAGAGACTTCGTCTCTTCCGCCGAGCTGGCCTCTTCTCTTTTCTTTCGGATTTTCTTCGAGACTTTCTCGAATTCTTAATTCCTCTCTCTGTCGCTCTGTGGTTAGTTGGGTTTGCGGCTGCCTTCGAGCTAGCCACTAGCAAGGATGCAGCTCCTGCTTGGCTGCGTCGTTGGCACGAGGAGGCTGGGTCCCTTCTCTTTGATCGAGTGAGGTTTTACCGCCACAAGCCGTAATTGGCGACGTGGCTGGCTCCTCTCCACTGCCACGTTATCCCCTCTCCTCCCTTCTCGCCCAAGTCAGGTAATTTTTATAAAAAGGGGCCGAATTAGGGTTTGGGAAAAAGGAGGGAAATCGGAGAAGATGGAGAAGGGGAAAATGGAGGTATTGGAGCAGCCTAGGAGTGTGGTGGGGTGTCTCTGTCCTTGAATTGGTCTCATTTCGGTTTGGCTTGGGGTTGTCCTAAAAGTTCTGAGGCGATTTGTTGACGAGCAAGGAAGGTATATAATTTCTGCCTCTAATTCGTATATTATTATTGTATAAACTAGTAATTATACTTATACATGCTAATTTTTGTTAATATTAATCATAGTTTAAGTGATTAAATACTAATTATTGGCTTAGGTGAATTCTGTTGAGCCTAAGGCTTCTGTGGGGGTATTGAAGTATAATTTTTACGTGTTTAATTTGATAATAGGATGGTGAATGCATTTCTGGGTATGGAAAATATGTGTCATAGCATAAATTTCATGACTTTATGTAGTATTATCTGGGTATTGGATCTGGGGGAAATTCCTGAGCATAAGTAATATATTACTGTTCTGTAACTACTATGCTAGTAAACTTATATTAATATACTTTGAGTATATAAACAATGGACATGAATATTACCTAATTTAAGGTACACTTTAGTTCATATCAGAGGCATCTGAGCATGAGATTGATTGCTTATAGAGTCATTCTGTAATTGATATATGGATATGTGGTTAGGGATAATCATGATTTATATACTCTTTATATATTTAATATAAGTATACTATATATATATATATATCTGGATTATATGAGTAGTAGGGTGTCTGTCCCATTTCACTTAGGAACTATGAGTTTGGATTCATCAAAATAGTACAGGGGCACTTACTGTGTGTGGACATATGCATAACAATAATTCTGTACTCAATAAAAAGAGTATATTGACATCTGATATGTATAAGGGGGACAAAAAGGGTCACAATGGTACCTTATAATCTTTGCAAATTATAAACGTATAAACTATTCTGGACTTCCAAGCATCAGTATAGATTTTTAAAGACTGATTTTCATGAAATAATATATTTTAAAGTTTATGTGTGATATTGAAAACTATGTTCTGTGCTTATATATATATATATATATATATATATATATATGTATATATATATATATGTATATATATATATATGTATATATACGTGTGCATAACAGTGTGGTATAACCACTTATGACAGAGAAGCTATGTACTCATATGCATATCATGACACTTGTGACTATCAGTGGAGGATTAGTAGTGAGTGGTTGAATTAAACGTTTGATTTGAGGCATAATTAGCTTATCTGGTATATAACTCTTAACCATGTGCATTCTCAGCATTTATGGGTAATTTATAAGGTTTCTGAAGCTATAAACATTTGAATATTTGGTCTGTTATGCATACTAGGAAGTGAGTAGCTTATCCATATACATGATTTCTGTACTTGAGCTAATTTGATGATTTCCATGAAATAAATGTGCACTGTGGATAGTGAAAGAGTGCTGTAGATGATATACATGGGTTATAGCAGTGTATATTATGGTTTTAAATGCTTAGGCATGTTGGTTAGAAAGGTTTTAAGTGGTTTTTGGTGTGGTACCAGTTTCTGGTACGTTGGAACATGTTTTGGTATGCCTTTGTTGCCTCTGATAAGGGTTTGGTTGGCCCAGGGATGAAACGCAAGGAAATTAAGTTCCTGAGGACTAAAGTGAAAAATTCTGAGGGCTTATATCTAATATAGAGGGATTTTGTACAAAGTCTTGGGCTTAATCGAAAATTCGGAGGACTTGAAATAGTTGGTGGGCTAAACTAAAAATTCGTAGGCTTATTGGATGCGGGTCTGGATCCAATGAGAGGTTGTCGGACCCGTTTGGCTATCTGGTTTGGATGCGCGGAAATGGAGTTCTGGGCTTGTTCTGTTGGGCTTGTGAATTGGAGGCTGACGTTGGAATTTTTCTGGATGGGCTAAAAGAAATTAAATGCTTGTGGGCTTAGAGAGTTTAAATTCTGAGCTGGGCCAAATTCTGTGTGGGCTGAAAACGAATTAAGAAAATTGTGAGTTAATTGTTGTAGGCTTTTGTAATTAATTTAGCTTTCGGATTTTAACAAAGCTAATGGCGGATTTCTGGTGAGCTTGATAACTAGTTAGACTAAACGACTTGGCAACAATGTAACTAGTCTAACTATCGATAGTCGACTTTTATAGGGAAATGATGAGTAACAGTCTGACTTTTTAAATGAACAGATACTGTGGCAATTAATTCAGACTTTCTGATCTCGCAAAATAAATAAATAAATTTCTGATTTGATATTTCTGTCTGATATTTCTGATGTATTTTATTGAGTTTAAACGTTTCCTAATTTTTCTATCTGCTATCTTTGATTTCTGATTCTGATTCTGATTTCGATATTAGGAAAACGTAACTCAATATTAATTCCGATGATTGAGAAAGTAACTAAATACAATTAAATAAGTATTATCACACAGTAATTAAATATGGGACTTGGAACCAAACTGAACAGTCTAGTTACCGTTACATTACCAGACTTTGTTAGTTACGGTTTACCATCAGATTAAAGGAACCCGTTAAACAAATATTAACGGTACTTGATCTGTGAACAGGAGCGGATTTGGAGCAAGCGGGTAACGACTGAAGGTGCGGATACGCGGTTTCTTTGTTAGAACACGGATTTCGATATTTTTAAATTCATGCATAGCATGTTGATCAGTCATTGACGGTGCATTCTATTTGTGCATGTAGACAATAGAAGCCCTAAATAAATGAAATGCATGTTGAATTAAACTGTCCGTTTTGACTAGCTAAAAATAATAAGTCTGACTTTGACATCCATTTGTTAATTGATTTGGACCGTCAGACTTATCAAGGGACTGAAATGGTTTCTGTAAACTGACTTGATTATCTGATTTTCTTTTGTGATAGAAGAATCAGACTTGAATTAAATCGGACCATTCTTATTCAGTCTGCATAGCATAACAATAAACTGAATTATATCACTCACCGGAGTATGGTCTGATCCACCTACCCGGCCAGAATTAATAGCGCTATGATTACTGGATTTTCCTCTGAGAATCTGTACCTAGGGTTGGACCTATGGTGTGGGAAGAGTTCTTTCTGATTCTGACAGGCCATTAAGAACTTGAGTGTACTAATGACAGTTATGCTTGATTTGAATCTGTTGCATATTGGCATGTTGGAAATATGTCTGAAATTGGACCGTATCGCTTGATGCTTACGGTACTGGAATTCATTTCAGATTTCAAAATGATTTCTGTAATATAAAGCTTTTGAAAAAGGTTTTTGTGCATTAAGAAAGCTGTACTTTCAAAAGAATTTAATAAAAAGGGTATTTATTCCGCTACCGGTTCGTACCAAGATCCGCGTACTGGAACTAAAATCCGCACTGAGAATTATTCTCATCCGTATATTTGTTTTGCATGTGTTCCTCAACGGTTGGGGGTTCCAGGAGGGTTGTGAGATGGAGAGATCTACAGCTTTAGGAGCTGATGAATGCTTTTAACTGAAAGACGAGATTTCCAGCTTAAAATGTACTGCTACGGTTCTGCTCATTTGAAACCAGGTAATCTAGTTTCTCTGTTAAGTTGTGCAGCTCTTGGGCCAAAATCAAGAAAATGGAATATAAAATGAAAATAAAATTTACACTATCTGTCTGTAGCCTTACGGGAACGATTCATCGCTCTCGTGGCGGAAGGGATGTCACATCCAGTCGGTCGGGGTGTGACATTTTTGCTAAATTATTTCTCAAATTTGATGAGGTCATGACCAAGTTTGGATATTAAGAAAATATTATAAATCAATGCATATATCTCAGGGTTAGTGGGAGTATATTTATCATTCTCATTTTGCATTTAGATGATATTTTATTAGTCGCTAAGAAATTCACATGATGTTATTTATTTATGCTTGTTTGATTATTAATATTATGGAAGAGTATTAAGCAGTCTATAATGACTCTTTCATTATGCAAGCATAATTTGTGGCATATTGTAGAGTCACATATTTTTATTTTTGTAATAACACGACTGCTATTTTGTGTTTTAAGAACAACAAATCAAGTGACATGTCTAATGGATTGACATTAAATATTTTGTTGTTATATACAAAGTCAAAAATATGGCTGTAGTAATACAACATATTAATTTGAGAACTATGTTAATTCTCTCTCTAAAGTATAACCACCCATTTTTGCCGGCATGGGTTCAGTTACTAAATTATAAATTTGTTGTATTAAATTATGAATTAAGTAATAATGTGAAGCTTCATTAATGTCTTGACTTTGAATTTATGAAATTTGCTTATTTCTTATGTTGCGCATTATGGTTAATTTAAGCAAATTTACTTACGTGGATCGAATGAAATATATCAACCATTTGTTGGAAAGAATACCAATTCTATAATTAATAGGGATCAAATAACAATAATAGTTATTTTGATTATATTAGTTCAGTTTGGTATTTCAAACTGAACAAGGTTTAAGTTTTTATTGGCCAATTATGAATTTGTGTTTCATTATGATATTTTATAGGCCAAGTGGGAGAATGTTATAATTAATATTATTAATTATTATTAATGTGGCCTATATGATTTAATTTGAACCAAGTTTATTTATGAATTTTTAATTAAAGGGTGCATTGATTTTGATGGAAAATCAATGGACCAGATTCATTCATTTTTTATCCCTTCAATAGCCTTAGTCTATATATACTAAATTCTGTCATTAAGAGAGGCACCCTTTCCCTTATTTCTGTCATTAAGAAAAGTGATAGAAGAGAGTAAAAACGCCATCAAGAAACCATCATTTTGGACTAAGGAATATTGAAGAAGGTCAGAAATTTCCGCCTAACGCCATTTCTGCCCTTCAAATCTGTGAGTTTTTATTACGATTTATTGATTTTATATGAAATACATGATCTTGGACTGTTAATTGAAAATATTATTATGAATTCATATTTTAATTTCTAACATTTTGTTCCTACCATTCTTGGAAATTTTAACGAAGAGTAACGAAGAAACATAACAGTTTCGAATAATCATCTCTTATAAACAGAGCAGTGATTCTATAGATCGTTTTATTTTTTTTCGAAATTGTTATTAGACAGTTATTCTTTCTCGCCCTTTCATTATTAAGGGGGTAAAGAACCTTAAAAATGTTCATAAAGAAAAAAAAAGGTAACTTAAAAAGTTAATATCCCCAAGCAGTGAGAATAATTTGAGCCACTGTTTGGGCTTAACACCAATATTAAGCCCTGACATTGTAGGCAAGCATGCACTAGCTTGGCCTAAAAGAACCTTAAAACCTTAATATCTTATTATATACTAATTCTAGAGAATCGGAGAGAATTTCTCTTGCCTACATTGCTAAAACCGATCATCGATCACTACTTCTTATAACAACACAAGTGTTAAATCTCTAGATCTAGCATGTAAACACTTTTTGTCGTTCGATCTATTTGATTTGTGACTGGATATCAATTGATAGAGGAAATAATATTAAGTGTTAGTTTTATATCTAAAATGAAAAGAGCATTGATTAGAATATTAATTGTTCTCTATTTAAGAAAAGAAGAGAGCACAAATGAAAAACTTCTATTATCTATAATTTTTCAATATTTTTTGTTATACAAAAAATACATAAATTTTTATGAAATTACCTTTTCCATGTTGATGTGTTAGTTCTAATTTTTGTCGAGTATAAATATTTTTTTAATTTTTATTTGTCCACACATTGGTGGCTACGTTTCCTAGCATATATAAATAATGTTACTCTGTATACACATTCAACTTAGCCGTCCATATAGATCCGATTGGAATTTATTGCATTCTCGTGTTTCAAAAGTTGTTCAGACGTTGACCGGATCATTTCTCAGTTCATCCCTCTAACTACTTTCTCACGTCCAGGTTATCCACCCAATCTCCCATCCCTAGGAAGTCGCAACTCTCTCTCACCACGAACACAGACAATGACAGGTTTTGGCATATCTAATCTCATACAAAAGAAAATGTAGAGCAGTAGATGTATCTAATTATAGAATGAGAAGATAATACGCCTCCCTCATTTTATTATTTTTGAAACAAATCAGGCACGTCATAATGAACGTGTTTATAGAATGGTTGTAGCTTGAAAGTATAAATTCTGCGATAAAACCTAAAATATAATTATTGGAAAAACAGATGAAACCTTTGATTGTGTTCTGACCACCACTTAAAGCCTGTGTTCATTTCATTTGTCATTAGAAATGACATAAAGGAGAAAAAGGACCTTATATTAAAATATTACAAAATAAGCAAAGAGTTATTAAGAACGTGGTGTCCAGCAAAAATGAACTGTGATATTATCTTTTTTACTCCGCAAAGGGATTGAAATCCCAAAAGGAGCTCTGGAAACTTTTAATAAATTTTGCCAGGGGAATAAAAGAACAGCTAGGCAGCATCTAAAAAAGGACTTCAATTAAAAAAGTTCAGAAAAAGAAGAGATACGAATGTTGAATTGTCGGTCAGTAAAATTGCATACTGGACTTAATATACAGCACCCAATTGACAAATTTCAGATTTACTAACTGATCAAGATATGTACAACAAACTCGTCTTTTCTCTCATCCATGTATTATCTATCTACAGAAACTGCAACAGCTGCAGCTCAAACTCACATCCATTTCTGAAATCCACACCACAAGAAAATAAAAGTAACCAAAAAAATACACATTAGCTCCTCCTTAGAAAAGATTGACAGAGGAGGATTAATTATACAGGAATCATGCACTCAAAACTCACACAAACCCAATTTTATTGCCATGTGGAACAGCCTCTAGTTAGAGAAAATCTTAATCAAAGCTCGTATGATGTTAGTAGTAAATCGTGATAAGCCCTAGCTGAAAATATCAAGAAACTCATCTAACAATGTATCTGGCCTTGTTTGCGTTTTCTCTGTATTATGTGCCCCTGAAGACTACATTTTTTGACCTGTTTTGTTAATAGAACATCAGCTCAAATTGCAAAACTTAACAAAATCAAAAGCATAAAGCCAACTAGCTTGGAGTATTAAAACTGACTGGCTGGTACATGTGAGTACCCACTATGATATGTAGGTACAAATACCTGCGGTGGTGCTAAGGTAACTTACATGCAATGCTGCAACAGTAGACAATAGATCTCTTGATTGATCCAAAAGTGACTTTTCTTGAGCAGCTACATTTGCAAGCTCTGAAACCAACGAACCAGCCCCTTCCACCTATTGAGAGAAGAATGTGTTAGAAGCATGGAACAGCGTAAGTGTTTGCCCGCATGCGTGTGTATTTGAGAGATGCATACCTTAGATAGTAAAGAGCAAATTGAAGTTGCCATAGAATTCATCACATCCACAGCCACACCTACTGCTTCTTTCACTTCTTGCACATCTGCCTGTTTTTCAAAAAACAATCATTACACTCATGTCTCAGAATGACTGTATACTGGTCACATCAACTTACTGGTACACCATTGAAATGGATTTGCAACGGAAGAATGGTACCTTTGCACCACCTACGACAGGAAGGCGGAGAGTGCTTGCTTTTAGCGCTTCAGTTGCATCAGAGAGAGAATTGGAATGATCCTTCTCGATCAATGACCACTCCTCCAAATAGGTAATCTTAAGAAAAAGACAACGTCATATGTAGGAATGTGAGATCTGGCTATATCTGATTTCTTTTGTTAAATATTATGTTGTAATTTTTCCAATTGATAGAGCTATCTACTATAACCCACATTCTGGGTGAAAAATGGAAAAAAAGTATACATGCTTTGAAACAGATTTTACTTGGTATAGTATCTTGCCATAATGACAACTCTTATAGGGTTGCAATTCTGGTCAGGGTGAGTCCTAAGGTTCCTAATCCAAAGCTGGCAATCTCGAGAGCCAGGTATAAATTGCACCTTTAACTCAACCCATATGTGATCAGTTCACAATTGGTAGTTAGAATTTATGTATAGAGTATAATAGGTAACACACTTTCTAATAATGAAGATCAAAATGTGGTTATTTAATAAATCTTACTAAATAAAATGCCAAGAAACATAAAGGCGAGGCATACCTGTCCTCTAAGGATGGAAGTTAGCTTAAGCCTTTGAGTTAGAAGTTGGAGCTTAATTCTTTTTATTGCCACAGCGTCTCTTAGTTCAGATGTGCATCTCCATGCATTGTACAAATATTTCTAATAAAAAAAAAGCAATCCAATATGTGAGGTAATTTCATGAAAACTAAGAATTTACCACATTTGAAATGGTCAACAAATTCAAAACTAAGGTAAGTAAAAACAAAGTTTAGCTAAATTCTCTTGCTATGACTTAATGGGCAAAATGATTAATGGTGGCTATTTTGCAAGAGATGTAGAGAGTAAAACTTTCCTATACAGTATTCCTTGCTATGTAAAACAAACATTATGATGCAAGTGATAAGACATCAACAGATTACTGATTTTAACTTATTTTTTGGTCCAGGATACCTGTCATGTAAAACACTAAAACCTAGTTTAAAATGTTTAAATATATTTTAGACAACGAGACTTTATAATTTTCACTTATTGTTCTTCTAATCTTTATGAAGATGTGAAGACTTTGACCTCGCATGGACAATTAGTGGGGTTACCACCAAAAAAGCATTCAACCACAAAATGGTTTTGAGTTTTGACTGTCATAATAACTCAAAACATAATGACCAACATGCTGGACCCAAATGTTATCTTACACGTAGAGTATAGGGGTGAAAGTGAATCAGTGCAGATATAAACATCTTGACTAAATACAAAACCAGATTTGCTGTTAAACAGGCACTGAGAAAAATTTAATATGCTGAATAATAACATTGTTCCTGTATCGAAAGATAGATACAGACTGTAAAACAACAATGATAGCCACCAAAAGGTTTTACAGACAAATAATAAAAAAAAAATTGATTTGTAAATGCAATACATTTATTTTAGTTCTTTGTTTTAACAAGCGCTTGCTTGTCTGTTTACTGCTTCAGTTCCTAGACAAAAGAAAAACTTGGGTCTTGTGCCTCCATAATTTAAGCAGGTTTGGCAAGCAAAATACATAGTCATGAGTTTCTTAAAAATGGATATACTCATATACATGGTATGTATATCAGTATGTATATTAGCCTACACTTGTACAATGTGAGCAACTTCAGATGGGTAGGGATAATTCAGATCAAAGATATTTTTGGATGTGGATGTGGGTCAAGCGGCTCATAAGCAATCCAAATATAGAATTCCCAGAAATATACACTGGAGGGAGAAGATATTAAGTGATCATGCCTGCAGCTGATGGTGAAAAATCTGTATGTACCAATTTAACCTAAATATTATGAGTTTGCTTGCAAATACCAATAACAATTTATGACTGCATTACATCTAGGGGCAAAAATTTTATTAACTAAAAGCTATATTAATACCTCAGCAGCTGATCTCTGAGCTGACAGTGCAGCTCTAGCACGTGCATTCACACAACGCCACTGTAGATGTCTATTATCCAGCAGCCTCAACTTGTGTGCCTCCTCAATTCTGTTTTCTCCTTTCTTAGCCCTCCTAACCTCAGCTGCGAAATTGATAATTGAAGGTGCATTTGCAGGTGCAGGTCCTGTGCCCATACCCATACCTGCACCAGATCCTGTTCTAGTTTTAAGAGGGCTCGGTGACCCTCTTATAGACCCACGTGGTGATGAAGTGGGGCTGTCTGATAGAGATTTCCTAATGGGCGGCGAACCAGATCCTAACATCCGTGAATTGGGTTCTGTGAATCGGCGAAGCCTGCTGTTTGTTTCTTGCCAAAATCTTGCAGGCACACTTATACCTGGGAAGTTAATGAGTCAATTTGCTTGCTAGGTTCACAAAAATGTTGGAAATTGTGATGAATCATAAAAAAAAATCTGATTTATAACACGCACAGCCAAAAGAATTACAGCCCTGGATATTTTTTTTATTCAACCCCTATAGATTCCCAAGAATATAATGCTCTGGCATGTGATACACTCATTTTGCTTTGCTATTGGAAATTGAGGGACAAATTATTACTAGACCTAGTTTTGTGCCGGAGTCAGTTTACAATGTTGTAAATTGCAGTCCAGAAGATACCAGTAGAGATTATAGATACAAACATTACCAGTGTAATACCAAAAGATTTGACTGATTTGCTGGGTTGTTTAACCAGTTTAAAAAATATAAAAGCAACTCACTCCCATAAACCCCACATTTGCAATATATATAAAAAAAAAGGTAAGAATCAGTACTGATCGACCTGGAACAGTATTGAACAAATTGAGTGTCTCAGGCATATTGGACCGGTTTAATTGGATTGGAAGATACCAGGCCAATAAAGTAGCACACCAAACATACCTCTGGAAGTAGTTTTAGCTCTTGGTGGCAAGCTGAACTCATGAATCCCTGAATTACTCCCAGAGGAAACACTATCTGTATCTGACGAAACAGAGAGATCTCCACCGTCGAATGAGGCCCGCCTCGTCAAATCCTCAGATAATACCATGGACTGCTGCAACAAATGCACAGTAGCCAAAATCGAATCTTTCTTCTCCAGAGAACAATCAAGGCTCTTGGCAAGCGGATTGGGTTGCCGACCAGACCGGGCCATGGAGGCAGGCCACCTATCAACCGGCCGCGAGTTCTCCGAGAGTGCCACCTGGCGTCGCTTCTCCGGCGTGGGCTTCCTAGCAGACCCAGCAGCCGCACCACTCGAGGCCGATTTGGTACGGAGCGTCTGAATAAAAAAAGACTCACCTTGGAAGGAAACCGACAAACTTCGAGTAGTGGTACACAAACTAGCACCGGCATCGGTGGAAGCCGGTACAACAGCAGGACCATTTGTGGGTCGGGACCGATCTGCCGAACGGGATCGAGATTGGGGCAATGTAGGAGGTGTAGATGGTCGAGGAGGGTTTAAAAGCGGAGATGGGTAGCGACGGGAGGAAGAACTGGAGGTGGAACTGGAGGAGTAAGAAGTGGTGGTGGAATTGGAGATGGAAGAGGAGCGGCGGTGGTGGCGTAGGTGGGAAATAGGAGCATTGTCTTTTTCGGATGGGATAAGTGGAGAGCGAGGTCGGGTGGGGAGATCCGCGGTGGATTTACCGCTGGAGGAGAGCGATACGGTGGCCGTTGTAGCGGCCACCATATGGGAGGAAGTGGGAGATCCGGGGGGGAGTGAGGTGAGGTTACCGAGCGGAGGAGTGGATTCCGATAGTGGTGGTGGAGAGTCTCTTTCGGCTGCGCTTGGCGTACTGGGGAAGACCGGGGCTTGGCTTGATGGCTTCCTGGGGAAGAGGAGTGAGAAAGAGAGTGATGAGAGAGAGTGAGTAGAAAAATGAAGGCAGTACGTTGTTTGTATCACTTGTGATGAGTTCTCTTTCTCTTTCTTTTGATATCTTTTGCTCTTTTTTATTTGGAAAGTTTTCAGTGAAGACCCTGTATGTTTTGTATTTTTGGTTTAGAGCTCTGTCTGTTGTCTTTGGACTAATTAGCTACAACATATTTGAAATACCATACAATTTTATGACATGTCAATTCTACTAGTTTTACTAAAAAATGTAAATTATACTTTAAAAAAATTAGCTAATTTTGCGTCAATGCAAGTAACTAATCATACGTTATTGTATGACAAGTAACTAATCATACGTTATTGTATGATTGCAATTAGTTATTGGTTTGATTTTTGTTCACAATTTAATTATGAAGAAATCAACTATTTAAATTTTTATAATTTGAATTTCTAAGTTTAAATAATTAAATTAAAAATTTTCTGCTATTATTTGTAACATTTAAGAATTTTTTTTTTTTGTAAATTGGTCCAATCTTTGGCCTATATTGTTATTGTGTTAACAATACAGCAATTGTGCATATTTTGATTTTTGTGTGGTGGCCAGGATTTTTACTTTTTCGAGAGAGAAAAAAAAAAGAAGCGAGGGGCCAGTGTTGGAAAGTTAGTCTTAAAATTTCTAAAACAAGCTGCTTTAAAGAATACAATGTAATAACGTGCTACTGCTACAATAGTAGTTTGGAAAAAAAAATACATGTCGCCAGTTTTGCAGTGGATAGTCTAGTTTGGAAAAATACACATAACAGAATAGTAGCTTTTCAGATTGCTTTATGCCTCACAGAAATCAAAATCACTATTCAAAATCGGACGGTTCCAAGTGATGTTCGCAGCGTTGTACGGTATTGAAAAATAGGATTATGGAGAAGAAATATAAATAAGAGGAATATGCATTGTGGTTTTTATCCTAAATACAAAAGTTAGATAAAAATTAATATAAAGTTTCTCGTAAATACGGAACCTACAAAAATAAAGTATGTGATTATTAGCAAGTACACACAAAAAGCTTATATAAATACCGACCAACATATTTATTAATATGAAATTAATTATGGAGTTAGGAGCTTCACGTAATGTCGAAATTAGGTGCCATCATGTTGATCACTTCTATTAATTATTATTGTGTTAGGGTTTAAGTACCATATTTTCTTACCTACTAGCAAAGATAAAGTGCGATAAGAACTTATACATGACACCATAAGTAGTTCAAGTGGGTGGCAGTCAACATATAAATTTGATGGAACTTTCTTCAAGAAGGTAACTCAATATGCCTATGCCCCATAGAAAAAGTAAGAGGGCTAAGTTTATGTAAGCTACAATTTTCATTTCTTTCCCTAGGAAAATAAGTTAAACTTTTTCAACTCATGCTAAAACTACATTTACCTCCTACAAAGCTTGTCGTTTTTGATGTAGGACTTCTAACTACTTTCTAAAAATAGCAGAGGTAAGTAAACATTTATTATCCAAAAGACAGTTTATTTATCAATTAAATTTGCATAACGTGTAGCTGCGTACTTGTGTACATGAAATGAAAAGAGTGTAACTAGATTTCGAAATATACATCTGTATGAAGAGTGAAAAGTAATCAAATTAAATAAAAGAATTAAATTCATCCATCTTATCTGTATTTTTTATTTAACTATTAACTCAATTAAATTATTAATTGCTCACAACGATTGGACATCAAAAATTTTCGTTGGCTGCCCTTCAATAAGTGCACCAAAAAAACAGATAAAAAAGAAGAAGAAAATATCAATCGATTAAAGAATTCGTCATCTACCCTATTTTATTATTTAGAACAAGAGGAACCCACGAATTATATTATTAGCAAACCAATATTTGCACACACATTACAAGAATCTTCCAATTTTTTAGCTATGCTAAAAATACAAAAATGAAAAAAAAGGAAGGCTGAAAAAAAAAACTTCTTTATAGAAGCAGAATGATTTTCTCAAATACTTATAAACTGAGGTATCAAAATGAAAATAGTAATATACACTTCCATCCGCAGTTAAGAACCCAAGACCGGGAGTAGATGGCGTTTTACGCTGCTAATAATAAGTTCTAGATGTTAGACTTGCGAGACTAGGCGTGCATTTAACAGAATAATTAATTACCATTTCCATAATTTGTAGTGAATTAACAAATAAATTAAGAGAAACGAGGCACGTTATAAGTGATTTGTACAGAGAGAGAGAGTTCAGACTTCAGAGGGCCTTTGTCAGATTAGAACGTCCGAATTGATAGAAACAAAGGGAGGGACCTACAGTCGTCAACTCTCAGAACTGTAATTACAGTTTCCAATAACATTTTTGTATTATGTTGACAGTAATTAACTAAGCAATTACAGGAGTCACTTCTAGTGTATAAATTTAAACAAGGAAATTCTCACAGATAACCCCTTAAAATGCTTTATTTGTGTATGCTTAACAAAATGAGAGAGAGCACCGACGAGAATAGTAATAATATAGTCTCCTTGAAAAATGAAGTTTTTCTTAAGGGCTAATTAATAGTATCTCGAGCTTTTATCAGTTAAATAACGCCACGTGTCCTTGGCACTACCAAATTTGTCACAAGTACTGGCCACAGCGAAACATATATGAAACGTTAATTTAGTCGAGATATCAATCTGGATAAAGTTAATTATCAATCAGGTCATAGAAAAGTGCTAGTTTAAACAACAACCACAATGTCAGTACCAAGTATATACAATATTAGCTTGATAAATTTTCAGTATCAATCTACATATAAATAAGTCTCAGTTTGAATCAGTTAAATTGACATCTCAACTTGTTAAATGATACACCGAAAGATATGACCTAAAAGTTTTAACAGTCGTCATTAACATTTTTCATTTTTGTCCTATAGTTGTTCACAAGTTAAAGCGTGTGATACGTCGTCTTGCAAAAATATCGTATGTAGCATTTGTATATAACATAATATTTGGCAAAAATGGACAATCAACACTTGAATTTGCTGTCGGCTATAACTAAATTAATCGGTGATTTTTTTTTATTGGTAGATAATTTCGAAGAATTTTTCAGAAAATAGAAGTCTTTCCGTTTTTCTTTTGTTTATTTCCTAACAAATCACAATTACACGCACAGAATATGTCGTTGATGTAATGATTTTCTTTCAAATGACAAAATAGTCAAGGAAGTTTCTAGGATGCGTTTGGATTGCTCGAAAATAAAATTAGGATTTGCTATCGAAATAAAAGAATTTATTCCTAAATGGTTGAAAATATATTTTTTGGATTAATAGTGTTATTTTAAAATAGTTTCGAATCTTTAATAATTTTTTCTTAATCTAAGTGTGTTTTGATTTTTTTTTTAGAGATTAAAAAAGTTAGTTGGAATAAAAGAATGATCCAAAGCACACTGGGCTCGTTTGGATGCCGAACGGAATAGGGGAATAGTGGGAATAGCCACTCTTCCCACTCTTCCCAACAACACTCTTCCCAACAACACTTTTCTCTCTACTTTTTCACACTTCCCAACGCTATTCCTAAACTCACCATCCAAACGACCTAGGAATAGCACTCTTCCCACTCTTCCCACTCTTCCTACTCTTCCCACTTTTCCACACTATTCCCACTATTCCCAATCCATCCAAACAAGCCCACTCAAATTAAAAAAATATTCTAAATTTTTGGACCACTTAAAAATAACACTATCAATCTATAAAAACCTCGTACTCAACTATTTAGAAATTAAACTTTTTATTTCAATTAATTAATATTCTTGAACAATCCAAATGTACCTAGAAAGTAAAATATTATAATATGGAAAATTGTGATATGTATGCATATCAAGATCATTGTAAGCTTGTTGAATTGATCTTATGAATAATTTTTATCTGAATCAGAAGCATACCAAATAGTTTAACAATACAATATAGATATAGAAGAGGGAGTTAACAACACTTTTTTTTTTTTTTGTTCTATTTAAGAGGGGCTTGTGGAGTATATCTGTAATATGTTGTTTTCCTATACAAAATACGTTCAATCTTTTTTGTGGAACAAATAACTTTTTTTTTTAATAGTGAACAACATAAAAAAGTATATCTGAAGTTATTGCTAATCACATACTTTGCGTTTATTGCAACTCGGTAAAGCGAAAATTCCAGCTATGAAGTCTCAATCGAAGGCAACCTAAATAATTTCTCTTTCTCTCTTTAATATTTGGTTGCTTACCATCTAAACTAAAAAAAGACATGACAGGCTGATCAAGTGCATTCACGTTCTTCTATTCAAATAACACCCCTTTGTTATGTAGCATGAAAAATACAGCCAACCAACCCGTTTTGGTTGTTGGCCTATTGTTTTTTTGTATTGATATATCGAGAAATCGAATAGACAGTCGCTTATGCTACGAGTTCGTACTCATGATCTACTTAAAACGCTTTACGCTTCTAGGATAGGCCGAGAGCAACAAGTGCAGCTGCTTATTATAACACGAAACGGTTAAAAAACTAAAATTTACAAATTTATTCTAAGAACAAATAAATATTTTTTCCCATAATTATAAACAACACTAATAACTATACAATTATTCATGTAGAGGAATCTAAAGGAGCTGTATAATTTTTAAGTGTTATAATATATTTTTTTAATTAGAAAAAAGAAGCATGTTTGTATCATTCAATAAAGATAAATAAGAGAGAAAGATAAATCAGACAAGGGAACGTATATAATTTGACACGATTAAGAAACTTATCTATTTTAATGTAGTATAGATATGTACGTAATACTGATCAAATTTAGAGTGTATGCATTTATAATATGTATCAATGCAGTTAGACTTATAATCATGTAATAGGCAATTTTATATGTCAGTAATAATTTGTTTGCAACATAAAATTTATGACAATTAATTTACTTTGAAATAAAGTATAACAAAATCGTAGTAAGTACATTGTATCTAATACTTGACTTTCTTATACAAAGATTGAACAAAATAATATCGCAAAAAGAAAAAGAAAACAATGATAGTTACACGCACTATGAACAAATACTCCATTAACATAGTTGATAAATGTGCAATCATCTACATGGTGTTATTTATCTATAAAAGAGTAACTTATAAGTTATAGCTCTATCAATAATGTTAGGTATACGTTTTATTATTGCTACTGATCACTGTAATGTGACACACGAATACCAACACTATGAAGACCACACAAAAATTAATTTACGGAAATCCGTAAGAGGATCAATACCAATTGCATAGGTTGGCACGTGTGTGATCAAATTGGGGCTGTATGGATGAAGTAGGTCGCCTAAGCAACTGGCCAAATTCAGAAAGGGTAGCTGGGTGAAGAAATGAAGAAAACATTCATTGGTAAGTGGCGGATCCACCACTGGGTCGGGTGGGGCTAGAGCCCCACCTAACGCTGTCGAGCCCATGGAGCCCCACTTTAGTCCTAGCTAATTTTTTCTGCCATTGGAGTACTCAAAAGTCCATTGTATGAGATGAATATATGATGAATTTATGTTAGTCCAATGTTCTTATAAACTCAGCCTCACCTAAATATTTTTTCTAGATCCGCCATTGGTCTTGTCTCAGAACAAATTGCTCTAAATGAAAGAGTGTGACAGATGAATATCCACATTTTCTTGTCACTTCTCATTTGTTAACATAACCAACGGTCAGGTGTGTTCAACATATATATCAAAATAGAGAAAAATTGTATGTTGATTTTCAGAGTATGGCAGAATTTATAGATAATTTAATAGAAGAATAATTTATAAAACATTGTAAAAAATGAATTAATTATTTTCTTAAGTACAAGGCTTAGTCCCTGCTTACTAAGTTAATTTAAAAAATGAGAAGAATGAACTTCTTTAGATTAAAACGGATTTATATCAAAAGTAGGCTCCTAAGAGTTCACATTTTAATTTGAAGAAAGAAACAGGAGGCAAAGGAGAAAGGGCGCTCAATTTATTTTAGAGAATTAATATATTGAATCAAAATTTTATTTGACAATCACAGCATGGTAAAGTTGATTAAAAGAAAAAAATACAGTTATTTCGACACAGTTTAAAAACAATTTTGATACTAAAAATATATATAACGCAAGTATAATAATTCTATTTTTTTAATAAATTCTATTCTAATTGTCTAACTTTCCAAATAAGATTTATATAGAGAAAATGCATCATTAATTCATTATGCAGAGTCCTAAAATTTACAAATATCCAACAAATTCTGAAATTGACAGAGTTCGATTACACCCGACCACCCCTCACCCCCGAAACATTCACACACACCGCTAAAAGGCAAACACACAGCACCTCTTTTTGTTATCTATTTTTATTTTTCAAAGTAGCAATAGCAATCTAGTATAACAAGTATATTAATTTAGTAAGTACTTTGTTGTTCTTAATCAACTAATTAAGAGCGCTGTTTAATATTAGTGGCCCGCTGAACGTGTGTAAAGAGACAACATCAAAATCAAAGGAGATTCTACAACGAATGGAAGGAAAGATGGGGGACCAAATCACTCGACACTGCACATGCTCTTATGATTTGCACATAAAATCAGCATGGATTTAACGCTGGAAAGGTTTGTCTTCTTTGTTATTTTTTTGTTTTTTTTTTTTTCTTTTCTTTTTATTGCTAGCGTAGGTTAAGCCTTAAGGACACTTTCGTTGTTTCTTTCTTGTAAACTGCTTTCTCCTTGTTATATTTTCCAACTTATATATGATTATATTATTTAGATATAGCTGAATTACCTGGAAATTGTGTTTGTTCTCAACTTATATATAATTGCAATGATTTCAAATTCCTACTGGCATCCTTACCGGCCAGATGACCGAAATCTGAAATTTTCTGGTATTTTCCGAAAATTTCCGGTATTTTGTCTCACAATACCGGAAACCATCGTTTCAGTCACTGTTCCGGTACCCGGTATTATCGGAATTTTCCGGTAAGCGGTAGGAATTTGAAAACACTGTATAATTGTTAGGGCTGTACATAAAAAATAAAAATCCGTCCGACCCGTTTAACCCGTCCAATCCGACCCGTATTTTATTGGTTCGATCATTATTCGGGTTGGGTCGGGTTTCATTTTTACAAACCCGGTTAAACTGGGTTGGGTTTAATTTTAATTCTTGATAACCCGATCCGACCCGTTACTTAATTAAATTGCCTTTGTACAGATCACAATCATCCCAAATTCCCAATATCCCATTTATTACTCCTTTTCTTTTTCGACAACACAACCCTAGCAGACGCCTCGAATATCCCAAATTCCCAATTTTACTTCTTGTTCGCATGGAAAGTAGCCTCTATAAATAATTGACACTTAATACATTATTTTAATTGTTTTATTCCACAATAACAAAAATTAGCCTCCAACTATTTAAGAGTGTTTCTAGTTCTACATATGCAATTTTTTATTCTTGTACAGACACATGAATATTTTTTTTCCTTGCCCAGGACACTGCCTTATTTATATCTTAGAAATAAAATAATTTTCAAGTTACTGCCTTATTTATATCTTGACAATAAAATAATTTTCAGCGATTGCTTAAACTTGAATATTAGTATTCTGAATTAACTTACGATATTTCAGAATTGGGAAACATGGTACTTTTCTTAATTGCTAAAAGGCACATTTTTCTTGCCTTACTGTACTCATTTTTTAGGTATTCTGCAAATTGGATCTTCTACAATATGGTACTCGGCTGCAGGAAAAAAAAGTTATCAAGACTTAGACTGGGATCTTCGGAAATTTTTGAAAGTTGAACTTCTAGTTTTAATTTTTATTGTTATGTTTTTTAGACTTGTACTATGATCTATGAACTTTGTAGGTTATTATCTGACATTGGTATTTTTTGTTTTATTATGAAGAATGTAATGTGTTAAGTTATTTTTTTATTTTATTTATGTCCGCTCATTTTTAATTTTACACGATTGAAATTCTAATCCGGTTGACCCGCATAACCCGCAATAACCCGTATATAAAAAATTATCCGGGTTGGCTTGGGTTACGGGTGGGTTAGATAAATTTTTTTTCCAACCCGCTATAATTGGGTTGGGTTAAAATTTTAATTAAAAAGTTTTGACCTGTCCGTTGTACACCCTAGATAATTGTATCCATCTAGTAACGAGCTTGTATGACATTTAATTGATATTTTCTTCTACCAAATAATTTATTATAGCGGCTAAAAGTTTGGCGTTTCACATGTAGGCTAAATAAGTTTCTACCTACAAAATCACTGACATGGTACTTTATACTATCAGTTATATCATTCGGTAATGCATATTAATTCCATTTAGATATTACCGCATGATCCGAGATTGCATATTCGCAAGGATTGAGTGCCAAGAATGGCCGTGTTATGTCAAAAGTTTGAACTAAAATTATATAATTAATAATGCATTCATGCAAAAAATCTGAGTACACTGCAATAAAATGACAACAATTATTGCATATATCCTGATGAAATCAGAAATAATTTCCTCGTTTGTAATTTAATTACTCGTTCTCGAATCACATTTCTCTTATTAATTAGTAGTCTAATATCTAGCTAGCTAGCTAGGCAATCTCTTTTTTAGTCCTAGCATTTTGAACTACTGCACTACAAGTGTTTAATTGCGACTCTATAAAGCCCGTACTATTGCAAAACCAAAAATTATTTTACAATTTTAGAAATGGAATATAACATAAATCTTATTAGTATTGCAAGAAGTTAGAAGAAGCGGTGCGGTATCAGAAACAACCATGCTAAATATATAATAAAATAAATGGAAAAAAAATCTTTTTCGTACCTGGAAACAGCGAGCTACTAAATCAACAGATGTGTGGCATGCATGCATTTGCTCTTCTTGCCTGAACCCTCCATTGCTATAACAAAGAATTGAAGCGCAGTTTTGCACTCAATAAAGACACTGAAACCAACAGGTTTTTAGCGTCAAGTAACACTATTATTTTTTAGCCAAGCAGCTTAAAGTCACTATAATTTGTGATTTAAGCTTTGTGGGTGTTGAGAATTCCTTTTTATTGTGACCCCACCCCCCTGTTCTTTCCTGTTTTGCTTAGGAGTTGGTTCTGCTCGCCTTTACAAATTTACAAAAAGGCAATATTATTAATTCCATCATACTTATACACTACTTAATTACACAGAACAACATGATATTAAAAATTTCATCATGTGTTAATATTAAGGTTTGTTGAGGGGGGGGGGGGGGGGGGGGGGGGGGGGGAGGAAATATTACCAATTTAGCTACGCATTAACACATTGTGGTATATTTGTTTACCTGGTCTTTCTGGCTTCATATAGGACTAGATTGATATTTTGTCAAAACCAGTCAGATATTTTATGAGTGTGAGAAATTACTTGACAATCAGTTATTTTAACAATTTTAATAATTTTTAAAATTGAGTATAAACTTAGATTATAAACATTATGGGCATGATCTTTTGTATATCATATGTATATAGAAAAATGATGACACGTGTTGCTGAATTTTAATAGTCTTAAAATTAATTATCTTTGATGGGTTATTATGTAATACTTAACTTCTATCAAAATTTAATTTCCGAGTTATCTATACATCCAATAAAGAAATTATTTAAGGCGATGTATAAACATTTAAGAATAGATCGTGTTTAAATTCTGTTATCAATAGGATAAAAATATAGGGTTTATTTGCAAAGAAAACAGGCAACAGTTCCCCACTTTCTATTAGAGGACTTTGTAATTTTTTACAGATAAGCACCACTAGATTATTCTTCGACCTCTTTTTCACCTTTAGTTGGGCTAAATCATACAAATTGCCATGTGATTATGTGGCTTATCACACAAAGATAGAAAGACTGAGGGGGGCCATATTGCGTCTCAGATCTGAGAGGCTCTTGTTAGATGTCACACAAATGGGAGAACAAGAAAAACGACATCACTTTCGGTGTATGAAAAAAGATTCAATTAAGAGACCATGGCAAAATACTAAAATTGTCCCTCAACTCTAGTTTGATTGCCTATAACATCCTTATAGATAATTTATGAAACTTCCTTTCATGGGTCAATTTAAAGTTCTTGACTAATTTATGCAAATTGCTTAGTGTTCAAGTGATGAGGCACAGCCACAATTAGACAATTATCAAAAACATCATGAGTGAAAACTTCCATCAACTTTCGAGCATAAATTAAATTCCGGATTCGATCGAGTCCTTTTCAACTACTCAAAAAGAAAAATTAAAGTAGACTTTTTTTTTGGTTGGTATTATATATATATATATATATATATATTTTTTTTTTTGGGATTAACTACGAAGAATCAAAGAATGCACGAGTCAGCCTACACCATTATTTCATAGTAGGATGGTTGTGGTGCTCTTGGTAGATGTCAATGAATCATACTTATTTTACTTGAATGGGAATGGAGATTGATAATTGGCCAGCCAAAGCGACTAATAATTATAATGTACATGTATTAGTTTTAAAGTACACTTATCCACTCAGTTAATTTCGCATTAGGCCCCTGCAATTTGACTATTATGCTACACTGGTGTCAAACATGGTTTGATCTTTCACATGACGTTGCCGAGGCAAAATGGGGAAAAAATTAAGCAGAAAACAGGGGCATATGCATTCTGGCCCAGGAATCTCAATTTTTGTCGATACAGTGCACATTCTAGTTGGTGTGCTGTGTCAGAATATTTGTTAGCTTTTTTATATATTCTCAACTAAATTTGGTTATATCTTTTCGTGACTAAAATCAGAAGTTTGTTTATATGTCTTCTTTAATTAAATATAATAATGGTCAGACTTGACACAAGTATATAGGAGTTAACTATGTTGTTTTTCAATCACGTGAAATTGAACGGTCTGAACAAAAAAAGATAGAATTATACCTGTGAAGAAGAATTATACATGTTGACAAAGAATTTTTGATAGATAAAGCTGTAAAAACTTTGTTTAGAGTACTGGTAGTGATACCACAGAAAACTTGAAAAAAAAATTAATTAATGCAAAACCTTGTTTGTTATGCTGCATTTTATTACATTATATTTAGTGCCAGTAACAGTTGTACTCTGCAAAGTTGAATGCCCAGCATGTGACTCTCATGATAAATACAAAATTGCATACAATAAAATATGAACGTGCAAAACGACTTAATTAAATTTGGTATAACCGTAATTAATACATAAACTTCCAGATATTGAGCCAAAGCATGGATGTGACAGAAGATCAGTGGCATCACTTCACTACTAGAGGTTGCATCTTGGCCTTTTCCAAGATGTAATCACTGGAAACTTAGTACTCAATCAAGTTATGTCATGTTCCACTAAATAGGAAAGTTTGTTAGCAGTATTAGCTATATAGGCGTCCCATCAGTGAAATTCAGTGTCACCTAAATAGTATGAATTAGTGAAGAAGACAAAATGATGTGATATATAATTAGGATTCTAATTAGCTTGTGATTGTGATCAAGAGAACGATAGGCTCACGGACAATATTTGTTAGATCTTGTCGACTGCATAACCAATGTTATTCACATATCTCACCAAACATCTAATCATCAGTTGCTAGGGAAAGTTACGGATTATTGAGTCCTTTGTTGTGAGTCGTTAATGTGAAGAATTGAGATACCATCAATGCATGTCATACATACAATAATGGCTTTGTTTTATTCAATTTCAATCGATGTGCTATGCTATTATATGCTTTTGTACTTCGTTAACTTCTTTCGATATAAAGTTCCAGGGAATATAGCAAACTACAATACAAAGCAAAAATTGATCGGTAACCCCTATTTTGTTAGTTTCATCCAAGTTACTGTCGGAAAGTCATTAATTTTATCGAACCCTGTTTCGTTACGGTCATTTATTTAGAACTGTGTAAAATACACAGTTTATCCGTCTTCTGCTTCAAGCGAGAATTGAACTTTTTTTTTTTATAATGGGATAATAACAGAGTCATGTTCCTATCTTCATAGATTATTTAAGTTTGCTAGTAGAACTTGCCTGGGTATTACATTTTGTGTCACGTATGTCACTGATTAAATGTTATTAATATTAAGTAGTATATTGTTCATATTAAATGGTATAATTGTATAATTGGTCAAACAAATGATACCGATAAGGATACTGGCTGTGAAATCGGCATATCACCACCCGTTATTACTAGTATTGGTAAAACAAAACAATTAATACAATAAATAAAAAGAGATTACAAAAAATGAATAGAACCTTAATTAGAAAGAAAATAATGATGCTTCAAAGAAACAAGTAGGACGGGAGAAAAGGAAGTGTGATTAATTATATCATATGAACTTATGAGAACTTGTGAGGGAAGAAATTATTCAATGATGGCAATTCACTAATTAACTAATCACTAACAAAGGCTAAATATGATGCATGTTGATTTACCTCTTTCTTTTTATATAGCAACCTGCCAATGCTACTTTCTAGGTTAATGATTATTATCTTTTCTACGCATACCTACTACCATACATACAGATAAACGTGCGCCAAAGAAAAAGGAAAAAAAATTCTGAGTGGATTAAGCTTTAGTTACAACAATACTTGTGAAGCAATCTAGTATATTTTTATGTCGAAAGCTCCATCACTTTATAATTTAATTAATAATATATGAACTAGCATCCCTGTACCGTACCCTAGGCTAAAAGGTGCAAAGATCAATCCATTCTCTCAATAAAAACATTCATACTACAGAAGCAGCAGGTGTATCTTTAATTGTCGATTTTCTCAACTTTGAAAAGAAAAAAACCAACAATTGTCGATTTATTAAGATTGAATTATTGATGAAGATAGTAATAAATTTATAATCAATCTCACATAGTTCACAACCTAAAGTGCTAAGGAATTCAGTAAACATGTAATGATGCTATAGTCATTATAGTAACAACAACTAGTGCAACAACAACTATAGTCATTAATTCATCATAATCCATGCCGGTCAATTAAGAGTTATAATCTGATCCCTTATAGTAAGTTATATTCAAGTACAAATTCAATGACAATAATTTATGTCATGCAATATTATATTGTAATCCAAAAGCAGTATGAATCGTCCAAGTCTTCATTTGTTCATTGCAAAGGAGGAGATACAATAAGATGTAGCCGCCGTTACATGACAAAGTTAGCAGATATATAGATATCCTTGAAATTTAAATAAATTGATTTTCAAAAGACAAAAGATAAGTGTGCAATTATATATTAAAAAATTGTAAGTGAAATACCAGCTGTGCAAAGATGCTAAAATTACCGGAGCTTTGAACAAAGCTGTTAGCATTCTTAAGCAACCTAAAGTAGGCAAACTATACATGGCAATTACGCACATAAATGCAAATAGCGAGCGTTCTGGATAGCATTTTAAGTTATTGTGCATTCATTTTAAGTCATTTGATCACAATAATCTATAAGTGAGCTCTTTACACACTGGAGAAATAAGTTTATGAGCTTTAAAATTCAAAAGGATTAGATTATACATGGCAATTACGCACATAAACTGTAAATAATGAGCGTTCAGAACAGAATTGGAACATTTCAAGCGATTGTGCATTTGTTTTAAGCCATTTGATCACAATAATCTATATTTAATCTCTTCATACAATGGAGAGTAAATTTATAAGCTTAAAAATTCTAAAGGATTGGATTATACATGACAATTTCACACAGAAAATACAAATAATGAGCGTTATGGACAATATTTTGAGTGATTGTGCATTCGTTTTAAGTCATTGGATCACAATAATCTATATGTAAGCTCTTTACACGGTGGAGAATAAGCTAATGAGCTTAAAAATTCAAAAGGAGAATAAGTTTATATAGTAGAGAATAAGTTTCTGATCTAAAAAATTCAAAATGATTGGATTATACATGACAATTACGCACATAAAGTTCAAATAATGAGCGTTCAAGACAGAATTGAAGCATTTCAATCAAGCGATTGTGCATTAGTTTTAAGTCATTTCATCACAATAATTTATATTTGAGCTCTTTATACAGTGGATAATAAGTTTATGAGATTTTTTTTTAGACATGCTAGATAGCGGCTATCTAGAGAATAAGTTTATGAGATTACAACATCAAAAGGATTAGATTATACATGGCAATTACTCACATAAAGTGCAAATAATGATTGTTCTGAACAGAATCAGAGCATTTCAGTCGATCGTGCATTCATTTTAAGTCATTTGATCATATCAATCTATATTTAAACTCCTTATACAGTGGAAAATGAGTTTCGGATCTAAAAAATTTAAAAGGATTGGATTATACATGACAATTACGCACGTAAATTTCAAATAATGAGCGTTCAGGATAGAATTGGAGCATTTTAAGTAATTGTGCATTAGTTTTAAGTAATTTGATCACAATAATCTATATGTAAGCTCTTTACACAGTGGAGAAAAAGTTTATAAGTCTAAAAATTCAAAAGGAATACATGACAATTTCGCACGTAAACTGCAAATAATGATTATCCTGGACAGAATTGGAGCATTTCAAGTGATTGTGCATTTGTTTTAAGTCATTTAATCGCAATAATCTATGTTCAAGCTATTTATACTGTGGATAATAAGTTAATGAAGTTAAAAATTCAAAAGGATTGGATAATACATGAAAATTTCGCACATAAAGTGCAAATAATGAACATTCTGGACTGTGTTGTAGTGTTTCAAGCGATTGTGCATTCATTTTAAGTCATTTGATCACAATAATCAATGTTTAAACTCTTCATGCAGTGGAGAATAAGTTTATGAGCTTAAATTTCAAAATGTTAGAATTATACATGGCAATTACGCACATAAATTGAAAATAATGAGCCTTCTGGACATAATTGGATCATTTCAAGCGATTGTGCATTTATTTAAAATCATTTGATGACAATAATCAATATTTAAGCTCTTCATATAGCGGAGAATAATTTTATGATCTTAAATTTTCAAAAGGATAGAATTACACATGGCAATTACGGCATAAAGTTCATATAATGAGCGTTCTGGGCAAAATTGAAGCATTTCAATCGATTGTGCATTCTTTAAGAGTTATTTGATCACATTAATTTATTTTTAAAATATTATAGATTGGAGATTAAGTTTATGATCTTAAAAATTCTAAAGAATTGGATTATAAATGGAAATTACACACATAAATTGTAAATAATGAGCGTTCTCGACAGAATTGGTGCATTTCAAGCGATTGTGCATTTGCTTTGAGTCTTTTGATCACAATAATCTATATTTAAGCTCTTTATACAGTGAAGAATATGTTTACGAGCTTAAATATTCAAAAGGATAGAATTATACATGGCAATTACGACATAAAGTGCAAATATTGAATGTTCTGGACAGAATTGGAGCATTTCATGCGATTTTGTATTCGTTATAGGTTATTTGATCACAATAAGTTATATTTAAGCTCTTTGTACAGTAGAGAATATGTTTATGATCTTAAAAATTCTAAAGGATTGGATTATACATGGTAATTATGCACATAAAAAATTGTAAATAATGAGAGTTCTGGACAGAATTAGAGAATTTCAAGCGATTATGCATTTGTTTTAAGTCTATTGATCACAATAATCTATATTTAAGCTCTCTACACAGTGGAGAATAAGTTTATGAGGTTAAATATTCAAATGGATTGGATTATACATGGCAATTTCGCACATAATGTGCAAATAATGATCTTTCAGGACAGTATTGGAGTATTTCAAGCGATTGTGCATTCATTTTAAATCATTTGATCACAATAATTTATATTTAATCTCTTCATACTGTGGAGGATAAGTTGATAAGCATAAAAATTCTAATCGATTGGATTATACATTGAAATTACGCACATAAAATGCAAATAATTAGCGTTCTCGACAGAATTGGAAAACTTCAACCGATTGTGGATTCGTTTTAACTCATTTGATCACAATAATTTATATTTAGCTCTTCATCTAGTGGAGAATAAGTTTATAACCTTAAAAATTCAAAACGATTCGATTATACATGAAAATTTCACACTTAAAGTACAAATAATGAGCGTTCTCGACAGAATAGGATCTTTTCAAGTGATTGTTCATTCGTTTCAAGTCATTTGATCAAAATAATTTGTATTTAAACTCTTTATACAGTGAAGAATAATTTTATGATTTTAAAACTTTTAAAGGATTGGATTATACTTATAGATGAAAATTACGCACATAAAGTGCAAATAATGAGCGTACTTGAAAGAATTTTAGCATTTAAATCGATTGTGCAAATAATCTACATTTAATATCTTTATACAGTGGATAATAAGTTTCTGATTCAAAAAATTCAAAAGGATTGGATTATACATGGCAATTACGCACATAAAGTTCAAATATGAGCGTTCAGGACATATTTGGAGCATTTCAAGTAATTCTGCATTCATTTTAAGTCATTTGATCAAAATAATCTATTTGCAAGCTCTTTAACAGTAGAGAATAAGTTTATGAGCTTAAAAATTTTAAAAATAGATTATATAAGGCAATTACGCACATAAATTACAAATAATAAGTGTTCTAGACAGAATTAGAAAATTTCAAGCGATTATGCTTTTATTTTAAGTCATTTATGTAGTATTCTGTCAAATGAAACGAACCAGTTTAGATGAGACGGACTGTTTCAGATCCGTGTTCAAATGGTCCGTTCTAATAGATACGGTGCACCTGGACAGAATGCTGTGAACATCGCACCCTTTCATTAAACATTGCAATTTGCATCTTCTGAGCGTTTTGAACCCTCTATTTATATATCTCTATGATGGAGAGAGTATGAGATAGTGTCTCTTTCAGATCTAAACAGAATTTAGACAAGTGAGAGAGAGAGCATAAGGTTTTTCTTGAGGGAACGAGTCAAGGCCGACCAACCCCTGTTAAACACCATCAGTTGGGGCGTTCATATCGGCTTTGTAGTGATTCTCTCACTGCAGGACGTGGAGAAGATCAGAGACTAAGAAGACGCGCTTGGTTTGCGGGTTTCAAGTTCATTCACTCAACACTCGATTTCAATTAGCGATGGCACGAGGTATTTTACGATTCTGGGTTATTTCCGCATTCTAGAATTGTTGTAGCACTTACAGTTGGTATCAGAGCGGGTTATGCCGCTGGATTGCCTTTATTGAAATGGAATTTCATAACGGTTTGTAAGAAATTCTGTTGTAAGTGTTGAGTGGATTGAGTTTTGTCTGATTTTATTAATTGTCTGAATTCGGGGAGTATTATCTCAAGATCTGTTTGTCCAATTTGAGTGAGGTTTTCGGGATTGGAAAGATCTCCGAGTCTACTTTCCAACGAGACCAACATCTTGAAAATTAAGCGGGTATCCAGTGAGATAATCAAGTCGCAACCAGTAGAGTTCAGACAGTCAGGGTTCTGAATTTTCTGATCTTTCAGTATTACGGGCCAGATTTCTCTCAACTGTTAATTCGGTTTTGCATGAAATTTTACTGGGATATAGATATTTCAGATATCTTTCCATAGAGTGTAAATTTGCAAAATTTCGATAAAGTATGAGTGAGATATGCTGTATGCAAGATAGGTCATTCTGACAGTTTGTCGGGTTTCGTCTGTGATAGTCTGTATTTCGAGGGGGCATAGTTTTTGATCTATAAACTTGTTTTTGATGAAACTTGAGTCATAAGAAAGATCTTTGAATCTAGTTTCTATAATGACCAAGAACACAGAAAACAAATAAGTATAGAGAAAGTTATTGTCAGTTTACCAGAAAGAGTTCAGGCTGTCAGAAAGTTTCTGGATGGAACTTTGGACGCACCCTTTCGTGTGGGGCGACCCTTTTGGAGTTAGAACGACCGTTCCAACAGAGTTTAGTCCAGAAATGAATTTTAAGATGAAAATTAAGGTATAATCAGACATATGATGGTTCTCCATTGTTAATTAAAGCTTGTAGATTACATAACTATTATGGAATTCTATAAAATAGTCACGGTTTGTCATAAAAAATAATTTTGTAAAGATGGTTGGCATTTTTGGTTAAGATTGATTAGTCAATGATGATATGCTTGAATATACTATAGTAATAAAGTATTGATGTAGTCCACAGACCATCATACTATCTGATATTCTATTAGTATTAGCGTTACAAGCATTACATTGATTAAACAAACTTGAAGAACTATACATGTGGTATAGTAATACACAAATTGTATTTATAAAGGATATGGCGTTAACTGTGCATATGATAATTATTTAGATATAGATAATTATAGTTAGATGATCTATGAAAGTTTACTAAACCCTAACTATTATATAATCTAATATTTTAATTAGAGGCTAATTATCAGTGAATTAGGGTTTCAGATGCAAATCAAAACGGACCGTTCTGGGCATAGAACGTACCGTTCCAGATTAAATTTGCATAAAGTTTCTGTTTGCATTACTCAGGCACATTGGAACGAATAGTCTAGTTTTAGAGCGGACTATTCTGAATGAAGTTGCATGAGGATACGTCTGGGTATTGACAGATTCAAACTGGAATGAACCGTCAGGTTCTGGAATGGATTGTCTGGAAAAGTTTGAATAAAGTTTTGTCTGATATTATTGTTAGATTAATTAGACAAATAAATTGATTAAGGATCAATTAATCAAGAAAGTTAGATAACTATGCTAGTTATTGAGCATATACATATATATTAGTTATCTAACTATAATATATTACGTCTAGTTGATTAATATATGTTAATTAGTTGAAGAGTAGCCACAGCATCTTCAATTACATTAAGGTATATATATTATATAGTGTATCTATAAATCACATTAGGAAGAAAGGACATAGCTTGTGTCTAGTGATGAATATATATATTAATATATTAAGGAGTAGCCACAGCATCCTTAGTTGGATTAAAGTTATGTATATATAAAGTTTATAAAATTGCATTTGGATTAAACAGACACAAGATTGTAATAGATTAAGTTAACGAAGTTAGTATCGTCCCACAGGACTATTGACATAGTTAACTTAATATATTAGGATATAATAGTTAAATTATGAATACTTAATTTGCCCACAGGGATTAAGGATAGGAATATAATTAACTAGTTATATCATAAAGTATGAAGAATCAAATCATAGTATTTAGACTGTGTAAGAAATTGATTCATAAAGTTGTAATGTTTAATTACATAAAGAGTTATAGCATGATATTTAGCCCACAGGTAATATTATGCAAGAATTGACTCATAAAGATATATCACTTAGTTTGCATTGGTAAATTAAAGTATAAAGTTCAGTCTCAATATAAAGATAAGCATGTATCAGTTCTACTTTCATAAAGATAGCATATCCCCTTTAGAAATGATAAGTATCAAAGTTACTGGGTTGAGGATAATAGTTATAAGTTCTAGAAGTATATTGTTCCTACATTAAAGTTGTAAGAATATTAAATTTGCCAACAAGTAGGATCCACTTTTGAGGTTGAACTTATGAACATAAGTTATAATGAACAGTGGGAGCAGTTTAACTGCTTGTGTTTTATGTTTATAAAGAATAAGTTCTTTCAATGTAAAGTGATTTGGTTGATATGCATATTAATGTAAAATTCTTACATAAGACATTAGATGAGTAGTTGGCCTCTTAGGTTAAGGCTAATGTAATAATACTCATCATAAAAGTTTATCTTTTAAGCTTATTACCATTATAGGTGCGAGAGCACATAATGAAAATGAGGAATATTGTTGTTCAACAAAAGAGTCTATATAAATATTTCTGAGTTATTACTTGTATATTTTATTTTGAATACTTGTCCAGTTTAATATAGTCTTATCAAAATTTCCTATAAGGTTATAACACATATAAAGATAAATGGTCAGTTTGGTGTTTCTGACCATATGTGTTTATTAGGATAAAAGACATATTATGGATAAAGTTGAGAGTGTTCATATGGTTGAGATATGATTAACAAGTAAGAAAACAACTAGCTGGCATCAAGCGTGTAGCCTGCATTTATCTCTTTAATTGATGATTATTCACAATATATGTATTTCTACATACCTATAAAGTTTTGAGGCGGAAGTAGAGAAACAATGCGGTAAGAAAATAAAGATTGTGAAGTCAGGTAATGGTATAGAGATTAGAAATATGACTAGGATTTGAATTAGAAATATTAAGTTATAGAGAATGTTCAGATTAGTGGGAGTGATCGTTTTAGATCATAAAGAAATTCCCTCTAATACATGATTGGATGGTATTCATTAAGGATCACAGAATATTGATGATCGAATTATTGACATTTGTTAACCGACATATAATACTATAATAGATCAAGTTGAATTTTAAGATTCAATATTAAGGTGATCTAATAAAGGATAAGGTCAGTTATCCCTAGTATTGTAACGTAGTTTACCTACAAGACTCTTATAAAGATATAAGTGTTGAGCATAATCTGTTACATTTTCAAGATAATGAATTGCGATGAGTCCATATTACGGAATAATGCCAAGTAAAATCAGTTTGAATCAATGGTGTGTAATTGAGTCTAGAATTGGGTAAGTTACTTATGGTTTTAACCTATTGGTTGTAACGGATTTCTTAAAACCAAAAGGATTCATAAGTAAACATAAAGTAATACCAAATTAGACTTCTCACCAATTGATTCATTTAGGAGAAGTAGTGAATTATATGAATATTTTCTCTCATATATTAAAGAAAGATTCACTTCATATGATTATGGCATTAATAACTCGTTCTGGTTTCGAGTTACATCAGATGGATATAAATGTTGCAATTGTTAATGGTGATCTAAGGAGATGGTTATATTAAATAATCATAAAATTTCTTCTTTTGAGGTAATAAGTATTTAGTTAACAAGTTAAAGTATTCTATATAAGAATTAAAACAAGTATTTCACTAATGGTATTAATAGTTTCATAAGGTTATTTCTTCATACGGTTTGAAGAAATATAAGATGAACTGGTGCATATATCAGAAGATTAGTGGGAGTTAATTTTATTTACTTGTTTTATATATAGAGAATGTTATACTTGTAACTAATGATAAAAGATAGTTATATAGGGTGAAATAATTTCTTTCTAAAATATTGATATGAAGGATATGGCTGAAGTTTTGTTTGTGATAGGCATAAAGGCCCATGTAGATAGGAATCAAGATATTCTTGATTTATCTCAACAAGCATATATCAATAAGGTATTAGAAAGATTCCGGAAGGAAATGTATTCACCGCGTCCAGTACCTGTTAATATAGGTGGTAGATTCATTGTGAATCAGTATCCTCAGTATAACTTAGAAAGAGAACAAATAGTAAATACTTCAAGTATTTAGGCAATTTGAAAGCATAAAGTATGATCAGGTTTGTGCACAAAGAACTGACATAGTTTTTGCCATTTGAATATTTGGACTGATATCATAATAATTAGGGGATAGACCACAGTTAAATTGCTAAGAAAGTAATGATATATCTTTAAGGTACTTAAGATAGTGTGCTTATGTCTCAACAGACTGATAAGTTGAAGTTATTTTGGTACACAAACTGGTTGTGTCGATTCTAATAAATCGAATTAAGGATACATGTTAACCAGTGAAATTGTGTCATTAAGAAATGTCTAACTGACATTGTTCGTAAGTTCAACATAAAGTATAGTTTGTTGTGTGTTTTGAGATTACCCTCGATGGTGTTTGAAGAGTTTTATTGTGAGACTTAGAGTCGTGGATTTTATATCTAAGTCATTAAGGATTTTGTATGATAATTCTGTTGCAGTCTTTCTAGTCAAGAATAATAAAGGTAAAGGTCGAGCTATTGACATTAAGTATTTGACTTTGAAAGAGCACATTAAGAAGAATTAAGTGGTTATTAAAGGTGTTCATACAGAATAGAAGCTGACCGATTCTTTGAATAAATACTGCAGCTAAAGGAATTCAAAGATCATGTAGCGGGTATATATAGGAATTGATCCTATGATTAATATTAATCGTACGATTGTGTATAAACTCTTCATGAAAGTATAGATGTTTTCTCGTGTTGATTGTGCGCACATATATGGAATATATTTGATCATAAGGTTGAGAATTACATCATAAAGATTGACTTGGAATAGACGTTGGGTTTATTCATAAAGGAATTCAAAATCGCATAAAAGGTTGGATTATTAGTTGTGTAGCATATTGTAATTGTAGAAAGTAATATTCGCATTTACTAGTATTTTAAAATGCTAGTAACGATAAGATGACTTACTGCTACAGTTCATGTGTTATATTTCTAATATTTAACATAAAGAAAACAGAAGGTATTTATATGCAAAGGATGCAAGTTCAAGTGGGAGAATGTAGTATTCTGTCAAATGAAACGAACCAGTTTAGATGAGACGGACTGTTTCAGATCCGTGTTCAAATGGTCCGTTCTAATAGATACGGTGCACCTGGACAGAATGCTGTGAACATCGCACCCTTTCATTAAACATTGCAATTTGCATCTTCTGAGCGTTTTGAACCCTCTATTTATATATCTCTATGATGGAGAGAGTATGAGATAGTGTCTCTTTCAGATCTAAACAGAATTTAGACAAGTGAGAGAGAGAGCATAAGGTTTTTCTTGAGGGAACGAGTCAAGGCCGACCAACCCCTGTTAAACACCATCAGTTGGGGCGTTCATATCGGCTTTGTAGTGATTCTCTCACTGCAGGACGTGGAGAAGATCAGAGACTAAGAAGACGCGCTTGGTTTGCGGGTTTCAAGTTCATTCGCTCAACACTCGATTTCAATTAGCGATGGCACGAGGTATTTTACGATTCTGGGTTATTTCCGCATTCTAGAATTGTTGTAGCACTTACAATTTAATCACAATAATCTAGATTTAAGTTCTTTACACAATGGAGAATAACTTTATAAGCTTAAAAATTCAAAATGATTGGATAATACATGACAATTACGCACATAAAGTGCAAATAATGAGCGTTATGGACAGTATTGGAGCATTTCAAGCGATTGAGCATTCGTTTTAAGTCATTTGATCACAATAATCTATATGTAAGCTCTTCATACAGTGATAATAAGTTTCTGAGCTTAAAAATTCAAAAGTATTGGATAATACATGGTAATTACGCACATAAATTGAAAATAACGAGCGTTCTGAACAAAATTGGAGCATTTTAAGCGATTTTGCATTCATTTTAAGTCATTTGATCACAATAATCTATATTTAAGCTCTTTACACATTGGAGAATAAGTTTATGAGCTTAAAAATTCAAAAGGATCGTTTTATACAAGACAATTACGCACATTAAATTCAAATAATGAACGTTCAGAACAGAGTTGGAGCATTTCAAGCAATTGTGCATTGGTTTTAAATTATTTGATCACAATAAGTTTAAGCTTTTCATAGAGGGTAGAATAAGTTTATGTGCTTAAAAATTCAAAAGGCAATGAATTTAAATGGCAATTTAGCACATAAAGTGAAAATAAGATGTGTTCTGGACAGAATTGGATTATTTCAAGAGATTGTGCATTCGTTTTAAGTCATTTAAACACATTAATCTATATTTAAGCTCTTCATACAGTGTATAATATGTTTATGAGCTTAAAAATACAAAAGTATTGGATTATACAAGGCTATTATGCACATAAAGTGAAAATAATGACTGTTCAGGACAGAATTGGAGCATTTCAAGCGATTGTGCATTCGTTTTAAGTCATTTGATTATAATAATCTATATTTAAGTTCTTTACACGATGGAGAATAAGTTTATGAGCTTAAAAATTCAAAAGAATTGGATTATACAAGGCTATTATGCACATAAAGTGAAAATAATGAGTGTTCTGGACAGAATTGGATCATTTCAAACAATTGTGCATTCGTTTTATGTCATTTAATGGCAATAATATCTATTTAAGCTCTTCATACAGTGTAGAATGTGTTTATGAGCTTAAAATTCAAAAGGATTGGATTTTACAATTTACAAGGCTATGATGCACATAAAGTGAAAAAAAATGAACGTTCTGGACAGAATTGGATCATTTCAAACGATTATACATTTATTTTAAGTCATTTGATCACATTAATCTACATTTAAGCTCTTTGTAAAGTGTAGAATAAGTTTCAGACCTTAAAAAATTCAAAAGGATTTGATTATACATGACAATTACGCAAATAAAGTGCAAATAGCGAGCGTTCTAGACAACATTTCAAGCGATTGTGCATTCGTTTTATGTTATTTGATCACAATAATATATATGTGTGCTCTTATACAGTGGAGAATAAGTTTATGAGCTTATAAATTCAAAAGGATTATATTATATTTGGCAATTACACACATAAACTACAAATAATGAGCGTTCAGAACAGAATTGGAAATTTCAAGCGATGTGCATTCGTTTTAAGTCATTTGATCACAATAATCTATATTTCAGCTCTTCATACAATGGAAAATAAGTTTTATGTGCTTAAAAATTCAAAAGGTAATGATTATACATGGCAATTTCGCACATAAAGTGAAAATAATGAGCGTTCTGGACAGAATTAGATAATTTTAAGATATTGTGCATTCGTTTTAAGTCATTTGATCACAATAATCTATATTTAAACTCTTTATACAGTGGAGAATAAGTTTATGAGTATAAAAAGGATTGGATTATACAAGGTAAATTACGCACAAAAATTGTTTGTAATGAGCGAACTAGACAGAATTGGAGCAATTCAAGCGTTTCTGCATTCATTTTAAGTCATTTGATCACAATAATCAACATTTAAGCTCTTTATACTGTGTAGAATAAGTTTATGATCTTAGAAATTTAAAAGGATTGAATTATACAAGGACATTTCTCACATAAAGTGAAAATAATGACCGTTCTGGACAGAATTGGATCATTTCAAGTGTTTGTACATTCGTTTTAAGTTATTTTATCACAAAATAATGACCATTCTGGACAGAATTGGATCATATTTAAGCTCTTCATACCATGGAGAATAAGTTTGCGAGCTTGAAAATTCAAAAGGATTGGACTATACAGGGCTGTTACGCACATAAAATGAAATTAATGAGCGTTCTAGTCAGAATTGGATCATTTCAAGTGATTGTGCATTCGTTTCAAGTCATTTGATCATAATAATTTATATTTAAGCACTTTATACAGTGTAGAATAAGTTTATGATCTTAAAACTTCAAAAGGATTGGATAATACATGACAATTATGCACATAAAGTGCAAATAATCAGTGTTCTGGACAGAATTGAAGCATTTTAATCGATTGTGTATTCCTTTTAATTTATTTGATCACAATAATCTACATTTAATCTCTCTTTATACAGTGGAGAATAAGTTTCAAAAGGATAGGATTATACATGTCAATTACGCTCATAAAGTTCAAATAATGAGCGTTCAGGACAGATTTGGAGCATTTCCAGTTATTGTGCATTCGTTTTAAGTCATTTGTCAAAATAATCTATTTGCAAGCTCTTTACACATTGGAGAATAAGTTTATGAGCTTAAAAATTCAATAAAAATGGATTATACATGGCAATTTCGCACATATACTGCAAATATTGATTGTTCTGGACAGAATTGGAGCATTTCAAGCGATTGTGCATTTGTTTTAAGTTATTTTATAACAAAAATCTATATTCAAGCTCTTTATACAGTAAAGAATAAGTTGATGAGCTTCAAAATACAAAAGGAATTAATTATTCATGGAAATTTCGCATATAAACTGCAAATAATGATTGTTTTGGACAGAATTAGAGCATTTCAAGCGATTGTGCACTCGTTTTTAAGTTATGTGATCACAAAAATCTATATTTAAACTCCTTATACAGTTGCGAATAAGTTTAAGAGCTTAAAAGTTCAAAAGGATTGGATTATACTTGGCAATTATGCAAATAAAGTGCAAATAATGAGCGTTCTGGACAGAATTGGAGTATTTCAAGCGATTGTGCATTCGTTTAAAGTCATTTAATCACAATAATCTATATTTATACTATGTATACAGTAGAGAATAAGTTTATCAGCTTAAAATTAAAAAGGATTGGATTATACATGGTAATTACGCACATAAATTGCGAATAATGAGCGAACTGGACAGAATTGGAGCAATTGAAGCGTTTGTGCATTCATTTTGTATCATTTAATTGCAACACTATATATTAAAGCTCTTAATACAGTGCGAAAATAAGTTTCTGATATTAAAACTTTAAAAGGATTGGATTATACATGGCAATCACGCACATAAATTGCAAATAGTGACCGCACTGGAAAGAATTGGAGTATTTCAAGCGATTGTGCATTCTTTTTAAGTCATTTTATCACAATAATCCATATTTAAGCTCTTCATATATGGAGATATGAGCTTTAAACTTCAAAAGGATTGGATTGTCCAAGGCTATTACGCTCATAAAGTGAAAATAATGAGCGTTCTGGACAGAATTGGAGCATTACAAGCGATTGTGCATTCGTTTGAAGTCATTTTATCATAATAATCTCTATTTAAGCTCTTCATACAGTGTAGAATAAGTTTATGATCTTAAAAATTTTTAAAAATTGGATTATACAAGGCTATTACGCACATAAAGTGAAAATAATGAACGTTCTAGAAAGAATTGGACCATTGCAAGCGATGGTGCATTTGCTTTGACTTTTCAGTCATTTTATCACAATAATCTATATTTAAGCTCTTCATACTGTGGAGAATAAATTTATGAGCTTGAAAATTTAAAAGGATTGGATTATACAGGGCTATTACGCACATAAAATGAAAATAATGAATGTTCTGGACAGAATTGAATTATTTCAAACGATTGTGCATTCGTTTCAAGTCATTTGATCATAATAATTTATGTTTGAGCTCTTTATACAGTGGAGAATAAGGTTATGATATTAAAACTTAAAAAAAGATTGGATTATATATGGAAATTACGCACATAAAGAGCAAATAATTAGCGTAGCGTTCTGGACAGAATTGAAGCATTTCAGTCGATTGTGTATTTCTGGACAGAATTGATCACAATAATCTACATTTAATCTCTTTATAAAGTAGAGAATAAATTTCTGATCTAAAAAAGTCAAAAGGATTGGATTATACATGACAATTACGCACATAAAGTTCAAATAATGAGCGTTCAGGATATAATTGGAGCATTTTGAAGGGATTGTGCATTCTTTTTAAGTCATTTGATCACAATAATCTAAATGTATGCTCTTTTTACAGTGGAGAATAAATTTATAATTTTAAAAATTCAAAAGGATTGTATTATACATGGCAACTACGCATATAAAATTCAAATAATGAACGTTCAGGACAGAGTTGGATTATTTCAAACTCTTCATAAAGTCGAGAATATGTTTATGAGCTTAAAAATTCAAAAGGATTGGATTATATAAGGCTATTACGCACATAAAGTGAAAATAATGAGCGTTCTGGACAAAATTGGATCATTTCAAGCGATTGTGCATTCGTTTTAAGTCATTTGATCACGATAATTTATATTTAAGCTCTTCATACAGTGGTAATATATTTATGAGTAAAAAATTGAAAAGTATTGGATTATACATGGTAATTATGCTCATAAATTGAAAATGAAGGGCGATTGTGCATTCTTTTATAAGTTTTATGACCGTAAAAATTCAAAACGATTGGATTATACATAACAATTTTACACAAAAAAGTACAAATAACAAGCATTCTCGACAGAATAGGATAATTTCAAGCGATTGTGCATTCGTTTGAAGTCATTTGATCATAATAATTTATATTTAAGCTCTTTATGTAGTGAAGAATAAGTTTATGATTTTAAATTACGCACATAAAGTGAAAATAATGAGCGTTCTGGACAGAATTAGATCATTACAAGCGATTGTGCAGTCGTTTTAAGTCATTTTATCACAATAATCTCTATGTAAGCTCTTTACACAGTGGATAATAAGTTATGAGCTTAAAAATTCATAAGAATTGTATTATACACGGCAATTACGGGCAGAAAATTCAAATATTGAACGTTAAGGACAGAGTTCGAGCATTTCAAGCGATTGTGCATTTTTTTAAGTTATTTAATAACAATAATCTATATTTAAGATCTTCATACAGTTTATATAACTTTATGCTTTAAAAATTTAAAAAGATTGGATTATACAAGGCTCTTACGCACATTAAGTGAAATTAATGAGCGTTCCGGACATAATTAGTTTATTTTAAGCGATTTTTGCATTCCTTTTAAGTTATTTGATCACAATAGTCTATATTTAAGCTCTTCATATCGTGGAGAATAAGTTTATGAACTTGAAAATTTAAAAGGATTGAACTATACAGTGTTATTACGCACATAAAGTGAAAATAATGAGCGTTCTGGACAGAATTGGATCATTTCAAGTGATTGTGCATTCCGTTTTAAGTCATTTGATCACAATAATTTATATTTAAGTTTTTTATACAGTGGAGAATAAGTTTATGAGCTCTAAAATTTAAAAATATTGGATTATACATGGCATATACGCTCATAAATTGAAATGAAAGAGCGTTCTGGAAAGAATTGTAGCAGTTTAATCGATTGTGCATTCGTTTTAAGTCATTTTATCACAATAATTCATATTTAAGTTCTTCATACAGTGGAGAATAAGTTTATGAGCTCTAAAATTCAAAAATATTGGATTAGGCACATTAAGTGAAAATAACGAGTGTTTTGGACAGAATTGGAGCATTTTATGCGATTGTGCATCAATTTTAAGTCATTTGATTGCAATAATTTTATTTATGTTCGTCATACAGTGAAGAATAAGTTTATGAGCATAAAAATTTAAAAAGAATAGATTATACATAGAAATTTCGCACATAAACTGCAAATAATGATTATTTCGGACATAATTGGTGCATTTCAAGCGATTGTGCATTTGTTTTAAATTTTTTGATCATAACAATCTATATTTAAAGTATTTATACAGTAAAAAATAAGTTTATGATCTTAAAAGTTCAAAAGGATTTGATTATAGTTGGCAATTACGCAAATAAAGTGAAAATAAGTGCGTTCGTTTTAAGTTATTTGATCACAATGATCTATATTTAAACTATTTATACAGTGGATAATAAGTTAATGAGCGTAATTACGCACATAAATTGTAAATAATGAGCGTTCTCGACAGAATTGGTGCATTTCAAGCGATTGTGAATTTTGTTTTCAGTCTTTTGATCATAATAATCTATATTTAAGCTTTTTATACAGTGAAGAATATGTTTACGAGCTTAAAAATTCAAAAGGATAGAATTATACATGGCAATTACGACATAAAGTGCAAATTTTGAACGTTCTGGACAGAATTGGAGTATTTGATGTGGTTGTGTATTCGTTATAAGTTATTTGATCACAATAATTTATATTTAAGCTCTTTATATAGTAGAGAATATGTTTAGGATCTTAAAAATTCTAAAGGTGTGGACTATACATGGTAATTATGCACATAAATTGCAAATAATGAGAGTTCTGAACAGAATTACAGAATTTCAAGCTCTTGTGCATTTGTTTTAAGTCTCTTGATCACAATGATCTATATTTAAGCTCTCTACTCAGTGGAGAATAAGTTTATGAGCTTAAATATTCAAAAGGATTGGATTATACATGACAATTTTGCACATAATGTACAAATAATGATCTTTCAGGACAGTATTGGAGTATTTCAAGCGATTGTGCATTCATATTAAATCATTTGATCACAATAATTTATATTTAATCTCTTCATACTGTAGAGGATAGGTAAATAAGCTTAAAAATACTAATTGATTGGATTATACATTGAAATTACGCACATAAATTGCAAATAATTAGCGTTCTCGACAGAATTGGGAAATTTCAACCGATTGTTCATTCGTTTTTAACTCATTTGATTACAATAATTTATATTTAAGCTTTTCATTTAGTGGAGAATAAGTTTATGACCTTAAAAATTCAAAACGATTGGATTATACATGAAAATTTCACACATAAATTATAAATAATGAGCGTTCTCGACAGTAGGATTATTTCAAGCGATTTTGCATTCGTTTCAAGTCATTTGATAATAATCATTTATATTTAAGGTCTTTATACAGTGAAGAATATGTTTATGATCTTAAAACTTCGAAAGGATTGGATTATACATGGAAATTAAGCACATAAAGTGGAAATAATGAGCGTTCTGGAAAGAATTGTAGCATTTCAATCGATTGTGTATTCGTTTTAATTCATTTGATCACACTAATCTATATTTAATCTCTTCATACAGTGGAGAATTAGTTTCTGATCTAAAAAATTCAAAAGGATTGGATTATAAATGGGAATTACGCACATAAAGTTCAAATATGAGCGTTCAGGACAGATTTGGAGCATTTCAAGTAATTGTGCATTCCTTTTAAGTCATTTGATCAAAATCTGTTTGCAAGCTCTTTACACAGTGGAGAATAATTTTATGAGCTTAAAAATTCAAAAGGAATGGATTATACATGGCAATTTCGCACATAAACTGCAAATAATGATTGTTCTGGACAGAATTGGAGTATTTCAAGCGATTGTGCATTCGTTTTAAGTCATTTAATAACAACAATCTATAATCAAGCTCTTTATACAGTGAAGAATAAGTTTATGAGCTTAAAAATTCAAAAGTAATGGATTATATATGGCAATTTGTAAACTGCAAATAATGATTGTTCTGGAACGAATTAGAGCATTTCAAGCGATTGTGCACTAGTTTTAAGTTATATGATCACAGAAATCTATAGTTAAAATCCTTACACAGTTGAGAATAAGTTTATGAGTTTAAAATTTCAAAAGGATTGGATTATACTTGGCAATTACGCAAATAAAGTGCAAATAATGAGCGTTCTGGATAGAATTGGAGTATTTTAAGCGATTTTGCATTTGTTTAAAGTCATTTGATCACAATAATCTATATTTATACTCTTTATACAGTGGATAATATGTTTATCAGCTTAAAATTAAAAAGAATTGGATTATACAGGGTAATTACACACAGAAATTGCAAATAATGAGCGAACTGGACAGAATTTGAGCAATTCAAGCGTTTGTGCATTCATTTTAAATCATTTAATTGTAATAATTTATATTCAAGCTTTTTATACATTGGAGAATAAGTTTCGGATCTTAAAACTTCAAAATGATTGGATTATACATGGCAATCACGCACATAAAGTGCAAATAGTGACCGTACTGGAAAAAAAATGGAGCATTTCAAGAAATTGTGTATTTTTTCAAAGTCATTTGATCAAAATAATCTATATTAAATCTCTTCATACAGTGTAGAATAAATTTATGAGCTTAAAACTTCAAAAGGATTGGATTATCCAAGGCTATTACGCACATAAAGTGAAAAAATTGAGCGTTCTGGACAGAATTGGAGCATTACAGGCGATTGTGCATTCGTATTAAGTTATTTTATCACAACAATCTCTATGTAAGCTCTTTACACAGTGGAGAATATGTTTATGAGTTTAAAAATTCAAAAGAATTGTATTATACATGGTAATTACGCGCAGAAAATTCAAATAATGAACGTTAAGGACAGAGTTGCAGCATTTCAAGAGATTGTGCATCGTTTTAAGTAATTTAATCACAATAATCTATATTTAATATCTTCATACAGTGTAGAATAATTTTATGCTCTTAAAAATTTAAAAGGATTTGATTATACAAGGCTATTATGCACATAAAGTGAAAATAATAAGCGTTCTGGACAGAATTGGAGCATTACAAGCGATTGTGCATTCGTATTAAGTCATTTTATCACAAAAATCTCTATGTAAGCTCTTTACACTGTGGAGAATATGTTTATGAGTTTAAAAATTCAAAATAATTGTGTTATACATGGTAATTACGCGCAGAAAATTCAAATAATGAACGTTAAGGACAGAGTTAGAGCATTTCAAGCGATTGTGCATCGTTTTAAGTAATTTAATCACAATAATCTATATTTAATATCTTCATACAGTGTAGAATAATTTTATGCTCTTAAAAATTTAAAAGGATTGGATTATACAAGGCTATTATGCACATAAAGTGAAAATAATGAGCATTCTGGACATAATTGGATCATTTCAAGCGATTGTGCATTTGTATTAAGTCATTTGATCACAATAGTCTATATTTAAGCTTTTCATACCGTGAAGAATAAGTTTATGAGCTTGAAAATTCAAAAGGCAATTACTATACAGGCTATTATGCACATAAAGTGAAAATAATGAGTGTTCTAAACATAATTGGATCATTTCAAGTGATTGTGCATTCGTTTCACGTCATTTGATCATAATAATTTATATTTAAGTTCTGTATACAGTGGAGAATAAGTTTATGATCTTAAAACTTCAAAAGGATTGAATTATACATGGAAATTACGCATATAAAGTGCAAATAATGAGCGTTCTTGACAGAATTGAAGCATTTCAATCTATTGTGTATTCGTTTTAATTCATTTGATCACAATAATCTTTATTTAATCTCTTTATACAGTGGAGAATAAGTTTCTGATCTAAAAAAAATCAAAAGGATTGGATTATACATGACAATTACACACATAAAGTTCAAATAATGAGCGTTTAGGACAAAATTGGAGTATTTCAAGGGATTGTGCATTCTTTTTAAGTCATTTGATCACAATAATCTAAATATAAGCTATTTACACAGTGCAGAATAAGTTTTTGATTTTACAAAATCAGAAGGATTGTATTATACATGGCAATTACGCATATAAAATTCAAATAATGAACGTCCAGGACAGAGTTGGAACATTTCAAGCGATTGTGCATTCATTTAAAGTCATTTTTTCATAATAATCTATTTCTAAGCTCTTCATATAGTGGAGAATATGTTTATGAGTTTACAAATTCTAAAGGATTGGATTATATGAGGCTATTACGCACAAAAATTGAAAAGAATGAGCGTTCTGGACAGAATTGGATCATTTCAAGCGATTGAGCATTCGTTTTAAGTTATTTTATCACAATAATTTATATTTAAGCTCTTCATACACTGAAGAATAAGTTTATGAGATTAAAAATTCAAAAAGATTGGATTATACAAGGCTATTACGCACATAAAGTGAAAATAATGAGCGTTCTGGACATAATTGGATCATTTCAAGCGATTGTGCATTCGTTTTAAGTCATTTGATCACAATAATTTATATTTAAGCTCTTTATACAGTGGAGAATAAGTTTTTGAGCTAAAAAAATTCAATAATATTGGATTATACATGGCAATTACGCACATCAAATGAAAATAACAGTATTCTGGATAGAATTGGACCATTTTATGCGATTGTGTATTCATTTTAAGTCATTTGATTAAAATAATCTATTTATTAAGATTGAATTATTGATGAAATCAATCTCACATAGTTCACAACCTATAGTGCGAAGGAATTCTGTAAACATGTAATGATGCTAACGGATGCGAGCTATCCATAGCCAAGGCAACGCCTCACGGGGAAAGTATACTATGTCGGTATTTTGACAACACCTCTCTTATTTATACTTTATTTGAGATGATCTAAGTATACAGTGGCGGAGCGACATTCAACATATGGGGGTCAATTGACCCCACATTTTTGAAAACAAATGCCACTTTGCAGATAAAAAAAATATATTTATCACATAAATTATTATATTGGCACACTAATTTGAACCCCATAAATAAACATATGACATTTTATTGTTGAACCCCATTTTTGTTTTTGAAATTTTGGCATCATTGTGATTATAAATGTAAACTTATATATCAATAGGTATGCATTTATTTAAAATTTTGTGTGATAGTATTTATATTACAAATTTATTGAACCCCATTTGAAGATTTTCTGGCTCCGCCACTGTAAGTATAGTTGGAAAGCTTATAAGAGCTCTACAACTTGAATCCATCACTATCCTCTGTTTCTTCTCTCTATTAATATCTTCCCCTTCCGGATCCAAATATATCTAGAAATGGCTCATAACTTATGTCCATACCGATTTTCCAACACATACCAATCTCGTTGCTTCATTCTTTTTGCATACAAATAATTTGTCCCTCATCTTTTTATATATTTGGTTTAATATTCCTTTTTCTTGTATAATCATTTTAAGTCATCCACCTATTAGCAAAAGATAATGACTAATAATATGCATAAAGCACTTCTTCGAAGTCATATATCAGTCAGGAGGAATACCATTTATCATTTTTTTAGGTTTTAGGATATATATATCATGACAATACAATTTGCTGCACCAAAAACTATTTAAAAAATTTTAAATAGCAAATATTAACCACTGATTTTATCTTTTATAACAATCAATACGTATCACAAATTACAAAAATCAAGAATTTACTCAATACAAAATTGGGTAAGTGAAACTATCAATGACTGGTTCTAATTAAATCAATTAAAAAAAAATGTCTACACATCTTCGGGGAATACAATGTTCTCAAGATACAAAACAAGGTCAACATTTCAATTTTTAGCTTGTAATTTTAAAAAAATTGATTTACTAGTGCAACAACTATAGTCATTAATGCATCATAATACATGCCGGTCAATTAAGAGTTATACTCTGATCCCTTATAGTAAGTTATATTCAAGTACAAATCAATGACAATAATTTATGTCATGCAATATTATATTGTAATCTAAAAGCAGTATGAATCGTCCAAGTCTTCATTTGTTCACTGCAAAAGGAGGTACAATAAGATGTAGACGCCCTTACATGACAAAGTTAGCAGACATATACATATCTGCTAACTTTATATTAAAAGAATTGACATCCAAAAGACAGAAGATAAGTGTGCGATTTTATATTAAAAGATTGTAAGTAAAGTGAAATACCAACTGTGCAAAGATACTAAAATTACCGGAGCTTTGGACAAAGCTGTTAGTATTCTTAAGCAACCTAAAGTAGGCAAACTATAATACATCTAACATCTTAAAAGCACACATAATCTAGAGAAAAGAAACGAAGGCTACAACATGAACCATTAGAGAAAAGAAACCAAGGCTACAACATGAACCATTTTCAAACTCGTTAGAACATAATTTTCTACATAATGGGAGGGGGAGGAAAAACAGGTTGGCTGAGGGGCCCAGGTGCAGGAGGTGGGTTTGGTCTAGGTATATAAGGCATCAAAGGAGTGCTGTGTTCAATCGGCCCATTTTTTATGTTGGCCTTTGAATTTGGAGTAGGGTCAAAGTGAGGGTAGTCTTCTACATTCAGATTTCCGGAGTCTATTCCAGTTTCCGATCTTGCTCTGGTCATGCTATTTGTTTCCTGGGAAAGTTTAGCAAGAGAGTGTTGCTAATAATCAGAAAACAAAAGCTGCAACATAGAATTTTGAATTCAAACAGGTACTAATTTTGCAAGTTTAGCTACGGTGAGTCGCGACTTACGGACCCTCCGGTGAGTCGCCATCAAAATTCCTAAATCTAGTTCAAATTGACCGATCCAAATCATCTAATATGATCTCCCTATTGAAATCTCCATGCAGATCAAATTTTTCATTTTTTCGAAATTTTTAAATATTTTTTTTGAAATTTTAGAAAATCGCTAATCTAATTAGTTCTGAACCATTCAAAAACAGCAATTTTTAAAAATCCGAAAAAAAATACTTAAAAATTTCGAAAAAAATGAAAATTTTGGTCTGCATGGAGATTTCAATAGGGAGATAATATTGGACGGTTTGGATCGGTCATTTTGAATTAGATCTAGGAGTTTTGATTGCGATTCACCGTAGCTAAACTCCTAGTTTTGCTGTTTTTATCTGAAATCATAGTTTGTTAAACCACATATAAATATGAAGCATCCAGTGCACTGGACTGGTATTATTAGCAAACACTGTTGATGAATCACAGTTCGGTGATCAATTTGACACAAGGCAAATAGCTAACATATATGAAAAAGTCTGTTCAAACAATACCTTCATTATTTTTCTTTTAGTAGTGCTCACTTCACTAATTTCTCTGTGGGGGAGTTTCAACTGATCAAGGTTCCAATTATTCATGCCTGCTTGGTTTAAGTCAAGCCAATTATAATCATTACAAAGATTATTGACATAATATATAATACGAAATTGCTAATTGGAAATGTTATGACTTATGATAGTGAAGTGAAGATGAAGGATTGATGCTTGCAAACAAATTTTAAATTCAATGTAGAATCATCTTCAAATTTTTGGCTGTTTTTTCTCTCTCTTATCTGATGTTTGGGTTGCAAACTACTTGATTGGGCTGGATTAAGTTTTTTTAAACCAAAATTAACTTGAAAAATACTAAACAATGGCTGAAATTTTACAACTCAATCAGACCATATGTCCGTAATAATGGATTTTATCAATCCATTATGGTTGTAAAACTAGAGATCCATGCAATTCAAGCAGCAATGGCGAACTACACTATTAGATATTTAATAAATAGAATAATGAGAGAACAAGCGTTTCACTTTCTAAATCAAAATGCACTATTGTCATTTGCCGAGATATCTTACTTTTGAATTCAGGCAATATGCTCTACTTAATTTCATCCAATTAAACAGCACTACCCTTTCTAAGTTTCAATCAACTTTGTTAACAATAACTAATGCGTTTCCCTTACTCCTAACGGGAAGATATTTTGAAAATAAATAGTTATATATCTCTAAGAAAAAACTAAAGCCATTATCAAAGGATGAAGTAAAAACAAAAATGGCTTACTAGCGTTGATATGGCTGTAGTGGTTCGAACAAAGCAGCATCACCACAGCTGCTCCTGCTACCAGGACCAAAATCCAAAGCACCGATCGCCTCATATTTTCCTCAAATTACAAAATTTCTTCCTTATCTATTGTAAGGTTAAGTTAGAGAGAGAGAAGAGGTCACATAAAATGACAGAGTGGAGATAAATGAAAAGGGAAGGGAATGGAAGTATACTGCCATTCCCACTCCTCCAATCATACTTTATTATTTTCTCACGCCAGAAAGAGCGAGAAAGGGGTATGGGGCTTAGAGGAGGATTAAATGCGGAGGTTGCAATGAAAATCGAGCTGAGAGAGAGAGAGACAGAGATTTTTTAAAACAGGCGAAACAGAGAGTTTTTTGTTTTTTTATCAAATTGAAACAGAGAAGATTTGATAAGAAAAAATAAAAAGAAAACTTCTGCCATGAATTGTGAGCTTGCAACTGGCACGTGGACGAAAACATAAGATCGTTACTTTGGTCGAGTTATGACTTATGAGTCTTGATTTACGAGCCTTTTGAATTTATCCAGTTATTTTCTCTTTTACCATTTTACTATCCTTAATCCTTAACCAAAAATAAAAGAGGTAAAAGTAAGAAAGTTCAACCGGCCGTCTAAACGGTGCCAATTTTTTTGTAAGAGTTTTATACAAATTTATTCAAGGAAATTTGTATGAATTTTGAAGCGATGTCCACGGTCCACCGTCCGATTTATATATATTCGTATCTTTTGGCAATAAGAAATACCACTCATCTTGGCAAATTCAATTACCTCGGAAAATTTGAAGAATGAAACTGACAAACAAAGTTACTAAGGCATTCATCAACACCATATACATTCCAAACAATAACAAAGATTTCAATAGTATAGTTGCTTCCAAGTAAATTGATCAAAAAAGAGTTGAATTAAGATTGTTCGCATGGTTCAACTGCTGCTGAAAAAGAAAATTACATAATCCCTCACTACCAAGAACCAAGGCGTACTAAATTTCTAAGAGACGGGAGGAAATATAATGCTATAATTTGCAGAAACCACAACATGTCAATTTCCTTGCTCCTAAAGTTCCAGTTCTTGGATCTGTTCAGCGGTACTGCAGATATACAAAATCAATCAATAATTAAAACAGGCGTTCATGGGGCAGAAATTGCACAAAGTATTACTTAGAAATAATACTTAAATCGTTACCTCCAAAATTGAAAAATCACCACAGAACATTTCTATCCAATAAAATTACACTTTTCCAACAAAAAAGAATTCATGGATATTTGAAAAGAAATGTAAGAGATCAAAAACCCAACTATAGGTTCAATTTATCTATATATTAATGAAAGTTGTAAACTACTTGAAGAAGGTTCTAGATTACTAGAGTTCTTATCAAAAAGCACAATCTACATTGTTAAGTAATCATCAAGCACACAAAACAGACCACCTCATCAGATCAAATTTTGAGCCCTGGCAACAATTTTTTTTGACCACATGTCCCAACGAACAACAAAGAAATGCACTGCCAAACAATAGCTATGCATTGTGTAACTTTCATAAGAAAAAGAAAGATTATATTGTTAATAAAATAGAAAGAGCTTGTACCTTGATGAAGCCAATCTGCTTGGCGTTGCTGCGGAAGCATTGACGGCAGCACATCAAACCATACTTCCTGATTAAGGCATGTGGGTTGCCACAAACACGGCTATACAGAGAGATAAAATAACATCAGAACTAATGAAATAAGTGATAATGGCACATGATGATTAAATCACCCTTTAGAAAAAGAGACAAGGTATAGATTATAACATCCTAAATACACATATGAATCAATAAAACTAATAACATCTATATTGATAACACCATTGCTAAAGTTTGGCATAACCGATTAACCATTTAAAAAACCATCTCAAACAACTTAGAAAAGGCAGCTCATTACACTGCTCTCATTGTATTAGAGAGAATTCCAATGCCTTAACTCATATAAGGTGTGAATTGGCATTGTTCTGAAATATTCAGATGTCTTACTACAAATTATATGCAGATGAGAAATACGAGCAAATGAAACTAAATGTCAGGAAGACGGGAAGGGGATTAGTATTTGACGGTAAAAGAACAGGATATGAGGTCTAAATATGATCTGATCTGTATAGCTAGAAATTTCTCATCCAATAAGAACAAATTAAAAAAACCAATTTTCCTCGATTAATAGTATACTGTACTCAAGTTGGTTTGATAAATAAACTGAAACTATTTCCAACCAAAATGAATTATCAATCTTATACAGATGATTGTGTCAATAAACAAAAAGCATCGGTTTGATCCGAGACCACAGCCGATCCATCTATACACAGATGATTGGACCAACAAACCAAAACTATAAGTTGGATCCATAACCATGACCGATCAATGTTTTCCTATCAATCCTATTGCCTCGCTAAAATGAAGACTACAAAATGATAAATGAGAGAGAAATCGACATACCAAAGGCGAGAACCGGGGCCATAGTTCTTCGGATGCGAGTTCCACACGTTCGAGTGTCCCATCTTCTCTTTGTCTCTCGCTCTCCCTCTCAAGAGAAAACCCTAGAAAAGTATCTCTTTGAAGAATGGAAGCGAATCGAAGTGCGGCGCTAAACAGGAGGGTGTGTTTTTATATGGGACTTCAAAACCCTAGACTCAAAATTACGATATAGCAGGCCGGGCTTAGATTGGATTTGTGTAAGAAAACCAAAGTCGGCCCAAACCTCCCTAATTATTTTATAGTTAGGTCATATGTAATGTAGATCTGCACCTTCAGTTTCTGATCGGATGATGTAGATAACTCCTATCAATTATCTCTGAGATTGATCGCTTGGCTGTTGGTAGCTCTTCAATAAAGCATGAACTAGATGATTTTTTCTAATACAAACCGCACATGTTTACAACCATGGTTTTTAAAACCCTACCGGTTACCGGAAATTTTCGGTAAAATCGGATTTCGGGTCACCATCCGGTAGGAAATGAGGGTTAAAATCCGCTGGTCAAATACCAGAAAAAATCGGTCAAAAACAGAAAAACCGGCTTAACCGGTCTTCTTTTTCCCGCTTTTCCAAGAAACAATTCCCAAAATTGTTTGTGATGGGTGAGAATCGAACCCACGAGCACAACATTGGAGGCAAAAGCTTCCTCCACTGGGCCAAGCGGCCTTTTTTGTATATAGGACTTGTTAAATTTATATATTCTCTTATATCAATACAAGCCGGTACAAACCGGCACAAACCAATAAAACCGGTAAAAACCGCATACCGCTGTCCTGGCCGGTTTGATGGCCGGTAGGGTATTAAAAACATTAATTACAACACATTGCTTGCGTTTATGAAATAAGAATGAGCTACGCCTGTTCATGGGGGGTTGTAGACTTGTAGTGACCTCGAATTTAACCAAGGAAGAACCTAAAATACCGAAAGTTATCATTTTTATGTTAAAGATATAGTGCTGCATTAAAAAAATTTATTGCATATTAACAAAGGAAGGAATTTGTGAGAACCAATTATTTTGACATTATAATTATAAATTATATAATAAATTATGAAAGATATAAAGATGGAGTGGTTCGCTACAATTTAGGCAACCCAATTCTGTGTCCATTCATTTTCCGTAGTTCATCTCAATCATAGCTTGCCTCTTCTAATCGTACTTAATCCCACTAATCCCTCACTGATGTTTCCATTTTATCTCTATGTTGTCCAACCCTCGATGGCTTCGTGTCGTCAGCGCCATGCAGTTTCCCATGCCGGTCTAGGCCTGTTCGCTCCATGCTCTTGGTGTCGTGGGTCGTTACCCTTTGTTTTCTACGCAGCTCCTCCTTCTGTTCACTTATTCCTTTATTCTTTCCATCTCACTGCCTCTCATCCTCCTTTACTTCTTCTTGCTGATTGTCGTCCGGTATGCTATTTTTCTTCTTTTCCGTTTACTATTTCCTCTTCAATTCTGTCCTCCAGACTGTCTTCGTCTGATTGTTCTTTTCTTTCCTCCTCATGCAGGTTGCAAGGTTCGCATTTTCTGCGTACTAGAAGTCTAGAACAGTACTATATGCACCACTGTAGTCCTTTCCTCCCAACCATTTTTAATTACCGTTGTATCTGTTATCCCCCTCTTTTGTACTGTTTTTGCTACTATTAGTTCATTTTTTTTTACACTTATTCACAAGTTGTTCATCCTTTTGCTGTCGTTTGGAACACATGGGAATAGGCCTATTCTCCGAATAGCCTATTCCTGGCGTAAATTTTTCATCCAAACGCAATTACCAATTCCAGGAATAACACTATTTCCAACAACACTCTTCCCAACAACACTTTTCTCTCTACTTTTCACACTTCCCAATGCTATTCCTAAACTCACCATCCAAACAAGATTCTTATTTCCGGAATAGCACTCTTCCCACGCTTCCCGAAATCTCACTTTTTTCTTAAATTTAGTCCCGGAATTGCTATTCCTACCTATTCCCCACCCATCCAAACGACCCCAAAATTTTATTCTTAACTTCGGATGGACTTTCCAATTTGCTTTTGATTTTAGACTGATCGGCTTTGTTACCTCTCAATTGCAGGGAGGCTAAGGTATTGGTATGTGTTTGCTCTATGTGGGAGCTTCTGTGTTGTGGTGTGTTTTCTTACACTCACTCTGGTTTCTTTTCTGATTTTGTTCTAACTTTTAGTTTTTACACCTTCTTATTTGACATGAAAAAAAAAAACATTTCAACCTTTCTGGTGTAGATAGGCTTGCGCACAATTTTGAGATTGAAGGTTTATTACAGGAGAGGAAAAAAATTGAAGAGCCAAGTTTTTAAGATTTTGCTCCTTTATAACATTGTATTTTGCAAGGAGTTGTGTGTTTTGAAATTTTACTTATCTGTACAATTTTTACATCTGGATGCTTACATAAAAACCTTGCACTTCTTCAATTTTTGCATATCCACTATCCGCCAAGCCTGTTACTAGTTGATGGCATTACCACCTTACACAATGTAGCATCCTAAATTACAAATATAGAGAGAGAAAAATAAATTAAATAATGACAAAAAAATACCAATTCTTTGGCATCCCATCGCTGCTGCTTGGTTGGCTGGTCTGGATACTGATATAGATAAAGAGAAGCATGTTTCAAAGAAGGTGATATTAATTTTCCAAATTTGTTCAAAGAAAGAGAATATAAACATAAGACTTCTAATTAGAAAATCCAAATGGCACAGTAAAAGAACACACAAAGCGCCTCCTCGAAATACCGAAATTCTTTATTTGCTGAGCACTATCTTTTTGGTTGCTAGTTTGCTACCAATTATGGATGTTGCCATGCCATGTATTTAATAAAATGCCCAAGGCAATTTGTAGATTAACAATAAATAAACAGTATGATACCTTAATTTAGTTGTAAAATAGAGAAAATATTTAATTTGATTGGTAATTCCCATTTGGTCTAGATAATGAGCTACCAAAAAATACAGCAGATATGATCAAACACCTGAGCTGCAATGTTATGAAGTAAAGTCCATGTAACCCTGCCAAGCTCCTCTTTGGTCAACGGCTTCACTTCTTTCTCCTGCGCATTTTCTCAAACACATAAGCGGCCTTTCACTCAGACACTCAAAAATTCCAGATTTGACGTGTCACATGCAACACAGTTTCACCTTTAAGGCTATATACCATTTATCAAGGACTCATAAACCTTACATGCACGACTATAATAATTGTTCTAGTCCCAGTATGAATGCCTCACAATACAGCAAGCAACCCATGTTAAAAAGGGGGATGAAAATACAAACAAATAAGAACGAGAATAATAAAAACAAGACCTAACAGAAAACTGATCGAAACTTAATCCAAATGATTACTATAATCTCAAAGTAAAGAGTCAACCTTTGACAATACAGCGTGCAATCCAATCCCTACTCATGTCTCTAATTCAAACATGCAAAAACGACCAAACCCGGAGACCCCACACAAGCATAGTTGGTTCGTACCCAGTCTATGGAAGTGTACCAGACAGACCTCATACATCCCATGTTATACCACCTTATTCATTATGTCTCACTTAAAATTACAAACAAATTAGAGGGACCAGATTAGATTTAATCAATCTCCGACAACAGCCAAGTATCAATTAAGTATGGTTTTATTTGGCTACTGCCAAGGTCTCGAAAAAAAAAATGGTTTTAGTGATGTACTAAAATTAACAACAAGCACAGAGTACAATGAATATTTTCACTTTTATTTAGAGTATGGTTTTACTGATATTGATCAAGCAACAGATGTTGATACTGACTAAGCAAAATCAGAAAAAAATTGGGCACTCAATCAAGCGCAAATCCATAATGCCTTTTATGGTCTTAAAAAGAAATAGTTAATTAAGGATATCCTCCAAAACTGATTGCTTATAATGTCCAGTACCTGACAAGTAATGCCCAAGGTCCGTTCTATATTAGAAAGTTGCCAAGAAACTAGCCGTAGAAATTTAACAAATTGGCAAAAAAATTAGAAAGAAACAGTAATTGAACAAATTGGCAAGAAAGTACCCGCTAGATTTGGCAATTTTTTTGTGACAGTCCGAAATTTCTTGTCAACTAGTGTTGCTACGGATAGGGAGGGTGGAGAGAGTCTTGCTGAGTGGAAACTGGCAAGGTGCGAGTTGCGAGGTACTGAGGTGCGACGTGCAACGTGTTGATTAGTCGCCTAGATTTTTTCTCTTGGCGCTGAGAGAACGAGAGAGAGAGTGCTGCGAGAGAGAGAGAGAGAGAGAGCGCGCGCGCTTAGAGGTGCGATTTGCGAGATACTGAGGTTTATGTGCGACGTGCTGATTAGTGGCCTAGGCCTAGGGTTTTTTTCTCTCAACGCTGAGGAGAACGAGAGAGAGCGTGCTGCGACCTGCGAGGCTGCGAGAGAGCGGCTTAGAAGAGAGAGAGGAAACCGAAGGACAACGGAAAAATTAAAAGGTACAACCCTCGGTGAAACATTTTTATCCGTAGGATTTAATCTTTGCACCCATCTTGATGCTGTCGAACGGTCAGAAACTTAATAGAAATTTAGTAAACGACACGGCAAGAAAATTTCCAATTATTGGTAGGTGCGGTAAATTATTTTCAGAAATTTGAAATTGTAACTCTGTAAACAATTCTGTGCCAAACTTTCTAGTATTTGATATAACCAGAATGGTAGAGATGATAGATTATGAGCTAAAAAGGAGATTGATATGAATAAAAGTGAATCTTATTGATCACTCAGAGTTGTTTTACATGATTTTTATGAATTTCATAAGCAAAAACTAAAAAACCCTAAAATGTGGCAGCGAGTCCCTTTCTTTGGTCGGGGTTGTATATATTAGAGGGTAACGAATGCCTTCTGTGATATCATCTGTGTCAGAGATCGATAACAGATGTCTCTTGTGGTCCTCACTAATGTGTAGGCCTGTCAACGACAGACAAAACCACGTGATGCTGTTCCGTGAAATTCAAACGAAACAAATAACGAAACCATATTTCATTTCGTTTCAAAAACGAAACAGCAAACGAAACAGAGAATCATACCGTTTCGACCGTTTCAGTCCAGTTTCAAACCGTTTCATGTGTTTTTTATGAAGTGGAACGGTTAACGAAATGGAATTCTGTGCCGTTTCGAAAACGAAACGGTTAACGGAATGGATTCTGGTACCGTGTTCCTAAACGAAACAGAAAACGAAACGGGCTGTTCCGTGCATTTCAGCCACGTTTGACAGCCCTACTAATGTGCATCCCTTTATGGTACAACGAGGTGAACATCGGGTATTCCCTTTTACGAGGTGGTTGGACCAACAACGCCCCCTTTTAATGGGGTGACTGGGATATTGGATTAATGGATTCATATTCATTGGTATGTATCGTCAGATAGGTCCCTTTCTATGGCATCACCTTGAATATAACTGCGTTGCAGATATTGTCTGATAACTGTCTCTCTATGTCCCCCGTACTCTGAGGTTAGGAAATACACGTCGACTCTAATAGAAAATGAAAATTGTATTGAATTGTTGTCAATGATATAAAGATGTGGGTTTATTTATAGATCAATTCTAAAGACAATGATAACCATCTCCAACTATGTATATTCTATACTCTCATCTCTCAATTACGATGATGATCATCTCTAATATTGTACAACTTCAATTATCTCATACTTAACCATAACATAATACAATTATATATATCTCTAATAGACTCCTATTCATTTAAGGATTTCTTAGGCTTTATCACCTGTACTCGAGCTTCAGTCGGATATTATGAAGTTGTTTGCGTGGTTCACAATTCACTGATCTTCGGTTCATATCAGAGTTCTCCCAAAATTGTCTCTAAAGTTCGCATTCGATAATTGATCATTTATGTTTACCATTAATTGCTACCTATAACTCTAAAACAATAAACTAAGCTAGCTGTTCCACTTCCACATTAGTTTAATTACTTTATAGTTAAAGCTCTATGGAGTCGACGGTTTATAAAACTAGAACATCCGAATGTAACACTGCTTATATATACCATCATATGAACAGCCAAGTATTTAAAAGCTTAATACTCAACGCGCCAATCGGCATCACGAATCTACATGCATACATTTATTTCTGGTCAACATGTCTGCCAGAAATTTTACTCGTGCCCCATTCCATATTAGATACAGTAAGGAATCTGATTTTGAGCCGAAACTTGTGTCCATTGGTCCTCATTTCCATAAGCAAACTAATTACCTCAAAGCCATGGAAAAGGTGAAGGTAAAGTTCACAAACTATCTTTTAAATATGGCGCCACCTAGTGAAAGAATTGATTTCGCTAGTCTTGTTGAGAAATTGAAGAGCCGTGAGTTGGAGGAACAAATATATGAGTGGTACGGGGTCAAAGATAAAGTAGTTTCTGAGTGGGATAAACTTTTGGAGATGTTGGTTCGGGATAGTTGCTATATTATCCGAATAATGGTCTATCTCTCTAGACAGGAAACTAATATGAGCTTTCTAAGTGTGAACGTCAAAATGGTAAGATTTGACTTGCTCCTTTTGGAAAACCAAATTCCTTTATCTTTTATCAAGAAGGTTTATGATTTTCTTGACAACCACAAAATGCTCCCACGGGTAATTGTAACAAATAAGGCATCCAATTCACAACAGACAGAATATACATCGCACCTTTTCACTTTGCCCTGTTTGCTGTGTTGCGGATGCAAAAATACACAGCGATCTACACCAGAGCAAACTCCCATCCCACAACCTACTACAGAACAAAGCAGCATAGCACAATCGACTTCAGAACAAATCCGCTCAGTGCAACTCAGTTCAGAACAAAGCCCAATTCCACATACTTCAGAACAAAACCTGTCACAACAACTGAGTTCATGTTCAGAAAGCCACTCACCGCAATCAAGTTCAGAACAAATCCACTTGCCCCAAGAACTAAACCACTCCCCCCAACCTATAACAGCACAAACCAACAACTTGGATCAATTCCTGCAAGAGCTCAAACCATTCATATGCTTGGATATGCCCTGGGAATTTAATGAAGAGCCCATATCTGAGTTGCCAGATCATTTGCTCGATCTTTACTGGAAACGGTGCTTGCCATCTGGTTTAAACCCAAATACATATTCGCGAAATCATCGTAAAGATTTTACTGATTTTGATACAAATGAGAGTTGGCGGAGGATTCATGTCAGAAGTAATGCAGCCAGACAGATACCAAATGCAAGTGACCTCCGCCAGAAGGCTGGTATAACTTTTCAGAAGAGAAAACATATGGACGGTTTTGGTGCAAAATTTCAAAACGGCATCCTGAAATTAACCCATCTCCAGCTCGACAAAAGCAGACAACTTTATTATTAAACCTCATTGCATTTGAAGATTTCATGCATTCAAAACTCCGAGTCCTGAAAAGCTACGTTTTACTTCTGGATGGACTAATTAACACAGAAAAGGATGTGGAGGTACTTCAGCGCTATGGCATAATCTCTAACAAACTAAGCAACCAAATGGCTTCCATGCTGATAGTTGATATTGGTAATGTTTGTAAGGTTGACTACGAAGACCATTTTTGTCAAGGCCAATTCAAGGATCTTAACTGTTATTATAAATCCAACTGGAATCGACAATGTGCAAAACTTCGGTATGAATACTTCAATAGTACATGGGCAATAATCTCAGTGGTGGCAGGTATATTACTGCTTCTTATGTCAGGAGTTCAAACCTTCTATAATGTCTATCGTTATTACCATCCTCATTAAATACAAGCTTAGCTTGAATCTGCTACTGTTGGCGTCATTTTTCCCTTGATAGTTTTGTGAACCATTTCTTTGCAAAATTAATGTGCTTATTATTTGCTTGTACTTTTGATCTCTGCCGAGTTGCTCTTTGACATTTATTTTGGTTTATTTTAAGGCTGAAGGCTTCAGTGGTGTCACTGCTGTACTTTAGTTGCTTATATATATGAAGTTGTTTTGCAACTCCTGATTTGCCGCACCGATAAGCTTGAATTATTTTGCAAGATGATCTTAGAAATAGATATATCAAAGTGCTATAGTTAGGATCTATAATTAGTCTTTTGCACGCTGTGATATCTCATTCTATTTCTGTAACACAAAACTGAAGTAAATTTATTAATTATGCATTGTGATGCATATAGGTTGTTGTGCATCATGACCTTATTGAACAGTGGCTTTGAACGTTGACAAATCTAATATACATATTAAAATCCCATAATAAATAAAAGTTCCCAATTTTTTATTATTTTTACTTTTTTTCAATTTTTTATTTTTGGAATCTTCATACTACTAATTTGTTATTTGAATTGAAATGACAAGCTTTAAAACTTTCTGAAAAAAAAATATAAAATTTTGTTTGCTATGAGATTTCAATATGTACGTCAGATTGGTTAAATTAGATCTATCAATTTACAAAACTACTATCAAGAACTTAAAATATCGATCTACTTTATGGATAATTTAAATCATGATAACGATAAAGGGTAATTTAAATCATGATAACGATCATAACTTTATCGGATCAGTTCTTTGAATATTTCATCTTACTGAGCAATGTGAATTGACCATTTTTTGGTTCTAAGATAAAATGCTGAAAAAGAAATTTATAACTTTCGAAACCTGATTTTTCTACAAGTGATTTCAATGTAGATTATATTACATATTTTTGGATCGCCTCAAAAATTATAATGGGGAAATATTAACGCACGGTATGAATTCATGCGATTTGCAACGTATCATGTTGGATATGTACAATGATGAACTCAGCGCTTGCAGTTGCATTAAGCTGTTTTACATTATTATAAATTCTGTAAATTTTCATTCTATTATCCCTCATCCAAGTACAGCATAATCTTATCAGAGAATGAAAAAATAAGCATTAATATTTTATATCAAGTTGCGAAGTGCTGTCAAGGTCGCAGGAACGGTCCTTGCAATCTAACTTGCCCCACCGTGCATTCACTCTCTGACAAGGAAAACTCAATTTACCAAGGCTGCAACAAAAAAATATTATTAACAAAAAGGGAAAAAGTAAAACAAAATAACAAGAGGAGGTAGTACTTCATTCGCACACTGACAATGATTCAAAATATTAGAAGTACAAAAAATTATTATTTAAAACAAGAAAAAGTAAAACAAAATAGGAAGAAGAAAAGATACTATTTTCATATACACCCCTGCACACAATCAAAATATAAGATAACACGTAGACTTGAGGATAAGTATCACCTACAGACAGGTCATAAGGATCTATACCATCTTCTCTTTTATTGAGAAGAAAAGGAAGAAGAAGGAACATGACAATGTTTAGTGATTTAGAGGTTTGAAAATAATGGTCCTTTGGAAATTTTTAGAAAAATTTTCCAGTTACCTTCGATTAACCACATTATGAACATGACACAGCCATTGTGAGAACTCCCCTTGTGACCCAGACTGAACAGGATTTGCTCTGTCAAATAAAAGAAATAATCATAAAGGGAAACGGGTAATAACTAACTGCACGTGCAAAACAATAACATATAAAATAATGCAAACTGGTATCTGACTTCACTACATTGGTAGGACATGAATTTCATATTATTATTATTATTATTTTCATTTTTCAAGTCACATCTAATCAACAATGATGTTTATCTTCAACTAAAAAAATTGTAAAATTCAGGGGCATCCAGTTATTTCCTGCCCGAAATTTAGTGGCATCAATTGAAAATAATACAAAATTTATGACATCACACCTGAAAGGTATGTGATGTAACAACAAAGCTACTTGCTTTTACAATGAAGGAACAAATGGAACATTAGAGGATCTGAATGACAAATTGTGGTTCAAAAGAGATACGAAATTGACCAGGTAATTTTGCAGAATGACTCACTTCAAAATTTCCTTAAAATGATCTTGGCATTCTTTGCAAGGGTACATCCGAGATAAGATAGCCATCTGCAAGTGAAACACAACATTTTATCATAGAATCAGATTTGATGAGACAATGCAATACTAATGAATAGAGTTTATATTATTTAGAATACAAACTAAGATATGCTCTTCAATAGACAAATAATCAAGAATATACCCGTCCCCCAACACGCACGCGCACACACACACACACCACTGAAGAATAAGAAAAAAAAAGGAAGAAAATAATCACGTTAAAAGACTACTCTTTTTTTTTAAAAAAAAAATCAAATGAAGATATAACAAATAGGATAACAACAGCAAAGTTGGTCATCAGAAGGTGTCTAGACCATGGCAAATCCACTATCTGCCGCACCTTTTACTGGTTGATGGCATTAATTCACTATCTGCTGCACCTTTTACTGGTTGACGGCATAACCACATTACATGCTGCAGCATCCAAAAAATTCCTAAATTATAAATTCTAGAGATATAATAATAAAAGAATGATAGTAAATACCAATTCTTTGGCATCCCGTCTCTGCTGCCTGGTTGGCTTGTCTGGATACTGATATAGGTGCAGAGAAGCATGTTACAAAGTAGGCGAGATTAATTTACAAAATTTGTTTTAAAGAAAGAGAATATAAGAATAAGATTGGTAATTAGAAAATCCAAATGGCACAGAAACCAAACATACAAGAGTGTTTCATAGTGATATCTAAATTCTTCATTTTATCTTGCACATTCATTTTAGTCGTTACCAACCAACATGAGATGATGCCGTGTGGTGTATTTGACAAGGTACTTTGTTGAATATAAATAAACAGTAATGTAACTTAATTTAGTCGTTAAAGAGAGAAATGTGTAATTTGATTTGTGATTCCTCAGTCATTCCACATTCCAAAAATTTAATGATTTGTAATTTTCAGTCAGTTTAAATAATGATTTCCTAAAAATACATCAGAGAACAGGGAAAAAAAAAAAAGACAGCCATATAGGCAAAACATCAAACACCTGAGCTGCAATGCTATGTAGCAAAGTCCATGTAGCTCTGCCGAGCTCCTCTTTTGTCAACGGCTTCGCTTCTTTCTCCTGCGCATTTTCTCAAACACGTCAGCGACCTTTCACTCAGACAGTCAAAATCCCAGTTTTGACATCTCACGTATAACACAGCTTCACCTTTATTGGAGGCGCAGCGACCGGCGTGTCAGCGCCAAGCGACACGGCCGAGAAGAGGTGAAGTGGGTTGTTGGTAAGAGATGAAACGGTCAAGTCGTTGGCGGTACAGTCAGGTGCAATGAGAAATTGAGAAAGATGGTTTTGGAGAGAGCGCGAGATTGTATTCAATGTGTTTAATAGAGGTGTTAATGGATTCTCCGACATCTCTTTTGGAGATAATACGAGTCGCTCAGTACGAGAGGGAAGCAGGAGAAAAACCAGACGAAAAAGGAAGCGAAGCGCGGTGCAAATTGGGTCGGTTTTCTGGGACAACTTTCTCTGAAGAGGGATTCGTATCCTCTAGACATCTTATTAAGATGCCTAGAGTGCCCATCTCTCCTCTCACCCGTCCGATCTGCATCTAAGGGCGCGCGAGAGACTGAAGGAAAATTCGCTCTCTTCAGCCTTGCCCTCCCTGCCCAGAAGCCCTTTGTCCTCCTTTCGTAAGCTTTTAGAGAGAGAGAGACGATCGTCGAGGCTATCTCCCTCTCGATCCTCCATCTCTTCTCCGCCGATCGAAACAAAATAAAAGAACAACCCTACGCTGCTCTCTCCGCCTCCGCCTCCTCTTCTAACTAGCGTCTCTGCACCTTGAAATCCCTCACTCCAGGCCATTAACTTTGCAAGCCAATCAGATCGCTGCACTAAATTCCTTGCTGAGTATCGACTTCTTTTTGCTTGGTAATCAGATCACTAAATTAATCAGATCAATGAGTAGGGTTCGGTACCTAAGTGCGAGGTGCGAGCATCGTCTGTTTTATGTATGGTTTTTTTTTTTGTGGATGCATTGTGTCGAGTTATGATGTTCATATGGGAAAGTTATAAAGCATGATTTTGTGTAAGGTGTAAACAAACATGATTTTTCTCCATGATTTGGGTAGGGTTGTGTACCTAATTTAAGAAATACCAGACCAAATTATAAAGCATGATTTTTCTTTCATTTAATTGTTTATTCTTTTCAATGTTGGTGAATTTCATTAGTTCATACAAACTGTCTGTTACTCCTTGAAAGCTACTTAATATTTAGTACTTTTTTGTACTTTGACATAATTAAGCATCAATTGATACTGTCTAATTGGTCATGTGGACTTGCTTATGGGATGACTAGTCAATCTGCACTTGCAGGTCATGAGATATAAGAAACACAAGAGGAAACTGAGGCACTGGCAAGGGTTGTTACCGTTTATAGCTGAAAAGTTTAGTTCTTAATTGAACTAAGGATAGAATCATGGCTGTTTTTTTTTTTTTTTTTTTTTTTTTTTTTTTTTTTTTTTTTTTTTGGGTCATATTACTAGTTTGCTTGAACCACTGATGAAGAACTAGTGATATTTTTACAGTGAACCAGTAATGAATTAGGAATAGATGTTCACAGTTTTGTTTGCTATCCTCTTTAATTTAACTGAAGACCAATGTTGTAATAATTATGAAGAAGTTCAAGAAGCTTGTTGGGAAAAAGGTTGGGCTGAACCAATGAATTTTTTATTCCAGAAATACCTTGAATAAATGATGAAGAACTGGTTCTGCTGTAATAATTATGAAGAATATTCTTTCATTAGATACTAACCATGTGCTATTTCAGATTACATTAGTTACTAGAAGACAAAAATGGAAACATAAAGAAACCATGGACCAAACTGATGGAGAAGATTAGGACTATGTAAAATTTAATTGTGAACTTTTGAGCCAGCTACATTATTTTGTACATTATTTCGCAATATAATATAAATTTTATTTGCTTCTACGTAGTGTTAATTGTCTGATATGCTCCTAATATATCATTGCAATTTGCAAGAAATCAACTCCTAATATATCATTGTAATTTGCAAGAAATCAACATTCGTTTCAAGTTTTAGTACAAACCAATGTACCATTTGGTACCATTTCAAAAATTAACTAACTACATAGAGGATATAATGCTCATTATATAACATCTCTTTGAACTAAACACTAGCATGGTTAATAAGATACATCAAAATATAAACTTGCGTTGTCTAACAGAATATATAAATTCTGCTACACATTACTTATAAACAACACTTTTTAAAATAAACATTAAGCACTTACAAAAAGTAAAAATATTTAGCTCTATTCAACTAATACATTCCTTATAAAAAAAATGGTCTATATCAATATGTAATGGTATGAGAAACATTAAGTACATCGTAAAGTCAATCAAAATTGTAATAGAATGTGTGCATCTCGATTGTGCCTCTTGCAGAATTTTGAATAATTTGCGCTCCGCACTCTTATCTGTTACCTCCTAGCGTTCTCTGTTTTTATTTCGAACTGCAGCCACAAAATTTGCCGCAATCAGAGTTGTGAAGTTCTTTGTGATACTCAATGCCTCTCTGTATCCATACAGATTCTCATTGCATCTACGTTACTGCCTTACTGGTTATCTAATAAGAGAAGCAAATTGGGTTAAGCAACTTTCAAGATTAAATACACAATTAAACCAGCGATACATATTAGAAAAATAACAAATTCATAGAAATCCAAGTAATATTTGTATACTGCACAAAATAAATGCTTATCCTCAATTAAAAGGCAGGTTCTTGAAATACTGATATCATACTGAACCTATGTGCAGTCAGGTTCTTGAAATATGTTCACAACAACTTGAATTAATACATAATATTCAACTATTTATCACTAAACCAAGTCCTAAACTCTCCATCTTTAGAACTATTCAACATTGGAAACACAACTAATAGTATTAGCATTATATCATACTTCAATCAATATCAGATAAAAAAATTTTAATAATTAAAATGGTAAATCAAACCAAAATTAAGGTTGAGAACACGTTCAACCATAGAAAGAGTCTAGGGTTTGGGGATTTGGTACCAACCAAAACTCGAAAGAGAGCAACCGGTGGAGAGAGAGATACCTGATTTGAGCGGAAGCGGAGGCGGAGGCGGAGAGAGCGACGTAGGGTTTTTTTTTTTTTGTTTTGTTTCGATCGGCGTAGAAGAGGTGGAGGATCGAGAGGGAGATAATTGCTTAGGAGCGATCGACTTCGATTTGCTTCGCCTCCACTACGCCTAGCCGAGCTCGACGATTGTCTTCTCTCTCTTTTTCTCTCTCTAAAAGCTTACGGAAGGAGGACAAGGGGATTCTGGGCAGGGAGGGCAACTTTCCAACTCTGAAGAGAGCGAATTTTCGTTCAGTTTCTCGCGCGCCCTTGGATCCAGATCGGACGGCTGAGAGGAGAGATGGGCACTCTGGACATCTTATTTAGATGTCTAGAGGATACGAATCCTCCTTTGTCTGTGGGCGTAAACGGATAATAGCGATAGCGAATCGTTTTCAATTTGATGTTTTCAACTTTTCCGGTGTTCTACGGAGTACTAAATTGTTTCGAAGTATATAGTTTAAACGAAGATAAATGAAAGAGAAAGTCTAATTTATTTTTATAAATAATTTTTTTATGCAAAAGAATAATGCACGGAATTTGGAATTTTAAATTTTCTAATTTATGTTTGAAATTTCAAACTAAAAATTCGAAATTTCAAAATATGGAAATCAAAATTTTGAAATTTTTTATTTTATAATTTAAAATTTAAAAATTTAAATTTTCAAGTTTTAAACTTTCAAAATTCTAAATTTTATAGTGCCACAAAATCAATTAGTTGTTTTATGACATTTTTAAAATTACAATTTTACATTGTGACGTATCTACTACTTACAAAAAAAAATCCATAAAAAAATGTAACCATGTCAGATAAAAGGTGTTGGTAACCTCTAACATAAAATATGGATCATTAATTTTATTAATCAGTATGAAATGTGGCTTAGAATTTGAATATCAAATAAAAGGTTTGAAGAAACTTTCATTTAGTGGTTTTGTGCAATTTTAAACTAGCTTTTGATACGCGCTTCGTGCGTGAGGCATTATTTTTCTGTAATTAAAAGTTGAGAGGAGGGTAATAACGGTAATTGAACGCGCGTTGCGCGATCTATTTTTTTGATAATTATTGTTAGATTTTTCTATTATGGTAAATACTTTCAGAATTGCTCCTATGCTCAAGTAATAATTACGATTAATCTATAAATATATAAAAGTGGAAAATATGATGGGAAAAATCAAATAAAATTTGCTCATGGGAAAAATTGTGTAGATAAACTGACATAACAAAACCAACTTATGTCTGTCACTACTCAACACATATTACGTCAAATACAACATGATATATCATCATGACTTTAATTTTGCTTGTTAAACATTCTAGGTTTTTAAGCTAAAGCCAGCACACAAACGCTGTACATAATAATTTTTAGTACAAAATAATGGAGGAGCATGCTAAAAAATCTGAAGCCCAATGTAACCAAAACTGCTATCTCAAAATTGCTAATCCTATACCTCATTTCGTCTGTAGTACACAGAAACTTCCAAATAAAATGGCTGATACTACCTTATTGTTCTACTTCTTTCTTCCCCCCCTTACCCACCTAGCTTAAATGGAAGAAATTATTTTTATACATTTAGATGCATAGAGAAGGCAGGGTTATGTCTATTCATGACTCAATTGGCCCTTCTGAAAGGCTGTTAAATTGGCACTCTTTGGTAGTTTTCCTATGGATGAACCTGCAAATCGGTTATATCAAGGTTTTCAGTTCCAGAATTGGAACAACATCCAGCAAATTAATGCAATTTTTTCTCTGCTAAGTTCTGCTATGGAGAGAATATTTTCAAGTCGAAAAGAACTCGCAATGTTTTTTTTGTATAATTTTATTGGTTTATTTTTTATTTGCTGTCATTATAAGTTTATAATTGTCAACATTATCATTAAAATTTTTAGTCATTAATCTACGTTTCTACTACATGGAGGGAGGGGGGTACCTGCTGGGGGCGGTCACGATGGAAACCAATAGTTCGGACTTTTGAGTTCGCCTCGACTGGTCGCGAGCTCATCTAGAATCTCTGCATCCCATGTATCATCATCTCCAGGGCCTTCGCTTTCGCTCTCTGATGCCCTGTCCTGTACACAGAAGAAAACAAACACCAACATAAATGATTATACTTGAAACAAACACCAAAATGAAAATTACTTGGCAGGCAAAACCTTTACTGCACAATTGCTTGATTGTGCATTATCTTAGTACTTATCTCTTGTTAATTGTATAACTATACATAATGTAGTCTGGTTGTTATGAAAATACAAATCAGTTGCGCTACCACTCTTTTTATAAAGAAAAACAACGCACACAATACATATTTAGTACTTGAAAGTACTTTCAGATTCACCTAAGGTCATTTGTAGATGTGAAAGAGATACCTTTCAGATAAATATTGTTTTTGCACCTTTTAATATAGTAGATGACATTAAATAATTGCGCAGAATTACCAGTATAGATGATCTTAAAAGACGGTACTCTAAAGACATGCCAAATATCTCTTCAGACTCAGCTGCATCCAATTCGTGAAGGTAACATGGGTTGAAGATTTTTTGCAGCACATGCTGTCTTAGTGCCACCAAAATAAAGAAAGGAACCCAATGCTTACGTCTGGGTCGAAAAACATGATCAGTTTTATTGCCTATCAAGTACTGATTGTAATAAGATAAAATTGAAAATACAAAGGAACTAAAATTCATGAGCAGTAAAAAAAAAATCTTTTACTGCTTCCAAAACACTGCCAAATTAGGTCTTATTATATTGTTTATCATTCTCACCTCTATTACAGTAGTAGAGGGTTCCGGCATAATTTGTCAATGGGATTCCTGTGATCAGTGCCCAAATCTGAATACATGTTAGGTCATATCTTGACCGAATACATCAATTAAATGATTTTTTTTTTAAAAAAAAGAAAACAAACTGTCAGGTGGTGCATCTGACATGTATCACCCACCAAAATTTTTTGCAATTTCAAGGGATACATACTGGGAAGGCGGATGTCAATGGTGAAAGTACCCCTTTCGTAAGGAGAAGAGACGGGGCCAGTGATGGATCCAATGAGGTGGGTCAGATCGTGGGACCCATCTGGCAGTGAGATGCTCACGCCAGATATCTGCTTGTCGCGGTTGAACTCGACCAACTCCTTTGTAGCCTCGACACATCCAACATCGCGGGAGATGAGAATAATGAGATGAGAAGGGAAGTAGAGTACGGATCGGTGGAAAGGGGGTTGAGATATCGAGCCAGAGGAGGAGCAAGAGGCAGCCGAGCACGAGCGCAGCGGAGGTGGCGAGGAGCGGGACGAGGTCCTGGCGGGAGGCATCGGGCTTGAGATGGAAGAGAGAGAAGCAGATCTAGAAGAGACGATGGCGATGGCGATGGCGTGAGGTTTATTTCTCTTTCTTTCCTTGCGCTTCCAGTCGGCCCAAGTCCTTTCTTTTTTCTTTTTTTGCTTGTTTTGCTGGAGGAGGGGCAGAGGTGAACGAAAAATTAAGAAAAAAATGAGGAGAGGAGAGATGCAAAGCGACTATCTGCACGGTCACGGAGAGATCGAAGAAGTCCGTTGCGGAGACAGCGAAGCAGAGCGGTGACGTTTTGATGACGTCAACCAGAGCACTGTAGAAAAGACTCCTAAAATTGGAGTATTGTTTGATGATTTAGAAGCAATAAAAATCTAGTGGAGATGAGCATAGTCTGTACACTAATTACTAAAGAGATGGAAAGAAACTATTTAAACCTCCTTTCAGCTTGTAATGAAAGGATTCGAAGGATTCGAACCAATGTGTAAGAGCCTATGGCGTGCTATTGCTCTTCTTCTCTGATGAAGGCTTAAAACCTAAGTATCAAATAAATTTGTACCTAAGACTTAACCTCACTAGTCGTTATCGGTAAAGCTTTAGGGTCGAACCCAAGGGACGGATTATGAATACCGGACTTATTCGTTCTCAAAATCTAGACGAGCGATTTTTAGTGATTTTGGATTAAGAGAAATCTAAAGATGCAATAAAATAGATGTTTTTGGGTATTTTAATTATCTAAAACAATCTAGAAAACAATGTAAAGGTTTTGGGGTTTTTAACAATATTAAGGGCGTCTTAGGATTCGGGTTTCACTTCAGTTTGGACTTAGAACCACTAATCTATCACTTTTGATGAATCAATTAGCAAAGCTCGAAGCAATTACTCTTTGCTCCGTCCGAGCAAAGACCTTACTCGATCCGAACAGAGAGTAAAGGTGTTCTAACTTGGTTGACTTTGGTATTTTACAACTTGAGCCACGGTTTGTTGGCTAAACCTAGATTTACTAAACCTCAGCTGTCGCTTGTTGGACTAGAAACTGGTTTAATCACAACCTAACCTAATAAGATTAATTAGACCACAACTTTTTGTTAGGAAATGCTCATATTTTAATTTTAGATTAATTACAACTAATTAATCACCATTAACAACAAGCAAATCAAAAAGATCTAGTGCTAAAGCAATCACACATCCAATCAAGAGAGAAGGTAGGAGAAATTGTACCTCTCATGAAATTGTATTCATGAGGCTCGAATCCATGGCATGGGAGTCGATGGGGTGCGTGCTCCACCATCTCCACCATCTATGGCCGCCTCTAGCCCACCAAGGACCCACCACCAAGCTCAAAGAGAATGCTAGTTCTCTTGAACCTCTTGCTAATCACCTTGCTTCTCTTAATTAACTATTTAATGGAGAGGAAGAGAGGTGGGATGCTCAACACATGAGCTAAGAGAGGAAGGGAAGAGCCATGGAGAAGAGAGAAAAATCTCTCTTCTAGGTGGAGGCGCAAGGGAGGGGAGAGGAAGAGAGATGACGGCTAGGGTTTTCTCCCAAAGAGACTCCTTTATATAGCCAACCACTCTCATCCAATTTTCATACTATTTACAAGTATGCCATCCACCCTAAGAGGCCACCTAATGGGCTCTCTTGGGCCATCTTAATAAAAGGTCTTTATTCATTAATTCACCAATTAATGAATCTCCTTTAATTGTCTCTTCATTCTTCCTTAAATCGGGCCTTTAATTAACCAATTAAATAGAAGCCCAATTAGCTCAAACTAATTAAAGTAAGTTGAACATAATTAATTATTAACTCATTAATAATTAATCTATGATTAGCTAATGCATTATATTGTTTCCATATGATCCTTTTAATTTAATTAATTATAACGGTTCACAACGGTATATAATTAATTAATTAACTTATCACATTTCACAATACACATTATTGTGAATAAACAATAAATGCACCAAGTGGTTAGAATCCTATTTGTGCGACCCTATTTGAGGATTTATACTATGTTGGCCATGGAAATAAATCGTTATTTATTTCCAATAATCATAAGCGGTATCTAGCAACACGTTATGACTCCCAATTCGTATAAATAATGTACCGTTACAATATCTCAATCCTGCATAAGAAATAAAAGTATTTCTTTGTCTGATTCTTATGTCACATGATATCCTTGTATAATCCAAGATAGGAATGTGTCATTCTTGCAGATTATACATTTCTTGATCTAGAGTTGATCGTCTAGTTTGCATGCATACGATCCAACTCCATCAAGGGACCCAAACAGATATCATCACTCACTAGGTATACTAATGAGGGACATACGGTTTTCTTGATGAACAACTTTTCCCCGCACAATTCAAGAGAACATAAATAAAGTCCTTATAGCAGCCTTTATCAGGAATCAACGTTAGACGATATTTATTGAACCTATCCTCATGTGGAAAAGATGAACATCTCAAACTTAGAATCAAACTCATATGAAATAAACAATGACACATAACACAATCCATATGTTTATTTCATTGGGTCAAGTCCTGTACTATGTTCCAATAACATACACATATGCAATTAAGTTGGTAACTCCTTACCTATGATTTGTAGAACTTAATCATCACTTAACTTGCATACTAATCTTTTATGATAATTAATGTTCCTTGTTAATTATCAAGATTATGGATGATTTAGATTTATTATTGTCATTCTAATGAATGATCCACAGAGATCTACAATTCAGATCCTCAACCTGAATGATCTGTCAATAATAAACTCTAGGAACAAATGATCAAATATCATCATTAACATAAACTAAGAAAATAAGTCATTAAATATTGACTTCTAGGACATAACTCCAACACTTTTGGTATAGGTATTAACTAATCTAAATTTGTTTGTTGGATTTCTTAAGGATATTTAGATGTCTTTTGGACTTATCTAAAAACTACACTTTTGGTGTTAGCTAATCTCCCCTTTCGGATCTACGATTTATCCCAAATACTTATCTAAATTAACTCAACTAACCTAACTTTGGAACTTAACTAAACGTGGCCACCATCTAGAAGTTAGTCAGGTTATATCAAGCAATTCAAACAAGCAACAAAATATAATACTCAACAAAACAAATCTCAAGTAATATCATAACAAGCAATTCAAGTCATAGCATCCAAACATCCATTACTTCCTACTCCTAAAACTACATAAACTTAGCCTAACATACTATTACAAACAATAACAAAAGATATAGAAATAATAAGATACAAGCCCATGGAAAATAGAGAAGAAAACATAATAGAATAAACCGAATACTCCCTTATGCTTCTAATTGTCTTCTAGGGCCATGAGGTGTCGCAAGGTGTGACTCCAACCTTCCTCTTGCTGCCGTCGCTTCAAGATTCGGGTTTGCTTCGATGAATTTGGTGGAAATAGCGCTAGAAAGGAGGAAGGAGGCCATGGAGGCCTCCTCCTCCAAGATGGAGGCTAGGGTAACCAAAGATGCAGCCTCTGTAGAAGAAGCTGCCTTTAATAATCATCTCAGGCACTTGGGGAGCAAGTTAGGGCGTCCAGGGCAAGAAAGATTACCAAAATAATCAGTTTCCATGCATAAAATCTTGCCAAAACAGCTATGTCGGCCCTCTGCTCGGACTGAGCAAGGGTCTGCTCGGACCGAGTAAGCATTATGGACCATATGAGTCTGCTCGGAGTGCTGCTCGGGGTGCTGCTCGGGTCGAGCAAGGAGTCTGCTCGGACCGAACAGTGAGTCCAGCATTGAGATAGTATTTCGACCATAATTCCTTCATCCGAACTCCAATTGAGGTGATTCAAAAACCGTTGGAAAGCTTAGGATGAGCTCTACAATACTATTGACTCTATTTAGCCCTTTTCTTCCCTCAAATCCACCATTAGGTCCGAGCATGAGTCATTCGATCCGAATGGTGGTCTGAACAGCGCCTCCAAGTGCTAGGAATGAGTCGTCTAGCGTGTGCCAAGTGCCAAAATCCATCTACTAGCTCGAATGTCATCAAAAATCATCAAAGTCTTGTAAAATAAGAGAAAAGACGACGATAGAGCCAATTCCTAGAAAATCATAGCAATTTATTAAATAATTTCATGGTTTGAGTTTCATTTGAGTGTCAAGTACGGTCCAAATACCCACAAATAATAATGATATCAAATTCCCCCAAACTTAAACTTTGCTTGTCCTCAAGCAACACCCTAAGCTTAGAATTTTGGAATGTACTTAGACTTAAAAATCGAGTCGAATCCCAAACCAAGAAATGCGGTGAAACCAATTGCTTATGCCTAAAATTTTTCACACTTCACAAATAGAGCTAAATCAAAATTATTTTCAAGTACTAAGTTTAGATTTCTACTAGCAAATCAATGCCTCTCTTGGTCCTAATAAAGATTTTCTTAATTCAAGAACTCTAGCTTCACTTCATCAATTCACATGCAATCTCAATTTCAATTACCCGTTCTTTTTCGTGTCTCACAAAAATTTGTAAAGAAGTTTTATCAAAGTTGGAAAATTTATAATGAATCTAACTCAACCGAATTCTTTAGTTTTCACCAATTTATTTGTGCAAGTCGAGTCGCGGTGATTTACATCACTTAGGGTTTTACGCTATTGAGACTTGGATTGAGCTACCGGCACATGACACACCGGGGAGGTCGGACCGGTTTTTATGCCTTACCGCTACGGTCCACTTGTGGATCAATTACGCCTTACCGCGACCACCCTCCAATATTTGTGGATTTTTGTTTGTTTGATTTTTGAGTCTCTTCGCACCCTCATTTTCGCAACTATTTAGATTTTGTCCAATTTAAGTTTGCTTGTTGGTGATTCAAGCGATTAAGACCAAGTCAAGATTCATTTTATACGTTCCAAAATTGATAAAAATTCTTTTTAACAAAAGTTTGCAAGCCACAAATCAGTTCACTCGGCAAAAACTTGTGAGAGTTGACTTAAAGTGATTTAACAATTTCAAGCATCCAAAAATCGAGTTCTATCCTTTCAAAACAATTTCACTTCGGTCCATTGGTGCATAAAGATAAACTAGAGATGTCTAAACATTCTAAAGCACTTGAGGAAACTTTTGATTCGCTTAAAACCTTTTCAAAACAGTGTGAAATTGTCATTCAAATCCAAATCGAGAGAAACTAGGCACAATCAACAAATTTCTCAAATAAAACAAGGCAAGTGTAATGCAAAAAGTGACCAACAGGGTCTTCATTCGGACCGAACTGAATCCAGTTCGAACCGAACTAAGAGCGAAAAATGCAAAAATTTGGCGACATGAGTTGAAAACTTCAATTTTTCCTCCTATTTCCCTTCCCCCAAACTTAAATCAAGCATTGTCCTCAATGCAATCAATCAAATAGAAAAGTAAATAGGAAGGAAAAGAGAGCTTAGCCAATTTTTGCTTTGCACCGTGTTGATTTGATCCTAGTTTATCTTCTCAATGTCTAGGATGGCTTCAATTGTCTTCTAGATCTGTTATGCAACTCGTATGAGGTCGTGCAGGGGTCTCTCGAGTCTTTTAACCCTTGGTGCTCTGGCACGAGTTGCACTTGACATTATTGTGATCCTACAAAACAAACAAACACAAAACTCCAAATTAAACACTAATTTTTTTATGATTTTTATATTTTAAAATTAAAAGAAAAAAACTAATGAATAAATAAAATAAAAGATACAATGTCTAGTCTCTCGATACTTAAATAAGGATCCAATATCAACACCGTCCCCGGCAACGGCGTCAATTTGATGAAGACTTAAAACCTAAGTATCAAATAAATTTGTACCTAAGACTTAACCTCACTAGTCGTTATCGGTAAAGCTTTAGGGTCGAACCCAAGGGACGGATTATGAATACCGGACTTATTCGTTCTCAAAATCTAGACGAGCGATTTTTAGTGATTTTGGGTTAAGAGAAATCTAAAGATGCAATAAAATAGATGTTTTTGGGTATTTTAATTATCTAAAATAATCTAGAAAACAATGTAAAGGTTTTGGGATTTTTAACAATATTAAGGGCGTCTTAGGATTCGGGTTTCACTTCAGTTTGGACTTAGAACCACTAATCTATCACTTTTGATGAATCAATTAGCAAAGCTCTAAGCAATTACTCTCTGCTCGGTCCGAGCAAAGACCTTACTCGATCCGAACAGAGAGTAAAGGTGTTCTAACTTGGTTGACTTTGGTATTTTACAACTTGAGCCAGGGTTTGTTAGCTAAACCTAGATTTACTAAACCTCAGCTGTCGCTTGTTGGACTAGAAACTGGTTTAATCACAACCTAACCTAATAAGATTAATTAGACCACAACTTTTGGTATAGGTATTAACTAATCTAAATTTGTTTGTTGGATTTCTTAAGGATATTTAGATGTCTTTTGGACTTATCTAAAAACTACACTTTTGGTGTTAGCTAATCTCCCCTTTCGGATCTACGATTTATCCCAAATACTTATCTAAATTAACTCAACTAACCTAACTTTGGAACTTAACTAAACGTGGCCACCATCTAGAAGTTAGTCAGGTTATATCAAGCAATTCAAACAAGCAACAAAATATAATACTCAACAAAACAAATCTCAAGTAATATCATAACAAGCAATTCAAGTCATAGCATCCAAACATCCATTACTTCCTACTCCTAAAACTACATAAACTTAGCCTAACATAATATTACAAACAATAACAAAAGATATAGAAATAATAAGATACAAGCCCATGGAAAATAGAGAAGAAAACATAATAGAATAAACCGAATACTCCCTTATGCTTCTAATTGTCTTCTAGGGCCATGAGGTGTCGCAAGGTGTGACTCCAACCTTCCTCTTGCTGCCGTCGCTTCAAGATTCGGGTTTGCTTCGATGAATTTGGTGGAAATAGCGCTAGAAAGGAGGAAGGAGGCCATGGAGGCCTCCTCCTCCAAGATGGAGGCTAGGGTAACCAAAGATGCAGCCTCTGTAGAAGAAGCTGCCTTTAATAATCATCTCAGGCACTTGGGGAGCAAGTTAGGGCGTCCAGGGCAAGAAAGATTACCAAAATAATCAGTTTCCATGCATAAAATCTTGCCAAAACAGCTATGTCGGCCCTCTGCTCGGACCGAGCAAGGGTCTGCTCGGACCGAGTAAGCATTATGGACCATATGAGTCTTCTCGGAGTGCTGCTCGGGGTGCTGCTCGGGTCGAGCAAGGAGTCTGCTCGGACCGAACAGTGAGTCCAGCATCGAGATAGTATTTCGACCATAATTCCTTCATCCGAACTCCGATTGAGGTGATTCAAAAACCGTTGGAAAGCTTAGGATGAGCTCTACAATACTATTGACTCTATTTAGCCCTTTTCTTCCCTCAAATCCACCATTAGGTCCGAGCATGAGTCATTCGATCCGAATGGTGGTCTGAACAGCGCCTCCAAGTGCTAGGAATGAGTCGTCTAGCGTGTGCCAAGTGCCAAAATCCATCTACTAGCTCGAATGTCATCAAAAATCATCAAAGTCCTGTAAAATAAGAGAAAAGACGACGGTAGAGCCAATTCCTAGAAAATCATAGCAATTTATTAAATAATTTCATGGTTTGAGTTTCATTTGAGTGTCAAGTACGGTCCAAATACCCACAAATAATAATGATATCATTCTCCTTACACCTTAAGTTCATACAAAGATTAATCAATTTCTAATGATTTATGCTAGTAAACCAAAGAAATCGCCTAATCCTCTGGTAATATTTAATAATAATTTTTATTTTCTATTTCTTGATAAGAACCATTGAATTTTATTGATTATTCAAATAAAATTATTTTTTAATAAATAAAAATAAAAACAATAAATAATATATTAATAAAATTGTAATTATGATTGTTATTATTAAGTAGTAATCACAAAATTAATGATAATAAAAATATTATAAGAATAATAATTTGAATTATTTTAATTAAATTTAATATATAGTATTAGAATAATTACAATTAGTAGATAATAACATTATTAAAATAATTTATTTTTTCATGGTAGTTTAATTATTTATTTATTTATTATGTTATGTGTGGGTCCATCAACTTAACTTCTCATACCTATTTTGATTGCATCAGTAATGCATCTTATGCAAGGTTATGTAAGGAGTGTTTGGTGACCTAGTGACACATGAATTAAGTTATGCACCCTCTGTGTCACAACCATAAACCCCCTGTGATCATAAATAATGAGTTCTAGATTTATTGTCAAACGATCCAGTTTGAAAATAAAATTATAATTAGTTATTTAGGATAAATTTAAAAAGCTTAAACATAAATTAGAGTTGATCAACAAATTTTATTTCCGGTTGTCATAAATTTGAAATAATCTTTTAATCAGAATATAATTTGATCGTTTAATTAATATAATTTGACACGAGTTGACACGACAAAAAATAATACTATTTAGAATTTATTTAATTATATCGAGTTTATATTATAAATTTAATAATTTTGATTCATAATCTTTTTATTCAATCATTTATTTTTATTTTAATATATGAAATCTCAACCATTTATTATATTTTCTATTTTAAAAATTATTTAAATATTTTTAATGAATTTTTAATGAATAAATTAAAAAATTAAAATAAATTATAATATGATTTGACACATTTAACACGTCATGTTAGACGTGTCGTATCATTACGCGTGTTATGTTAACAAATTCTTTCATTTGACACGACACAACATGACAATTTAAAAATATTAACTCGCGTCAACACGATACGACACGACACAAGCTCTAACACGCGCGTGTTTGACACGACACGGCACCACACATCTGCAATACCCATTGAGGCGTCACTGCTGCAACGATTGAATTCAATCGGACGGTCCACGTACGGTCTGCTGCTGTGTAATATTTCTCTGTGAAAGACTGGAAGGTAATAAGGTACGCCGCTTATATTCTCCAAACTTAAGCTAAACCGGATACTTTTATTGTTTAGTTCCACATTGCCTAATCAAACTAATGTCTCGTTCCTGCAGCTATAAATTGGCACAGGGCGTTCGCTATTGGACAACAACCTGAGGGTTAGCCGCTGTTGGATCCTGGTCTCTGTGAGAGAAAAAAATACCGTATTAATTCATATTCTAAAGGTACAATTTCGTTTCTTTTTCTTTTGTTAGTTTCTTTAGTTTTTTACTTTTTAGGGCTACTTTCCAAATTAATACGCAAATAAAAGGGTCTTTCACGTCTGGCAGGTTTTATTTATTTATTTATTTTTTGGCTGCGATTTTGTTTGTGCTTTGTTTGGGAGGTGAAGAGACCATAGTCAAATGATCGAAGAGATGTTTTGATTGTGAAAAAATTGGTGGTGGGTTCATCTAGTTTTGGTTCAGGGGGAAAAAAAGTTACTAATAGAAGAACTTCACTCTCTTCAAGAGGAAAAAAAAAATTAAGGATTTATTTAATCTAATAATTTGATTCAATACCATTAGAGATTAGCAATAGCCTCGTATACCATTTGGTTTTTAAAGCTTTTTTGGGAACAACCTAACTACAGGGTTTCAATGTGATAGGATAGAATTGATTTACTTATTAGATTAAACAACTGAGTGAAAATAATTTTGTTGTTAACAATTTCTAACATTTCTTCTTTATTGTCAATTTATCCTTTGTAGCTCATCTGGGGTTTTGAGCTAATTGAAAAATTCAACAAAAAAAGATAATAAATAGTGCCAAGAGGAGAAAATTCTACTAACCCAGCGAAGGGTATTCTGGGGCTTTCATTGTGTGATTTTGCTCCTCCCAAGTAGCATTGACGGATAAACTCCTGCTGAGCTTCCTCTTCAGATGGCCAACTTTCTTGGAACTCTAATACTGAATTGCATTTGAGTGAGGTTGTGAGAGTTCTGCTCAAAAGGTAAGTCTTCTGGAACAACAGCAATTTGGATTTATAAAGTAGGATTTCAATTTAATTTTCTAATATGTTCACCAGAAGCTTGGGCTTCCCAAATTAAAGATCCTTTTCAATTAAGTTTTTAATGGTTTTTTTTTTTGCCCCAAATGATGAATCCATAGACTGCATAGGAACTCCTGAATCCTGATGAGTTTTTTAATACTATATTAGAAATTAGTTATTTAATATAAGAAGATAATAGGTGTTTTGCCTACCAGTTAAAAACAATTTTGTTACCAACTGATAACTCTAGACTGCATGTTTTTGTTGTTCAAGACAATCTGTAAAAACCATCCAAAATTGAATTCTTTTTTTTTTTAAAATAACTAAGTGGCGGTAGCCAGTAGCCACACTAGGAAATTCATTAAATTAATAAGATCAAAGATCACAAGAGGATTTAAAGAAAGAAATTACCCTTCTAAAAGCCGGGCACAATCAAAATAAAAAAAAAGTCTAACACTATGATGATACTAGCTAACCTTCTAAAAGCCGGGCACAATCAAAATACAAAAAAGTCTAACACTATTATAATACTAGCCAACAGGAACCTGCAAAACATAAAATAAAAGGAATAAAACCCATTCTACCAAATCAATCTACAAAATAAAATAGAAGTAAAGTAGTCTTGTTGTAGAGCGGGCGGGTATAGCAAGAGTCTCTCTAAGAATGTAAACATTAGATTATAACATCTATTAGTTTAGAAGCACTGGAGCCTTGCTGGAGAATCAAACGAGCATTATGTTCTTTCCAGAGTGCCTACTGGCTACTGCCTAGGAGGTCAATATCCAAACAGTATCCCACAGACAGAAGGACCAACCTGAATAGGGACTTCTGTTATGTAAGGATAATATCTCCAGATAAGTGTACTTGAATTAAGGACCACAACTGTTGAAAATAGTCGCAATGGAGGAACAGATGCAGAGACTTCTCCATGTTGCTGCTAGTACAGAAGATACAAGTTGAGATAGACGGCACATTCCTTTTCTGAAGTTTGTTTTGTTCAGCAGATGATCAGGGAGGATCCAAATGAATGCTTTTTAAGAATTGGAAGAGCCTCAAGTCACCAAAGACTTACAAAAAGAAGATCTGACCCCCCACATCAGTCAGGATTTAGTAGGTGTTTAAGCTGCGGCAGTGAAAAACCCATTTGGGTTCCATTTCCACACTTGTTATTGAGTAATTGCATCTCGATGAAGGGAGATTGTGGTCAAGTAACACGATGATATCATTTGGACTCCATCCTGAATCCAAAACTGAATCTTGTTTGGCTCACATATAGTTACATACTTACATTTTTCAACTGACATCACGCATACATGAATTGCGATAAATCAAATTCTTACACAATATTCTCGTAAAAGATTTAGTATGTTTTATGTAACTGTTATACAATTTTCATCTCAAGAGTTGAAATTTAACAATCTGGAAAAAAAAATCCAATTGCCTAAATTCAGTTTGACATTATTGAAATTAAACAAGCTTCTATAAATAAGAGAAACACTAACATGATGTAAACAAAATATTCAAATTTACTCTGTCATCACACACACACTAATTGCGATAAATATACGTACGAAATAGTTCTCTGTAAATACTATTATTTATTTAGTTTATTTTTTTATCACAGTCATGTACCTCACTTGACTCTGTTATACAATTTTTATCTCAAGAATTGAAATTTAGTTTTCTGAGTTTTATATTTTCAATACACTCTAAGCAGGATGGTCGAGAAAGGAAAGGTCACTTGTATTCATGAACTTCGCTTGCAATTTAGCATGAGCGGTCTAGGAAAAAGAAGGACATGCACTTGATCGTTTGCACCATACCGAGGTACATTGGCAGCCGTATGAAACAGTGCTTCACCTGTTGCCAATTGTATGCACCGATTCTGAAGCATTATGGCAGACCCGGTGTCATTTGATAAACTTTTGGATGGCGGGGTACCATAATCCTGAAAAGGTCATGCGGCAGTTTGGAAAACGTCAATTAGTGCCCTCTCCTGAGCCCAGCAAATTGGGTAAGATCCATGAACTTACATGTCGAGATCTTAAGGATAACCATTGGATCATCGAACTTGAATATGAATGTTGGAGATCTAGAACCCTACGACTTGAATATGCCCTCTCCTGTGCCAGCGTTAATGGAAGAGCAAGACGGGGTCGTCGAATATGAATGTTGGAGATCTAGAACCCTACGACATATGCCAGCATGACGAGTACTTTTTTTGGTACAAAGGGTTCACCAACCCTGCCAGCCAACTTTCTCCTAGGGACTGCTTCAAGGAAAGCCAATTGGAGCCAACCGTATGCACGAATTCTGAAGTATTATGGCAGACACAGTGTCCTGCAATAAACTTTTGGATGGTGGAGTACCAACATATTTAATGGGTCATAAACTCATAAGATATAGATATAGTACCGGTTGTTCTTTTTATTTTGATATAGGGTAAATAGACAGGTGGTTGTGCTATTTTTTAAATTTTTAACTATTTCGATTTTCGGTTTCCTTTTGAGGTGCTGTAATACATGTCACAGAGTATGTATAAGTTTCATGTTTCATGTATGATATAAATTCATATGGAATAAAATTTTATTGAGATTATGGAATTCTATCTAACCGTACCTGAGTGTACCTTTTTTATGGTAGATTTGATATTTGTTTTGTTATATATATTGTCTATAAATGTATTATTTAAACTTAATATTAATTTTAAGAATTAGGAAGTGATCGGCATTAATGTGGTTAGTCTAATTCTTAGATTAGTGAACTAATTTATTAACCTCTAAACACTAAACAAGTTTGAGGTTTGCGAGATTAGCACTAACCTAAGCTAACTTGCTAACTCGACGATTTGTCTGAGTTAGTGTTGTGAATTTTGAAAATTTCAAATAAAAAAAAAATTCACTATTTTGAAAATTCCATATTTGAAATATTTGAAACTTCTAATTTTCAAAATTTAAAGCGTCAAAGTTTTAAGATTTTAAAAGTTATAATATATGTGCGCTATCCTCAAGTTAGTATTAATTTTACTTTCTTTACTAACCTTGAGCACTACCTCAATTCTAACTTTGACCCTAACTTTACTAACAACATTTGCTGGTTCCAAACACACCCTAAAAAACTAATCTAAATTGTATAAAACATAGAGATATGGTGATTTATTGATTACTTAATCTTGTTTAAACATAAATGCTAAAGTAACGATGTTTATAGATATATTAAGATGGAGTATGCAAAAATTGATCGACTGAATTAGAACTAGAGGGGATAATCGAGCTTCGCTCGATATTTGACATAGTAATAAAAATTAATTATATTATCATTTAATAAATATTGATTGTAATTAGGTTGTTATGTTTGTAATTAATTTAAAGTGTAATAACTGGTAGGGTAGAAATAATAAATTATATCTCCATATGTTAAAATGTTTTATACTGACTACATAATTTTTGTGAAGTAATTCGACAATAAGAGAGGAATGCGATGGAAAAATATTAGAAATAGAAAAATTAAATTCGAGCTAAAATAAAGAACTATTGAAATCTACATTGGTGATACCATAAAAATTTAAAATAGAAATATAAATTTGTATAGAAAATATTAATTGTCAAACATGTCGGCAACATGATCGTATTCATCATCAGCATAATAACCTTCGCCATAAATATGAAATTCAGCAAATATGTATTGTCATGATGGATGAATGGAGGAATTGGGTACCTAAAAAAATTGATGGGAAAGAATTGTGAAGATATCTAAAATTGTAAAAAACAGGATAGTAAAAGAAGCAAGATCTATCTCATTATGAAAAAATTAACAATTAGTAGTCTGCTTAGGCATTTGAATTATTTTTCTTGACTTAAGTTTCTAAACTATCACAAAAAAATGTTGTTCCATCATTTCTAAAAAAAAAAACAACTAAGATAGAGAGGTTGAAATAAATTATGTGATAAAAATGACACACTATAATCAAAATGGATTTCAATAATATAATATAAAGGGAACACAGCTCTAAGCAACACATATTACAACACAATAAGTAACACATAAAAAATTAACATACATCTGAATGAACAAACCAGATTAAGTCGGAGTAGAAAAATCAAAGGTCTTGATGGAGTGTCGCACTAATACTAACTAAAACAGAGATCAATACTCACACATCTTTATTTATATTATTGATTATTGATTATTGATGTGAGATATAGTTTAGCGACGCATGAAACATTATCATTGTCTTGGTAATTAATTATGCTAAAGGGATGTAAGGGTCTCGAAAAATTCAATGCAACACTTCTCATAGAGTCCAGATTATATTCTACAAGCTCTGTAGGCTGTAGAACACAATACCGGGATTTAAATGATGAATGATTTCACTTTTCAAGTACATATTAGTGTTTGCAACAGGACATGTAGATACATTCCGATCATACATGGCCTTTCACTTTCAGTAATCAGCAGGGATCCACAGTCAGGTTATGCATTGGGCTTCCAGTGAAAAAGCAGGACGGTGTTGCCAAATGCCGAATTTGTATTCTGTAGCTATGCATGGCGTGCATAAATTGATACTTCTGATGGTCTGATTTGATACAATTTACGGGACAATCTAGAAGAATTGACTGTTTTTAAAAATCTTGCTGCACAATTCAAAATTTACCTGTTCCAATACTACCATTCTATAAGATATTGATAAATTGATAATACAATAAGTATGATTTATAAAGGATACTGATAAGGTATTGATGAAGGTTGTTAACCAATGCTTTGATCTCAAAATTGGTGATCAGTAAAAAAATTGAATTCATAGATGCATGGTAGGTTATTTATTTATTTATTTATTATGTTATGTGTGGCTCCATCGACTTAACTTATGACACCTATTTTGATTGCATAAGTTATGCATCTTATGCAAGGTTATGTAAGGGGCTATTCGGAGACTTAGTGACGCATAGCTTAAGTTATGCACTCTCTATGTCACAACCAAAAAAACTCCTATGATCATGAATAATGAGTTCTAGGTTTATTTTCAAACAATCCAGTTTGAAAATAAAATTATAATTAGTTATTCAGGATAAAAAAATATTATTATTTTTAAAAAGCTTAAACATAAGCTAAGATTTTGATCACCAGTTTTATTTCCGGTTGTCTTAAATTTGAAATAATCTTTTAATCAGAATATAATTTGATCATTTTTTATTTTAGATTAAAAAGTAGTTCTGAATAAATTTTATGTTGATTTAAAAAATAAACTCGGTTAAAAAATTATTCTGAATTAAAAACCAGTTAGAAATGATACTCTTAATCAAAATTAATTTACATTTAATTAATATTTTTAAAAACTGTTGTTATTGAACGTCCATATAAATTTGAGGAGCAGTTTTTTTAAAAATACGAAATAAATAATAAAAAATTTCGGAAAAAATAAAAAAATTGGTTTTACCTTCAAACAGCCTAAACTTCCAAACGCTTCTCGTTGTGCAACGCAAGTTGCGCAACACGTTCAAGTCCTGCGTAGGTTACTGTCATGGAGTATCTCTATACAACACAGGTTTTATCGTTTGAAATTTTGTGGCGCGGTCTGTATTATCGTAGGCCGTAGCACTGACATTTCAACCAACTCGTTTCCTTATCCGCCACACGAGATACTGCACGGAGAAAATTTCGAAAAAGAAATGTAGTAACTGGACAAGTCCAGTTTCAGGTGAACTGCACACTAGTTACTAATCAGTTCAATCACTCTCTCGTCGTGGCGCTTTGCCTTTTGATTCAAAACCCTCCGGGGTTCGGTTCTTGTCCTCCGACGCTCCGTCTTACTCCTCCAGTCCGCACTACTCTCAAGTACCACCAACGCGTCACTCTTTTGTCCTTTCGATCGATGGCGTCGGACTCTCATCGATCGCGCATAGACCAGGTAACCTCTCTCTCTCTCTCTCTCTCTCTCTCTCTCTCCGCTCCTCGCTACTCGCTTTCTTTCTCCATTTGATTTTTTGAAACCCTAACTTTTAATGTCTCGTTTTGGATCGTACAGTTCTTCCAATCAAGAAAGAGAAAAATTGTGGCGGAATCGCATGGAGTGCAAGCGCCTGAGAAGGAGGAGAATTCGAAATCCACGGACCGGGAAGCTCCACCACCCGCACCCAATCCTGAACTCAAGCAATTTGCATCTGATTTTCTCTCTCTATACTGCAGGTTTCAAGACAGCTTTAACTGAATTTCTTTATATTTGGTTCCTTTACTTTACTACTCTAATTACAATTGTTCTGTGTTAATTCCAATTTTCAACTGTGGAGAAAATGGATTTGTAATTGTGCTAATTTTATTTTCTTTTGGAAATTTGTGCCAAAATTGTTATTTTGGCGTTTTATAAAATTTTTGGATTGTGGTGCACGTTATAAGGAAATTTTAGTGTGTCAATATATTTAATTTTTTTATTTTGCTGATGTAACTCTACTTTATTCAGTGATGTTCCTTCTGCTGTTACTCCACCTGAACTTCAATCAAAGAAAAAGAAGAGGAAAGGAACTTCTGCATCAACTTCATCTGATAAAATATCCAATAAAAATGATGACAGAGCAATGGAGGTCAGTACATTACAACCCCTTACAAATAAGAATAATGATGATTGAATGACGAAGACGATGATGTTAGTGATAGTAATTATGATAATGATAGCACCAAGAAAGAAAAATGGGAAACACCCAACTCAAAATTACATATAGCAGTTGTTTAAACCAAGTTCTCATATGAAATATGACAAGTTCATTTTCTTTTAATCTCCTCTGATTCTTTCCTTTACCTTCCATGTCATTTTCTAATTGGCTTATGTTATGCTATAAATAAGTGGTGTTAATTACGCAGGATCTAGCAATTGACGGGCCACAAAATCAATCTGGTAATGGGTTTTCATGTTTGAGAAAATGCAACAAAACCCCTAACTCCAACCTCACAAAGACCCGCCTATTCAATCCGAGTGACCCTGCTCTAGTTTTAGCTGAGGAGACTCCAAAATCTAAAAATTCAAATATATCTCCTGGCGAGGATTTTTGGAATGCGGCAATCGAGGTTGCTGAGGGCATGTTTGCTCCCATAGAAAGAACTGGGACAGCTGGTGACAATTTATTGGAGGATAAGTCGTCTTGTGCTCCGGGTGAATGCACTAAAGGGAGTCTTTCATTTGTTGGTTTGGCAAATGGAGACATAGTGGCCAGTAACAATGTAAAATTTAAAGAGAAGAATGGAGAGGCTGCTAGCGAGGCATCTCCTTTGCCGGTTAAGCACTTAGATTTTGTGCATGATGAGAGAAAAGATGAAGTTACTGGTTTAATTGCTAAAGTGGAACCCAATTTAACCATCACTAGAGAAAATGAGGCCAACTTGTGCAGCCCAACTAGCTCGATCAATGCAAAGGATCGGTTAAAGCTTAGTAATTGGTTGCCACCGGAGCTATGCGGATTGTATAAGAAAAAGGGAATTTTACAATTATATCCATGGCAGGTGAGCTTATTTAGCTTTTAATCTCTTGATTATTCTTTTTTTTTGATGTGTGGATATTTGAATAATCTTTGCCTGTGTTATAGGTTGAATGCCTCTCAGTTGAAGGTGTTTTGGAGAAAAGAAATCTTGTTTATTGTGCATCTACCAGGTATAGGACATGACCGAGAAAACCCTTTGTTTGTTGATTTCATTTACACATCCAAGGTATGGGACATGACCTAGAACCCCTTTGTATGTTGATTTCATTTACGCATCCAACTGTTGAAACTTGAGACCTAGACTAAGTCAATGCAGTGAAGGTCACATAAGAGAATTTAGTCCTGTTTTCTGTTTGTTCTTTTATAAACGTACCCTTGTCAACTTTGGAATATCAGAAAGGGCCATATGATCCAAATATGATTTTGTTTGGGAGTCATTCTTAAGTAAAATCTGTTTAGTATTACCTGTCTTTACTTCCATTTTACTTTTTAATTTACGACAATGACAACAACGACAACGACAACAACAACAACAACAAAACCTTTAGTCCCAAACAAGTTGTTGATGGTGTAATCAAAAGCATATATTTATTTAATTCTCTCTTTTTACTTCCCCAGTGCTGGAAAGAGTTTTGTGGCTGAGATTCTGATGTTGAGACGGATATTGTCAACTGGAAAGATGGCAATACTTGTCCTGCCATATGTATCAATTTGTGCTGAAAAGGTTCGTCTTCTTAAAAAGTAAAAAATAGCTGTCAAGATTTACCACTTTTCAATTTAATTAGCCTGTTTTATTTCTTTAACATAGGCTGAGCATTTAGAGCTGCTTCTTGAGCCGCTTGGTAGGCATGTACGTAGCTATTATGGAAATCAAGGTGGTGGATCTCTCCCAAAAGACACGTCAGTGGCTGTGTGCACCATAGAAAAGGCAAACTCTTTGGTTAATCGGATGTTAGAGGAAGGCCGTCTTTCTGAGCTTGGGATTATTGTGATAGATGAACTACATATGGTAAGTACTTGTGATTTTTCAATAGAACACAGTACTTAAACTGATTTACGAATAGCAATTGAAATCTTACCTAAGGACCCAGCACTGTTTTGGGCATAGCTTTCTTAATATCTTTAGGTTTTGTTGAAATCAGGTTTCCAAATTTGTGAGGTGTTTGTTGTATGTGAACTGCAGCCATGTTTTGACCCAGCAAAAATAAAGAAAGCTGCAGCTTTCCAAAAATCAAGTCAGAATTGATTTGTTGTATGACTTGGCTGTGGCTTCACTCATTTGTTCCAGCTACCCTCTCTCTCGCTCCGCCATATATAGCCACATGCTTAATATCTTGATTTTCTGTGGCATGCATATGCAACTGAAAGAAATTACTAACTAAAAAGAAGGCCATTGTGGAAATAAAATTTAACCAAATAATGAAGTAACTAGATTGTTAATTATTCTTAAACTGGAATAATTAAAAGAGCGAAATAATTAATTGGATATGATTTCTTTTGTCTGATCAAAATCTTGCCATTAAAAGTATGAAAATAATAATTGATTTCAATTAATTAACTCATAGAAAGTGTTGGTTATCATAAAACGCCTAATTAGTTTTCTATGGTTTCTGATTACCATTCTTCTTTATTCTATATGCGGCTTCCTACAGTTTCATACAAACCAAATCTAAGGACGTGGACCCAACAATTTTCTGGGATGTGCCTGTCATGGAAAAGGTCTTTACAACCCAACATGTGGGGTCTGCTTGTCATGAAAAGTTCTTTTCAATAAATGTTTTGCAATTTTGTACCAAGATCTACTTAATTTTATGAACCTTCATGTATATGCACTGGTAGGGGCTAATTCAATCCATTTTTATTTTGTCATATTTATGAATTATGACTGCCTTGACTTTTGTTGCAAGTCCTAGATTATTGGACCCTATGTGCAAGGTAAAAATCAAATTTCAAATACTGTAATTTCTATACTAAATCATGTAAGTGCAGGTTGGAGACCCGCATAGAGGCTACCTTCTGGAGCTGTTGCTTACGAAGCTCCGGTATGCAGCTGGTGAAGGAAAGCCACAAGAAGGCTTATCTAGCGGGGAAGTCTCCGTCTCTAGCAGTGGAAAGAATGATACGGCTCAGGGTTTGCAGATTGTTGGCATGAGCGCCACCATGCCTAATGTTGCTGCTGTGGCAGATTGGCTTCAAGTAAGAGCTTGTCCCCTCATAGTCTCATCCATGGTTGCTTACCATCATACCAGCATTGGTGGTCTTGAATTTAACAGAAAGAAAAGGTCTCTTTCAGACTAACACCAGCACAGAGTAGGATGTCAGTGTAAAGAAGAATTTTCTGACATTCTTTTCAGATTTTTTGTTCTTTTTTTATTATTTTTTGGTGGGGGTGTTAAAAGAATAGATGAAGCAAAAAGAGAAAGAGATATGGGTAGTAGGTAAAGTTGAGAAAGGCAAATGGCTTGCACCTTGGACCTTAACTCCTTAAGGGCTAAACATAAGCGTTCTCATAGTGGATAATAATGAGGGTTAATTGCAATTTGGACTGACTACTACCTTATGAGTTAAATTCAACTTACTAATTATGATGAATATAAACTCTTAATTCTATAGTGTTGATTACCCGAGTCTCTCTCTTTGTCCTTTTTTTTTTCACAATAGGCAGCACTATACCAGACTGATTTCCGACCTGTTCCTTTGGAGGAGTACATTAAAGTTGGAAATACAATCTATGACAAAAATATGGATGCAGTAAGGGTAATTCCAAAGAGGGCTGATCTCGCTGGCAAGGATCCAGATCACATTGTGGAGCTCTGTAATGAGGTTACCTGTTTCTGTCTTGTATAATAAATTTACTTTGCTTGTCCCAGCAGTATATGTGGACAGTTTATTATTATGGCTTTTCATTTTAAGGATGTTCTAGAAGACCCTAGAAAGACTACAAGATACGAAGTTGTTATTATTAGAATGATATAAGACCATGGACTATGGATACAATCTATACTAAAAAAATGTTAATTGTTACATTGTCGACATAACATTTATAATTTAATGGGCTGACCAGCTGAGTTTTTGGTTTAATTATTGCAGGTTGTTGAACAAGGTCATTCTGTGCTTTTATTCTGTTCCAGCCGAAAAGGATGTGAGTCTACAGCGAGGCATGTCTCTAAATTCATAATGAAAATATCTGCCGAGTCGGGCAAACAAAATGGGTCAGAGATATCAGATATTTGTACAGCCATAGAAGCTTTGAAGCGGTGCCCTGCAGGGCTGGACCCCATTTTGGAAGAAACACTTCCATGTGGTGTGGCATATCACCATGCTGGTCTGACGGTAGAAGTTTTTCCATTTTTTTTATACATTCACTTTTTTTTTTTTTTTTTTTTTTAACTTATCTGGTGTAAATAGTTGATCTTCTTGATAGAAAACAGGGAGTGGCACATAATATTACAATACTACTGCTTTCATATTATTTCTGAAACAAAGCTTTACGCATACAATCAATAAACTCCCTGCATCTACTTCCTAAAAATACTGACTCTTTCCCAAACAACCATTGAAAGAAAAAAAGATAAACAAGACAGATGCCTTAGTGCACTGGTTCTTCAACCTTTCTCGTGACTTGCACTGGTTCTTCAACCTTTCTTGTGAATTCTAACGAAAAAAGGAAGAAGAAGAATGAGTGCTAGTCTCAGTGTAACCATTATTGACAATTTATTAACCTCAGCTAACAAACCCCAGTGCCAACCTGAACAAAGCTAAGCAATCATACAATATATGCTATCATACATAGAAAAATTTACAACTCAGCCAGTATGAAAGAGTTGCTGTTAGTCTGTTACTGCTCCACAAAAAAGAGAATATATTTCCCTGGAATTTCCAATTTCAGTTTAATACATTTTTTAAGACCTTTTTTGGCATTTTAGACTAACTCTGTCATTTCAACTATGCACTTATCATGTCAATTTAGTATTACTAGCAAATGTACCCACCTAATGGGTGGGAAAAATTGCAAATGAGAATTTTAATAGGTGTTCTATTTCCAAAATGAAAAAAAAAATAATTTAGTCAAGTTTTTAATATGTGTTGTCTTCTATTTCCAAACACAGTGCACAACTAATCCAATGATAAATTTCTTTCTATTTTGATGAGTGCACAACCACTCTAACGACAGATTTCTTTCTATTAAAAGTGAAGAGCTTGTGAACTTGTATCAATAGCCATTGATTTAAACGATCAATTAAGATTGCATAGAGTAAACAATTGTTTACACCCTTCGCTTAATTATTTTAGCCCTTTCATACATGCTTTTATAAGCAGTAGAGATTATATGTTTTCACGAACAGACATACGTCACATTAAAAATAAATAAATAAGCTATAGCTACAACATCGGTGATGCCACAATCAAATACGGAAATGGAATAGACAAAATGTAAATTATGCTGAAGCAAAGTCATGAAAAAAATGTCCTATTAGTAGTTGTGGCATAGTCCAGTATGTTTGACGACTAATGACAATAAGATGTAGGATATGAGGTAATGCTGTCCTTGGTTCCATCTACATTAATAAGTATGTCATGCTTGTAATTAATATCTGTTTTTCATTGTTTGACGGGTTCAGGTGGAAGAGCGGGAAATTGTGGAAACATGCTATAGGAAGGGTCTGGTTCGTGTTTTGACTGCCACATCAACCTTGGCTGCAGGTGTGAATTTGCCAGCTAGACGTGTTATATTTCGACAACCAAGAGTCGGTCGTGATTTTATTGATGGGACCCGCTACAGACAGATGGCTGGTCGTGCTGGCAGAACTGGAATTGATACTAGAGGAGAGAGTGTAAGCTGCTACCAACTTCTTTCATTTTCTCTTTCACTGAAATCAACAACATCAACAAAGCCTTTAATCCCGAATATGACTCAGGGACCCTCTTTTTGTAGCTTTGCGTTTGTTTTTCTTTTTCTGATATTCCTTTGGATGTCTCTTAGGATTTCATCTTAGTTTTTTTGTTTGTTACTTTTTCCTTTTGCCTATCTTTTTCCCACCTTAAACCTTTTTTACACTGAGCAGCTTCTTTTGATCCATTTTGGTGTACAGCTACCTAGTCTTGCAAACAATATCAGCTGGTACCAATACAGAACTCTTTTGTTTTATACTTAATTTATTTGCCTGTTTGGATACCACTTGGTTTGAAATCTATAGTAAAGCCTGAACTTCTATATAGTGAACCTTTCAGCTTCTACTTAAACTTGATTCCATGAGAAAGTAAAGAACGTCAAGCACTTTGGACAATCTTACTTCTCACAAAGCTTCCTTTTTTCTGCCACATTTGTATCCATTACCTTATCAACATTTTTCTTTTTTGTTTCTCATAGATACTTATATGTAGGCCAGAAGAGGTGAAAAGAATAACCTCAATTATTACCATGGATTGCCTGCCCTTGCAATCGTGCCTGTCTGAGGACAAAAATGGCATGACCCATGCAATAATGGAGGTGGTGTCCGGTGGCATTGTCCAGACAGCTGACGACATAAATCGGTATGTCAGATGTACTCTCCTCAACTCGACCAAGCCATTTGAAGATGTGGTCAAGTCTGCACAGGATTCACTCCGCTGGCTGTGCCACAACAAATTTTTGGAGTGGAACAATGAGACTAAGCTGTACAGCTGCACTCCTCTTGGTCGAGCTGCATTTGGGAGCTCTTTATCTCCTGAGGAATCCCTGGTAGGTTCTAACTTCAGGTCATGATTGTGGAACCAGATTGTCTTATATCCTGGTCTGTTGGAAGTTTTATTTTGATCTGTATCATAATTACAAGCTCAATACCTCAGAGCTGATTGTCTTCACTTAAAATGTGAAAGGATAACTACATGAAAGAGCAAGATAGTTAGAGAAGTGTATTAAAAGAGAATAGTACATTTGGCAATTTGTTATGCTCTAGTTTACACTGAAAAGTTGGACCTAACCAGACTTAAGTCATTGGTTGCCTAATCACAATGATAATAGGCGTAGATCTTTTCCCACCTTTCATCTTTTAATCTTTTTATAATTTTTTTAGAGCGAGCTTCAATTTTTAATGTGTGGTATTTTGAAATCGCAAGGTTGTGCTGGATGATCTATCAAGGGCACGGGAAGGCTTTGTTCTCTCATCAGATTTACATTTGGTGTATCTTGTGACACCAATTAATGTGGAGGTTGAACCAGATTGGAAATTATATTATGAGAGGTTTATGGAACTTCCTGCTCTTGACCAGGCATGTCTTTTCTTTATTATGTTGAGCTTCCTATCCACGCATACATTGTCTTCTGTGTTTATACAGGTCCAAACATGTGAGCATGCATATTGATGCTACTGAACATGCACATATATAAGCTCACTTCGTATGCATCTGATTTTTATTTGTTTGCTGATCAAGTTTTTAAATTTCCCCATATTCAGTCAGTAGGGAATCGTGTGGGAATATCAGAGCCATACCTGATGCAGATGGCTCATGGTGCCCCAATTCCAATGCAGTCAAAACAGCACAAAAAGAAAGGAACTGCGGTTACAAGCAGTGCTACAACTTTGAAAGAGGTTACTTATCGAGTGTCCAAGCGCTTTTATGTGGCACTTATGCTATCAAGGCTTGTTCAGGCTAGTCTCACCTTCTATTTTCTTATAATATGCAGGGTATTAATTTGTACCAGTCTGTATCATTAATGCTTTAGGAAAGTTTCTTTTTGTTGTGTTTTGTTTTCTAAATGTATTACACTCTTTCTTAGCTCCACCAAAATCCTGAAAATAAACTGAAATTGGATTTGTAATTGTTCACCATGCAATAATATTGGTGCCATCTTGTATGACATAGAACATGTACTTCTATTGACTCACTGCTAGTTCCTTGGTTTTCATATGCTTATTATTTATTTTAACAGGAAACACCTGTTGCTGATGTGTGTGAAGTATTTAAAGTTGCAAGAGGAATGATCCAAGCTTTACAAGAGAATGCAGGTCGGTTTGCATCAATGGTCTCTATGTTTTGTCAGAGACTTGGGTGGTTGGATTTAGAAGGTATTATCTCCAAATTTCAAAACCGTGTCTCCTTTGGAGTTCGTGCTGAGATAGCTGAACTGACTACCATCAACTATGTCAAGGTCTTCCTTCCTCACTCCTTGCTCCCTCCCTCTCTCTCTCCATCCATTGCCCAACTGTTTATAGTGGTTTTTTGCTTTTTGGAGCACACAACCTGTTTACAAATTCAAATTTATATCTTCACGATCTCTGCATAACTATCTTGGTTTTGGCCTCAAATAAGAGGAAACTATAAACAGATAGGGCGGACTTTTCATATTCAGATTAGTTTGTGTTTTCTATTACACCGAATTTTAGGGTGTCATGTAGATAATATTAAAAGCTAATGTTGGACTTTGTTCACATGTGAAAAATGTTTGTTGTTTGCTAGAACAGTTCATGCAACCAATGAAATTCTTTTTTTTTTTTTTTGAGGGGGTATGATTAAAACATGAAATTGCAGGGTTCAAGAGCTAGAGCACTATACAAGGCTGGGCTGCGAAGCACCCTTGCTATTGCTGAAGCATCAGTTTATGACATTGCTAAAGCTCTATTTGAGTCTTCTTCATGGGGTGGCCAAGATGTTGCGGGCCCACAGCGCATGCATCTTGGCATAGCGAAGAAGATCAAGAATTCAGCCCGCAAGATAGTTCTTGACCAAGCTGAAGAAGCCCGGCTTGCAGCATTTTCAACTTTCAAATCACTTGGTTTAAATGTGCCTCAATTTTCAAAACCCCTACTTCAGCAAATCTCAGATAACAATAAGTCGGAAAATGGGCCCAGTAAGACTCCACAGTCTTCCAAATCTGAAAATGAACTTGTGAACTTTGACATCAACAAGAATTCTGTAACAGCAACGTCGAATAGTCAAAAGGAGGGCATCTGTGAAAGGAATGTGAATTGCACCACTAATGCCACACAGAGTGCTGCAAGTTGCAAGGGACCCATAAATGCTGCAAACTTTAATGGTGGTTTTGATTCTTTCTTGCGTCAGTTGGCTCTGGCTAATGAATTTTACTTTGATTTGCACTTTATAAAACGGTCTGATAAGAGCTCCTCTACAGCTTTTGAAATCATAGGATTAGCTGTGTGCTGGGAAGGCTCACCAGTATATTATTGTAACTTTTCAAAAGACCTGTTTTCTGCAAATAATGATGTAAATAAATCCATGGAGATGGCAAGAGTTAGATGGCATAAGATAGTTGAAATAATGGGAAGATCTGGTGTTAGAAAAATAACATGGAATTTGAAGACTCAGATCCAAGCTCTGAAGTCACCGCTCGTGTCTATTCAGAGACTGAGTCGGCTAGGCATCACACCAATTAATCAGTCTCATGGAATTGAATTTATTGATAATTCTCATGTAAAGCTGCAACCTATATCACTGTGTGATGCCACTGATATGAGCTTAACCGCTTGGATTCTTTGGCCTGATGAGGAGAGCAAGGCTGCACCAAACCTTGACAAGGTAGCATGCTATATATGATGCAGTTTTTTCTACTAAAATTTCCTTAATAATCATTAGCAGGTCATCATGTTCTCTGTGTGCATTTAATGGATTCTCTGCGTGCATTGTGTGCACACTCATTTTAATCATGATGTAGCCCAAATTAAAAAAAAAATGTAAATATTTGTTCAAATTTTTGTCCATAAACCTCCTAACTTGTATGATTGGGTCACGTTGGTCCTGGTCTTCATCTAATGACCGAAGCAGAAAACACCAATAATATGCAGAATGAGTGTTGTTATTTACAAATGTACTACCAAAGTACTTCTCTTGCCTATCTGTTAGCGTTAGCCAAGATTTTCCTTAATTATTTGAATTTTTCAGTGAAATAATTACGGCAGGGACCAAACTGATTCAAACAGAAGAATTTAGGTAGCAAAATAGAAACCCCGGACTTTTAGGCACCAATATGGTACCTCAGTAATATGATTCAGAAAACATGTATAGTTTACTCCTACACTAAATTTCCTTTGTTACAGTTTCTTTGTTTACCTTGTAATAGTTAACTATTGCAGATGGGCATGTATATTGAAATGGTTATATCCGCTCTTCAATCTGTAAAATCAACTTTTGTTAATTTAACTTCTTTTGGTGCTTATATTATTTTATAGCTAGTGAAGAAACGATTATCAGTTGAAGTAGCTGCTGCAGCCAACAGGGATGGAAGGTGGAGGAACCAAATGCACAAAGCAGCACACAATGGCTGTTGTAGAAGATCCGCACAGATTCGTGCTTTGGCTTCTGTTTTGGGAAAACTAATCATGTCCGATAATCTCAACGACGTGCTCCTGAAAATTGAGAGCCCTTTGGTACAACCTATATTGTTTTTATCTATTCATTTATACTGAGAGTTAAATAGATAACTAAAATGTTAATACCAGCATGTGTCATTTTGTCTATATTGTACTGGTAAATATCAGTTGGTACCATTTGCCTTAGTTATCTTACTGTTGTTGCATTTTATCATAGTTTATATTTTGGGCAGATTGTTTGTTGCCACTAAACTTCATCCAAGTGCTAGGGACTTTTTGACTTAAAAGACAAACTGTGTTTGCACCGATGGTTCAAGAAATTCTGATTCGATCTTACTCTTAATTCGTGATTTACTGGTTTTACACCTGGCTGGAGTTTGTAATTTGCCATTTTCTGATAAGTTGGTATTCAGCATAGGTTTTATTGTATGTACTAATCTTCTTATTCTCTATTTATGTGTGGAGTCTTTGGCAGTATTTTATAATTAGGAGATGCCATTTTAATAACAAACATTTCAAACAGCATGCCAATTATATGACTTGCTAGTTAGGACCCAATTGATAAACAATCAGGTTGAGACATGCTGTTAACATGGGTATTTGGTCGAACCTAGTGGAGTTGGTTTCACTTCCATTTCCACCCAATGTTTTTGAGTCAACAGCACAGCCCTTTGCATAATAAAAGAAATTTCATTATAATCTCCTATATTTGGTCTTCTACGTCTAGTTTCTCAGAAGAACTGTTGATTTTGCTCTAACCTTGTATTGTATTTTTTTTTTAATAGGTTAATGTGCTTGCGGATATGGAAATTTGGGGGATGGGAGTAGACATGGATGCGTGCCTTAATGCAAGGCATATAATTTTAAAGAAGCTTAGACAGCTAGAGAAAAAGGCATATGAGCTAGCTGGCATGCCATTTTCTCTTCATGCGGCTGCAGATATTGCAAACGTTCTTTACAAGCATTTGAAGCTGCCAGTCCCAAAAGGTTGCGACAAGGGGAAGTTACACCCCAGTACAAACAAACAATCCCTGGACCTATTGAGGTATGGCATTTTAATTGATAAAAATATCAATGTGTATCTTCATTGACATAGTTTTTTGTGCTGGAACCCCTCTTACCTAAAAATGTCCAATAGTAGCATATATACTGTTTGATGCCATTTTAATTCATAATAAGGTATTAAATTTTTGTCACCTTAACTGACATAGTTTCGTGTGCATGAGCCCCTTTCACTTGAAAATGACTCACTTTACTACTTTTGTATGTGTTCAGTTCATGTGTTAGTAGCTCAAATTATTGTTTAAAGAAATAAGAACCCAGCTTTAGTTGTAAGTAGTCTGGTGTACAATTTTGAATTGCTTGGGTAGTGTTTTCTGTTGGGTATTCCATCCTTTCTTTTCTATAACTCTGGATTAATTAAATTTCCCAGTAGAAGATATTTCTCTTTTAATCCTGTAAAGGTAGATGGTAATGACAGGTGTTGATACTTGTCGTGTGATATTAGTGCCCTTTTTAATGCATTAAAGATTCTTTTTTTTTAAATCCTTTCCACGTCTATATTTCTATAGAAGCCGGCATCCTATAGTAGAGGTAATAAAAGAACACAGAACATTGGCTAAGTTGTTGAATAGCACGTTGGGATCTATCTGCTCAAGGGCCCAGCTGTGCAGCAGGTCTCAGAAATATAAAGTTCATGGTAACTGGCTTCAGACTTCAACTGCAACTGGAAGGCTTTCTATGGAAGAACCTAACCTTCAGGTTCTTTCTTCTTTTGTATGCTTATTCCATTGGTAAAACCCCTTTGAAATGACCAAATTAACCTACTGTTGGTCTTTTTTGCCTGCATAAGTGAATTGGACTCGCAATTTGTGCATTTTTTTTATTAAAAAGACGGCTAGGGAATAACTTCCCATATTTGTACTTTAAATTTGATTTTTACTTCTTTCTCCTTCCATTTATGTTGGAATGTGCACACTTAGTTGTTTCTTTCGTATCTTTGTCAGTGTGTAGAGCACTTGGTGGTTTTCACAACAACCCTTGATGACAATGGCACCTCTGGGTCATGTGACCTGCAGGAACATCAGATTAGTGCTCGAGATTTCTTTATTCCATCCCAGGTAATAATACTCACTTTATCTACATAATAATTGCATAGGAATTTGTTTTTTTATCCAGGTAACTCGGGGACTTGGACTTCTGTTGGGTTTCTTGTCTAGCCTACCCCAACTTGTTTGGGACAAAAGGCTTAGTTGTTGTTGTTGTAGGTAACTTTAACTTAACATTACATGCTTATTCATTAGAACTTGGTTTTTCATTGTACTTATGTAGGACAACTGGTTGATAATAGCAGCTGATTACTCTCAAATAGAGCTACGTCTAATGGCACATTTCTCCAAAGACCACACACTAATCGAACTACTAAGCAAACCTGATGGCGATGTTTTTACTATGATCACTGCAAAATGGGCTGGCAAGTCTGAATCAGATGTGACCCCAAAGGAGCGAGACCACACAAAGAGGCTTATTTATGGCATCCTTTATGGGATGGGTCCTGCTTCTCTGTCAGAGAATTTGGAGTGTAGTACTGACGAGGCATTGGAAAAAATTAGGAGCTTTAAGAGTTCATTTCCTGGTGTGTCCTCTTGGCTTCATGAGGCAGTTGCATCATGCCGGCAGAAAGGGTATTACATTTTCTTGGGAAAAATATGAGATCCTGAAAAATGAAAACTAATTCATGTTCCCCTATTATGTGAACTATAACAATATCCGGTGGTTCATTAAATAAAATGTCCAGACCATGCTTCTTTCGGCCTCATTTAGGTTAGGGATAATGGCGAGGGAGGAATGCTAGACTGAGCATCTTTTAATTTTGGTGAGGAAAAGAAGTGATGAAAATATTTTGACTCTTTTATTGGGTTGCATATGATATATTTCCCTTTTCTTATGGGGTATGACTTTTAGTTTTTCATGGTGTACATGAATGAAGTTAACTCTTTTCCTTAATTATAGTTTGCATTGTAGCTTGTATTTATTATATTTTATTTGAACTTCACCCTACCTAGACTGACCAATGAACGATAAAATAAGAATATATGTGTAAAATTCTTGCCTATCATCTTGCTTCGACCTGTTACTTGATTAACTTCAAAATTTGATTACTAAACAGATATATAGAAACATTGATGGGCAGAAAGCGCTTTCTGACTAAAATAAACAGTGGAAGCAGCAATGAGAAGGCTAAAGCTCAGAGGCAAGCTGTCAATTCTATCTGTCAGGTATGGTTATGAATTACTTTTCTTTTTGGTACTTTTTGAGTATTACTGTTAAATTTCATATTGTTCTCTTCTGCGTTACTCTCTGTTCTTTTTTGTCTTTCTTTTTCTGGGTCTTCGGCAGGGTCAGTAAAGTTTAACTTCCTTCCAAATGTATCACTGATAGGGCCAATTTACCTCAAGGAGTATCTAAAACATTCTGATAACTTTATCAATAGAATATAAAATGTAGCAGATGCTTCAAGTGATTTATAAAATAGTGAAGTAATCTCAATCACAGGCTTGATCAAATGTTATATTTCTCTCAATTTTTTTTACTTGTATAATAGGGCTCTGCTGCTGATATAATCAAATTAGCCATGATAAACATTCACTCTGTGATCACTGGTAGAAGAGATCACGAGGGTATTGGGAGCGAATTCTCTAATTTAAAAGGCAACTGCCGTATCGCTCTTCAGGTTTTCTGTTTTGTAATTTGTCTATTTCGAGAAACTGTTATTTTTTTATTTATCAGTTGCTAATATTTTTTGAGGTAATCACCAGGTGCATGACGAGCTAGTATTGGAAGTCGAACCAAGATTTGTTGCTGAGGCAGCAAAATTAGTGCAAAAAAGTATGGAAAGTGCAGCTTCTCTTCTTGGTATGATGGAATATTATAAAAATTAATTACATATTGTTTTAACCTAGGTTAAGGTTGTAATGTCCGTACTTTTTTTATCTTGTATAGTGCCTCTACGTGTCAAGTTGATGGTCGGTAAAACCTGGGGTTCTCTTGAGCCATTGCAGCCTCAAATGTGAAGATATAAGGTTTCATTTGTTTTATTTAATTTTTTTATTTATAGATTGCGACATTATCAGCAGTTGGAAAAGGTTTCTTAGTTTTAGGAGATGATGTATAGCACCGCATTAGTCTGCTAAATGAGTTGTGATTTTTACTGTACCAACTCACCCATTTTTTATTGATGTATATAATATTCATTGTAATCAAAGAGATTCTTTTTATTGAGTTGAGAAGAAATAATCGAGGAATCTTGCGTGCAATGCTTGCAACATAATGTCTCTGTAAATGCATGATGGGCCCATTTGCAAACTTGCAAATACATGGAAAAACTATCAAGTTGCCAATGTATATTTCATTCTATAATTGTCGATATGTATATTATTTAAGATCATTTAGCGTTCTATATAGTTTAATGATTACATGCTTTTCTGTTCCTTTCATATCACAGTGGGCCATATTATTTTTATTACTCCGTGAAGGCGGTTTTTCTCTCCGTTCTCTTTTTCGCCTGTCTATTTGTTTCTTAAACGAACATAGGACTTTTATTTTTCCACATAGAAAATTCATTCACAAAGTACAAATGACGACCAAGATTTTTTTGATTGCAAATACATGGAAAAATTTCACCCTCATAAATTGACACGCGACCGTGACTTTGCACTGGCCGAATATTACGACGGTTCAAGAAATGATCTCAATAATACCCTTTCTAATTAAGTAATTCAACAACCTCAGTAGTTGGCGCACTGATCAGAAATGAAATCCCAACCGACCGATCTAACCCTTCTACTTAATTAACACCATCAATTGTTAGGTAACCCGAATTATGATATCCATTACATATATAGGGAACCACATGATTACGATTTTTTCGTTTAATAATAACGAAGGGCAGCTGCGCGAGTTAAAAAAAGTATAACGAATGTAAGAAAAAGGATCTAAATTTATGTAGAAAAAGAAAAATGGCACTGATTCATTATTGTAGGAAATTAACAATCAAAGACAGAGCCATGGTGAGCAAAATAGCAAGTAACATAACGCCAGATATGACATTGAAAATATGCAGTAATACACTCAACAAGAGTAACCAAAAAAAAAAAAAGAACTCTCTTCACTCTTCCACACCAGCACTATATACACAAGGAGCTGGTAATAGAGATGCAAATCCAAATTCCCAAAATTGTCTCTCAGCAATTCATGTAGCAAGTCCATGCACGACAATTCAACAGGTCTTAAATACTCAATTTTGTGAAACTCCACGCGTAAATTTCCTTTCCCACAAGTAATCCCATCACTGTAGCATGAAGATACTTCAGTTATATCAATTGAAGTATTTGGGAGCTTGGAACAGAGACACAATTATAACTCAACACGTGTGAATTTCTGTACTAAAGACTTGCTATAGGCCGAGAGAAATCAACTTACGGAAATTCAGACTACAGAGATGCATACACCAACGCAAATAAGATCATAATTAACTTGTAAAATGGGATTGAACTGCGAGCTTCTAAAAGCTTCTGCAGAAGCTGAACTGGGTCCATTCACGTCTAGCCCACAATCGCCGATTGCCGGCAGGTCTACTCGGTCGTGCAATCGACGTGTTGGTGCGGCTGAGCATCTCCCACATCACGTGCACATCCTCATATTCACATGTGCTAACCTCCTGCCTCAACCTCCTCAATCCTATTAAACCATATATCAGAAAACAATTAGACCAACAAAATAATGTTGTGCAAGTCAAGTCAAGAATGGATTGACAAGTGCATGTACCGGTTTTACGGATGCCGAGACGGGTGGCGACGCCAGTCCAGACACGTCGGATAGGGAAGATGACATGGTCCCACCAGTATCCCATCGTCTAGGAGATGAGAGAAAGAGAGGAAAGCTCACCACCGACACTAAAAGCTTGGAAGATAGGAGTGGAGAAGAATATGCTTATGCTCTCTCTCTATCTCTCTTTCTAAAGAGGACCACGGAGATCCGAAATGGGGCTTTCTAAAGTGTCAACTTTAAAGAGGTCCCTCGGTTACCGGCTAGTACCGGTAAGAAACGGACACGTGCTAGTTTATAAAGTAAGCGTTCGTGATAAATGAAACTGTTCCCCATTTTGCACCCCGGTTCAGACCTTTGTGGTTCGGTGAGGAGCTTGTAGCTTCTCCGAATCATACCCCATAACCCCAACTATAATAATAGAGTGGGCAAAATTTGAACTGTTCAGCATGAACTTCTTTAAAAGATCCGAATCATCTGTGTATTATCTGAGGACGTATATTCGATAATGGTAATTCTCTCGTAGATATATATTTTTTTATATAGACCTAAATCTAAATCATTCGTTAATTTAATAATGATGAATGATTGTGATTTAATTAGAGTTTGAATGAAAGGTCTAACTTTGAGCTCATGTAAAAAAAAATATCCATGACAAAATTATCTTTAATTATATACTATATAGTATACTGCATAATGCACAACGCAACTCAAATCGATGATACGCTAATATGGTTTATGTTTAAATAGAAAAACATTATTTAACACGTATAAAAACATAAAAGAGTACTGTACGATTTTTGTAGTTATGAATAACATGTATATTCAAAATATCGAAAAGAATTACAAAATGGAACAACAAATATGAAGACATGCGTTCAGATTGCTTGAATTAATGCATGTTTTTAGTTTGATGTTTTTTTTATAGTATTACGCGCTTACAATTTTTTTAGAGATTTAATTTATTCATCTTGTGCTTACAGTTTTTTTTTTCTTTTTGTAAATAAGATGTATTATATATCATATTTTAAAAATTCAAACTATTAATATTATTATTATTTTCTTTAAATGCGGTGGAGACAATAAACAAGTTCTAGTGATGGAAGCACATATTGTGTAGTTATTGTCTAGCGTGGCCGTGTGGGACGTGGACATTTCTCTAGATCTCACTCTTGATGAACTAACACGACGTTTTGGTAAGATCAGTACAAACACCTTAGAACTAATTATTGGGTGTCGTTTTCGTTCTTGATATTATTTTTAGTTAGGAAAATAATATTTTTTAGTAATTCATCCAATTTATGTACTGAATGCTATGGAAGTTCATGGGATTTAAATTTACAAATGAGGAATTAGTTTTACGAATCTTATATTTTTCAAATGCTGCCATGTCTCTCGAGTTCTAAATTGAAAAAAAAAAAATCCTTTCACCTCTTTCTTCTGAATTTTTTAACCAATATCTTAGTCTCTTAGAAAATCCTAACAAAAATAACTGATGACATAAAAACACGAATGTTGTGAGTTATGCACGTGCAAATGCAATCGTATTTTCAAAAAACGCAATTATTGAAGAATGTCATACTTTTCAATTGAAAAGTATCATAACATATAATAAAAAAATAAAAAAGATAAAAATCTGATTTCTAAAAAGATTTTGATATGTGAACTAGATTAAACGGATCGGTATGAGCCTACGGTGCTCAAATTTGAGAAATAAATCTGAAGTAAAATGCATAGATTATTTTGTGAAATACTACAAAATCCCAAGTAAAATGCTCGAAATCTCTATTTACGGGATAAGAAAAAAAGATAATTTTTTATTTTAAATTCCAATCAAAAAAGTAATTCGACATAAGTCTTTTGCTAAATTCTTTCTGGAGGAAACGTACAAAGCCATTGTACAGAAAAAAAAAAAGAAAGTAAAATTGATCTCATACTCTAATATACACACAAGTGGACAGCGAAAAACAATAACATATGATTTTTCAAATCACAGCTTATAGAAAAAATCGTACACCTTTGGACCATTAAAAAAAAAGGAAAAAAAATACGTTGAAACAACCAAGTTATTAATTATGTGGTCCCACCGTCCCAAGGAGGTTTGAATTAACAGTAACGTCTTCTTAGCTATATGTTTCAAAAAAAAAACGTCTTCTTAGCTCAGTATATATCAATCCATTATTAATTAACAAAATCTCCAACACGTGGAAGTGAATCAAACAGAAAAAAATTGCAGAGAAACAGGCCCCTACTCTAAAGTAGGTCCTACATGAAGAGAGTGCGTTGGGTCTACGCCTGTGTAGTATACTAGTATCTACACATGCTCTCCTTGTGTCGGTCGAACCAACTTCCAATTTTGATTTCTTATCTACTTCTCTTTTCAATTCGTTAAGCCTACGCTTGTGTAACTCTCCTTATCTTCGCACAATAAATTATTTTGCTCCTCAAAAGTTGAAGTCTTCAACTGCCTATAAAAGAAATTGGTGTCGCATGTACAAGTGTTGCTGCTCTACGTAGTTCTCAAAAAATGCCAATGCTTCGTGTTCCTTCGGTTTTAATTTTTAACCGAACACGTTATCATCAATTGTATTTTCTATATATGTGTGATATGAACGGCTGGTAAGGTTCGGCATTTTTTATGCATGTTGTTGGTATAGATAATATCACGTAGAAATAAATGGGTGTTTCATTTTCAAAATCTTTGAAGTGCGTCACAAATATATATTCATCTGTATCGGTTAGAAAAGAAATATTTATGCTTCAAAAGAGTATACGACACTGAATTTGTACTGTAGTGACTTCCAAAGCATATACTAGTTGGTGTCTTCCTTACCAAAATTATTTATTTATTTTTTAGATAGCAACTTATAATTTATTGTATTCTAAACAGTCATACTTAACACCAAGATTAATTTTTTAAAAAAAACTTTATTTTTATTTTATATGAGAAAATGGTTTATTGCCTATTGGCAATTGATCATGAACTAGGGACTAGTTCGATATGCTTCACGTGATAAATATATATATTTTTAAAAATAATTTTGAAGATTTTTCGAGAAAGTTATAATAAGTGGTCTATCATGTAGCAAATTGTACAAACAATTTAAGTTGACTCATTCTATAGTGGCCACATTATAAATTAATTGTTTATAAAAAAAAAATAGAGCACAATTCACCCAAAGTAGCAGATTGTATATATTTTTTTCTGTGAGATTTCCGTGTATTTGCTCGATATGATCATATAAATAACTTAATTTGACACGTTTGTATAGTGGTCTCACTGGAAATTGCTGCATAATATAAAAAATGATATTATTCACCCGCTGTAAATAAAACATTAAACTTTTTATATTGTTTTGATTTTCCGTATCAAGGTGAGATAGGGAATCCATAAAAATATATTAATAGGCTCTAGATAAAGAATTCCTGGAGACACTCAAAACATTTCAAAATTCATAGCCATAAGACAAAGGTATGATAATTAATCAATTGATTTAATTACGCATTAGAGTTCTAACTGTCTTTTTCAATAATACTGCCATGATAGCCTTAGCCTATATATATGTTTTAAAGCCACAAACGGCTAAATTCGCAAAGCACCAGCATAATTAGGTCACGTTAAATTTATCACAACAATTGTTATTATTGTAATTAATTAGCTAAAACGAAGTATGTTACAAAAAAAAAAAAAAAAAAAAAAAAAAAAGTGGGAATACCAATTTAGAGTACACTATTCATAAAATGTCTTACAGATTTATATATGGACAAACATATAGCTTTTTTGTTCTAGAAAAAATCACTAGATTATGAATGAACCAGTATTTCCTTTAACACGTTATAAATTTGCAAATAGTTCTTTTCATTAATAAATAAGCTATCTTCAGCATAATTCGTTTCAACGTCATTGCCAAAAGCAAATTGTTAACCATGCATGTTGTCTTCATTATATGCTTATCTTATACAAATGACATGTGGTATTAATTTACAGAGGATTTCGGTAGGGGACGATTTAAGATCATTGTAAAATATATGGTGATGTTGAGGTAGTCAGGTAGAATATGCGTGGCCAAATTGTACGAAGTGATGACGAGATTAAATGATATATGATGTGGCGTGATTTGTCACAAAATCAGTTTAAGAATTAGAAGGCTATAGAAGTATTTGTAATTATTAAAATATGGGTTGATCTCTATAAATAACAACTTAATTATATAACATTTAAATTTGATATTTCATATGTATGTACCATAGTTATATCATATCACGAAAATTTGTAAGTAATGAACATTGTTATTGATTATAGTTAGAATAAACTTTACAAAAATCATCCTTGAAAGAATTATTCTTACTATTTTGTTATATTTTAAAATATTATAAGTAAGTTCCTGTTAATAAATCTCAAATTTCTTTAGATGAGGCCCATAGGCATTATTTCAATCTGAACCTTTTACATTTGAAGTTTTCTTTCCTCAACTATGGGGATTATTTATAGTTTCATCTTTCAAGAGCATGGAGATATTTTTCCCTTTCATAGTACAGTGCAATGAGTGCTCTTCAAGTTTCGCTGGGGCCTGGGGATATTATATATCCGGCGTTAATCGTCATTACTGATATGCTGCGTGTCGGTAATTGTACTTAGTTAGTCACTGGGTCTAGAAACTATATAAAAAATAAAAAATTCCATAAATAAATATTATAGTTATAAGATTGATAAAATTTTATAAATTTTATATTTGTTAATTAGAGAAAGAATTCAATCAAAGTGCTTTGACCGGAGTCCCGGTTAATTATTGTATAACAAAATGAATAAAAAAACAATTATTATTGGCAATTTTATGATGAGTGTAACGAACTTTTTGTCCAACTTATATATTCATGTGATAAGCTAACAAAAAAGTTCTTGTCTATATTTACATTTATTGTCGAATACATACTAATCAAATAAACGAATTATCGAATTAATTACCACTTTGAAGTCTAGATAGGTGAACTAATTAATTGGGCGGCTTTACTAGTCGCCTACATGCTTTGCCTCCAGAAAAAAACAAAGAAATAAAAATTGAAAATGGAAGATAATGACTCGGCGGCTCTAGCACATATTTTAGCCCTTGTCACTACCCTAAAGCAAATCGATTGGGACAACTACTTTAACTAATAAGTACCTTCTCTTTGCTAACAATAATAATAAAAATGAGTGCCTCCTCTCTCTTTCTCTGGATGCAGAAAACTAACAATGTGGGCCACGCGCACTCTGACAGCTCTTTGGATGAATCCGTGAATCTAATTTACTTTCCTTTTTCTTCCTTTTGTTTTGTTAGTAATTAAAATTTATTAGATACATTCAATATTTATATCGTTGAATATATTGCAAATGGTAACATCAAATGCATTAAAAAAAAGGAGCATTAAGCAAAGTTATAATGATGGACGAAGCCGTATAATTTTATTAATGTAATCAGTAAATTATTATATATAATCCAGCATCCAGCTATTAAATTTTATTACTTTGTTTACTCGGAAAAACAAAATTGACGACAATCGTTCTCGTGGTATATGTGTGCATCGTAATTTTTAATACTATACATCGAGATAGAAAAAGTCCTATAGAATAACAAAAATAAAATGAAGATAAGGAGTCAAATTGTTTTAGAGCAACTTTTGTCCATGAAAGTGTGCTAAGGTAATTCTTAAAATTTTAGTTTTGGTTCAGCGGCTGCTTTCGCGCAGCAATGCCTTTTTTTGTCCTTGGCATCCTTGAGTGAACATTTCTATATTATTTTAAGAACAGATAGAATTGAAATTTGACTTGAATGGCTATAACTGCTGCAAGTGGCGATCGAACCCTACAAGTTTAAGTAATTTTTCAAGGTTTGGAGCAGATTGACCTAATCTCTGGTAATTTTTTAGGTTTTTTTATAATAAAACTTTCAAAGGTCGGTAAAGTAAACGGAGGCCAATATTTTTGGTTGGTTAGATGTATCATATGCTGGCTCAAATATCTTCGTACATTGACATATTGTTTTTTAATCAACTATCAAGACATTGATTGATCCTTATTTGTCACCAAACATCCAAGTTAATTAGCAATATTATCAATCCTTTCGGCTTCCAACGAAAATGGAAAAACCAGCCTACTTGGAATCCAACGAAAACATTGGAGAAAGACTATAATAGAACAAAAGTAGCAGCAATATTTTATATCCAACAACAACAACAATTTAATAAAATAAAAAGCCTTCGTTATCTTTTCTCATTTTTTCCAATCCTTCATTTTCTTTTGTTGGGGGGTTCATTAACAATAAGTACATACCAACTTTCACCACGCCATTCAATCAATTTAGAATTTTTATTAATAATTTGTTACTGTTATAGATTGGTCCTGTATAAATTTAAATTTTAAAGCAATCGAATGTAATTTGATATTTTATTAAATGTAATCAAATATAAACAATTTAAGCTTCAAATCATTTGATGAATGATGAAACTCGTAGCAAATTTGTCTTTTTTCATACGTGTAGTATATAAAAAAAAGCAATATCTATTATGAAGTGTTTACTTTCAAAAACATTAATTAATAATTTCATTGTCAAGTGAGTCCAATCTCTCTCTCTCTCTCTTTATTTTTCCCATTTAAAACGCTCTACTATGCACTATGACACATTCTTCTCACAAGCCGAGGCTTGATTTCATTCTAAATTACTCGATGAAGAATTATTATTTAATTTTAATGAAAGCTTAAAAAATAATATCTAAGTCATAATGGACTTACCTATATTTTGTATCAAAAATAAAAATCAATATTATAAATAAAGATGTGTGAGTGTCGGAATTGTTAAATTAAATGTAGTTCGACACTCCAAGTATTGTGAAAGAGCATTTTTTCTATTTCTGTAACATGATAACCTATAACTATTTGTGTACTGGGTATTATTCCTCATAAAATTGACCCGCTTCACCGGCAGACAATAATATGGCAGTACATTGTTTTGTTTCTGATTTTTTTGACCCCTTCCTATTTTCATTTTCATTGTCAATTTGTAATAGTTAAGCTAAAAATATTGTAAATTATGTTGGACATATATTTGGAAAACTCAAAATTCATTCTATGAGATAATATTGTTGGACATATTATTTTAATATATTCATATCTTATTGATATGATTGTGATATTTATTCAAAATAATATGTCCAACATAAATTTTGGACTAAGAGTATATATATATATATGGTGCTTTGTTTTGTTGCCAAATATCATTTCTTAAAAGATACCATGTTGCAATCATATTTTTCTCTTTTATTTTTTTTATTGATATGCTGATATTGATCGATTGATATTTATAATTTATAATTGGGTTAGTTTTTTTCCTCAGATATAAACTGCAAATATTTCCTTTTAAAACATAGTATATTTAGAAAATATTGTATTTTTCTTTTGAAACATACATGATTTTTTGAGGATAATATTTTTTTTTTCATGTCTTCTCTCTATATATTATATATTTTGTTGCTGATCAATGATTATAATGGTGTGCCATCTCATTGTTCCTTGGTAATATCTCAGTTAAAATTTTAGTTTATGTGCAATCTCATTTTTCCTTTCGGCTTAAATTAAAGTTTATTACTTCATTAGTATTTTCTATCATTTATAATATTAATACAATAAAAATTCATGTATCGAGCGAAGCTCGATGATCCACTCTAGTATAAATAAAAATGTGTGGGTATCGGAATCATTTAGTTAAATATAGTTCGACACTTCAAGTATTGTGAAATTACATTTTTTCTAATTTCTGTAACGTGATATTTTATAAATATTTGTGTGTCGGGTATTATTGTTCATAAAACTGACTCGCTTCACCAATATTCAATAATTTGGCAACACATTATTTTGTTTCTCATTTTTGTGACATCTTTCTATTTTCATTTTCATCATATCTCCATCTCTCTTTTGTATTGCAAGCATAACAATCTATTCATAATCAATCATTATTAAATAATAACTTTTTAAATTTATGTTAATATGTCAAATTTAGAGGGAAGCTTGATCGATTAGCCCCTAGTTTAGATAGAAATGGTGTTGGTTTCTTTGTTCCAAATCACTCTTTGTCAAAGCTTTTATAACTATAACCTCTATTTTCATTATCTAGAAGTTGAATATATATATTCGATGATTACAAATAAAATGAAAATATCGATTTTTTGTAAAAAGGACAGAAGGAATGTAAAATATATATCGTTGATTCTGCTTATGCAGTGCGCACCGTTGACAAATTGGGCGGTATTGCGTCTAACAGTCATTCTAAAATGACTTTGCAAAAACCAGTTGCAGAGATTCTTAATTTAGTTGAGTAAACTTGAATATCTTTATCATCTAAGTTTGGTCAGAACTCAGAAGACTATTTGAAATTCTAAACTAACTATCAACGTGATATAAACAAAAATAGACTATTGGATAAGAGACCCAACAACCATTTGGAACACTTTCGATTTAGACTCGTCCAATACTTAGGGCGCACCATGATGCCCCACATTTAAAATTCAAATTTATATGCCACTTGTGCGTGTTTTTTTTTTTTTTTTTTTTTTTTTTGAGCCTCAATGTTATAAAAAAAATTTATAAAATTTTATAACTTTTATTATTATTTTATTTTTTTTCAAAATGAGCCACTTTTTACCTACATTTCAGAACTTTTATTATTATTTTATTCAATTTCCTGTTAAAATTTATAAAATTCATATAAGATTTAATAAATTCTATATAACTTTATTAATATCAAATTGTATATCATATAAAAATTAGTAAAAATTAATATTCTTGACGAAAAATTATCAAAATATTACAAAATATCATCCACTATTTTAGTTAAATATTACAAAATATTTACATCAATATTTAAAAAAATTCATATTCATAAATATTACAAAATAATACAACTAATGTTTTGACAACATTACCAACATTACCAATATTATATAAATATTACAAAATAATACAACTAATGTTTTTGACAACATTACCAACATTACCAAAATTACATAAATATTACAAAATAATAGAACTAATATTTTGACAATATTACAAAACATTCACACATATATTACAAAATATTCATCATATTATTACATAAACGTTCATAAAAATAGTAGGAACTAATGTTTTGACAATATTACAACATTCATACAAATATTTAAAAATATTCATCATAGTATTACAAATATTAATGTCTTCCCCATCCTGGCATGTTGTTACGGATTCGCGCACCGAGCTTCGCAATTCCTCTTCATATTCCCCTTCCCCCAGCACTGCTTGTACTTTCTGTTGGCCCTCGCCCTCCTTTGCTACTTGATGCCTGCTGACTTGGATATCTTGTTGAAACGGATCGTGGGTCCGAGCTTATTGAATTGCGACGTGGTTGAATACCTTCTATTCCTAGACCGAGACGACTTTCTGTGCGAGGATCTGTACTAATGGAATTCCGTCTTGGTTGAACTGGATCGTGCGACGTGTGGCTCCCGTCCTAGAAGTTTCACTTCTTTCTCGTGCCGAAGATTGAGCTCGGTTCTTTGTGCTTGTTCTTCTCGTCCTTTGGCTGGTGGTTTGGCTACTGGATTGAACGTCCTCCATAGTCGTAGGAGATTCTTTACCTCTGTTTTTTTTTTTTTTTTTTTATTCTTTCGCATTGCATCCATCCACATCCAATCACGGTCCTTCTTGCGCCTTCCCCGATTAATCATTCTTCTATCAGGATAAATCAAGGATCCATCGTAAACAGGCCAATTCTCTCCGTCTCCGTAGCAGTGAAATTCACCGGATGACCATATTTTGAGCATATTCTCCGTGCTATATCGGTCATCTACAAACTCATCAACTTCCCATTTGTATTTACTGCAGATTGCAATGACATGAATACACGGTATTCCCGTCAGTTGTGGCTTTCTGCATTGGCATATGGCACGCCTCGTGGGTAGTTGAGAATTAGTTGGTTGGTAAGCTCGTCTGATTAAAACTTTGTACTTCCACGTTACACCTGGCTCAGTTTTCTCATAGGGCACAGCTTCGAATTTCCCACGTATTTGATCGATAGGCACAACGTTTATTCCCACTGTAGATACATTGGCACGTAAGTGGCGCGGAGGAAAGAGAATAGAAGGAAAGAGAAAGACTCAACCGTCCAAAGCGATATGATTGGTCAGAATATTACAAACCACCTAAACCGATCACTGAACAACAGCCGAGAAATACATGGATACCACTGCCAACACCATTTTCTCTTGTTGAAACAATATTTAATTTTTGTGGGGACCACACAGTGTACTGTACAAAGTGTGGTCAAGTTTCAATTACAAAGAGACCATCTTGCGTGACCACTACGATGATCACCGGCGTCGTGACAAGGAAGAAAAAGAAGCTCGGGACAGAGAGACCAAGAGAATTAATTGAGAAAGAGAAATAGAAGAGTATCGTCAGCAAGCGCTAAGAGAAGCAGAAGAGTATTGTAAAAAAAAAAGCTAAAGGAAGAAGAGGCGAGCAAGAGAAGGCAAAAAGAACTTGAGGAATTGCAGACAAGGCGTAGGAACTATGAGGAAGAAAGAACAAGACAAAGAACAAATGCAGCAAGGTTAATGGCAGAGATAGAAAAGCAAGAGGCTGAGACAGCTTTCTGGAACGAAGCCGCTCAGTTCGCTGACAACCCCGGTGTCAGTAATCAACAGGCACAGAAAGATGAAGATGACGAACCATGGTGGGATGAAATTCTGCAATATGTAGATAGTCAAGATCTCTAAGTTGATTTAGAAAGTAGATTTAGAATGTCGTTTTATTATTATTGTGGTTTAGTCGTTGTAAATTATTTATGTTTTATTGAATGGTTTACTTAGTTTTAAGTGTGTTTATCTATTAGTGTTTGTAGTGTGTTTATCTATTATTTTAAGTGGTTTGTTGATAATTAAGTAATTTTTTTTGACAATTTCAATATTAAGCAAAAAAAATAGCTCAAATATTAAATTTCGTAATTTAAAAACCATACAATACAATACATACACACAACAAACCATACAATACAACATACCATCACACAAATATAAAAAAAATATATATATAAGCATATAATACAACAACATAAAATACTAAATTTATCGGAGATAGACAACGTTTTGAGCTGACGGATGATTTTCAAAACCAGGTGGGACTATTGGTATATAAGTGAACCACTTCCCTTGAAGATCAATACCTCGATTTCTCTCTACCATATCTGTAAAAAACTTTGGGCCTCTAATATGAAATTGATTTTCTTCTAGTTTCTTGACTTTAAAAGTTTCTCTCGGGTGATGAAGCAACAATAATGAAATTAAACCACTTTCAGTGGTTTGTTGATCTCCTGCCAGAATAATTCTGGAAGACACACATCGTGGTTTAGGACCCATTAACCTAAAATAAAATTTTAATTTCACAACTCAATTAGCCAATTACAATATTCTCTAATTTGTAGTATAATTAAATTAAATTATATTAAAAAAAGGTAAGATAACGTTACTTGATATGATAAGAATTTCTAAAAACTTGTTTTGAGCAAAGAAGAAATGATGAGAAGAGAATGAATTTTGAGGGTTTATATAGAACGAAAAGCGAAAATTATAATGGTGGACCAACACTCAATTTATCATTAATATCAGATTTTTATAATCCGATACTAATTAAAAATAATAAAAATAAATTAAAATTGCGCTGAAAAGTAGGTAAAAAGTGGCTCATTCTAGTATCGGAATCCGAAATTCCGATACAAGCTAGTATCGGATTGTGAGATTCCGATACTAGCTTGTATCGGAATTTCGGATTCCGATACTAAGCAGAATTAGTATCGGGATTTCGATACTGCGAGATTATTTTTATATTTTTTATTAAAACTGGATTATTTTAAAATTCCTTAATTAATTAGTTATAATTTATTCGGCCTTGGGATTTAATTGGGCTCTAACGGCCTGCGAAGCTGGCCCAAAACTTTTTCCAAGGCTCTCGCGTGCCTTTCCCTTTCTTCTCTTTTACAGCAATGGCTTGGTATTTGCGACGGTCTTCTCAGTCTGTACTCTGAAGTCAGTAATTTGTCAGATTCGCGCTGTTCTTTATAGCTGGATTTTTTATTCATGCCATATTGAAAAAGAGACGTACTTTTTATCGCGTTTATTCTCTTTTTATTGGCGTTTTATTGCCGTCTTATTCACGTTTCATTGCTTTTTTGTTTGTTGCCATTTATTTGCGTTTTATTGACATCAATTCGCGTATTATTGCCATTTATTCTTTTCATTTTAAAAATTGAGAATTTGCTTAACAGGTATGTTTACAAACAAATTCAATCATTTGATATTTATTTGAAAATGCATATGAGAGTTCTTTGTATTTTAGGAGGATAAATATGTAATTTCAGGGCACCAACTATTAACACATGCACTTAAAAAAATTTCACTGTTCTAAATTTCCTGCGTTTCATCCGCTCTTTGTTGTTTATAAAATATGTTCTCCCACACAACCACACGCTTAATTATTTACAACTCGATTTATTTCACAAACAATTCAAGAGATTGAGTGTCTTCTATCCTTAGGAGGTTTTGCTCGGGCCTTAGTCGTTCCAACACTATCACTCCTCAAAAACAGGTTTATTTTCCCAAGTGTTTTTGAAACTGAGCTGATAAATGACTTCTTTGGCAGTGGCGGCTTGTCGGCTGATCGTGGAGCATTTGTTGAAGAAGCCTGTGTTTCTCTGTAAACAATTGGTCCAGAAGATTCTTTGAGTTTCATTTTCATCTTGAAAAGTTCAATCTTGAGCTCATCATTCTCCCGTTGCAAGCGCGAGACTTCATTGGTCGACTGAGATTGGTATCTGGCACCGCTGACGACTGGGGTCCCCTGGTAAGAAACAGCAGGGGAGTCACCACCCATGAAGCTGGCGCTGTACGTGGAACTGTCACGTAGGCGTTGCTGCTCGGAGTAGAGCACCTGTTTGTAGATACAAAAAAAAAAAGGTTGTTCACATATATAAGATATATCAAGTGCAAGGTTATTTGATTTCAGTCTAATTGATATTAGGTTGTGATAAGGGTATTTGTAGTGTGCGTTTCAGTTTTCATCATAAAAGGAAAACTATAAATTCATTGTATATATATGAAAAATTTAATATATTAGTTAAAGATTGAAAGCAACATAATTTTCAGCTTTACCTGCACAACTGTTTGAGCTGGCAACCTATCATTTTGGGCAGCATGCGCGCATGCCTCGCGAGATAGTTTCTGGCAGTCCATCAGTCGACAAACCCTTTTGCGATCTACATCACCCAGAGTGGGATGTGCCTATTAATAACAGATTCAATTAGAGAATTTGTCAAAATAATTACTAACTTTTGTTGTTTGGCCAAAGAAGTATACAGGTATTATATGTTGTTGATTACTCACTACTTAGCCTACTTTTCTATTGGACAGCACATGTAGGATTATTGAGTTCTGGTTTTATAAAGGTCTTCATTTTTGTCCAGTGCTGTGCTTCCTAATCATCAATTATGAGTTTTGACTTGATAACTAACAAATAAACTGTCTGAAAGTTTAATTTATCAAATTATATACAAAAAACTACTTTCAAGAATATATCAATGGCTCTGTACATGCCGTCCTCATTGAACCTTGCTTGTTCTGGTACCAGCTCTCCCAAGCCAATAAACTTCTCTATGTTCAAATTTGGATCTGTTGCTATTTCTGCGAGGTAACTCTCCATCAGCCTCCCTACCTGCGCATAGTGTTACCACAAATACCCATCAGCCTTTTACTTTTACCAACTGGGACCATGTATAGGCGATTTTCATCAAATAAATTGTCAGGTTTATCTGTGGAATTAGTAATTCCATATATAGGTAGCATACAGAGTAGCATATTCTACATGAAAGGCTTCCATGAGTTATCAGATTATCGCAGTGCACATATAACAATCTGAAACAACCAAACCACCAGGTGAATGTGTACCTGTGCAGCATCAGTAGGTGGCAAAGAAATGAGATCATCATCAGTTGCATAATCCAACCTGCTCCCATCCCCCTCATGCTCAATGTAGTTTGTCAGAATCCTCTTCACAGTGTCAACATCAAAAACCTCATCCTCAGAGAAGGATGGGATCATGAGGTCATCTAGCACAGCCTGCCCAAGTTGCAAAGCCATTCGCTTCTCGAGATCAAGCCGGCATGCAACTGTTGTATCGAGGTAGATGGAAGCTCGAAGGAGCATTGATAGAAAGCTTACTGACATTGAGTTCCGCTCACGTGGCAGAAGACTTACAATTGTTTCCAGGATGATGCGTTTCTCATGCTCCTGTTTTGGGTCTATTTTCTTTTTTGCCCTTCCATAGATGTCCTGTGTTAAAGACAAGATAAAACGAGGAATAGTTAGAAGATTAAAGGTTTTTTCAAATAAACTCGACTTGAAAGTTTTTGGCATGGTATACTGCTATAAGCCTTGCTCTTGTCACTTGTATCAGCAAGGTAGTCCTAATATTTAGCTGACTCTTTGTTCAATTTGATTATATGGAGGTTTTGAATAAAACGAATAATCATTGAAGTAGCCATCTGGTTTTGAGTCAAGGCTTATTACTGGTAAGAATCAGCATTACAGTAATCCTGTCAATAAGGAAAAACATATCTATGAGGATACAGAAAAGAAGTTGAAATAAAAATTTCTCAATTAATTACCAAACTTCTCAAGGACTTCTGTGCATAAAGCATAACTAACGGGCCAAATGCTTGCTCCTTGAATCCTCTCCCCTTCATTGCCACTAAAACCCTTTGGAAAATATCAATCCGTAAAACAGTGAGCTCGTCAGCCCACCAGTCGACAATGGGCTTCGGATTGAAACCAGAATGATTGCCATTTGCATCATTTAGGGATTGACTTAATTGTTGATCTTTACAAGTCATGTAAGCAATTGAGTCAATGCATCGGCTTATAAGCTTAACTCGCTCAGCCACTGGGAGTAGCTTCTCCGATTTGTGAAGCACAGTTATAGCACTTATGATTTGGGTTAATGCCACTTCCTGTGAGTAGTTTGTTTTGTACTTGTAAGAATGATGGTACTAAGAATAAGAAATTATTGGACAATATTATAAACTTATGAGAATATTATACTTGGGGCTTGGGAACTATCCTAGCCAGTATCCACCACTGGTACCAGTCTGTTGGCCAAAATGTGAATAAGATGACAGGGTTAGTAGAATATTATAACTAACTAATATTGAAATATATGACTGAGAATAAGAAAATATGAAGTTGTAAAGCCAGTAAAATGGTAAGAAAACGCTGGACATAACATGCTAATCAGGTAATGTGTACCAGTTTGGTAAATAATTGGTGTTCTCTTTTGTTAATTATTTCTTATTCAACAATACCTGTAGAAAGAATTCTGTTCTGGCGATGAGGTTATCTGCTGCATATTCTTCTGTCATTTCAAGAAATTCAGCAACACATCTCAACATGGCGACATTTTCTATTGTGATTTCGAAATCTACACCATAGCAGAATTTTACGGCAAACTCAAATCCCTCAGTGCCACCAGGAATGCTTTTAATATCAATTGTCTTTATTTTTGAGTCGGTGGTGGCTTTGGAGATCAGTTTGTGTATATACCCGGATTTAGATATTAAAGGTAGCTGAAAGAGGAAACAGATTGTCTTCTCAAATGTTGAATGAAAAAAATAATAGAATGAAATAAATAACTACAATTAATTTACCTTATGCAGGTTTAAGGTAGCATCTCCAACATGAACAATTAGATCGCTTGGAATATCTTGAGATAAGATCCTGTAATACAAAAATGCTGTAAATGTTATTTTGTGAAATGAAATGGCTACTTTTGAGGCATGCTATCTTGTAAGCAGAGACAAGTAGAAGAAGAGAAGCAACTCATTGTTTTAGTATTTAAAATATTTGGACATTTATTTTGAATCTGGTCTCACATTGATCTCTTTAATAGCTATCAATAACTGATAATTCCAGTAATGGTAACCAGCATAACAGAGATAATCTACTCTCTCATTGTCCAGATGAGTAAATAAATAAAATAATTTTCACCCAAAAGGAGATGTAAGTATAGAAAATTTGCATCAAGGCCAAAAAAACCATTGCTGCTTCTTTAAATAAAACATACCATTCAGAAGTTCTCTTCAGAGAAGAAGAAAGCAGTTGCTTCTTCTTTGATATTATAGCCGGTACACCGATACTCTCTTCATCCGCCAAAGCTGTAGCCATTCCTTCACGATGATTATGTTCTGAAGCCTCTTCTTTCTCTGACTCTTGTTTTTACTCTTTATCTTCACCAAGTTGTCATCAAAATTGTGGAAAGAGAGGGAGAGTAACTGGATTAAGATGCCAATTTTGAGTGATAGTGAAGGATGTGGCCAAGGTTTGAAGCCCTTCTGCCAAGTGGCACTAGCGGAATAAGTTTCTTGTACTTATCTGTTGTTTCTCTTTTTTAGCTTATGTACATGCAAGTCGTTCTCACTTTTCAGGGAAGTGAGACTGCCATGTAAATTGCATTGAATTATATGGATAATGTCACCGAAATACTGGTACCAAGTTTGGAACTCTGATTTTCTCATGACTGTCTACTCTCTAGTATTTATTTGTGTAACGGGTTGAATTGCGTCATATTTTCCCATAAATTTAGGTCTGCGTATGTAGGACTTAAGCGCAGTGCAGAGAGATTCAATATAAATAAATTATATGAGATGACATGGTAGATGGTACGTCAATTATTTTGTTGGGAGATATCTAGCAACCTGCCACTAATGTTTGCATCACTAAATGCCGCAAGAAATTGATTATCGCAATCAGCGAAAATACCATCCCGCGCCATCGCTGAGGCGCTCCCTCAGCGATGGTCTCTCACCTAGCGAAATTTTATTTCATACCTAAATGTTTAATTAGATAAGTATAAATGTTTCGTTATTTGAGTATAAATGTTCAGTTAGTTGCAATAAAATATATAAATGTTATAAACAAAAATGTTCATTTTATTAAGTATAAATGTTTAGTTTAGTAAGTACAAATGTTCAGTTGGGTAAGTACAAATGTTCGGTTAATTGAGTATAAATGTTCAGTTAGTTGCAATAAAAAAATACAAATGTTATAAGTAAAAATGTTCAGTTTATATAGAACAAATGTTCAGTGTAGTAGGTACAAATGTTCAGGTTATTAGATATAAATGTTCAGTACGATTTTCGGTTTTTTTAATAGGTGAGCGAAGGGGTCACGAACCGGACAAAAAACACATGAAAAAATTAGAAGGGGTCATGAACCGATCCGGTTCAAATAAATATTTTTCCGATTCTGCCCCTAGTGCGCCTCTCTTCAAAAATGATGCGCGATCAATATAATAAACCATTACTTGGCGCATTTAATTGAACACTTTCGACCATTAAACTGAACACATATTATTATTAAACTGAACATTTGTAGCAGATACATGTTCTGTATAGCGATGGCAAGCGATGGTTTTTTTAGGGATGGCAGTTATCATTTCTGAATGCCGCAAAGGATTACATCCGAATTTATCTACAAGGCCCAAATAAGACATTTATTAGGCCTCCCAATAAAAGCTGGGTCCAGAGAACGGCAGTAGAACTTGTCCCTTTTGGGCCATGAAAGGAGATGTCCTTCACTCCTTCTTTTTTGTTTTTTTCTTTTTGGTGGGGAAATTGATGTCCCGTTGGCAGACAAAACCGAATAACCAACCTTAAACATATTTAAAAAAAATATATATCTATTGTAAACCATGGTTCATAGAGAGTTCCGTGAACCATGATCGTTTAATTGGTGATTTTACAAATTGACAAATCTAAATTAACCAATTCAATCTATATATTGAAATCTCATAGCAAACAAAATTTTACAATTTTTTAATTTTTTACTATTAATTCGAATTTTTTAAGCTTGTCATTTTTTACTACAAATTAGTGAATTATTGGCAAAAAATGACAAGCTTTAAAAATTCGAAAAAATAGTAAAAAATTTCAAAAATTGTAAAATTTTGTTTGCTGTGAGATTTTAATATATATATTGGATTGCTTAATTTAGATTTGTCAATTTACAAAATCACTGATCAAACGGTCATGGTTCACGGAATCCTCTATGAACCATAGTTCACACTAGATATTCTCTTAAAAAAATTAAAATACAACAAATATATATACGAAAAGGGATAAAGGGAAAGTACAAACCGGTCTTGTTCGCAAAATTGTGGCGCGCTCTAGTCATTTCCACTCTGATCTCAATCCAAGACTGGATCTGAGTTGGGACTGAGAGATATGAATGATCATTTCTGAAGGAATGGTTAGAATAAAAACAATATTTACATATTTCATCATAAACTCAATTTGAAAGAACTTGCAAATGCAGCGAAATAATACTCAGGAGTTGCCAACGTAACTTAATTGAAAACTGATATTTACATATTTCATTATATAAATAATTTTGATAAAATCAATGTATTTTTTCATCTGATTTTTCTATTGATCACGACAGTATAACTACTTTATTATAAATGAAAAAAAATATTAAAGGTCAAAATAGTACTTTTGAAAGTTTAACGACACGGTAAATGAATAAATGTTAAGGACATAGTTTACAGATAAGAAATAGACTTTTGCGGAAATTGACTTTTGAAAATTACGTAATCAAACAATAACAATACCATCATGCCATGTTGAAACCGATAAAAAAAAAAAATCGGGGATGATAAGGATCATCCCAATATTCCTCATCCTCATCATCCCATATTTTATTTTTGGAATGTGATTAACTATCTTTCTATTTTTGCTCTCATCCTCTCATCCCCTGAAAATTGTCATCATATATCATCCCACTTTCTATTTTAGTACACATCTCCCTTCCACTCCAGCGTCCTTTACATTAATATGTAAGTAAATTTAGTGCGTCTCTCCCTTTATATATTTACAATAATATAAAACATATTTAAAAGCTCAAGTTTTTAAATTGAAATGCACTAATGGAGTCATTTAGCACTGGATCATTCTTTAAATATATATGCTTGTGTTTTTTGTGGAGTAATATTATGTAATTGTTCTAAATTATATAACTAATTGTTCTAGTTAATATAAATAATTGTTCTAGTTAATATAGTTACTTGTTCTAGTTAATATAAGTAATTGTCTTAGTTATTATAGTTTATTGTTCTCTGTAATAAACAGTTAACAATTATATCTTCAACAATTAGCTATAATATCTTCAATAATTAGTTCTCTAAACTAAAACAATTACAATATGTGGCTTTAGTATATCCTCTGCAAGTCGGGTAATAATATATTCAACAATTAGCTATGATATCTTCAACAATTAGCTATTATATCTTCAGCAATTAGCTATAATATCTTCAATAATTAATGCTCTAAACTAAATCAATTACGATAGGTGGCTTTAGTATATCCTCTGCAAGTCGGGTAGTAATATCTTCAACAATTAGCTATTATATCTTCAACAATTAGCTATTATATCTTCAACAATTAGCTATAATATCTTCAATAATTAGTGCTTTAAACTAAAACAATTACGATATGTGGCTTTAGTATATCCTCTGCAAGTCGGGTAGTAATATCTTAAACAATTAGCTGTAATATCTTCAACAATTAGCTATAGTATCTTCAACAATTAGCTATAACGTGGGAATGAGGAGTGGGGCAGGGAGTAAGCTAACGTTTGGGGAGGTAGGAGGGAGAAAAACAGAGGGGAAGAAGGGGATGGGGATCTTGATAAGATTCCATAAACAAAAAACGGAAAGAATGAGGGGATGAGATTGCGCTAGAATTTTAGAAATTGTCTTAGTCTTTAATACAAAATATGCTGGAAAAAAATTTGGAAAAAAAAGTTCAAGAGAGAAATGAATTATGTTGGATTTTATCCCATGGATTCTATCATCATATCATCCCTGGTCTTCTACTAATGAGGACGCTAGATAATTAATGAGGATTTTAGGGGATGATGAGGATGATGAGAATTATTGGATGATGGAAAGCAATTATGAAAAAAAAATCAAGCTCATGTTATCTGTCCCGCTAAATTTAACAGAATTACTTTTGTTTAGGAAATACAAAAACCCCCAATAGCTCTATAAATTGTTTCCTAAGTTTTAACTTTTAACACAATTTGATTTTGATTTTGAGATAAAAAAAAAATTAAAAAGAAATGCTAGAGTTCAATAAATGAGATGGATGAGATCTGTCTGCGATTGTTTCAAGTTTCAAATTTCAAATTACTGATCTAATTGTTATATGTTTTTTTTTATATTGAAAAATGAAAACTTAGAGGAAACAAAAATTTACAATTTTTTTTTGAAACTTCTATATTATTTTTGTGGATTTATTTTTTAAAAAAATCTACGATACAAACGTTATGTATTCTCTAATAACAATGATTTTGAAAAATATCGAAGAACTGTAAAAAAAAATTGAAAAAAATATAAAATTTTCTTTCTTATAAGTCTTTAATATGTAAAATGCATTAAATTGGAAATTTCAAATATGAAAACGATCCTATAAAACGAATCATATCCATTCCATATATGACTCTGGCATTCCTCAAAACACAATAAAACGAAGATTTCATCAACGGAACATACATTTCCGAGAAAACTAGAGATACAAAAAAGATCAGCAGATAATATCAAACGAATAAGACTTCGACAGCTCACAGTATCTCATCCCTAAAAGCACACAAAAAGGAGCCCCCATTTAGCATCTCTCTCTCTCTCTCTCTCTCTCGCCTCGGATGCATCCCCATCTCTGTCGCCAAACCTAGCTCTTAAGTCTTAACCAAAAAACAAAATAAATAAATAAATAAATAAAAGAGAAACCAATAAACCAATCGAATCGATCAGAGTTGCCAATAATCAAGGGCCTTCTCTCGCTCGCGAAAGGCGCGATCGCGTCGGCGGCAGCGGGACCTTCGTCTACAGCCATGTCTAAAGCTAGGGTTTACGCCGACGTCAATGTCCACCGCCCCAGAGACTACTGGGATTACGAGGCTCTCACTGTTCAATGGGGGTCAGATTGCTTTTCTCGCTAAATTAGATCGTTCCTTAATTTTATCTTTCGTTTGATCGATCGCAAACGATTGTAAGTTGAAAGCTTGGATCTTTGCCTTAAAAAGGTATTGATCTGGAAATATGAACTGTTTAGGCCTCTGAGGTTGATGTTTGATTGAGTTCCTTGTGAATAATTTGTTGGGTGCGAAAACTTAATTGCATGTGTTTCTGTTTGCTAATTTGTGCATTAATTTTGTTTTATTTACGTAATTATTTTTCCTAATTTTTGTTTGCCTCAAGTTATTGATTTATTTTGATATCGTTTGTTGTTCAAGCTGGGTTTGTAGGATTATTTGATATGAGATTTATGTTACCTTGCTTTCAAACCAGGGATCAGGATGATTATGAAGTTGTGCGAAAAGTAGGAAGGGGCAAATACAGTGAGGTCTTTGAAGGGGTGAATGTACACACTAACGAGCGGTGTGTTATTAAGATCCTCAAACCGGTTAAGAAAAAGAAGGTATTTTTGTTTTTATGTTATTTTCTCCTTTTCCTCTCTGTTTTCAATGGGATTTTGATAAAGCCTAACATTTCAAATATCAAATTACATTAGATATAAGGAAATACTGTGGTAATTTTGTTACTGATGCATAACATATTTTATATATCTTTTACTGGCTACAAATTGGCCGGTACTGAGGGAAAATTTGTTTGTTTTGAACTTGTAACACAACAATTCTTCATCTTTTTGTTCTTTTTCTCACTTTTTGCTTGGTCATCTGTAGATGTAGATATGTTTTAAGGTTCTATTGTGCTTTATCGTTCTCATATACAGTGAATCAGCCTTTACAACTACTTTTATTTTTATTTACAGATAAAGCGAGAGATTAAAATCCTTCAGAACCTCTGTGGGGGGCCAAATATTGTGAAACTCCTTGACATTGTCAGAGACCAGCATTCCAAAACTCCGAGCTTAATTTTTGAATATGTTAACAGCACAGATTTTAAGATCCTTTACCCAACTCTGACTGACTATGACATTCGATACTACATCTATGAACTTCTCAAGGTACCACCTGTATTTTGATTGTGTTTGTAATTGCTTGCTTACAGAGTTCAAAATATCTTTGGGAAGACCAATGCAAATACAAGCTTGAAAATTTGTTGTTCCTTTTTTCGTGAATGACATTTGGCCTGGCCATTTTTCAGCAGAAATTAAATTTTTTTTTTTGGAATTTTGTAGTAAAGCACCGCTGGCCATTTTCATCTCTAGAAATCATAAACAAGTGCATATTGTCAATTAAAATTATAAAAATAGGTTTCTTTTGGATCCACATTTGGAATTCAGGGTACTCACAAAATTATTAATTTAAAAATAAGCATTGCCTTCTTATGCTTTTGGAACAAAAATGTTTATTAGGCATTGGATTATTGCCACTCGCAAGGGATAATGCACCGTGATGTGAAGCCACACAATGTAATGATAGATCATGAATTGAGGAAGCTTCGTCTCATTGACTGGGGACTTGCTGAATTCTACCACCCTGGCAAGGAGTACAATGTTCGTGTTGCTTCAAGGCAAGCATTTTCTTTTGTTTTTGCTAAATTGCATCTCAAGTGTACTGTATATACATGGGCCAGTTTTGCGATGTGCTAGAATGGGTTAAAATTTTAATACTTTAAATTAATTAAGATATGGTCGTTGACATGTTGATGCCTTGACCTTGTACAAAATTAGCTTTAGGTTTTACATTCTATGTATTGCTTGTTATGTATAAGGAAATGAAGGTTTGGATTTATTGTGTGGGATTGGGATTGTAAGTCAGCAACTTTTATGTAATATTGGGTATGATGGGGCACATATAGGTAGTCTCTGATTACTCTTTGTAATTAACACTTATACATCAGTAAGTTATAACTGGAATGCTCCTTTTTATTTCACATAGGTACTTCAAGGGGCCAGAATTGTTAATTGACTTGCAGGATTATGACTATTCCTTGGATATGTGGAGCCTTGGCTGCATGTTTGCTGGAATGGTACTGCCTCTATTTCCCATTTTAAACCTTCAAATTAGGATTTATATATATGATTGTGATAGTACTCTGAACACCAAAGAAGTACAAACATATGTCCGATACTTGACTAAAAAGAACAAGTTTGATTAGTCAGCAAAAAACTCATGGTTGCAATAAAGGTAGGAATTGCATTTAAAATCCACACAAAAAGTTTCATAGGTTAAAACTTAAATCTCCGGAGAGCAAGCTAGCTTATGCTAGCATGCTACATTTAGCTTTTATTGCTCTGCCTTGCTTTCTTTTGCTTCATTTTTTCTTCATCTTTTTATTGATATGAGCCACATCTCTTCTATGTTACCTTGTGGTGTTAGCTTACTGGCATTAGACACTAGACCATCACCTTGTGACAAGAATGGAAGTCCAATTGTACATGAAATTCACAACACTGATGTGATTTACACTGAAATTATTTTGAAATCACAAAACCAAGGAGCATCATAAAACCATCCATCCTTAGTATATGTTTATATGTTAGCATTGAGATAGGTTATTGTAATAAGTTAAGACTGCTTAGTGGAGTGATAGGTGTTACTAATTGTAATGTTTTTACTTTGGAGGAAATATAATATGTCTCATTTCATGTAGTCCATATATAGTATTTTTAACTATTCAAGTCACACCTGCAATTGTTCTTTCAAATTATTGCTAAAATATTCATAGTAGTCTCAAGTGATGGCTATATTTCTAACATGATGCATATTTTAAATAGATATTCCGTAAAGAGCCCTTCTTTTATGGTCACGACAACCATGACCAGCTTGTGAAGATAGCTAAGGTATTGCCACTGGCCCACTGTTATAAATTTTATCATTCTTATCTCTTCGGATATGGGTGAAATGTTTTGTTTGCTAACGATAACTATTTTCTGTTTCATAACAGGTGCTTGGCACAGATGACCTCCAGACTTATCTAAACAAATACAGGATTGAGCTTGATCCCCAGCTTGAAGCTCTTGTTGGAAGGTAATGCTCATAATCACCTGTTTTTTTGGACATATAATTCATACCGTTATTTTGATGTTATTTTGCCGATCGAAACCAAAGCACATATAGTTTGAAAACATTTTCTTTTCTCTTCACCGTTCACACAGAAGGTGAAAAATAAGCAGAAAGTTGGAAAATAACTGTACACCTTTATTTTGCTAGTCCAACCAATTTCCTTTGGCGGTTGCTCAGATACACCTTCTGAAAGTTTCTTAACAACAGCTTCATTAGGACATAGGTCTAGTGAAATTACAGTTAATTGTAGAAGTGAGATAATTAGAAAACAACAAAAACTTCATTTCTGAAGGATGAATGATAACCATATGTGGACTTATTTTCGCTCTTAACATTAAGAACATGAATCTTGGTATTAATTTAAAAGAAATTCATGTTTTTCGTGTTGCTTCCGATGCAGGCATAGCAGGAAGCCTTGGTCTAGATTTATCAATGCTGATAACCAGCATCTTATTTCTCCTGAGGTTTTCTTTTACACTTGTTCTTTACTTATAAATATAAATATTCAGTAGTTGTTCTTTTATGAATTATTTATACTATATATCCTTTGTAAAGTACTGAGCATGCACGTATTATTTTGGTTCAGGCAATAGATTTTCTTGATAAGCTTCTTCGCTATGACCATCAGGACAGGTTGACAGCTAAGGAAGCTATGGTACTTTTTTTCCCCTTTTGATCCTTTTCTTCATATATATTTGGATAAGTTTATAGGCACCTTTACAAAAAACTCTAAGCATCACATGTGCTGTATTTCTGTGAAATGGAATAATAGTCTTTCTTGGGTAGTTGGTTCTGATGTTGCTTTTGAATGTGTATGAATCTTACTAAAACGCTCGGTGTTATTAGTCTATAAAATAGATTAGAATGATTTTCAATTGCTTCGCTAATTTTGATGCTTCAAAAAATTTCAAATATTTTGGGACCCTATTAAATTATAATTAGTCCAGAGAATTTGGCCTACTGCATAGTTCTCTTTTTTATGCACAAAAAGAGTGAACCATGTAAAGTTTACTTTTACACAGTGCACTTTTTCTATGCATAAAAACAGCCAACTATGCACAGGGATAAATTTGGACAAAATTTCTCTGTAATAAAGAAAAATGTATTACCTATATTGTTTTCCTGGGGCTGCAATTCTAGTGGATTTCCACTTTTCCAGGTGCTTATTATATTTTTTTGCATTAATATTATTTCTGGTGTTCTAATTTCAGGCACATCCATACTTCCATCAAGTCAGGGCAGCTGAAAACAGCAGAATGCGGACACAATAAAAGCTGGTGCTGCTAGTGTAATGTCCCAATAAATGACATTTAATATAATTAACATTGTTGTATTCGTGTTTTATTTGGGATGAGCAGATTGGTGCAAATTGGTCAAATTAGCAGTTTCAATGGATTGTGGTTGGTTTAAGTACTCATTCTATGTTGTTTGTGCTTTGATTGCAGTACTCGTTCTATGTGGTTGTTTTAGAGTACTTTTTTTTTTTTTTCTTTCTTTCTTTCAAGTTTTTATTAAAGTATTGGTATTGTAGCGAGAATGTAACAACTTTAAATTAAGGGAATTTCTGTCTTCAAGATTTTACCTTTGTTAGTGGCCCATGTTGAGGTTTGATCGGAGAGAACATTAACAAACATTGCTTTCGCAGCAGTGCTGGTTATTGACACTATTTATATATATGTACGATTTAATCCATGTGTACCTGTGGTTCACTGTATTATTATAGGTTTTGATATGTTAAAGTGAAAAGGCATATTATTGTATGAAGAGCATCAATACAACCGGCACAACAACCAGCAGAGTATAAATGTCTTCTTACATTTGGTCTGAAGCACATGTATTCCTTACAAATTGGGTTATGACTTATGAGCAACATCTTGATAAGTATCGAACCAACTTCAACCCTCTTTACTATTCGTGTACGGTATAGTTTCTGATACATGTAATTATACGTCTACGTCTGTAGTCTCTAATAATGTTTAGTATAGGCTGCCAACGGCACCCTTGACGAAACTATTATCTTTTACACATCTTTTTCGCCTTTTCTATATAATGGTCTTGTAATCATACAACTTCAAATAGCATAACTTGGAACTCTTAATTTCTACAAGCTTTTGTGAATCTCCTCAGTAAGAAAGTCACAGTAGCCGCTTGAGAGGAGTTAGCAGCCAAAGTCATATGATGCTAACCCTAGCAGTTCTGGTCCATTCAGCCTCTTGTTGTTCTCGAAACTGAAAATATAAAGAGAAATATTACTTAGAATAGTAAAGATATAAAGTGTCAAAGCACCAGTAGTGCAAATTGTTAGGAGTTCATACCTCTCAGGTGGAAAAGTAGAGAAAGGGCCATCAACTGGAATTGTTCCACATAAATCATTGTTTGAAAAATCACTGCAAAACACAAACCAGAACATTCAGATGTAAATAATAGAAATTTAATGAATAATAAACTATCATTTTTATTGTAGACAATAATGATGGGTTTGTCAGCAACGAGGACTGATATAGAGAAATTGGGAATGAAAGAACTGCCTTCTCGAGAGAGAATGCGATTAATGCTGTAACTGCCATCTGGCCCATTGACAGATGGCAATGATTGGGGAAGATGAAAGTATATGGTTTATTTAGGGCCAATGTAATTCGTTATAAAACATTTTTTTTTTCTTTCGTAAACCTGACCGAGGACTTTATTATCTATGGCAAATTTTATATTCCTGGTATATATCTTTGTCATAAATGAAGTTAAATTTATTTAAACGAAGCTGATGTCAACCAAAAATATTCATTGAGGAAATGCAAAGAATCAAATTTGGTTCCTTTGTACAAATACTTACAGAACTTTAAGGTTGGAGAGTTTCACTAGCTCCCTTGGAATTGATCCTGTAATCTTATTGTTATTCAAGCGCCTGTAAGCACAAAAAAGTGTAAAATATAGTCAAATTTATAAGCAGGCATGCTCAGTCAAGTGCTAGTTTACATTCTTTGTGCAGTTAATAAAGTTAAAATATTGAAAGAAACTTACATGAACCGAAGGGATTTGAGCTTAGAAAGAGACTTTGGTATTTCGCCTTCAAGCTGATTTTCATACAAATCCATGCTTACTAAGCTCTTCAAATTTCCTAATTCTTCTGGGATTTTTCCCACGAAATTGTTTCTATACAATTCCCTGTAAAACAGCATCCAGCCAATGAGAGAATATCTCATTTATTTTTAATTCAATTAGGAAAGATCTATGAAACTTGAGATGAATTACAAGTATTGAAGATTCTGAAGTCGGCCAAGCTCAGGGCCCAGTGCGCCAGTAATATTTGAATTGCCTAGATCCCTAAGATATTAAAAAAAGATAACATTACAACATACTTCTAAATGGAATGAACAAATAAGAAACAAATAAACATTCCAAACGACATGAAGGCCCTGATCAAAATGATTTATATGTGGGATTTCATTTCATTTGAATTGATTTCGTAGGATTTCGTTAGATCTAATTACATGGGAATTCCAACCAAATGACACCAAATCCGCTCATTTTGATAAAAAAAATTTCCAATGAAATGAAACAAATTGAAATCCTACGTTAAAAAAAAAGGGGGAATTTGATCAGGGCCAAAATTTATACAATTAAATCTGTATGACATGGACAAACAGTATGAGTGCCAGTTTTAGAAAGTTTGTAGGGAAGTATGGGGATCAGATAAACTTATTTATAGCAATTTTACTTAGAATACAGCACATCAATATGGAATTTTAAAACAAATAATTCTATATTTACTCTATTGGCCTTGGTTATGGATATATCTATGTGTGTTTGTGTGTGTACATGTATGAAGTATTCGATAGTACTATTAAGGTCAGGAGCCTAGATTTGAGAAAGTAACATCGAAAATTTACTGGGCAGCATTTATGAAGTTTTAGTCTTGTTTTCCATTCATTACCACATTCACCTCCAATTGCAAAATTTTGACTAAGCAAATCTAAATTGATTCTTTTTTTATGCCCAATATGATAAATAAGACACAATTGAACTTCATTTGGGTTTAAATAGCAACACTTACAGGCGTATGACACGGTTTTGAGAGTCACAAGTGACATGGAACCAGGTGCAAGGATTTACAAGGCTCTGATCCCAGCTCTGTAATACATTATTTGGGTCTGACAGCCTTGACTTGAAGGCACACAAAGCCTCTCCTGCCAAAACATATATCATGTCAAACCAAAATACAATAAAGACTGAACACACAATTCTGTGTAAGTAATAATTGATTGCAAATCCAGGAGTAAAACAGGTAAAACTCCATAAAATTTTCCTCTTTTATTATTATTATTATTATTATTATTTTTTGAAAATTTTAATTAACTGAGATTTAATTCAACGATATAGTCAACTATAGCTCAAAAAAAAAAAAAAAAACAAAAAGAAGAAAGAGATAATGATAAAAGTAAGGTGACTTTGTTTAGTGCTGAATTGTTGACTGGGGCCAGTTTATTAAAATAAAGTAACTTTTTTTAGGTGGATTAGGCCATGAATTAGTTATTTAGTTCAAGCTGTGGAAAAAAGTGACTTTGTTTAGTGCGCCATTTTTGAACGAATAACAAGTAGGAATATGGTCAATCCCTAAGAATTTGTCTTATCACCAAAATTCCTTGTACTTTCCCAAAACAAAAAAATATATTAAAAAACTATCTGTCTCATTGGGCAACTTATTTTTTACTTGGAGCAACATATATTTTTTCTAAATGTCTAAACTACCCTTGCATCAATCAAGATTTGTTATTCAATTTATATCCTTATCTGTGTTTTTCTTTTCTTTTAGGTTCCTACCAAAAGAAAAATTAATATTTTTTTTAACAAAAATCACATATGATCATACACGCAAAATTTCCATTGATTTGTGGAGTAAACATTGAAGAAAACAAAATGATAACATATAACTTTCCTTTGCATAATATTTTTACACCTATTTTTTTGCTTGCTCTATACTATTGAAATTTTGAAATGGAAAAGAAATTGATCTATGGGAAAACCAACGAATTTACTAAATTTAAGAAGAGCAACTTGGTCACTTTGAAAAAAATTATGCTGCTCCAGTAATAAGTGCGTTGCCCAAAGCACTTCCCCTGATTGAGGCTAGGCTTAATTTTCTTATAAAAAATTTCCACTTTCCTAAATCTTCTTTCCCTTCCAAAAAGAGAAAAAAAAAAGCATTTCTTATGTCCTCAACCCATTTCTCTGAATTTCAAGTAAAAAACTACTGATTTCAATTAAAAAATTACAAGTAAACTATGAATTCAAACTAAATCTAACTCTGAATTGATAGGAACAAAGACAATTTTATTCCTTATTATTCCTGTAAACATAACCAGTTAAGTCTGAAAAAAATAGGGAGATATTGAACCTTCGGAGTTGGAGGCGAGAGCAGGGGACGCAGCAAGGAAAAGAAGGCATGACGAAATGAGAAGAGAAGTAAGCGCCATGTGTATGTGTGTGTGTGTGAGAGAGAGAGAGAGAGAGAAATGGGTTGGGAAAGAAGGAAACTTTGGAGCTTTTCTTTTGAAATGGAGAAACTGTGGAATCACGCGCTGGGAAGACTGACTTACTACACTCTTTATTGACCTCTATTATTTTCGAAATTACAGAGAAACGCAATTGAAATGCCAACTGCTTGCTGCTAACTTTTATATTTGGACTTTGCATAAATATTGATTTTTTTTAATCAAAATATTAACTGAGTTATAAAGTAATATATTTAAGAGATAATAAGAAATATATAAATATTTTTTTTGGTAAAATTATTTTCATTGCATAAAAACGATGTTTTGTTGAAATTTAAAAGTTAATAATAATAGCTTGGTAAATTTATTAAGAAATCTTTGACACGTATTGTTGTTTTAAATTGATGTTCTTTACTAAAAATATATAAAAAAAAAGATGAAATTAATAATAATAATAAGTAATTTACTTTATAATATTTAGTAAGTATCGTCTCGTAACATTGTAATATTATTTTATATTTTATATTTGTATTATCATGGCATATGTTGTTTGCTCATTGCGGTCTTGATTATAATTATTTGTTTATGCTGGATTTCATTTAATTAGAAATTTCTTTATCAAAAATTTTATGTTATTAGACTTAAAAGAAATATGAGAAATCAGTTCTAATCGATCAAATAAAATCCCGGCTAAGAACTATTTTGACCAAAGCACAATTGAGATTGTAGAGTTTAAGCAAAACTGAAATTGTAGGAAACGGGATAACAGATGATTTTGACTCGGTCGAACGAAGACTCCTACACTAGTGCAGATTCAACAGTCAAAAGCTTGGAAAATGAAGAGAATATTGGACGCTTCAGGCGCAAAATTCAACTCTTACACTATAGAGATATAGTAGTTCACCTCCGCGGTTACATGCCCTCACCATAGGTCCATAATCCATAGCCATAGGTCCACAATGCCCCTAGATCACCTATATAATATTCTGTTTGAGTTCTTTCAATTGCTTGGTGCCTACGGGTTTCTCTACCAAATGAAAAAAAAATCTTGTTAACAATAATTGTTTATTTATTAAAAGTCAAAATATATAAACAACTAACCGTTAATTACGGTAGAAAATATATTAAAACATAAAAAATATATATATTTATGATAATAAATATGTACTATTGTTTACCTTTCAGCAATTTGTAAGATGCTTGACCTCTATTTTCTTTCAATAGATAAATATTTATAATTGTACAATTTTATTTTAAAAAGGAATAAGTATCGAATCTAAAGTTTATCTAATGACTATATTCTATACAAGCCTAAAAAAAAAATAACATAACTATAGGCTCGCATTTAAGCAATCTTTCAAATCAGGATGAAATTCTAAAAGCCTTCTTAAAATTGCTCTAGTAATCATTTCAATGGATGCGAATGTAATTAAACACGTAGCAATGAGATGCAACAAATATTTGTGTTCTCCCCGCTTAAATAACAAGCTGATAATTCGGAGAGGGAAAAAAAAAAATACAACAATGCTAATGACATCTATTCTTTTTTGGGCTATTTCGTATTTCACTTATTTTGAATTTGTGAATTTGAGGCATCACATGTTCCTGTTTATTTATTATTATTTTTTCTTTTAGACTCGGATATCTCTTTCAATTTAACAGCGCACTTATGTTCAAATTCTTTAAAATGTACACGCAACTGCATTTTTGTAGTCTAGTGTTCGAGGGAACAAATTCGATGGAGCATTTAAGAATTAATTAAAGAGTAAGGGAACCCTGAGAAGGAACCTAATTCGGTCTACTAAAGGCCATCAATAATTCAATACCAAAAAAAAAGAAAAAATGTTATAATCCTAAATCCTAGTCCATATAATTAATAGACAACCTATATATAATTAATAAGGAGGCTCTATTGACAGTGATATCTGAGCCTATTACATATTGCTTTGTTCTAATTTCAACAAATGAAAAGAAACACTGCTTTGCACCTGAAAAATTGTTGTATGGCTCAGTTTTTCCCTGCTTGCAAACTCACTGCTTTTTTATGGTGAATTTTTAACATTCTGAAAATAATTCACATCTATTTCTACATATCACATAAGACCATGCATCTACTATAGTCTAAGGGATTAATTATATTATCCAAAGATAAGAAAGCAAAATAAACTCTTTTGATGTATTCAGAGTCCTTAATTAGTCGTACTTCTTCTTAATTTGAAACAAATTAAACATACTTCTTATCCAAAAAAAAACATCACAGATATTTCCTAATTTATTTGTTAACCATATATCTTAATTAATTAAGACTGTAGGTGCTATTACTAAATAATAATACGACTTCAATATTTAGAAAAATTTCGGTGATGCCGGCTCAGAAGCTTTTACTTCAACTTGTTCATATGCAACTCCACCATAACTGCCACCTTTTGGCGCGTAACCGGCATTAGACCCGGTACCTTCACTTCCAGCTGAACCACTGCTTGATCCAACCACGTTACTTTCCCCTCCTTTCGCATAACTGCCGCCACTGTTACTGCCTCCATAACCACCTTCTACATTGCCACTGCCATTGCTGGTGCTGCCCGTGCCACTGCCGGTGGTCGTACCACCTCCGACTGCATACCCAGCACCATTACTTGTACCAGCACCAGCACCGGCACCGGCACCGGCACCGGCACCATAGTGATTTCCGAAACCAGCACCAACTCCTGGGGTTGCACCATAGGTTCCTCCATACCCACCCCGGCTGCCATATCTAGGCACATAACCGCCACGGTAGAAGAAATTTGGGTGTGCAACACCGTCTATGGTCTCTGGATGGATTGTTTTTTCATGGTTCTCATTTTCCAACACTCTGACTAGCCTTGATTCAGCTACCAAAAAGCTGACAGCACATACACAGAATATGAAAACAGGGAAGGAAGCAATTTTTTGTGATGCCATTTTAGCAACTTGTGTTGTTCCTTAGAAAGGTAATGTGGATTTACTTGGGTGAAAATGAAGGGCATGAGGAGCTTCTATTTATGGCCTGAGGTTAGAGATGATAGGTTACTAATAGAAGATCATGGGGTTTGCATGAACTGCTTGCATGAAGCAGCTGTATTAGTTGCAACACTCCAAAAGAGTGACAACGCTACACAGATTCAAAGGCACAGTGTAAAGCCACATAAGATCCAAATTTATTTGGACAATTTGGATCTACTTAATATAAGGCATGAAGATTACAAATCATTGAGCAGTTAGAAAGTGAGAATGATGTGGTTGAATTTGAACTTAGGTTTACCAATTTTTATTAATCAGCATGGTGCTTTTTCCATAGGAAGATTCAGGATGCTTAATTAATATTCCCAGTAACAAAAAAAAATATATTAATATTTCGTTAGGAGTTAAGACAAAAACATTTAGTATTGAAAGAAAAGTTAAATGTTCATTTTTTAGAGTTTAGAGATGCAGTAGTACAAAAAATAGAGTACATTCCCCAAATCCTACAACATGTTCTTGTGTGCATATATTATGATATTCTCAACAAATGGTTTAACATGTCAAGTAACAAATATTACTGAATGATGACTTTATAGATTGACAAATATTACTTAATATAATACTCGTCCTCCATGATCCGAAATAGTATTATTGAAGTAACATCGGAGACAAATATGATCAAATTATTTCATATATAAAACTTACACAAAATGTGGGGAATATAAAAATAAAAAATTGACGCTCGTAAGCGAGTATATGATATTTTCAATGCTACAACCTGTTACTATTTCAGTATTTCGTACAAACGTTAGTTGTTTGTTTCCACTTATTTCATATCCATGCCCAGACCAGAAACGCGTGTAAAATAAAAATGATCAACATCAGAAAGAGATCTAAAGTGATAACTAATTTAGTTCTTTTTAGAAAGTACTAGGACTAATTTGCTATTTTTGTAAGTTAGACAAAATTGGTGTAAATGAAATGTAAGAACTAATTCTTGTTCTTCGAAGCGTTTGAGGATTACAAGTTTACAACTCTGCCGTCTTTGGATGATAGCAGTGGAGGCAGTAGATCTGGTCTTATTTGTTTGTGTAAGACAACAAGTACTATCTATTCTTGTTGTAGTGAGATGGATCAATTGGCAGTCATTTCGATTTTCGAGTGAAGACGAGCTGTAAAGCTAGAGTTTACTGGTATCAGTTAGGTACCAGTGGGAAACCAATACTGTTTCAGTACTGTTTTTTTTGTCCTTTTTTTTTGGATTTGAGTTGTTTTGCTACCAGTATCAATTTGAATACCAGTACTTGATATAACTCTATTCTTTTTTTAATTTTAATGAAAAATTGCTGGTTTCTGGCCCTAAAAAAACAATAACAAAAAAAATAAGCGTTTGAAGATTTAACTAAACATGATTTTCCCTTGCTTTTCAATAATACGCACATAACCTGAGCACACGCAGAGATAACTAATAAATAACCAAACTATTTCTTAGAAGGTTAAAATCTAATTAGTTCTTTTTGAGGGCTAGCAAAAACTAGCAATTTTCATTAAAAAAAAAAAGAAAGTTTACAAAAGGAACAAAATTCGGGATATGCAAGATTTCAGATAAACTTTGCTAAATATCAAATTAACATTTAAGTTCGCATGGTTAATTAAAATTAGTTACTGTCTCGAATTTTAAAAAAATAAATAAATGGCCACTAAGATGACATCAGCGACTAGACTACAAATCGTGCACTTGCACCGTGAAAGACAGTTCAAAGTTGGGAAATTGAACTTTTTCTGTGATTTGAATTACTTCAAATTAATCATGTTAAACTTTAATTAACAAACCTGAAGAACACAAAGGGGAGTTCCTTTCTTCAACTACTCTTTGTTGTTTGTATGCCATTGACAATGGATAGGGAATATATAAAATAAAAATTCGCACTCTAATTATGCATAGAATTGGATTCTCATTCTAAAATAAAATTAATAAAGAAACAATGACTGGCCGGGATCCTCTCTAATGCCGTGAAGAAAAAGTGTACATGTTGGAGGCATCCATATCGTCCGATTTAAACAGTATTTTTCTAGATCAAAACTATAAATAGGTGATAGCCCTGACAAGAAAGAGAGAATGCACTTGGTTAGGACTTTAGAATTGAAGCACCTTTTCTCAAACTAGGGGTCAAGCATAAGTTTTGTGTACTTGAATGCGGAGATACCTCCAGAAATCAGCTCTGTTGCTTCAGTAAATACAATTTTTTACCTGTATTTAATTTTCTTTGGGAGTATTTCTTAATTTTTTCCCCCTTTTTTGAAAAGAATGACCCAGCTACCAGTTTTCATCAATTAATTGAAATCAAGTACAAACGCATTAAATTAAAACATGATAACACTAGTACTACTTACCAAATGAGCATCATATCATTTGGCAACCAACCAACTAATACCTAAGCAGAGAGCACCTCCATCCTTGGTACCAGTTTACCAACCAACTAAGTATTTCTCAAATGTCTTTTTTTTTTTTAATAAAAACTTAAGTTATTGTTAACTTATGTTTTTTTTTTTAATAATTCTCAAATGTTTTTTTGATCATTACTTAAGTTATTGTTAACTTATTCAATGACAACAATTTTTTGAAAGCACACTCAAATTCAAGGAACTTAATTAAGCCCTCTTAATTGATACAAGGCCTTGTTTTTTCCTCCTCTTTTTTGAGTCATGTAAAGGAAGTAAGTAATTATAACTCGCTCAATGTCTAAACAGTGAAGTTAAAGTACGGACACAAAATCTGAATAAGATCCATGAAGAGACAACTGTAAGCTATCCCAACATTTCATCAAAGGAAGATTATAACGGCGTTTCTCATTCTGTGTTGTGGGTCCCACACCCGAGAACCGGCATTTACTATCCCGAGGGGCATGAATGGGTGATGGAGGATGTGCCGAATGGAGCCTCTTCTTTTGCTGTGAATTATTGGCTGAGGAGTTCAGAGGTGGAGCATATGTGAGCCTGCAGCACCAAGGTGTGCTAGAGATGATGTCTTTCATCGACCTCTCATAGATTTCTGAAATCATCTGCCTATTTAATTAGATTCTACCTGAGAAAATCTATATATCCATATAAATAAGCGGCCTAGATTGTGGGGGATAGTAATAAAGGCTTAATGTATTTGCAATTGCGTGGCTTTGATGCTTGCAATTGCTTTATATTGTATGTAAAAATAACTTTGCTTGGATTGGTGTTATCCATGGCTCTGTATAAAATGGACCTGATCAGGAGGTTTTTAAATTTTAATTTTAAAGTTTTATCTATGTCAATGTTTGAAACCAAATTCCCCGTAAAAGGGTATGGATAGTCACTAACGGATACAGATTCAAATACAAGTATGAACCACATAAATCAATGAATATTACTAACAAATATGCCATATATAACAAAATTTTAAGACAATTTAGAATCATCACATAAATTTATAAAATTTAAATTAGTATATAAAATACGAGGGTAGAAATTTTGATATTTTTCACTTTCCTACAATAAAAAGATTGTGACAATTGCTTCTATTTCAGATAGTCCGGAATGACTGCATTAAAAACATACAGAACATTATTTACATCTTTATTATGTATAATAAGTTCAATCAATTTTATGATTTTGATAGTTAATATGACGTTAATCTAATTTTATCAACCCTGGACGGAATAGGTATGGATCAAGATGTTATGATTACTAACGAACACTACGACAGAAATGATTTTTGGAAACACTCAATTAGAAACGGTTTTTAATAAATTCGTTTCTAAAAATAGATAGTGGCATTTTCGCAATTGTCAGATGAAATTTTTAAAAACGGTTTTTTATAATAACCGTTTCTAAACTTTTTGCAAAAAAAAAAAATAAATAACTGTTGATTATTAGAAACGGTTTTTACTAAAACCCGTTTCTAAAAATTGGTATTTTTAGAAACGGTTTTTAGTAAAAAACCGTTTCTAATCACCAAACTGATTTCATTTTTTTTGTTTGATGTCACACCCCGACCGACTGGACGTGACATCCCTTCCGCCACGAGAGCGATGAATCGTTCCCATAAGGCTACAGACAGATAGTGTAAATTTTTTTCATTTTATATTCCATTTTCTTGATTTCGGCCCAAGAGCTGCACAACTTAACAGAGAAACTAGATTACCTGGTTTCAAATGAGCAGAACCGTAGCAGTACATTTTAAGCTGGGAATCTCAACTTTCAGTCAAAAGTCATTCGTCAGCTCCTAGAGCTGTAGATCTCTCCATCTCACAACCCTCCTGGAACCCCCAACCATTGAGGCACACATGCAAAACAAATACACGGATGAGAATAAATCTCAGTGCGGGTTTTAGTTCCAGTACGCGGATCTTGGTACGAACCGGTAACGGAATTATTACCCTTTAAATAAATTCTTTTGAGAATCCAGTTCTCTTAATGCACCAAAAATCCTTTTTCACAGGTTTTGTATTGCAGAAAACATTTTGAAATCCGAAATGAATTCCAGTACTGTAATCATCAAGCGAAGCTGTCTAATTTCAGACATATCTTAACATGCCAATATGCAACAGATTCAAATCAAGCATAACTGTTATTATTCTTCAGCATACACTCAAGTTCTTTACGGCCGAACAGAATCAGAAAGAACTCTTCCCATTACTGTAGGTCCAACCCTACAGTCCAGATTCTCAGAGGAAAATCCAGTAATCATAGCGCTAATAATTCGGGCCGGGTAGGTGGATCAGACCCACTCCGATGAGTGATATGATTCAGTTTATTGTTATGCTATGCAGACTGAATAAGAATGGTCCGATTTAATTCAAGTCTGATTCTTCTATCACAAAAGAAGAATAGATAATCAAGTCAGTTTACGGAAACCATTCCAGTCTTTTGATAAGTCTGACGGTTCCAATCAATCAACAAACGGATGTCTATGTCAGACTTATTATATTCCGCTAGTCAAAACGGACAGTTTGATTCAACATGAATTTCATTTATTTAGGGCTTCTATTGTCTATATGCACAAATAGAATGCACCGTCAATGACTGATCAACATGCTATGCAAGAATTTAAAAATACCGAAATCCGTGTTCTAACAAAGAAACCGCGTATCCGCACCTTCAGTCGTTACCCGCTTGCTCCGAATCCGCTCCTGTTCACAGATCAAGTACCGTTAATATTTGTTTAACGGGTTCCTTTAATCTGACGGTAAACCTTAACTAACAAAGTCTGGTAATGTAACGGTAACTAGACTGTTCAGTTTGGTTCCAAGTCCCATATTTATTGTGTGATAATACTTATTTAATTGTATTTAGTTACTTTCCCAATCATCAGAAATAATATTGAGTTACGTTTTCCTAATATCGAAATCAGAATCAGAATCAGAAATCAGAGATAGCAGACAGAAAAATTAGGAAACGTTTAAACTCAATAAAATACATCAGAAATATCAGACAGAAAATATAAATTAGAAATTTATTTATTTTGCGGGATCAGAAAGTCTGAAATAATTGCCACAGTATCTGTCCTTATAAAGATCAGACTCAGAATCATCATTTCCCTAGAAAAGCCGACTATCGATTGTTAGACTAATTACATTGTTTTCAAGTCGTTTAGTCTAACTAATTATCAAGCTCAACAGAAATCTATCATTAGTCCACTTGATTAAGTTCAAATCCGAAAGCTTAGCTATTAAATTCTATAAATTCCAGCTCATAACTCAATTTATTTAGCCCACAATAAATTCCGCATCATTATCAAATTTTACAGCCCACAATAAATTAGCCCAGCCTTCATCTCATTTTTTTTTTTTTAGCCCACAAAAATTTCAACGCAAACCCAATAAGCACAACCCAGTCAGCCCACGGAAAAGTTTAACAGACAACACTATTTATTTCCGAAAATCTCAACTTCAACCCAAATTGTAAGCCCAACAGAACAAGCCCAGAAGGCCCAACGCCATCACACGGCTCAACCCAATCCAACAACCCACGGAATCTTCACTTAAGCCCACAAAATTATTTCTTTAAACAAATACACTCCTGAACTCGCAACAGACACCAGATGCATACCAGATCACATTTTAGTGTACCAAAAACTGGTACAGCACCCTTAACCAACTTAATGCACACTATAATACATGCTATAGGACATAACCATGCATATAAACTTATAGACAATATCAAATTACCTCAACCATATACTGTCTTCAAGAAATCATGCATATGCACACTGAAAATGCATATATGTACCAATGTACCTTAGATAAGACGATTATGCCAGAAATCCAAACATGGAATTAGAGAACAACCTTTCTATGCTCCACATCCCACACTATGATATGCACATGTCTACCCACTGTCCTTTGCACATGGCTTAAAACACAGATTATAACATTGCTTATAACTACATACCATATACATATGCTTATATATAAAAGTATAGATGCTGTCTACACCCAATTATTGTTTAAAAAGGACCACAATGCCCCTCAGACCTGATATGTTCCATTACTATTCTATTGAACTCAGACTCACAGTGTCTAAATGAAATATAACATACACCCTACTATTCATATAATCTAGATATATAGTATACTTATATAAAATATACTCAGAGTATAGAAATAGTGAGCACCTCCAACAATGGCTCATATAACAATTACACAGGAGCTATGCAATAATATTCTTTGATATGAACTTAGGTGCGCCCATAAACCACAAGCTATACATGTATTCTATTCATATACTCGGAATATATTAGTATGAGTTCACTTATATCGTAGTTATATACTTACCCAACACAGTGCATCAACCCTCTTTTATAAACTCAGAATTTAGTTATTCTGGCCCCAAATATCTAAATAAGCTGAAGTATAGTTATACGATATTGTCAACATGAAATCCATATTATCAGATATACCAATCATTGTGCTATCAACCCAAATCAACCACAGTTCACAGGAATTTGCCTAATTAACCAAGTTAGTAACTAAATGCTTTATACACACACAGATACTTGAAACCAATTTCAGAAACAGCTAGTACCGTCAGGTACACACCTAAACACTAACTATACTCTAACATTTTAATAATTAGAGACAAAATCTTATACCTTCCTCTTGATATTTGATGGATCATTCCAAAACTCTGGGAAAAATCAAAGCCAACCCCATAAAGGAACCAATTGAGAACAAGGACAGTTCCTAGCACCAACACACTGTATAGAGATTTCAATATCACTCGTTAAATCAATCTAATTCAATAACAACGGAATTGACACCTAATTAAGATTGAGGAAAGAGGAACATGTATACCTGCTCCAATGCCACGATTTCCCCCTTCTTGCTCTTCCCAATTTTTCCCATGAACCCCGAACCCCTAATTGGTTCCTTTTATACAAAGTTACCTTGATAGCGGCGGGAGAGAAGAGAGGGGATAAGGAGGCAGTGGAGAGGAGTTGATCACGTCGCCAATTGCGGCGTGTAGATGGAGCCAAAGTGCTCGAACAGAGAGAAGGGACCCATCCCCTCGTGCCAGCGACGCAGCCAAGCAGGAGCTGCTTCCTTGCTAGTGGCTAGCCCGAAGGCAACCGCAAACTCGACAAATCACAGAGCGACAGAGAGAGGACTTAAGAATTCGAGAAAACCTAGAAGAAAATCGGAAAGAAAAGAGAAGAGACCAACTCCGCGGAAGAGACGAAGTCTCTCTCTTCCTCCGTATCAATTTTATTAAATGAACCCTTGATCTTCTGTGGCACAAACCACACAGCTCACCAAATAGTGACTAACTGACAATTCCCTTTATAAATTAACTATTTCCTTCTTTAATCAAATCAGATTTATTCAGAAGTCAGATTAAAGTGGCAATTATACAGAAAAATTCCATAAAATACGAGGAACATTTCCATGTCCTCCGATCAGAAATTCCCGCAAGCTTTACTGTTGCAATTATTTCTTTTCTTTAATTTCTTAATCATACCATTTAAATAATTTTATAAAAATTATTTTCAGACACACAGGGACTTGGTTTACCATTCGACAGTCACTAGTGTTACATTCCACCCCCCTTAAAATAATCGTTCAGTCCCCTGAACGATACTTACCCGAGTCACTCAGAATAACGTTCACACACAGTACTTTCAGAAGCCCAAGTGATTTTTTCACTAGAGTGAAAACTCCACAGAACCAATAGCAGAAACATCGTCTTGATTTATAATCATTACCTCTCACATTCAAGAATTTACAATCCAGCCTTCTCTTGAGCTCTTCCTGACACGTCAAATCAGGTTTTACTCAGAAAATCTAAAAAGTCTTATTAATGGCTTGGGAAGCTAGATGCATCGGTGATGATTTATCAAGTAGGTCCAATATGTCATAAACCAAATTGTTCGATTACCATGAGTAGTTTGAATTCCTTTCATATGTAATACTTTGACCAGCACTTGGTTTCCTGGATCATATTGAACATGTCTTTGTTCCCTTTATAAATACCTTTTTATATTGATCATGTGCAGCTTTTAACCGTTTGGAAATGACTCAAATCTTTCCTGCACATTCGAACACCAACTGAGGTCCAGTTTGGGTCCACCACCCTTAAAGTTTCCGTCAAGGTGGAATTTGACAAGTTCCATTACATAAAGCTTCATAAGAAGTAATTTCAATACATGAGTTGTGGTCATCGATAAATTCTGCCCAAGGACGAGGGTTGTATCCCTGATTCATCCAGATGCAAATTCTGAACATGTTTCCAGGAGTCTGCTTGTTTCTTTCAATCAGTTCATTTGTTTGAGGGTGATGAGCATGACGGAAGGTTACTCAGTTTCCCCTAATCTTTTTGAAATTTGTTCCAACTCCAATGTAAATCGGACATTAATGTCAAATATAATTTCCAGAAAATCTCCATGAGACCTGAGTAAGAATCTCATAAATTATTCCGCCAATTCCGGCCTTGTATAATTCATTCTCAATAGATCGAGGTAAGCAATCTGGGTTTAACAACCTGTTATCTTCATAGCGAGTCGTAGTTGCCAAGCGTACAGGGTAATCCTGTAATTCGATCCATAGTTATCAACTAGGATTTATGTTTAGGTCTTCAAGGTGATGGTACAAGTCCAGTTGATTATTATCTATCCGCCTTTACTTGATGACCTTGTTGATAAATGTAGCATCGGTGAATATGGTAGGCTACTTTCCCGATTAATCGAGGCCATAAGCAACTCGATTGTAGATCCTAGTGGATTTTTTTTTTTATTTCTTCAGAATGAATTTAGTAACTGAAATTATGAACTTCTGATAATATTTCCTTATTTTGTTTATAATTATCGAGAAATACACGCCTTTCCTTGAAATCTTCGATTCCCATGTTATCTTATGGAAAATAAAGAATCTGAAATTGTTTTGAGCATATTTCAGATAACTAGTATAGATGACTTCTCTTTTCCGTTTTGCTTCGATCTCTTATGTAGATCCATTTGTAATTCTATGGTGTCCGTTACTATAGTAGTTGTTTTCCATAGATTCAGTAGTTTCGGTTCTACTGGCATATAATTGGATATCCAGGTCTTAATCCTCAGCTAATTTTAACCATCTTCATTGTCGGAGTTTTGTTGTTTCTTTCGAGTGAAAAATATACTCATGTTCTTATGATCCATGTAGATTATACATTTCACTCCAAACTCGACAGTAGGTATTACAAGCGTCAACTCTTAATCATGAGTTGGTAACTTTTCTTCATGTGATCCGGACTGTCGAGATCTAAGAGCAATAATATAATCATCTTGAGTTATGACACAACTCACTCTTAGTTTACAAACATCGTGCAGGCGGTATCGTTTTTCTTCATTATTGGTTTATCCAAGATAAGAACCGAAATTAATCGATCCTTGAATTCTTGCAAAATCCATTCAGAGAGTTCTTTCCACACAGATTAGAGATTCCTTTTGTAATAGTTGTGTATGGGAATTAGCTAACCGAGTGTAGTTGGGAACAAACTGCTTGTAGTTCGGTTAGTCCCGAAACTTCTTACTTCAGTCTTCTTTGTAGGGGGTGCCCATTCCAATTCAACTTTAACCTTGTTTGAATCAATTGCTAAGCCATCTTGTGATATAGTGTGACTGAAGGTTGAGATCAATCCAAAAGTCGTACTTAGAAAATCTGGCATAGGGTTTGTATTCCGGTGATCTTCTCGGTATCCTTCTGAAGAGATCGGCACATTCTTCTAGATTTCAAGAATGAATCGGAATATTATCTATAAGGATTATTTAATTAAAAAACCGTTTCTAATAATCAAACCGATTTCATTTTTTTGTTTGATTTTTAGAAACTGTTTTTTACTAAAAACCGTTTCTAAAAATACTATTGTTAGAAACGGTTTTTAGTAAAAAACAGTTTCTAAAAATCAAACAGATTTTTTTTTTCCAACTTATTAGAAACGGTTTTTTACAAAAAACCGTTTCTAAAAATAAAACGATTTTTTCTTTTTATCTTCATCTTCCCCATTCCCTATATACCTAGCTACCAGCCATTTACGTTAAGTTGTTGCATGAGTTTATTTTTCCACCAAAACCGAGAGTATTTCCAACAATCCAAAACCACTTATTTAAATTAGCTAAAAATTCTGAAAATTTTGGAAAATTGAAAATTAGATAGAGGAAGCAAAGGAGAGCAGATAGAAGTTAAAAAAATTACATTTGAGGTATATTTTTTAATTATTTTATGATTTAATTATTATTTATATTTTAAACTATTTTTTATATTTGTAATTGATATTTTTTATTTTGTATTGATAAATTAGGAAGTGGAAGGGAAGGTGATTCTATTGAAGCAAGAAAATCATCGTTTTCGAGAGAATTTCGGTAATTTTTTATTTTAACCCTCCATAATTTCAATTTCTTAAATTATCAATTTGTAGCATGCATGTTAGTTAATTAATTGTTTGGCATTTGCATTTATTAGATGTATTGTCATATAGGACCAAATTGCCGGAATTTGAACTATTTTAGGTCGTGCCCGTCCGAGATTAATCCACTAGGGATTAATCTCGGATAGTCCCCATTTTTTGGGACTGCTCTTTGGATATTCTGTCTCATTTAGGATAGCGAGCGGTACGCTAGATGCAATCTAGTGTTTGAGAAAAATTCGGCAGCATTTCTCCTTATGTTCCCACGAATGCGTCCGCACGAGCAATCGTGTGTTGGCGTATTCAGGGAACATAAGGGGAAATGCTGCCGAATTTTTCTCAAACACTAGATTGTATCTAGCGTACTGATGTCATTATTATTTGTAGGTATTTGGACCATACTTGGCACTCAAATGATACTCAAACCATTAAAATGCTTGACGATTTATCATGTTTTTCCAGGATTTGGCTATGCCGTCGTTTCTTCTTCCATTTTGCAGGGTTTTAGGTGATATTCGAGTATTTTGATGATTCTCAGCACTTCTACACGCTAGACGACTCATTCCTAGCATGGAGTATGGCTAGACGTCTCATTCCTAGCACATGGCACCTCTGTCCAGCCTCCACTCGGACTGATCGACCCTCTGCTCGACCCGAGTGGATCTCCGTTTGGACTTGGCATGACACAGAGCCACAGCCGCCACCTTTTCTTGACCACTCGGACCGAATGGATCCTCTGCTCGACCCGAGTGCTCCACATGCTCGACCCAAACATTGCTTAAGTCAGCAAGTCTCTCCACATTAGCGTTCGGACCGAGTAGATCCTCTGCTCGGGTCGAACAGTAAGCCGACTTAGCATGTTTTGGCAACTTTTCAAGAAAGGAATGCCATCTTTTGGCAAGATCTGGCCGACCTAGTGCCCTAACTTGCTCCCCAAGTGCCTGAGACGAGTATATAAGGCAGCCTCTTCGACAGAAAGGGGGCTGGACCCTTGGAGACAATTCTCTCACTTGATTTCACCACAAACCCTAGTTCTACCCTTGTTCTTGAGGCGACGGCAGCAGCACGAGTTGAGACACGCACCATCATCTTCCATTGCTAATAGGATTGATTATTCGAGTCTAGAAGGAGTATTTGTTTATTTCTTCTCTTACTTTGATGATTTCTCTTATGGCTTGTATCTTATTATTTCAGCACTTTATTATTGTTGTTTGTGATACTATGTTAGGCTAGTTTTTATGTAGTCTTAGGAGTAGGAAAGTAACTTAAAGTTTGGATGTTATGACTTGATATATTTCGTTATGATATGACTTGTTATTGATCTGTTTTGTATTATTGATTATTGCTTGATTGAATTGCTTGGCTTGATTTGATTATACTTCTAGATATGGCCACATCTAGTTAAGTCTAAAGTTGAATAGGTTAAGTTATTTTGATTGAGAACTTGGAGTAAATCTGTGATCCGAAAGGGGAGATTAGTTAGCATCAAAAGTGCAACGTTTAGATAGGTTCAAAAGATCATCTAAATATTCCTAAGAACACAAACAGATCAGTTAGGTTAATTAATTTCTATACCAAAAGTTGTGAGTTAGTTAATCCTATTAGGGCGAGTTAAGATTGACCAGACCCTTGCCCAACAAGCGAAAGCTGAGGATTAGAAGTTTAGGATCAACAAACAAGCCCTAGATCGAGTTATATAGTAACAAAGTATACAAGTTTGAGCACCTGCACTTACTGTTCGGACCGAGTGAAGTCCTTACTCGGGTCGAACAGGGGGTATTTGCTTGGTTTATTTGTTAAGTTATGAAAGTAACTTGATCGATAACTCCAAGTCCAAACTAAAGTGAAATCCGAGTCCTAAGACGCCCTTCTATTCTGTAGTAAAACCTCAAAAAACTCATTTTTGTTTGTTAATTAATCCTTATAACAAAAGACCCAAAATATCTTTTAGTTAGTTGTTATTGCAATCGCTTTTATCTTGTTATTTAGTTACTGTTTCTTAATCCAAAATTCACTAAAAATCATCTGTCTAGATTTTGAAAACAAATAAGTCTAGTATTCATTAATCCGTCCCTTGGGTTCGACCCTAAAGCTTTACCAACCACGACTAGTGAGGTTAAGTCTTAGGTACAAATTTATTTGATATCTAGGTTTTAAGCCTTCATCAAATTGGCGCCGTTGCCGGGGACGGTGTTGATATTAGATACTTATTTCATTATCAAGAGGCTAGACTTTTCTTTTTATTTAATCTTTTCCCTTCTTCTTTGCTTTCTTTGCAGGACTGGCAGATAGGAGACGCACTCGATCTAGGTCTCAGCCCCCTATTGTCAGAAGATACTTTTTCAGAAACCTGCAAGAGGATCCAGAGACAGCTCCAGATCTCTGCCAGACCCTCTGCTCGATCCGAAGGCACTTCACTCGGACCGAGCGCCCATCTGTTCGACTCGAGCAATAGCTAGAATCTCCTTTGACAAGCTCTGCTCGACCCGAGCAATCCCCAAGTCGACCCGAGCGGCAGTCAGAACTCCCTCGATCAAGTACTGCTCGACTCGACCCATCGACCACTCGGACCGAGCGCCCTTGTACTCGACCCCAGCAGACACCAGTGACAATGGCAGAAGTCCACAATAACCCTGAGTTCGACCTAGCTGCAGAGACAGAGCGCCTCAATGCGCTAAGACTTCAGCTTGAGCAGAGAGAGGCTCAGATCAGACTGCAGAGAGCTCAGCTAGATGATGAACGCCGTCGATGGACCATGGAAGGCGAGAGCGTGGGAGGCAACTCCGACGACGAGGATGTGGTCAACAACCCGGGCCGTACTCTCAATGACTATGGCGCTCCCAAGGCCAAGTATGTCGGAGGCCCGGTGGTCATCCGCGGCATTGAAGCAAACAACATGCAGATCTTGCTCGCCCATGTCACGGCCGTTCAACAAAATCCTTTTCACGGAGAAGACCATGAGGATCCTCATGCCCATTTAAATAATTTTGTTGATTACACTAGATTGATTAAAATGAATGGGGTTCCTCAATCTGCCGTTAGGCTCCTATTGTTTAAATTTACCCTAAAGGACAAAGCCCAAAAATGGTATAAAACACTTAAAAAGGGGTCAATTGATTCATGGGACGAAATGGCACAAACTTTTCTTGATAAGTATTTTCCCGATGATAGAGCTGACCGCATTAGATCTGAATTGCACAACTTTCGCCAAAAGGACAATGAGTCCATGGCCGCGGCTTGGGAACGGTTCCGTGACTTAGAAAACTCTTGCCCACACCACGGGATCCAAGAATGGATGTTATTGAAAAATTTCTATAAGGGATTATATGATAATATTAAGATTAATTTGGATTCTATTTCAGGTGGATGTTTCAAGAGTCTCCATCCGGCCGAAGGAAGGGACAAGCTCGATCAATGTGCGAGACAATATCATTGGATGCCGGTCATTACCAATTCTCGCGGGGCCTATAAGCAAGTTAATGTCATCTCCGCGCCATCCTCCGTAGACGATCGGATCGCCGACCTTGAAGCGGAGTTAGCCGCATGTCAAACAGCCCTCGGCACCCACCTCAACCGCAAGGATTGCGGGTGCTGCGGCGAAGAAGGGCATACCTCTCTTGAATGCCCGCTTGCTAAGCCCGAAAACAACACGGCTCAAGTTAATTCTCTTAATGGCGAGCCTTCTTATTACCCTCGCCATATCTTTAGCCGGAGCTATTCTCTCGACCCGGTGGAACAAGAACAATGGGAGCATAATAACGACCCGGTGTTCAAGGACACCGCCATGGGCTCTACCCGAGATAGACCCTATGTTCCCAAGTACAATTACCGGAATCGGCCTCCGCCGAACTTCACTAGAAACGGGCCGGTCCCGAACAACCCCAATGCCCCCATGAAGTCGGTCTACAACAAGGAAGGGGTACCCAAGGTGGTTCAAGAATTTATGGACCAGCAGGGTCGGTTCAACCAAATGTTTGCCGCGGGATTGGATGAGATGAAAGAGAACCAGAGTGCGTTGCAAAGGATTGAGCGCATGATGGTACAACAATTTGGGCAGGCCGGTGAAGGAAAAGGGAAGCTACCGAGCCAGACAGAAGTGAATCCTAGGGCAGAATGCAAGGCTCTACACACCCTAAGGAGCGGAATGAGATACGAGGACCCACCGATGCCTCAACCGGAGACACAACAGGTCACTGTTCGACCCGAGCGCTCCTCTGCTCGGTCCGAGCAAGACCAATCGCAGGACGACGAACCAGTGCTGGAGCAGATCCTGCCATTCCCTCCGCTCCAGCGACCAGGACAACAAACCAGGCAACCAGCTGACCAGCAGTCCCTGCCTGAAGCAGCAGATCCAGGGAGCACTCGACCCGAGCAGTCCAGCGCTCGACCCGAGCGGCTACCTGATGAGCCCGAGCTGTCACAGCCTCGACCCGAGCAGCAGTCCGATCAGTCCGAAGGGAGCAGCGCTCGACCCAATCAACTAGGCGTTCGACCCGAGCGCTCCTCTGTTCGGTCCGAACGACTCAGCAAGGAGACAGCCCAAGGTAAGGGGAAGGCACAGGCCGCCCAACCAAGCAGCTATCAACCGCCAGTGCCCTTCCCGCAAAGGCTCGCCAAATCCAGAGAGGATGCACGTTTTCTAGCTTTTTGGGAAATCCTTAAACAATTAAGGATAACAATTCCTTTTACCGATGTAGTAGCTCAAGTTCCAATTTATGCTAAATTTCTTAAAGAGTTATGTACAGGAAAGAGGCCCTTGGAGGATTTGAAGACGGTTGCCCTCTCCCGAGAGAGCAGCGAAGCTTTGAAGAGCATAATGCCTCCCAAGCTAGAAGACCCGGGCCGATTCGCTCTTCCATGCATCATCGGCAAGGCGGTGATTAAGCAAGCCCTATGCGACATGGGGGCGAGTGTTAGTCTCATGCCAAAGTCGGTGTACGACCGGGTCGGGTATGAAGGCCTTCTTCCCACACCCATTACCTTAAAGCTTGCCGACTCATCCGTCCGGCTGCCGTTGGGTATTTTGAAAGACGTCCCCGTCCAGGTTGGCCATTTCTTTGTGCCAGGGGACTTTGTGGTGATGGATATGGAAGAGGATCTTGAGGTGCCCATCATTCTAGGGCGACCTTTCTTGCGAACAGCGGGTGTCCTCATGGATGCCCGAGACGGGACAATTTTGGTCAGAGTTGGGGGGGAGCAGCTCCTATTTTCAATTGAGCACGCTATGAGATGTCCAGACCCCCACCCCGCTTTTTCATGTTTTATGGTCCAAGGGATTGAGCCCGAAATTGAAGAAACGCTTGAGGACCAATATCTGAGCGCTCTGATCAACTACCAAAGCTTCCTTTATGACATTCAAGAGGCTATTGGGGTAGAGGAATCCATACGAGAGCTGACTGGAGGTCAAGATGAAGAAACAGGCCTCTGCTCGGGTTGGGCAGACGACTGCTCGGACCGAACGCCAGTCCAGACAGCAGGACATGAAGCCTTCGAGCCATTGTTCGACCCAAGCGACCCACGTTCAACCCGAATGGTAGTTCACTCGGCCCGAGCAGGGTCCCCTGACAACAATCTTGGGCCACTCGACTGCCCACTCGACAATGCTGTGGAGCATTCGACCCGAGCAGATGTGTGCTCGGTCCGGACAGAGCCACCCAAGGTCGAACTTAAAGCTCTTCCGGCGTCGCTCAGGTATGAATATCTTGGCCCTGATCAAACATACCCTGTTATTATTAACTCAGAACTGGACGCAGGGCAAACAGAGAAGCTATTGGTAGAGCTGAGGAAGCATAAGGGGGCTATTGGCTACTCGATCGAGGATCTCAAAGGCATGGACCCCTCATTTTGCACACACAAGATCTTGCTAGAAGATGACCACAAGCCATCAAGGGAAGCACAAAGGAGACTCAACCCCAACTTGAAGGAAGTGGTCAGAAAAGAGGTGCAAAAGCTTCACGATGCGGGAATCATCTACGCAATCTCTGATAGCAAGTGGGTGAGTCCGGTGCACGTGGTGCCTAAGAAGGGAGGCACAACAGTGGTCAAAAACGACAAAGACGAGCTGATCCAAACAAGAATGGTGACGGGATGGAGGATGTGCATCGATTACCGCAAGCTCAATGCGGCAACTCGCAAAGATCACTTTCCCTTACCTTTTGTTGATCAATTATTAGAAAGACTTGCCAATCACTCGTACTTTTGTTATTTAGATGGTTATTCCGGTTTCTTCCAAATACCAATCCATCCTAATGACCAAGAAAAGACCACTTTTACTTGTCCATACGGTACTTTTGCCTATAGGAGAATGCCCTTTGGTCTTTGCAATGCGCCTGCAACCTTCCAACGTGCCATGATGTCTATTTTTTCGGACTTTATTGAAAAAGAAATGGAAGTTTTTATGGACGATTTCTCGGTTTATGGTACTTGCTTTGATTCTTGTCTTGCTAACCTTTCTAAAATCTTGCAGCGATGCAAAGAGGTTAACTTGGTGTTGAATTGGGAGAAGTGTCATTTTATGGTGCAAAAGGGCGTTGTGCTAGGCCATGTGATCACATCCAACGGGATAGAAGTGGACAAGGCCAAAATTGAGGTGATAGAGAAGCTTGGCGTTCCCAAAAGCGTCAAGGATGTCCGGAGCTTCCTAGGACATGCCGGATTTTACCGCCGATTCATTAAAGACTTCTCTAAAATTGCAAAACCTTTAAGCAATCTTTTGATTAAAGATAATGATTTTGTTATTGACGAAGATTGTTTGATTGCATTTAACAGGTTGAAGGAAGCATTGATCTCGGCACCAATCTTGCAACCACCGGATTGGTCTCAACCCTTCGAGCTCATGTGTGATGCAAGCGACTTTGCCATCGGAGCGGTGCTTGGGCAGCGCAAAGATAAGAAGCCGGTTGCTATCTACTACGCTAGCAAGGTGTTGGACCCCGCTCAAATCAACTACACGACCACCGAGAAAGAGCTTTTGGCAATTGTGTTTGCACTTGACAAGTCTAGGTCCTACTTGGTGGGGTCTAAGGTGATCGTGTATACGGATCATGCGGCAATCCGATATCTCCTTAGCAAGAAGGACGCCAAGCCACGTTTAATCAGATGGGTCCTTCTCCTCCAAGAATTTGATTTGGAGATTAAGGACAAGAAGGGTACAGAGAATTCAGTGGCTGATCACCTGTCTAGGCTGCACTGGGAGGAGGAGGAGAGCACAAAAATACCCATCAATGACTCCTTCCCAGACGAACACCTGATGAGTCTGAGTCACTGCTCGACCCGATCGGACGTTCACTCGGACCGAGCGCTAGGCCCTGCAGAGCTGTCGACCGTTCTCTCGGACCCCTCGGAGTCCCATTCGGACCTCTCTTCGGCCCTATCGACCTTGCACTCGACCCGAGCGCCCATCTACTCGGACCGAACAGACCTGACAGACGAAGATTGGGCCCAACTAGCAATGCACATTCTCTCAGTCGAGGGGCATTCGGACCGTGCAGACCACCGTTCGACCCGAGCAGAAGCTCAGCAGATCAAAAACAAGCAGCCATGGTATGCCGACCTGGCTAACTACCTGGCCAGTGCGGTGCTTCCTCCTGAAATGACTTGGCAAGAGAGGAAGAAGTTGAAAACTGATGCCAAGTATTACTTTTGGGACGAGCCTTACATTTTCAAGATTGGGATTGATGACATCTATAGGCGTTGCGTACCTTATGAAGAGGTTAGGCCAATTCTCTCTAGCTGCCACTCCTCCGCTTATGGCGGGCATGCTTCATTCTCCAAGACGGCAGCTAAGGTTCTCCAATCAGGTTTCTTTTGGCCCTCTCTCTTTAAAGACGCTCGTTCTTTTGTTCTTTCTTGTGATCAATGTCAAAGGACGGGTAACATCACAAAAAGAAATGAAATGGCCCTCAACCCGATCCTTGAAGTGGAGATATTTGATGTTTGGGGAGTAGATTACATGGGCCCGTTCCCGAGCTCTCATGGTTACCAATACATCTTGGTTGCGGTGGACTATGTATCTAAGTGGGTCGAAGCCATCCCTTACAAAGCCGCTGACTCAAGTTCGGTTATCAAGTTGTTCTCCAAGATAATTTTCCCCCGCTTTGGTGTTCCAAGAGCGGTGATTAGTGATGGGGGAAAACACTTTATCAACCGGTATTTTGAGGGGCTATTGAAGAAGCATGGGGTCACACATAAGGTTGCCACGCCTTATCACCCGCAAACAAGCGGGCAAGTGGAGGTGTCTAATCGGGAAATAAAGAGCATTCTAGAGAAGACGGTGGCTAGGACCCGCAAGGATTGGGCCAACAAGCTTGATGATGCACTATGGGCCTACCGCACCGCCTTCAAGACTCCCATTGGCATGAGCCCTTTCAAGCTTGTGTATGGAAAGCCATGTCACCTCCCGGTCGAAATCGAGCACAAGGCGTATTGGGCAACCCGCGTGATCAACATGGACTTGCAAAAAGCCGGTGAAAAGCGCATTCTTGACTTGCATGAGTTGGATGAGGTACGCTTGAACTCCTATGAAAATGCTAAACTTTACAAAGAGAAAACAAAATTTGTGCATGATAGGCATATTTCAAGAAGAGAGTTCAAGGAGGGCGATCTTGTGCTTCTTTTCAACTCAAGGCTCAAACTTTTCCCGGGCAAGTTGAAGTCTAGATGGTCGGGCCCGTTCCGCGTAGTGAAGGTCTATCCTTTTGGCGCCGTTGATATTTGTGACAAGAATTCGGAGCCATTCAAGGTGAACGGGCAGCGTCTCAAGCACTACATTGCTAGCGAGAATCAAGAGCAACTTCATGCCATCTCGCTCTCCGATCCCGACCAAGCCGAATAGAGCAAAACGGTCAAGCTAGAGACCATATAAACAAGCGCTTCTTGGGAGGCAACCCAAGGATCTTTCATTCCCTACCTTATTTAATTCTTAGTTTATTTTTTTCAGTCAAAAATAATAAAAATTATAAAAAAAAAAATTATAAAATGAAAATAAAAAAATATACTTGATGATGATGTGTTCTATGAGACTTGATTTGATAAGGATCTCTGTTTGTTTACTTGTGTGCCTTGTAGGATCAAAAGCAGATTAAAGTTGCTCGTGCTAGAGCACCAAGGGTTAGAGAACCCATGCACGACCTCATACGAGCAGCAGAAAATTTGGATCAAGGCAGCGAGACGGGCCAATCCTGGAGACACTGCGGGGGCTTGAGAGAGAGTCGCTTGCATTATGGCAAGGAGGTACTCACTGGTCGACTCGAGCAGCGTACCACTCGATCCGAGTGGTCAGGACAAGTTTGGGGGAATTGGCATCAAGGTATTCGACCCTGGCGGTGAATCATTCGACCCGAACGAAGATACTACTCGACCCGAGTGCGTCACATGACAATGTGGAGCCCACCTGCAAAGCGCTCGACCCGAGTACTCCTCCACTCGACCCGAGTGAGGAACTCTTCGACCCGGAGAGACCCTCTGATAGCATGGGACCCACCTGCAAGTTATTCGACCTGAGCACAGTTCTACTCGCTCCGAGTAAATTTAGTCTGACACCGTGGGACCCCTGTGCAGGTCACTCGGTCCGATTGGGGCTTTGCTCGACCCGAGCAATGGAGAACTGGAGGCGTTCTGGACTGGAGGAGTTCGAATTCCCTAAGTAACCGTTGGATAATAACTCTCCTCCTACAGTCGCGCCTTCCCACTCGCACCCCTCCATTATTGCGCGAGTTTCTCCTCTCCAAACCGAGCATCCCTCTTAAAACTCAATCTCTCTCATTTCTAACTCATTTCCACATATCTAAAGTGTCCCTAGCTCTCCTCTCCACTCTCTCTCTCTTTCTACTCACAGGACCTTGATCAAACCCTTCTCCATCGCACACAAATTGAAGCACGAGGCCCAAGGCACCCCTAGCACTCGGCGACAGAGCCATCCCTTCTCCGATTTCTTCTCGCCAGAGGGATCTCCATTACCCTCTGGCCATCTGGGTGGTCTTCTCTCCATCGATTGCGTGGCACATCACAACCCGATCCCACACACTCCTCTCGGTTTGCATAACGGGGCACTTCACAACCTCTCATCTTCTCTCAAGAGTACTGGAAGTCTCTCACTGCCTCACATCTCTCTCTTAAGGCCCTAGTCGACAGCCTTCTCTGCCATTGGAGTCCTCTCGCCGCTACCCACCACTCACGACAGTGCAAACCGTTGGTACCAAGTCTCTCTCCCTTTTCTCTCATTATTTAGTCATTCCTGGTAGTTTTAATCAACTTTGTGAGTGCATGCAAGTGATAGTACCAGTGATTTGAGGACTGTACCAAGCTTTTACCAGTAAACCAGGGTCCAGCACAGTACTAGGGCACATTTTGCCAGAACAGAGGTACTGTTCGACCCGAGCACCAGACTTACTCGACCCGAGCAACCTCAGAACTTAGCGAAAAATTAGCCAATTCCCTTGTTCGGTCCGAGCATCCACTGTTGCTTGACCCGGACAGACCCAGTGCACAGCCAAAACCTCAGTCTGCTCGACCCGATCGTTCTTTTGTTCGGCCCGAGCACTACTTTTGTTCGATCCGGGCAGACCCTGTAACAACTGTTACTCAGCCATCTGAGGAGCACTCGACCCGAGTAATCTCTCCACTCGACTTGGACAGAGGCTATGTCTGACAGACAGACGAGATCAGGCAAAGGGAAGGACGTGGCTGGCAGTTCTTCTCAGCCCCAACAGCAGGGGGCCAGGACAATGGACCCTAATCTGAGTCCTGAGTGGCAAAGGAACCCAGAAGCTGCCCAATATGAGAAAGACGCTCATTTTCTCATGCCCTACGACTACATGTTCAAGAATTACATGAAGATCCGGCGTCGGCCCCTTGAGCACACACGTTTCATGGATATGCCCACCCTAGAGAAGTTTGGGGTCGCCGAGCAGTTCTTGGAGATCAGTGCGGCAGCCGGTATCACCCCCGCCTTTTGGTCCCTCCACGACATCACTTTTCGGGTATACACCCAAGAGTTCCTCTCCTCCCTCAAGCTTCTTGAGAGGGATGGGAGGGAGTATATCTTCTTCCGGATGCAAAATAGGGGACTCCGGATTCCACTTGATGAGTTGGCCCCCGTCTTTGGTCTTGCGGCTGGGGGTATCACTGAGTTCTTTTGGAAAAGGAATCCGGATGACAACGTTACAAGAGAGACGGTCTGGACAGCACTATGCGGAGGCTATTGCAAGTACCAATCCCGCCTTGTGCAACACCCGGTCCTTAGAATCCTTCTCCGGGGCATAGCGGGCACGATTTTTGCTCGAGGAGAGACGGTTAACATCACAAATGCTAAGGAGACGGCCTTCCTTTGGCACTTGCTCCAGCCACAACCCGAGAAGATCGATGTGGTGAAGGTGATGATTGAGCATTGGATTGCTCAAAGAGATATGGTGGGCGCAACAGGGAGCATCACGATGGGGGCCTTCGTCACCATCCTTGCCAAGCATTTGAAGGTCCCCGTCCCGGCCAAGAGCAATGCCACCGGGTTCTCCCGGTATGATGACGAGCGCTTCCGTGGGGCCCATTTCATCAAGATAGTGCATAGCGGGGCCGACATTGAAGGCAAGTACTTATGGCTGCGGGAAAAAGGCAGCAACTTCTTCTTGCCCTACCCTCATAAGGTAGATGTCTCTAACCCCGCTACTTGGGTCATTCCTCATGACTATGTGACCCCAGGTAGGGATGTTGCGGTCCAGCAGCCGCTGCCCATTCCGGCACACATGCCGGTCCAGATGGAGGTGGACCCACCCCAGCCACCGCCGCACTACGAGGCCCCACCACACTTCGAGGCTCCACAGCCCGAGGCAGCCCGTCACATGGGAGGAGATGACATGGCCGGAGCGCCATCTTGGGCCCGCACACTTTGGGACATGATGACGGGCCTTACTACCCTCACCACCGAGACGAGGGATGAAGTGCGGCGCAACACCGACACACAAGTTGCCCATGGCCATCAGTTGGGCCAACTCACAGCCGAAGTGCAGCAATATGGGCAGCGCTTGAAGCGGGTGGAGCGCTTTGTGGATGACTACGAGCTTGCCCAACAGCTCGGCTACTGGCCGGGTGGATATGAGGACCCCAACCTGTCCTATGAAGAGAATGAGGAGCAAGGGGAGTCCTATGGCGCCTACCGGTGGCAAGAGAACCCGCTGCCCACTCCGACTGGCCCCCATCCATGGCAAGAGGCCCCTCCATCGGCCCAACCAGCGCTCTCCGACCCTTCCTTCTACCCACACCTCGCCAACCAACCAGTGGTGCCCACCCAGCATGGAGAGGATCTCTACCTCGGCCTATTTCCCACCTATGATGCCGAGATGCAATACAACACGCCTAGCAGCTCCTCCGGGGGCTCAACTTCTCACCAATAAGCTTGTAAGTTCCCTATTTTCTCCTATTTAATTTTTCTGAGAATTACATGCTCTGGGACATAGCATAATTCAAGTTGGGGGGGGGGGTACATAGGAGAAAATCAAAATTTGGAATGAAATGAGTTGAAATTTTGGTAGTTTTGTCATTTTTCAGAGTCTCTGTTCGACCCGAGCGGACCCTTTGCTCGGGTCGAGCACACACTTTAGTTGTCATTATCTAGCAATAGGCTTTTCACTACCGCTCGGATCGAATATCACTCCCATTCAACCCGAGCGCACAACTGATCAACTCGAACACGGCTTAGACTAGTCTTCTCTCTCTTATCTCTTCGTTCGGGTCGAGTGACTCACTGTTCGGTCCGAGCAGTGAGTCTGTTTTTGAGAATTTCGTCAAGTATTGACAAGAAATTGAATGAATATGTCTAGGAATTTGATTTTTGACTTTACCTCACCTGATTTCACACAGTTTTAAAGGATTTTCAGCTGTTAAAAATTTTCCACTAAGCATTAGACTTCTCAGCCTTCTCTTAATTAATTCTTGCACCAATAGACCGAAGTTGGGTCTCTTTAAAAAGATAGAACTCGCATTTTGGATGCTTAAATTTGTTAAATCACTTTTAGTCAACTCTCACAAGTTTTAATCGAGTGAACTGATTTGTAACTTAAAGTTTTTTTTGTTAAAAGGTCTTGTATCAATCTTGGAACGCATAAAATGAATCTAGACTTGGTTTTAATCGCTTGAATCACCAACAAGCAAGCTTAATCGGACAAATTAAATAGTTGTGAGCATGAGGGTGCGAAAGGACTTCAATAAAATCGAATCAAATCAAGACATGATAACAGAGTCACTAGGAGCCCTGGCCCAAGTGTACCGTGGCCTTGGTCGTGTGATTACCTATTTGATCTTCCACAAAAAAATTGGAGAAAGGATTACGGAAATTGCTAGGAGCCCTGGCCCAAGTGTACCGTGGCCTTGGTCGTGTAATTATCTGTTTGATCTCCTCAGCATGACACTCAATGTAAGTCCTAATAGCATAAAACCCTAAGTGATGTAATTCACCACAACTCGACTTGAACAAATCAAATTGGTGAAATAATTCGTTGAGTTAGATTCATTATATATTTTCCAACTTGATAAAATTTCTTTTGCAAAATTTTTAAGTTATAGAAAAGAACGGATGATTGAAATTGAGATTGCAAGTGAATTAGTGAAGTGAGGCTAGAGTTCTTGGACTTTAAAGAGGTTTAATTAGGGCTAAGAGAGGTAATTCTTGATTAAGGGGACGCTAGAGTTTATGCTTATTGGAAATTTGATAATAGCAATTTGATTGAAGTATGGAACTAGACATAGACATTTGATTTCTTGACCTTCATTGATTGAGTATTTATTCTTCATTGTAAGTCTAAGTATAGTCCAAAATTCTAAGCTTAGAGCGTTGCTTGGGGACAAGCAAAGTTTAAGTTTGGGGGGATTTGATGTCATTATTATTTGTAGGTATTTGGACCATACTTGGCACTCAAATGATACTCAAACCATTAAAATGCTTGACGATTTATCATGTTTTTCCAGGATTTGGCTATGCCGTCGTTTCTTCTTCCATTTTGCAGGGTTTTAGGTGATATTCGAGTATTTTGATGATTCTCAGCACTTCTACACGCTAGACGACTCATTCCTAGCATGGAGTATGGCTAGACGTCTCATTCCTAGCACATGGCACCTCTGTCCAGCCTCCACTCGGACTGATCGACCCTCTGCTCGACCCGAGTGGATCTCCGTTTGGACTTGGCATGACACAGAGCCACAGCCGCCACCTTTTCTTGACCACTCGGACCGAATGGATCCTCTGCTCGACCCGAGTGCTCCACATGCTCGACCCAAACATTGCTTAAGTCAGCAAGTCTCTCCACATTAGCGTTCGGACCGAGTAGATCCTCTGCTCGGGTCGAACAGTAAGCCGACTTAGCATGTTTTGGCAACTTTTCAAGAAAGGAATGCCATCTTTTGGCAAGATCTGGCCGACCTAGTGCCCTAACTTGCTCCCCAAGTGCCTGAGACGAGTATATAAGGCAGCCTCTTCGACAGAAAGGGGGCTGGACCCTTGGAGACAATTCTCTCACTTGATTTCACCACAAACCCTAGTTCTACCCTTGTTCTTGAGGCGACGGCAGCAGCACGAGTTGAGACACGCACCATCATCTTCCATTGCTAATAGGATTGATTATTCGAGTCTAGAAGGAGTATTTGTTTATTTCTTCTCTTACTTTGATGATTTCTCTTATGGCTTGTATCTTATTATTTCAGCACTTTATTATTGTTGTTTGTGATACTATGTTAGGCTAGTTTTTATGTAGTCTTAGGAGTAGGAAAGTAACTTAAAGTTTGGATGTTATGACTTGATATATTTCGTTATGATATGACTTGTTATTGATCTGTTTTGTATTATTGATTATTGCTTGATTAAATTGCTTGGCTTGATTTGATTATACTTCTAGATATGGCCACATCTAGTTAAGTCTAAAGTTGAATAGGTTAAGTTATTTTGATTGAGAACTTGGAGTAAATCTGTGATCCGAAAGGGGAGATTAGTTAGCATCAAAAGTGCAACGTTTAGATAGGTTCAAAAGATCATCTAAATATTCCTAAGAACACAAACAGATCAGTTAGGTTAATTAATTTCTATACCAAAAGTTGTGAGTTAGTTAATCCTATTAGGGCGAGTTAAGATTGACCAGACCCTTGCCCAACAAGCGAAAGCTGAGGATTAGAAGTTTAGGATCAACAAACAAGCCCTAGATCGAGTTATAGAGTAACAAAGTATACAAGTTTGAGCACCTGCACTTACTGTTCGGACCGAGTGAAGTCCTTACTCGGGTCGAACAGGGGGTATTTGCTTGGTTTATTTGTTAAGTTATGAAAGTAACTTGATCGATAACTCCAAGTCCAAACTAAAGTGAAATCCGAGTCCTAAGACGCCCTTCTATTCTGTAGTAAAACCTCAAAAAACTCATTTTTGTTTGTTAATTAATCCTTATAACAAAAGACCCAAAATATCTTTTAGTTAGTTGTTATTGCAATCGCTTTTATCTTGTTATTTAGTTACTGTTTCTTAATCCAAAATTCACTAAAAATCATCTGTCTAGATTTTGAAAACAAATAAGTCTAGTATTCATTAATCCGTCCCTTGGGTTCGACCCTAAAGCTTTACCAACCACGACTAGTGAGGTTAAGTCTTAGGTACAAATTTATTTGATATCTAGGTTTTAAGCCTTCATCACGTACGCTCGCTAATGAGACAGAGTATCCAAAGAGTGGGTTAGGATGGTAACCGGCCCGAAAACTTGATGTGATAAATTGAACCTAATAACATTAAACCCTGACTTTTGGATATATATTGTGATCTTCACAGATGGATCAGAGGGAGATGTACATGTTTAGTTCACGGATATCGGATGATTTTCGTCAAGTTCTTGAAGAGTTCATAGAATGTGCTGAAGAACATCGGAAGTTAACTGGAAAACCCAGAATTCTATGTCCTTGTAAGCGGTGTGTTAACTTGCAAAGACATGATACTAAAATTGTCAGATCTCATTTGATTGAGCGTGGATGGATGACAACACCTAAATACCTACGGTGGATTTATCATGGGGAAAAGTTAGAAGATCGTGATGATGTTAGGAAAAACATTCATTCATCCGATTCGGAGAATAGTGTAGAGAATGTATTTGTGGGTGATGATGTATTTGTGGGTGAAAATATAGAAAATAGAGAAAATGTAAGTCAACATCAATGTGATGATGATAATATAGAAAATGATTTGGATGAATTGATGAATGAAATACCAGATGGTTTTATTGATGATCAAGTTCATGATATTTTTCAAGAGTTTGATGAAAATTGTAATGCACCTTTATATCCCGGTTGTGATAAGGATAAATTCTCAAAAATTAAAACCGTTTTTAAACTGTATAACTTAAAAGCTAAGAATAATTGGAGCAATAAAAGTTTCACATCTTTGCTCGGTCTTTTAAGAGAAATGTTTCCAGCAGAAAATACATTGCCGGATACATGTTATAAGGCTAAGAAATTACTATGTCCTCTGAATTTGGGAATAAATAAGATTTCAGCATGTCCGAATGATTGCATACTATTTCGGAACGAGTACGAGAATCTTCATAAATGTCCAATTTGCAATGCATCACGGTACAGACTAAGGGACGATGATTTAGAGGATGACGAAGAGAGTTGTACAAAGAGGCCAGCTGCGAAAACAATATGGTATCTGCCTATAATACCAAGGTTCGAGCGTCTTTTCGGTAGTTCAAGAGATGCTAAACTACTGAGGTGGCATGCCGAAGGAAGAAAGAAAGATACAATGATCAGACATCCCGCGGACTCGACCCAGTGGAAGAATATAGACAGTTATTTTTCGGATTTCGGCAATGAATCTAGGAATTTGAGATTAGGACTATGCACGGATGGGATGAAAATCCTTACGGTCTCTGTAACATTTTTGGAAAAGTAAAAATGTTTTAACCAAAATAAAACTAGTATAAAAATATATTGTTACGTATAGCAATAGAATAAATAAATAAATCATAAAATTAAGAGGTACTAAAGAAATAAATCAGTTACAATAGTAAAATCAAATCGAAATCGAGGAATTTTATTTTATGTAGCATCAATAATAATTATATAATATTTAGCAATAATTAAAAGCTTAGGTGATATTAAATTATAATATCGGATTAATTGGATTTCAATGAAAATAATTATGATTAATAAACTATATGAGTTGCAGCATCTTCAATTTAATCAAACAAAACTACTCATCAAGTTAATACATAATAATTAGTAAATTGATTGATTAATGATACAATAAAATAATGAAATAAATTATATACAACCAATTCTTTTAGGTGGCAGCACCAAAGGCCACATGTTTTTGCCACAGAAAATCTTAAGGGCTAAAATGAGGATAAAACTTGTTTCTCTCTCTTTCCCCTTCATCCTCATCCGATACGCCCTCTTTTTCCCCCTTCTTCGTTCCATCCGAGGGCTCTCTCTCTCTCGTTCAAAGAAAAAAAAATTTGGAGGAAAAAGGAAAAAAATTAGTAATTGGAGTTGCTCTCTCTCTCTATTTTCGTTCTTCCTTGTTGGTGTGTTGATGAGTGGGAGCCGACTGGTTAATCTCGAATTGGAAGCTTGAAATTTCGATTTGTGGAAGTCAATAGGGAAAAATCACAGAGGAAGAAGGTAAAAAGCTACCTCTTTTATTCAATTTTGTTGTTGGTTTGGGATTTGACCGAAATTGGAAGCTAGGGTTGAGTTGTATCTCGGGTTTAACCTTGGTGGTTGTAATCGATGATTTGGTTCTACTATTGTGAGTAAATGAATTTATTAGATGATAGAATAAATGGAAGTTGTTGAAATTTTGCTTGAGGTCTGATGATTTGCTAATTTTGTGTTATTTTCGGATTTTGTGGATGGAAATCATGAAAACTAGAGTTATAACCTCGATTGGACTTCTAACTATGCTATAGAAACAATATCTGATGTTGTTTGAGGACTGTTTCAGCCTCTAGTACGAAGATCGTACCGCTGGTACGCTTACAGCGCCTCTGTTGAGTGACAGGGGCTGGTTTGCGAATAATTTTTAGGCTAAGGACCTGTTTGTAAAGAATAAGGGGCTTCTCTGTGAATGAAAAGGACTGAAATAAAAATTTGATGGACTTGTTTATAAAAGAAATAAGTCTATGGGGCCTGGTTGTAAAGTGTAGAGAATATTGGGTCGGATTTGAACCCATCCTTATCGGATCCTGTCGGATCCAGTGCGGACCCGTTTGGCTGGTTCAAGTCAACTGGTCAGGTTGACTTGACTAAACCGTTTAGCAATATTGGGCCTTGGACTTCATATTTATTGTGGCTCTGGGCCTTTGTTTGCCGTGGGAAAGAAAAAAAAAATGGGCTTTGAGCCCAAGCGGATAGTTTAGCTGTGGAATTTAATTGTTGGACTTAAGCCCAATTGGCGATTTGTTTTTGGATTTTTGTCGAGGCCGAGAGTTTTGGACATTTATTTGCTTGGGACCTAAATTTAAACTTAATCCAAAGATTAAATAAATAAGTGTAGGCTAATTAAAATAACTAATAGGTGGGACCATTAGAAATAATTGGACACCCCTTTAGTTAAGTCGGATTCCAGATTTCGGGAGATGATGATCGTAGTCTGAACAATTAAGAACAGATACGATGAAAAATAGACTCTCTGATCCCAAATAAAATAAAATAAATCGTTTTATGATTTTCTGAGTTTATTTTTGATTTTTTTAATTTCTAACTTTAAATTTCGAATTCCGATTTTTGAATTGACCTTTGATATTAAATGAATAACTAACTAAGAAATAAATAATTGACTAAGCAGTGAATAATTAATAACATAAGTATTAAACGATTTAATAATTAAACTTTAAATAGCAAAATAAAGATAAATATTATGAAATTGAAAATAATTAACTAAGATAATAATAATAAAATAATTATAAGAAATAAGATAAATAATAAATTAATAAAAACCAACAAAGCAGATACTCGAAAACAAACTTAAATAACAAACAATAAAATCAGAATCAAATTATAAACACATAAATTAAAAGAGACATAACAATATAATCTAAAATGAAATAATAAACCGAAAACACAAGCAATTACCAGAATTAGCTGAATAGAGGTCAGTCTGGTACCGTAAGCCGGACCTTTTAGGTTTAAGCTTCCAGTCAGGTCAAGTCTAGTACTGTTTGGTCAGATCTTGATAATTTTTGACCTACCTTACAGGCAGCTGGATGGAGACTGATCTCGATCAAACGACAGGTGCGGATACGTGGATTTTTATAGAAATCCGGTCTCGGTAACTTTAAATTTATATGCATAGCATGTTGATAAATTCGTTAAATGCATTATGAATTGGTCATATTAGTTTATATGAACAGATAATTACAACTCATGTTGATTGATCTCCTTTGTTTAATTTGATATGAGAAATCAAGCAAGTTTGCATATTCATTTGTTATGATGAACTGAATTGTGCCAGTTCATCCTAATCTTGCTTGATAATCTGAAATATGGAAATGTGATAGTATGTAAATGATTGTGGAAATTGTGATATGATATGAATGTGATTTGACACGGATATCAAAGCACCACTCCCCGAAGTCGGCTGATCGCCGGCTTCGGCCTGTTCGATAGCGCTATACGGATAGTGAACTTCCTTTTGCCACCTAGACCAAGGGTTAAGCCCTTTTGCCGGCTAGGTAAGGGAGGGGTTACCCTTTTGCCGCCCAACCGGTTGGGCAAGGGAACCTGAGTGAGTATTTGAGACGTACTGGTATTCCCTCTTGCCACCTGGTCTAGGGATACGTCCCTTTTGCTGACCAGGTAAGGGAAAGAAAGAAAGAAAGAAAGAAAAAAAAAAAAGAAAGGAATGAAAAGTTCGGAATGTGATGTTTATCTGTGTTATGCTCTGAGACAGGTCTTTGCTTTATGTTTTATTCACGATTGTTTATATGCATGTTATAATTCATGTGATTTAACTGAATGTATTTCCGTTACGCTGCACAAAGTACAGTATTGTTAAGATTGCATTGCACCGTTTTAAAGTATTTTAGTTATATTTCTTAATGATTTATGTTATTCAATTTAAGTTTTAATATTCATGTTGATTTTTACGGGTGTTACTTTAGACCTAGATTTCAACCAGAAATTCACGTCTGGAACTAAAACCCGCACTGAGAATTTATTCTCACTCCGTTTTTGTTTACATGTTTCCTCGGTGGTTGGGGGTCCCAGATGACATACAGATGATGCAGGAGATCAATGCTGATGGCTACTGATGATTCCTGCATGTGCATAAAGACGTTTGTGCCCAATCTAAACACCAACGTACCATGTACCAGATTTAGTTTAGATGGTTTACCTGTGATATAAATGTTTAGGGTGAACTTTTGAATATATACCAGTTAGGTCTTTTCTTGATGTTAATATTTGAATTAGACTTTAAACTTGTAAATGAACCTCAAACTTATAAATCAAATAATTGGTTCGTATTGTACCTTAGGTTTAATATGTATAATATGTTAAGCAGTTAAGAATACATGTGTGTATTCATCTTTTACTTTATTTCTTTTCTTTGTACCATAAACGGATAATATTCATTATATTATCTGTTGGAAAAAAAAAAAAACGGTCATAAGTCAGGTTAAGCCTTACGAGAGTACAATTATTTGTACTTTCGTGGCGGGATTGTTACATCCTATGTGTCGGTATGTGACAGTCTTTTGTGGTATCAGAGCTTTAGGTGAGTATGGTGTAAGCCTTAACCAGTCTTGCCAAAGTGTGGGTAGAAGTCGGGCTAGGGCGACTTATTTCAGTTTCTGCATTCGACTAGGCATGCATGCATCCAAATTATTTGTCTATATCAAAAATAATTTTATAATATCTTTATATTAGTAATTAATATAGGATAAAATTTCTATTGTTAGAATTAAATAATGGAAAACCCTAATAAACGACAAACACGACGCAGTAGAGGCAGAGCAAGTGAGCTTCAAAGAGAAGAACAAGTGAATGTTGAAGATCATGCAGTGAACCGTCTACTACAAGCGTATGAGCATGGACGGAGGATAGCAGTTAGAGCTGAACAGGGCTCCCGGGATCGGGGTGAAGCGGCATTTCGGAAATTTGAAGCATTCGCTCGCTTAGAACCTCCCCGATTTAATGGAGAAGATGGATTTAAAGCAGCAGAGGAATGGTTAGCTGCAATCAAGTCTCGATTAGAGGTATGTCAAGCTCCTTTAAAACAATGGGTAACTTTGGCAGCCTATTATCTGGAAAATGCTGCACGGTTTTGGTGGGAAGGAATAAAACGGGGTTACGAAGGAGATGCTGCACAAATTCCTTGGACATGGTTTGAAGAAAAGTTTGAACAAAGGTTTATGGGAGCAGTGCATAAGGAAGTAATGCGATCGACATTTATAACCCTCAAACAACTGGGACAAACAGTTACTGAATATAATGGTCGATTCCTGAGTTTATCTCAATATGCTCCAGATATTGTTAATAATGCCTACAGATTAAGGCGTCAGTATCTGGATGGACTTGATCCAGATATCGCAATAACTGTGGACAACAGCGCTAATCAAGGGCTGCAGGCATTAATGGATGCAGCGGAACAGGTAGATGTGTATTTAAAGAGGAAAACTCAACTACACCTGAATCAAAACCAAATTGTCCAGCAGCAAAAGACCAAAGTATCTGGACAGGGTGCTTCAGTGACAAAGACTACAAAGTCAAATAAGCAACCTTTAACCATTGCAACCAAATTACCCCACCTTTCCAAATCTAATTGGTGTAACAGGTGTAAACTTCCACATTCAAAGACCCAGTGCCGTTACCTCAATCGTACTTGTTATAACTGTGGCAGTCCTGATCATTGGGTTAAAGATTGCCCAAGACCTTATGGTTACCTAAAGAAAAGAACCATTTCTGGAATAAGTGCTGACTGTGCAACATGGACAACTCAACGGAAACAAAACGCCGCAAGAGGAAATTTGGTTAACCAAAAATCAAACAGGCATGCAACGAACACGGTAGATGGATTAATTCAGGAAAAAGGCACCAGTAGCAGAGGGAATTATTGGGAAAGTAAGGAGAAGCTCAAAGACGAGTACAACGGACAGGATAACAGGTACTTTAAATGCTTTTGGATAACTACTTTATATGTTAATAATTACTGAAAGTAGTCATTCTACTTTATCTACTCAATATGTTAAATGTGTGAATCAATAGAAAATAGGTAATAAGATGTTATAAGTTAGATACTCCTGAAATGAGTTGCTCGAAGAATTGGACAGTACCAAAGCTGTGGTTCTTCTATAGGTAATAAGAGTTAATGATTGATCTACTGGATATAGAAGTTCAAATTATGATGTACTCATGGAGACAGGTTAGCCGATTCAAAATTCAATTGGGACGAACAGTGCAAGAAGAGTAGTAACCTTTGGGATTAACAACTAAACCTTACGTTCCCCGAGATGCCGGAAACTTAATGATCCAATACCCAAGATGTCAACTTTTGAAATTACATATCTAGTGGAAACCAAATATAAGACATGTATAGTTACGGTAAATAATGGAAATAATAGAGTCAGATTCCATCTTCACATTTAATATCTCTGGTTACTCAGACATATTTTCGAATGACAGTTCGGATTGATTGTCTGAAAAAGATGTAGAACCTCAAGGGATCCTAAATTTGGAACTACCCCATCTTTAAACTCCGTATTGCATGACTTCTACAAAACTGAAGAAATTTAAGAAGTCGATAACAGAAGTTTTAGAGGAAGAATTTAATGGATCTAATACCTTCCTTAAGAGTTTTCGCCCTATTTACTGGAAGAAAGACCAGAATCTTGAGATTTTTACACCAACTACGGAGGATTTAACAAGGTTATATCAAACTTAAGAAGGATAGTACTTGATTTGACAAAATCGAAGCTGTAATTGAATGAAACACCAATACTAATAAAAGAAAAATGAAAGCCACTTGAGACTGACAGAATATGATTGTCGATTGTGCCTGGCATTTCTAAGACAACTTGACTTCATATTGAGCTATTACAAGGTGAATGAGGTTAATATCAAGAGACAAACCTTCAGGAACTTCAAGAAGACTAGGAGAAACTTTTACCTTAGGATCAGAAGGTTGTCAACGTTAGATTAACTTGCCTATCTCTTTACCTTTCTAGCATAGGTAGGTCGGAGTAATCAAATAGATAAACTATTATCTAAACAGGTTATAACTAACCAAAAAGAAGAATCTTGCTAAGAAAAATAGTAGCTCAAAGCCAGATCTGATCTTTATGAAAAACAAACTAAAGCATTTAATTTTAATGGGATCGGAAAATAATGACAAATATAGAGAATCAAATAGATAATTATAACAGAATTATTGCTGAGGTACAAGGGTTGAAATCAATATTGACTCGTCATCAATATTGAGATTAAACTTATAATATTCAGAGTATACTTTCTCTTCCTTGGATGACTACCAAAGAAGCTAGAGTCATACCCTGATATATTTGTACTGACTAAAAACGACAATACGAAATGAATAATAATTAAAACTAATATAGTAGAAATTCTATAAAAGAATAAATAATGAACATGAAATTAAAATTTTAATAAATTTTTAAAATCCCTCCTTTGCAATTTCGAGGTCGAAATTTTTTTTAGGGGGAGGGAATGTAACATTTTTGGAAAAGTAAAAATGTTTTAACCAAAATAAAACTAGTATAAAAATATATTGTTACGTATAGCAATAGAATAAATAAATAAATCATAAAATTAAGAGGTACTAAAGAAATAAATCAGTTACAATAGTAAAATCAAATCGAAATCGAGGAATTTTATTTTATGTAGCATCAATAATAATTATATAATTTTTAGCAATAATTAAAAGTTTAGGTGATATTAAATTATAATATCGGATTAATTGGATTTCAATGAAAATAATTATGATTAATAAACTATATGAGTTGCAGCATCTTCAATTTAATCAAACAAAACTACTCATCAAGTTAATACATAATAATTAGTAAATTGATTGATTAATGATACAATAAAATAATGAAATAAATTATATACAACCAATTCTTTTAGGTGGCAGCACCAAAGGCCACATGTTTTTGCCACAGAAAATCTTAAGGGCTAAAATGAGGATAAAACTTGTTTCTCTCTCTTTCCCCTTCATCCTCATCCGATACGCCCTCTTTTTCCCCCTTCTTCGTTCCATCCGAGGGCTCTCTCTCTCTCGTTCAAAGAAAAAAAATTTGGAGGAAAAAGGAAAAAATTAGTAATTGGAGTTGCTCTCTCTCTCTATTTCCGTTCTTCCTTGTTGGTGTGTTGATGAGTGGGAGCCGACTGGTTAATCTCGAATTGGAAGCTTGAAATTTCGATTTGTGGAAGTCAATAGGGAAAAATCACAGAGGAAGAAGGTAAAAAGCTACCTCTTTTATTCAATTTTGTTATTGGTTTGGGATTTGACCGAAATTGGAAGCTAGGGTTGAGTTGTATCTCGGGTTTAACCTTGGTGGTTGTAATCGATGATTTGGTTCTACTATTGTGAGTAAATGAATTTATTAGATGATAGAATAAATGGAAGTTGTTGAAATTTTGCTTGAGGTCTGATGATTTGCTAATTTTGTGTTATTTTCGGATTTTGTGGATGGAAATCATGAAAACTAGAGTTATAACCTCGATTGGACTTCTAACTATGCTATAGAAACAATATCTGATGTTGTTTGAGGACTGTTTCAGCCTCTGGTACGAAGATCGTACCGCTGGTACGCTTACAGCGCCTCTGTTGAGTGACAGGGCCTGGTTTGCGAATAATTTTTAGGCTAAGGACCTGTTTGTAAAGAATAAGGGGCTTCTCTGTGAATGAAAAGGACTGAAATAAAAATTTGATGGACTTGTTTATAAAAGAAATAAGTCTATGGGGCCTGGTTGTAAAGTGTAGAGAATATTAGGTCGGATTTGAACCCATCCTTATCGGATCCTGTCGGATCCAGTGCGGACCCGTTTGGCTGGTTCAAGTCAACTGGTCAGGTTGACTTGACTAAACCGTTTAGCAATATTGGGCCTTGGACTTCATATTTATTGTGGCTCTGGGCCTTTGTTTGCCGTGGGAAAGAAAAAAAAAATGGGCTTTGAGCCCAAGCGGATAGTTTAGCTGTGGAATTTAATTGTTGGACTTAAGCCCAATTGGCGATTTGTTTTTGGATTTTTGTCGAGGCCGAGAGTTCTGGACATTTATTTGCTTGGGACCTAAATTTAAACTTAATCCAAAGATTAAATAAATAAGTGTAGGCTAATTAAAATAACTAATAGGTGGGACCATTAGAAATAATTGGACACCCCTTTAGTTAAGTCGGATTCCGGATTTCGGGAGATGATGATCGTAGTCTGAACAATTAAGAACAGATACGATGAAAAATAGACTCTCTGATCCCAAATAAAATAAAATAAATCGTTTTATGATTTTCTGAGTTTATTTTTGATTTTTTTAATTTCTAACTTTAAATTTCGAATTCCGATTTTTGAATTGACCTTTGATATTAAATGAATAACTAACTAAGAAATAAATAATTGACTAAGCAGTGAATAATTAATAACATAAGTATTAAACGATTTAATAATTAAACTTTAAATAGCAAAATAAAGATAAATATTATGAAATTGAAAATAATTAACTAAGATAATAATAATAAAATAATTATAAGAAATAAGATAAATAATAAATTAATAAAAACCAACAAAGCAGATACTCGAAAACAAACTTAAATAACAAACAATAAAATCAGAATCAAATTATAAACACATAAATTAAAAGAGACATAACAATATAATCTAAAATGAAATAATAAACCGAAAACACAAGCAATTACCAGAATTAGCTGAATAGAGGTCAGTCTGGTACCGTAAGCCGGACCTTTTAGGTTTAAGCTTCCAGTCAGGTCAAGTCTAGTACTGTTTGGTCAGATCTTGATAATTTTTGACCTACCTTACAGGCAGCTGGATGGAGACTGATCTCGATCAAACGACAGGTGTGGATACGTGGATTTTTATAGAAATCCGGTCTCGGTAACTTTAAATTTATATGCATAGCATGTTGATAAATTCGTTAAATGCATTATGAATTGGTCATATTAGTTTATATGAACAGATAATTACAACTCATGTTGATTGATCTCCTTTGTTTAATTTGATATGAGAAATCAAGCAAGTTTGCATATTCATTTGTTATGATGAACTGAATTGTGCCAGTTCATCCTAATCTTGCTTGATAATCTGAAATATGGAAATGTGATAGTATGTAAATGATTGTGGAAATTGTGATATGATATGAATGTGATTTGACACGGATATCAAAGCACCACTCCCCGAAGTCGGCTGATCCCCGGCTTCGGCCTGTTCGATAGCGCTATACGGATAGTGAACTTCCTTTTGCCACCTAGACCAAGGGTTAAGCCCTTTTGCCGGCTAGGTAAGGGAGGGGTTACCCTTTTGCCGCCCAACCGGTTGGGCAAGGGAACCTGAGTGAGTATTTGAGACGTACTGGTATTCCCTCTTGCCACCTGGTCTAGGGATACGTCCCTTTTGCTGACCAGGTAAGGGAAAGAAAGAAAGAAAGAAAGAAAAAAAAAAAGAAAGGAATGAAAAGTTCGGAATGTGATGTTTATCTGTGTTATGCTCTGAGACAGGTCTTTGCTTTATGTTTTATTCACGATTGTTTATATGCATGTTATAATTCATGTGATTTAACTGAATGTATTTCCGTTACGCTGCACAAAGTACAGTATTGTTAAGATTGCATTGCACCGTTTTAAAGTATTTTAGTTATATTTCTTAATGATTTATGTTATTCAATTTAAGTTTTAATATTCATGTTGATTTTTACGGGTGTTACTTTAGACCTAGATTTCAACCAGAAATCCACGTCTGGAACTAAAACCCGCACTGAGAATTTATTCTCACTCCGTTTTTGTTTACATGTTTCCTCGGTGGTTGGGGGTTCCAGATGACATACAGATGATGCAGGAGATCAATGCTGATGGCTACTGATGATTCCTGCATGTGCATAAAGACGTTTGTGCCCAATCTAAACACCAACGTACCATGTACCAGATATAGTTTAGATGGTTTACCTGTGATATAAATGTTTAGGGTGAACTTTTGAATATATACCAGTTAGGTCTTTTCTTGATGTTAATATTTGAATTAGACTTTAAACTTGTAAATGAACCTCAAACTTATAAATCAAATAATTGGTTCGTATTGTACCTTAGGTTTAATATGTATAATATGTTAAGCAGTTAAGAATACATGTGTGTATTCATCTTTTACTTTATTTCTTTTCTTTGTACCATAAACGGATAATATTCATTATATTATCTGTTGGAAAAAAAAAAAACGGTCATAAGTCAGGTTAAGCCTTACGAGAGTACAATTATTTGTACTTTCGTGGCGGGATTGTTACATCCTATGTGTCGGTATGTGACAGTCTCATGAGCACCAATCGCAGCGTATGGCCGGTTTTATTGGTTATTTACAACCTTCCTTCCTGGTTATGCATGAAAAGAAGATATATGATGATGCCGTTGCTCATTTCTGGTCCAAAACAACCGGGCAATGATATAGATGTGTATTTGGCTCCGTTAATAGAAGACCTTGATGAGTTGTGGAAGAAGGGGGTTGAGGTATTCGATGCTTATTCGAAAAGTTATTTTACACTACGTGCGATGATTTTTTGCACGATTAATGATTTCCCTGCATACGGAAACTTGTCGGGTTATAGGAACAAAGGAGAAAAAGCATGTCCTATTTGCGAGGAGGAAACACATTATCAATGGTTATCAAATTGTAGAAAAATGGTCTACTTGGGACATCGTAAGTTCCTTAGCCGTCATCACCCCTACCGTCGGGCTGATTACAAAAATAAATTTGATGGAAAAACCGAGACTCGAAGGGCACGGATCCCGAGAAATGGAAGGCAAGTATACGAGGAGGTGAAGGATCTTAAAGAAACATTAGGCAAACCATTTGCGAATAAAATCCCGGATGGCATTTGGAAGAAGAAGTCTATTTTCTGGAACCTAGAATACTGGAAATATTTGGATGTTAGGCATTGCCTGGATGCGATGCACATTATTAAGAACATATGTGAAGCTTTGATTGCTTTGATTTTAAATGCTCAAGGAAAAGTAGACAATGCCAATGTGAGGAAAGATATGGTGGAAATGGGGATTCGACTGGAACTAGCTGCACAGCCAGATTGTAATAAGAGGCGGGATTGGTTACCCGATGCAGTTTATACTTTGACAAAAAAAGAGAAACTCAGTTTGTTGAATTGCTTGAAGAACATCAGGGTTCCAACGGGTTATTCCTCGAATATCTCAAGGAAGGTATCGATGAAGGATATGAAATTGATTGGAATGAAGTCGCACGATTATCACGTGTTGTTGACCCAATTGCTCCCGGTTGCAATTCGAGGATGTTTTAAGGAAAAAGTTCGTAACTCCATCACTAAGTTGTGCTTCTTCTTCAATGAAATTTGCTCCAAAGTGATAAATCCTGAAAAACTGACAGAGTTAGAAACCGGTGCTTATCAGACCATATGCGAGTTGGAGATGCACTTTCCCCCATCATTCTTTGTAATAATGGTCCATTTGACCGTTCATTTAGTAAGGGAGATTCAGACGTGCGGTCCGATATATTTGCGGTACATGTACCCTTTTGAAAGAGCAATGGGCCAATTGAAAAGGTTAGTCCGAAGCAGATCTCGACCCGAAGGAAGCATAGTCCAAGGATATGTGGCCGAAGAGGTTATCGATTTCTATACTGATTACATTGATGGACTTAAACTTATTGGTTTGCCCACAAATCGACACGAAGGTAGACTACTAGGGAAAGGTATACTTGGTTTGAAAATAATTATAGTGGACCTTGAAAGGAGAGAAAAAGCACATCTTAAAATTCTGCGACAAGTCGCCGTCGTGGCCCCTTATGTGGAAGAACACATAGCAGAGTTGCGAGAACAAAATCCTAATAGAAATGGAAATTGGATCACCAAGGAGCACAACAAAAGCTTTATAAAATGGTTCAGAAACAAAGTGCGACTATTCCCATCCGATAATGAAACTGTCAAATACCTTGCGAAAGGTCCAAATGCGAATGTGTACACCTATCAAGGGTATGACTTGAATGGATTTACCTGGTATACAAAGAAACAAGATGGAAAAAGCGTAGTACAAAACAGTGGAGTCACAATAGAAGCAATATCAAGTGATGGCAACTCATCAGAGCCGTATTACGGTTGGATTGAAGAAATCTGGGAACTTGATTATAATGCATTTAGAATACCTGTGTTTGATTGTAAATGGATCCTACAAAGTGGAGTTAGAAAAGAAAAAAATTTCCAAATGACAACCGTTGATTTGAGAAAGTTGGGAAATGCATACGACTCCTTTATACTTGCAAACAAACAAGCGATGCAAGTTTTTTATATTGCCGATCCGGCCGACGTCTCACGACATGTGATACTTCAGGGGAAAAGACGCATCATTGGTGTTGAAGATGTCGTAGACGAAGAAGAATATGACCAATTCGATGAAATAGCACCATTCTCGACAGGTATATTCAATAATTTATAATAATTCCATGAAATTCTACAAATATTATTGAATTAATTTGATACCCTACACCTAATTATACGTAATATTATTTTTCACAGGTATCGATGGAACGCCGCTACCAGCTGACGAGTCAGAAACTAATTTACGTGCCGATCGCCAAGATGAAGGCGTGTGGGTAGATCGACCAAAATCACCTAAGAATAAAGGAAATTGAGTCAACATAATTTGTGATATTATTTTTAATACTTTTTTATTTTTTTTTAGACCTTGCAAGACTAGTTAAATATTCAATAGAACTTTTAAGATATTTTATTTTGATTTTAAATATATAATTGTTAATTATTTTGCATTATAATAAAATCAGAAATAAAAATATGACGAAAAATTCAAATTGATTTTAGAAACGGTTTTTTAATTAAAAACCGTTTCTAAAAATCATTAATATTTTTTTAAAAAAAAATTTAAAGAACACATTAAAATTGTATATAATTTATTTTATATGATATATTTAATAAAAATTATAACTTAATATTAATTTTCGTAATTTTAATAGAAAAACAGAAATTAAAAAATATAATAGTTAATTATTTTGCATTATAAGAAATCAGAAAATAAAAACATGAAGAAAAATTCAATTGAAAAAATTCAAATTGATTTTTAGAAATGGTTTTTTAATTAAAAACCGTTTCTAAAAATCATTAATATTTTTTTTTAAAAAAAATTTAAAGAACATATTAAAATTGTATATAATTTATTTTATATTATATATTTAATAAAAATTATAACTTAATATTAATTTTCGTAATTTTAATAGAAAAACAGAAATTAAAAAATATAATAGTTAATTATTTTGCATTATAATAAAATCAGAAAATAAAAACATGAAGAAAAATTCAATTGAAAAAATTCAAATTGATTTTTAGAAACGGTTTTTTAATTAAAAACCGTTTCTAAAAATCATTAATATTTTTTTTAAAAAAAAATTTAAAGAACACATTAAAATTGTATGTAATTTTATTTATATTATATATTTAATAAAAATTATAACTTAATATTAATTTTCGTAATTTTAATAGAAAAACAGAAATTAAAAAATATAATAGTTAATTATTTTGCATTATAAGAAATCAGAAAATAAAAACATGAAGAAAAATTCAATTGAAAAAATTCAAATTGATTTTTAGAAACGGTTTTTTAATTAAAAACCGTTTCTAAAAATCATTAATATTTTTTTAAAAAAAAATTTAAAGAACACATTAAAATTGTATGTAATTTTATTTATATTATATATTTAATAAAAATTATAACTTAATATTAATTTTCGTAATTTTAATAGAAAAACAGAAATTAAAAAATATAATAGTTAATTATTTTGCATTATAATAAAATCAGAAAATAAAAACATGAAGAAAAATTCAATTGAAAAATTCAAATTGATTTTTAGAAACGGTTTTTTAATTAAAAACCGTTTCTAAAAATCATTAATATTTATTTTTTAAAAAAAATTTAAAAACACATTAAAATTGTATATAATTTATTTTATATGATATATTTAATAAAAATTATAACTTAATATTATTTTTCGAAATTTTAATACAAAATCAGAAATGAAAAATACATAATAGTTAATTATTTTGCATTATAATAAAATCAGAAAATAAAAACATGAAGAAAAATTCAATTGAAAAAATTCAAATTGATTTTTAGAAACGGTTTTTTAATTAAAAATCGTTTCTAAAAATCATTAATATTTTTTTTAAAAAAAAATTTTAAAAACACATTAAAATTGTATATAATTTATTTTATATTATATATTTAATAAAAATTATAACTTAATAATATTTTTCGTAATTTTAATAAAAAATCGGAAATGTAACATATAAAAATTATTTTTGCATTAATGAATAATAAATTATTAAGTATTTTTCATTATTTATATAAAATATATGATATTTACAAATTAGAAAAAATATTAGTAGAAACGGTTTTTTAATAAAAAACCGTTTCTAAAGATCAGAAATTAAAAAACGATTTTTTATCTTTAGAAACGGTTTTTTATTAAAAAACCGTTTCTAATGGATTTTTTTTTTAAATTTCGCCACCTCCCCTCTGTCTCACTCTCTCTTCGCTAGCTCTTTCTTCCGAAAAAAAATTTGCTAAGTCCCTCACTCTGTCTCCTCTCTCGATCTCTCTCCCTCTCTCCCTGCCACTCTTAGCTCACACTGCCTCCACTGCCTCCACTGCCTCCTCTTAGCTCACACTGCCTCCACTGCCTCCTCTTAGCTCACTCTTAGCTCTCTCCCTCTCTCATTGCCACTCTCCGCTGCCACTCTTAGCTCACGGCACCACTACCTCCACTGCCTCCACCGCACCACTGCCTCCCACTGCCACTAGCTCATTGCCACTCTCCACTGCCACTCAAGCTCATAGAGGTACATGCATGTGAAACTAATTCGAGTTTAGCTAGTTTTGTTATAATATTAATTCAATGGTTTAAATTCTTCATGCTAATTTTGTTATAATATTAATAGCCCATAATAATATATATAGAAGTACATGCAATTTGATAATTTGTGTTTAGCTAGTTCATCAATTTGAGATGGTTAGTTGATAAATTTAGTACATGCAATAATTGAAATTTAGATGCAATAATATTATGGAGTTGTAATGTTAGTTGATAAATTTAGATGTTAATAGAAATTTAATTGAAATTGAGATGTAACTTGATTAATATTGAGATGTAAATTGAGATGTAACTTGATTATGTGAATTGCATGTAATAATATTTAATTGCAATAATATTTAATTGCAATAATATTTAATTGCATGTAACTTGATAATATTTAATTGCAATAATATTTAATTGCATGTAACTTGATAATATTTAATTGCAATAATATATAATTGCATGTAACTTGATAATTGCATGTAACTTGATTATGTGAATTGATAATTACATGTAACTTGAATACATGCAATAACATTTTTGTGTGCATGAAATAGTTAATTATTTATATGTCTTGATATGCATGTGAAATTAAATGTTGATATGCATTTAATTTGGGTTTGGATTTGGGTGAAAAATGTCTTGATATGCATGTGAAAAATGTTGGATGTAATATTTGGTTTTGGGTTTGATTGGGATTTTTTTGGAAAAATGCTCATATATAGGGGAGGTTATGCCGAATTTTTTAAAAAAATAATGAAATACTAGAATAGTATACTTAGATTATATGCATGCAATTAAGTTAATTTTGTATACTTAGATTTATATTTACGGTGAATTGTATACTTAGGTTAATTATTATGATGATTATGAATTGATGTTCTAATTAATTGATCTGATTGCCTAATTAATTGATTGTGATGATTTTGCTTTGAATTTGCAGTCATGTCGAATCCGGACGAGAATCCACCGTCAGATATTGATCGCGATAATGTATTGGATGAGGATGAGGAATTGATGCCAAATTTGAATGCAACATCCAGTAGCAGAAGGGGAAAAAGATCAACGGCAAAGTGCAATAAGACGGCTCAGAAGATAGCTGCCGGAACAGCGTTGAAGATCGATTTCGACGTGTTAGGCGTGCCTACCGGTGATAACGCTACTGAATTCACGAGGAATATTGCACTAAAAACAAGAGATATGATTCCTATCAGGTACAAATGTAAATATATGAATGCGAATAATGTTTATATGAATTTGAATTTGATAATAATATTAATCGTTTCTAATGCAGTTATAAAAGGTGGCCATCAGTGCCAAAAGAGATGAAAATGGATTTGTTGGCGGCTATATGCACGCAGTGGAATATACCGTCTGACTCTCCACATTTGAAGAAGATTCTTTCGACGTGTAGCACAAGATGGCGGGCTTATAAATGCAGATTGGTAAAAGATTATGTTTTTAGGATCACTTCTAATCATAATTGCTTGATTGACTTCAATTACAACGTGTCTTTCTTCTTATTGTAGAATAAGAGATATAGGTTAAATCCGAAAGAGGGAGAGGAGCCGTGGGATGCACATAACATCGCAAAAGAAGAATTTGAAGCATTCGATGAATATTATGGATCCTCTGAGTTTGAGGTATGAAAACAAATCTTTTCTCCATACTAATAGCTTATCTTTTTGGCTATACTTACAACAAGTCTTTTGAATTTGATATAACAGGAATTGAGTAAGAAAGGAAAAGAAAATGCCGCCAAGAAAGACATGCCTCACACACTCGGATCTGGCGGTTACATGAGTGCAGAAAAGACTTGGAAAAAAGGAGAGGTGGTCCATGGTGCGACCTCCGCCATTAGCGAGGAAGTAGATAGCAGGAGTTACAGATGGGGCAGGGCACGAGCTAGGAGGGATCCGAAAACGGATGAACTTAGGTGTACAGATCCTAAGGTTGCAAAGGTCATTGATACAGCGGTACGTGTGATAACTCAAATAAATAAGACATTGATGTATTCAAGGAATTCAACTTAGACCGACTTGAATTTATTTTATGACAGGTTGCTTATGCTGAGTCCGGTGAATTTAAAGCATCTCGTCAGAATGACATCTTGACTAGTGCCATTGGGACAAAGGAGCATTCAGGAAGGTTGAGAGGATACCCTGGATTTACCGGTGTGAAAGCGGTGTTTGGCAAGGGTACAAGGAAATCCAAGGGCTACTCCGAAGAGGAACTTAATAGGAGAGTGCAGGAGGAAGTGAGCCGTCAAGTGCAAGCGGAAATCGATCAGAGAGTTCAAAGGAAAGTAGCTAGAGTGATTGAGCAAAGCTTCTCGCGGATGTGGCCGCATGGGCAACCACCACCACAGAACTACGATCCAATAACAAATCAAGCATTTATTTTGCTATCACAGGGTAGCAACAATCAACCACATCCTATTCCTGGCTCTGGTATTCAGGTATAAAGAATATTGCTTGCTAATATATATAATTTAGGGTTTAGCATATGTAATTAATCAGGTTTGTTATTTGTTTATAATTGCAGGGTTCCATTGAAGCACTTCTCTTCCTTGCAGGAGATAATTTGACTATCAATTATGTCGCAAGAGCTATGGTGTTTGCACGTAACTCCATGGATGAGACGGTTCACGGAGAGCCATTAGGTAAGGAGGAGTTGAGGGTACAGCTGCTAGAAGTGTTCCATCATGCTTATGAATTGTCACCGCCTTATCCACCTCCCAACTCAGACGACCGGCTCGGTATGCTTGTGAACTCATTTCTAAGGTGGCCGAGCTTTCTTGTGGATACCGATTTGTCGAGATTGGTAAATCTTACAAACTTATCTAAATTGGTATTAATTAAATTGAAAATGTGGTTTAATGACTAATGTATTGATTTCAAGGTGTCTCTGAGGCAAACACCGCAACAACCTGCATTATTGCCGAAAAATACAGGGAAAAAGAAAATACAAGTGGAGGAGGAACCGGATGAAGTCGACGAAGATTTTGATGCGGATGCGTTCTTAGTGGATGGAGAAACCAAATTGCGGGATCCGTTTTGCACCCCGGAGGAATTGCAACTAATTGGGCCTAACGCAGCTGAGATGCACAACTATATGTTGATGATGGACCCTTCCGTGTCGTCTTTCGAAATTCATGCCAAGTTCGACTGCATAGTACTGGAGAGTTTCATTCTCAGTTTCTCGGACATCGAGGCCATCTTCAAAAGAAGAATGCTTATAGTTCAAGTCATGAAAGTTTGGACCATGTAAGTTTCTTTATCAACTTAACAATAATCGATTGATAACTATTACAATATAGTATATTGCTATAAATTGAATCAATATGCAGGTGGGCTAGGGATTATTGTAAGGAGGTGCAACTCAAGGATTTTAGGTTTATGGATCCAGAAAGAAGCACGGGCAGTCATGCGCATAGTGATCCTCCAGGCACATTGACCTACTTGACGACGGTCTTCGCCAAAAGAAAGAGCGGTTATCATGTTTTGCTACATCAAAACAAGTTGTTACAAATTTTCTAATTTTGATACTAAGATTTACCATTTGCGATTTAATATTAGTTTTACTAATAAGGTTTAATATGTAACTGCAGGGGTCATTTTGTGGTTATAATCGCACAACCCTCGACAAGAACGATGTGGATTGCGGATTCTCTGAATAACGACTTCTTGGATTCCCCAATTATGCAAGCATACAACAGGTAAGTTGTCTTAGTCAACACATTTATTATATAGTAAGTAAATATCTATAAATTAATTCTTCTAACTACTTCATATTTTAATGTTGCAGTGCTTTAAGCAGATTGAAATTGGGGCAGAAATTCAATATTCGCTACATTCTGGTACACAACTCGACTAATAGTTTCATTTAACTTCTCATTTATTGGATATAATATTAATTTCTTACTTGTAGAGTCCAAGACAACCGAATAATATCGAATGCGGATTTTATGCGATGAGGAACTTGCAGATGATCCTGTCTAACTTCCTACAATCCAATCAAATACCAGAGGTATGAATTATAATGCTTAGCATAATCGTTTAAGACTTAATTTGAATTTAGGGTTTGGAGTTTATAAGATTTAGGTTCAATATTATCCTTAATCATTTAATACATGTATTATCAATTAACACTCAAAGTACATGCATTACAACTTAACCATCTCAATTCAAGGTAACCATGTATATATACATGTATACATGCAATTAACATCAATTGGTTAAATAAAAGCTAATTGAATTAGGTTTATCCTTAGGTTTGTCCTTAATTCAATTGGTTAAATATGTTTATCCTTAATCATTAAAGTTTAATTGAATTAGGTTAGAACCAAATAGATTTATTTTTACTAATTGAATTTGATTAATTGAATCTAGGATTTGGAGCCGGCACCTAAACCTTATAGTGAAGAAGAGCTTAACTTTACTATCGAGGAGTTGTTTGGATATTTGCGTAGACAACTTATATGAGTTTTATAATTTATGACTTGTGTATGAATTTTATATGAATTGTTGTTAATTAAATTAAATGTGTTATTTTGATATATGAATGGTTTGCTTCTTTTGGTATATAAATTCTGTTTGGTATATAAAATCGGTACAAATATTTATGGCTAGCAAAAATGGGGCTAGCCCCAAAATAAAAATATTTTTTTTTATTTCGATTTAATATTAGAAACGGTTTTTAGTTAAATACATTTTTAGAAACGGTTTTTAGTTAAAAACCGTTTCTAAAAATAATCCAAAAAAAAATAAAAAAAATTAAATTCTGACTATTTTTAGAAACGGTTTTTAACTAAAAACCGTTTCTAAAAATAGTCAGAATTAAAAAAAAAAAATTAAATTGTGACTATTTTTAGAAACGGTTTTTAACTAAAAACCGTTTCTAAAAATACATTTTTTGAAACGGTTTTTAGTTAAAAACCGTTTCTAAAAATAGTCAGAATTAAAAAAAAATTAAATTTTGACTATTATTAGAAACGGTTTTTAACTGAAAACAGTTTCTAAAAATACATTTGTAGAAACGGTTTTTAGTTAAAAACCGTTTCTAAAAATAGTCAGAATTTAAAAAAAAAATTAAATTCGGTTTATTATGAGAAACGGTTTTTAACTAAAAACCATTTCTAAAGATGTATTTTTAGAAACGGTTTTTAGTTAAAAACCGTTTCTAATAATCATCCGAATTTTCTTTCTGTTTTTGGAAACGGTATTATTAGAAACGGTTTTTTATATATCTTTAGCACCACCTATTTTTAGCACCGCTGCCAAACCGGTGCTAAAAATATATAGAAAACCGTTGCTAAAAATGAAAAGTGGCGCAGTGGAATAAAAACAATCCAACCCATAAAATAATTCTTCGATCTTCATAAAACTAATCAAACAAAAAAAATGACAATTAAATAATTAATATTGTTTTATTATTCTCATACAAAAGGTATTGAAATAAAATTCCATCAAAACTACTATCCGTTGAAGGTTTTTTGCTAACTTACTTGAAAAAACAAATATGTATTAGGTTCAACTAACAGTAAAATTTCGACAGTACCATCCACACAGACAAAAAAAAAATAATAATAAATAAATCCAACTTTAACTGAAATTTATGAAAACTATTGCAAAGTCATCAGCTTGACAAAAAAAAAAAAAAAAGGAAAACGAAATCAATTATTGGCACTCTCAGTTCTTCAAATCAATATCTGATTAAAAATTGGAAATTGTTTGATTTGGACCGAAGGTCTAGTTTGACACGATCAATATTTTTCGAATAAAGTTAAAGTGAACTTTAAGTCCACTAAAAAAAATTGTGAGTCGTCTTTATCAAAAGTAAGGAGAAAACATATACTATCAATTTTCATTAAACAAAAAAAGAAAAATTAAATGCAAGATAAAAAAAACAACGAGTACAAGCGCCGAAATAAATTAAAAAAAATAAAAATAAAAGGGAGGATAACAAAAAGTAAAATAATTGCTACAGTTCTATGCTTTTACGGCGTGTTTGGATAAAGAGTCGAAATAACGAGAACAATACTATTTTAGTTTCATATTTGGCAAATAAATTTGAGATTCCAAATACTAGCTAATTAATATAAATTAGCGAGTATATTTTATACCAATTAAACACACACTTAGAGTCTTAAGAGCTCTTCATCTCATGTTCCCGTTGGCTAAGAATTTCTGAATCAGCTGATCGTGTATGGTGGATTGGAAAAATATATTCATGATTAAAGTTTGTAAATTAATTAAACCTTAATTAAGAATCATCTGAGCTGAGAAGGATATTTAACCTTCTTTCTTGAACTACGTACTCACGTATATGTTTGAATTTCGGGGCTTTCTTTGAAGGTCTAAAATTTAAACTTTGAAATAAATAAGGCTTTTCGCCTTTTCCGCACAATCTTAGGTCTTAAAAATAAATTATGCATGTAGTATTTGTTAACACTTTACACTACTCAAACACTAATTAAAGAATTATTAATTTGGTTAAAAGGCTGGGGTTTGATTTGGGACGGCGGGGATTCAGTGGCTCTGTTTGAAATTTGGATTAATTGCGTCTGAGCGTTAGAGTCAGATCATAATTTGACTTTATATAATTAACAACTTAAAAATCAGAAGTCCTCCCATTAAATATGCCTGACTTCTATATGGGATGAACTCAAAACTCGACATGGAGTCTACTTGATATTATTATTAAGGAAGCAAAGCTATAGTTGCACATGTAAGCAAAGACAAAATTTAGTACAAACTTACAAGGAAAAGCAAGAAATCAAAGCGTGACAGGGGGATGTTTTTCCCATTGGATTGTCTTGCAAACAAAATCTACCTTTCTTAGAATATCGGCCTTAATTTTTTAAAGAAAAATCAAAGTCAGTTCTTTGTAGTTTTTAAATGAGGACTACACTTATCAATCTCTATTTCAGCGAAATAAAGCCACGAGAAAAAAATATATATTCATGAGGAATAGTAACCAAAAAACAGAAAAAACAAACAAACGAAAGAGTGATAGGATTTAAAAATGAAATGCACAATAAGTTATTTTAAATAATAAATGATTTTTGAGTTCTTAGCTGAAGGCTGAAGCTATTAGTTTATATTGATGGTTAAAATAATGATTATTTCTTATTTCCAGTGTGGTTTTCTTTAGTTCTTAACATAAAATATTTTCAATTGCAAATACAAAATTAATACCAATAGAAGTAATTTCTATTGCTTTGACATAAAAAAAAACATCTCATATAAAATTATGATATTTCATCTTTGATGCATAAGAGCGAATAGTCTGATAAACTAACGTTAGAAAACTATCTGTGTCAATATATTTCACAAAAATTTGCGGTCCATCAAAACATACTTGCAATTTCTACAATAATTTATGCACTTAGAAAAAAAAAGTAATATAAATCACATTCAATGAATTCCTTTTTAATATTTTAAATTAATTTATTTTGAATCGTCAAACTTTTAAAATATTAAAACACAAACACATGGCATTTGAAATTCCAAATACAATCATACATATTATGTCACTCTTTCAAAAGGAAAGGAAAGTAAACGATGATATTTACAAATCTTAATAAATAGAGAAGATACTAAATTTTTTTTTAGATAATTTATTGAACGTGCTAATATTGCTAGAGTGGATGCCATTAGGATAGGTTGCATGTAGCTGCATGTGTTTTTGTATTCATAAATAAATTATTTAATAAGGTGTCAGGTGTCTAGCACAGATAATTAGTTATACTGATATTTTGCAATAATAAATGAATTTAAATCCAACGAAACACAACACACTTCTAACTAGGGAAAATTTTGGTATTTTCTGCACTTTCTCTTAAAAAAAATAATTCAAAGAAATATCTTGTGTGCGCTCTAAATCAACCATCCTTTATAAATTCTTTATGCTTATCTAAATCTCCCGTATTAAGAATTGATTCTATCTTAATCATAAAATTATCTTTTAATTAAAGCTATCAAGTATCGGATAGATAACATATAATAACAATCAAATAAAAAGAACATAACCACCACAATAAGGAAAAAAAAAAATGTGCACCAATAAGATTGCAACCTTTAATGATACCAGACATATGTACGATAGATGTAATGTGTTTAATATATTACAGGCTTACAGCGTGTTTTATTTGCGCACAATAAAAATGCCAGCTAAACAGTTAAACAGGCTGTGAGCCTGTGACCTAGTCAGACATGGCGGGTACCCGTTTCATGAATTCGTCGCCACAAACAAATCATCAAAATAAAAAAATAATAAATATTCGTCGCCACAAGACAAAAAAAGGTGTGCGATGACAGCGATTGCACTGCTGCAGGATGTTGGGCCCCACACAACAGCTCTACTCTACTTTGGGGCTTTGGGCGGCCCTCATGAAAGCAATAAATAAACAGCCCCATTTATTCTGTTTGGTAAAGTTTCACATCTCCCGTTGCTCTCATACTATAGTCGTACATGTGTGTTTTCTTATGATTAATATTGAAAATGCTATATATAATACTTAGTAAAAAGAAATTTGGACTGAAATATAAATTATTTTAAACATATTATTTATTATAAATAGATTTTTTATTTGGTTAATTTTATTAAAAATCCTTGAATAAGAGATAGGTCATGCTTCACTTTCCAATTAGATAAAAGAATTTGCAAACGAAAACCCACTATAATAATTTTGTTGGAAAGTTTCATAAGCTTGAAAATTTTAATTTATAGAATAATAATATACAATATATTTATACACCAAACCCATATACGGATGCATCATTTCAAGTATAAAATAAATAATTTTAATTCCAAAATGTTTCGAACATGTAGGTCTATACCAATACAACCAATGTCACAAACTCACAATATAAGTGCCAATCCAAAAAAAAATTCTGAAATTTAATAATATTTATTAATAGTTCATAACATTACTTCTATAAAGCCTGAAATTTGTATATAACATACAAACATGAATTAACGATATTTTTCAAGTGCTGTGATGCTGTGGTATAAATAAATGTAGAGATGGCGCGCTGGGAGAGCGCTAACAGCGCCATCTAAATCAAATAAATAAAAATATGAATTAAAATTAGACAATGCGTGCATCTCCCTCATTAATAGAAGGAACCTGTTCCAACCTCTGTCAACCACCGGAGAAGTTTTATTACAAAAAGGAACAAAAACAATTAGAAAAAGGAACTACTAAAATTAGAGGCGAGCGGAGAAGGGAGAGAGAGAAAGACGTCGCCTTTTTCGTACCAATCTCTCCCACCCGAGGTCGATTTCGAATTTCTAGGGTTTGAGTTAGGGATTCCTTCTCCAAATCGGGATCTAATTAATGGCGACGAGCTTTGATAGGTGGGAGAAGGATCCCTTCTTCGCTGCTGCTGAGGAGGTGCAAGAATCGTCCGACAGGTTCAGATTTGATTTTTTTTTTTATGTTTTTTTTGTTTTGTTTTTGTTGAAAAAATTGGGAATTGATTTTGGGTTTTTGTTGATTGAAATAATATTGTAGGATGGAATCGGTTCATAGGAGATGGGTTCAGGAGAGAGTTGTGTGCGAAAATTCGAATGGAAATTCTGAATTGAATTTGGGATTTGCTGATGTGAGTAGAGAGCTACATACAGCGTTAGGCACTGCGAAATGGCAGGTGATTATTGGTTTCGGTTCTATTTTCTAATTTAGAATCCTTTATTGATTGACCAGTGCTTAAGTTTCCAAATCTCAAGTTTGTTGCCTTCTAGTACCATAATTGTTTGCCATATATATCATGATGTTCAAATTGAATCTATTTAAATGTTACCTCTAATTTTATTGATTCATAAATTGATTAAATTCTTCCTTTTTCTTAAATTCTCAAGATAATATGTTCTTTTTTCTCTGTTCCTATGTTCTCATTAATTTTTCTGATATTGACAACCAATTCCTTAATTACTTGTTCTAAACTCTACTAATTATTTCTAATTTGTAGCAAAGATGTTATTTTTTACTGAATTCAATTGTATATTTGTAGCTTGAAGAGTTGGAAAGAGCCATCAAGTCAACTGATGATGCTAGCTCAGCCAGTGAAGATACGAGAACCCGTCACTCACAATTCATTTCAGCAATTAGAAGTCGCATAGATATTGTAGAAAATTCATTGAAGGAAGCCAGCCTAGAAAAAGGAGAAGATAATTTAACCTGGGTTAATTTAGACAAGCAAGAGAGAGATGAGCTTGCGCTTTTCCTTTCTTGCCCATCGAAAGAACATGATGAAAAACCAAAGCTCTCCACTAACCATGGAAGTATGGACTTTGGGAAGGACTCGTCAGAGTCGAGTTCTTCAGAGGCAAGAGATCGAAGGAATGACAATAAACACAGAAGGTTTTTTAGCGTAGATGCAAATATTGGTTCCTGGAAAATTAATATGCCTAGTGAAGGAGAGGACACGTCGGAGAAGTCGTCTGACGACCGGGAAAAGCCAAATATTCCACTACCTAAGATACTCAGTTTCTCTGGATTGAATGGCAGCCTGGAGATGAAAGCTAGGGGCAAATGGTACAAAAATGGGGGCAGAAAGGGAAAAAGTGGTGGCCGCTTAGAGGATATTGAGGCATCTATTCCTCTGAGGAATAATCAGCTCAATCAGGTTAGTTATTACCTACCATCATTTTCTCCCAGAAGTTTATAACATCTCTGAATTTATCTGCAAGGTGCCAATATCCTTCTCCATGGTGTTATTAAGAAAAAAAAAAGCATTCTGTTAGAAATCAAAATGAAGACCTTACTCTTTTTTCCTTTTAATTTCCTTTTTTCTTGTTTATGCTTAAGGTTCTAAAAATGATAGCAATTCAAGAATTCTAGTCATTAAATGATTGAAATAATGATAATTGGAAATAGTGTTGCAAGAGAAGTAGCAGAGAGTCCGATCAATAAATTCTTCCTTATTGTTAATTTTTTGTTTGAGTTGGTAGTTTATCTAAACAGCAGTGTAAATTCTGTTTGTTTTAATTGATTTTAGGCAAATGATGAGACATTCTGTGAGCGAAGCCGGAACTGTTTGAGTGCTTGTGGAGAAGAGAATTGTGAAAAAGAAATAAACGGGTGCTTTGGAGCTTTCCAGAGACAAATTCAGAGGTCCCAGTATCATATTCAATATGGTCGACCAGTTCAAGTAGTTGCTGTAGTTGTTCTTGCATTGCTATTAATTTGTGAGTGATTTGAGCTGTTTATTTCCTTAATTTGCTTTAATTTTCTTGTAAGGTTTACTTATGCCCTTATGCTCTTTATGCAGGTATGCTTGTGTGGAGTACAAGCTCATGATTATAAATTCACGGCAGATTATAAGGTAACATCTGATAATCTATCTAGCTTCCTAATAATTTCCAAATGCTAATTGGTTTAAGCCAGTAAGATCAGTCAAAATTGGAGTGCCGAAAGTAAAAGACTTGAAATTGGATGAACATTTGATACTAATTATTTTTCTTTCCCATTTTTTTTTTTACAGAGAATATCAAGTTATGTGAAAGATATATTCTGCACACCATACAACTCATGTTGAAGAATGCTAAAGGATGAGTACTATTTGAGACGGTGTTTGCAGGGCCACAGAATTGGATTATTAAATATTCTGATGAAATGGGATGATGTGCAATGCTTCATTCCAGAATTAAATTTCTATATATGAACTGGAATTCAGGTGAAATTAAATCCTGAAAGAAGGGTACATACTTGTATTTGGTGGCATTGAACAGGAGCAGTTCATGCTCTTGAATTGTACAGAAACAATTGGACAGTTGTGACAATTTTGACCCTGTGATTGAGTTTGGCAAATTGGCCAGTCTAATTGCCTTGGCTTGCTATTATACTAAATATTGTCAGTCTCACAGCTCTTCAGTCAGACTCGAATTGAATCGTCCGATCTGAGTCAGATGGTGCATATATGCTCGAGGGTTTGAATTCTCTATTTGCTTCTGTAAAATTAATTGCATGAAATATATGGAGCAATAAATAAAAAGAAATTAAATTTTGGACTCCATGGAATATATTGGTTTTGTGGTTAACATTGAATTATGTTTTGTGTTGAATAATTCATTTCACCGAATTTCTCGAAGCATTATGGTCATGAAACCGCTGAGAGATCATTTTTAAAGGGAAGCTTCTTTGATATTACCAGATCTTTTGTAAGCATACAGTTTTCTACTTAGTCTGCTCGAGTTATTAATTATTACTGTACGTTTAGAAAGTTCAACACGTCAACTCATTATTTTGTGCTAGTTGCCTAGTTTAGAACTGAAAACGACAGTATTTCCCTATATGCTATAAATGCGCGAGCGGAATTTGTGATCTAAAACAATGACTGAAAGATCTTAACATTTTCCTTATCCCTTTTTCTCTAGTGCACTTGTCTGTAAGCCATTATGTTTATTTTGATATCTTTAAGATGTGATTCTTAAATTTCTTTTCTACATTGCTGGTGACGCTTACATCATAGAACCACTCTCCTGAGAAGGCTTCAAATTCTGAAAAACCTCCATCTAATTTTGTTTTTAAAGTAGCTATGTTACCTGTTTTCCATTGATAAGGAGGCTTTGAAACCTAACTATGATGCAATAAAGGTTCCACACTTCCTAGTATCGCTTGGACCACGTTAGACGTTGGAATAAATTGATTGAGGAGGCAAAGGGGACCGTTGGTACTTGGTTGGTAGCTCTGTGTTGACAACTGTTGAAATCATTATATAATTTTCCTTTCTGTAAATCATTCATTCCTGCTTGTACCGTTGACCGGAGGTTCATGCGACTCATATTTAGTGTGATCCTTACCAAGTTACAATCCCAATCCATCAAAAGTTCAACTTATCCACGAGTGAATTCAATGTAATAAAATTCACACAAACTAATCGTCAATCGATATTTATAAATAAAGATGTTTTGGTGTCGAACTAGTATTTCGTCTATTTTTTCCACGCGACACGCCATCCGCACCGTAGATTTTTTTTTTTTTTTTTTTTCCCCTGCTACAATCTGGTCACTCCATTTAACCCTCTTCACTTTTTTTTGAAATTTTCTATGGCTACATCTTAACTTTCTATTATATATTTGTTTTGTTCGGCTCTGTTCAGAGGCGAAGCTAGGGGTGGTTTCGAGTCGAGTTATGATCGAGTTAGTATCAGCTCGAAATCAAGTCGCTACATTTCGAGTTAATTCGCGAGTTGATCGTGACACACTTTCGAGTTCACTTGACTTACTCAAAATCAACTCGAGTTAACTCGTGACTCAGTATTTCTACTTGAAATTGGATTTAGCTATTATGCAAATCTAATATATTACTGTGCAGTACACTAGTACAATGCTTATTATTCATCATAAAAGACACCAAATTTAAACTTAGCTTGAGATATTACTGTATAGTATACTGGTATATAAGTGGAAATGTTCGGGAGTAATTTTTGGGCCGCTACACTTTGATGTATCTGAGCCGAGATTATTTTTTTGTGCTGTACTGATTACTCGAGTTAGTGCCGATCGAGTTGGACCCAACTCGAAATCGCCTCGTTTCATTTCGAGTTGCTCCTAACTCGAGTTGTGGCAACTCGATTTCTGTTAAATCGAGTTATATCCGAATTTTTTTCGAGGCGAGTTCGAGTAATTCATGAGTTACGATTTTTTTGCCCACCCCTAGGCGAAGCTACTTAAAATGGCTTTAATAGAAACTTTAATGGCCACAGGTTCAACATTGGTAATTAATTATTTTATAATATCTTCAAAATTATTTCATTCTATTGAAATACGAGAATTAAAACAAAATATATCATGATGTCTATTTATTAAATCAAGCTCGCTATTAACGGTTCATTGGTTAATATTATTTTAAACCAATCAAAAAAAGGTTTAACAATATTTTACTCTAATTTACAATATTATTTTCAACACGAATTAGATTATTTAATTTAAACATCATGTATTTGATAATCGTTTCACAACTATTGTTAGGATGATTTCATACTATGGTTTTGACCCAAATTGGTCCTAAATTATACTTGAATTTATGTGTTTCTAACTTTATTTTTGCATATAATTGTTAGATATAGGTACTTCTATGCCCTTTTAGTTTTTATATCAGGATAAATTTTGGATCTGAACGATTTTTACACGGAATTGGAGCATTCAAGCGACCTGACAAGCATTTTGAGCGGACAGACAGAAGCGGACAACTGAAGGATATAACTGCAGACAATCCAAGCGGACAGCTTGACGTTCAAGCGGGCCGCAAGAAGGAGTTTCGACAGTTTTCAAAAGAGCAGTAACTCTCAGCACAACTTCCTCACATGCGCTTACTTGACGGAAACCGCTTGTATGCACACGATCTTTCAATCTGGAGGTTACAAGGCAACATTATTGTAACATAATTAGCAAATTTAGAATTTATTAGGTAAATAGAAAGGTTATTAAGAAAATTGAAATTATCAAATATTAAGTCATATCTAAAATTTATACAAAACTCATATGCATAAATCGATTCGAATTCAAAATCTTTGATCTTATGAAATAATTAAACACATATTTTATTATTCTAGCAAAATCAAAGTTTAATTAAAATCAAATCTAACATTTAAATTAATTCAAAACTAAATGAAATAATAATTATTAATAATTTATATGAGTAGCAGCATCCTTAGTTATATAAACTCTGCCACACAGTGCAACAAAGGATCCGAAGAGTTAAAAAAAATTTTATAAAAACAAAAATTTAATTAAACGAAGAGAGGGTTTTTCTCTCTCTGTTCTTTTCGTCGCTGTTACTCTCCCTTTCTCTCTTCTCTTCTTCTTCGTTCTCTCCGATCACTCTCTTTGGCCTTCGTTCGCCTATGGGTACAGTAAAAATTGAAATGGAGACGGAGTAAAAAGGTTGGGGCTGGCCAATCCTCCTACGCCATGTACCCCCTCCTTCCTTCGTTCTTATCCGATTCAAGCGGATTTGGGACGAGGTGGACTTTAAGAATGGTAAAAATCTCGATGGGTAAATCGTCGCCGTTCTCTTTTTCTTCCTTATTTTATGATTTCCTTTGGCTTTGTGGTATTTAAGGGAATTTTCCCTGTTATTGTCGGTTTGGTTGGCTTGAGGTGAAACCAGAGGAAAAGAAAGAGAGGAAGAGAAGGGTAGAGCGGGGAAAGAACTAGAGATCGCAGGTATTGACGCCGTGTCTCCTCTATTTTGATTTCTTTGAATTTTTGAAGGTTTTTCTCGGAAATTTTGGGAATATTTTTCTGAGATCGATGATGGTGTTTGAGTGATGTTTGATAGTTGTTATGAACTTAGTTACGGGTATGAATGCTTACTGTCAAATGAAATATGAGGGATATGTGTATACTTTGATAGTTTGGGTTTAATCGAGTATTAATAGTTAACTATGGGATTTTGCTTAATAACAGTGGGAGATGAATCTTTTAAATGCTTTGAAATGATGGATTTAGGTTAGAAATTTGCGATGTTTGCTGCGATTAGGGTTGTAACAGGAATTATTGAGGTATGAGCATTCAGGTTGATTGGGATGGTGCTAATCTGATGAAATTCTTGGATTTTTGATTAAACTGTTAATGGGGCTATGTTTGTGATGTTGTATACAGGTGTTTAAACCTGTGGTACCTGTTCTTGTGTCACTGGTATCCCTTCTGGTACCTGTCTGGTACGGCGACTGAGTCTCAGGGGCTGTTTTGTGAGAATTTTTGGGTCTGAGGACCTGTTCGTGAGGGAAAAAGGACCTAAATGTGAAGAAAATGACCTAAAAATAAATTAAAAGGGCTTGGTTGTGAAATAAAATGATCTGAGGTTATTTTGGAAAAATTTTCGCCGAGTTATCGGATCGGGTTCCTGTGCTTATCGGGTTCTGTCGGAAAGGGGTGCGGACCCGACAGACTTGCTCAGGTCAACTGGGTCAGGTTGACCTGGCTCTAGGGATGAAAACGGATCGGATATATCCGCGGATATTCATATCCGAATCCGAAAAATGGCGGATTCGGATGTCAATATCCGGATCCGAACGGATGCGGATGCGGATACGGATGTTTTTAAACGGATACAGATGCGGATATGGGAAGGGATTTTGGTGCGGATACGGATGCGAATATGGATAAAAATCCGCATCCGCAACTTTTTGCCAAACGGATATCCGAATTGGCGCTTAGGGAAGGTTAGCGATGCAGATCGTGCTGCTGTATCGATGCTCCTTGTATCGCCATAATGGTAGCAACAAAAATGAACCATACCATACGCGATTCGTTTATTGGCCAGTCAGAATGTATGATGTGGTGATTCAATTTCCTAATAAAATATTAGGTCTTCGAGTCTTCGTGCGCCAGAGAGAAAAATGGAAAAGGAAAATAGGAATTGGAGGGATAAAACTTACATGTGGGACCTTTATTAATCTAAAATATAGATAAATTTGTGTGGGTGTCATATTTGATTTTGTAATTAAGAAAGGACACGGCAAGGTTATTTATCATTGGTTGATATGGGTGCGGTAAATTAATTCCACAAATTTACTATTGTAACTCTGTAAAAAATTTTGTGGCGATCTTTCTCGTCAACATGTTGACCCGTTTCACAATTTCAAGCGCAATTTGAATCGCAAAACTTTTTCCACTAAAATGTGCCGTCCCTTCTCTCAGCCCATGGGAACTAAATGTCATCTCTCTTCTTCATCGCCTCTAGGATCGCACCCCTTTCTGTTCTCCCTCTTCTGCTCTTGCCCTCTCACGCTGCCGCCTCCTCCTCCGCTCTTCTCATGTGCCGCCCCTTCCTCTTTTTTCTCCCTGTACCATACACGAGATTTGTCTTGAGAAAATATTTGGGTATTCTGCCTTTAGATCCGGACAGTTCTGAGATGATTTTGAAGGCGGCCGACGAGGCTGAACGTCGGCCGTCTGATTCTCAGCCCCGCTGGTCAATTGGAGGTCCTCCAGAGTCTTTTGGCGAGCATACGGCTATAGAAGAAGTATAGGACGCACAGGAAGGTACATATTTCTTTCAATTTATATAATTATTCAGATCGGCAATATTTGTTTTTTTTTTTTTTGGTAACCCATTTGTAAATGCAATTCAACAAACTGATTGTTCTTTACTAGACTATTTCATATGTTGCTTTTTTGTTTTTTTTTTAAATTACTGAAAAAATTGTATGTTTGTCATTCATTTTTGTTATTATTTTTGCGTGAGTTAGAGCTTATATATTAAGTATTTTCTTTCATATATTACCTAATGAAATTAATCTAGAGTATATTCCATTTATACTTCTACCAATAAATTGTAATCTAGATTGAAATTTAGTTTGGTTCTGCACTTGGGAAAAACAAATAATGCTGACATCAATGATTTTTTTGGTTTTTTGCTGATCATCAATAGTCAATACCACGATTGCAATTTTTTTGTGCTGGCTTTATACATCTATACATCCTACAATTATATTTTATATAATTTTGATTCTCCTATTTTGGTAATTTAAAAGATCTTAAATAATTTACAAAAGTTAAGTTCAATTTGTTTGAATAAAAGAGGAATAATTTGATAAAAACAAATGTTGTTAAATTAAAGTCAGAGGGTTGTGTTCATTGATGTATATTTTATATAATATTAGAGAATATGATGTATGTGTTATAATGAATCTTTCCTTTTCTGATTTTGTTTCTATTGAATGAATTGTGCCAGAATATGATGTCCATTTACTCTTTTCTATTACATTACAGGTGTTAAATTAATATAGATTGTGTGCAATTAAGTAATGTTTAAATTTGTAATGTGTAAGCCTCCTATACATGGATGTAAAGGTTGCAATTTCATAACGAATGCATTATTTGTGTATATCTTATATTTCTGATTTAATTATACCTATATTTATGATTGACTTTAAATTTCTGAGATTTCCATTATAGGCTATGCAAGGCCTAGGGGCATTAAATTTCTGTGTATACCCGATTTAATTATGGATTATGGTTTTAAATAAATATTTAATGCAATTTGATGATATTTGCATTTCAGGTTGTGCACAGCCCAAGGGCATTAAATTTTTTTCAAATACATTTAAATTTATAATTGCTGCATAATGATTGCAGTTAATTAGGGTTCTGTCATTCTTATGTCTATATATATATATATGATATTCTGTGAGATAATTTGTTGTGTACATTTTCAATAGAGATTTTGAGTTTCAATATTCTGCATTATCAGAGGTATTAGTGCTGTTGTTTTTGTGCAGTTTCTCTTGACTTTGCATTTTGTTTTTCATTTTGGTTTTATTTTGATATATTTTGATCTCTAAAGTGTTTTGTGGAATCAGGCATTGAATAAGGATAGCAAGGCCCTCTCCTGAGCAGTGACTAACCAGGAATTCTGCTGCTGATCAAGTAGAAACAAGGCAAAGAAGAGTTGATGTCTCCATTGGTTCCAGCAAGGCCAGAGAAAACCCTTCACTTCTGGATTCCTCCAATAATGTTTTTTTTTTTTTTACCATCATAGAAAAGTTGAGGTGAGTTTAATCAAACTCCTACTCAATAAAAGTAACTATGAAGCTATATACCTGCAATGTCATCTAGAAGTAATGCTTTTGTGCAGAAGGCATGTTCAATTTCAAATTTCTACATTGTTTCTACTTCCTACCATGGTGAATTCAATTCTCTCAGACAAATCTTTCTGGGAACCAACTCACTTAAGTCAATCTGTGAAATGAAAGTCAATGATTTCTCTTGCACCAAATGCACACGCTTCAGCCACGGTCTCAGATTCCGTCTTTCTTTCTTTGAGTTTAATAAGTTTATGGTGTCCAAACCGTATGGGTATAGTCAATGTCCGAAAAGAGTAACATGGTCCTCTGGAATGCTTGGTGATAGTATGACAGCTCATGGAAACAAAGATCTCGGAGGGATAGATGGGAGTACTCTTCTGAGGAATGAAAGGAATGGACATGCAAAGAACGAAATGGACATGCATTGAGTCAATTTATTCTTTAGAACGAAATTGCTTGCAACAGTATTTTCATGAAAAGAGCACATAGGTGGGATAAAAAAATTATTAATGCAAAGAGCACCATACTGTTGCAGTATATTATGCCATTTTTCTTCATACAAAGAGCACATGTGGTAGTGTTTGTTCATGAAAATACTGTTACAAGTGGTAATGTTAATTTTTAATATTAGTTGTTATGAAATATTTTGTGATTTCAGATTATAAACATGGTTTTTTCAATGAAGGGATGCATAGAAAAAGCATTGAAGAAAGGTAATTTACCAGCTCTAGATCTACAGTGAGATTATATGGTCTATATATATATATATATATTTTGGTAAGCGGTTGATCAGGTTTGGTTCGATACTCTGAGTGACTGATTCTTTTGACGCTTACTGGTAGAGTTTGGCAGCGCAAATTCTTGAGCAGCTTGGCAGCCCAAGAGTTGTGTTTACTGTGGAGTTTGGCAGCCCAAGAGCAAGAGGTGTCTTTTGACGCTTACCGTTAGAGTTTGGCAGCCCAGCAGGCCTGAATCCGGTCCCTTCCACGTACAGTGCCAGCCACAATGGCACCGGGAAGTCCAAACATTTCAGACCTACCTGGACAACATAACAATTATATTGCACATTTTTATTTTGCAAGTTTTCTTGGAAATTATAGGTCCGGAGCACCTCCCAAAGAAGTTTAGATCCAAGGACATCAAGTGGGCTGCTATAACCGCACTGAATAAAAATAGTTCATGTGAAAGAGAGTGGAAATAAGCACCTGAGCTACTCATCCTACAAGCTGGTCAACGTCGCTCTGTGATTAGTACTAGAAGTGCATGTTCTTTACCTACATCCATTAAACATGTCTTTTAAGAAAATATTTTTCTTAGGTTTGTTTATTATTTCGGTTCAAATTAGTTTATAATTTAGCTATATGTCAGTCACAAAACCTGTTATTTAGTACCTCAATGGTTGTGCAGTGTATCAGATACTTTTTAGGTCTGATTTATATTGGAGCGGGTACCAAGTACAAATGTAGAAGAAAGAGAGTTTCTCAAATATTACAATAATTGTCAAATAATTACCTTAGAAAACGAAATGAAATCGAGTGTGATTAGTTCTGCCTATGGGCCTTTAATTCAAAAAAAAAAAAAGTGTGATTAGTTCCATCACTTTATAAGTAAGAAAAGTTACATGACTTAATGACAATGTCTTTGATAATTGGTTTACAACCATCCATAAATTTAGACAATTTTTTTCGACCATTGGAAATAAATAAAACTGAATTGTACAACTTAAAATACAAAAAATGAATTAAAAAAATTCTTTATAAATTTTTTTTAGAAAACAAAATAAAAAATTAATTTAATAGAAACTCATGTATTGAGTGAAGCTCGATAAGGCCACTCTACATATATAATACATGACATAGTTTTTACTGCTAAATCAATTCAAATTAGTACCAAAAATTTTTAAATATAAACTTCAGATATAATTTATTCAGATCATCACGAAAAAAGAATTACATATGTTAATATTTACAAAATCAACAATTATAACTTATTTAATATTTATTTGTAATTCAAATATCGAGCGAAGCTCGATTAGCCCTCTAGTTAGAAATAAATTTGGGTGAAGCCGACTACTGTTATTAGCTTTCTTTCCTTTCCTTTATATGTCTTTTCCTTATTTCATTTTTATTATAAAATTCGGCCACAAGATTTTAAAGGCATTATTGTATGTCTGTATCAAGGTTACATATTATGAATAATGTATATTAATTAATAATGATTATTCTAACTATAATCTTTATAGGCAATACAATACTATTATAATACAATATAATGATTATAATAATTATAATTTTTATATATAACATAATATAATTTTACACAATACACTATAATTAGTAACGATTATGGGAGTTGTAATTTATACATATTATATATATATATATAGTAAAATGATATGACATTATACTATAATTTGTAATTATTATGATAATTACAAATTTTATATATTGTATAGTATAACGAATAATAATATTTATGATAATTATAATAATATATTTTATTTGTCGTACTATAAAATGCAATCCGTATCCGATAAAATATATTCGTATTCGACTCCGTATCCGATAATATCCGAACCGTATTCGTATCCGTTTAATATTCGAACCGTATCCGTATCCGAATGCATCTGTATTCGTATCCATATCCGAAAAAAAATATGGATGCGGATATGGGAAGACTAACATCCGCTCCGTATCCGATCCGTTTTCATCCCTACCTGGCTCAGCCTGAAGGGCGTTTTGGGCTGGGTTTTTGTGGGCTTTGTTGCTGGAAAGAAAGGAAGAAAAAAAAAAGAAGCTTGGGCTTCTCTCTGTTGACCCAGTGCGAATGAAAAAAAAAAAATTTTTTTTTATGGACTTGGCCCGATACATATATATATTTAAATCTAATTTAATTAGATTTAATAATTGGATGATTATTAAACTTAATCTATGATTAAGTTAAAACTAATATGTGGCTTAATAAATAAAATAATTAAAGGAAAGGCCAACAATATGTTTGGGTATACCTTTAATTAGTCGGTTTCGGGAGATGATGAGAACAGTCCGAGTGAAATCTAGAACAGATACAAAATCACCGACTTTCTGATCCCAACAATTAAAACAATTAATTTTAATCTTTAATTTTAATATTTTATATTGAGTTTAAATGTTTTATAATTTTCTTTTATAATTATTTCAGTATTTAATTTATAAGTTTAAAAACATTAATAAAAATCTAAATTCAAATAAAATTGATTTAAACAAAAAAATGATTTAAATAAAAATTTTAAAACATACTTATTTAAATAAAACTAATTTAATTTATTTAATTAAAACTAATTTAGTTTATTTAATTAAAACTAATTTAAAATAAAAATTTATTTAAATAAAGTAACTAATTTAAATTTATTTAGAAAAGAAAAGAAATTATTTTCTAAAATTTAAATTTTCGTAATAAATTTATTTATTTAATTTTACTAATTAGTTTAAAAAAAAATTTACTAAATAGTTTAAATAAAAATAAATAGTAATAACCGGAATAATAATAGAAAATGAAAAAAAATCTATTAAATCTTAAATCATATCAAAATAAGTAATAAAGAACAAATTGAATAAAAATAAAAGAAAACAACAACATAAATCTGTTAAATCATAACAAAATAACTAATGAGGAATAAATTGAATAATAAATAGAATTTGCAGAACTACTGAAAACACAAGCAATTACTATAACTTGAGGATTTAATTTTTAGTGGGGTACTAGGAAATTTGAGTTTCTAAGGTAGATAACTAATTGTTTGAAACCGTTAGTTGATTCTCAACGGTTTTTGATTTTACAGGGAATTGGACAGAAGCGGAAGCGGACACCGATAAAGGTGCGGAACGTGGATATCTATAGAAATTATAGTTCGGTAATTTTAAATTAGTGCATAGTATGTTGGGAACCGACTTGAATGCATTAATTATCAATCATACTAGTTTTAGAAACATATATTACAACTCAAATTAAGATATCATGTTGAATTAAGTCTCCATTATTGGAAATTTGAATATTGATGAATCAGGCAAGTTTGATTATCATTTGGTTACTTGAACTGCATCGTATCGGTTCAATTAATAATTATTGCTTGTTATTATAAATTCTGAAAGTCTTGTGAAGTTAATAATAATCGATGGAATTTAAAAGAAATTAAACCACTCTCCAAAGTCGGTCGGCCACCGGCTTTGGCCAGTTCGATAGTACTAAACGGATATGGAATCCCTACCGCCTGTCAGGGTCCGAGATTTTTAAATCTCTACCGCCTGCCCTGTCTGGGGAAGATCTCTCTCCGTCTGCTCATACTAGTTGAGTTGGGAGATCTGAGCGTGTATTTAATTATCTTTATATGACTTATGATTTAACGGATCAGACCTTACTGATTTTTCTTGACTTGTCTGTTGTGCATGTGTTATACAGATGGTGCTGATAGGTCTAGTCTTACTTCGTTGCACGGTAGGTTACTAGATAGTTATATTGCATTATATTTGAAGTATAATCTTTCTTAAATTAATTTAATTAAATATTTACCTATTTATTTTGTTTTCATATTATTTTTACGGGATTTATTCCGGACTTAGATTTCAACTAGAAATCCACGTCTGGAACTAAAACCCGTACTGAGAATTCATTCTCACTCCGTTTGTTTTGCATGTACCTCGATTGGTTGGGGGTTCCAGGGTACACACAGGCCGCTGAGGGGTCCTCCGCTCTTTATAATTGATGGCTCGCATGTTCATCTTCATACTTTTGTTCCTCATATGCACACTTCCCTTACGTACCACGTTTCTATGTCTCCTGACGGTATATATTTTTATCTCGAGTATACTCCTCTTCCAGCTCCTGCGCCTGCTCCACCTCCAGTTCTAGAGCCTTCGGTACCTTCCACCCCTGTGATAGTTGTGAGTGACTCCGATGATGAGGGCATCATCTTGGAGTAGTGTGTGTGTTTGTGTGTTTTGAGACTTGTTAGGGTTGTTTTGGTGATTGAGATGGACTTAAATTTTGGTACACTAGTCTAGACTTTGTTCATATGTGAGCTAGACTAAGTGTTGTAGATAGAGAGTCCATTCTCAGGGTTGTGGTCCTTTGTTATGTGCGTGCCGGTCTTTGATGATGATGATGTGACAGTGTAGCATATGTATTTTATATGTTAGTGTGATAGCTGTGGATTTGGACTTGGATTGCCTGTGTTTGTGATTTGCTTGATATGTTTCAAATCACTTATTATCACATTAGTATACCTTGAGGAAAAAAAAAACTGGACGTTAATGTTAGGTTATAATTTATGTTAAAGCCTTACGATAATACTAATCTTGTGTTATCGTGGCGGGAGTTGTCATATTCAAGGACGGGATGTGACAATTATATAAGGACCTGAAGTCGAAGAAGAAAGGGAGTTTTGGAAAGAGAGAGAAACACATCTAGGACTACGACTTTTGAGACTTCAGGCGATCCGCGTGACCTCAAGGTTGGCCGCTTGATGTTCATAACAAAGAAGAAAGCTGAGAGAATTCAAATTGATTTGTTGTAATATTTTCTTTTCCTCCATTTTATCCAGATCTGATTTTTGATACCTGTGTTTTGTTAATGAATAATGTAGGCTAATACAGTTTATGGGCATAGTTGTGAACCTATGATTTAGTTTAATTAGAATGTTTAATTAGTTTTTATTTGATCTTTCGTGTTTTGATCTTTGCAATTTATTCTTATCGATGTCTTGATTTGTTTTGAGTAGATTTGGTATTTTCTTGTTGAGTTTAGGCCGAACTCAAGGCTAGGAGTTTAAACCCATCCAAGCTTAGAACGATTCAACGTTATCTTATCTTTAGATGACAATTAATCGAAAGATTAAAGCCTAGACTATGAATCAGAAATGATGAAGTCTAATCTCAATATACGAAAGTTGAGAGATATCAAAGACCCAAAAATTAGATCTATCATCTCTTAGTAAAGAAATGAAAATTGACGTTTAGGGTAGATAGAAAGTTAATCATAACGGTTAGTTAAGCCTTAACATATACGAAAGTTAGGATTAAGTATGGTTAATCGTTAGTTAATTTACACAAAAGCCAAATAGAACTGATTAGACTTACATAATCATCGGTTGGATTATGATTAATTCTTGGATTATTTGATTGTTGTATGTGCAAACTTAGAAACAAGAGATTGACCAAAGTCCTGTCGACCGTTGAAACGAGCGGACCGCTACGAAAGCAGATTGGTCGCTCGTATCAGGAACTGAATTGGAAGTTAACGACTTAACCCCACTTTACATTTTCATTTAGTTTTTATCTTCACTTCCCAGAATTCTTAGTTTAATTAATTAGTTTTCATAATAAATTTATTTATAATTGTTGGAACCCTGTTTTCTAATCTTATTACCCTCGTTTCATTTGACTGAAGTTTTAGATCTAATCACTTGTGTAATTGAACAATTCGTCTCTGAGTTCAACAACCTGACTATACTGATTAAGTTATCTTAGTGGCTGAATTAAAGTAGAAATCGATTTTATTTTCGGTAAGGCTTCTGACGCAACGATAGAGTAAGCCCTCGTCAACCATCCACAAATTTGGACAAACAGTTACAAATAAAAAAAATTTAATTGCTAATTAAAAAATAAAAAAATGAATTTAAATAAATCTCTTATAAAAATAAAATAATTTTTTTTAACGAAAACTCATGTATCGAGCAAAAGCTCGATATGCCCTCCTCGTATATATAACAATGAAAGACTTTCAAAATCAAATAATATATAAATACCTAATAATAATTTATTTAAAAATGATGACTAATTAAACATTTATTTTGTTAGAAATAATTATTTTTGTATCTTCTCAATATAGTAAATATTTTATTTTGTCAAGTATGATCTCCAATATTCACTTCGATGAACGTCAAATGATATTTTTACAATTCTCCAATAAAAATTTTGCATGTCAATACAAAAAAAAAAAGGGATAAGAGAGAGAAAGAGAGACAAGATTTCCATGACCTATCACGCATATTATACTTGACTCATATTATAAATTTTACTTAATCATTTGAATGATGCTAACAATGATTCATTATTATTTCGTAAAAAACTCAAAAACTATTAGCAAAAAGACTATTTTTACGGTTCCAGTTAATAATTTAGATAAAAGTAAGATATAATATTAATAGTAGTATTTTTAATTCTATATATTTAATCTTACAATGAGAAATCAGAGAAGATCAATAAATTATTCTTATATCAAATGATGCTTATTCTATATTCGAAAACAAACACATTGTATATTTAAAAATTCAATAATTACATAAACTTCCTTGAAGTTCAACTTGAAACGTGTGACGCTTTTGTTGTTATATTGTTGATGAGAAAAGATAATTTGTACATCGTTAGGTTTAAACTCAATGGACATGTTTGGTAGGAGGAATAAGCTTCCTTAAGCTTCTTTAAGGAGGAACAACTCAACAAACAAGAGAGGAATAAGCTTCTTTAAGGAGGAAAAACTTATACCACCAAAATTGGTGGAATAACTTCTTCCACGATGGGCCCCTCCGGATTAGTCTAGATTTTCGAATAATCAATCACTAATTTTGATTATTAATGATAATTAATATATTATTGTAATATTATTATTTTATTATTGTAAGTATAATTATTATTAATATTATAATTACTACAAGAAATAATCAATAATATCTTAATTCATATGATACTAATAATAGTAATAGTGATAATAATAATAATAATAATAATAATAATAATAATATAAAAATTATTATTATTATTATTACAATATTAATTATTATTATCATTAGTGACAACCACTTAGTATAAAGAATAACATTTATAACAATAATTATATATTGTGAATTAAAATAATTTATATAATAACAATTGTTATTAGTATTATAATAAATATTTTTAAACTAATAACAATAATAATAATAATAATAACAACAACAACAACAAAAATAATAATAATAATAATAATAATAATAATAATAATAATAATAATAATAATAATAATAATAATAATAATAATAATAATAATAATAATAATTTATAATACTAATTAATATTATAATAATAATTATACATCTAATTTTATATTTTTATATTCTTATTCCTTCACTTTATATAACCAAACAACCATGACATAACTTGACATAAATTTTTCCTCTTAACTTATTCCTCTTAAGTTAATCCTTTACCAAACACCACCAATAATGCACCAAATTATTTGGAGTTTTATAAAAAAGAGGGAACTCCAAGTTATGTTTTAACTAGTGAGTTTTTTTGGACATTAATAGTTGTGAGAAGAGTTTATATATAGTGGTCAAATTTTATTTTCTTGTGGGTTTTCTTGGACATTAATACTTGTGAGAACAGTATATATGGTCAAAATTTGTATTCATGTGGTGGTTTAATCATACATTTTTGTTGGTAACTACTTCACAGTCACTGATCATTGCTGATTTTTATAATGCATTGCATGTAAATTGAGTCTATTGCTGAATTTTATGATGAGAAATGCATTACATGTAAATTGAGTCCAAGTTAGTTGGATGCACTGGCTTAATATTATTGTAGAGGGGCACATCGAGTTTGATTCTGATTGCCTTTAATTTTCTCAATCCAAAATAAATGACGAAAAAAAGATAAAAATATTGTTCATGTGTGTCTTGTCATAAATTTTGGTAAACTACTCATACACATTTTTCTTTCTCCAAGAATTATTAATTCAATCACATGCAGAAAAATTTCAAAAATAAAAAATTAGTAACAATACATGTATGTGATGATAGCAGGAAAATAAATGATAGATCCGTTGCTAAGTTATTTCATTGACCAGCGAAAAATGTTAATTTTAAATAATTAAAATATAATTTTGTATCATTATTTAAGACAACAAAAGAGAGAGTTTGTCTTTGCAAGAAATAGATGTGACTTGAAGGAATGAAAAGTTGAAATAAATGTTTACTAAAGAAGTGTCGGGGAAAACGCAAATTTTGAATCAAATGCCAAATAATCGTTTAATGTAACTTATAAGCAATGAAATAATTAATACCTAATTTAGAATGAACGGTGTCTGTTCAAGTTCTGGATTTTTTATTTTTCTGCAACGAAAGTACATTAAAAGCCCCTAAAAAAGTTACATCTAAAATAAAGGTGTTTACAAAATTTAACTTGTCGTTATTGAAAATTTGCTGTGTTGTGCAGTGTAGGGTTAGCAAAGAGGCATCAATTTTTTTATTACAAAACTTTTGGAATTCCACCATGTTTATTAGCCCCTTGGTGACATTTTTGTTATACAACGGGTTTCAGAAAATTATGGTGACATTTTGGTTTATATGAGCGATATGCCTTACCTGAGATACTTCACATTTAGTAAGAGAAGCGATGACTGCACCACTTTCGAGTGTTTGGATCCCATTCCTTTGTCGAGGTCTCTGTTTGTTGCCGTTTGGGCTCAGAGCCTCAGACCTTGCAGTTATTAAGATTGACTTTTGTGTTTGGATCTATTCCTTTATCGAGTGTTTGGATCCCATTCCATTGGAATGTCGACACAAGCGAACCCTTTGTGCGTGGCCCGCTGCTCTTCCTGCTTGAATGTTATGGTGAATTTGCGGGGACACTTGGGGATCAGAATAAGATCCAGGTGAAGGTTAATTGGCTGTCCCACACAAAGCATTCTAATTTCTAAAACATTTGGGACCATCAATTATAAAATAAGCTAATGACTTCTATTTTTTTTTTTTTGTTATCAAATTTTCTGTTTTGTGCATCTAGTGCAAATTGCTATGTTTTTCATTGTCGGCCTCGTGGGCTTTGCCATAAATTTTATTAACCACTGATTACAGTGAGATAAAAACATAAAAATTATGTTGTATTAACCTCTGATATTCCAATTAATATTATTTAAGTCAAGTCAAGTTTTGTTAGGTCAATATAACGTGCTTAATCAGATCTCTGTGAAAGAAAAGTTATGTAACATTGCGAGTTGGGATACATCAACGTGCATTCTGTAGAATAAAATGTGATGAACAGCTCGCAATTGGTTCAAGTGTGTTTTAAATTATATTTAATATATTTTGAGGAAAAAAAAAAAGACGAATTGCAGTGTGGCCTTCACTTATATATGTTAACGGCAGTTAGGAAAATACTGATTAATTGTCGGAATATTTCTTTAGCATCCCCATGACCTGTCCAATTTTTCATGCGGGTACCTTTACACATATTAATGGTGTATTGGTGTGGAAAACTAATCCATACATTGAATTTCAACAAAGAAATATTAAAAGGAAGGCTGCACGAAATTGCGTCTGACATGCACAAGGAACTAGACTAAGATTGCAAGATATACATTGATTAAATATTTTCGAATTGGAGTCAAAGGTTGCGGTTTGCTATGGGAATGAATCCTCTACTGCTCAAGGTGAGCAGGGTGCTTACCTGTGATCTGAACTGTCCGATTAATGATGGTGCCCCGTGAATAATACTAGATTGATAGATTCGAAAAAAATTTAACCGTCGTGATTAAATCAGACGGCTCGGATCATAGGTTGTCACTCTGCTCACCTTAAAAGGTGAGAATAGGATATTGATCCGTTTGCTATGAGTTCGATTCAAAATGCTTAAGTCTGAAAATCGAAAACATATTTATGTAATGTTTAAAATAAACCCTTTATTTAAAGTTCGACAAATTGCACGAGCTAGCTATCAAGAAATTTTCACTTTCTGCATGTTAACCCTGTTTTCAGACGTTAACTTTCCTATGATAAACGTCAATAAACTCTAAAGAAAATTTAAATTAGGTCCTGTCTGACAAAATTTAGTCAGAGTTATCAAGGTCTGAGGAACAACAATTTGTTTTTTTTTAAAAAAAAATCAAGGACAGTATCAAAATCTAAACTTAACCAAATGACTATTGGGCTGGTTAACAATTATTTTAGGTTCGTAGAAAGAAGCTAGATAAAGAAAGCATTCCCTTCTAAATTAGGCAGTTATCGCTCGTTCCGAATTCATGTGTGTCATCTGTCATGGCTGTTTTTGGATTTCGTTTCAGAAGGAAAAAACTTAACGGAGAAATTAAATTTTTAAAACGAAATAGAGGCTTATAAAGAAACAGCTTTGTATTTACTAAATTATAAAATCAAATAAGGATCATCTTCAAAACGCTCAAACTTTGTACAATGAAAAACAATACGATTAGCTACGTAAAATTGTTTACAAAAGAAATATAAAAGAGTTATATCACTAAGTGCTTGATTGTACTTAGGCACATTTAAAAATATTTATTTTTAAATGAGGGGAGAGAGAGAAGCAAGAATATTGGCCTTTCGATCACTATATTGAAGAGGAGAGAGTAGTAGATGCTAAAATCCAGCATTTAATTATATATTTTATAACTATTTATTGAAGGTAAAATTTCTGATTGGGTTTACATTGTATCAGCATATCTGCCTATGGAACCAAGTGCAGTTGCAGATCTAGTAATGAATGTACTGACAGCTGGAATTGCGCGCAATTTACAGTTGATACTTGGGCCCAAATGAAGGGCTGAAGCCTATTTGAACATTGGGCCTATTTTGTAGTAGGCCTACTTTAAATGAGATCTGAATTGATCGTCTCCATCAGTGGGCCCCGTTACCTTAACAGGATTATCTGGCAAGAAAATCAACTGGGTTTATCCGATTTTTCTCGCATTTCCGCCTATGGCCATCCGTTTCCCTACTGACATAAAACTTGTTTACACCAGTTACACCTATAAATGCGTACCAGGTCCTAAACTCCCAATTAGAAATCTCAACTATTCTTATCTAAATTAAGAAGATCAGTTTCGCTTTCGCTTGTCCTTTTAAGTCTTGCAAGAGTTAAATAATTGGCTTAAATGTCCTTAATCGCAACGCCGGTTCTCATTACTATAAAAAGACCAGGTCCATCAAACACATATTAAACTCCGAGTTCGCCTTCACCACAGAGAGAGAAATTTTAACACCGTTTCTCTTCCCTTCTTTCGAGGAAACCAGCTAGAAATTTCATCTCCTTCCAATAAAATCTCTCTCTCTCCATTTCGCCATTATCGGAAGTTCGGAACCAATAAGAGAGGAGAAGAGGAGTAGTTGAGTGCATGACAAGCGCGTCTGAGCTGTTCTCTAACTGGAGATCTCGAGCTGGGCGGTTCTCGGGTCCGGATTCGGGTTCAGATCCGCATCTCTCGAGCCCCTCCGTCTCGGATCGCGACCTTCTGCCCGTTCGACGGCGCCGGAGGGTTACTCCTCGTCGGCCTGCTGGCGTGGTGAATCGGGTCCACTCGGTAAGGGTCGGTATCCATGTCTATTCTATTCTATGATTACACTATTTCATGTGGATAGTATCAAGGATAAATTAGGTTTTCTGTTTTTTTTTACCTATAATTATTTGATGAACTATTGATGTTCTCAATTGTTGTGTTATTAGAAATTGTTTTCCTCTCATCCATCTTAATTCCTGATTTTTATGTAATTTTTTTTATTAAGGGTCATGACTTTATCTTTACCTTGTGGTTAAAAGACCAGAAACAGAATCTTTGTTACCTTGCCTGTTTATCTGGCAGGAGGTAATTAACTGTAGGGCCATGATCTGTATATTGTCATTCACCAATGGTCGAGGGAATCCAAGATGACTGAATTGCTCATTAAATTTGATATTAGATTTAGATGCACCTCAAGGATGTTGCATGATTGCTTTCGTACATGAATGGGTTCAAATCAGGCACTATGATATACCTGATAGGTCATTTTATTGTGTTTCAGAGATACGGATATACTAGTTATTGGTAAATGTGTAATAAATTATACATTTTACTGTCCAATTTCCCCTATAATCTATGGATGTCTCATTTGAATCCTGTCAATTTATTCTTATTTCGACGAACGATACCAGTAACATTTCTGTTTACTATTTGCAGGACCATATTTCTAGTTCTGAACTCGTAGATGGTAGCAGCAGTGGTACTGCTAATAGTTCTAGCAGGCATGACAGAATGAGATTTTCGCGTACCGAGCGACTACCAAATACTGTCCTTCAGGCTCGGGAAAGGGTTTCAGAGCGGCTGAGAGGCGTATCTCTTGTAGGTGGCAGGTACATCAAATATCTGAACTACTGAAACTTAATGCTTAATCTGAATCTAGTGTAAGTTTCCTTCTAAAAACACCAATCTTACACAGAAGTAGAGTTGGCAAAACCTGACCTGACCCAAATTCTCTGGAAATTCAAACTGACCTGAACCTGACTGACTAGACATTTGACCTGGACCTGATGCAAAGCTAAATGACCTGAAAGCGGACCTGATCCGAAATGTTTCTATTGATCCGACCTGGGACCTAATTCTCCATAGTCTGACGGACCTGACTGAAACTGGACTTAAACCTTTCGGTTGCCACTTTAGAAGTGGCAAAAAAATTTAATTTGACCTGAATAATTTACACTTTATAAGAAAATTTAACTCGACCTGAATTTTCAGAAGGTCAAAACTTACCTGAACTCAAACAAAACCATCCCAATAACCAACAATTGTCTAAAGTGAAAGTGATTCAAACCCTACACAACCGGACCTGACCCGAACAGCCCGACTGCTACATATTAATACACAGAAGTATCTGCTGTTTTAAGGAAACAAACTGAGTGGTCTCTGGCAGTAGCAACAAGTCGGACCAAAACTCAACTTGAAAAAATAGGCAGGTCAAAGTGATTAATTGGATCAAATATGGGAAATGTATACAACTACTATGCATACTCAATCAAACTGCCATGCTTTTGAACTGTACATAGCTTAATTAAGAAGTTTGCACTAACACCACAAAGTATACTCAAACAATGTGCTGTTGATTGGGAATAAACCATTTGATTCCCACTAGTAATAACAAATGTCACCATAACTCTAGTGAAGATTGAGCAGGTAAAAGAGTTTACCTGTCGTAAAAAAATGAAAATGTGTAAAAGTACTATGTATGAGATACTGTTACTTAAACAAACTTTTAAACTAGCAACCTTGTATTAAGTTTAAGCCAGAAAAAGGTAAATTGGAGGCGGTCCAAGTTAAAGGAGGCATCTAGATATAAACGGACATACCGACAACCATGTCATTTAACTTCAAACTTCATCGGATCTAAAATTAAGTAGTTCATCATTTAGGTTAACTGTGTTTAAGTATGGTTCAACTTGGGAAACATTTTTCACTAATCGAAATCTATAAACTGAATTTGTAATGTTTCTGGTTGTTTTTGAAGTGTACCAAGTTTGATAAGCATTATATGTAAACATAGCAAATAGAGAGGTCTTCACCTAATATAACAGAAGTTTATGTCAAATAACCTACACCAAAAAATTATATACCTCTTGATGCTTTTGGGCTTCATACTTTTAAGACTTTTTGTAGGCAAATTAATTTCCTGAGTTTTTTTTTTTTTTTTTTTGGGTTCTGATGTTATCTCTATTTATTTTTATACATAGGGCATCTATATCATGGGATGAAACAGATGATAATGTATTTCGAGTAATTGACCTCAGAAACCGTGGATCAATAAGAGAGCATCGTGAGCTACTCTCAAATTACAATGACATTAATTCTGAACTTTATGAGTCCGCATTTTTTCCTGATATTATCTTTACCAACAAGAGGCCTCCCGGCCTTACCAAGGAGGAATTCAGTCTTCTAGAATTGGAAGCTTTTAAACTTGAAGGAGAAAAAGATGATGGATCTGCATCCACTGATTGTTCCATTTGTCTTGAAAAGTTCTGTGATGGAACTGAGGTAGTGATGTTGCATTGTAGTCATCGGTTTCATCCTGATTGCCTTGAGCCATGGGTTAAAAAATGCGGTGATTGTCCTTACTGTAGAACAACTATCATTTCTTAATGATTCTTTAGTTGAATTTTAGTGTGTACCAAGTAAACAATAACCCATTGTTTGATAGTGAGGGACATAATTTTTTTATTTAATTTTAATTTTATGTAGAAGTGAAGGAAAAGGATGGATAAAGAAACCTAGTTTGTATCTGGGATGTAAATTTAAAATATTTTTTGTGAAAGTTGTTGACTTGCTCCTTGTATATATTTACTGATGTAGAAAGATAGTAATATATTTCGAAGTTGATATAATTTGTGTAATTTTAATTTTTTTTTAATCTTTCTGTAACTTCAATGATGTTCTTCCTGTAAACTTTTTATCTTTCTACATTGTCGTTGTCTTAATCCATTATTTGATTTTGTTGTCAATTATGCAGAAAAGCCAGCATTCTTCTCCTACAGTTCCAAATACCCAGGTGACTTGTTTTTTAAAATAAGGTTTAGTGACGTCCTTGTTGGATTACTTATTTATGCACAAGTGAACATAACTGTACACGAGTCAGCACTCGTCAACAACCTTTTTCAATGCGCTTGAATAGCATGCTGCGCATCATACGGGCAAAGCACAATCTAACGGATCAAAATTCCAAACATATGTGTAAAGTTGTTGATATTAGTACCAAAAAAATACCCATAAATGCCAAAGCCGTGGTATATGCAGGCAAGCAGCTCCCGAAACGAATAAGAATAAGGACTCTTTTATATGCATGAACTGTTGGGTTTAGTTCTATACTTGTGTGAACTTGAAGAACTATTACATTTCGACAAAGACCAAGTACACCGATAACGATTTGGTGGTGATGTCATGATTTTGAAAAGGGGTGGAGAACTGAGGTTGCTGACTTGGACGTCAAACTGCTATGTTTTCTAGATCAAAAGCTTGAAATTTCTTGCAACCAGGAAAGAGGCAGGAATTTTCTGGTTTGACATAATAACGGAGAGTTGCTTAATTGCCTCAATAAGAGGAAATGGAGGTCGCTGTCTCCATTTTGAGAGACCATCAGCGTCTATGAATTATTGATGCACGCCACATATTGTTTAATTAAATTTAAATTTAATATATTGAACAAGTCTAGTTGTTAGTCTGATTCATCATTCATCAAGTTTGACGTTTGTAGAAGCGATGCACTAGATACACACCTTAGTGATCTACTTGTAACTATTTTGTTGTCCAACTCGATGCTTCTCTTTGTTAAACAACGACACAAAATATTTTTGTACTGACAATTTATCAAAATTAAACACATACAATTTTTCAAAAAAAGAAAAAGAAGAACAATATATAGTTAAAATTGACATTCACATAATTATTAATTATTGTATATCTATATAATCTCCGATATGCGCGGCGCAACAAGACTGGTGCTAACTTTGGGTTTTTACATAACGGATATCGGGAGGAGAATAATATCGATTTCAAGAAATATTATTACACGTAGGAAATAATTTCTAATTCTGATATGTCCAAATGCAAAAAAAAAATTGTTCATTTTCGGATAATGTCCAAATGCAATTTGCAATAGTCTTCTAGCCTAATATATCCACTAGCAACATAGGGGTTTGTCGTTATTAGCATTAAACACCAATATCTTTGTATCTAGATAATTGTCTAGTTCCAACAATATAGCCTCACTAGTGATTATGAAAAGATATTTAGGCATCGAAACAATTACTTTGGATTTGACTACGATCTGAAACCCACTGAAAGTTGATTAGAAGATTTTTCAATTTATGAAATATCTAAAAAAAAGTTCGAAATCATCCACAATGTATATACTTATTTTTAGATGGTTAAATTCTTCAATATATACAAATTACAAGTTTTTGAAATTAAGTTATTTTGAGTTATTTTTAATCAAATTTGAAATTAAAAGAAATAAATAATAAAAAGTACAAGCAAACAAAGCTGAACAATTATTGTATAAAATTATCAAAACGAAAATGATAAACCATACTCAAACATACATAAGGAAAAAATAATTTTGATAAAATATGAGTAATTGCTAATTAGTGGAGGGTACCAAAAGCATTAATATACATCGATCTGTCGAATTCTTTCTACCAACCAATATTTGTTTTAAATAAACCGTTACTACAACTTGTTTATAGGATTTACTATTAGCTGACTCCACTCTTGACCAAATAAATTCGGAGGGATTGGCTAGCACCTGTGCTCTGAACGCCTCTGTTCGTTTCTCATGAATTCAACGGTCAGGATAGATTGAAAGCGACCTGACTGCTAAGAAGTAAGAAGAACCAAACAAAGACTTGGAAAGGTCGGAATCATTCCTTTAGGAATCTGTTTGCCGGGGACCATCTCCATAATTGAATACTACAAGAGGAAATGATGATGATGATGATAATGATAAGAAAAATAAATACCTGGAAACTTTTATTTTATTTTTTCTTCATATTGATCAGATGATTCTTAGTGCTTTTCTCTTCTTATTAAAATTATATATGTATTTGATATGTCTAAACATACAATTCTATTGTTTTTAATTGTCGGTATGAATTATTGAGCAGCAAATCGTTTATACAAGTTTTTATTGCTTAAAAAACTATTTATTGGTTTCCAAGCTTAATTGAATTAATTTTTAATAGAAATTTATTATTTTATATATTAAACTTTTCTTCAAATAAATTGTATTATTACAGATTTTTCTTTATTTTTGGGCGAAGTCTGGAGAATGACTTTATTTGAAGATAGTTTTCTAAAAAAAAAAAGACTTTATTTGAATATAATTGTCTGTGATGACAGAATCTGATGATGCTATATGTATTTTTTCTTTTATTGTCATGCTAAGCTTATTTTCAAAACCAAATTCTCTTTTTGTGTTTACAAAACCTTTTACTGCCTGTTCCCACAAAATTACTGGCAATAATATATTCTTTCGACAAAGCGAAGTTGTGTATGACTCAAGGAGTCAAGGAACGGTTAGAGAATTTAAATAAATAAATATTTAAATACAGAACTTGTCACATGACTTCGGAGTTGAAATGCCAGTCAGTCTTTGGCTGCAGATCGCGCGTCTGTTTCTTTTCTAATTTGATGACGACATACAGTCAATGTGGAACAAAAGGAAGATAATGTAGATGGCACAAAAACTTTACTGTCCTTATTTTATTTTCTAAGAGAAAAAAAAGACATATGCTATTCTAATTTGATGACCACACTAAAATAATGTGGAAAAAAGGAAGAGAATGTCTGCTCCATATTATTATCTTAGAAAAAAAAGGCCGATGTCAATAATAGCCAGCATCTTATTTTGGTATGGCACTTACAAAGTCAACTTTATATTAAAAAATACAGAACTTACATTTAAAACAATTTAATTATGTCCAAATCTCTAAATATAAGTGTAAATCCTATAAACATTCAAAGTTACGAATTTCAAGCTTAACGGAAAAAATGTACAAAGTTCATTTTCTTTTTTGTCAATATATACATCAGGCTCAAGGATCTGACAATTTATGCATTATTAAATCTGCATTGGCGCATGTATATCTTTATAATTCATAGGGAATAACAGACAAGCATTGAAAATTCTAACGATGATTTTTCTAAGATGTATAATTGGAAAGAAATTGGCATAGAAAAATGGTTGAAAGCAAACATTTTTCTTTTCAGTAGCAGTAAAACAATTCAGCGAACTACTATCAGTCAACTTCACGCTGATATCAATACTCATCTAACTTACAAAGGTTACAATAGCCTCATATAAATTTGCTCTTCATTACGCGCTACACTAGCTAAGGTAGGCGAGGATGGGGCCGAAGGACTTGTTCAACATTATATATGTTTTCAATCAATCCAAGTAGTCATACTCATGCAGCAGGATGGGGCCTACCGGCCTAATGTCTAGTTCAAAACAGTTGTGTTCATCGTATTGAATCAGTTTAGATTGCGGCTCTTCTTGTTGATCGTTTTTTTGCACACCCTATGATATTGCTCTTTGAATGTATCGTTTTGAGCCAATCACCGTTTCTGTAAAAAAATAAAAATAAAAAAATAATTAATTACCATTTATATCAACAACTATAGCCATAAGATGGGGCTTGACCCCTATTTTTCTTCAAAAAACAATAGCCATAAGATTTTAAAACGGAGTTCAATAAATTCATGATAATATTAATTATTTATCATAATAACCTTGTATAACTCCATAAAGCCATTCATCTATAGCTGTCCCAAAGTTCAAAGATAGAAAAAAAAAACATATAGAAACAATTATAAAGATATTACATAAAGAAAATTAGAACAGAGAATATATTCTAATTAGATAATGAAGCATCATCGAATTGAACCCTTTGGGATCTCATCGTTTAAAGCATGCTCAGCATTTTGCGGACAAAATGATATATAAAATTATAATTCTGGGAAATGAGAAAAAAAAAACAAATGAATGACAAAATGGAAATTCATTATTTGTATAAATTAATACTAAATTATTTTTTTTATTACAATTTTAAAACAAAAAAACTTAATTGAAAATCATCTTGACCTAAAATTATATTATAATAATCTTTTAAATTATGATTATAGGATTAAAATATAAATACTAAAGCAGCTTTTTCCTTTGGCTAAAACTTCTTTCTTGATTGTTGGTGAAATGGAGAGAGCACACAAGCTTTACATAATGGTCATATGGGTTGCTAGGATTTTTCTTAGTTTTGTACACGGAAGAGAGAGAGGAAGAGAGAGGGAGAGAGAGAATGGCGATATGCTCTTTCTAATAGAAGTAGAAATTAAGGAGATTAAAAAAAAAATTTGGACCACAATTACTTTTTCATATTAGAATGTACAAAGTTAGAGAATATTGTGGTTCTTATTCAATATCTATTTGTTAAAAGTTGGAAGACTTGCTAATTTTACTTAATATAAAGTACTTCATGGACTACCATTATAATACAAAAAAGTGGTTCGATAGTGGAATGTCAATGAATATTTATGTTGTTCAAATATATGGTATATTAGGAAAAAAATATATTATAAATGCAAATCTTAATGCGCCATAATTTATAAAAAAATTGAAAACATTTGTCCGCTTTGTGATACACTTAAATTCATCCCTACTTTGGACAGTTGTTTCTTTTAAGCATGCAATAATATTTCTTGCGTTTTCTTTTAAGTTGGAGACAATAATGACAAATAAGATTTTGTGTCATAGAGAAACGGCAATTGGACAGTCAAGGTATAATAAGCATCTTTAACTCAAATAAATTCCATTAGTGTTAGATGAGTCTTTAACTCTTTATTATTATTAACACGTACTGCTTGCTTATCAAAATGGCAACTGTCATGGTATCATAAGACTAATATAATCCGCGTGGTTTTTTTGCGCGCATCTTGACGCTAATCGGCGCACACCATCCTATCCGTTCGATCCACCCCTAATCGTCTCCCCCTGAGTCCCGATCTAATCCCTTCCCTTCTACGCTCCGATCAGTTTTTGCCATTTCTCCTCTATCGCCTAGGGTTACGCAGGGCAACAATGGCCGTCACGGCGGATTGTGACCACCGCCAGTACAGGCAGAAATTAGAGGACTCCATTGCCTCCGCCTCCTTTCCTTCTCTTTCTACCCATGGACAATCCATGCCAAGATGCACAATACCAAGTTATTTGAAAGCTCCTTTATGAGATTTATCTGATTTTCCTTTGCCTCTATTCTTTCTTATTTTTGTTGCGATATTGATTTTATCAATCAGATTTCATATCAGGTTATTAGATTAAAAGAATTTACCCCTTTACATACATCAGGTTATTAGAATCTCATCATTTAGTACACTACCCGATGATAAAATCAATATTGCATTTTTTTTGAGTTTATATTGGTTGCAATTGGGTTCTAATATTAGGTTTCATTTGCCTACCAAAACTTTAAAGAGTTTCTCCTTTCATTTTTTAGATGATTGTTTCTTCTTGGCATTTCAATGAGATTATTAATCTTATACGCCCCCAATAGTAAACTGGACAACATGAGAAGCAAGCATGTCAGGTTTGCTTCACCTTATTATTTTTTAGATGGCCCTATTTTTTTAGAAAAAGAGATGCATTCTGGTATGAATACCAGTCATGCGAAATTTGTTGTCTCCATCTTGCTATGCGTCTATTGATGTCTCCATTCTATAATGTACCAGAGAATCATGATAAATTGGTAATTGCATTTTGATGTGGACCCAAGTTATAGGGATGCCCAAGAGGCTGCAATATGAAGGTGCAAAATGTTTACAACTAGATGGTAATGTGCTAACAAACATATGTTGCTGACACAATCTGTTTGCCAATCTGTCGATATTTGGACAACAAGTAGAAGGCCATCTCAGTTTATGTTGAAGCATTTAGTAGTTATAAGAAATTATCTACTCAAGGTACATCTATGTTGAAATCTTACTCTAGAAACTTTCTTAACTTTACATGAATATTTAAATTCATTTAGTGCCATATTGCTATCAATATTGCACATGTTTGCAGTAGCACTATTTATATTGTATGCAGTATTTATATTATAAATATAAATATGTGGTTTGGAATTCTCCATTTTCAAATAATGATTGAAATCCTTTATTTTATTTTTGGTTGATCATTCTACCTTTGTTTATTTAATATCTGATATTGTTGAAAGCATATATAGTTGAAAGCATTTCTTATGTTAATTGCGCATTCTATATATTTTAATATCTGATATTGGCTTGATAAACATTGATATCACTGGATCCACCTGATTTCATGTTGTTATTTCTGGAGAGCACAAACAATCACTAACTTAAATCATGACAATTTCTTCAGACAATTATGTGACATCAAGGGGTAGAAATGGAAAGCTCTAACAAAAATTTCATGACCGAGTAAAACAAGCAATCTTCTTCGATTGTAGGCATTTTAGGCTAGATTACTTTGCTAAATGTTTTATTGCAGACATAATTGATCGGTTGGAGGCTTTTGATGAGAATTTTCTTAAAACTGACGTCCCTAATCACCTTGATTGGTCATGTATCAGACATGTCTTGGGCCTTTTGTATTATCTATTTATCTTAACTCTAATCCATATTGTCACTCTTAAAACATTGAAACTTAATATTTTTTTTTCAATTTGCATAATCATTTAAATGACACGTAGAGTAGTAGTGATATTCAAAATCTTATAAAATATAATAATCGTTTTCTCACACTCCTGTTAATTGTTATAATTTCTGATGTACACCTATTAGGTTGCTATTCCTGTGGTTCCCACAATAAGAGTAGTAGTGATATTCAAAAAATTGTGCCTCTCAAACCTGATCAATTTTTCACACCTCTCTCAAGCCCGAGCCTCCTGGAAAGAAAGGAAGAGAAAGAGGAGCGCCTCAAACAGAAGAAAAAAGAGACATCCTGCCGGGCCTCATCATGGCTTAAATGGGGCACATCTACTAATAATTCACAAAACAAGAGCTCTTTAAGTAGATCCAAATCTGTTAGCCCGTCAGAAGGCACCACTGTTGCTGCTGCCTGCTACTGACAGTGCACCACAAGTAACAAGTTTCCCTATCCAGGAGGATCACCAATTCCAAGTTTCTGAGGGGTAAGAAAGCAAAAATATTCATTTATCTTATTTTCTGAAGAATTTAAATATTGCCAAAAGCATATTAGTATGGACTATGAACCACTACTACTGAGGTCTTATATTTACCATACTGGTTTACTACTGTGGATATTCGCTCGATTTGATTTTGCAATTTCCTGTGGCTTATGTGTTAAATGATAGGCCTTGGTTAACCTAACTTTTGCATAATATTTTATTTTTCTCCCAATGTCTTCTTTACCTTTCCCCTTGGAATTATGTAGTGGTGCAGATAAAAAGAAAAAGGTGCAAAGAATTTTTGGTTGGGGGCTATGGCAGTTCAGAACAATAATAGGTTAAGAGATATAAACTTTGTTCAGCTTGTAGGGCTTAACATAGCAGCATGTTTAAGTCCAGCAAATTTACTTTTGCTTTCTGATATGTGAATTTAGATCTTACTTATTTAAGTCAGATAAAATGGTTATGAACAATTTTAACCGAGTCAATATTATTGACCTGCTCAAGCTTGCATATAGTTCCAAAATTTGTTAACTATAGTTTTAGTTACAGATCTAGAATGCAAATTATATAAGATAATAATGATTAATTTTCTTTGTTTTGTAACACTTCTCCAGTTTGTGAAAAAGTCGAGGCTAAAGGAAGAACATCATATAATGAGGTATAAAATTTCTGATTCTTTAGCTACTTTTTCCTGTTATAGTTCCAAAATTTGTTAACTATAGTTTTAATTTGTTAACTATAGTTCCTTTTATCTTTTGTTGAGCTAATGCGTTTGCAAAACATGATTGCATTTTTCCAAAGGTACATTTCTTCTTTATTAGATATTTTACATTTTCTTCTAATTCTATTACTTATTTCCTCACATCAATAATGCAGAGATGATAATCTTCCACTCAATCCTCAAACCAGCAACATGTCAATAATTTCAAATGAAATTGAAATCGAAGACAATGGCTATTTTGGAGATGATGATGACAACTTCTCTGACATTGGCTCCATTGATAGCTTTCCAAGACCTTTATATATAAAAAAAAAAAAATTTCTGCACTTTCATCACCATTATTATCTCCATCATCTTATTTTCTATCGTCTATTATTTTTGTTACTTAAGATTCCTATTTATTCATAATCAATAAGCTAGCAATATTCAATTTTCATTTTTTTTACTTTCTTATATTATTTTACATTCTTCATATTTGCAGTGCAAATTTTCATTTCCATAATTGATTTATCTCCATTAAACCTGGTGCTCATAAATAATTAAATAAATACGTACATTAATCTCGCACATATATCATCATTCATATTTTTTACTGTTATACAAAAAAAAAGTTTTACATTTTAAATATACATATATCATATTTAAATTTTTATAATCCAAACGCCCTACTTACGTAACATAAATATTTAAATTTTTATTTATACAAAATATTTAATCTCACTAAAGAAATATATTGTGCGGACCTGCTCCTTAACAGTTTTCAACAGCAACAAAAAAAATGGAGATGTGACTAATTGCAATATAATGTCTCTTTTTACAATAATTAAAAAAACTATAACAATAAAATATAACTGATGTTTAAATAAATCTTATGTCTTAATATAAATCGGGATCAACTTTTTTTTTTGCCTCATTAACCTATTAATGTTAATGCTGATATTTTTAACATATATACACATTACTAATAATATATTCAAATAATATTATTTAGTAAAAATTAAAACTTAGATTGTTAAAATATATACTTTATCGAGCGAAGCTCGATGTCCAACCCTAGTATAATATAAAAAAGTAATATCTATTTCAATTTCAATAAATTTGGATTTTAGTGCTTCCATGCATTACGGAATAACCGGCACAAAATGCTCCTCTCTTTTGACCTCATCTTTAATGCAGATAAAAAAACGACATCCTCCCTCTAATGATTTTTCTTGTTGCATTAATTTATTCGGTTTGAATTATAAAAATAATTGATTTAATCTTGAGTCACAAAAAATTATGAACCCAACAAAAATGTCATTAGAGAGCAGAGAGCTCACTTGAACTAAAAACCAACACAAGAATTTTTGGAAAAAAAAACCGTTTCCTGTCGTATTCAAGTCTGAGGAATAACATCTCCATTTTATTCTACAGCAGCTTTCCAGTATCTGTCTTATATATACTTCCTACTTATATGTGATTGCCATATAGCACAACAATAGTCAGAAAAAACTGTAACGAAATTAAACTCTTTCGTTAGCAGGATATCAAATTCAGAAGTTCAACTACAATGAATATAATGGAGATCTCCATTTTCAGAATTGAGCATCAAGGAGAGCAATGTGAAGGTGTAATAAGGGAGCACGCGCTTTTCTCTCTACTTTCTTTTTCACACTTTTGAATTTCTGCTTACGCGTCTCCATCCGTAAATATTTTTGACTACACCAACACTACGAGAAATTCACCGATCTTCTTCAATACATCCCACTGATTTCTCGGTCCCACTATGCAAGACTCGCATTAACTTCTATGTTCCACGCGTAAACAACTCAAAGAATCGCATTTAATTCTTCCTCTTTGCCAGTTTTCAAATAATTCCTTTTTGACCCCATCATTTATCTTCTTCCACATCATCTCCGCGTGAGTGAAATACCTGGTTTACTGTGAACCTGGTATATGAAATGATCCATTACAACACCGACATGTGGGACCACTCGAGATTCTCTAACCTCAAAATGTTACACCATGTCCACCTTTCTTATTCGCCTTATAATCCAACGGGTTATATTAGCGTAGCGCGCCCGTTACTCTCCAGAAAGAAAAGGAAAGGCAGATCATCAAATCCTTCAAAACCCCAAAACCCTACTATACAAGTTGCATATTCCTCAAAGAACAACAAAAAATTACAAAAGAAAAAAAGGAAAAGGAAAAGGAAAAGGAAAAGAATTGGAAGATCAAATTGTAAGAGAGGTTTTTGTGTACAAGCAATCATGAAGATGGATTGTAGCATCATTCGCAGGTGGTGGTGCTGCGGAGGCGGCTCAAGGCGACGAGAAGATGGCTTGGTGTGGGAGATGGGGCTGAAAGAGCATGCAACTGGCAACTTCTCGATCGCTGTTGCACAAGCGAACGAGTCACTTGAGGATCAAGGCCGGGTTGTGACGATGCCTTCGGCAACTTATATCGGGGTCTTCGATGGACATGGCGGGCCCGAGGCTTCTAGATTTGTCAACCATCGGCTTTTCTCACTGATCCATGGTGAGTGCAAATTGAACGGATCTTGTTATTTTCTTTTATTGCCACAATTTTAAGTTTGGTGTCCTATTATTCCAAATATTTTGAGGATCATGACTCATGAGTCTTTTCATTATTTTTCTTTTTAATTTTAATTATGTGAGACGGATATAGTAAAAACATAGCCGTCAGATGTCTCATTATTTTTCTTTATTATAAATTTTTGTTGGATTTGAGGCTCTTTTCCGTAAAGGAACTTGATTGAGGGAAGCAACAAGTGTTACTTGGAGAGAGGAATCTCATATTATCTACACTTCTTTTAGTAAAACCTGTCACCACAGAATTTGTCCAGGATAAAAGATACAAGAAAGGAGAGAAATATAATATATTTATTTATAATAAGTGGGAACATAGTCAAAGAGTCAACGGACAAAGACTTCCCTTTTGGAAATGTATACTCTTCCCACACTTTGACTGTCCTTTCCTCCATGCAGTCTTTGTTGCGTCATAGACTGTATTAAATAAATAAATAAATATATAAACTAGCATTCTCAAGCAACAGCAGCTGATCCCTGCATTAAAATTAATTTACTCGTTCTAGGTATTTAATTAAAAAGCCTTCCAATTTTCATCCTATTTGAGCTTTCACATTTGATTCATTACAATTTGGTATGAAATTCTTTTCAAAAAAGGAAAAAAAATGGTATTGAAATAACCAAAGCATACCTGCCAATTTCAATTTGGTAATGATTTTTCTAGGACTTTCACTGCCTAACTTTAGAAATGTTTGCCTACTTTCGCCTACAGTTCTGACCTAACCCAACATATTTTAGAAGTTTACTTCTGAAAGCATGATATGACTTGAATCAGGATTTACTTAAAAATCCAATTGAGAACCAATTGAACCTTTACCTTGGGTTACCTTAAATTTGAGATTTTCTGAAGCCCACTTCCTGAAATCAGTAATGATTTAACAGGAGTTCTCTGTAATACAATGTGATCCCAGGAAAAAGAAATTAGCAACAGCATCAAGCTCAGTTTATTTTCAAATTTAAATTGACCTGAAACCTAGACCAAACCAAACCGTGAATTCTCCAATATTGGAACTAATCTGAAACCCAATTGACATCAAAGCTGATCAGTACACCACAAAGAACAGAAAACCAAAACAGACTGAGTTAAACAATTTGATCCAAATTCCAGCCTGACTTGAACCGACTTAAAAAAATATATAATCCTCTATGCATTTCTGCCACCTTTTGTTCTGCAGCTTAGGAACTGTGGACTTTTATCTGGATTTTGGGAATACAACTTGTACCAATAATATGATGATTTCAATGTTTCATTTTCACTACCTCCAGTTTCTGAAATCAGTACTCTTATAACTTCTTATGATACAACATGGGGAAAATTTTCTTTATAAGCCAGTACGATAACTCAAAATTTATGAAGTTTACATAGCAGAAAACCAAATAATTTTGCAAACCTAACGCCACTTGAGCTAGCAGCATTCTCTGTTATTTCAAGGTGATGTAACAATTAGACCCTTCTTCAATATGTGAAGGATTACTGTGAGAGGTTTTCAATTTTGAAGAACCAGCACTGCATATAACAATGGATATGAAAATTTTTAGAACTCCAATTGTAGATTAATTTTAAATTTAGTAAATGAAGACTTAGTTATCGTGCTTTCTTTCAAGCTTTTGCATCTCTGTCAAGATGTTACATGCTTATTATTTATTAATTGTATATTCCATTTTCCAAAGGGCTTGGATAAAATCTAATTGTCCAACTCAATTCTGTGGATCATCATGATAAGTAATGGCATGGAAAGATTATAGTGATAAAGAGTAACTAGATAAGACTAACTGAAAGAATCATTCTCTACACAAAATTTTCTTATCCAATGTTTTATGCATGTTCAACTCTTTGACAGAACTATCAAAAGAAAATGGAGGCCTATCAGCAGAAGTATTCCGCAAGGCATTTGACACAACAGAAGAGGAGTTCACTGGTATAGTGCAGCAAACTGGCATCACTCGGCCGAGGATAGCATCAGTGGGGTCGTGCTGTCTGGTTGGTGCTATTGAGGCTGGTACATTGTATGTTGCAAACCTTGGCGACTCTCGTGCAGTGCTTGGGATGAAGAATGCGGCAGGAGTTGTGGTGGCTGAACGGCTGTCAAGAGATCATAATGTTGCTGAGGAGGAGGTTCGAGCTGAGGTGGTGCGGGACCACCCTGATGATTCTAGAATTGTGGTGCGAACACAAGGTGTTTGGAGGATCAAAGGGATCATTCAGGTTTGCAACTTCTCTTCTGTATTTTTGTGTGATATTAACAAGTCTAATAATGGTAAATACCTGCAGGTCTATAATATGAATACTGTACCTGATAAACCTGACAAGGTTAGATACAACAGCACTGATAAATTATTGCAGTGCACACTGCTCACACTGCACATATAATAGAAAGTTTATGTTGTGTACTTTTCCATGGAACTTGATAATCATGAAAATCATTTTTCTTTTTGAATTTGGTTAAAGGAATTTCAGCAGATGCACTTGTAGGTAGAGTACCAGTATTAATGGAAACATGTCATTATAAAATCTCTTCTAAATTCCCATACCTTTCTCTTAGGCAAATCTTCTCACCAGATTCTAAATTACCTTAATCAATCAATAACTCAGGTATCAAGGTCTATTGGAGATGTCTATTTGAAGAAACCAGAGATAAGCCGGGATCCTCAATTCCAACAGTCCATTCCTCCTGTTCCACTGAAGCGGCCTGTCATGACTTCAGTGCCTTCAATTCGTGTCCGCAAACTGCAACCGCAAGACACCTTTGTCATATTCGCATCTGATGGTCTCTGGGAACAATTGAGTGATGAAAATGCAGTTGACATTGTTTTTAGTAACCCCAGAAAAGTAAGTTACTTTACTTAGCCTATGTATACGTCTTCAAAATTTTAATTTGGCAGAGTTATATATGCATAGCAATTTTATCTAATTTTCCCTCGATCCCCTGTTTGACAATAACATTTTGTTTTAAAAAGACTTAACATGGTTTCTGTTTATGCTGTTCTGGACGCATCATTGTTGGTATCCCTGTGGTAGTTTGTATTATTTACATTTGCATACCAGTCCTATGTTGAAGTATTTTGAAGTTTTTTTTATTATTATTATTATTATTTTTATAGTGCTTTCCTTCAACTCGTCTCACAGAGGGACATCTACTATAAATTTAGCTCTGCAGTCATCATTTACTCTGAACTGTATACTAAACTGCTTTTAAAACCCTTTCAGGGAATAGCAAAGCGGTTAGTGAAAGCAGCCTTGAATGAAGCTGCAAAGAAAAGGGAAATGAGGTATGAAGACATAACAAAAATAGAGAAAGGTGTTAGGCGTCACTTCCATGACGATATTACTGTAATAGTAATATTTCTCGATGATCCAAAAAGACATCAATCAAAATTGAAAGGACACAAAATTGACAGCACTTCGGCCCCAGTTGATGTATACTCTCTCAAAGCTGATGAATTAGATGACCCTTCTCGACCTGTGCTGAGATGAAAAGGACAATTCTGGGAAGTTTCATTTCTGTTGTATGAAGAAAAGGTAGTAGAGCTTATGTTGACATAATAATTTCAATAACAACCTTGTGTCAAGGTGAAGGTGATTATTGAAATTATTTGTTTTTTCTGGGTTCTGAGAGTTAGTTGTGGTTTTTCTTTTGTGTATATATTTGCTAAAATGAATAGAGATTTACTGTAATAGCATTGTGGATATAAATGATGGCACTGCATTTTTATTTGATGTTGTGGATGATTTCAAGAGTCTCAAAAGTTTGCTAATTTCCCAATTTTCTTTCTTGCTTTTTTTCTCTATTATATAGCATAATTATTGTTATTATTATAATGACTGCTGTTATATCTTGTATTTTTTTAAATAGTTATAAGATATCTGATTCTGGTGGTGGTCGCCATCGTTGTTGTTTTCCTATTGTTATACCAGTACTGGTACCACTATTGTTGTTTCTAATTTATTATCTGTTGGAACATAGGGTGTAAATTTAATCATTAAGCAAGCCATGCTTCCCCAAACACATAATGAAAGAGAGAGAATAGGCCTCTCTAAAGGAAAGAACGATGGAATTTTATCGACAGTAATCGAAAATAAAACTTTTGTATCAATGATGACTTGTTCTACTGTCATTTTTTTTATTTACCAAAATAAAGAATATCTTTGTTTCTGATAAAAGTCACATGTTTAAAATCTGTACCAACACGTTCATAGAAATTGTATGAATGAATGTTTTTATAACTATAGATCAGATCGATGTTTAAACTTCTATATGTTTTGGAATTTAGTTTTTCAACGAATGTATTTAACCAACTTAGTTTCCTGGGCACATAATAGAGAGTCAGATATAGTTTTTGATTTTTTATTTTAAATAACAATATAATTGGTATTCATCGTAAAATCTGTGTCAATCTAGAAAAATAAAAGAAGTTCCGCCAATGATACAATTTGGAAATTTTATTTTGTTTATTTAGGAATCGTTAAAGTCAACAATAGCGTATTATGGTTGGCATTCTTAGCACTTGGGATGTAGCTTATAATTTACTGAAAAGTTGGCTTAATTAATATAGACAGATGTCAGGCATGAGGATACTGTCTAGCATGTTATATGTTGGAACTTGCAATGATACTTTTTACCTCAATTAATATTTGATCTTCTTTATTCTTGGGCTAAAAACGTAGCACCTACGCTTTAGATATTGCAATTGCTATTCTGCTACTTTTTGATTAGTTGATTAGAACCAATGTCAAAAGAAACACACAGATTAAACTTGCAGATAAGACCGGTTTCATAGAGGAGTCAGAAATTTTTTGGTGAGAACCACACATGATATCAAATATCGATAATCGATATTAATATAAAAATCACATTAAAAAAATACTAGATTATAACTTAAGCCATTAATCAATTTTTCATTTTTGTTTGTGTTGGAGTTCGAAGTGGAGACATGTCAAACGAACTGTTCGATTGTCTAAATGGACCGTTTGTGAAAGGGTCCAGGCCGGCACGGCGGCACCCTTTCAAAATTGGATGCCTTAATTAGCCTTATTAAAGAGCGTCTCTTTTATTCTATTTGGATAAAAAAGAGCGATCCACTTCATTTTACTTGGATATCTCCAAGTACAAGCAATAAGAGAGAGCACAACATCGCTAATTTGCATAGATTGAATGATGAGCAGTAGTCGGTCATTTGTACTGTAAATAATGAGGGAGTAGTTCTATGTGTGATTGCTCTTCAAGCATATAGAAGACGAAGGTACATATGCCACGGACATGGAGAAGACTTATACGTGACATACGGTGATAAGAATCACTCAAGATTGTGGGAAACCGATTTGTGAAATTGTTTATACTTTGATTTATTACGGTGAGAATCAAATACGAATTTAAAAAACACAAGCTAAAAGTTCGTATATGTATGTCCATAAGGTAAAATTATTATATAGAACAAGGGTCTGATACCACATTTTTGTGATGCTACAAATGTCACACTTTATTTTTTTTATTTTAAATTTCAAAATTTAAAATATAGTCATCCGATCCGAATCGTTGATCTTGTTTATTTTAACGACGGATGCATTTTCATAAAATTTTATAATTTTTGTAATTTACTTGATGCTTGATCAAGAGGTCTAAAATGAACGAATCAAAATAAGTATAATAGATTAATTCTAATATGTTCATTCTTCGATCTCTTGATCAAGCATCAAATAACTTCAAAAATTATAAAATTTTATGAAAATGCATCCGTCGTTAAAATAAACAAGATCAATGGTTCGGATCGGATGATTATATTTTAAAATTTAAAATAAAAAGTAAAGTGTGGCATTTGTGGCACCACAAAATGGTGACACCGGAACCTTGCTCATATATGTATTCTGCATTTACTCTTACTCATATATATATTCTGCATTTACTCTTACTAATCCGCCATCGTTTGGATGTCAAAACATGTCATGACCGTAACCACAATGCTAAAAAATACCACAAATATTTCTTTTTTTTTTTTTTGAAAAAAAAGGGAAGAACAATGTTTATTTTTTATATCTAAATCCACCCCAGCAGGGTGGAGCCGTGGAGGGAAGGAACGGGGAGGGGCCTAACCTCCATGATTTAGTTTTTGTATTAATTTTGTTTCAAGTTAGGAAATCTAAAGGTATAATTAAATCTGGTGCCGCAATTCTTGTGGGCATCCAAACCCTTCAATTTTTTGCGATCGATCTGGTCCATTCAGTTTACACTACGACAGAAATGATTTTTGGAAACACTCAATTAGAAACGGTTTTTAATAAATTCGTTTCTAAAAATAGATAGTGGCATTTTCGCAATTGTCAGATGAAATTTTTAAAAACGGTTTTTTATCAGAACCGTTTCTAAACTTTAAGCAAAAAAAAAAAAAAAAAACACTATATATTATTAGAAACACTATTTCTAAAAATACTATTTTTAGAAACGGTTTTTAATAAAAAACCGTTTCTAATAATCAAACTGATTTCATTTTTTTGTTTGATTTTTAGAAACTGTTTTCAGTAAAAAACCGTTTCTAAAAATAGTATTTTTAGAAACGGTTTTTAGTAAAAAACCGTTTCTAATAATCAAACTGATTTCATTTTTTTGTTTGATTTTTAAAAACGGTTTTTTACTAAAAATCGTTTCTAAAAATAGTATTTTTAGAAATGGTTTTTAATTAAAAAACCGTTTCTAAAAATCAATTTGAATTTTTCTTCATGTTTTTATTTTCTGATTTTATTATAATGCAAAATAATTAACTATTATATATTTTTCATTTCTGATTTTCTATTAAAATTACGAAAAATAATATTAAGTTAGAATTTTTATTAAATATTTAATATAAAATAAATTATATACAATTTTAATGTGTTCTTAAAATTTTTTTTTAAAAAAAATATTAATGATTTTTAGAAACGGTTTTTAAATAAAAAACCGTTTCTAAAAATAAATTTGAATTTTTCTTCATGTTTTATTTTCGGATTTTATTATAATGCAAAATAATTAACTATTATATATTTTTCATTTCTGATTTTCTATTAAAATTACGAAAAATAATATTAAGTTAGAATTTTTATTAAATATTTAATATAAAATAAATTATATACAATTTTAATGTGTTCTTTAAATTTTTTTTTTAAAAAAATATTAATGATTTTTCGAAACGGTTTTTAATTAAAAAACCGTTTCTAAAAATCAATTTTGATTTTTTTAAATAAAAAATGAAAAAAAAAGTTTAATATATATATTAGTTTATTATATATATATGTTATATATATTAAAACCAATAAAATCATCTTATATATTATGATTAATTCTGCAAAAAATAATTTAAGGTTTTTTCCTTTAAGGTTTTTTCCTTTTTAAGACAAGTAATAGATTGTTAAAATTATATGACATATATAAAAATTATTTTATTTATATATATTAAAAATAATAAACTTTTATGAAAACAATCCTGTCAGTTAATCCCATAGCTTCAGATCAATACGAGATAATACTCAACATAACACTTTTTATTGCGCTAGAGAGGAATGACAAGAGGTTCATGCTATATCCAGACAGGAAAAAGGATGCAAACACCCATGTTAACTATAATGAAAGTCACTTGATTTACTACATTTCTCTTTTTTATGATTAAATTTATTTTTAAAAAAATTCTAAGTAATTTTATGTGATGTTTAGGTTTGAAAACTTTCTAAGTAGATTTTGGAGGTTCAGACAGCGTTTTTTGGCCCCGAAAATGGTCGTTACGGGGTAAACCCCGATAAACCTTGTAGATCTCGTCGCAAGCTTTCCGGAAAGTACTCATATGCCCAAAACGGACGTTCCTATCAAAAGTTAAGCCTCCTTGAAGTTATAGTGTTCCAAAACATCGATTTTTTAACGACCATTTTCGGGGCCAAAAAATACTGTCTGAACCTCCAAAATCTACTTAGAAAGTTTTCAAACCTAAACATCACATAAAATTACTTAGAATTTTTTTAAAAATAAATTTAATCATAAAAAAGAGAAATGTAGTAAATCAAGTGACTTTCATTATAGTTAACATGGGTGTAGTAAATCAACTGACTTTAATAGAATTTTAGAAAAAAAAATTGAAAATAAAAAACGAAATAAACAGAATAATATATATATATGTAAATTATTTTATAAGTTATATATATTAAAAACAAGAAAATCATCTTATATATGATAATTAATTCCGTTAGAAATAATTTATGATTTTTTTCCTTTTTTAAATATTTAATGGATTGTTTAAAATTATATGATATATATACAAATTATTTTATTATATATATATATTAAAAATAATAAACTTTTATGATATATTTTCTAGATATTTAATAGATTATTTTTATTTTTTATGATTTTTAATAGAATTTCTGAAAAAAACGAAAAAAAAATCGGAATTGATTTTTAGAAACGGTTTTTAAGTAAAAAACCGTTTCTAAAAATCAATTCCAAAAAATTCTGATTTTATTTTTAGAAACGGTTTTTAAGTAAAAAACCGTTTCTAAAAATCAATTTCAAAAAAATCAAGTTTTATTTTTAGAAACGGTTTTTTACAAAAAACCGTTTCTAAAAATCAATTCCAAAAAAATCTGATTTTATTTTTAGAAACGATTTTTAAGTAAAAAACCGTTTCTAAAAATCAATTTCAAAAAAATCAGGTTTTATTTTTAGAAACGGTTTTTAAAAATCAATTTCGAAAAAATCTGGGTTTATTTTTAGAAATGATTTTTTATAAAAAACCGTTTCTAAAAATCAAACCAAAATTATATCTCTCTCCTCTCTTTTCTCTCTCTCGTTCAAAAATTGCCCCCTCCTGAAATTTGTCTAACTCCCTCCTTCGATCTACCTCCTCTCTCTGCTCTCTCAACACAGCCACTGTATCGGCTGCACGAAACTTGGGGTCGGAATTGTCTTTTCAAGATATCTTCAAATAAAACTGTATCGGCTGCACGAAATTTGTTCAAGATGTCTTCAAATAAAACCGAAGAGTGAAGATAGCTAAGGTATTACACAGTGTTAACAATAGACTAAAATCATTGCTTTCTTCATTTGAACTTGTATTGTTATGAACTTCACATTTTGCTTAATCCAATTATAATTGTAGAGACAGAAGATCTGCAGACAAAAGAAGGCAGCCTATTGGAGTTGATTTTTTGCTTTGTAGGTTATTTAAGTAGGATCTACGTTTATTTTTTGCTTTGTAATTTGTTCTTTTTTTTTGTTTAATTGTTTAATTGTATCTTGATGAAAGTAGATGGGTAATTTATATGTGTTACTTTGTTACTTTAATTTTGTATTTGTTCGTTGTTGCATGTGTTACTTTTTTTATTTTGTATAATGTGTTAATTATATATCTAAAATATGTGTAAAATATTTTGATGAAAATATGTGTTAATTATAGAAAATGACAAAAAAATTTCAACCGCTGCCCTCAACAATATGTTTAAAAAAGCATTATATTAATAATAAAAAAAAATAAAATTCGAATTATTATTAGAAACGGTTTTTAACTAAAAACCGTTTCTAAACCGTTTCTAATAATAATAAAAAAAATAAAAAAAAACTTAAAAATCGGTTTATTATTAGAAATGGTTTTTAGTTAAAAACCGTTTCTAATAATAATCCGAATTTTCTTTCAGTTTTTGGAAACGGTATTATTAGAAACGGTTTTTTATATATCTTTAGCACCACCTATTTTTAGCACCGCTGCCAAACCGGTGCTAAAAACATATAGAAAACCGTTTCTAAAAATGAAAAGTGGCGCAGTGTTATTTAGTGACTTTTTAATTTTGAATTAAAAATAGTCGTACAGATTATAAATATAGTTGTACCAATTAAAAATAGTCGTACAAATCATTAATAATAGCAATATTTTTTTTGGAAAGAAAATGTAAGTCAAGTTTATTTAGCGACTTTCTAATTTTGAACTTACAAATTTTTGTCTATAAATTTTGACAAATTTTTTACGATAGATTTTTTATATTTTATATAGTGCAGCGAAGCTGCGACTTCCATGTCATGACTAGTATTTATTAAAATTGAATATGTTGGCTCCCTCCAATTCCAAATAATCCAAACTAAAACATTGCTTCCTCCCCACACTCTCTCCCTGACACTGACTCTGACCCTGACCCCGCCACCCCATTGATGGATCTGATCTAGAGCTCTGATTTTTATCTGTGTGTGACTTGCTACATGAATTAAATGACTCGGTACAGAGGATTTGGGTGTACAATTATGATATCTTGTTTTTTTTTATGTTCCTTTTTGTGGAGAAATATAACCTATAGAACACTGCCAGACGTTAGCACGGGAACTCCACTAAAGCTTGGCCATGCCTATACATATTGGCTGAATTTTTCTCTATTTATCTACTAGATTCACTGCTAAAGTGTACTCTTTAAACTAGTAAAAGTGCTACTTTTTCTATTTAGACATGACTGAAAGCGGATATAACATCGTGTTGTTGTCTTGGACCACACTCTCTATCTTGTGTAGAACCATTATTTATTTTCTTATCTTGCCTTTTATTGGGTGGAAAGCCATCAAATTATTGAAAATTGACTCCAATTTCAATGTCGGGATAGCTTTTGCAGCGATTTTATAGCAACTTGGAATCCATATTCTGTTTTGAGTCCCTCGCTATTATATTTAAGTAATTTATTGCACATTGAAATTTTTGTTGCCAAAAGTTTTAGTGTAGTAAGTTGTCACAATTTTTTTATTAATATTTCAAAATTTAAATGTCAAATTTGAACCGTTTATTTTGTTTAATTTTACGAATGATACATTATGTTGATGTGCATATGGGTCAAAGTTGCTCGAGAAAAAAACCATTTTTTTTTTTGTTATTTTCACATTATAAAACCGTTCATACTACGCAATTAATAGTGACTTTTGGTTCCTTGTATTTGAACTTGATAACATAGATCTTCCTTGAGAACTTATCTCAGATTGTAAGGAGACTATTAAATATGTAAATTCTGATATCTGCGCGCGCGTGTTTTGTTGTATTAGGCTTAAAAGGTATTATTTTCAATTCAAGACAAGACCTAAAGTTCGATTATTTGGAGATATATATATATATATATATATATATATATATATATATATATATATATATATATATATATATATATATACACTAGAAATTAGAAAAATAAACGCCCAAGCTTGAACATTGAAGATTCCAGAACTACAGAATATTTGGAGAATTGTTCTGGACCAAGAACCATATATCATCAAGAACTACATGTTGAAGACAAATTTTAATTTTTTGTTTGTTTATTTACGAATAATAAACAAAATGATTAGTGGTAACAAACAGCCGCAACTTTAGACTCATAATCCATGCCATTATACTAAATCACTAGATTAGTTAGGTCATCTAGATTATGCATGAGACTATGAGAGTTGCGTGGACAGATGGAAATGCTTTAACACTTTGTTAAGCTAATCCTACAGGTAGGTACTCTAGACTATTAAGAACAACGTACTTCAAATAATCAAATATATTTTAGAAAACGACAAATACGGATCTAATAATATGCATATTCCATTTGTAACAACAAATAAAAAGTTTACGTGTATAATACGAGCATAGGTTACATTGACAAGACAATATATATAATTAATTGGTACAATTGGTTGAACCCAATGAAACTCTAAAATAACTTATAAACTATGTCCCATTCTACTTATATAAATATGTACCAAAGTTAATTAGTACAATATTAAAAATCAATTTTTACTGCAGAGAAATTTAAAAGTTCTAACTTTTTTTTATTGATTTCTAATTAGCAAAAGAAAATGCGTAATTTGACAGAATAAACAATACATCTATAATGTTATCTTTTAATTCAGACAAATTTGATGACATTTGTCTAGTCCATAAAAAGGGTTGGTCGTTTAGCATTTTCCTTTGCTTTTTTTATTTCTGATAAAGTTTAAGAAGAAAATGGCACAGTATATACGTATGTGTGCGTGTCTAGTCTATAGTACTTGCTCCATATATACATTAAGGAGAAGTATAAATTTCCACTCTGTGTTTGATGAGAGTGAATACTTTGAAAATGAACGTCCGCATCATTATATATTTAATATTTGTGAAATTCTTGATACCAATCAAAATAAACTCGAAATGTTTAAAATTTTTGTGTGTATGTAGAAAAATGATATAAAGCATATCTTACTATTTTTATTTTGATATCTAAATTTCAAATTTCTAATTATTTAAGTTTCAGATGAAGATAAAATAGACACAAAAGAGAAAAATATTCGAACCTGGCCTCTTCCTTGAAAAATATACATAATTAGATTTACGATTTGCAAACTAATTTTTTTAAAAAAAAATATAAAAAATTTGATATGCTATATGATTTTAATATGTAAAATAGATTGCTTAAAATAGATTTATAATTTGCAAAAATATCGTAAAAATATCATGATGCATAGAAGGCCTATGCATGCACAATAAACTTAGTCTGAATATATATAAACATATAAAACGGTACATATTAGATGAATTTCACGTTCAAGAATCAACGCGAACAGTAAATTTTGCTTATATGTGACACGCTTGAAGTAATTAAGTACATTTAAACAATAAGTCGAGTTCAAGTCTTATTTTCTTTTCGTTTTTTTTTTTCCCATTAAATTATGATACTTGTGTGGTCAAATTCGAAGTCCAGACACCCGACATTGATTTCACGTAGATTGGTCCATCAATTTTGTTAAGTCTACTAGAAGTTTAAACTAAACACAAACTTTTTACCTAGGAAATGTACGTTACTTCTGAGAAGTGAGAACTTTTAACCTAAGTAGCTGTAGCTCATAGAAAACCGCCACCAACTTAAGTAAAACTAAAGTTCTACTTTTCCATGAAAAGATTCATAGTATATCAACCAAAGTAATGTATCCGTACAATGGAGGGTGTTCTCATGCCGCTAGGTGTCAGTTCTTATCCATCTCTAGTTTACCCCCTCTTCTATTTGGACCGATGCACTTTATATTTGCTTCACTTGCTAAGTCAAAAGAAATTAATTTAGCATGTCATTAATTAGTTGGAGGACATTAAGTCATAGCAGGCCGGACAATGAGTTCTGATATTATTCCTTTACAATACCTAAACTAAGGTTAATTTTTTTTTTTTGTGGTCAATAATATTTTTTTCTTTCTACCGAAAAATCATTCAATTAATCTTTCACAAGCTAATTACTTTATTTATTTATTTATTTATTTATAGTTTGTTGTTGTATTTAATTATAATATGCATGCACGCAGCGAAGGTGAAGTGCTTTATCTTTTAGATTTAAATTAAATTGAGTTTGAACAAGATAGCATATTAGTTTTTTTTTTTTTTCCAAATTTCGTCTCGTAATTGTTGAAGATTAATATCATAATATGATAGTAATATTAAACTAGAACGAACCCCGTTTCATTCCTCAAAGAGCCATCGGCGCCGTACGTACCGGTCCCCATCAAGGAACATATAGTTCTTACCTGCAAAATTCTCCACTATCTCTAAATTAACAAATCTTTGTCCTGTTAGCAATAGCATATCAATCCTTCTATCTTTTTTCTCTCAAAACACACCCAATGGATCCAGGCACAAGTACAAGGGCAAAAACCATTAAAACCATCAACAAGCCAACCTATTGCTGCTTCTTCTGTGCATTGAAAGATCCAGACACAAATCGACGGCGAGCTTCCTTGAGTGCTTTCTTTCGTGACATGCCGAACCATGATGACGAATCGCATGTGCTTGTACTGTGTTCAATTTGGAGCATGGCCATGGCAGATCCAACTGATGTTGAGCTTCCTTCCCTTGGGGCTCTAGAATGCATGTCATGTCTCATCTCTAAATCATTGTCAAAGCCTTCTTGGCTAAAACTCCACCAAAATATATACATACCATATTACGCGGCACATATCATCGGGTCATACACTATACGAGTGCCATCCCTTGCAAACGTGGCAGTTGAGTCTGGTGTGGTAAGCCCACTGATCAGCCTGATGCAGGGCAGAATATCGTGGGTCGAACAACGTGTGGCTGTGCGTGCACTTGGCCACTTGGCAAGCTATGATTCCACTTTCCCTGCCATTGCTCATTATGGAAATAAACTCATACTCCTTGCCATGTCCACCGCCTCCACGTGCTTGAACACGGTATTTAACCAATTTGTATGTGTCAAGACACAGAAGCGAGAAAAGTACCATAGAGATTTGTTAACAAGAGGCCTGTATGGAGCCGAGATGGAGAATAGAAAGGCTGAGGAGTGGGCCAGCCAAATTCAATGCTGGTCTCTCTATCTTTTGAGTTGCTTTGCTTCCAAGGATGTACACTCTCATGCTGTAATGGTGGAAGATGTTAAATTTTTGAAGGAGCTGTGCAACATGTGGGGAGGGTTGATGAATAGCGATTCACCGGCTGGTATTGGATTGATGCGATTGTTATGCAGAAGTGGAATTGGCCGCAAGGGCATTGCACGTTGCCGGGAAGTGATAGAAAGCCTTTGCCATCTAGCTAGGTCATGTGATGACTGGCAGTATATGGGGATAGATTGTCTCCTACTTCTTCTAGATGACCCTAACACAAGACCTCTTACTTTGGAGTTTATTGCGCCATATCTCATAGACTTGGCAGAGCTTCGCAGTCTTGGAGCAAGAAAAAACCTCGGAGAATCCATAACAAAAATATTACTGAAAGACCACAAAAATTGTAGCCTTGTACCAGGCTGTGAAGCTGAAAAAGCCTTGAAAAGTTTATGGGAGATTAAGGTAGAGAGAAAGAAAAAAGAGGCGGCAATGTCTGCAGAAGAGATTACTAAGAGAGAAGCACTAGCAACCAAGAAGAAGAAAGAGGGGAAGGAAAAGTATTCCAAGGGTAATGTCGAGGGCGCTATAGTTGCTTTCACTGAAGCACTGAATATATGTCCTTTAGGAAAAAGGAAAGAGAGAAAAGTACTCTATAGCAACCGGGCACAATGCTATTTGCTATTGCATGAGCCCGACAGAGCAATCAGTGATGCGACACGTGCGCTGGCACTGGCGAACCCGGTAAACTGGCATGGGAAAAGTTTATGGCGCCGGTCTCAGGCTTATGACATGAAGGGGATGGCAAAGGAGAGCTTGATGGATTGCCTTATGTTTGCTACAAATTGTTTTGCAAGGAAGAAGGGGGGGAATAAAAGAAGAGATAAGGTGCCTTATTATGTAGCAAGAATGATCAGCAAACAAATGTATGCTGCTAATTTGTTTGTACATACAAAGCTACAGAACAGAACAGGAGGTGAAGATGGCTATGATGGTGACGACTATGATGATGATGATGATGATGAGTCCACTGATGTTGACCACGGTTCATTATGATATAGAGGATTGTTAACTGCACTTTTGGAAACTGTTTATTAAGTGGACGAAATGGGCAAAAAGTTTATTGAGAATTAGTAGTTGCTTAATTAAACTGTCAAAATTATTAACTTGTTGTTTGTAGAATATGAACGATTGTCTTGATATTATTTTGTAGAACATCATTTCTCTTAGTATATGCTATATTGCTATTTCATGTCCACAGCAAAAGTGAGATGTTTTTCTATGCTTCATCAGGGCTGACTAATTTGGGATGATTCTTTGTGAGTTCGTCTACTGAATTTCATTTTAATTGCCTTAGGGAAATAATTAGTTGTGTTGGAATGACAAAAGAGGATCTATAGAACTAAAGAAACACGCACATACTTTATTGTTTGAAGTATTAGTTACATCGTTTATTTTGGTTTGCCACCAGTTTAAACCTAGTGGGTCGTACAAATTACCCTGCTCTATCATCATCGTGTCCGAGGAAAATATATTGCTGTCTCCGTTAATATAAAACCGTACCAGAATTTCCAAAAGTTACAACCATAAGTGTTACTTTTCATGACATTTGTAATATAAAACATAATAATTATTGGTACTTACCTAAAGCAGTTAGACTTTTCTTTCACAAAGTAGGAATTATATTATATGCCAATCATACATTAACTGGCCCACGGTACGATATTCTCTGTATATGATTTCTTTAAAACAAGCCTGACATTTCCAACTCAATTCACCCTCTTTAATTAGCGCAGACAACAGAACCTGTGTATCTAGCTATTATGCTCAATGGAACCACGCCACCTAGAACTCAACTGGCAAATTACCTTTAACTAGTGCTAAATTCGCGTGTTGCGCGATTCATTCCTACGTGAATATGTTATGAAATGCTTTCCAAATGAGCGCGGATATGGTATGGAAACTTTTGTAAATAGATATGGAATGTTGAGGATCACAACTATGTGTTTTTTAATTTTGATTATTTGTATCACAAATTCTTCCCATAATTTTTTAATTTTGACCGTTAATAACTCAACTTGAAAATTTAAATAATAATTTTAAAATGTTGACTTTAATCTGAACTCGCTTTTTTTGTCTTAAAAAAAACAACAACAATAATATTGTATTTTATTGTTGTTGTTGCATTTACCATATGAATATTACGAGGGGCGGATGGAGTAATTAAGTATGGTGTATAATGTATGAAAAAAAAATCAGAAACAAATGATTGCTTTCTTAATAACATTTTTTTTAGATATAATTATTATATGAAAACTTTTGTCCACAAAAAAATATCCCATATATAAATACATCAAAAATATAAATTAATACAAATTGCAGCAAAGCTAATTGAATATGGATTATCCGATATTCCGATTGAATCAAACGGTGAGTATTATGTCTAATCCAATGATATATACACATATAATTTTATTTTGTAATGATGAAAAGGGGAGGAGAAAAGGGTGTACTCACTGCTTGGGAGCAGAAAGTGGGGCCCAGGAGGAGATAGGTTAATTTTATGCTTCCCACCATGCGTTGAACTTTCACCGTGCATATATGATCTCAATTCTCAAGTGTCAGGACTCAGGAGGCATTTTTTTTACTGCCACACGAAAATTGTCACAGCAAATCAAAATCACTGTGCTTACCACAGTATTTCTCGTGCTAGGCACGACCGCCCAAATTAATATATTTATAATTATAATGGGGTTTTTCCTTTGATAAGAAAATAGCTCTAACATATATACATGCGACAAAAAAATATTATCTTCTACTGTACATCAACTAAACCTTGCATTTACAATGGCTAAACAAAAATGAAGAGAAAACAGCTTGGCTTATTATATTGTTTTATTAAAAAAAATTAATTAATTCACATATGACTGGGTCATACCTTTGGATGGCCCGTTATTCTTCCTGCAAGCAGTTCTTTTTTGTTTTTTTTAGAGGAGTACTTGATAGTGACTATCAAGTGAAAAAGAAAAGAAAAGCTAAAAAGAAAAGTAGAGAAAAGGAAAAGAAAAGAAAAGAAAAGAAAAGAAAAACAAACTTCTAAACCAAACTAAATTAGTTACGACAATGCTTTCTGTAGAGACTTTGTTGTGAGATGATCCAATGCACTAAGGAGTCGATGTTCCTGGATTCTTGCCTAAACAGTCTGTTGTTTCGCTCCAACCACAAAGCCCAAATCGCTGTAGTTGTTAAAACATGCTTAAAATTTGAACGGTCAGAGTATTTATCAGGCAAAGCATGCCTCCAAAGTGAAAACATATCCGGTATAAGCAAAGGCATTTTGGAGGGAAAATGCTGGTACAACTTTGACCAGATCTGTGCAGCATAGATACATTCACAAAAGATGTGTGTTATAGTCTCAAGAATTGAAGAGTTGCAAAGGACACAGCCTTGCTGCACTATAATGTTGCGCTTGAGCAAAGCCTCCTGTTAATGTATTTTTTGTTACATGGATCAAATTAGAGATTCGAATCAGGTTGTTAATGTACAACGGTCACAGTGTACTGATTGGATCTACCTTATAAGAGGCCCGAAGAAGTACAGATATATAGCAGTCAATGTTTGAAAAGTTGAAACGGATATTGAATCAGTGGAGCTAACTGATTCAATGGTTCGATTGGACAGACTGGTGGCTCGAACTGGATAACCATAGTAGTATAAGATATTCGAATAATAAGTCAAATGTTCAAATATTCAGGAGAATCACGCGATCTGAGGTAAATACGAATTCTACCTATACTAAAATGTTAATTAACATATAGTATAAGACATGTTTGAATTTGAAATTGAATTTTCATATTCTTTGATGAATTGCTAACCTTCAAAACTTCATTTTTATGATGTGGTTGCCGGCTAAGCTTTTATGCAGGGAACTCACTTCCTTGCAAAATAAACGCACTTCTCATACTTTATTTTTACTAAGCTTTTTAGTACAAGGCACTTCTTTGCAAAGAATTTTCATAAGATTTTTTTGGCAAAGAACTCCATTTTTAGAAAATAAAGGCACCCCTTTTCACTTGGTAGCTGGGAGCAATAATACAAAGAACTCATAACTTCTCATACTTTCTTTTTACGAACATATCTTATACAAGGAGGTAGGGGTGCATAACGTTTAAAACGACTACGAAAATGGTCAGTTGCGTTAACCGTTTCGTTTTGAAAACAAAATTGATTACCATTTGCGTTAACCGTTTCGTTTTGGATGAAACGATTGAAATTAGACGAAACCATTTCAAACTTTCGTTAACCGTTTCATTTTTAAAACGCAACTAATCTTTAACCGTCGTTTTGAAAAAACGGTTAAAACAGTCACCATTTTCACCCCTACAAGGAGGGAAAGAAAATACATGATGGAATGATTAATTTGTTGGATCCAGGTTCAATGGGCCTGGGTAACAGGTTTAGAAAATTCATGCCTAGTTAATGCGGGTACAATTATCCTATTTTGCTTCCAAATATGAACAAAGGATCCCTGCAATGCAATGGTTTGCTGGGTCTTCTAGGCCCAGTGGGTCATGTTTGGCGATTATGTTACAGCCCACTTTATATATGAATGATGCGCTGAATGATGCGCTGACGACTATTTTACAGAACTGTGTGTTGGTACCGCGCAGCTGGTTCACCTATGACTTATGACTCACCTTTACAGTTTATTCTTCTGTTTTTCATAGCACATATTTATATTTTCGTTAACCATAGTGTTGGCATGCACGGCAATTCATTATATCATGATATACATATTTCCATGATTTCAGTAACGTACTAGTACTAGTCGTTAGAGGCATTGAACTCCCTTCTCAAGCAACATTTGGGGCCCACTGCGTTGATGAATTTATATAGTCTACTATGTATATGTACCCAAAATATAAAGCCCAGATAGTTGCCTTCGGAGAGTTTAAGGCCTATACCAACTTATACCAACCACTTCAGACATTTGCCAAGCAATTAAAAGAAGCAAAAGAAAAAGAAGAAAACAACAGTCTATATTGTACGTCAAAAGAATGTAAATACATCAGCTTTCAACCAAAAGGATGGAGTGTGGACCCTGGTCAAGAAACAGAAAATGAGATGATGCTGTCACGCAACAACAAAGTGAGAGAGAGGGAAGAAGGGTAGTAAATTAGATGGTGATCTCAGCGTGTTCATAGTGGAAGGTGGTTTGATTGATTTATACACCCCAACTAAGCCCATGAAGACACAGAAAAAGACTTACATGCATATGCGTACCACGCTACCCATTTTCTTGTTAAATTCCTTCATTGATTAATCACGATTTATTCCTACAGAAATATTTAATTAGATGTGACAAATAAAAAGATCTTTTTAGAAATTTATGCGATTTAACATAAAGGGTGCATAAAAAGAGGGGAACCTTGGTAAAGGTCATTTCCGATTTTTTTTTTTAAATTTTAATTATTTTTTTGATATTTTTTATCCTTATATTAAATAATGACACAAAGCAATCAAGATAATGACTGAAAAAGTTGCATGGCCCTACCAACAAGTGGATTGCTGAGTCTCAATAATGATCCTTTATTATAGAAAGTGTTTGTTAAGACCCTTGATTTCATTTTTCATAAAATTATTCACAGTTACCTTTTTGAAAAAAGGCAAGAGGGTAATAATTATCAATTTTTCCATTAGTATAAGGCTGTAGATAGAGTAGTACATGGGCAGTCCAACATGGGAAAAGCTGGAAGAACCCCATGTTGTGTTTATAATTGCTTTAAAGAGAAAAACATGGATTCAGATCCAAAGTACCAATCAAACAATACTATGAACTATTACATTTCACACGATCTTATTTACATTGCTGGCTCACACATGTAAGTCACACCCATCAAGTCAATAGACTAGAACAAAAAAAGATCATAAACAACTCAGAATAACAAAACTAATTGCAGATCCTTATGAATATTAAAATTAGAAGGCTTGATTTCATCCTCATCTAACAAACATAACTAAAAATTCTGATACTAGTAGCAAGTAACATCAGCTATGATTCCACCTGCCAATTATAGATTCTGTCAACAGCATGGTGATGGTCACAGGAGCTCTCAAGAGCCGCCACTTTCGCACAACCACCGATCAAACTGTTAGTTGATTTGCCCCTCTCACTTGCCTGTAGTAGGCACTCTTGAGGAAATGGATCAGTTTTCATATCAGCAGGAGGTATGAAACAGTCTAGGGAAAGCCCATGAACATTAAATGCAACCTCATCAATGGTCCATGCCTCCTCCATGCGGGTCCGAGTGTGGCTCATGGCAGTCTCACCGAACCGATACAGGGTCACTACAGACCGGCCTGAGTGTGCGATCATGACACCCTCCACAGACCGGTAATCTTCCAGAGTTGAAATTATATTTGTCTCCCAGTAAATGGAATCATCGTGGCAGTTCGCCTGGATTCGTGTCAACTGTGAGTCTTCAATCTGTATCAGAAGGCCGGTACGTTGGCTGAAGTAGCCTAGCAAATTGTGGCGAATAAGCTCTGCGGGACCCTCACTTCTTGATTTCAGGCTTTCATCGCTGGCACAGAGCTTCAAGATGAAGCAATCCTCACCATTGATGTTCCTCTCTGCAATGCAGCGGGCTTTGGTGAACATGGTCGCCGTGGTCAACGGATCAAGCCCCTGGTCAACAAATTCATTAATTTATTGTCTGCTTGCTTATTTTTAGGATAAAATAAACAATTCAATTCCACATACTGTTTTTACTGAAGCAATGCCGCTGTTAATTATGGTAGTATTTAATGGATAAGAAAACAAATGTGAGTGAATAAAAATATACTACAAACAAATACATAAGTTGAATTTCTGATTTCTGATGCTACCTGAATGACACGACGAAGGGGACGGACGGGCCCCTTGGCAGCATGGGCCCCGAGCCAAGGATTTTGACGCCATACTATCCCGCCATTAGATCCGGCACATATTTTACTTCCACCCAAGGCGAGCTCGATGCACCACATGTTAGGTTTCATCTGCCACAGAACAAAACCTCCAGTTTCTGGAACTGACACCGGTGAGCCACCGCCACGATTCTTCTTGGCCTTAGTAGGTGCTTCAAATTCTGAGGCTATCATTTTTACCTTTCCCAATACGTACGTGTTGTTGATTGAATTTAGATGTTTCAGACCTCCCACAGCAGCTATGTATTGTTGTATTATGTATTTTGCTGATGATTCTTGCTGTTAGGCATAGAAACAAAAATAGTTATAAATTAAATGCATTTGTTGGAAAACAAGTACTAAAAAGGATTGAAAATCATACCATGCACATATTTAATTATTAATTATAAGTACTTACAATGGGGTTATTTTTAAGAGAGAGTTGAGGGAATGGATCGGCTGTGCTGACATGGAATGGTGCAAGCGGGGCCCCCATGACGCTCAGAAGTAAACGGAGATCAGAACAGCTAGGTGAGGCTGATAGGTGTGACCATGGTAGTCTAGACCTCATCCAGTGGGACCATCGCTCCTTGCGGCTCTCGGGGATGTTTGATCCGAAACAGGTGTCATCATCATTTGGACACTCCATTAGAGGCGTCAGAGCTTCTCCTACTAATGATAGCCCTCTTGAAGGGCTCTTTGAGTTGAGAGAAGAGAAAGTGTTGTTGTATCTTCTCTCCATATTTTTGGGAGGAAGAGGAAGGATGGATGTGAAACAGAGGATACTGTGAAGAGTGTTTTGTTATGAGAACTGAGAAGTGAGAACTGTGAAAGCTCTTTGTATACTGGAAGATCGAGTGGTTAACGCGTGATAATATTTGTTAAAGGAATATTTAAATCATCTCCAGTTGTGAGAGATGTCAGGGAATGTCCTTTACTTTATTTTGCCAATTATTACCGCTCTTAAATATAGGCATTAGAAAAATGGTCAACTATCAACTACCGGCCATTAGAAGAGTTGTCTTTTTGGAAATTGAGCGTTCTTAATAAAATAAAAAAGGAAAACAAATTGAAAAAAAGTACATGTATGCATATAGTTATTACTTTCTCTCTCTCAACGGCGGCGGTCAAATTTTCTAAAAGAGAATACAACTATTACATTCGGTATAATAATATAAATAACAAAATATAAAAAGATAAATAATGAAAAACACATGTAGTATTAGGAAAGAGTTGGATGTATTAGAAAAAATTTGCATGCAATACGTTTTTCTCTATTGAGTCTTGATGGTTCGCTGTCAAATTTTCAAAAAAGAATACGGTCATCATTTTCATGTAATAACATAAATAAAGAAAGTTGAAGCATGCCATACATATTTAAAATAAATGCATGTATTACAGTAGAAACATATATTTGTTAGTTGTTTCTTAAAATTTTCCAATTAATGAAACAAGAATTTGTTTTGAGGATGAAATATAATATTAGGAAAGGATTCGACGTATCTTAAAAATAATAATTGATATATTTCTCAAATCAAATAAGAAAATATTAGTTTTTAATTGGTCGTAAATTTACAGAATTTTATAAAATTCAAGTTATGTGGTGTACGATGAAACTTATGCCAAATTTTATTTAATGTATAATACATACTTTAGTTCGCGTTTAAGATATACTATTTTATTTCAAAATTAAAAATTACTTTCAAAAAATTTTATTATCAAATGAATTATTTTACCATCGATAAACCTCGTGTTATTATTTATTAAAAAGAAAAGACTACAAGAATAAAAGATGCTGCCTTCAAGACTTTTAAGTTATGTAGCACACTATAACAACTTATAATTTGTATTTTCGAATTCCATTTTTTCCCTTCTCTTTTTTCCCCATCAGTGACTGGAGACCGTTCGCAGCTAAATACTGCGTGCCTCTGGTTGACGGGGAGGTGTTGGATCCGGGCGGCTGGGTCAACTTGAAAAGCAACTAGACCCCTTGCCGACAATAACATTGCAACTTACCACCAAGTGCAGACATGGGCTGGAGAGCAAATTACAAACTTTATCTAGTTCGATAAAGGCGGGACCGAAATCGGTGTTCTTAAAATAAAAATGGAATGCTTTTGACAGACCGTTGGGATATCCTCAAGTGGTTAATTATTATTATTATTTATACATATTAATATATGTTAAAAGTTATTATAATTTAATAAAATAAATTATTTAGTAAGTTAATAAAATAAAATTATTACTCTTTTTTACCTGAGCAAGAACAAAATAATCTTTTCACGTTCGAGCATAAATATGCACATATTTAAGTTTTTTGGTTAATTCAAACCAAACAAAGGTTATTGTTTTCAGAATCCATACTTAATAGTGAGGATGAAAACATACAAAAAAATACGCATTTTCACAATTAGGTTTTATGTAGCATTTACAATGCAAAAATCGTTAACTTCAAAGAACATAATAAATTTTGAACATCAGACTAAGAAACGAATTATCTTTATTTAAAAAATAAAAAACTTGTAAGCCTAGATATTCGTAAAATTAGGAACTTTCAAAACCATCGTGCTGTTCATACTCTGCTTTAGGAAGCAGTCAACAATGTAAAAATTATTGAATTAATTTAAATATTAAAATAATGAAAAAAATATTAATGTTAAGTGAAAGTTTATAGGATCTAGTTTCTATAGTGACCAAGGTCATCAAAAAGGGACTTGGATGAGAAAAGAAAAGTTGACCTAAAACGTTTGATCGGTCAATTGGTTGATTAATCGATTTGGCAGCTGAATAATCAGATTTGATTATTTGAATATCGAATGATCAATTTGATGGCCGATTAATCCTTCAAGTCAGCAAAATGACACCAAATACCATACATTATATTTTATACGATTGCTCATGACTATTCGACTGACCTTTATACTTCGATAAGCTTTTCGTGGTTTGTAAAAAAAATAAAATAAAAAAAACTCGATGACAGAAAGTAGATACACAGCTTGCAGTCTCTTCTAACAATAATTAATTAAATTAAAAGAAGTGAAAATTCTTGTTAAAAAAAAAGGAGTCATCTACGTACGTGAAACCTCTGCCAAAACATTTTACCATTTAAGTTAAACATGGATCAGAGTAAAAGATAAATTGTTACAGATTTTTAGTAATAAAATGAGTGATCACTGAACAGCTACTACTTCTTTAGAAACAATTCATGTAAGTGCAGTTAATGTTTATCATTGTCCTGTTAAAGTTAAGTAAATACAACTTTGGAACTTGGAAGCAAATACTTCCCCAAAAATTTTCTTTTTTCCTTTCATAGCGTGATGCTTGCTCTTACAAGTTACAACTAAGGAAGATATGTTTTGAATCATACGTATAGACGATTAGAGCTTAGCTATCTTTTTATCATTGTCATCATATTTTTTATTTTTTGTGGCGGGGAAGGTTGGGTTGTGTAAGCACAAGGAGTTTTTGTATTTTAAGATATTCAAAATAAAACGATTAACCCACACAACTTAAATCATCTGATTTTAAGTGTTGTAAAGAACATACTGTTTTAAATTTCGTAAAATCAATCCTAATTTTACTCCTTATAGTTATTCGCCGATAACAATTATATAAGTTCTTAAGAAAAGTGTATATGATTTCTTTTCCCATTTACTGTTAAGTAGCTCCATGTACTTCTTGTCTACTTATCGTTTATATTTATCATTAAAAATGCCTTTTAGGAAACTAATACGATTGTTTTTTTATTACATGGTACGAATCATAGCGATCTTTAATTTTTTTTTTTCTCAAACTTGCTATGTTTTCTTTAGAATTTTTCTGTGTCTGCTACTTCAGGCTGAGAAAAATAAGTAAAGAAACTGTGGAATGATTCGTTATCCTTGAACAGTTAAAAAAATTAAAATAAGTAAAGAAACTGTGGAATGATTCGTTATCCTTGAACAGTTAAAAAAATTAAAAATTAAAAATCATTGCAATGCTACGGTTTATATCATTTCATGTGAAAAGTGAACCAATTATATTAATTAAAAAACTGTCGAAAGTATTCCCAAAAAATAATAATAATAATAATAAAACTGCCTCAGACACAAACATAAATTGGCCCTAATTAATTACGCTAAGCAAATCGCATGGTGCCCTAGCAAAAATGAGATTAGATTATACTGTTTTCATGGTTATTCTGGGTGGTCTTTTGAGATATAAAGGTAAAAGATTTATAATTTAAAATTCAGTTATAGAAAAAAAATGTCTAATTAATAATTAATAAACCGTTGCCACCACAATATCAATGATGAAAGGTACAGTGAGCAGCGAAACAGGGAAAAGGTGAATTTGATTGCTCAAAAGTTACATGCCGCAGTATCATCATTTAGTTCACAAAATTAAATTAATAGTTAGTATGTAGCTGTCTAGGGACGGAGACAAATTAGGGGACACCAATCATGCTTCTCTTTCATGTCGTTGTTATTCATCACGTCTGCACATTTTAATTTTTGAAGCACCGTTAATTATGGTAACTAAATTAGAAAAGGATGCCGAATGTGAATAGACGCACAATTGAAAGAGAAATTAATGCGAATAATTAATTTTGTTTGTTTTCAAGCCCAACACTGATAAGAGTGATAAGGACTAAAATAGGAAAAGGATGCCGATGTAAAACAATAAATTAATTTTAGAATTAATATCTCCAATTTTCAATCGCCAGTAGTGATAATAACTAAACTAGAAAAGGATACCGATGTAAAAGAAAAGGAAAAAAAAAAAAACAATTGAAGGATTATTTATCTTTAAATGTTAAAGAGTTAATTGTTATGAAACTTTGCAAGTATTTTTTTTTCAACCTTTTTAATAGTTAATGAAATAGTGCTTTTAGATGTAAACTAGAAAAGCATACCGATGTAAAAGAAAAGGAAAAAAAAAAAACAATTGAAGGATTATTTATCTTTAAATTTTAAAGAGTCAATTGTTATGAAACTTTGCAAGTATGTTTTTCAACCTTTTTAATAGTTAATGAAATAGAAATTTTAGATATACTATTTTTATTAACTAATAAAAAATAATTCGTAATCACGATTTGAGGGTAGAATTACATTATTTGTTTTCAAATATCTACAAAAACAATTAAATTAGTAGTTTTAAAGATCCATTGATCTAATGATATTTCCTGTAAAGAAAAAGTTTTGGCAATCCCCATGCTATCAACCAAACAGTGTAGGATGGTCAATCTAATCTATCCACAAGCTCCTGTTACTAGAAGTAGGTCTTTGTTGCACAGTGCGCATCATCGTCAAATCGTCATGCCTTTAGTTTTAACTATAGAAAACTAGGGCCCAATAAACAATATTTTAATTTCAGGAGGTACTTTTACTGAAAAAGTCATCGTCCAAGTTGCCATGTACGTGTTTGTGGTTGGGAATACATTTTTTATGATCAATTATAATGTCATATTTATTTTAGAATATGGCTGGCTTAGATTTGGTTTACAAGCTTTTTTTATTTGATGTTCATTTAATGTAGGAGACAAAATAGTCTGACGATTAATACATTTTTTTCCTTTATGAAGTTGAATTAGTGATGTTTTAGACGTCATGCCACACTTCGGCAAATGAGCTGTTAGACTATGCCCGGTTAACAAATCTATAAAGACATACAGTTGCTACACTGTCGATTATTGAATATAAATTATAATTATAAATGATAAATTACAATAATTGATTCTTCCTTCATACAAAAATAATGTATGTTCCTAAAATAAAAAATATTTTATCGAGATAATTAATACATAAATTGGAAGATGTCGGTTCGAAATTTATTGAATAAACTATGTATATTTAAAGCTGAGAAATTAATTCTATTTTTATCTTAAAAAAAGATCAACAAATAAATTAACCCTTTTAATAAATTATGTTTTGAATTTTCTCCTTTGTTCAGCTTCTACAATATATGAACTCCAGATTTTTGAATGCGACATACGAAATGATAGGAATTCTGAGCCTTTCTTGTTTATTATTATTATTTTTAACCGCGCATCTTCTTTTGCTTGGTTTCTAATTATCAATTTATCCTGGTGCTTTTTCCTCAATTTCTTCAACTGTTACCCATGCGTACAATATTTTATTTATTTATTTATTTTTTTTTTTTTTGGGGGGGGTTAAAACTTAATAAACTAAACATAAAAAAAAACTATCTGTACGGGATCGATTATATCGAAAATAAAACTTATTTGACAATTGTAATAACCATCATCAAATTTTTTTTAAAAAATTTGGATTACAAATACAATCTTTGTCACTTAGAATGATCGCAAGTGGAATTTGGCAAAAAAAAAAAAAAGTTCTCTGTAACATGTTGATAAAACCAAACATTAATTTTCCAAATACTCAATAAAATATCAATAATTTTTTAATGACACTAAATTTAATACGTAACAAATATAAATCATACTCGAATTTTCTTTTTATAAGCGTTATGATCGTCTATATCGGAGTTCTGTCACCATTAGGGTCAAGTTTTCCCCGAAAATTCTGAATTATAGTCATAGAAAAAGTTGCCGAAACGTCACTAAAAGCGCTCAAAAAATATATACAGACTTCAGTCAAGCAAAAAATAACAACATATATCGTATGAAACAAACAATAATATTCTTTTATAAAAAAAATACTCGAGTAAATAAAATGAATATAATAAAAGGAAATAAGAACTATTTTGTTTTGCTTCTCAGCCGAAAACCAAATCTTAATTCATTTCCACATGTTAGAGAATATGTTAATTTCGGCACCAAATGCGGACAAAGCCTGTTTTTTTTTTCAAACCATTCACATTATATTCCCTGGAAAAGAATGCCTCACTCCCAATTAGGTAAGGAAGTGTCAAAACTTTTTAATTTTTTCTCAAGCTGAGTCAGCTAGTGAATCATTGGTGGCTGTACAAATATAGCGAACAACATAGAAAAACTCTCATTGACTTCAGTGCTCACCCTTCAGTCAAAGAAATAGATGGTAGCTACTCGCCTAGGGCTGAAAGACGTTAGAAACGAAACGAAAATGGAGTGTTTCGCTAACCGTTTTGTTTCGGTGACGAAACAAATTTGATGTCTCGTTAATCGTTTCGCTATGCTGAAACGGTCAAAATGAACAAAAATTACGTAATTACACATGGAAGAAACAAGTTTTAATTTCGTTAATCGTTTCGCTAAACCAAACGAAATAAAATTTTATTTCATTAACTGTTTCATCAGGACGAAACGAAACGAAAACGTGCGAAACGGAAAACTTGCAGCCCTATACTCGCCTAACATGTAGTTATTAAATAGTAGCAGGTGAAGAAAATCTTTAGCCAAATAGAAATACCTTATCATCGCCTGTATTAATCCATCAGTGTTTTTATTCTCTTCAATGGCAACGAGCCAAATAATTTAGTTACGTTAGGCATGGACACCCACGATGCGAATAGAGTACAGTGTACAGGACTATACAAGGAAAATGCCTTTGTGAAAATTGGCAAATATATGCCAACTCAGACTAACCAAGAAAGAAAAAAAAAAAAAAAAAAAAAAAGGGAGCTAACTTCATTTGAGTTTTGCAACAACTCGTCAACCCCAGTAACCCAAATGCCAGTATCATGAGAAAATGGAAGAACAAAATGAAAAATCTGGGTGCATTTGGATGGTTTGGGTGGACGAAACCATTTCCAGGGAAAAAGAGATGAGACAAAAATGTCGAACCAATATTTTTGAAGGGCCTTGAACAATTGCAAGTTCTGAATCTAAAAATCCATATATTGGGATCAAATAAAGAATAACAACCAACCAAATGCAAAATACCTCACCACCACATGCCAGGATAAATAGTGCATAATACAATACTGACAACTAAAAAATAAACCTAAAAAAATAAACTAAAAGACAAATCCATCTGTGAATTCATCATCTTGGTCTGAGTCCACGTCATACTTGGTTCTTGGCTTGGAGGTTTTACTCACAGATGATGACTTCTGGTTTTTTGTCACCGGTCTCTTATCTTTCTCAGCTTGCATTTCCATCCCCTTTGCCGATGGTTTTCTCTTTCGCTTTGAGCTTGTCCCACCATCCTCTTCTGCCAAAGAATTTTCAGCAACTGGACAAAAATATAATAAAACATGTCAGACAAAGTAACACTTACAAAAGGAAAACGAAGTGGTTACCATACTCAAAAAAGTAGAAAGGCAGAAAAAGTAAAACTTAATTACAAAAATGGCACTATATAAATGTTCCTTTATATGAATCATGAAATTTAAGTTCTATAGTTATCATCAATATATTGAAAAGAAGTATATAAAGTCCATACAGTAAAGCTCTGAATGTTACCACAAATCATATTGAAGCTAAATCTAACTATTATTAACACCAATATAAAGAGTATAAGGCCAGGGAAGGCCCAAATTGTGCAAATTAAAAGAAAAATACCTTTTCTCCAACACTTTAGAGTTTAGATCCAATTAAAAAGGGAAAATCCAAAGAAAAATATCCCAACAAAAATGATTTCAACCATAGCACCCCCAAACATAAGTACTAACTATTAAGCACAGCACAGCACAATAAAGCCAGTCAGAACAAAAAGGCATGCACAAAAATCAAACAAAAAGGCTCGACAGACCTCAAAGACCAGCCCAAACCCAAAGATGCAAAAAGGACTGTACATCTAAGACATAAGGATACATAATAGAATAGTTTACCTTCCATAGGGCTCGAGGCATGACCATTGGTGACCACATCATTGTCAAAAGGAGAGGCAGAATTGTTACTCTCTTCCAGCCTGGATGGGCTAGCTAGGTACTTGTCCTGCTGTTCTGACACATCCGGGGATGGCACCGCAGGCAAATAACGTAACTCTTCATATGAGCCATTTGATACGGTTATTATTGATGTCTCCTCTATATTTTCTATATCAACCTCTGCATCTTCATCTATGACTTCTTCTTTTTCCTAACATGTAACAATAAAAAGAATGGCAATAAATTTTCAGAATGTTGTTTATCAGATTTTGGGCATCAGCATTAATTATCCATGATGATCAGAGCATTTTGCAGAAAAGCTACAACCTACAGGTACATATGTGTGATAACACCCAAAATAAAATAAAATCCTTGGACAGGATTAAGCACTGATTGCAGGGGTTTATACAATCTCATACCAACTACCCTTGTTCTTAGATTCTGTCTTGTACTGCACCGGTTGTCATTAATTAAAAGTCTCAGTGCTGGTAAATGCAGTTTGGTAATCTAATTTCCAAGTTTACACCATCAGTTGAATATCAGCTGGCCAATACCACTTCAGGAAATTAGAGATTGTGATGTTCAAAAGCCTGTATCATATAAATTCCAAGGAAAGAACCAAGAAACAAATAGAGACATGCAAAGAGTGTGTTCAGAATGAATGTAAGACTAATGAAAAAAGACAAAGAAAATTACTGAAGTAAAATTGTTTGAGGTTTGTGTATAAAAATCAAAGGCATAATAGAAGAGTTTTATTAGAAAAAAGACAATCATAAATTCATAATAGAAGATATTTCCCGACATGGCTTACTTAAAGTATCTAAATCTTCTTTTATTTATGGGTCTTACTATAGGCGAAGTCAACAATAGGCAATTGCTCAATATATACTGTTTTTTTTTTATTTAATAATTTCAAACACAGTTTTCTAAAATAAAAGTGAATATTTAATGAATTAGAACATCAATCTACTTAATTAAGAAAACACATAGGATTATGCTATGGTTGGAGCCTTTTCCTTACATGCGACATTTAAAAAGTTTAAATCTGTCTACTTATATATCCTTAAAAAGCCTACTAGTGAACTGACAAGAATTGTTCAACCTGAGTCTCAAAACAAATGAAACATAATAGATCTGCAATGCAAACCATTAGCATACCTTTTCATCTTCTCTTGGATTAATATCAAACTCATCCTCCTTCTCAATATACTCCTCATTCTCCTCCAGCTCCTTGAAATCAGGTGCAAATGCACTCCAATTCTCAACATAATCCTTGGCCCAGACATAAGCAGTACCAGTCACGGAGACCGACACTACAATGGGTCTCTCAGGGTGCCAAACAACATCAATTATTGCCTCCTTAGGACCTTCGAGAATCTTCACAAGGTGCCCCAGTCTCTCCCAGATATACAACTTGTGTTCCCCTTTACTAGCACTGGCACCAAGTATCCACTCACCATCTCCACTGAAGCATGGTGTCTTCCATTGAATTTTTGTCACCACATCTTGAAATTCACGCAGATATTTTATGCACTTGGAACCGGTTGTTTTCAACTTCTCTACTATGTCGTACTCTTCAACATTGTTGTTGGTATTATTATTTAAAGAATCAATGATCTCCAGCTCATTTATGACATTATGATGAGGAAGGAGGTTTTCGAAGAGGCGTATCACCCGATCATTTGAATTTGTCAGAACATACTGGCCGGTACGACAGAAAACTATGTCCTTGATTACAGCACCACCAGGTACTGGAATTATTCCATACACCTTGCTAGTTTTTACGCCGACTATTAGAATCTCACCTTTTGAGTTTCCCACACAGATCAACTCACCAGACCGGTCAAAAGTGGCAGCCGTTGGTGTAAATGGCGTTGATCCGTCAGAAAATTTACGGGGAATGGGAGCAACTATGTAATTATTACCTTCTTGGGAAACTGACACTGGCAAAACTGTTGAGCTACCATCACTTATATCAACCAATAGAGGGGCAGATGAAAGAGGGCATGCAAGGCAGATGGTGGGCTCAACTGGGCCTGGGTCCAAGCGGGCATGTAAGGCTGTATGTTGAAGGGTTATCCGTGCAATTTTTTCACATTTTTTGACATCCCAAAGGGTGAGAGATTTGTCAGTGGCAGAAACAAGGAGGCGGTGACCATGTTTTGACCAGCAGACGCTGGTTATGGGAGAGATGGTGGCGCTGTCGCGGAGCCTCCTGGATATGCCTCTTGTTTCAAAGTCCCATATTATGCAGCTCCCATCCGAGCAACCAGCTGGTTAAGTGAAGAAAAGGAAAGTTAAGTGACTTGGTTAAAAAAAGCAGGTTTTTTTAATCTACTTAATACCAACTGCCACGTGTGAGTATTCTCAAACATCCTTAGAAGTAGATGTACATTTAGGAATGCTTGGAGAGGTGCACATAAAGCTGTACAGGTTTCGGAAGTCACATGGGTCACCCTTTACAGCTAAATAAGGGGTAACAACGACACAAAAATGAAAGAAAAAAATTAACCAAAAAAAAAAAAAAAATCCAAGTGCTTTTCTGATTCAACACAGGAATAATTAATGCTACTGTAATTAAAGAGCAGGAAATTTTGTCCATAGGCAAAGTTCCAATAATCTTGTGCATTGGGCGTTACAAACTAGGTAACACCTCTATCCGCGCAAAACCAAACAACGGAAATTGTCTTCAGTTACAGTAACTGGAGCTTCTAACTACCCCAGTTATCATGATCCAAATAGCTCATAGTCATTAAATGTGAATTACAAGTATATCACATTGATAATACAATTATATCACTTTTCAAAGGATGGTAGACCTGTATAAACAGTGTGAGACGACAAATTAATTATAGAACCAAGGATCGAATTTTGATTTCATAGCGAGTAAAGCAAAAGGCATCTGTGAAATCCAGTATGTACATTCAATACAATTGTACACTGGTACATGGTAATAATTTATTATTAAGGAAATAGAATATTGAGAAAAGGATGTACCTGCAAGTAGAGTACCATGGCTATTGAATGCAATGCATTTCATGTTACCATGTTGCAAAAAGTCCTCTATTATTTCTGGAAAATCCCCTTGCAAAGGATCTTCACCATACAAGCACCACAGGAAATAAAAAGAAATCAGTTAGGTAATTAAACTTAAGCAAGTAATCAGCATTTTTTTATATTTAACATCTAAAAAATAGCAATTACATAATCATAAAAAACAATAAATTGCGAGGTTGAAAAAGGAAAATTATGAAGCAAACAACAACTTCACAATTTCTCAGCAAGAGTAAAATAATCCATGGGGAATTGAAGGCAAACCATACAAGGGAAATTGACATTGACGAATTAATTCAAAACAAAACCGTGTGATGAACTTGACCACTCAAAATTAGCACTAAAAGGGGCAGAAGCCCACTCAACCAGCCATAAATAACGATCACGAACCCCAATTTTCGCACTAAAACGCAAAAATAACACAACGAAAGAGCAAAAATCTAACCGATTATTGGCACATTCATCTTCAAAATCGAGAGCAAAGGTACGAACAGTCTCGAATCAAAACGAGCGACAAAACCCTAGTAAAACACCGAGAAGAGGAAACGAGAGCTCGGGCTATCTCCTCTCCATTGTGCCGGCGCCGGAGAGGAGAACCCAGTATCGCCGCTGGTTTGTGTGCTCGCCTTTCGTAGCGCTCTTACTTGGGGGTTTAAAAAGAGAGAAACAGTGTGTGTTGGAGCAGTGGAGAGTAATTTAAAGCAGTCGAGATTGTCGAGTCAGAAAGTATAAACGAGGCAAGGATTCGTCGTCCTTTCCCCTAAATTCTTGCAGAGGCCACAGAGATAGAGAGAGAGAGAGAGAGAGAGAGAGGGATGTCGCTGGTTCGCTGACAGGAAGGCTTTAGAGAGGGTTTATATCCTCTCCGGTAAAATCCACACTGGAGAGTTCGGCACCCCAGGGAGATCTCTTGTTTTTACAATTTTGAACAAGGCCGGCATGTGCCCAGTTCAATTTGGGCTGAATCAATTTAGGCCTACATTAAATTTGTTTCCACTTTCTAGCATTGGTTTCGGGAAATTGATTTTAATGTCATCTGCAATTTTTTCATCCCTTGCCATCGTTTGAACAAAATGAACACATAAAATAGACAACATGAACATATAAATGATCAAATTGAACTTTTATAAACAAATGAGTATAATAAAAATAAGTTGAACATGCATATAAAAATCTGAACAAGAATGACAAAACTTATTTGTTTATATGTGTTCACTTTGGTTATCTATATGTTCACTTTGTTCAAGAGATGGCAAAGGATGGCAAAACTGCAGATGACAGTTATCATTCCTATGAACATATAAAATATAAAAAATGAACATTTAAATAATCAAAGTGAATACATACAAATAAAAAAGTTCAATAAAAATAAGTTGAATATGCATATAAAAATCTAAACAACAATGCAAAAAATAAAATCTAATTCATAATTGAATAAAGTGAATACATGGATAAACAAATTGGACATATAATGGGATGGCGCCTGGAGAGATGGTAGATAATAATTTCCAATTTTTTTTGGGTTTTAAAGGGGAAAAAGGAAAGGGTAGAGCAAGCTACCTTCCTACTGAGATTATTTATCGTTTTATTATTTTTTTTTACTTGTGTACTGCCTTATAAATTTCTTTTGATAGGTAGATGGATTTCATCATAAATTGATTTGGGGTTTCTTTCAGAAGATTGTATAATAAGCACATACATGTTATTTGATGAATATAAAACCCGACCCATCAAGCAGGTCTACATTCCTATTCAGTATCGAATTACTATGCGTACCCAGAAGTTTGCACCTCATTTAGTAATTCTCGATAGAAAAACTTCTACCAATAACAAAAACAACAAGCAACTTGGATGAAAATAACATTACTTTTCCTGTGTCTTCAAGCAAAGAGCTACCAGGCCAGCTGCATCCATTTGCATGAGAGCAATATGAGTTATCAACGCTGAGTTACGCTATAATTATATGATATAATTTTCAACACGAGTACATTTGGAAGGTACAGGCCATCTTCTGATCGACTCGCATCCTCGGCAGTAAAAAAATGACTGCCGAGAGCAGTCGTTTTGTTTTTTATTTTATATTTAAAAATTTTAAAATTTAAATGTCCAATCCAAACCGTTGATCTTGTTCAATTTAACGGGCGATGCGTTTTCATATAAGTTTTATAAAATTTGGAGTTGATTTAATACTTGATTAAGTGCTCAACAAATGAACGTATTAAAATTAATTAAACCAGGTTCATTCATTTGTTGAGCATTTAATCAAGTATCAAATCAACTCCAAATTTTATAAAACTTATATGAAAACGCATCGCCCGTTAAATTGAACAAGATCAACGGTTTGGATTCGACATTTGAATTTTAAAATTTTTAAATATCAAAAAAAAAAACCAAAACGACAGCTCTCAGAGGATGCGAGTTGATCTTCTGATAACATGTTTCACTGTACAAAATAAAAACAACATTCATTTGCCGTAGCAAGGGAAAGTGGGGAGATCAGTTATCCTATGCAGTTCCACTGTTTCTTGAAATTAATTGGCAACTGTTTTGCATTGCAAACAAATGAAGTATATCAATTCAATAAAAACAAAAGCATGTAAAAGAAGAAAAGATACAAAGAACATTATTGCAGGGCTACCGAATTGCAGGAGTTCTGTGCATCATAACACTATTTAAAAGAAATTAAAAGAAATTTTTTGAATAAGTTGACCATCGAAACAGATCATATTTTTCCAGATTTACATTCGGCTCCCCTATCGAACCCATAATCACACCTAAGTGCCTCAATTATCAGATTCTGCACTACCAGAATGCACAAGCAACCATTCAAACAGCCAAACCAACTAGTAATAGTGATTGATAGGATCTAAACATGATTCTCAGCTCCCCAAAATGTTGAACCAAATAATGCTGCTAAAATCACCAAAATATGGCTATCAGATCTGTACAGCCAAATAAGATAATCATCACAAAATAGTTTACGTTTTTGTTTTACTCAGTTTTTGAATGTTCAAATAGTACTTGATGATGGCAACCACTCAGACCGCACCACTCAGATCTGCTAAGATATGGCATGCATCTGAGGTACTCGATAGATTGCCTCCTTGAAGTAGAATCACTTTTTGATGGTACCATAACACAGACCACACCATTCAAAGCAGGTTATATGCCAGCACCATACTTAAAGTATTTTTTTTTTAATAATGGTAGATCAATTGCTTGTTTCATTATATGCATGTTATAAAACAGATAAAATGAAACTAGAAAGAATGAAATCTTAAAAAAGGCCCACAACTTACCCATACTAACTTGTAGTACAATGCCAACCGCAAGAGCCATAGAAAAATAAAAGGGAAAAAGAATACTACATTGTCTAATTAAGAAAATAGGCCTAAGAAAACACAGAAGATGGCTGGAACATGAGCAATTCCCACTTGATCTTGGTTCCCTGTCTAATGGCAACTGGTAATTCAACAATTAACAACCTGTGCAATGAGCAGTCTATAGTGGAAGTGCAGCTGCGAGAAGTGCCAAATAAGTCAAATTGCATATTCAGTCAGCAGACACCAGCAACAAGATGCAGTACAAGGCAGTGGAAGCTGATAGCATGAAGCAATAACTGACAAATTGAACCAGCTCAAAAGACCGTAGAAGCACAGTTTAATAGACAGCAGAGTATGTACTTGTTATGAGTTTTGGTTGGACTTAGAATTGAGAATAGGGAGAAGAGAGATAGAGATAAAGAAAAGACTATTTTATTGATTTCTGCTTAATTCTCTAATACAATATTCAGCTCCTTTATATAGAGCTTATTTCAAATATAACAACATATCAATTGTCTATCTATTAGCCAACTAAGAAATATGGAAAGATACATAATATCAAATAATATCTTATAAATCTGATTTTAATGGAAACTAGAATCTAAATTATATAATCTATTATATTATTTCCTTGGCCGATAAAATGTTATCGGCCAAGGAAATAATATAATAGATTATATAATTTAGATTCTAGTTTCCATTAAAATCAGATTTATAAGATATTATTTGATATTATGTATCTTTCCATATTTCTTAGTTGGCTAATAGATAGACAATTGATATGTTGTTATATTTGAAATAAGCTCTATATAAAGGAGCTGAATATTGTATTAGAGAATTAAGCAGAAATCAATAAAATAGTCTTTTCTTTATCTCTATCTCTCTTCTCCCTATTCTCAATTCTAAGTCCAACCAAAACTCATAACAGTACTGAACAGATCTTTGTATGTATGAGCTTCTGGCCTGCTAGTTCACTTGTGTAGCTGCAGCAAACACTGAATTGAATTAGCCAAGTTCCAGTTCAGGTTCAAAAGAACTAGACAGGCAAAACTCTCATGAAAAGCAAAGACATGTATCCAACAGATTTTACAGAGTTCCTCTGCTATATGGGAAAGCTATGTACACAAAACCAACCTACAACATACCATAATGTAATAAGCCTTCATCTAGTTGGCCTCATCAAAATCAATTTTCAGGAGCATTTAAACATCTCCAGTACCAACATCTAACACATCAGGAATTAGATCACAAAATATTGCTATGTAAACACTATCATCATATAGAATATTAGGTATCAGAGAAATACCAGATATAGATGAAAGTCACACTGAACTGCCAAACACAACTTACAAGAAATGAACACTAACCTTTTAAAACAATCATTACTCCTGGCTAACTAATGCTTGGATCCCGGCGCTGCTGTTTTTGAAGAGCTGTTGGACACTCACTAGAACACTCTCGTTTAGTCTTCTTGGCCTCAGAATGCAGGTCTGTCCCATCTACTCCATCTCCAAAATTCTTCAGGGTCCATTCAGCATGTTGCAACAGCAATTTCTCCAAATCGGGATCTTTTGTTTTCTGTTGGCTCTGCGAAAGGATCCTCCTTGACAGTTCTATGGAACGTGCCACCTGGAATGTAAAAACAAATAAAATACAGATCAAAATGCATTCATTAACATAAATAAAATTAATAACTAGATGTTTATAGGGTTTACCAGCATATCATTTCTTGTTGCTTCAGGCTCCAATTGGCTTTCCTTGAAGCAGTCCCCAGGAGATAGTTGGCTAGTAGGGTTGGCGAACCTTTTATACCAAAGAAAATACTCATCATGCTGGCATATGTCGTAGGGTTCTAGATCTCCAGTATTCTTATTCGACAACCCTGTCTTGGTCTCCCATTGACGCTGGCACAGTGGAAGTTCAATGATCCAATGGTCATCCTTAAGATCTCGACGTGTAAGTCCATGGATCTTATCCAATTTGCTAGGTTCAGGAGGGGGCACTAATTGACGCTTGCCAAACTGCCGCATGACCCTTGCAGGATTATGGTACTCCACCATCCAAAAGTTTATCAAAGGACACGTGGTCTGCCATAATGCTTCAGAATCAGTGCATACAGTTGGCAACAGGTGAAGCTCTGATTCATATGGTTCCCAATTTACCTCGGTATGGTGCAAACGATCAAGTGCTTCTCTGTAACCTTCCACTAAGTTACATTTGGGATTCTCTTTCCAACGATGGTTCCATGACCATTTGAAACCATATGGAGGTCGTTTCTGTGGATCGTCACCCCCTAAACGTGGCTGTTTGTTGGAACCACCATAGGGGTTTGGTCTACCAAAGGGAAATCGAGTCCATATCCACAACTGAAGCAACAATAATGGTCCAGAAATCCCTTTCCGATCATTGCATAATTCATGGTACAAGCATGAGAGGACTGCAGAGCCCCAACTCCACTGCCGTGCACTCCCTGGATCAATATCAGCAAGCAGTGGCAGATACATTAGTGGCACTGTACTTGAGTTGTCAGGAAGTAAAACAGACCCAATCAAATCTAGCATGTAAGCTCGTGCATGTTTTCTCACAGTATCTGTATCTGCACCCCTCTCTAAGTGTGAAAAATTTTGATGAAGCCATGTAAGGCGCATGCCATTTTTACTTCGCTCAAATATTCTTTCATCAGGTTCTTTCCCCAGAAGTCCTTTGATATGGTATTTCCAATCACCATCCACCTGCCCACTAACCGAAGCACCTTTTACCGGCAGCCCCAACAGAACCGCTACGTCCTGTAAGGTCACTGTCATTTCGCCGAAAGGAAGAAGGAAGGTGTGTGTATGAGAATTCCATCTCTCAGCAAAGCAGGTGATCAATGCTTTGTCAATCTCGATGTTACCTATTTGTGCCACCCCATAAAGGCCCACTGAACAGAGGTATGGGGTGAAACGAGTATCAAAAGGTATAGCCGTCTTATGGCTTCGAATTGTCAAAGTAAAAGAAGCCTGAAATGTAGAAGACAAGTTGTTAGTGTAACAAACTTGTCCACTGTATTTGCTTATGTGGCTAAAAAGAGAGATGGACCAAAAAAAAAAAGAACCTCAGCAGGACAGGATATTGGTCTTGAATTACTGGGACGACCATCATTTCGCTTACTAGCATCTGCCACGAGAGCTTTTTGTTTATTGTTTGCAGTTGACATCATCAATAATCTGGAGAGATAATGGAGTTAAATCAATTTATCATGGTGCACCTATAGCGCAAAGCCGCTCAAAATACAACTCAAATCTACAAATCTAATAACAATGCCTCTCCTGGTTGTATATAGTAGGTTATGTATTCAACTCGTTAACCTTTAGTATCCGATATTCTGTGTAAACATTCAGCAATTTGGACCTTCAAGTTTAGCAAACAAAGGAATGCATCAACAAAGTGAGAAAACAAGAAGTAAGGCTTCTTACCTATTGCGCGTCGGTCGAGACTGGTTGAGAAGCCTTGTGAATCGATTTCGATAGCCGCCGCCGCCGCCGCCAAACCCTTTGCTCTCTTCCTAATTTCTAGGTTTTCCAATTTCTTGCCCCCCGCTCCTTTTAATACTTTTCCTTCCTTTCTCCTTTCCCTTTCTTTTTCTTCTCTTCTTTATAAATGACATGTAGTAACACGTGGCAATCAACATATAGTAACGTGGCAATCCAACTTCTCCTTCCTTGCACTCTTCTTTTTCTTCTCTTTAATATGTTACTTTTTTTCTTTTTTTTTTTTTATTTCCTCTCTTGTTTTTGAAACGAAAAGGATGTGTGTCAATCAAACACATTGTAACGGTGGCAATTGTAATACGTGTCATTGAATCTTCATTTTGGTCCCTCAACTTTCAAGATACTTTGGAAGATGTTGAAGCACATTTGCAAAGTGATCCAAATAGTTTGGATAGCCTCTAAGAAGACTTATCATTGATTACAAGAGCACAGAAGTAATCATTGATTGCCCCGAAAAAGAAGCAATTATCGTTATTTGTTTTTTTTCCTCAATTGGCAGTAACGAACAGTTAATAAAAATATTGGCGCATTTAAATATGATTTTTACCCACATTGTATTTTGGACTTGATAATTTGATAGACCATTCATTAGACATAACAAAATCTGGCCTGTCAGTTCCAAACATACTCAACCCGGGCAAAAGGTAATTTAAAAGGTCGTGGTGTGAACTCAAATCAACCCACAAAACCAGAATTTGATCAAACCAAAACCCAAATAGATTCCTAGACCCAAAAGCCAACCAGAAAAAAGAACAGATTGGGTGGCTGAGAAGCCATACCTAACTTGAACTAAAAGTCCATGATGCAGAGATCTCATACAATTCTTCCTTTTCCAAGTGAATTAAACTAAACTGAAATGGAAGTACCTAACAATACTTGGAATGAAACCAAACCAAAAGAACCAACTCCATCCTAGCAAAAAACCCCAACCAAGTTATCCGAAGACGGATGACCTGAAAACTCTGACCAAACATCAATAATTTGAAGTCTGAAATTACCAAGCCGGGCGACCTAAACTAATTGAACCTAAGAAGAACCAAAACCCATGAAGATGATTCGAACTGAAAAATGATTGGAAGTCAGACAACTCAAAGCACAATTCCACAAACATTTTTTTTTTTTTTTAAAAAAAAAAAAAACAGCTTTGAAACAAGGCAAAAAATTTTTAAAAAAATTATCAAAATAAACTGAAAATCAATGTGCATCATTGCTAAACTATAAAATTAATTCTAGAACCTAGAATTATACCTCTTGACGCATGCAGAATCTGACTGAAATGCCAAGGAGGTTAGCTTTTCCTTCATCTCCTAGCACCACACAGTCGGTGCCTCTACCTAAAGCAAACCCAACCAGACCTAACTGACTAGACTTGCCTTTAATAGTAACTAAGGAAACAAAGATTGTGTTCCACTGTTAACAAGCTATATATATCTTCAAAAGCATGTTGTCTTTAATACCATAAAACCTAAGTAGCCTAATTCCACTGAACCAATAATTCAAACTTTTGAGTAGAGAAACTTTAAAAATTTTTGGAACAACACGTAAAGTAATAATTACACTTAAAACCTAATATTTTCATCCCCTCTCCCCCTCTTCTTTTGGCGAAAAAAACATGACCCACTATCTCTTGAAAAATAACAAAATCACATCAGGTATTGTGCAAGTATTAAGTGTATATAATTAAAAATAACAAACAACAACAAAACTTTGTCCCAAACAAGTTGGGGTAGGCTAGAAATGAAACCCAGCAAGGTCAAAGTCACCAAAGAAAATAAAAATAGTAATAACAGTGTGGGTGTTGAAAAAATAATATGTTTTGAGTGTATAGATGTTATCATTGCAACTTGAATGAAGTGTCTATGTCAACTGAAAGTGTGAATACTAGTTGAAAGAAGTCTTCTGTGTTAGTAAGTATACAAATAAGTGTGAGCATTGTCAAAACATTTTTAAAACCGCCAGACAGCTGTCGAAATGCATGATCAGTTAATAGTGTTTGTGCAAATTGTAGCTAAGTTTGCGCGAATTCTTAATAAGCATTCAGTGAATTGAAAGAGAGTCCAAATTGCATAGTAATAAGGGTTTAATTAGGGGTTCAATTGACAGGAAGGTCATCATCATTCCTATATAAATAGTAAGTACATGTCTAAGCAATACAAATATAATACTTTTTTAGGATCAATATTCCATCAATATCTATCAATGTTTTGAAAGCAATATATCATAATACCTCCCCATTATTTATGTGATGAATACCTTTCTTAGCATGCAACCTCCTTAAGGATTTTTGCAAGGCTACTGCTGGCTGAGATCATGAGCTCAACATGATTCTGTGAACAGTTCCTCCAAGATATGCTTGAGCAACCTCAACCTAATTGATAAAATAACTTACAATAATAATTATGCCAAATAACTACATATAAAAGAGGAGAGGAAAGGACAGAGTGTTGTTAGGAAAATAAACTTGTCTGAACAAAACTAACAATATCATATGAACACAATCTAATTGTGGTGCACATCCAAAAAGAAATTATCAAACAATTTCAGACCAAATCAGCTACACAGGGGGGTTCCAAGCACATATATCAAGTTAAAAGGAGTATTACAATCAATTAGGAAAAATCTTGAACAATTTCATACATACAACTCTGAATTCTCTTGGAAATTGCTCAGTATTTAGAACTTCATTAAATAGATTTAATTGATCTAAATAAGGTTCCTTACAATCGACTTCTGTCCTTATTGTTAAACCCATGCTAATTTCCCAATATAAAGAAATCCATTAAGACCTTTTTTTTGTTTTCCATTTGGGGGCTCTTTTGTCCATATAATGAAGTCCATGAAGAACCGAATAGTAACACTGCAGACTAAGAACCCAACTTTTAAACATACTGTGCTATTCAAAGTTTGAAGGAAAAGCACTTAAGTTCAACACATATATACTCATTGATAGAACCCCAATATTTTACTACCCTACCTGGAATTGCAGAGAAGAACGAGGAGACTACGCCAATATAGATAGGAGGCATAAGTTGATTTGGGCGGGTGGCGATGTGGCTTTTTTTAATTGGTGCCATTGAATGCGCGTGAGGGAGTCGAAGGTGCGAGTGAGAAATTGGGTCTTAATGTTTTGATGGAGAAGAGAAGAGATGAGGTGGATTGGGGCTGGTCGGCCAGGTGACGATTCATTAATTAAACACTTTGATTATCACAAATTCACAATCCTTTTGAATGTGTAGAAATTTACTATAATATAAATTGGTCGAAAAGTCCAGTTAAATAATTTATAATTAACTAGCAGCCGTACCCGTTCAATGTGTGAGAATTTTTTTAAATAAATTTCAAACAAAATAAACCTCGTCAAACAATGGCATCAAACTAATTTTTTTTTTTTTTGAGAAACATAAAACTAATTAGTCGTTTTGCGATGACATATCTCAAATTTAAAACTTTTCTTGTTGTATAAATCAAAATATCCCTATTGTAAAATCTACATCTAGCTTTTTTATATCGGCTTTAGTTGAGTTAGATTTTTTTTTAAAAAAAAAATAAAATGTTTATTTCGAATAATTATATAAAAAATTTTATTTTAGATTTCCATCAAAAGTTGGTCTGATAGCAATTCAACTGTGATGCAAGATATAAATTATTCTCATTTGAATCTAACGTGTGAAAGTCATTGCTACGTTGCTATCGTAATTATGGTTGCGGATGTGAATTAAATTAATACAAAGGTAGCTAGAGATCCATTGACAACAAAAAATAGCCACGTTAGTTATAAATTTTGCTTCATACAAATTTCACACAATTTATATCAAAATATGTACTCTATATTGGTATTCAAACAATTCAATCTGATTATGAAAGACAAGTCAACTGATCAGAGTAATGCCTATCCCGTTATAACTAAGCAATGATATTAATGTTAGTGGACTTTTTAAGATAATACTTTTACGAACGAAAAAAATATATATATAGAATCGACTAAATATGTTTCAGGTGAGTATGAAAAACGAAAGTCTTTCTTGAATAAAAAAAATTAAGGAACTTAATTAAAACTTGATGTTGTACTTTCTTAATATGTTATAATTATTAAGAATTGATAAAATTTACCTGTGTGGTACTTTGCCACCTTACCCTAAAAAAAAACCTAAATTATTAAGAACTATATTTTCCTCTTTCTAGTCTGCAAATGATCCGTACAGTAGCACAAAAAGATAGAACAGGATTCATCAGCTAAAATTTTTGAAAATATCAAAATATATTAATTTCTACCAACATTAATAGAGATATTAACTTTGAATAAAACCAAACAACAAGAATAAGATTAGTAACAAGTTACAAGACTAGCTAATTAGTTCATTATTCCATCGTATATATATTGTTCTTGTACTACCGACTACCTAAAATGACAAGTGAATACTAACTCATAAATAGTCAGATAACGATTTATAATAGAACAGCACACCACACTCTAAATATGTGAGTCAAATGCACACAAATTTAAGTAAAATCACCAAGCAAAGAGGAAATCTAGAGTGGTCGCCCAGGGACGTCTTCTAAACTCCATCCTTCCCTGATGTCTTGCGGAGTAACATTTGAACATATTGCGCCATCATTCATAGGAGTGTATTCTTCATTCCACCATTGATCTTCCTCTTTTGGCAAATTGCAGGTGACTGAAACTGAAGTAATAAAAGCTCTTAACCCCAAAGTTTCATAAAGGATACAAAGATAAATTGAGTAATTTGTTTTTCTTTTAATAAAAAGAGAAGTGGTAGGGTAACACCCTACTTAGTTCCCAAAAAAAAAAAAAAAAGATAAATTTTAAATTCTTGAACGCATTCTCTATTTACCGTTATTTTGGTTCAGGTTTATTAAAGTTTTAGACTAAATACCCTCCAAAAAAGAAAGAAAGAAAGAAGAGGAATAACACACAAACACGCATGCTTATCAGTATATGACACCGGTCAACCAAACGAAAAATAGATACTAAGTTATAGGTAGGATCGATTAGTTGGAATGGAACTATGGATGAATAGTTGAATGCTTTAATTTATGACATGCAACTTATATAGCACACCTGTTTGTCATAGAATCCTGGTATGAAGTATTGGTCATAGAATCCTGATTGGAAGTTCCTGCTAAATTTTTTACTTGAAATTGTCGATCAACATTGTTCGCAAACTACAAAAATAATAACAGTTGAATGAATTTTGGAAAAAAAAAAAAAAAAAAAAACGATACAAATGCACGTCTTGCATATATTACAAACCTCATCTTGAAGTTGGAACCAAACAACAAAACATATGGCTATTTTTCCTATATATGAATGCCGCATATATGTCAATTTGTCAAAAGAAGCAAACCATTATTTTTTTTTTTGGATTTGCATTTTTTTGAAGTTATAACTGAATATTTGGAACAAGTTTCCCATACAAATTAACATTTGATGAATGTATTATTTAATAGTGAGCATATTTTAAACCTGGAGAAGGCCATGATGAGACTGAAGTTGATGGTTAACCTATTATGAAAATATCAAATTTAAAATAATCAGCATATTTTTTAAATTAGATTTAATTTTAATTTTAAGATTAGTAACATAACTTATACCTGAAGACAGTGAGGAGCACAAGAAATTTCATTGAACAGCTTATGGATATATATCCCGAGGTAAAACAGAATCAAGATAATACATCATTTCGAGTACAGAAAGTCGAACAGTATCTGAAATTTGGAATCGAATTGATGTGCTAATGAATTAAATATTTTTACCTGATTTGGATTTGTAGTCTCACTAAGTTGCTTTAGAAATTCTTCCTGATAAAAGAACCAAGGATGTATTAAAAGTCAACATATATCCATTAAAAAATAGAATGAAGTAAGACATCAAAATTATAAATAAAGATGTGTGGGTATCAGAATCGTTTAGTTAAATATAGCCCGACACTTCAAGCATTGTGAAATAACAGTTTTTCAATTTTTGTAACATGATACTCTATAAATATTTATGTGCCAAATATTATTACTCATAAAACTGACTTGATTCAGACAATAATTTTACAGCACATTCTCTCCTCCTCCTCCTCCAGTAGCACTGTCTCATTCTCATGCCCTTTTTCGTCAATCTAGCCCCACCATACTGAATTTAATTATCTTCATTTTATATATAACTTATTTATAAGAACAAAATAAAAATTAATACAATAAAAATTCATTTATTGAGCGAAACTCGATGAGCCCTCCAAGTAAATTATTTAAGTTAGGTGAAAATCTAATTAACCAGATTTTAAAAAAGTTTAATTATCACATATATTTTAACGTTACATGAAGAATAATTCAAGATTATTTTAGCTAATTTACTCTAGGCAGACTATCATTGATAATTTCATGCTTTAAAAATTCAAATAAAGAACAATCTTATTTGACTAAAGAAAAACGTACCTTACGAATATTATTGTGTAAAAGAGCAGCATGTAGTGTTGCCTCTATCGCGTTTAGTATTTTCATATCAAAGATGTTGTCAATATCATCCACATATCTGTAAGAAGTGGCCAATTATTACATATGCTCTCAATATGTATATATGGATATATACAAAGAACAAACTCGGTCACAAAACAATTAAGTTTTTTGTACATGATACTAATCATTTATTAATTGGTGTAGGTTTTGGAACCTTTGTTTCCAGAGTGTTTGTTTTGCCCATACTTTCTTTATGAGTATTTTTTTTCTCCCCAAAATGGCAAATTTTAAGATCCTTATCCAAGCTAAAATAAGTGTGACACACCGTACACAACTACACAAAAGTCTTATATGATAATAAGAGAGAAATTCAAGTTAATTTTATATTTATTTCAGCATTAGTAAATATTACCTGAGCACACCAAGAGCTTTTTCGGCTTCCGCCATCTCAGTCTGTAACTTGTACAGATGGTTTTGGTTATCTTCTATGGCTGATTTCTCTCTACCAAAAATTTTACAATACAAGAAGCAAACAATCAGAAAAGATTAATTTGAAACAGCAGGAGCTATATATATGCCACCTAAAACTGGTAAATAATACATACTCGATCTCCTTGAACAAAACTATATTTAACAAAAATAAAATTCAGTATGCACCAAATTTGATCTATATTATACCCTAATTAAGAGACGACACATTACCTACTATGTCTCAACAAATTTAAATCTTAATCATAAAAAAAAGAATTTAACTAACCCGTGAAGTTTCATTAGCTCATGATTGACATCAATTATTTTTTCCTGCTTTGTAAATGCCTTTTTCAACTCCTGCATAATTAAAGGAGTCAACTTAGGTTGTTTACAAGATGTTTAATTCGAAACAATCTCACATGAAAAAAATATTTAGAAACATCGATTATGCACAAATATGTGTAATTTAAATTACAAAATATAATTATCGTTTTTGAAAGGAAATAAAGAAAGTTGACTTACTTCAAAAGCATCGACTTGTCTGTTCAATCATAAGGTGAAACTGTCAGTTCTATTTTGGAAAAATTATTTGTAGAAAAGAAATTAAAATAGTATGTAGTATATATGCACCTTTTATATCTTTCGGCGGAAGTCACTCTAGCGTATCGTTGTATCATTTCCTCAAAATTACTGACAAAAAGCAATATAATTGTGAAATATAGAACATATAAGAAATAAAGGTTTATACTTAGCTAGACTTCGTGTAAATTAAGGTGCATATGCTTAATTATATACTTAGTTATATTATTAATTTCCTTTGTGTTTCTCAGCCCTCAATTAATTACTTCATGTTTAGATTCATTGAAAAAATAATCAAAATATAATCACAATGGACATGCATAAATATTTTTGAATTCAAAACAAGATCAATGTGAAGTGCACAAAAGTAAAACATAATTCAAAATTAAAATAATGTTCAGAGCCATATTTTATCCAGAACATACCATTGATCGCCCAAAAAGAGCTCGTAAGATTTTTCCTTTACTGGCGACGAGAAAAGTACCATCACGGGAGCGTCGCACAATGTTGACAGTTCCCTGGCCTTTTTCTTAAGGCCGTTTTTCCTTTTACCGAAGGTATTCTTTCTCTCATATGCAGTTTTCTTAGTTTCGATTTCGATTTTGTTTCTTCCCATCCTGTAAATTAAGAATGAAATTAAGTTACAATCAATACTTTCTTGTCTCTTGAAGCAAATAATGATGATTATCATCATCTTGATGTTGATATACAACATGCAAATCAGCACCGTAGAAACATTATCTTAAGAAAATTAAGGTCTTTCCAGATTTGACTAAACCTTCATGCTACATTTGACAATTAGCAACACGCACCAAGGTCCCGCTTATTTCAACAAAAACAAAATTAAATAACAATACTCTGACAAATTAAACCTCTTTCTTTAACTTACTTTAGCAAAGAAAAAAATATAAAAAAATACTCAAACAAAAACAATTGGTTCTTTTTGGGATTCATATACTAGGTTTTCTAGAATGATACGACATGGTAGTGTTGGCACGACACGACATACGTGTTAGCACAATTCGAGTACGGAATTAGCATGACACGAACTTGTTATCTTGTCGTGTCATAATCGTGTCGAGAATCTTGAAAAATTAATACGATTTGACACAACACGACTCAACATGCAACACAACACGAACATGACACAAATACAAACTAACATGACACGAACACGTCACGACACAAACACGACGACATGAATTTAAATTTTGACATTATCAAAAATAGCATCATATTTAATTACTCATAAATACTTCCTCTATTAAATTATTTTTTAAACGATCATTTCAAATTGCTTTTATATCGGTGCTCAATTTATAATCATACTTCTTTTTTTAAGCGTCTTTAATTTTTTTAATCCTTTCAAACAACAAAACAATCCGTTAGGAAAAAATGAAATCATCAATTAATATTTTAACAAAAAAATTCTTGATAATTTTGTACTAATATATATACTGAATTTGCAAAATAACTCAAATTAACTGCACAATATTTTTTCTCCATTTTAATATTTTAACAATTTTTAATTAAATTTTTATAAAAAAAAATTCTACCACGATTTGATACGACGAGTCAACACGACACAACACGATTGTGTCAGTCTTGTCATGTTGTCTCTTCTAACCACTCAATCAACATGACACGATACGAGACTCTAGTATGATCATGTTTTTCACGACACAACTGGACTACATGCACGTTTGGAGAATAATATCATATACTTTTTTTTTAAGGTTAGAGATTACTAACTACTAAAAAATTATCGCATACTCTTGAATGGTAATTCCTACTTCAAGTTAATTAATGGAAGGCGAACAAGTAAGAAATCACCATCTAGGAAGATAATGGATCGAGTTACACATGAAATATTATTCTAGCAAATTTCTAAGATCAATAGAACTCCACGTGTCACAAGTCACAACCAAGACAACATAACTTGAACAAGAAACAGAAATGAATTGATCAAAGGGAGCTCCAAATATAATAAATCGATAAATGCAATAACTACCAACCTTCAAAAGATCGGTGGCACTTTTCTTGAGAGGAGAACAGGAGAAAGGAACAAACAAGAGGGACGATGATAGTTGATGAGAGCGAGAGAAAAACACGGCGTAGAAGAATGGCCTTATATAAGCACACGGTCAAGGTCAAGGTCCCGTAATCTCGGGAAACAGGGTGAGGATTCTTTAGATGCATGCATCTGTACCACGTCGATATATGTTAGACCGATGAGCAGTAAGCTTTTGTTGTGGCCCAGTTTCTGATGGTCCGGGAGTAAACAGGATATTACTTCCCTACCAGCTTAAGTGGGCTAGCTTATTTTGAAATTGCTACTTAGAAGCAAAAACAACTAACCATCAGTACAGATAAATAAAATAAGACTATAAAAGGCGGGTCCCGAACTTTGCACTATTCTTAACGTTAATTTCATAATTTGTGATTAATATTGGCTGAAATAATTTTATATACAGGAAGTGTTCCATATTTGATGGTTCCATTTTTTGACGAAAGTGATTTTGTACTTCCATTTTTTTCATTTATTTTTTGCGTAAGGAGGCAATTAAATAACCGGAATTGTCATTTGGATTTCTGTAATTACATTACATATTAGGAAAAATTAGATATAACCCACTCGAATCATCTCTAAATAGATATAATCCTCTCCAAACATCAAAATTAGATATAGCCCTTTTAATCATCTCATTCATAGATATACACCCTTTTAGTGATATCTTTTTAAAAAATAATGAGCTGTATAAATTTTGGACGAAAATGTCCTCTTTCAGGACCTTTCACCTTCCCGCTTGTTAAGGGAATACTATGCTAAAGAATCAAAGCCTTTCATTTTGTTTGATGCTTGCTGTTAGCACCTTTTGCATTGTAGTATATTGAAAGCTATCCATTTTTCTACCAATAAAAGACTTTCCAGATTTGTGTCACATTTTTCCAGATCTCATATACGATATTAACATTTCTTGTCAAGATATGATCGCATTTGTCCTCTTTGGAAGTTCATAATTCATTGCTAGACGCAAAATTCTTTAGATAGAAGTAACATGAAAGCGTATTCTGCAAACATATCAGGTACCGATATATATGGTACATATTGTACCAGTAAAAGCATTGTTAGATGCACACTTGATCATATGAATGAAATTATATTAAATTGCATAAAAAGAAAACGAGATAATTAAGAATTTTAAATTTTAAATTTGATACCAAATCAAAAATAAATTTTGAAACTGCTTCAAATTAGATGAAAAAAACATTCAAATCAAATTATTACATGTAGCTCTTTAGATTCTAACAAAGTTCTTTGCTAGTCAGTAAATATATATATAGAGGAATGACATAGGGAAAATTGGATATAACCCCTACAATCTTCTCTAACTGGATATAATCCCTTACAATCTTCAAAACTGGATATAACCCCCGCCAATATAACCCCTTTCTAATAATTTTAATTGTTATTTAACTAAAAATAAACTGAACTTCTATGCCTTTGGATCGTTTTAAAAATCGTGCACCAGATTGAGATGAGCGGATCAAATAGAGGCGCTGATTTCTCCGAACTCTCCGTCAGTTTTAAAACTTTCCATCTCTCTTATTCTCTACGGGCTCGTTTGGATGGGATGAAATTGGCCAATTTCTAAGAATTGGCAATTCTATTCCTACATTTTTCATCCAAATCATTTTGGAATAGTCAATTTCATTTCTAACACAATTTTCAATAACATTCTTCTCAATAACACTTTTCTTTCTACTTTTCACACTTCCCAACACTATTCCTAAACTCATCATCCAAACAACATTTCCAATTCCTAGGAATAGCCAGTTCCCACAATTCTTGTGAATAGTATTTTTTCCTAAATTTATGCTATTCCTATCCAATTTCTAACTCATCCAAACGACACCTGCATTCTTTTCCTCTGACTCCACGGATTCGATCCCTTCTGAAAAAAAATCCAAAAGCTTTGCTACTCTACTGCTGCCTCCTCCCTTCGTCGCTACCTCCTCTCTTCTCTGAGATCAGAATCGATCCCTACTTCGAAAGAGAAAAAAGCATGGCAACTCGATCTCTCCTTCTGCAGCAGAGTCGTGGCTCTATCCTAAACCCCTCGCAACTCTCTCCTTCGTGATTCTTATTGTACTCACTCAGCCTCACGAAACTAAAATCTTTCTCGACACTAAATTACAAACAAGCGCTTTAAATTACTCTAAATTTCTACGAGGGGTGTTTATTCAATCAGGTCAGATGTCTCTTTATTTTTGAAAAAATAGATTACTCTAAATTTCTACGAGGGGTTAATAGATAAGGGCAGAAATTAAATTACTCGAAATTCCATCTTTATTATTTGATGATTTCTCCTTGGCGCAAAATTAGGATGACTTGCATTGGGATTTGTATTGCTTTGCTAAATTACTTGAAATTGCATTCTGACTTTGCACTAATTTGTATTAATTTGAATTTTTCTTATTTGGTAGTCAAGGCCCTTGCTCAAAAATCTATTAACCAAAGAATTTATTTTTTGGGAGCAATATGTGAAGAATTGTGCAGTATTAATACCCTAATTGAATGATTATTTACATAAGCACTCTTGTAATCTCACTTGCAACCAAAGGAAGTGGTTAATGGACTAATTAGATGGTTGAATGATTTGGAAGGAGAGAAGATCATTATCACCGTTTTTTCACTTTTTTTCATCGAAAAAACGCCCGCACCGTCATACCGAAAAAAACGCATTTTAAAAGCTTGAGTAGATGTTATTATTATTATTATTATTATTATTTTGTTATGCTCTGGAATGTAGATGTAACTTAGGCTCTGTACTGATTTTTTTTTTTTTTTCATTTGAACTCCAAGCGCTGATTTACTAGCATGAGTATAGAAGTTTGAACTAAACTTAAATATCCCATAAGTTTGGTTGCAGAGTCTCCACACAAAGAATTACATACTAGAACTGATATAATCTATCAACAACACGTTTATTAGTTCTTCCTATAAAACTAACAGGGAAATACTTGGCATACTTTCCAACACCAAATTTTTCACCTAAGTCTAGCATATTTCTATAATCTAACATAATAAGAGCTTTTCAGAGCTGACAATAACCAAGCCTAAATTTCTCATCCAGCTCTCTGTAGATTCCATGATCCAATAGTACTGTAGACAAGTGTATCCATTTCTATCGCCAAGTCTATACAAAATGAGCTTAATAGTCATCAAGTCTATACAAAATGAGCTTACTAGTCATCACTTTACTATCATTTTTGTTATAAAAAAAGATATGTTAAAACAACATATTCATCCTCTTGTGATTCGAATCATCATCTTGTCCACTCTCCACATCATCATCCTCTTGTGATTCGCATCACCAGATCTTGGTCAATGATAATAACTTTCGGTTCCTTACCATAAATGGCTTTCACCTAAGTTTTGAACAACCATACAAAACAAGTTGTCGCCTCAGACCTCAACATTGCCATCCCAAAATAAATATTTATGCGATGATGATTCACGCCAATGATTGGTGCAAGAGGCATAAGATATCTAAACATTTTAAAAAATAAAAAAAATGTTATTAAAATTCAGAACTTAATATGGTGTATTGGTGCTTACAGAACTTAAAATGGTGCTGTAATTTTCTTTTCTTTTGGAACATGTACTGGCTACAGATAGCTGGTAACAGCTATAAAAGCTGAAGTTGAGCCTATCTACTGACCGTTATGTCTTTGATGGACAGACAACAGGTAACAACTATAAAAGCTATCCTCAATGTTGGTAAAAAAGAGCACTGTTATAAAAGAGCTATTTACAGGCTCTAGGGGTAAACGAGTTATTTACGGACACTGATTTAAGAGGATAACGGACATGAGATTAAGCTAGATTCTATAATCCTGACATAAGTTACTGGACCATTTTCAAACGAGTACAGAATTTGGCATAACCATGGAACCATCAAAATTTCGTCAAATTTGACTACCGTTACCGCAATCTAGTCTAATTTCATCCTGACATTTGTTATCGCAAAAAGCAATGAGAACCATCACAATTTGGTGTCTATTTTTTTTTTGGAAATATCTTGATAAACAACCAATTTGGTGTAGAGAGAAAGAGAGAGAAAGAGAAGAGAGAGGTATCGATCTTTAAATAGATTTGAGATCACAACTTGTAGAAAGATATAAATTGGGATTTAATTTCCTGTTTGGTTGAAGCTGGAAGGTGAAAGGTCCTGGAAAGAGGGCATTTTGGTCCAAAATTTGTACAGCCTATTATTTTTTAGTTAAAAAGATATCTTTAAAATATATAAAAATGATTAAAAAGGGTTTATATCTATGAATGAGATGATTAAAAGAGGTTATTTTGACACTTGGAAGGGGTTATATCTAATTGGAGATGATTCGAGGGTTTATATCTAACTTTGTCTACATACCTCAGACTCGAGAAATGGTAACAAATGGCATGACTTGACATGGTTTCTTGTTAAACATAAGAATATCTTCACCAACCTAATCAATTGAAAATTTTCTTTTCATATAAAAGGTGTTGATACGAACAGAAAAGGTGTGTGGTGTGTTTGATTGCAACAAAAATAGAGAACTGGGAAGAGATGAGAGAATAAGAAGTTCATTTTTAACACCATTTTTTCCATAGGAAGAAGGGTTAAGGTTTATATCCATGTTTATTGCTTGTTTAGTTGTGTCTGATCCCTATTTTTTTTCTTGGTAAAACCAAAAGCACCTGCGATTAATAAGTGTACAGTAATAAATATTGGTTTTATAGATAAATCCATATTCCTTTAGTCAAGATAAATTTTCTATATACATTTAGTCAGAGCAAAATTTTCAACGATCTACACTATAAGAATTCAGAGAAAATCAAACTATGATAGAATTGAATTATAATAAACTAGAGGAGCTAATCAAGTTTCGCTCGATATTTGAGTTAAAAATTAATAATAAATCTGCTGTATTTATTGCATTTGTAAAGATACATATATATGTACTATTTTTTAATATGATGGAAATAATTATATATGATGTTTATATTTTAAATTTGTTGGAAACTTATTTAAATCGATTCAGTAGTAAAATTAGAGTTCACTGTGTTATGTATGCCTATTATATATATATGTCAATATCTTCTTAAATGACTGGCTCTCTTAAATAAAGTTTACTATGTTATGTTTCTTTGAACGGCTCTCTATTATTTTCATGTATTATTGCTGGTAAAAAATACATTCAACATTAAAATTCACACTCTGCATTTAGTTAACAAAAAAATTAAGAGACGACAAAAAGGAAATAAAGTTCAACATTTCTTTCAATGGGAAATTAAAGAAAAACAATGAGGAATAAAATTAAAATCGAATCCCTCTAAATTTACTACCTATATAAATGGTAAATTAAGATTTTTATTTTTATACTAATATTAGTAACTGACTATAGAGGCTATATATAAAAACGGAAATGTCATTTAAACATACTAATTATGGAACTGAAATTATTAATGTAATTACATAACTGCAAAACAAAATTAGAACAACATTTTTAGATTTAGATTTTTAATTTTTAATTTTTAATTTTAGATTTGAGATAAAGGTACACTCCAAACAGTATAATTTTTTTCTTTATATTTCTCCAATATTTCCAAAAAATAATATTTAATTAAGTAATAAAAATATAAAGGAATATCGCAAATTAACACAAATGAAATTTCTAAAAAAAAAAAACTTCGTATGGTTCTAAGTTAAAAAATCATTTAAACATCGTTTCATTTTTTATTTTCATTTCTTTAAACAATTGAGGATAGTTATCTGTTTTATAGACCATATAATTCATGCATCATAAAAAAAACCGAACAGCTCGACCTTGGAAAAAGAAAAAAAAATGTAAATGCAATTATGGACATATAATACAATCTATAAAATGCAATTTCAATTTAGTCTAATTATTGATGATTTTATGATATTTTTTCGTCCTTCCGTTTTTCTGGAATGAGTTCGGTCGATTCTATAATTATATGGAAAATTGCATCAGAAATTGTTAAATTGATAGTATTAATTGATGGATTATGGCATCCGTACTTGATTTGGAGCTACTTCTGACTCTATATTCATCTGGCTTTGATATCATAGAATATTGGAATTAGGAGGCCATGAAGAAATTATGGATGGAACTTAACGGATTTTTAAATTTTGTGGTTCCACCGATCTGTCGAAAAAGAGGAGGAGGAACGAATGGAGGAGATGGGTTCAGTTTGATGAGAAACTTCGGACATGAGAATTAGATAGTGTTATCGGAGGAGGAAGATGAGAAGAAGGAGAAGAGAAGAAAATTCGGAAGTCTCCAAACAGTACAGAGATGGAGAGAAGATGGATATCAAAATAGAAAGGGACACAAAAATTAAAAACAAAATAATACGTTATTCAATAAATGTTTGCTAGTGAAATGGGTCAATTTTATGAGCGATAATAATCGACACATAAATAGTTATAGAGTTTAATGTTGTAGAAATCAGAAAGGAATTAAATGCACAAATGAACAAAGGAGAATTGATTGTCGTGTCAGGTTAGATTTTAACAAATTAACACCGACACCCACACATATTTATTTATAATTTTAATTTTGATTACATTTTACATACTTAATTTGTTGAAACTATATATCTATCAAATAACAGCTAACAACAATACACTATATTAGAATTACCAATAAGTAGAGCTAATATGCCAGATAACGACTATTTTGAAATATCATTAGATGTTTACACGGTATATATTGAAGTAGTTTAAATATAAACAATTAATAAACAACTCGTTGTTATGCTATTTTAATAAAAAACTAATAAACAACTAAGTTTAAATATTTAAATGAGCGTGTGAACTTTACCATTGTATAATCTAAAATAGAATTGATTATAGATTATGAATTAGGTTAGGCGTGATTAGAATGAGTTTTTTTTCAATTTTAATTTCATGAATTCTCATGTTATTGAAATTTTTTTATTGGAATTTTTATGTTATTAAATCCAACGAAGTTCAAAGAAATTAAGTTTAATCAAATAAAATCAAATTCTAATTCATAATCTAAAATTAACTACCATGCAACTAACATCTAATAGTAACTAGATACGGTAGTCACAACTTCGTTGCGCTATGTAAAATATGAAAAATATGTAGTAAAAAATTTATTAAAATTTATAGACAAAAAAATATAAGTTCAAAATTAGTAATTTCTTCCATAGAAAGTCACTATATAATCTTGACATAAATTTTTTTCCAAAAAAATCTTGCTAATATTAATGATTGGTATGACTATTTTTTATTTTAAACAAACTATAAAAAAAACCTATTTGTGGCCGCTTTTCATAGCAGCCACGACTTTTAATTAATACTTTAGATATAATCAAACCACTTGGCAAACTAAAAACGAAAGCAATTTTAAAAGAGCAATTTTTACAGAATACCTACGTTCTAGAGCAAGGAGTTCAAGTACAAAAGTAGGGATACATTTTGTTTGCGCGTTGGCGCGTTGCTTTTCCACGGTCCCATTTTGCAATTCACTCTGAAAATTTCTAAATGACAAAAATATCCTTGTTCTAAGTTCCTTACCGAGACCCTATCCGCACAGTTCTACTCTGTTATTAACTCCAGTTCTAACCTGAGTTCCCTTCTCTCCTTACTCCTCCCCACCTTCCTTGATTCTTCACAATTTCCAACCAAACATATCCACTTCTCAGGTTACGCCCTTCTGGCCTTCTCGATGGCTCCTCTATTAACATTTATTTGTGCATTTTATGCCCTCTTCGATACTTTCTTTCTAACTTTCTGTTCAATTTGATTCTACTTAAATACTTAATAGAGGAGAGAGAGAACGGACAAATAGTGACATTGAAGATGGTCAAAACGAGTATCATGGAACAGTATAGAACTATTATAGGCTAGAGTTTGGTAAGAAATGATTAGATTTTGCAGAAGACATTACACAAAATCACACAAGGGACCGTGCAAAAAGCAACACCCATTTTGTTTTAAAAAAGAACATTTGGAGCTTCTAGTATGTACATGTTGCATGTTTTTTCTTTAAAGATAAAATGGAAATTAAGTATTATTCAACTTTAATTACCATATATTCAATATTTCAATTAGATTTCGACAGGTCGCACTTGCAATCTTAATTTAAGTTGCATTTTGCCAGGTTGCTAGTCCGGTAAACGATATAATCTTATACGTTTCACCGTTTCGTTCCATCAAAACAGAACGTCTAACGAAACAAAAATTTATTCCGTATCAAAAATAGAACGGTAAATCTATTTTTCAATCTAATGGACAAGAAGACGCTGCTTTCTAAAATGCATATTATTGTCATTATTTGCTTTTTCTTTCTTTTAGGGAGGGAGACCTGTAGAATTATTTTGGTTTTCACGAGGAAAAACAAAGATCGTAGCTTCCGAACGAAGTGAGACGACTTAGTTTATTTTTGCCAGGAAATTAGCCAGACAACAAGAGCTATTTATTTCTTTGCTTAGATAGAGGTGATTCCACTACCGACAGGTTACCATTCAACCAAAGATTCTCCTCTTTCCGAAGACCGAAACGTATTTCGTCATATGTTTTTGTGAAGTTCAGTTGAAATTTAGACATTCTGTCACGTTCTGTTGAAACGGAACGACTAACGAAAATGGCATGTTTTGTGTCTGTTTCACACGTTTGGCAGGCCTACTGGTCGGTATGAAAAATTGACTCTGACATGCATATTGCGGCTAACCGCAAAATGTGAACTTTGAAGGAAAATTATATATTTAGTAGCTTCCCCAGCCCAATACCAGTTTAATTCCATGAAATCAAATATGGTAGGAAATGAAAAAACAAATTGCCGACAGTGGACGATCATCGCCTGATCTTTATCATGTCTTTATCTCGTATATTTAACTACATATAGTATGTGTTACCTACTCGGCTGATGACTAGGAAAATATAATATTATTATATTATATATGTTTTAAATTTTGATGGTCCAGAATTAACTCACGGCATGGTAATAATTTTGACTGATAAAATATCTTAATTTTTATGTTTAGCCCACTTGTAAGGAGGTGGAAGAATGTTTGTACCCGTATAATTTGCGTTGCTGGAATTATTATTAGAAATAGAGAAGAAATTTTAAAAAAAATAATTAGTAAAGGTTGACTCCGCTTGTGGTTAGCCGATCAAGTAAATTAATTCCAGCTCATCTGCTAATATACTGGAGGCCCAAGAACTTCAAACCCACTTCCATCTTGGGAAATAAAATACTAAATTAAAATGAGTACAGACAGATAACATGGCACAACTCATCTTAGCATCTCTCTTTCATGCATGATAGAGATATAAGTCGCCCCATAAGTATAATACGTTTTCTAGTTGGTTCTTTCATTCCAAGTCCAGCAAAACAGTTGATGAACATGGTAGGTACACCATTGAAGAACCGACTCAAGTTTTTTTCTAACATAGAATAACTACACATTTATGTCATTTATTAATTTTAAGATAAGGTGTTTGTAACCTCCAGCGGGTAATAAGATGCCATTTTTTTTTTTTTTTATGAATATAAGATGCCATTTTGGCTTCTATATAAGTTCTGTGAACTATGAGCAGTCTCAGTCCACCTTGATAACACAAAAACCTTGTAATTAACTATTGTTATCATATCCTTAATTTCATCTATCCAAACATGGCAATGAGGGCTATATTGGCAGTTTTGATAACCATGGTTCCATGTTTTATCCTTTTTAGAACAACCAGAGCACAATTAAGTGTTGATTACTATAGCAAGACATGCCCGAATGTTGAAGACATTGTCCGTAAAGAGATGATTCAAATTCTCTCAGTTGCACCAAGCCTTGCTGCTCCTTTTCTCAGAATGCATTTCCATGATTGTTTTGTCAGGGTATGCTTATGTATATATGCATGATGCTTTGATTTATAATATCGTATATTTTATACATTGTATGTTAATATTAATATGAAATTTCTATACTGTATTGACCAAAAGTGAATCACTGATTTCATGTTTATATATACCAACATATGGTACATTTATTTTGCAACTGCAGGGTTGTGACGGCTCAGTACTACTGGACTCGACAAAAGGCAATGTAGCAGAGAAAAGATGCACCTCCAAATGGTAGCCTTCGTGGTTTTGGTGCAATTGAGAGGGTGAAGGAAAAGTTGGAAGCGGCATGCCCAAACACCGTCTCTTGTGCTGATGTTCTTGCTTTGATGGCTCGAGATGCTGTTTGGTTGGTGAGTGTAGTCTAAAACACTGCCAAGGTCATTCTTCAATTGGGAGCTTTTCATTTTTATGTGATATAAATAGTTAAGGAGATCGTCACTTTCAATTCCATATTGAACTCCTACCTGTACTGTGGCAATATACAGTTAAGGAAAAAATAAATCATCTCCATACAAGTACAACACCATATGAGTGCCCTGCTTTGTCAACTGAAGTCTAATGTTAATTTAAACCCTATTTCACAGGTTATACATATATGAAATTATAGAGAGAAAAAAATGAATTTTATGTTTCAATGTACAGAGCAAGGGGCCCACATGGCCGGTGTGGCTTGGAAGGAGAGACGGGAGGCTCTCATTAGCAGTTGAGACCAACGAACTCCCACCACACCAAGCAAATCTTACTCAACTGATTCAGATATTTGCTGCCAAGGGCCTTGACCTCAAGGACCTTGTTGTCCTCTCAGGTACTAAATTTTCTAATTTTCTTATTTTAACTATGGGTCATTTGTGTCATAAATTTAAGCCTGACTGCCTGAGAACATGAAATTTGATCCTTTCTGAAAGCACTTGACAGATTGAGCTCCCTTAACAATTAATGATCAATTAACTAATTATAATTTCAGTAATGCTATTAACAATTGCTTAACCAAATTTGTCTACTCCATGTGTATTCTGTATAGGTGCTCACACAATTGGAACGGCATACTGTTCAACAATCAGCAACCGTCTGTACAATTATACCGGCCAGAATAACTTAAATGATGTTGACCCATTCATGGACCCAAAGTACATTGCCAAATTGAGATCAAAATGCAGTCCAACAGACAAAAAAACACTTCTTGAGATGGACCCCGGCAGCTACAAAACATTCGACAATAGTTACTACAAGTATGTAGCGAAGCGAAGGTCTGCCTTCCACTCCGACTGGGCCCTCTTGACAGACAGCTTCACCAGAGCCTATGTTTTGAAGCATGCCGATGGTTTCGAGTCTGAATTCTTCCAAGACTTTGCCCAGTCGATGATTAATTAAGATGGGTAATGTCAGTGTGCTCACAGGAAACCAGGGTGAAATCAGAAAGAAATGCTACATTGTAAACTAATATTGGGTGCTAATTTTTTTTCCTTCTGATTTAATTTGATTTTGTTATTTACCTTTCTTCTTAGAAGATTGTTGAGATTGTGTTTCTTTCAGCCCATCCAAATTGGGGTTGCTGAATTTTGTAATATTGTTCTGTGTAATTGTTTATAAATTCATCACTGATTGTTAATTAAAATAATTGTGTTTTGTTCATTTACTTTTCTATTACAATAATCCAATTAAAAATGAAATTACAAACAAACAACAGAGAGTTATTTTGCATGGGATCAAGGGCATCATCAATGAAATCCATTTCTAAAAAAAATGGAAAAAAATTTCGATAATACTCTATTATCGCTTTGATGTCACGACCCCCTGTAATTGGATCGCTTTGATGTCACGACCCCCTGAGATTGGCCCCCATTTATTTCTGAATAATACCACTAAATATGAAATTTTTAACTTACAAAATGCAGAAAATTTATATAATATGCAATATGTGACACCATATGTATTCAAAAGGTAACCGCACATCTAATTTGGTCAATTTTTATTTATTTGGAAAAAAAATTCATTAAATAACATATAGTTGAATATGTAATTTTGTAGTCTCTTCTAGTTTGTAGTCTATTTTGTTATTGAAAAACTTTTAACACATAGATTTTTTTTAATTAGATTAGATGTATCAAAAGATTAAGATACAATTAATTACCATGGATAATTTTGGTAAAATCAATGCAACAATTTTTTTCTTCTTTTGTTTGGTTACAATTGTATCAAATTATAATTCATCTTATGTTGATCTTTAATTTTTAATAAGTCATAACATATATTTCTATTTTAAATTTACATTTTAAATTTCCAATATTTTCAAATTTAAAGATAAAAATGAGCTAAAAAAAATTAATTAAGCACTACTTCCAAAAATGTTATGAGTCAAAATGTAAAACAATTTATTAAATAAATATATAAATTTCTTTTAGATTTTACTCTTCTTTTTTTTCTCTTAAAAATCTTGGTATTATAAATTTAGTATTGAACCCAATTTTAAAATATTATGGCTCCGCCATTGCAATATTCCTATCAGACCCTATAATTATATAACACAATTTTCATATATATCTCAATAATTTTAGATCAGATGAATTTGATAATAACATTACGCTGACTGAATTGTGGGACCCATATCAATGTAATATCCATTTCTTTCGGGACGGTTTTCTTTGTCGCCACGAAACCACGTTTTTGGGGGGCTAATCTCGTTATTTGGCTAATTATTAGAAAAATGATAAACCTAGGGACATGAGGCGGCGCAGGACACTCTATATAAATTCCAAATTAATACTCTTTATACCCTTCTCTTTCCATAAGAAAAGAAAAACAAAAAAAAAAAAGAAAATAAAAAGAGAGAAAAATGCAGATCTTCGTGAAAACTCTAACCGGGAAGACCATCACGCTTGAAGTCGAGAGCAGCGACACGATCGATAATGTCAAGTCTAAGATTCAGGACAAGGAAGGTATATATCTGCATTTATTTCTTAGATTTAGTTCTCTTCTTTCATTTCCAGTTAGTTTGTTTTCTTTCCTTTGCTGGATGTTTTGCTTGGTGATATAGTTTGCATACTATGTTTGCTGATTTGACAAGTTTGATGCTCGGAGAGTTTATTTGCTCATGTCGAATTTGTTAATTTCTGATGTTGTTTCTGTTTTAGAATTTTTTTTCCTTGCTTAATTTACTCTGAAAAATTATGTTTTCCCCTGAACTAAACGTACACGTTCCCTAATGATGTTATAATAATTAATGTTGTTAAAGTTACGATTTTGTTGAAGATTCGACAAACCTAGAACCGATGTCTTCTTGATTTAACGGAGGTTGATTTTTTACCATCAAAGGGATATAATGATACACAAAATTTTTTTGCTTCTTAGGTCCATAGTTCTGTTAAAAAAAAAACATTTTTTATATGTTGATAATAGCATAATACTATTAAATACATCCTAGTTTCTGGATAAAACTTACATATACGCATTTTTCTTTTCAGTTCAATATATAGATCAAACTGAAATCACACGTTTCAGTAGAAAATATTTAGACTTGGAGTTTTCTTCGACGTTATATGGATCAGGCCCATGTCTTTGATTAGTGTAAAAGTTTGTACAGAACGGATTTAGACTTGGATCTTTGTGTACATCATCTGACAACTAGTGTTTGGTGTTTTAGGAATCCCACCGGATCAGCAGCGCCTGATCTTTGCCGGTAAGCAACTTGAGGACGGCCGTACACTCGGTGATTACAGCATCCAGAAAGGTAATAATAATCATTTCAGTATCACAATTTAGCCTCTTATCAGTTTCTTAAAGAACTTTGGAGCAAATAGCTAAAAGCCTAAAAATACAAAATTGCAGAGTCAACACTGCACCTGGTGCTTCGGTTGAGGGGTGGTGGTCGTGGCGGTTTGCCTCACGTGCAACCTACTCTGCTCAAAATTGCTCAGGATTACAACTCCCATAAGATGATCTGCCGCATGTATGAATCTTTCTCTTTCTGTAACTGCAATGTTCTGTGTGCTCAAGTTTTAGTTTGTATTCTATTATACCATATTAATCTAAACAAATTTTATAGGCTTGTAGAGTTTCTAAGTAGTACCAATGTACCATATATTTAGCGAGGTGGTACAGTGGTGAGATTTGGAACAATGGCCAAATTATATATTTTTTTTTATCTGAATTGAAACCAATTTTCTAAACTTGGTGTGTTATTTATTTGTTTCTTACTACATGACAGTTGTTATGCGCGTCTGCATGTAAGGGCTACCAACTGCCGCAAGAAAAAATGTGGACACAGCAATCAGGTATAATTCTGTCATTTGCTTTCTTCAATTTAATTAAATTTATTTCTTCATGATATTTTTTCCTAATGATTTTCATTTTTTTTTTTTTTTGGATTGGATAGCTGAGGAAGAAGAAGCCCTTCCTGTAATTGAAGAAAGAAGTTGTTTTGATATGAAGAGTCTTTGCTGTTGGCTTGTCATTAGTTTTTTGTTGTTTTTTCATGAGTTATGTGCTTTTCCTTTTGTCAAGACTTCAAATCTTGTATCTTTTTTTTCAGTCCTCGAATATTCAGTAGTAATATCGTTGGTTATGTTAATCATCATCTTCGTTCTCTTTTCTTGTTTTGGTTATGTGCAAGTATTGCAGGAATAGTTTTTTCACAAAGAAAAACAACGCAGAGTCATCTCATCTGAAACAACAAATTGAAAAATCCAACCAATTAATTTAGCTCAACTGAATTTGACGCTCCTGAGTTCAAAAGAGAGGACATTTTAAGCCACACGCGCGCTCAACTTCCAAAATAAAATTTCAGAAAATAGTCCACGTAATTGAACTATTAAAAGTTCTTGATACCAATAAAAATAATAACGAAACATAACATTTTTTATTTTTTAGGTGTGTAAAAAACAAGAGACATGGATTATATCAATTTATTTTTGACACGTTTTGAATTAAAAAATATCGCCAAGATATGGAAAAAATAGATATAAAAAGTTGTTTAGTGTGAAATTTCAAAATTCAAAACATTGACTCGCCAAATCGTCGAGTTAGCAAATTAGCTTATATTAGTGCTTATCTCGCTAACCTCAAACTTGTTTAGTGTTTATAGGTTAATAAATTAGTTCACAAATCTAAGAATTAGACGAACCACATTCATGCCAATCACTTCCTAATTTTTTAAATTAAGTTTAAATAATACATTTGTAGACATAAAAAATATCAAATCTACCATAAAAAAGTACACTCAGGTACGGTTAGATAAAATTCCATAATCTCAATAAAATTTTATTCCATATGAATTTATATGATACATGAAACACGAAACTTATACATACTCTGTGACATGTATTACAGAATATATTACATCACCTCAAAAGGAAACTGAAAATTGAAATAGTTAAAAAAAAAATATAAATAGCAGCACCACCCGCCTATTTACACTATATCAAAATAAAAAATAAAAAATAAAAACAACCTGTACTATATCTCTATATCTTCTATATTATGAGTTTATGACCCATTAAAGATGTTGGTACTCCACGGAATGAGATCCTCTGGACGTTTTTACCGTGGACGTTTGGTGGACGGCTCAAGATCTGGACCGTTTGATTTAATCTCAATGGCTGTAAGAGAGCCCCGTGAATTCCACCACACCCGAAAAAAATATTGGCTCGAAAAAAATCAACCGTCTGATCTAAATCGAACGGCTCCGATCAAGACGTCCACTGGACGTTTCAAAAAAAACGTCCAGAGGATCCTGGTCCGGTACTCCACCGTCCAAAAGTTTATTGCAGGAAACCGTGTCTGCCATAATGCTTCAGAGTTCATGCATACTGGCTCCAATTGGCTTTCCTTGAAGCAGTCCCCAGGAGATAGTTGGCTTGTAGGGTTGGCGAACCTTTTATACCAAAGAAAATACTCATCATGCTGGCATATGTCGTAGGGTTCTAGATCTCCAGTATTCTTATTCGACGACCCCGTCTTGCTCTCCCATTGACGTTGGCACAGTGCAAGTTCAATGATCCACTGGTCATCCTTAAGATCTCGACGTGTAAGTCCATGGATCTTACCCAATTTGCTAGGTTCAGGAGGGGGCACTAATTGACGCTTTCCAAACTGCCGCATGACCCTTACAGGATTATGGTCCTCCACCATCCAGAAGTTTATCAAAGGACGCGTGGTCTGCCATAATGCTTCAGAATCAGTGCATACAGTTGGCAACAGGTGAAGCACTGTTTCATATGGCTGCCAATTTACCTCGGTATGGTGCAAACTATCAAAAACATGTCCTTCTTTTTCCTAGACCGCCCATGCTAAATTGCAAGCAAAGTTCTTGAATACAAGCAACCTTTCCTTTCTCAACCATCCTGCTTAGAGTGTATTGAAAATATAAAACTCAGGAAACTAAATTTCAATTCTTGAGATAAAAATTGTATAACAGAGTCACGTGAGGTACATGACTGTGATAAAAAATAAACTAAAATATTACAGTATTTACAGATAACTATTTCCAACGTGTTTCTATCGCAATTAGTGTGTGCGTGATGACAGAGTAAATGTGGATATATTTTTTTCATCATGTTAGTATTTTTCTTATTTATAGAAGCTTGTTTAATTTCAATAATGTCAAACTCAATTCGGGAAATTGAATTTTTTTTTTTTCCAGATTGTTAAATTTCAACTCTTGAGACGAAAACTACATAACAGTTTCAATAGGTACTTGAATGTGACATAAAACATACTAAATCTTTTACGGGAATCACAAAGACTTATTGTGTAAGAATTTGATTTATCGCAATTCATGTGTGCGTGATGTCAGTTGAAAAATGTTAGTATGTAACTATATGTGAACTAAACAAGATTCAGTTTGGATTCAAGGATGTAGTCCAAATGATATCGTCGTGTTACTTGACCACAATCTCCCTTCATCGAGATACAAACTCGATAGCAAGTGTGGAAATGAAACCCAAATGGGTTTTTCACTGCCGCAGCTTAAACACCTACTGAATCCTGACTGATGTGGGGGTTAGATCTCCTTTTTGTAAGTCTTCAGTAACTTGAGGCTCCAGTGCTCCACCAAATCTTAAAGCATTCATTTGGATCCTCCTTCCCGATCATCTGCTGAACAAAACAACCTTCAGAAAAGGAATGGGCCACCTATCTCAACTTGTATCTTCTGTACTAGCAGCAACATGGAGATCTCCCTGCATCTGTTCCTCCATTGCGACTATTCTCAACAGTTGTGGTCCTTAATTCAAGTACACTTATCTGGAGATAATATCCTTACTTAACAGAAGTCCCAATTTAAGTTGGTCCTTGTGTCTGTGGGATACTGTTTGGATGTTGACTACCTAGGCAGTAGGCACTCTGGAAAGAACATAATGCTCGTCTGATTCTCCGGCAAGTGCTCCAGTGCTTCTAAACTTTTGGATGTTAAAATCTAATGTTTACAATCTTGGAGAGACTCCTGCTATACCCGCCCGCTCTAAGACTACTTTACCTCTGTTTGATTTAATGTATTTGCTCCATTATTTTGTAGATTGATTTGGTAGGATGGGTTTTATTCCTTTTATTTTATGTTTTGCAGGTTCATGTTGGCCAGTATTATCATAGTGTTAGACTTTTTTGTATGATTGTGCCCGGCTTTTAGAAGGGTAATTTCTTTCTTTAAATCCTCTTGTAATCTTTGATCTTATTTAATTAATGAATTTCCTAGTGTGGCTACCGCCACTTAGTTTTAAAAAAAAAAAATCAATTTTGGATGGTTTTTACAAATTGTCTTGAACAACACACAACATGCAGTCTAGAGTTATCAGTTGGTAACAAAGTTGTTTGTAACTAGTAGGCAAAACACGTATTATCTTCTTATATTAAATAATGAGTTTCTAATATAGTATGAAAAAGCTCATCAGGATTCAGGAGTTCCTATGCAGTCTATGGATTCATCATCATTTGGGGCACAAAAAGAAAAAACCAATAAAAACTTAATTGAAAAGGATCTTTAATTTGTGAAGCCCAAACTTCTGTGAACATAGTAGAAAATGAAATTGAAATCCTACTTTATAGATCCAAATTGTTGTTCCAGAAGACTAACCTTTTGAGCAAAACTCTCACAACCTCCCTGAAATGCAATTCAGTGTTAGAGTTCCAAGAAATTTGGCCATCTGAAGAGGAAGCTCAGCATGAGTTTATCCGTCAATGCTGCTTGGGAGGAGCAAAATCACACATTGAAAGCCCCAGAACACCCTTCACTGGGTTAGTAGAATTTTCTCCTCCAGGTTCGCTTGGCACTATTTATTATCTTTTTTTTTTGTTGAATTCTTCAATTAACTCAAAAACCTAGATGAGCTACAAAGGATAAATTGACAATAAAGAAGAATTGTTAGAAATTATTAACAAAAATTTTTTCGCTCAGTTGTTTAATCTAATAAGTAAATCAATTCCATCCAATCACATTGAAACCCTGTAGTTAGGTTGTTCCCAAAAAAGCTTTAAAAACCAAATGGTATACCAGGCTATTGCTAATATCTAATGGTATTGAATCAAATTATTAGATTAATCAAATCCTTAATTTTTATTTTTCCTCTTGAAGAGAGTGAAGTTCTTCTATTAGTAACTTTTTTTTTCCCCTGAGAAAAAACTAGATGAACTCACCGCCATTTTTCCACAATCAAAACATGGTCTCTTCAATCCTTTGACTATGGTCTCTTCACCTCCGAAACAAAGCACAAACAAAATCGCCGCCAAAAAAAATGATCAAACCCTAACCCTTTTATTTGCTTATAAATTTGGAAAGTAGCCCTAAAAAGTAAAAACTAAAGAAACACTAACAAAGAAAAAGAAAAGAAATTGTACCTTTAGAAAGTGAATTAATACGGTATTCTTCTTTCACAGAGACCAGGATCCAACAGCTGCTAACCCTCAAGTTGTTGTCAAGTAGCGAATGCCCTGTGCCAATTTATAACTGCAGGAACGAGACATTCGTTTGATTAGGCAATGTGGGACTAAACAATAAAAGTGTCCGGTTTATTGTAAGTTTGGAGAATATAAAGCGGCGTACATTATTACCTTTTCACAGAAAAATATTATCCTAAAATGTTACATGTGAATTGTGATCCTGAGTTCCGTAGGAGGTGAATCAAAAATTCAATCCGCTGCAGCGGGCCAGCAGCGACGGCTTTTTGAAAGAGGGCAAACTCCGAGCGATTAATATTCATTTTGTCAAATAGCAACCCAGAAATTGGACTGCTACACATTATTTTTATTTTTTTTTTTGATAAAAACCATACAAGAAAGATAGCCGGAATTAATTAATAAAAAGCAAATACAACAGTTCACAAGTCACACAAGGGAACTTCACAAAATAAATAAATAAATAACAGTTAAGCCTCACAGGCAAACTAGACAAAATAATTCTTAATGCAACCGAAAATAGAAATGTGGGACATATACATGTTCTTGTTTATATCTGAGAAAATACATTATTTAGTTGTGAAATATGCGTGTCATTTCTATTAAGTACTAACGTGTTTTACAAAGCGTCAATTCTCTTATGTTTCGGTTTAAAATTTTAATTTCAGGCTTGAATAACCAATAATGTATTAGTATCTTGTATGATATTAAATAATGTATTTTTATTTTTTTTTTAGTACATATTTTAGATTGAGAAAAAAAAAACTAATTGATAAAACGATCCAGAATTTAAAAGCAATATTTTTTTTTTCCAATTCAAAACATAAAACTTTATTTCTGATAAAAGTTAACAAGTGTACCACATTCCACCACTTGAAAAAAATGTGGTCACAGCAATCAGGTATAATCCTGTCATTTTCTTTCTTCAATTTAATTTAATTTATTTCTTCTTCATGAGCTTTTTTCCTAATGGATTTTTAAGCTGTTGTTTTGATATGATGAGTCTTTGCTGTTGGCTTGTCATTAGTTTTATGTTGTTGTTTTGCATGACTTATGTGCTTTTGCTTTTGTTAAGACTTCAAATCTTGTATCATTTTGTTCAGTCCTCGAATATTTGAGTAGTATTATCGTTCGTTATGTTAATCATCATTTCTTTCTCTTTACTTGTTTTGGTTATGTAAAGAAAAGTAATGCAGAGACATCTCATCTGAAACGACTAAGGACACATTGAAAAATGCAACCAATTTAACTCAACTAGATTTGACGCGCCTCGGCGCCTGAGTTCAAATAAGAGAACATTTTAAGTCACAGGCGCGCTTAAATTTCGGCATTTTTTTTCCTATTTATTTTGAGAATTAAGAACTTCCAAAATCAAATTTCAGAAATAGTCCACGTAATTGTACTATTAAAAGTTCTTGATAGCAATAAAAATAATAACAAACATCACATTTTTTTTTTTACTTTTTTAGGTGCGTAAAAACAAGAGACATTGATTACATCATTTTATTTTGACACGTTTTGAATTTAAAAGAATAAAAATATCGCCAAGATATGGAAAATTAATTGAATTAAATAATCACCGATAACGGCAAGTTTACTATATACTGTATTGGATTGTTATGTACGCTGCAATGCCGAGAATCAATGAGAACTAATATCAAGGAATTTTATCGGTTATGTTGCTAACCATAAGCCCAAGGGCACATGAATTGAGGTTAGTACTCGAGGTTAGTAAAGTTTAAAGTTAGTAAAATTAATACTAACTCAAGGTTAGCATATATTAAAATTATTGAGTTAGACTAAAATAAGCCACAACTGACGGATGAGCCCATCGGTTGTGATTATATCTCAATTTTCGAGATTCAAACAGCTAATCTAAATCATTTAATATGTTCTCCGTATTAAAATCTTGTTGGAGACCAAATTTTACATTTTTTTTTTAACTATTTTTTTTTTGGTATTTTACAAAATCCTTAATCTAAACAATTCTAGACCTTCAATAACAATGATTTTTAAAAGTCCAAAAAAATAGTGAAAAAATTCAGAAAAATGTAAAATTTGGTCTCCAATGAGATTTCAATATGGAAAACATATTGAACGATTTGGATTACATTAGAGCCTCGAAAATTGAGATATAATCGCAACAGAGGGGTCCATAAGTCAGTCGTGGCTGATTTTAGTGTACCTCATTATTATTTAGTGCGACAGATTGAGATTATAGTTAAAGTTAGTGCATTTTATACACACATTAATTTTACCCTAAATATTTTAAATTTTAAAATTTGAAAATTTAAGAATGTGAATTTTAAAATTTAAAATTCTATAAATTTTAAAATTTGAAAATTTAAGAATGTGAATTTTAAAATTTAAAATTCTATAAATTTTAAAATTTTGAAAATTATAAGTTTCAAATATTTCAAATTTTGAACATTTGAATTTCAAAATTCTGCAAGTGAAAACTTTTTAAAATTGAGAAGGGAGGAGCATAGAGTTTTTTTTTTTTTTTTTTTTTAGATAGCTTGGCAGCGACTGCCAAGTTGGGAGGAGCATAGAGTCAGCAACACTAACGCACCACTTCATCGAGTTAGCAGGTTAGCTTAGATTAGTGCTATCTTTGCTAACCTCAAACTTGTTTAGTGTTTATAGGTTTCACTAATCTAAAATTTAATCACTGCCCTAATTTTTAAATTAAAGTTATAAATAATACATTTATAGCCAACCTAAGCTATAAATATCAAATCTACCATAAAAAAGGTACACTCAGGTATGCTTAGATAGAATTCCATAATCCCGATAAAATTTTATTCCACATGAATTTATATCATACATGAAACATATACATACTCTATGACATGTATTACAGCACCTTAAAAGAGAACAAAAATTGAAAATAGTTCAAAATTTGAAAAATACCACAACATCCCGTCTATTTACACTATATCAAAATAAAAAATAAAATAAAATACAAACGGTACTATATCTGTATCTGCTATATCATGACCCATTACGGATGTTGATACTCCACCGTCCACAACTGAAGCAACAATAATGGTCAGAAATCCCTTTCCGATCATTGCATAATTCATGGTACAAGCATGAGAGGATTGCAGAGCCCCAACTTCACTGCCGTGCACTCCTTGGATCAATATCAGCAAGCAGTGGCACTGTACTTGAGTTGTCAGGATGTAAAACAGACCCAATCAAATCTAGCATGTAAGCTCGTGCATGTTTTCTAACGGTATCTGTATCTGCACCCCTCTTTAAGTGTGAAAAATTTTGATGAAGCCATGTAAGACGCATGCCATTTTTACTTCGCTCAAATATTCTTTCATCAAGTTCTTTCCCCAGAAGTCCTTTTATATGGTATTTCCAATCACCATCCACCTGCCCACTAAGCGAAGCACCTTTTACCGGCAGCCCCAACAAAACTGCGACATCCAATCATGCTTGTGCATGTCCTTCTTTTTCCTAGACCGCTCATGCTAAATTGCAAGCAAAGTTCATGAATACAAGCGACCTTTCCTTTCTCAACCATCCTGCTAAGAGCGTGTTGAAAATATAGAACTTAGAAATTTAAATTTCAATGTTTGAGATAAAAATTGTATAAAAAAAGTCGCATGAGGCACATGATTGTGATATAAAATAAACCAAATATGTTACTGTATTTACATAGAACTATTTCGCACGTGTTTCTATCGCAATTAATGTGTGCGTGATGACAGTGGAAATGTGGATATTTTGTTTACATCATGTTTGTATTTCTCTTATTTATAGAAGCTCGTTTAATTTCAATAATGTCAAAAATCAGTTCAGGCAATTGGATTTTTTTTTTCCAGATAGCTAAATTTCAACGTTTGAAGTGAAAATTGTATAACAGTTACATGAGGTACTTGAATGTGACATAAAACATACTAAATCTTTTACGGGAATCACAAAGATTTATTGTGTAAGCATTTGATTTATCACAATTAATGCGTGCGTGATGTCAGTTGAAAATGTATGTAACTATAAGTGAGCAAAACAAGATTCAATTTTGGATTCGAGGATGGAGTCCAAATGATACCGTCGCGTTACTTGACCACAATCTCCCTTCATCGTGATGCAATTACTCAATAGCAAGTGTGGAAATGAAGCCCAAATGGGTTTTCAGCTACTGAATCCTGATTGATGTGGGGGTGTTATGTCTCCTTTTTGTAAGTCTTCGGCAACTTGAGGCTCCAACAAATCTTAAAGCATTCATTTGGATCCTCCTACCCGACCATCTGCTGAACAAAACAACCTTTAGAAAAGGAATGGGCCGTCTATCTCAACATGTATCTTCTGCACTAGCACCAACAAGAAGATCTCACTGCATATGTTCCTCCATTGCGATTATTCTCAGCAGTTGTGGTCCTAAATTCAAGTACGCTTATGTGGAGATAATATCCTTATATAACAGAAGTCCCAATTCAAGTTGGTCCTTGTGTCTGTGGGATACTGTTTGGATGTTGACCTCCTAGGTAGTAGGCACTCTGGAAAGAACATAATGCTCGTCTAATTCTCCAGAAGTGCTCCAGTGCTTCTAAACTTTTGGATGTTATAATCTAATGTTAAAGTTCTTGGAGAGACTCATGTGCTATACTGCGGTCTACTACAAGACTATTTTAATTCTATTTGCTTTAATCTACTTGCTCTGTTATTTTGTAGATTGAATTTTGTAGAATGGGTATTATTCCTTTTATTTTATTTAGTGCAGGTTGATGTTGGCTAGTGTTATCATAGTGTTAGACTTTTTTTTATTTTGATTGTGCCCAGCTTTTAGATGGGTAATTTCTTTCTTAAAATCCTCTGATCATAATCTCTGATCTTAATTGATTAATGAATTTCTGCTATCGCCATTTAGTCTTAAAAGAAGGATTCAATTTTGGATGGTTTTTACATATTGTCTCGAACAACACACAATCATGCGGTCAAGACTTATTAGTTGGTAACAAAATTATTTTTCAACTAGTAGGCAAAACACCTATTAACTTCTTATATTTAATAACCAATTTCTAATATAGTACAAAAAAGCTCATCAGGAGTTCCTATGCAGTCTATGGATTCATCATTTTGGGCAAAAAAAAAAAAAAGAAACAGCAAAAACTTAATTTAAAAGTATCTTTAATCTGGGAAGCCCAAACTTCTGGTGAACATATTAGAAAATGAAATTGAAATCCTACTTTAGACTACGTCCAAAAAAAAAATTGTACTTACCTTTTGAGCAAAACCCTCACAACTTCACTCAAATGCAATGCAGTATTAGAGTTCCGGGAAATTTGGCCATCCGAATAGGAAGCTCAGCAGGAGTTTATCCGTCAATGCTGCTTGAGAGGAGCAAAATCACACATAAAAAGCCCTAGAATACCTTTCACTGGGTTAGTAGAATCTTCTCCTCCAGGTTCGCTTGTCACGATTTATTACTTTTTTTGTTGAATTCTTCAATTGTCTCAAAACCCTAGATGAGCTGCAAGGAAAAATTGACAATAAAGAAGAAATGTTAGAAATTGTTAATGACAAAATTATTTTCACTCAGTTTTTAAATCTAATAAGTAAATCAATTCCATCGATTTACATCGAAACCCTGTAGTTAGGTTGTTCCCAAAAAAGCTTTAAAAACCAAATGGTATACCAGGCTATTGCTGATCTGATCTCTAATGTTATCGAATTAATTATTAATTGACGAAACTAAAAAGGCTGGGAGTAAACTAACAGTTCCAAATCCTTTTTTTTTCCATCTTAGAAAGTGTGAGACTCTTCTATTTTAGTAATATTTTTTCTCTGAACCACAAATAGATCAACTCATAACCCGATTTCTCACAATCATTAGCATGGTCTCGTCACTCCTTTGACTATGTATACAACATAGATCGCCTCCGAAACAAAGCACAAACAAAATCGCCGTAAAAGTAATAAAAAAAAAGAAGAAGAAGATCAAACCCTACCAGATGAGAACGACACTTTTATTTGCTTATTAATTTGGGAAATAGCCCTAGAAACTAAAGAAACACCCAAAAAAAAAAAAAAATAGAAGAAGAAGAAAAGAGATTGTACCTTTTAGGAAGTGAAATAATCGATTGCCTAATCAGGATCCAACAGCTACTAAACACCGGGTTGTCGACTTGTCGTCCGATAGTGAAAGCCCTGTGCCAATTTATAGCTGGAGCAACGAGACACTCGTTTGATTAGGCAATGTGGGACTAAATGTTAAAATGTATCCGGTTTAGCTTTAAGTTTGGAGAATTTAAGCGGCATATCTTGAAATGAAATCCTCTGCTCACCTTAAACTCACCTTAGATCCGAACCGTCCGATCAATGATGGTGTCCCGTGAATAATACCAGATTGATAGGCCCGAAAAAAATCTAACCGTCGTGATTAAATCGAACGGCTCGGATTGAAGGTAGGCACCGTGCTCACCTTAAAAGATGAGCAGAGGATACTGGTCCGGCATATCTTTCACAGATGTGATGTGGTCCTGTCGTGTCGTCCGTAGGAAATGGATCAAAAAATTCAGTCGCCGAGTCGCTACAGCGGTGACGGCTTTTCATGATTGTACAGATTAAAATTTTATAAATGAAGCCCAGTATGAGTTCACTATGGCCCATATTTGTAACCCGAACTCAGGTCTGTTGGAATTGGATATTATTGTTCCAAAATACCCCTTTAAAGCCCAAAAAGCAAGCCACTAACCACTTGACCAGTGATTACTTATTGGAAGGATGCCAAAAAAAAAAAAAAAAGTTTACTTATTGGAAGAGGGCAAACTCCGAGAGATTACTATTTTGTCAAATATCAACCCAGAAAAATTGGACTGCTACACGAATGATTATTATTTTCTTTTTTGACGAAAGCCATCCCAGCATTTTTTAATGCAAAGCAAGTACAACAGTTCACTGTTCACACAAGTCACAATTGCATTGCTTTGTCGTTTCCCTGGTATTAACTCTTGTTAACAACTGTTATGCGCCGTAGTTTGTGTAAGAAAGACTGTTAGCTGCAAATTTGACTTTCTACCGCCTGTCTGAAGATATAGCCTATCGTTGTAGAATCTGTCAATTTAAAAGATTATGCCAATTGGGTTGAAAATCTTAGATATTCGTTGGGTTATACATTTGTGGGCTTAGGCATTAGTGGATAATATATAAAGGGGACTTGACAAAAATGTAATACAGTAAAGCCTCACAGTCACAGGCAAACTAGACAAAATAATTCTTAATGCAACCTGATAAGGTCCTAAATTACCCTTACGGTAAGTCCAAATGCCAGCCTACCCTCACAGGCCCAGTAGGCTGGGATGCGCGACAGGGCCCAAGAGCCCAGCGCACGGGCCCGACATGCCAGTCCGCCTCCAATGGCTAAAGGGGGGCGAAAATGGAGGGCATTGAGGTCATTTCACCCCGCCTCTGCCAGCCAAGAAAGGCCATTGGGAGGGGACAACGGTTATTTCCGTACAGACAAGGAGGACACCTCAGCAGACAGTAGTACCGGCTTCTGACAGGGCTGACGTCACTAGAAGGTTCCTACAGATCAGTATAAATAGGCCTCCGTAGGATAGAAAAGGGGTCGGTTCTCAAGTCATTTCTCTAGGGTTATTGTGATCTTAGCTTTAGAAAGTGATGTAAGACCGAAATTGAATTATGAATAAAAAGATTTGAGCTCTATGTTTTGATATCATTGTTGTTATATTCTAGCATTAAAACTGTTACCAAACTGGGTAGTAACACAACCGAAAACAGAAATATGGGACATATACTTGTTCTTGTCTATATCAGAGAAAATGCATTATTTAGTTGTAAAATATGGGTGTCATTCCTATTAAGCACTATATATGGTGATTTACAAATCACCAATTCTCTTATGTTCCGCTTTGAAATTTTAATTTCAGGCTTGAATGACCAACTTAAACTACTCAACATTACATATACGCATATTGTTGCTGCAATGCTGGTTATTTATAAACGGATTGACGGTGCATTGGGTGCTGCTAAAAGAATAGTGAAGAGGACAAGATGCTTAGATTCTCGCATTGGGTACCAGCATTTAAGATCGATGGCGTTAAAGATGGGGGACAGTTCTAGATGGATGCTATGAGTTGAATGCAGCTGCGTTGCCAGTGGCGTTGAACGAGACTTCAACTTAGCTCTGTACTGACTATAAATTAGAAGTTGAAAGTATTTTGAAGTCTTTAAGTTAACTAGATGTTTGCTACGTATCAGTGAAAAAAGATTTATTAAAGATTCTGTTTAGGTGCTGCTCAGGTTGTATGAATTTTGAGGTCTTATGGTAAGGCAATTGGAAAGTTAGTAAAAAATTGAGGCATTCTCTATTTCCTAATCATTACTGCTACATATAGTACTGGCTAATATGTACCGAAACCGTTAATGATAATATACTAGTCTTTACTAATTAGAGGGTGATGTCACACTCCGCAGTGGGTTGTTTACTCTAATTGAAACCTTTGCAGGAAAACACATTAAGAAAACCTTTCATGATTCTTCTTTATTTTTACGAGTCATTTTGTTTTACCATAGAGGGAAACAAAAAAAAAATATCACTAGATTTTTATAGAACTAATGAGAAACACATTTTCAAGTACCGTATTTGAATTTGAATTAAAATCAGTTTGAGGCAATCATGGAATCCGTTAACCGGTGCTCAACGCATCAAAACACATAGTATAAAACGACAAAACATCAATTTTACCATAATAAAGTACACTCAGACATAGTTATGTAATAAAGTAACAAACTTGTTCATTATCCTGAGAAAAATTATATTCCAAATTAATTTACATCATACCTAAATAAGTACTTTATGACATGTATTACAGCATCTCAAAAGGCAAATGAAAACCAAAATGGTACAAATTTGAAAAATATCACATATTACTCCATATTTACACCTATATCAAAATTAATTAAAAACTAGGTACCGCATCTGCTATATTATGACCCGTTAAGATGTTCGTTCTCCTCAACGAAGCAGGTAATCAATGCTTTGTCAATTTCGATGTTACCTATCAGCACCTCCCCACGAAGGGCCACTGCACAGAGGTATGGGGTGAAACGAGTATAGAGAGGTATAGCCATCTTATGGCTTCGTACTGTAAAAGTAAAAGAAGACAAAAATGTAGCAGACAAGTTGTTAGGATAACAAACTTGTTCACTGTATTTGCTTATGTGATTAAAAAAGAGAGAGAAACAAAAAATAAAGTAGAACCTCAGCCGGACAGCATATCAGTCTTGAATTACTGGGACAACCACCCTTTCGCTTACTAGTATCTGCCACGGGAGCTTTTTGTTTATTGTTTCCATTTGACATTCAATCTGGAAAGACAATGGAGTTAAATCAATTTATCATGGTGCACCCATAGTGCGAAGCTGCTCAAAATACAACTCAAATCTACAAATCCAATAAGTAATAACAACGCCTCCCCTAGTTGAACATAGTAGGTTATGTATTCAACTCGTTATTATTTATTACTCTTTAGTATCCAATATTCTGTGTAATCATTAATTTGGCAATTTGGACCTTCTAGTTTAGCAAATAAATGAATGCACCGAATAATTTTATAGTCAATTAGTTCTGTTTCCATGCATATACAATGTTTATCGATAAATTCAATCATTTTGCAAATGAGATGAGACGATATTGAGACTCAAGAATCAATGAGATTAGAAAGAACAAGGAACCAATCAATGCAATAATCAGAGATTGGATAATTAAATATAACCAATTAAAATTAACCACACAAAATAATCAACTTGTCCCGACCCTAACTAGCTCCAAACTGTAAGCATAATAACAACTGAGTAATTAATTATCTCAATTTAACAATTGAAGCACCTAGACTACTCACTTTCAAGCCTTACTAGTATTTCTTTTTTTGAGGGATGGCTTGCGCCACACTTTGAAATTTCATTAATAGAAAAAAATATTTACACAGAAGTTGCTGGTACAAAGAGTACCAATACAAGCAAAAGAAAAGAAAGGAAAAAAGTAACTAGTTACAATCTTTCCAAAGTCTCACACATTGCTCTTACTACTATTTTCACTTGTTCTAATTTCCACTTGAATCGACTATCCAAACGATCAGTGTTTGCTCCAGTCTAATTCAGATTGCAAATATGACTGATCATAAATGCTCAAATCAACAAAGTAAGAAGAAGTACAGGCTTCTTAACTATCATGCGTCGTTCGTGAATGATTGAGAGTGATAGCCACAGCAGCCGCCGCCGAATCCGTTGCTCTCTTCCCAACTTCTTTTTTCTCTAATTCCTCCCTCTGACTTTAAAATATTTTTCCTTTATCCTTTCCTTTGGGGGCAATGTGCTTGTGTTGTCAGGAAGTAAAACAGCTCCAATCAAATACAGCATGTAAGCCCGTACATATCCTTATTTTTTCTAGACCACTCATGCTAAATCACAAACGAAGTTTATGAATACAAGAAACTCCTTTATCAACCATCCTGCAAACAAAGTATATTGAAAAAATTTCAATGCCCGAGGAAAATATTGTACACCAAAGTCTACTGAGGTATATGATTGTAATATAAAATAATAAAATAAACTAATTAAATATACTATATAATAAACCTATTTTGCATGCTTTCTGTCGCAATTAGTGTGTGCGTGATGTCAGTAGAAATGTGGAGATCTATTTACATCTTATTTCTATTTCTATTATTAATAGAAGTTTGTTTAAGTTCAATAATGTCAAACTCAAATCACGCAATTGAATTTTTCTTAGTAGCTAAATTTTAGCGCTTGAGGTAAAAAATGTATAACAGTCATATGAGATACTTAAATGTGGCATAGAATAAACTAAATTTTAGTTGGATTCACAAATACTTATTTTCCAAGCATTTGGTTTGTCGCAATTAATGTGTGCGTGATGTCAGTTGAAAATTTATATAAGTGAACCAGACAAGATTCGGTATTGGACCCACTTTTAGTTATGTTTGCTTTTATTTGCTTGTTCTGTTATTTGTAGATTGATTTGATGGAATGATTTTAATCTTGTATTGATATATTGCACGTTCATGTTGGCTAGCCTGATTGTAGTGTTAGACTCTTTTTTTTTTATTGTGCCCACGCTTCTAAGCGGGTAATTTTTTATCCTACAACCTTTGATTTTACTTAATTAATGAAGTTTCTAGTGTGGCTATCACCACCTAGCCTTAAAAAAAAAAACAGTTTTGGATGGTTTTTATGAATTGTCTTGAACAACATGTAATTCATTCAGTCATAACTTATCAATTGGTAACAAAATTGATTTTGTACCTCTTTTAAGAAATTATATATAGGTTTTTTATATGAGTTTCTTAAACATTCTTTTAACTGGTCGGGAAATGCCTACTATCTTTTTATCTTAAATAACCAATTTCTAACTTAGTAAGCAAAAGCTCATCAGGATTTATGCAATCTATGGGATATCATTCTTAACAACACAAATAAAAAATAGAAATAGTGAAAACTTGAATGAGAAAAAAATGATATCCTACTTTAAAAAGGAACAGACTAGGGAAAACGCCTACTATCTTATCTTATTGTCTTAAATAACCAATTTCTAATATAGTACGCAAAAACTCATCAGGATTTAAGCAGTCATAGATTGCATAAAAATGGAAACACAAAATAAAAATGATATCTTACATTAAAAGGGAACAGACTCTTGTCTAGAAGGTCACTGTCTCTAATTGGGAGAAGTTTGTCTTCAGTGGCGGAGTTAAATAGAGTGAATGGGGTGCAAATGTCCCCATTCATTTTGCAAATTTCATCTATTTGCTTTATCTTTTTAGTTATATATAGACAATTTTCTTAATAAAAATAGTATTTGAACCTCATTTAATGTGATAAAAATCTTATTCTTGACCCCATAATTAAATTTTATTGATAAATATCATAATATATATTAACATTAATAGTAAACACATAATTTTGAACCCCATTAACATATTTTCTGGCTCCGCCACTGTTTGTCTTCCTAAAGAAATGGAGAATAGGGTACCATATTGTTTGACCCAAAAATATTATACCAAAAGACATGAAATAACCAACCCATTTTATAACAAATAAATGCAAGAAACCCTAAATCCACAAAAAATACCAAACAAACTCCGAAAATTCCCAAAAAATACCCAAAAGTTCCTCATGAATTATGATAAATTATCATGGTTCTAAAACCCAAAAATGGTCAACAAAGACCCTCCATTTTGCAAAGAAACCCCAAAACTTTACAAAATTCCCAAAATAAATCCATGAGGAATTTCACAAAAATTTTTGAACCATTAAATTCCTCATATTTTTCTGAGTCTACCCATAAAATTTCATCCAAAAATAACCTAAGAAAAGGCCATCAAATGATTTATTTATATTTAGCAGCAATTAATTGATGGAAATTAAAATAGAAAACCAAGAAAACTCCACAAAATCCCTGAAGCCTTGGCGCGTACAGCCCGTTGGAGCGGATCCAGGGGGTGCAAATGTCGCTGCCTATTTAAACAATTCTCCCGCCTGGAAATTTGGATGCACCCGTTGCGTGAACCGAAAGAAGTGAATTTCTGTTGGCTCACGGAAGACCGGACACAGCCACCTCTCTCTCTCTCATTAAATCTGACCTGTGGGCCCCCACTTGTCAGCATCTTCTTCCTCCTGGTAAAAATGAAAGTGTGATTTCTTACCGCGCGATGGCGGGTAAAACGGTGAAATCCGACGTCTCCGTCGACGTGGCCCTCTCCCATGCCACGAATGCGAAAACCACGGTCTCTAGCCCATGGTTTTGGAAACCAATACCCTAAAGGCAGTCCATTGTGAGCCGTTGATGAAAATGGAAGGTGTTGATTGCCCACGGCCATGGAGGTGAAACCCTAGCTCCTGGCCTATTTAAACCCATAAATTTCGAGGAGAAAGAGGGGAGAATGGTAGCCACCAGCTTAGATTAGGTTTTGCTTGCTTCCATTATGTTTAATTAGCTTAGTAGGGGTCGGATTAGGGAAGGTATTTCATCAAGCAGTTTAGGAAAAGAGGGAGGAAGGTAAACAATGTAATTTCTGTCCGTAATTGTTCAAAATTGAAATGAAAGAGATGGATTTTCAGTGTCAATTGGGGGTTTTGTTTCATTTTGTCTTGCAATTCAGTCACCAAATAATGGTGAGCTCGAACCATAGAAATACAACTCCATTGAGCCATGGTCATTGGATGTCACTACTGGAGATGCCACATGAAGGTTTAGAGCTTAGCTCTTTGCTTCATGTGATGCTCTCGGGTTTCACATAAAATCAGCCACAGCCTCCATGAGAGAGTTTGGAGCCTAGCTCAACTCTCTCGTGGAAGGCTTCAATTGACTTGGCATGGGTCCTTAGCCTAGCTTTGGTCCATCCATGTTCAATGAGTGAAAGAAATTCAAAAACAGTGATAAAAATATAAGGAAGTCATGTCAAAATCAAACCAGCCCCTCTTCTTGTGAAATTGCTTAAAATTAAGTGTTTAGATGAATATGGAAGTATGAGTTTAATAGGTTTAGGTTGCCATCACATCATCATAACAAAAAATACATGTATGCTTATATGTCAAATCTGTCCAGAGGAGGGAATAGGCAATTAGTGAGGGTCTGTTTGCATAACAATATAGAAAATGTTCATGGACAACATATACTGGACTTTATGGATAGCAGGGAGCAAATTTTCTATTTTTATGAATTTTATATGATTTTATACGATTTAACTAAGGCTCAGGGGTATTTTATGGAATAAAGGTGTTATTTTCTTCAAGTTCTGGAATTTGTCAAAAAAAAAAAAACCCATATACAGAAAAATCATAAATATATTAGTAGACATCCTTGCAAAATTTTAGGATTTCTGAATAAATGCAAAATAGTTTTCTTATTTGTTGCTTAATTGGGCAGAAAATAGAAAAAATAGGTAAGTACAAAATTTAATCAACAATGTTTGTCATTTACTGCTTTAAACGCGTTTCTTAGGTTTGTTGTAACCCCTGCAAACAACCTCCCTGCATCTCAACTACTCAAAATAAAAATTTCATTCAAAACTAGTGGCACATTAACATAAATCAAAATCTGAAAATAGAAAAAGGTACAGAAAAACTTGCTCTCACTTCTTGTGCTAGGTTGAATATATAAAACACATCTTTTTTTATCTAAATCAGGCATCAAATCAAACTGTCTTACTGTAAGTTGACTTACAAGCAAATTGGAATTGAGTACATATGTAAAAGTTTACAATTTCTGGCCATGGGATTCATACGTCAAATTGGAGTACATTAAACCAAATTAAGCGCTTAATCCCATTGAAATAAACACCCTGAATCCATTCAAGCAAAGACTGCATTAATAGAGCCCTCTGTGGGACCCATCACCAAACTCAGATTAGCTCAATTAAGAGCCGAGTTGCCTCAGTAGAGAATACCCCCTTCCAAGTTTCTCCATGTTCAATTGATCCTTCATTCGTCTTTAGTGTACATCAAAGAGCATGGGAAACCTAGTTCTGGTAGAAAAAGATGGCCAGAGAGCTCCAAAGGTCATCGATGGCAACTCGAACCTCTTCGGATGTCACACGCTGACAAAAGCCTCCATGGCAAAAATAAAGCACACTAATCTCTTCCTCTCACTCTCACGATTCCAATGCACCCAGTATCGATCAAAACGGCGGCCGCATTCGCCGCAATTTCGCCGGAAACGATTGAGGGACCTTTCTGTAAAAAAGCCACGTCTGTCGGAGGAAGAAGGCGTTTAAACGCGATCTGTCGCGGATTTTCTGTGACGGATTTGGTGTGGTAGGTCAAGTCACTCGCGACACGAAATTCTGAGGAAAGTCAGCGTCGACCCGACCCAGTCAGCGCCCACGTGGGCCAATCAGAAAATTCCAAGTTGGTTAAAATTTCAAAAATTCATTAAAAATAATATATAACTCAGAAAAATTAAAATTAAATATCCATAAAATCCTAAAAATCTGTAGAAACTAGATTTACTGATATTTTGATATGAAATTATGTCAATTTGTGCCTATTTTATATTTTCAAAATATTTTCTAATTAAAATTGAATTTTATAAATTGTCAAAAACTTTATAAATTCACCAAAAATAGTACGAACCTCATAAAAATCCAAATAAAATGTCTAAAAATTTCTAAAAATCTAAATAAACCAGATCCAATATTATTTTCTATTAAATTTTGACAAAATCAAGAATTTTATATTTTTGAAGTATTTTATTATAAAAATTAAATTATGTAAACTCTAGAAAAATAGTAAAATATCTTAATAAAATTCCAAAATAAATTTTAGGATACTTTCATAATTAAAATTGGTTTTCTTACCAATTATTCCAAATCCCAAATAAAAAAATCAATCGAAACTAAAATTGAAAACATATTGGAATCAAATTAAAGTTAAAAATAGTAAAAATAATAATAATAATAATATAATTCAAATAAAAAAAATTAATAATTAAATTCAAATCAAAATTTCAAAGAAAAAGAAGTTAATTTTCAAATTTCAAGAATTTTCTCCAAAAGACATAAAAAGAGTATCTTAAACTTTAAATATTAAATCTTTAAAACAAATAAATAAAAGTAAAAAATAAAAATAAGAATAATAATAAAAATCCAAAAATCAAGATAAATCCAAATAATCAATATAAAAAAAACTAATAATAATAAATAAAAATAAAATCAAAATAATAATAAAAATTTAAAAATCAAAATAATCCCAAATAAATCAATATAAATTAAATTAAAATTTAAACCCCCTTTATAAACAAAATATAATATTTCAAATAAATAGTTTTGGATATCTTCGGTTTTAAAATATATTTAGATTTTCTCAATTGTGTCCCATCAATCAAGTCTGGTACCACCAATTGAGTCCAACCTAATCCCAAAAGAGACAAATCACTAACATCCTCAATTGTGCCCCGTCAAGTTAGGTTTGGTGCCATCAATTGAGCCTTGTCAAAACCAAAAGAAATAAATTACTCGTGAAATACCAAAAATCATTTAAACAACGATTTTCTAGCCGATTACATTTAATTTCTCGAATCTCTTAATCAGAGGGTCTCGTGGGAAACCACGGGGTAATTAACAATAGGGGCTTGCGCCTATTGGAAAGAAAGGATCCATAAATTAATAAATCCTTACGAGAACGGATTCTAGTCGATGTTCTATGGTCGTTAAGAGGCATCAGCACTTGAATCCAGGCTCGTGAGGGGTGAATCTAAGACTTATTCTCGTTCTTGAGGAAACCCGATCATTCTTCGAGAAATGACGAAAAAGTCCACACACATATATCTCCCCATGCACAACAATGCCCTATTGGCCAGATGGCAATGGAAATCAATAAGAGAGCCCAAGCCTCTTTTGCATGGAATAAGAGACTTACAGTGTCTTCTAGACTCCACACAGATCTCCTATGGCCTCAGGGATGCTTTAGATACTAAAGACTTCATTCTACTATCTTCTATCTATTTTTCAAGAGGTCAAGAACCACACTGGAATTGGACCACTGATGGTATGTACTCTTCCAGAAGTGCTTACTCAATAATGTGAAACCTAGGTACATGTTCCTACTTCCTTGCACTAACAAAGGGTGCGGAAGATTAGAGAACCTCCTCAAACCAAAATTTTGTCTGGCTATTGTTAATGAACTGTTGACTCAAAATAATCTTCAGAAGAAAGGTTGACCATCCATACAAAACTGCGTGTTGTCCTCTAATAATGAAGTGGAAGCAGTCAATCATCTATTCTTACATTGTACCTTTTCAAGAGATATTTGGGAGAATGTACTACCTATCAGAGAGTCGAGATTGAAAGATAGATGAAATTATTGATTTCTGGTGCTGAAATAGAGATGTTGTACGACCCTACTTGGATAACTACTTTGACACTCTATTGTTAGCCACACTATGGAGAATATGGAAGGCTAGAAATGCCTTCATCTTTGAAGGAAAAGCCACAAATATTCATGGAGTTGTGAGGTCAATTTTACAAGTTTATTCTATGGGATTATGGGAGGCACATTGCTAAAGATGCTTAAGTTTTGGGTTCTAATTTTTTGTGTAACTGATGTGGTTTGGGACCGGTAACTTTTGATTAATTGTTTTTTTTCTTTGTTCTTGTACAAACTTTTTTTTATTAATGAATGAATTGTAGTCTGGTATTTCATCGCCTATCATTAAAAAAATAAATATATATATATATCCTAATTTAAAACTACATCCAAAAAGTTGTCACTTATATATTCGAAATTATTGTTCAGAAAACTTACTCTTTGAGAAGACTCTCCCAACTTCACTCGGATGCAATTCGATATCAGATTTCAAGGGAATTTAGCCATCAGAAGAGGAAGTTGAACAGAAGTAGATTCGTTCAATGCCACTTGAAAGGAGCTAAATCACGCGAACGCAATTTGGTATCAGATTTCCTGGAAATTTGGTCAGGCAAAATCACGCATTGAGAGCCCCACCCTTCACTGGGTGAGGAGAATCTTCTCCTCCTGGTTCACTTGTCGCAATTTTTGTTATCCTTTTTCGTTGAACTCTTCAATAACCCAAAACCCTAGAGATGAGATGAGATACAAAGGATAAATTAACAGTAAATAATAAATTTTGGAATTTGTTAACAATAAATTATGCTCTCTCAATTGTTTATTTTTCTGATTAACAAAGCAACGAGTCACCGACAAAATGGACGCAATAACAAGATCAAACCCTGAGAGACTGATATGGGAAAAAAATAAAATACTAGCTCAAAAGATGGCCCTGAATTCAGAATCAGAAAACAAAAAAAGAAGAAGAAGAAGAGATCGTACCTTTAGAAAGAGAAGTATCCTTCTTAATTCTTATTACGCGAACCAGGCGACAGTAGCTACTACGAGTCTACGATATATCCGAGGTCTTTGGGTCCATGAGCGCAGGGGTTCCGTATCAATTTATAGATGGAGGAACGAGGCATTTTGTTTGACAATAGGCGATGTGGGACTAAACAATGTAGTATCCGGTCCTCCGGTTTAGTATTGAGAGAATTTAAGTGGCACAAGTGAACCATCGAGAGATTAAATCAGACAGCTACGATCAAAAATTACCACTGGACGTTTTAAAAAAACGTCCAGAGGATCCGCGTCCGTCTGAGAGTCACGGACCCGTCAACCTTGATTTCTTAACTGGATGATTGGGAATTTATAAATAAGGCCCATAACAATTTCACTCTGGCCCAATTAGTTACCATAACTTGGGTCATTTAGCTTTTTCAATGGAGAAAAATACTCCTTTAAAACCCAAAAAAACTACCCTAACCTGTGATTACTTGGAAGCTTATTTATTTGAGATTTGAGAAACGAATATGTGGCAAACTTTAGTTTAAGACCTGGATGATTTATTACAATCAGGAGGGAATTTAAATGAGGAGTTAGGCATTCAATTGGAGTTTCTTTACTATTAGAAATTGGTATAAGCTTTTCTAATAAAAATTCCTTACTAACTTCATAAAATGACAACATACAAAAATATTTATAATTATTAACAACCCCAATTTGTGTAGTAGTTTACTGTCCAAACTCTATCTTCTATCAAATAAAAGAAGAGTTATTTTCACGCCTCTGTATTTAGAATTCTAAAGCAAATAACAAGAGAAAAAATGTTATTTGATATGATCCATATTACTTTTTCAAGAGTTATTTTCACGCCTCTGTATTTAGAATTCTAAAGCAAATAACAAGAGAAAAAATGTTATTTGATATGATCCATATTACTTTTTCATTAATCGGCTAATCAATTGATCAAGTAATTCTCTTGTTCAATTCAATACATAATCTATCTAAACTACAAAAATATTAATTAACTGTTTCATATTTGTTATTATCTTGATAACAATTCTGTCAGTTGTCATAATTATAAAAAAAAAATTATACTTAAATTGATAACTCCACTAAGACAGGGAGCTATTTGAATCGATTTTAACAGCCAGAATGTGCTGGCTGGACTAAAAACAACAATTACAAGATCAATTAAACAGACTGTAGATATGTTGAACGAATAAATAAATTCCCGGATTCCAAAAGTTTATATTTAAAAAAAAAATAATAAGCTTTTCAGAGATTGGGAACCAACAAAAGAAAAAAAATACACAAATTTCCGAACACGCTGCTCTGAGCATATGGGTCCAAAACTGAGATCAAAGAGACGCTAAGACTTGCTGTTTTGTATCCGCCATTTATTTGTCCGAATTCAAGTGCATCTCGAACTCTACAAAGCTCACTCGACCAAGGTCAAACTTAGTCTGTCAGAGCAAAATAAACTAACCAATTAGACGCCGCCACGTCATAGGACTCAAAATTCTTGTAAACATGGCACGTGAAGAAAATGGCAACGAGTCGGGCTCGTGGGACCACGGTCAAGGCACAAGTCAGACTGTGGTGGGCTCCTAATTCGCACGCGACTAAGCAATTTTTTATTGTTAGACACGGGTACGAACCGAGCCGATGTCTGATCTACATACTTGTAGGTGTATATTTTTTTGAATATTGGGTATGGAGTTCATATGTAATGCAGAATGCAGATCCAAAATATTCAAGTCTTCCTGCTTTGTAACTTTTTCAAATTAATAAAAGATATTTAAGTCTATAGATTGATGCACGAATAACAAAGAGATAATGGGGAAAAAAACACGAAGAAGAGAAATTTGGTTCTAAGATCGCACATATTCTCAATTTTATTAATAAAATTTAATTATCTTTTTTCCAGAAAAAACATCTATTTTCCTTACAGCTGAATCATTCATATATAGTTGCATAATAATTAAAATTCTAATACATTTTCTAATTCAACATATTAAAACTTGAAAAATAATAAAAAAAAATTAATACTGTTGGTTTCCTTTTTTTTACGCCCATATCATTTTCTTTTTTGCATCATAGATTTTCCTTTTTCAAAAAGAGATCATGCTCACATGTTTTCCCTCGCAAAAAAAAATAAATAAATAAATTGTTTTAAATGTGTGATGATTTCGCTAACGATAGAATCGACAGCCGATGGAGTGATCAAATTATACGATTCAGACCGTCAGATGCAATGCAATTAATTTATGGAGCGTGCAGCTTTATGATCTGCTCTAAATATTGAATTTTGCTACCATGGCATTAAGATGATAGCATCCCAATGTTTATATTAATGGAAGAAGGTTGGTGCAAATTTTAATGAATTTTTTTTCAAAGAAGTTTAAAGCAGTATATTATGTGTTGCATCCTTACTACAGTCATATTTTTATATACAAGATGATAATTATTCTAATCTCATTTTTTAATTAAGCACATTTATATAAAATATTTAATAATGTATACATTTAACTTAAAGAAAATGTATATGCATATTTGAACACCATAAAAAAATGTGATAATTAGTTGTCTATTGGTGATCTTAACCATCTTTAAATTATATCTTTCTTATGTACATATATTGATAGAATATTTTAGAAAAATCTCGACTCATATATAATTTTTTTTGTGACTTCTTCGTAATCCTTACAGTATGGTTAATAATCTCAAACCATCCAAATATATTTTCATTCTTCTGTCGTCAATGTACGGTATGGAACATTAGAACAACTACTACTCAGCCAGCTGCCAGCGCCTAAAACTGAAAGCGCTTTCTACAAAAATTAAAGAAAAAAAAAATGAATAAAGAAATTTGCTCCGTCCCTATACTGACGTATAGCAATTCCTTTCTTGATACAACAAATAACCAATCATTAGGTTGTTTGTTAAATATATATTTGATAAGTCGTTCTAGATTATTTATTAACCAAACGTTGTTTCTATTCTAAATCCAACAGTAGTATAATAAATTATTACTTTTGTAGGTGATGCTATTTTCAGAAATTTGTTAAGTCCTAAATGAGCTCAACAACAGACCAGTGATACTGTCATCAATTTTTTCATGCAGATATATTAAAGCATTATAGCACCATTATCAAAACCCTTAACAGTACCATTTATAAATTATAGCATCAATTAATATATCAATACTAATACAGACGTCGACAACGGCTTCCGTCTAAAAATGATAAAGCTAATTAAAGGATAAACATTTGACAAAGTGACATTCTATGCCATGTATTCAAGCAATAAGGACATCCTAACAGTCCCTTCTGACGCCATGCTACTATAGAGGAAACCAAATCTGGTGTCGCGCGACACCAGTTGTAGCGCAGAGAGAGAAAAAGATCTGGCCGTCCGATTTTGATCTAATGGATAAGGGAGCCCCGTGAATAATACCAGATTGATAGGCCCGAAAAAAATGAACCGCCCGATCAAAATCGAACGGCTCTGGGTGCGCTACAAGCCGTGTAGCGCTACACCAGATCGGGGTCCACTATAGAGGATATGAACTCAATACTTTGTAGTCATTTTTATGTATATATATTTTTTCACAGATAACCCAAACTATAACTTCAATGTGCAATTATCAAGCCTCCGATTAATTAATTGATATGTGAATTGTGGAACATTTGATACAGTTTTTTTTTCCCTTAAAAATCTAGAAAGAATATTAAGAAAATTTAATAAAAATGTTAAGACAACAACTACATTACAACTCTTTGCATCGATAAGGTCCGGGCAACACGTCTAATTATCATGTTTGAGCTTTCAAACAACCATTTGACATTTGTATTCGTTGTCCGTAGGAAATAAATTCTGATATTTCTTTCAAAATTTACCAATTTTTTATATTTTTTAATAGTCGGTTTATCTAGAAAATATATTTCGTCTAATATCTAAAAATCAGTAAAAAAAAAAAATAGTAAAATAAAGTTTGAAATCCAATATTTTAAGTAAAGGCATCCTGAACATGCCGAGTTGATGAAATTCGAGATTTATGTTCGTTGAATAATTTATATATTTTTAATTATCTTAATAATTCTCAAAAAATGGTCATCCGAATCTAACTTTGCAATATCAAATTTATTAAGAAAATACACGTGCACACACGGGATACGTAGACAATTTTCACTATGCATGCCTACAATTATTTTTCTCCTTTGTTTGTCTGGCTGTCCGACTCGAAAATTTCTTGCCAGATGTAATTAAGTGTGTTACGTGGTTTAATTTCTCAAATGGTGCTCTAAGGTTTTCTCACTTTCTGTCAACCATGGGCATGCCTCACTATACTCATGAACCAGAAAATCAGAAAATCCATTTTTCTTTCTAGCTTTTTTCTAGGAGAAATCTTTCTGGGCTCTTCTTTTAAGAAATCACGAATCGGGATCAAATGTCGTGTGACACACGGTGTAGCGTGTTTTTGGACCATCTGATCTGAATAAGATAGATATGAAAGCCCCATGCATGTAACCATATTGATAGTCCCGTAAAAAATGAATCGTCCGATCAAAATCAAACGGCTCGTGGGGTGTGCTACACGCGTGTAGTCCGACACCATATCAGGATTCAGAAATCACTGCCTCTATCCCACATTAACTGACATTGTTCCCAAACAAGTACAGTAATAATAATAAAAAATAACATGCTACAAATTATATAACAACGGTAATAATAAAAAGAGGATTGTTAGAATATGCGTAGTATAAATGAGTTTCACGCTACACGTATATTCTCAAATTTTATGTTTCAGATGAGTAGATAACCGATGGAAACCGTTTAATCTCATATTTATATTGAAAGCTTATAGGAAATCAAATTATATATATATATTTTAATTTCTTACTATTTTTTAATTGAAAAAATTCGCTCACTCCAGTAATGATTGTTGTTAAGAATAAAAAATAGTAAAAAAATATAAATTTTGGCACCAATGAAATTTCAATATAAATAATACATTGAGCATTTCAAATCGATCATTTGAAACATAAAATTTAAAATTTGAATAAGTTGTACAAGTCCATCCATACTGACCATAGCATTCTAGCAATCCTCATAATAATAATAAATAAATAATCACAAACAAGTAAAACAATGATTAGCAACCACAATGATTAGCTAGAGAGACACATTATTGTCAATTTAAATTCCTTGATACTTCTAAAACATTTCCAAAAGCATCCTAATCACAAACAAGTAAAACACCATGTAAGCATCAGTTATTAAATTGAGAATGCGGATTTTCTTTCTAGCTTTTTTTTTTTTTTTTGAGGAGAAATTATGTTTTCAAAGACTTGTCTTACAACAACTAACGTTGTCCCAAAACAAGTACGGTAAAACATCATTAATCAAACAATAATACACTACAATGTCTATTCATTCAAGAATAACATGTTTTTGTTTAAAAAAAAATAATAATAACATGTTTTAAATTCCATGATTCTTCTAAAACATTTCCGAAAGCATCCTAATCACAGACAAATAAATCACCGTGAAAGCATCGGTTATTAAATATCACTATTCTGTACTCACCACTCTGCTCTTATCTTTTACAAAAGGCGTATGGTATCCTCTAACCTCCGGTCTATTTAAGCCACCTCTCCACTCCACTTTCGCTCAAATAAATCCCCGTCACAGACGCACAATTCTCCACTTTAAACTTTAAACCAACCATTCCATTCACCACTCGAGACACCAATGGCGTCTTCATCGAGCGAAGCAAGAGAAAACCTTCTATCCTCCAGCTCTCCCGATCCAGACCAAGACGAAGAAGAGAGAGCGTACGATTCCGACGAGAAGGTCGTCATCTCCGTCTCCGACGACGATGAAGAGGAGGATTACCCGTCGCCACCTCCTTTCTCATGGCGCAAACTATGGCGCTTCACGGGTCCTGGGTTTCTCATGTGCATCGCGTTTCTCGACCCCGGAAACCTCGAGGGAGATCTCCAAGCCGGCGCCATTGCTGGGTACTCTCGCTTTTCTTGATTAGTTGAAAAGTTATCTTAATTATTAGCTTTTATTGTTGTCTTTATGGTCTTGTTTCGTGTTTAGTTCTTAATTGAAATTATTGTGGTGAATTCGGATATGATGAGCGGATGACAGGTTTTTTACTTTCATGCTAAAAGAGTTTTCTTTAAAAGAAAGGTTCTTTTTGCAAGAGAAAGAACAAGATATGTCGAACCAGATTTTTCTTTTCTTGTGTGTGTTTTTTTGTTCGTTAGTTAATTCGGATCACTCTCAATTATATCTGAATAAAGCAATTAGGATAATTTTACTTCAAGCGAGGCCGTCTTTTTCATGCTTCAAACACAAATTTCCTACCTAACATTCCGTTATTTATATTCTGTATATATTTATTTGGTCCCGAATTATTTAGGCTGTGCTATGTTGGTTAAAATTCTCTTCCCATATAAAAAATACAGTACGTACAACAATGGACTAATCAAGATATCTTTTATCTTTCAACTTGCATTTATTATTTGACAATTTGTTGATTATGATATTTGTATGGGATCTGATCAGGTACTCTCTTCTGTGGCTATTGACGTGGTCGACTGTGGTTGGCTTACTAGTGCAATTACTTTCAGCACGGCTTGGAGTTGCAACAGGGCGCCACCTTGCAGAACTTTGCCGAGAGGAGTATCCACGTTGGGCCAGTGTAGCACTCTGGCTCATGGCTGAGCTGGCGCTGATTGGTGCCGATATTCAAGAAGTTATAGGAAGCGCTATTGCAATTAAAATCCTCTCTGGCGGTACCATACCGCTTTGGGGCGGCGTATTGATTACTGCCTTGGATTGGTAACCATCTTTTTTCTTCTTGTGTTTGGCTATAGGAATGAACATTAACAGGTTTGGATTTGTTAAAGTACGTGTACAGTATCTGGACCTTCCTACAGTTGCCACTTAAGGTCTAACTTCTGGTCTGGTTGATTTTGCTTTCACCTTGGCTAATTCTGGAATGAAGTTCAATTTAATCTCTTAAGATACTCCTTATGACAGTTACTATTAATGGGGTATATTGATTCTTTGTTTAATCAATTTCTAGTGGGTGAAAGCAACATCAGTGGTAAAAAAATTTAGAAAAAACTGTTATTTTCAAGGATAAGGTGGCTGTATTTTCTTTCTTTTCTTTATTTTGGCCAGACCTGAGTGTATGGTTTCAAGAGAAAAGGACTGCTACTTTGTTTTATATTGAGTTTTCAGTTAATCCTAGCACACACGTCTTTTATAATGTCTCTTTCTTTTAAGATTTCAAACTGTGCTTGTTAATTGAGTGAGCTCTAGTACCTACGTTTTCACTCTCACCATATTGTATTTATGATTTTAATGGACAATGCTCACAAGCCATAAATCCATATCTTGCGCCTCTTGGATCCTTATATGCTAACTTTCCAAAAGGAAAAGTAGTGCCTTATTATTTCAAATTGGACTGTCTGATTGAAAATGAACAGACTGATTCGACTTTATGAATTCATTTGGGGGGCTCTTGATATAAATCAGGTCTGATTGTTTTCAATTAGATGGCCCGATTTAGAATAGTAGGGCATGAGAGTTTTATATTTCTTTTTGGTAAAGTAGTGGAAATGAAGTCTTTTTCCTCTCATAGTTTGAAACCAGAACACATTGGAGTCATTGTAGCATCTTATCATTTGAGCTATTATGCCGTTTTCTCATTTCTTTTTATATTATGCATATAGATGTATTTACACTAGGGACAAATAGCCAGTTGTTAAGCTGATTTGAAAGGATGACAAGAACTGTCTGGTCCTGTGAATTCCATTTTGCTGGGAACAATAATTTATGAAGTTGTTTATGGCTTCTAAATAAGATGGTTTGGATTTTATAACTTCTCTCCCCAATTTTCATGGCCTTGTTGCCAAGCCAAATCTGTCTGCCAGCCTCCTTTCAAATAAAATTATTATATATTTTTTATTAGTGCTGCATTGCCTTATTTTTTACTCCTTTTTTTTTCCAGCTTCATATTTCTGTTCCTTGAGAACTATGGTGTGAGAAAATTAGAGGCATTTTTTGGGGTGCTCATTGCAACAATGGCTATTTCCTTTGCAATCATGTTCGGTGAAACTAAACCTGATGGGAAAGAACTTTTGATCGGTAATATTTATTATGATGATATTTTTTTTAATGTAAAATTCTAGTTTACATCACAATTTATGGTACATCCTATTTTAGGGTAGATTAAATTGGCTAAGAATTAAAAGAAAAATTATCACTAACAAGTTTAAATTTCAGTCATTGGATGTATGCAAAATAGGATACCTCAATTTTTTAATGTACACTAGAATCAACTTTTTTTCATCTATATTTTTTCACTAAAATAAATTTCTCTTTCGCACGAGGACAGTATCAGCTGGTACATGCACTTGTCACAAATATTTGGAAAAGCAGACAATTTTTAAATACTTATTCGGACGGCTTTTCATTGCCTATTTTGCATGATAATATTATTTTCCTTTTGTTCTTTTGTTTTTATTTTTTATTTTTGTTGATGAGCTAATAGTTTCTCTTTTCTTCTCCAGGTATTCTGGTACCAAAATTAAGTTCTAAAACCATCCGCCAAGCTGTTGGTGTGGTGGGCTGCATAATAATGCCACACAACGTGTTCCTCCATTCTGCTCTTGTCCAATCAAGAAAGATAAACACCGCCAAGAAGAACCGCGTGCACGAGGCCATGAAGTATTACTCTATTGAGTCGACCCTAGCTCTTGCCATTTCCCTCTTTATTAACATCTGTGTCACCACTGTCTTTGCAAAAGGGTTTTATGGCTCTCAAGAGGCTGACACGATTGGGTTGGAAAATGCTGGCCAGTTTTTACAAGAAAAGTACGGCCGTAAATTATTCCCAATACTATACATCTGGGGTATTGGGTTACTGGCATCGGGTCAGAGCAGTACCATAACAGGCACTTATGCAGGCCAGTTCATCATGGGTGGATTTTTGAACTTGAAGCTGAAGAAATGGGTACGATCTATGATTACACGAAGCTTCGCAATTGTGCCAACCATCATTGTGGCCTTCTTTTTCGATACCGAGGACCCCACGATGGATGTGTTGAATGAGTCACTGAATGTGCTTCAGTCAGTTCAGATACCATTTGCTCTCATACCGCTTATTACTTTGGTTTCAAAGGAGCAGGTCATGGGGTGCTTCAAGATTGGCAGCTTAACCCAAGTAAATCATTTTATTGCCTTTTTTTTTTAAATATTCGTGTTTAGTGTTTACTAATAATTATAGTTAGCTAATTGAAAAGTAATTCTTTATGGTAGGTAATAAGCTGGGTGGTAGCAGCTTTCCTGATACTAATCAATGGGTATCTGCTCTTCTCATTCTTCTCTGAGGAAGTACGCGGTGTATTGCTCAGTTCAACCGTATCTGTTGCCTTGATAGTTTATGTTATTTTTGTATTATACCTCATCTTGCGAAATACTACTTTGCATTCAAAGTTGACGTCCAGTTTCTCCAAGAATTCGTGAATATTAGTAGGGTTTAATACTTCCAGGCTCCATACAATGTGCTTCTCTCTTTTTTCTTTTTTTATTTATTTAGATTTAGTAAGGGGATTTTCTGTAGTTTCATGTAATGCAACTTTTTGTTTTATATTTAAAAAGAACACAATATTTACGAGTACGTGCCTTCCATTTCTTTTTGTGTTCATCCAGCATATGTTGCAAAAACTTTGGAGATTACTGTCATCAACTACTAATCTAGTCAATCAAACTGCCCTTTCAGACGAACAACCTATGTCAACAAAACAAGCAACTCCAATAGGAGAGGACGTTTTAAAATTAAGAAAACTATGGTTGCTTTTTTTCAGATTTTATCCTAGACATATCTTTTATTTATCCAATTGCCTTTTCCAAAAAACGAAGTATAGAAGAGTTGAACAAGAAACGGATTATTTCACATCTCACTATCTTAGACCTTTATTTTTTTTGGTCTTGATGAAAAATTAGGTCAAACTAAGTTAAGGTAAAGAGTTACTAGTTAGAAAATGACATTATGTTCTACTTCTAAGCTGCTTGGTTATTTAATACAAGTCTGTAAAAATAATTCAACATTTTCTGTAAGCACACGTTATGTCTGTCACAACTCGCAAGTTCATTACTTTAACAAGAATATTAATATAAAATTGCAAATTATACTAGAAATTTTTAATCGATAATGGTTAAAATGCCTTCATTTTTCATATATGTTTTATATTATTATTAATAAAATTAAAACAAATTGATGTGATCTATATTACATTTTCTACATACACGGAAACCATTTATGATCATAAGTACAAGGAAAGCAGCTCCTCGGATAATTCAAGACAATATATGAATTTTTTATGTTAAAAAATGTGAGAGAAATTGATCAAACTTAAGAAAAGACTCCGAAATAAATTTGTAATACATAGCAGCATGGTTGTTCACGGATTATTCGATGTGTTTTTTTATTTTATAAATTTTCTAAATAAATTTTAAACTTACGAAAGACAACATGTAGAGATTGTATATGATCTTCTTTTTTTAAAAAAAAAAAATGATGAAAGATTGTATGTGATTGCGATATAATAATAAATAATAATCCCTAGACTTTGGGAACTGCCTACCAAGGTTTTTCTAGTGTGATCTAATCCCATCCGTTTACCTTTCGCGCATCTCCAATCTTACATAAAACCCCAGTCTAATCGCTGTCTCCTTCCTTCACATGTTCTCAGCCGCTATTCCATTTCTTCGACCTCGTTCCCTCTCCACTTCCACTAGAATCCTTGCTTCCAAAATCGCCATCCCACCACCTCTCGCCTCGCTTCCCATGGCGACCTGGACGGCCGACCAAGTGCGCGAGACCTTCGTCTCCTTCTTCGAAGGCAAATCCCATGTCAACTGGAAGTCGAGCCCCGTCGTGCCAGTCGACGACCCGACCTTGCTCTTCGCCAATGCTGGCATGAACCAGTTCAAGCCGATCTTTCTCGGCACCGTCGACCCGGCGTCTCCGCTCGGCCGGCTCAATCGTGCCTGTAACACGCAGAAGTGCATCCGAGCTGGAGGCAAGCACAACGATTTGGATGATGTGGGGAAGGATACTTACCACCATACCTTCTTTGAGATGCTTGGGAATTGGTCCTTTGGGGATTATTTTAAGGAGGAGGCCATCTCCTGGGCTTGGGAATTACTCACCAAGGTTCACTTTCTCTCTTTCTAAGATCAGTGGCCTTAATTTTGTTTGGTTTGATCTGATGATTTTCTCTTTTTGGATTAGTATTTATATGAATTACTTGTTTGCCAGCAACTTTGCAGTTTAGTTCTAAAATTTCCTGTTTGTCAATTTAAGTTGAGTAATTGAGGCTTAGTTGAGGTTCAAAACATACTGCTTATGTTTGTATTTGAAACCTTGATCTCTGGTGGTTACAATACTTGAAAATTGGAGTCAGTTATGAATCTTTGATCCTTTCCTTTACTAGGTTTTGACTATTTTAATTTTATTTAGGTATATAAATTGCCGACAGACAGGATCTATGCCACCTATTTTGGTGGTGATGAAAAGGCTGGCCTTGCACCTGATGAAGAAGCTAAAAGCATATGGTTGAGATTTTTACCAAAGGAGAGAGTACTCCCTTTTGGTTGCAAGGTAATAGCTTTATTTATCTATTTATTATGGAATAATATATAATGTTTAAGGAAAATTATACCTTAGTCCCCATGTATCAACTCTGAAGAACTATTGACGCATTTTCCTTCCCTTTGGTTGATACTTTCTCATGCATAGGTAATTTCAGGCTCTTTTTACTATGCTGAGGGGTATACAAAATATATTGAGGTGTTCTAGGACCCCATTAGAAAAGAAACATTTTGAAAAGAATAATGCATAAATAGGCGTACCAAAATTGTACACTAGGGCTTGTTTTTTTTTTTTTTACTGGACTTCTTAGACTCGGCAATATCGTTGTTCAAATAATTAGTTATCAATTTTGCACAGACATTAATATTTTGTGTACGAGCAGGATAATTTTTGGGAGATGGGCGATACAGGCCCATGCGGCCCGTGCACCGAAATTCACTTTGACCGAATTGGGAACAGGGATGCTGCTTCCTTAGTAAACAACGATGATCCTACTTGTATAGAAATATGGAATCTAGTGTTCATTCAGGTTTGCTTTTACCTTTCTTTGCTATATAAAACATCTGGCATTTTGTTGTGTGCATGCCATATCAGATGCTATTTCACCAGATTTCAACTATGCAAACAAACTGAACATAACTAGGGCCAAATGACCAATGACAGATATTCAATAAATTTTTAGGGTAGGTTGGCTAGTCTGGTACAGGCATGCGGCTGTAAGTTTGGCATTCTTGCTACATTGTACGTCTTAGTTCAGGTTTTAAAGTTGCCCTTAGAAATGTTTACAATTAGCAACTGGCTTCTGATTATCGGTCTTATAGCAATTTATAGGGACTTGAGTTTCTGAGTCCAAAATGCTAGAAATTTTTTATATTTGGTGGATTTGATGATAATGTTGTAATGCTTTGGAGATATGTTATTAAAAATTTACATTTTATATAACTTTATTTATTTATTTATTTTAGAAAACATATTGAAATCATTGTTTATCAGCCACTTATCGTGCTAAAACACTAGATGCTAAAGATAAGCACTGTGTGCTGAGAATTGCTAAATGAGTTTCAGGAACTTACAAGTTTCTTTGCACAACTTTGGGTGGACTATTGTCCTGAGGGTGCTAAATTAGTTGAAAACCCTTGCTTAAGGATATTTACAAAGTATTTAGTCTTAAGGGTTCTAGTAAGTATATTATCTCTTATTCTGGTTGTAGTATAATCGCGAAACAGATGGCACCTTAAGGCCATTGCCAGCAAAGCATGTTGACACGGGAATGGGGTTTGAGCGATTAACTTCTGTGCTTCAAAATAAAATGAGCAACTATGACACCGACATATTCGAACCCATCTTTGCAGAGATTCAAAAGGTATATTGCTCTTCCAAAGTGTTATTTTTGTATCAAATGTTTATTTTGGACAAATAATTGTCAGCTGGTTTGGATTACATAAAGTGCACATTAGATATTACAAAACTGCTACCAGTTTAGTGGTTGTAGCTTATTTATTTTCTGTATCTGTTACACATTCTTTTGATCTAATGCCTCCTTCGTGGTTCAAATGCTACCTTTTGTATTTGTTTTTCCATTCTTTTAGCAGTAAGATTTCCTTTCTTTTTTCCTGAATCTTAAATGAAGGTAACTGGAGCTGAGCCATACTCTGGAAAAGTTGGGGATGATGATGTTGACAGAAAGGATATGGCTTACAGGGTGCTGGCTGATCATATAAGAACTCTTTGTTTTGCTATTGCTGATGGCTCTCGTCCTGGTACTTAATAAAAAAAATGCCTAACTTTGTACTTGAACCTGTGTTACCACTTTGAATTGTGGAAATTGTTGTTTGATATCTTCTTGGTTTCCAACATCATGGTTGAAAAGTTAAAATAATCTGAAGAAAAGCATTTCCAGATGGTGCGGCAGGTTGCTCAGAACCAGACCTCTCAGGTCCAGTATTGCTATTTGCCAAAAAATATGTTATAATCTTAGTTAGTATAGCCTTTTTCAATTGCTTTTAAACCAAGACCTATTGTAATTTTGAGATCTTAGTATATTGTTCTCTCCATATTTATAATGACATACAATAAGGATATATGTATTACTAAATGTTTGTATCAGGAAATGAGGGCCGTGAGTATGTCCTGAGGCGTATACTTAGACGAGCTGTTCGTTATGGCTGGGATGTTCTTAAAGCACCTAATGGTTTCTTTAGCAGGTATTTTCAGTTATTCCCTTATTCATGTTCTAGACAGTATACTGTCTGGTTTATTGTTTAGCAACTGTTTACACTTCATATTTAATGTTGATATCGCTCAAGTGAAATGATGAGGGGAAAGAAATAATGTAAAAGCCGGCTTCAAGTCAAACTTGTGATGTAAGGATCTTATGCCTGCTGATATATATTACAATTCAAATTTTAATGGAGGGACATTAATTACTAGTTTGTAGAATATTCACTTGGTAGTACAGTACTTCATGCATTAATTAGTGCCTGGCCCATACCAATACATAGCACATGATGCAATATTTGTATGATTTCATAGGTTCTTCTACTTAATGCTTCAATCACTAGCTCTCATAATTCCTGTTATTTGCTGCTTAGGCTTGTAGATGTTGTTGTTCGGGTGATGGGAGAAGTATTTCCTGAGCTTCAACAACACAAAGCCAAAATTGAAGAAATTATCAAAGAGGAGGAAGAAAGCTTTGGGAGGACTTTGGCAAAGGTCAACCTGACTGCAGTTTGAAATTGGCTAGGACAAAACAATAATAAGACAATAGTTCTTTTTTTTATTTCTTACTTATAATTGACAGAATTGATTTTTGAATTCCAGGGGAAGGAGAAGTTTGAAAAGGCCGTTCAAGATGTTCAAGGGAATATGCTTAGTGGGCAGGCAAGTTTTTATTTCTAATGCCACTCGAAATGGAATTGTTGATGCCTAGAAATTTCAAACTAGCCTGAAATAGCTTGGCATGTGAACTTCTTTTTGCAAACGACCAATTGACTCTTTACTTTTTTCCATTGAATTAATGTCTAACTTGTTTGACTTGTTTTATTTTTATGCTGCTATCCGTTGGGGTAAACTCCCCATTGCATTCTGTTTGAGGATTTATTCATTTCACACATTCCTCCTTTGAGAAATCTAATGGTTGTACTTCCATCCTCTTATGCTGAGCAGGAAGCATTCATTCTATGGGACACTTATGGCTTTCCATTAGATTTGACCCAGGTCTGCATTTTGTATTTTGTATTTTTTTTTTTCGTTCTACAAATTACATCTTATATCTTTTTGGTTATAATTGTAGACTTTCTATTTCTAATTGATTGTTGTATTTTGGTCAATAGCTTATGGCTGAGGAAAGGAAACTGTCTGTTGATGTGAGTGGATTCAACGTTGCAATGGAAGAAGCCAGGCAAAAGGCTAGAAATGCTCGAAATAAGGTCCTTCTTTATCAAATTTGTTTCGCACTGAAGAAGTCCTACGCCAAAGCACACCCTACACAAACCCAATCCGGAGGTGTAGAGAGAGAGGCACACACACACACACACACACAGAAATGTATGTTATAGATGACAGAGTGAGGTTAAAGAAATCAATTTATTGTATAAATAATTGCAGGTGGTAGGTGAATCAATTGCAATGGATGCTGAGGCCACAGCACATCTACGCAAGACTGGTGTAAATGCAACCGATGATAGTTACAAGTTTATTTGGCATAAGGTGATAAAAAACATTTCATTTTGTTATATTATTGAAAACAGGGATGCTATATTTTGTTAAGAACATGTTGATTGCGGTGTGGAGACTTTCATGTTACTTCTTTTTCCTGATTGGCATTTCATCTAAAATGGATTTCTTCTTTAATCTTAATGCTTTTATGAATTTCCTGTCATTAGGATCACGAGAGTGTGGTCAAGGCCATATACACCGGCTCTGAATTTGTGAAAATTTCCTCGTCTGAACATGATGTTGGTATTGTTTTGGAAAGCACAAGTTTTTATGCTGAGCAAGGTGGTCAGGTATTGGTTTCTCTTTTGTTTGAAAGCTTTGTGTACAAAAAGAATAGACTATGCAAATTTGGCATGACTTCTTTTTTTCTTTTGATCTTTGACAGATTTTTGATACTGGGTCAATTGAAGGACCTTTTGGGTTATTTACGGTGACTAATGTTCAGGTCTACGCTGGCTATGTTGTTCACATTGGTTCACTTAGCCAGGTTGACAAGCCTTTGTCTGTTGGAGATAAAGTCACATGCAAGGTTTTATTTGCAAAATTGGATCTCATTTGTAGTTATTTTGGCTCTTGTGACTCAACTCTAAATTGGCATTCAAATGTTATTATTAGGTTGATTATGGAAGACGTACACTGATTGCTCCAAACCACACGTGCACTCATATGCTCAATTTTGCCCTCAGGGTATGTTTTTCCTTGAGATTTATCTTCTTGACATCGGAATAACACTACTTGGTTCTGTTAATCAAATCTCACCAATCAAGTTGCACACATTGATGGTTGGTATTTTTTTTTCGATCAGTAACAGTACAAGGACTGACTTTTATGCCTGTTAATGCTCTTGCTACAGTTGGATTATTTCTTAACAGGACAGCTGAAACCTGACCTAAGTTATTTGTAATAAATTGACCTTTGGAATGCAGGAGGTGCTTGGTGATCATATTGACCAGAAGGGTTCCATTGTTCTTCCGGAGAAACTGAGATTTGATTTCTCTCATGGTAGAAGATTTGATATAACTTTATTGAATTTAAACTAGTAATGTACCCAACTTTATGTAGTAGAAACAAGTACGTGACATAGGAAGCTTAGTTTTAACTAGCTCTATAATTAATATTACCACATAGCGAAAAGAAAATGAAGAAAGGGATTGAGTACTTGATTCGTTCATGTTTACAATTGGTTGTGTTGACGTTGATGCAATCTTCTAAAATATTGAATCTATATATTTCACTTCTTTTGAAGATAAATTTAAATGGTCCTTCCAGAAAATGTGTTGATATGATAAAATAACAGGGAAGCCGGTTTCTCCTGAGGACCTGAAAAAGATTGAGTCAATTGTCAACAAGCAGATAAAAGACGAGCTGGATGTGTATGCACAAGAAGTTAGCCTTGCTTCTGCAAAGCGTATAAATGGACTGAGGGCTGTCTTTGGAGAGGTATGCTTTCTTCTTTCATTCTTTACTACTTGCAATCTCAACAATCTTGAAAGTAGGATATTTGGCTGCAGTTTGTATAAGTTCAAAGCAGTGATCCGTATCATAGCCCTGGTAATCAACCGGTGTCCATTGCCCTATTGGGAAAGGCACCAGACAGTTAAATATAAAAAAAATGCACACTCACCAGAAATATGTAAATGCTCTGACTTTGCTTGGGAGAAAAAAAATTGCTTCAAAATATAGTAATTCCAATTATCTTATGTATGAACAGATATACCCTGATCCAGTTAGAGTTGTTTCCATTGGCCAAAAAGTAGACAATCTACTCAGCGACCCAGAGAACAAAGAATGGCTCTCCATATCAACAGAGTTCTGTGGAGGTACATATGCATATGAAAACATCGATTTTTGTTCTCAGAATGTTTATCTTCATCTATATGACAATATAACAAAATACTTGTAAAGGGACTCATATATCCAACACAAGAGATGCCAAGGCATTTGCACTTTTGCAAGAGGAGGGCATTGCAAAAGGTGTTCGAAGGATCACAGCTGTTACAACTGAATGTGCATACAAGGCTATGGAGCTTGCTTCATCGTTTTATACTGAATTTGAGGATGTTGTCAAATCAGAGGGTGGAACACAAGAGAAGGTATGTACTTCTGCCAATTGTTAGCACACCTCTTATCATGTGTCGATAATGAAACTCCAGATAAAAACGTCAGCACCATCACAAGTTGATTGCAAAAGAAACTCTGGTTTTTCTGAAGTTACATTGTTTAGATAGTGGTATTAAGGGAATATGTTTTATGTAGTAACATACATTGAATTTATTACAGAAAGTTGCTTCTTTGAAGAGTAGTATAGATGCTGCTGCTATTCCTGCAGCAACAAAAGCAGATCTAAGAGGGAAAATCTCCAAACTAGAGGTATTCTCTCGTCTATTCTCATGATTGTTAAAACCCCTACATACAGACATCAACTTCTTTGCTGATATGCACCCATGTGACCATATGGCAGGAGCAACTCAGGAAGGCAAAAAAGAAGCAAGGAGAGGAAAACATCCAGAAGGCCATCAAGGTAGCAACAGACATTGCAGAAGCTGCAGTAGCTGAGGGGAAGCCTTTTTGTGTCACTCGGCTTGATGTCGGTCTTGACACCACTGCTGCTCGTGAAGCTGTTGTTAAAGTCATTGATAAATTGGTATGCATTTCCAAATTTGGTTTATGGTAACTATACATTTAAAGCTGATGCAGGGCTTTTTACTGAGTAAAGTGTCAGATATTGGAATTACTCAATAAGTACTCATCTGTTGATACTCCCAAGCATTCTTGGTCTTACTCATGGTTGTTGCTAGTTGCTACTATCTTTTAACTACTCTCTGTAATCTTGTGCAGAGTCTGCCAATAATGGTATTTAGCTCTGACGAAGCATCAAATAAGGCTGTCGTATATGCTGCTGTGCCCCCAGCAAAGGAAGGGATTAAGGTGCTAGAATGGCTCACTGCTGCCCTGGCCCCACTTAAGGGTAAAGGTGGTGGCGGTAAGAATGGAATTGCACAAGGGCAGGTATAGTATATCTTAACATGCTTGCTTATAGAAGAAATATATAAAGAGAATTCAGAAGTTGCAGGTACTTTTATTTAAAATATTCTGTTTGTCTTTCAGGGAAGTGATGCATCACGGCTAGAGGAGGCCATGGATATTGCTACAAAGTTTGCTTCAATGAAATTAAGATGATGTTTTAGTTTTTGTTAAGTTGAGATAGTGAATCAGGAGGTGTGCTTGTGTTGTTGATTAGCACAATTAATTATTGATTAATAGGGAATTTGATTGTTCTGAAATAATCAATATATTTTTTTACAATGCTAATGAGGAGAATTTTCAGCCACTCGACGTTTGAAAATTCAATGTTACAATTATTTTTAAGATCCATAATTTGAAGCCAATCTATTGGAGATGCTTAATATATTTGTTGAGAAAAAAGAATTAGGGTTTCGGCACAGTTGGTGAAGGGTCCCAAGTCTCAACTGTTGTAAATTCGAGGTGTGCCGTGTGCAAGTGATTTGACTTTTGAATCTGTATCGTCTTTCAGATTCGGATTGCTTAGTTTTTGAACTGTTTCCTACTTCGTATCGGATTACGGATTTGTAATTTTAAAACCATCAATCAAATTAGGTCAGATTAATATCACCTCTTAACTGCAAATGAATATTAAAAATATTAAATGAGCTGAAAATATCTTCGTTTTGTGAAAAAAAAGTGGTCGAAGTCTATGACATATCATTATCAAGCAGATAGCTGATTTTTTCAGAACTTAGACGAGAAAGTCGATTTTGATTGGGCAAGAAATTTTAAAACCAGAGGACCCACTCTCTGATACCGGAATGCGGTGGTTTAAAATTTGTGATTTACCTAGTATCAAGAACTTAGACAAGAATGTAGTAAAATCGTGAGTCGAAAACATTATTATGTAACAATTATTGGTGGACATTCGGATTGAACGGATTTGAAATTACATGAGTATCACAGACCCTCGATATGTAACAAACAAGAGAAAATGAAAGAGAATCACACGAGTATAACAAAAATTAAGCTCAAAGCTAGAAATTCTTAACTAATCAAGAAGTCATCTTTACATTACCATCTAACAGCCACTTGGCAGCCAAACTAGACAAAAGTTCTCCTTACCACTATCCCATTCCAAACCCGACCCGAAATCAAAATAAACCCACAACCAGATACACTACCCAACACAAAACACCAAACACCAAACCCTAATCCCAAATAAACCGAATCTAACCCCCGAACCCGTACAAGGTCCTTCCTTGGCGCTTGAGCGCGTAGACGACGTCCATGGCGGTGACAGTCTTCCTCCTGGCGTGCTCAGTGTAGGTCACGGCGTCTCTGATGACATTCTCGAGGAAGATCTTGAGCACGCCACGTGTCTCCTCGTAGATCAAACCGCTGATACGCTTGACACCGCCACGCCTCGCCAGGCGCCGGATCGCTGGCTTGGTGATGCCCTGGATGTTATCTCTCAGCACCTTCCTGTGACGCTTGGCGCCTCCCTTCCCCAATCCCTTGCCTCCCTTTCCACGGCCTGACATTGTCGCCGATTTGATTTGGGAATTGGTTTAATGGAGTTTAGAGAGAGAGGGATTTGATTTGAAACTTGAAAGAGGGATAATTAAATTATCGGGAGATGGAGGGAGATTGGTGGGTCTTGGTTTTGTATTTATAGGAGATTGTAACGGGAGTCGATCCGTGGACTCTTAGGAGAAAACCGTTGGATTTGATAATTAGCGGTGCAGATTGGGTTGGGGTAGTGGTGCGGATCGATGACGTGGACAGGGTATGGGGCATTTTTGTGTTTGTTCGCTAAGGCTTGCGGTGATTGTTGTGATTAAAGTGGGCCTATTTGGGCCTCAGTTTCTTAGAGAAGCTTTTTGTAAGTTCTTGCGCCTGATGGGCTTTTACTCTGTACAAATTTGAACTGGATCTATAGATGTGTGTCCTTGTTCACGCGTTGGGGGTTGGGGTGTTTTTGATGAGAAATGATAACTGTTATCGCTTGAACAAAAGTAAACACATAAAATAGATAAGATGAATATATAGATGATTAAAGTGAATGCAAATAATAAGTTTTTTCATTTTTTTTTCAGATTTTTATATGTATATTTAATTTATTTTTATTTAACTTGTTTGTTTTTATGTGTTTATTTTGATCATTTATATACTAACATTGTCTATTTTATATTTTTACTTTGTTTAATCGATGGTAAGGATGGCAACACTGCATAGGACACAATCAATTTCCGTTTTTGATGCACGCACAATGGGTAACACGACAAATGCATGCTCCAAAGTGAATGAACATCTAATAACTTGCATTATTAACACCGTTTTTTTATTACTTGTACTGGTTGATTTGTTCTTTGTGTTGCCTCCTCTTTTCCTTTTGGCAGTCGGTTGAATATTTTCTAAAATGTTTCTTGTTCTGATAATTGCTGTAATGAATGTTACTTGTTGAATCAACTTCGGCTTACCGTCAATTTCGAGAAAGAGAGCACAAATCAACTGTATTTGTTCTAAAAAGATGGTATCATTAGTCTGTAAATTACCACAAAAGTATTTATTTAAATCATAAGGGTATCTTTTGTTTCAACACTACAATTTCTAACTCCGCAGATCTCTTAAACAATAAATAAATTGTGTATTGAGAAAAAGCAAGCAAAAACGTGTACATAATTTAACAAAGACTACAAACTTTAAAGCAATTAAAAACTTAAGGATCCTGTCTGGTAATGTCACAAAAATACTCTTTGCTTGAGCTTCAGGGAAAAATTATAAAATAATTTCCTCTTGAACACTGACATTCAAGGTCTTATTAGGTAATACCACACTATTTATTACAACAACTTCATCTTCAACATCAACAGCTTCACCTATTAGTGCAAAAAATTAATAAGTACAAAACTATGAGTCACTTTGGTAGGTTGACAACTACACAGAAGTAAAAATAGAGAAGGTAGCAAGGAAGGTGTGGACTGGATGGTTACAGACCGTATCTTTCTGGATTTTTATGTTCTAAAGTAATCCTTTCTTGTACATTACTACAGTACAGTACTTAGTATAGGAAGAGAACTACTAAAAGCAATCTCTTTTGTTTGTTTTACTTTAATCAATAGTATTAAAAAAGAAAAGTTCATACAAAATAAAAAATGATCTTACCAAGAATGGTGATTCCAAGCTTGGCATTATAGTCTCCCTCCCCCTGAAATAAAAAAAAAAAATTCAAACACAATATAAGAGAGAGACAATAACAAAAAAACAGATCAATAGCATCTTCAACAGTGAGAGGCATGCCTGTACACGGGACCATTTGCCAATGGTTGACTTCCAACCAACAATAGAATGGATCACCACTGCATTTTCCTGTCAAAGAGATGATACATTAAACAATCCTCCAGACAGAGAGCTTTGTAGTCTTTAAAAATTTGAAAACTTAAATCCTAGTTATACCATGATTTCAACATTATCTAGAATGATGCAGCTGATGAGCCTCACGCCAGCTCCAATTCGTGCATTTGCAGAAATTGAGACATTAGGTCCAATCTGTGAAAAACATTAATTCTAAATTAACAAATAACAATAGTAAATGCGTGCTAGCTCTGGACTAGGTGCTTACCAATTAGTGGCCAATAGAGTACTACTAGCACGAACGGAGCTAAATAGAGGCAAGCCCAGGCACGTGCCTGAGCTTGTTTCCCGAAATATATGACCTGGCAAGGTATTTTGCTTTTTAAAATATCAAAAGGTCTGAAAGTGCCCGGGGTTATGTGCCTGGGTTTGGATAAAAAAGAAAAGATATGTGCCTGGGCAATGGCCTAGTTTCCCTACTGCTCGCTCTACTTCGCAAATGAATTGACTGGTTTTGTTTCACTTTTCTTCCGTATTTTATATTCGTCCATAATTAAAAGTTAAAATCATTTGTGGGGTTTAATCCATCTCTGATTTGAAAAGAAAACTTAAAAAAGGGGAAAACGACAAAGCCAGTGCTATATGCATTAAGACTTTCCGATTTTTATTCAATTCAAGCTCTTACAATATATTAGAGATAAATATAATAAAAAAAAACAATTAAAAATTTTGGGAGAATAGAATATATATTTTGCAATAACATTCTTAATCACGTGAAAAAATAATAATTTATATTAAATTTATTATTTAAAAATTAAAATAATTTTATTTTAATATTTAATTATTAATTTTGTGATGGTGCCCGGGCTTAAAATTCGGCTGGATCCGTCCCTGACTACTAGACAGCAGCATAAAGTTTCGTATTTAATAGCATAAATTTTGCACTGTATTAATTTCTAATCAACATCAATTGCCGTATTTGCCAGGACCAGTAAAGGACATGGTCAATAGAAAATCCATAAAAGGCACAAAAAAAAGCAAGAAAATAATTAACAAAAAGAAACCTAATATGAAACCATACTACTGATAAGAAATAACTTATGCCTGCCTATTTCAAAACACAAATAAGCTGAAGGTACAAAAGGAATTTATACCTTTGCAGAAGGGTGTACTTTGGCTGAAGGATGAATGTAAACGTCACCAGTAATGGTGGCTTTTTTGGTACCATCTCCTGAGGCTAAGAGCTGAGGAGAGGTGTGTCTGTACTGAGACAGGTATAGACCCGAGCATCTCAATGACATCCTGATAATAAAAAGGTTCATTAATAAAAGCTGTGGTCAATTTCCTTCCTGCTTATTGATTTGTATATGAGTGCACCAAAAGATCTCATTTTTCATGAATGTTTTAGGCTACTAGCACTAAAAGGTGTCCGGCTCTTTATATGATCTAGAACGTTGTAGAATTCACAAATTGCCAACACAGAAATCACTTCTCTCATTATGAGGATAATAGTTGAAACTAGATGGACAAATATGTAAACATTTGTCAGCACGGCACCAGAAATGAAAATTACCTTATCTACATTTTGCAAAATTAAACATTTATGCTATCAGCACAGCACCGGACTGTAGGCTACTAGGTAGTATGTGCTGCTTGATCCATTAATCATATGTAACAAAAATACAAGGTACACTAATCCTGCTTGGCATGATAAGTACTGTACAGAAAATATATAAAAATTTTGTTTTCAAAGAAATAGACACCAAGAAATGAAAATAGCTTGTCTCACCCAGGGGTTTTAATCTGCTCCCAGAAATCGAGGGTCTCAAATGTGTAAAGTTGCTTTTTCCCTGCAAGAGGGGATAATATATCCTGATCCAGTCTCACAAAATCTGCAGGAAGAGCTCTGTTCATAATTAACAAAAATTTAAAAATTAACTTACCATGAAGGTACTGAACAAAACCAGAAAGCAATAGTAAGATTTTCTGGAAAGAGCAGTAAATAAAAGAAACAAGTACATGATGCCCAAATATACCTACATGCATTTCATTATTTACAGGCTTATATTTTGTTATAAATTACACTACAGTACCTTCTGCCTTTTACAACTTTTTTTTCATAATTCTACATTAGATGCTTATATTTTCATATTTTAAAACCAAATGTGTCAATTCCCAGAGTTTGAAATGCCCAAGAGTGCATCTTGGGGAACTTGTGTTTAATATGATTTTAAAAGGTCAAGTGCAGGGAATTAGAATTAATTAGACATATGAAAAATGCAGATACAATGCACACTGTAAAGCAGTTTTATTGGAATTAGTTCGTACTTTGTAGCAGATAGGAGAGCTTCAAAGCTGGAAATCCGGCGCAAATTTGCTGAGATAACCACGTGAAAAGGTAAGTGATCAAACTCCGAGCTAACTCCACATTTTATCAAGCTTGACAAAAATTATTAGAATATAAATGGATAAAGATGGTAAATAGCATTGTACGGTTGTAACATCCCAGGACCAATCAAACAGAAAGTAAAAGTAAAAATAAAAGTACAAGGACGTGTATCACTGGTATTCACCTGCATTTTCTGGCATCGAAAAGCAACATATTAATGTGGCCGAAGTACCCACTACAGAAATACTAGGTAGAGGAAAAAGTACTCACCTCTTTCTTTTCTTTGCTTAAATACATCCTCTATGGCCGAAAAAATTTCAGGTGTAAATATATACACTCCGCAGTTTATCAGATCACTCACCTACATAATAATAAACATCAAATAAATGGATATGTACTGCATATAATAAGGCCACTTTTGTAGTCAGATATACTCACAAATGTCTCAGGTTTCTCAGTATAGTGTAGTAGCTCTTTCGTCTCAGGATCCGCAACTAGCTCACCAAATTGGCTTGCTGACTCAGCTGAAACCTGTCACAGGTGCAAAGTCTATAAATATGGAAAAGAAAACAATGAATAAATTTAAGAGCTCTAATGATTTTTGAAATATACCTTTATTACAAGCACAGTGCCTATGCCACCATAACTTTTGTGGGCCCCTGCATTTCAAGAGAATTACAATAGTTTTAGTTTTAAGTTTGTTGTGGGGACAATTTGGAACCCTGATTTAGGCTGAATCATTAACATATGGAATGAATTAAAACCAGAATATGCTGTACCCATATTTTAGTGCAATAGCAAACCATGTGCTAATATTGCAACCTATGTTTCAAATTTGTAAAATTGTAATCCTCTGAAGAAAAAGGCCATAAAAATGACAGCTTGAAATTCCTAATAAAAAAATGTGCAAGTTGGACAATAATATCCATCTCATGTTAATCAAACAAAATCTATAATACAAAAGAAAATGGTAAGTAAAAACTATTGAAAAGGAGAACTTAACAACACATACCCAGCATCGCCTCAAGAGGAAAGCTACAACATACATCACAATTTAGCAAAACAATATGCGACTGCAAAGCATAAAAGAAACGTGGTTATAGTTTATTCTGAAATAACTTTGATGCTAAATCCCAGTCCAATTAAGAGTTCTATTTCATACTATGTAGACTTGGTCAGATTTTTTGGCCATTTCTATTGTGCTGAACTTACTGGTACCATTATGCTATAATGATAATAATAATCTTAATAGAAGTTGTGTTTGCTTGTGCAGAGTTACTGAAATCACAAATTAACTTTTATAAATAGAGAGCATCATTGTGTCCTTTAGGGACTGTACCAGGGTAAAACATTGGCTAATAAATCTCGTGGTGGAACTGATTTCAATCATTCACATTCAAAATATAAATCAAATTCCAAACTTATGGGATAATTTTAAATACAAACCGGGCTTTCTTCCATTATATGATCTCTAAAGCTGTAGAGACCTCCAGCAGAGCCATGGGGCTTATCCTCTCTTAAATATCTGCAATACAAAACGATACAGATGTAATGAAATGGAAAAAGGGGGGAAATTTGGAGTCTGAAAGCATGGGGGAAAACAAACAATTTTAGAAAGGTACCTGACGGGCACCCTGAGTTCATGTGAGATAGAAGAGACATACAGAGCAAATTCTCTCTCCTCATAGAATCCGATAAGGTATATCTGTACTAAATTAGGGATCTAGAAATTTGAAAACAAAGATTAGTACATAAATTGATTTAAAAAAAAAAAAAAGCTACCAGATACAAACCCTTGGTTTTTAACTTCTCAAATATTGCAAAAAAATTAAGAACTTTTATGTATTGTCAAATTTGATTGTACAAATATACCCTTCTAGACAGGAAATGCATTCATTTGCATTCTCAACCTTCCGACATAAATTAACCGTTACGGTTCAAACGCTTAAATCCAATATTGCATTGATTTTCATTAATCCCCTAAAAGAATGGAGCTTTGCATTGACTTCCTTCTGAGCTCACCTATTGCCTAATTATTATACTATGGGAGGTATCACACAAAACAACAACTACGAAATAATATTTATACGTAATTGAACCATATCAATCCTTACATACATTTCTGCATGCAGAGATGGGGTGGTGCACCATAGGCTGTCCTGCCAATGGAAACAAAGGCTTGGGCACATTCAACGACAGAGGCCTAAATCTCGTCCCTGAAAAACCCAAAAACCAAAATTCAAATTCAAACCCAACAACGCAATCGAATCAACTCCAAATTTCCAAACAAATTAGCTTAGATCTGAGATGGGTATCGCTTAAGGTACCCTTGGTGGGGCCTCCGACCATGATCACCGCCACGATTCTCTCCTGGGAGCTTCCCATAGGGATCGATTTGGAGGGTTAGAGAGAGAGAGAATTGGAGGAGAGTAAGACTTAAGTGGGGTTTAATTGAGGAATTGAATTGGGTGTTGAAAGGAATAGAAAAGGAGAGGAGAAGAGAAGAGGCGAAAGAATTAGAAAGAGTCAGAGGAGAGAGGGACAAGCATACAGGCGGGAGCGTGGCATGTTCGCTTCCTCGTCATCCGCTGCCTAGACCTCTAGCCTGATTTTGTTTTATGATCAAGTTTTCTCAAGTTATGAAGGACTGGAGTTGTCCTGCCTTCTTTTAGGTCAACGATTCAACGTGATTTTTGCATTAAAATTGGGTCGGATGGATGAAAATAGGATTACTATTCTTACTTTTTTTTATGTTGACTATTCTTACTCAGAGATGTAATTTAAATATTTATATAAAATAATATTAGATAAGTGCTATTTTATGGGAATTACTTACGACAGTCCCTCTAGATGGATGTACCATCCGACAGATCGTGGCGGGTCTGGGTTTAACGCGCTATTAGACAAGAAACGGTTATTCTCTCAAGTGAGGTCGCCTGAGATCAGGAAGATTCAAAATTAGAAAGCAATCAAAGCATTGATCTAAGCGATCTTTTCAGAAGAAAATCCGACGACATACTCTCTCCGGCGAAATTCTATTTCTCTGACGACATTTTCTCTCTCCGATCATCTTCAATGAATCATGATCGAGCAATTCACACGATGACTAGTTCTGGAAAGAATTCTTAGATTTCTGATGAGATTTTGTGACAAATTGACATATAGGATGAGATTTCTGATGAGATTAAGTGAATTACTGATGAGATTTCGTGTGAAATTCACACGATGGCTGGTTTTGGTGAGAATTTCTTTTTTTTATAACAACTTCCTTGACTTTTCTGATTGTTTGTTTAATTGTTTATTCGCTTATCCTATTCCATTTAATACTCACGTTTCCGGATGGTAATACAGAAGTTGTTCAAATCATAAAACTCAAATAACTTCATATTTGTTTTAACAAATCAGCATCTACAAAAGTGAAATATGAAAAAAAAAAAAGAACTATTATAATTCTGATTTATTTCAATTTTTTGGGCACATGCGCCATAATTATTTCCTTTCCCATTTTAGAAATTTTTCCCTAGTTGTTGACTAAAAATTAAAAAACCGAATGTAGAAAAGAGCTAGGTTTTTTTACCATGAGTTCCCACAACTTCATATTTTATCAATATTTTTAAATTTTAAAATTTAACCGTCAAGCAAAAATAATTATCGCGTTGAATGAAACTAAAAATAATAATTGTTTTATGAATGAAGTGATCAAGGATTAGTGTATAACTATTTATATCATATCTACAATTGCTCGTAATGCATTTGAATTTTTTTTTTTTAACAAAGTCATTTATTCAAAGAGACATAGCCTACTTACAAAATATAATTTATCGCTCTTTCACGTATGTTGGAAATTCTAGCCGTTACTTCTAGAATGATATATAGCAGAGTCACCAATTATTTGTACTTGACTTTTCACCTTCTAGTTGGTTAATTAAATGTTTAATTTCATAAATATTAATTATTTTCAGTAATTTTTAGATCTATGCATTCTTCATTGAGAAATATTCTATAATTTTTCTTCTGGTGCGAAGGAGATAAAGTTACAATTTCATTGGTATAGGGAAAATTCGACTGCAAGTTAATAACATCTTGCATTACATGCAATTGCAATTTCACCGTACCAAAATCGAAATTATTATATATGAATAAACCCACCAACGCACCAAAATAAATTTTGAGCTAAAATTCGGAAGTCGTAAAACTAAGCTTGAAATTAGCAAATTTAAATCGTTAATGTTGATCTTATAATAGGGGAAGAGGTCAAAAAGTTAGTAACGTACCATATTAAATAATTTATAAAAAAACCACTTTTTAAGTAGAAAAACAACAGTGAAATAGAAAAATTAAAATAGGCGTGCTTATCTCATCAATTCAATATCAACTAGTATATGATCTTTGGATGTCGACTGTGAAGATCACAGATGCTTGCCTATTCGGCATATTCCCTATTTTTAAATGTTTTTTTCTACTATTAAATCACTTTTGATAAGCTGTCGCTTCTACTCATCTTTTGTGAACGTCACGACAAAATTTAGTTCTGCTTTCTTTTTTTTTTTTTGAAGTTAAAGCCCGTAGGCAAGTTCTGCTTTCTGTATATTTCAGAGTGGGCTTTTTTTTTTTTTTAATAAACCTCCAAGCCCTTAGGCACGTCTCTCAGAGTGGAACCGCATCATCTCAGAGTCGGTTTGATCCGATTCATCCGAATCATCCGATACTTTAATCAACCCTTTTCATTTTCAACCTTTCATTTTCATTTTAACACCATACCGGCACCTTTACCGGCCATGTGGCACAATATTTGATTTTTTCCAGTATTTTCTGAAATTTTCCAATACTTTGTCTCACAATCAGAGGCGAAGCTATGTGTATTTTGGTGGGTCCTTGGACCCACCTCAAAAAAAAAAAAAAACTTAATACATTACATATTTATGTAAAAAATATATATATACAAGAAGTCATGGACCCATCTCAAAATTTTAAAGGACTCAGCTGAACATGTCATGTTTGATTTGAATTGCATAACGACTCCTGAAAAAATCACATATGACCCATGTTGCATTTGTACCTAATTAATCGCCTTCATTCTTCTTCCGCAATGAATCTTATTAAGACAAAACTTAGAATAAAATGAAATATGTTTGGATGAATGATTATTTATAGCATATATACACACTAGCGTTAATCTCACGCATTGCGTGATTTGTCTATTTAATATTTCGAAAACTATAAAACATAATAAACAAAAGTTGTCACAGAACATTAAAAATACTATTCGGATATTATGTAAAAACATGAACTAAAAATTCTAAACACTTGTCAAAAAATTTTCGAGCAGCACGAAAAATTTGAAATACTATGGTTTGAATATAGTAGATGAACTCCTCAGTACACATCCCATCTTTATATATTTATAATATAGAAAAATAAGTGTTCAATAAGATTTCTAATGGACCTATTATGAAAAATTATGAAAAAAAATAAAAATTCATAGCAAATTGTTATATTTTTTTATTGTCTCGACTTTTGAATTATTATTTTGTATATTGGATATATTATTTTAGATTTTATGTTGTTATTATAATATATATTTGATTTCTCATGAATTTTTTATGTTGCATTATTTTAGAGTTACTTAATTAAAAATTATTATTATTATATTATGTTTATATTAGACGTTACATCAGACATATATTTTCAGATTACGGACCCTGCTGACACGAAATTCTAGCTTCGCCACTGCTCACAATATCGGATACCGCCATTTCGATGTCCAGTATGTAATTAAAAACACGGAATTATAATCTGTTCAAGCTCGATACACAAATATACACTATAAGAAAACGACTATAATGCATGCAACCTGCAAGAAGCGCTTTCGAAATGAGGACAAATGATTCTTCACCCTTTCTGGGCTCCTTTTTAATTTTTCTTTTTTAAAACGTGAGAAGTGAATGTCAAAAATTTGGCAACACGCTGATGGGGTACACTGGTACTTATTGTTTGCAAAGTCGGCATTACCCCACAAATTATTACTATATTACAACAGTACTACTATTTTCCTAAGAAACAAACTTAAAATTTCATCTCATTACTTTTCAGTCAGAAATGTCTGAAAATATTTCCATTTTCCGGAAAAAAAAAAAAAACTTCAGATGTCCTCTTACTTATAATTAAATAAAATTTCCCTATAAGAACCCACGGCATATAGCTGTTTACAATTTTCAAGGTCCTATTGTCCTATTTATACCACGACATGCCAACTCTGCCTACGGGCTTTTAACTTTCAAAAAAAAAAAGACATGCCAACTCGCTATATTTCCCCTCCCCCCTCCCCCCTCCCCCCCCACCCCCCCCCCCCCCCCCAACCAAAAAAAAAAAAACAGACCAACTCACTGTTCTTAAAAAAAAAAAAATCTACTTAGTCTTTCTCGTTTTTTTTTTTTTTTGTAATTGCTTTCCGCAATCCAACAAATTACCATCCGCGTCATCCAGACTTATCGCTCTGTCGCTCTCTTCATTTTTCCGCACCCGACCGACCAGACTCAGCTCCCTTCATCTGATTCGAGCGCGTTTCCTCTCCCTTCCTTCGCTCTTCCCTCCCTCCGCGCAAGTCTCCCCTCCTTTCTCTGCCTTCTTTCATGAGTTTCTCCTCTCTCGCTCCCTATTCCGCTCTCTATTTCTTTTGTTCTTTTTCCTTTCTTTCATGTTATCTTGTATCTCATATCTATTTGTTTTTTTTCCCTTTCTCACCGGCCCTTTCTTTTTGTTTACTCCCTTTTATCTCATGTTATATATGTTTAATTTATTTGTTATATATGTTCAAATAATTGGTAATATATGTTTAATTTATTTATTTTTATGTTCATTTTATGAGTTCACGGTGTTTGTTACATATGTTCAATTTATTGTTATTTATGTTCAATTTATTTGTTTTTATGTTCATTTTTTATGAGTTCGCGGTGTTTGTTATATCTGTTCAATTTATTGTTATTTATGTTCAATAAATTGGTTATTTCTGTTCAATTTATTTATTTTATTTATTTATATTTTATGTTCATTTTTTATGCGTTCACGATAATTGAAAATTAGAATATTTAATGGGTATATACGTTCATTTTGTTTGTTTTATATGTTCAATTTGTATGAACATATGTTCACTTTAATATTTTATATGAGTTCACTTTGTTTTCTATATCTGTTCAATTTATTTGTTATATATTCATTTTATTCTTATATCTATACATTTTGATTCTTTGTTCGTCTTATCTTTGTATTTGTTCACTTTATTGTTTCAAATGTTCATTTTAAGAAGTAAGACAGAATCGACATGTTAGAGGCGAAGGGAAATGAGACAGAGGTAGGGGAAAGAAGGTAAGAGTTCATGGGAAAAAAGCCGAGACGGAAGGCAACAAAAGGGAGGGGAGGCAGAAAGCGACATATGAGAGGAGATGAGGTTAGACGAATGAGGGAGGTGGAAATTGATGGTGAAGAGAAGGTGGCGGAAGTGAGGCGAAGGAAAAAATAACGAAGGTGAGAAATGAAGAGAGGAGTGAAGAGGGAGAGAGAAGCGGAGAAAAAAAAAGGGAAAGTCGGAAAAAGAGCGGAGAAACAACGCGAGGGGAGGGAAGGAAAAAATTAGATGGCGTGGATGACATATCACTGGATGACGGTTATCATTCCATTTTTTTTTATTTTTTTTTATCTACAGCTTAATTCGCAATCAATGCTGGGCCAATTCCAAGCAAGGCCTTAGTTTTTGGATCTTAATTGTAAGAGTTAATAAGAACTGGCCCATACGATATTTGTATCAAATTTCACCCGGGGCTGTAAACAAGGGGGAAAAATTACAGAATTACTTTTGTCTCAAGCAATTTATTTATCAGCAAAGTACTCGATAAAACCACAAAAAAATAAAATTTAAATTAAAGTACTCGATCATTTTTCTGGTTCATCTCGGGCCTATTCCCTCCCCCCCACTGTTATCCTTTCTTTTTGTTAAAGTAATATTTCCAGGTTTCGTCTTCTGCCTTAGAGACCTCGAATAAGTTTTTGTTCTTTTTCATATGAAACATGCAATGCCGTTCATCATGCCATATACTAATACTTTATTTTTTTTTAACAAAATGTTATTAAAGAATCAAGATCGTGACAAAGAACAATGCACCTTTCACTCGATCATAGGTTCGAAATCTAGTTGAAAAGATCTTTTATAGATATTTAATTTAAAAAAGTTGGGAGACATGTTTTATGTTCTAATTTATCTTTAAAAATATTAGTGACTGTTTGTTTTTTATATATAGTCAAAACTAACTACTTAATTTTGAAAATGTATCTCACACGAAAAAAAATATTGTTTTTGTCAACTATAAAAGTAGACGTAATTCCAATCCCATAATGTCGCACGCAAAAAGTTCTTTGCAGGATAAGCAGACGTAATTTCAACCCATTAGAGACTAGTAGAGTTGTCAATGCTCCAATGAATTATTTAGAATTAATTTTCTTTATATAAGAAGGCAATTTTAATGATCGATAAAATATTATTGCAATGTTCGATATTGATAGGGCTGTACATAAAAAATAAAAATCCGTCCGACCCGTTTAACCCGTCCAATCCGACCCGTATTTTAATTGGTTCGATCATTATTCGGGTTGGGTCGGGTTTTATTTTTACAAACCCGGTTATACTGGGTTGGGTTTAATTTTAATTCTTGATAACCCGATCCGACCCGACCCGTTTACTTAATTAAATTGCCTTGTGTACAGATCACAATCATCCCAAATTCCCAATATCCCATTTATTACTCCTTTTCTTTTTCGACAACACAACCCTAGCAGACGCCTCGAATATCCCAAATTCCCAATTTTACTTCTTGTTCGCATGGAAAGTAGCCTCTATAAATAATTGACACTTAATACATTATTTTAATTGTTTTATTCCACAATAACAAAAATTAGCCTCCAACTATTTAAGAGAGTTTCTAGTTCTACATATGCAACTTTTTATTCTTGTACAGACACATGAATATTTTTTTTCCTTGCCCAGGACACTGCCTTATTTATATCTTGGAAATAAAATAATTTCAAGATACTGCCTTATTTATATCTTGACAATAAAATAATTTTCAGCGATTGCTTAAACTTGAATATTAGTATTCTGAATTAACTTACGATATTTCAGAATTGGGAAACATGGTACTTTTCTTAATTGCTAAAAGGCACATTTTTCTTGCCTTACTGTACTCATTTTTTAGGTATTCTGCAAATTGGATCTTCTACAATATGGTACTCGGCTGCAGGAAAAAAAAGTTATCAAGACTTAGACTGGGATCTTCGGAAATTTTTCAAAGTTGAACTTCTAGTTTTAATTTTTATTGTTATGTTTTTTAGACTTGTACTATGATCTATGAACTTTGTAGGTTATTATCTGACATTGGTATTTTTTGTTTTATTATGAAGAATGTAATGTGTTAAGTTATTTTTCTATTTTATTTATGTCCGCTTATTTTTAATTTTACACGATTGAAATTCTAATCCGATTGACCCGCATAACCCGCAATAACTCGTATGTAAAAAATTATCCGGGTTGGCTTGGGTTACGGGTGGATTAGATAAATTTTTTTCCAACCCGCTATAATTGAGTTGGATTAAAATTTTGATTAAAAAGTTTTGACCCGTCCGTTGTACACCCTAGATATTGACGTCTATTTTAAGATCAGTGATCATTTTATTCTGAAACTAGGGATGTCATTATGATGAGGCCAAATGACTAATCATGTACAGAAAGAGTGACGTGCAATACAAATTGATTCAGATCTAACTATTGCATAAGCCCATCTTTTCAGAAAAGTACCATAAAGTCTGTACCAAGATAAGAGCAACGTGTATTTTCTACAGTAGGTACTATAAATTATATTATTATATAAGTAAAGTCTCTCAAGATCGGGACCCAGATTTCTTCATAGCAAGGCTGTTATTATGACCCTAATAACCATTACGACCCTAATAACCCTACACAGAGACTCCGAGCATGATGCCCTTCATCTTTTAACCAAAATTGAGCTAAAGTACAGTTGGTTTTCATTCTTCAATCCCTCTTTTGGCATGCCTTCTCTGATTTGAGATGAAAGTAACACTTTTAACCAAAATTGAGCTCAAGTTCAGTTGGTCATTCAATCCCTGTTTTGGCATGCCTTCCCTGATTTTAGATGAAAGTAAAACTTTTAGCCAAAATTGAGCTCGAGTTCAGTTGGTCTTTCAAGTTTTACGCAAAAAAAAAAAAAAAAAAAAAAAAAAAATTTGTTTCAATCCCTGTTTTGGCATGCCTTCTCTGATTTGAGATAAAAGTAAAACTTGAGGACCCACAAGAACCCAAACAAAAACAGGCGTGCCACGCTCAGTTATTGCGTCCCGCCTGCTGACTGAACCCGCGAACAGGTTTTTGTTGCAGGGACCTACCTTCTCATTTAATACTTAAACCAAATATTTAAAATAAAAGCTCTGAATTAACAAATGACCATCATATTTACTTGGTAATTATATTTAAACCAATTATGTTCAATTATTAAGCTTTTTACAGCTTCTATTTTATTTATTCTAACTTCAATTAACTTGACTCTTAGACTGCTATTTTCGATAGATGAATAAACTATGAACTCTTATCTTTTGCGAGAACGATTATAGTTTACGATTTATTATAATATCTTATAATTCTATAAAAAAATCCTATATACTACTTAAGATAATTATAATTATTACTTTCATTTTATAAAATCATATGAGATAATTATGAGATAATACCATCTCATCCATTCAAACTTTCAATTTAGGACAAGTAACATTCCAACTATTAAATTACTTGATAGCCACTATCAAGTTCTCTAAAAAAAAAAAAAACATTCCAACTATTAAATACAATTAGTGTTGTTGATTTAGTGGTGATAAACAATAAACATATCCTTGCTCATACATATTTATGAAAATTTTCTTAATTCGAAGGTAAAATAGACATTTTATATTAAAAAGTTAAAAGAAAAATTGCATAAAATATGTAATGAGTCGTCCTTTTTTTTATTATAATTATCGGTTCTTTTTTACATCATTTTGTGCGACAAAATTTTTTTGCCTACAAAATTTATTTTTTATCTTAATATAAATGGAGATTAAAATAAAAGTCATATTTATTGCTCCTAATCTTTTTAAGAAAAATCAATCGTTCCTTATTTTAGATTGAAAAATTATAGAGTATGCAAATGATAAAAATTTTGAGAGTGTTTTCATCACTGTTTGTAGAAGTTGGTAATTCCAAAGATATTTATTGTAGAGATAATTAGTTTTATGCCACCGTCAATTTTGTTAATTAGGGAAATGTCATTCCTAAATTACTAATTAAATTTATGCCATTGCAGAATTTCTAGAATTAGTTTTATGCCACTATTTCTCTAAAAACAAACTAAATTCTAAAAATGTCATTACTAAATTTATCATTAATTTTTTAATGACGAAATTACCCCTATCAGAAACAACCCTTAAAAATTAAAAAAATAAGGCGGCGCCATGAAATACTTAGAGACGAATCCTTCACTATAATAATGGTTATTTTACTTGTTTGTATCTTTCACGGCCAAATTAATAATGTATTACGAATTAGAGAATGTTCATTTGTTGAGTTACTCATTTATAGAAGAGAATGTTCCTCCGTAATCACTTAATTTTATGTATTCAGTAAAAAAAAAAAATTTTCCGTGACATTTACAGAAGAATATTATAGTTTAATTTTATGAATTCCAAAATTATTTTTGTTGCCATCGTAGAGTATAATTAAGTCTACAAAGAGCACAATAGTTCAAATTGTCCATACTTACGCGAAAAAAAATTGGCACAAAATGATTTTGTGAATAAATCTTAAAAATTTAATCTTTTTTTTGTTTGAAATTTAGAATTATTCCATTGTTAGATTACTAATTCTATGCTACTATTTTTATGCACCAGTGGCATATAATAAATTTTGTTATTTTGCAGTGGTATAAAACTAATTGCTAATGATTTATAATGGCATAAAATTAATTATATCTTCTGTGATGGCATATTACTAATTTTTAAGTTTTACAGTAGTACATTTAAGAGGGTAAAATTGTCATACAATTGTCCGATGACAAAAATATAATTTGTATTATTTTATGGTGGCAAAAAAATAATTTGTTATTTAGTGATGACATATCCCTAATTTCAAATATTTGCAGTGACATAAATCTAAATCACCCTTTATTGTAATTTAAAAACTTGAAAATATATTTCACCAAAAAAAAAAGAAATAGCATTCTATCTGACGAAAAGATTAAATCAAGTTAAATTTGAATTCAGATTTTAAATGACAATAACAATCTATGCGACCAAGCATTAAATGCAGACTCAGGCCTATGGATAACTCTCCCAGAAACAATCAAGGAACCGATCAAATTTCACGTGACATTCACAAAACCCAGCCGTTTCTCTCACAAACTATCAAATCTCCACTCTACGCAAACTATCCATTTCCTTGCAATTTCACCATCAAACAAAATTCTGGGCCATGGCAAACCCCGAACAAGACAGTGACTGGGTTTGGGTGCAGACCCCACGGGAGTCTGACACGGCGTGTCCCCACTGGCCTTGCGAACTGGACTCCGACGAGAGTGGCTCGAAGAGACCGTTGAAGGTGGTGTTCTCAGAACCGGCAAAGTACTGGACGGATGCAGCACCAATCGGAAATGGATCACTCGGTGCCATGGTTTGGGGAGGCGTCACTACTGAGAAACTCCAGCTTAATCGTATGTCACTCTTCTCTCTATCTTAAAAGTCAAAACCACTACAGTGTTCTCTGTTTTTCTCTGAAGCAGAGCACTCGGGTCTCTCTCTCTCTCCTCTCTGGATTTCTTTTGGTGTTAGATATTAACTTGAAACATTATCTTCAAATTCTAGAAGCATGTTTTCTTGACTTTTGAATATTTAAAACGAAGTGTAGAGAAATGTGCTCTATTGGGTCTTTATTTCTAATAATAAATTTGATGTTGATCCCGATAATATTTTCTCGTGTTTACCTTGGTGGATCCGGGTTTTAATCATCAACTCAAATTTTGTGTTGTTTTTGCACAAAGTACGGTACAGTCTCTAGTGACGGGTCATAGCGTTTGCTATGGTCATGCCACTGACAGTGATTAGTGACAATTCTTTGGATTGATCTGCGTGAGATTATTTTTTGTGTGGCTATATGTTATGTCTTGTTGTGTGGTGGGTCACTGTTAGAATTAAACTTACCTAATTTGGTTAGATAATGAAACGTATTAGAGAAAAATGTGTTTGATAATTTCTAGGTAAATTGTGTCTTGGTAGATCAAAATGTTGCTTACGTAATGATAGGAGTATCATTGTATTACTAAAGAATAGAATAGAAGTTGGATGTGAGAGAGAGATATTTTGAATTTTTTTAGCGTCATGAATGAGCAAGACTAGGTTCCACTGTTTCATGAATTCATGTGTCGGCATTGCTTGGGGCTTTATTTTTCAAATTTCCTTTTTTCCTTTTTCCCCCAGTGATACAAGTTTCTGGCTTTCTGCCAACCAAATTGAATAATAGTAGGTTATAAAATTATATATGTTCAAATGAGAGCAACAAATTTTTGTATAATACGTAAATTCATTTCAACTTTATTTTCTCTATAATCAGGGAGTAGTAATCAATCTATGCATACTTTATTTTTGCGTACCGTAAGGTTGAACATTAACAAATCAGAAAAAAAAATGATCTTGCAAAATTCTTATTAAAAAACTGTATAGAAGACATTTTTCTTTGGATTATCTAATTAATGCCAAGGAGTAAAAAATCCATTTCATAAGTTTTCCATGTTTTGCAATTAATTTCTTTTCCGTCTCGAAGTATGAAAAGAAATAGTTGTCTGTATATCTCTTTCTTAAGACTATCTAAATAGTATCAAATGTGTCCATAACTAATTCATTCTCTGGCTTTCTGCTGGTCTAGACTAAACAAGAAGGATTGTGCCTATAGGAAAGTGGCAATAATAGTAGGAATCTAAAAATTCTGCTGATTAAAATTCTTCATTTTTTCTAGCATTTTTTCCTAGGATTTGGATTTAGAATTTAAGGTTTGCCAGTTTAAGCTACTAGGAATTGTTAGCCCCATAAAATAGATAACAGCAATTAAACTCGTGTTTTAGAATTAGTTAGCTTAAGTCAAATTATATGGTGCAATATTGTAATCCCTCACCACAACTTGTGCCTCTTAATATGTTGGGAGAGAATATTTTTCTTAAGCAAGGAACATTGGGACTAACTTCAACCTTTGATCACCATTAGTTTTGACCATTTTTTTCAATTTTAGAAGAACAAGGGTTTTGGAGTTAGCCAACAATTGCAAATGTATTTTCAAAAAGTGGATTTAAGTTGTTAATCCCCTGGCAAGTGAATCTATAAATGTTTCATCCTTTCAGAAGGGTGACAGAGACTTATGTTGCCAACGTTTAGTTCCGTCAACGAAAAGTATGTGCTCCACCTAGATTCCTAGAAGAAAGATATCATTGAAAATGCATCACTCATTAAGACTACAAATTTTGGTGCAGATGATACACTATGGACAGGTGAACCGGGAAATTATACAAACACTAGTGCACCCACAGTTCTATCAAAAGTTAGAAAGCTTGTTGACAGTGGCCAGTATTCCCAGGCTACTGCTGCTGCCTTCGACCTCTCTGGCGAGCATTCTGCTGTATGATCCTAAACTCCTAGTGCTTTAATCTATAAAAGTACCCAAATGTTTACTTGGGGTAGGGCTGTAGGGGTCCAAGCCATTGGGTGTGGTTGGGCATTCTCAGTTTTTTCTTTGTAAAGCACCATAATTTCAGCTGTGCAGATAATTGGAATTTACTTGACTTATCATTCAGTTCAGACCTGGATATCAGATGATTATTATATAGCTATTCCGTGTCACATCTTGTTCAGCTTGGGGTTAGGATTTTATTTCAGATTGCACCATATTTGACTAATTTCCTGGTACAATTGGATTCTTTACTGGTACATACAGTCTAATGCTCATTATTTAATTTTCATTTCCTAACGTAGATATACCAACCCCTTGGTGATCTTGATCTAGATTTTACTGAGCTTGGCGAGTCGTACACTTCTTACAAAAGAGAACTTGACCTGAACACTGCCTGTGTTACTGTTTCATACAATATGGGAGACGTACAATACACAAGACAACACTTCTCTTCAAACCCACACCAATTGATTATAACCAAGTTTTCGGCAAACAAACCCAGCTCTGTTTCCTTTGTTGTATCACTAACCAGCCAATTACATCATACTGTAAGCATTAATAGTTCAAATCAGATTGTACTAGAGGGAACCTGTCCAAGCTCGAATGAAACAGCTCCTGCCTCTGATGTGGACAAACAAGCGGGCATCAAATTCTCTGCCATACTTTGCCTCCAAGTGTCCAACGGTACAGTTAAATCTTCAGATGGGAAGACCTTGAAAGTTAACAATGCAGACTGGGTAGTTTTGGTTCTTACCGCTGCCTCTTCCTTTGCTGGTCCATTCGTCAGACCGGCTAACTCCAAAGTAGACCCACAATCAGTTGCCCTGAGGACATTAGATAAGATCAAGGGTTTATCTTACTCTGATATTTACCAGTACCATTTGGATGATTACAAGAACTTATTTCAAAGAGTTACTTTGCAACTTGGCGATGCTGTAAGTGCAGTTACAGCAAGTAAATCTACAGCAGATAGAATAAAGAGTTTTAAGGATGATGAAGATCCATCTCTGGTTGAGCTTCTTTTTCATTATGGGAGGTACTTGCTCATTTCAAGCTCGAGGCCTGGTACACAAATTTCAAATTTACAGGGGATCTGGAGCAAAGATATTGCGCCAGCTTGGGAGTATGTTTCCTCTCTTTTCCTATGTGAAACATCTTTATACCTTTAAAACTAAAGCATAATTAACGACCTCGTGAAAAGAGAATGTCAGGGATGAACCTGAGAAAATATATCACATACATTTAAGCACTTCTTGCTTATTACTTAATGTTTCTAAACAAGTCATGAATACCTGAGGGTACATGACTATTTTAATATTAGAAAAAAAATGAGAACTGAGAGAGCTAACATAGGTTATATGTTGTATGTTTTTATGGTGTAAATTCTATGTCACTTATGTCTTTGACGATTTAATGTTTTGCAGACATGAATTAAAATGTTAAAGTTTTTGCTTCTGTTATAATATGTTCGTGTCTACAGCAGTGTAATTTCATTTCCCAAAGATAACTTTCTGTTTAACAATTTAATATCTGTTCCCTTTCCAGTGCAGCCCCACACTTGAATATAAACCTCCAAATGAATTATTGGCCGGCACTTCCATGCAATCTTAGTGAATGTCAAGAGCCCTTGTTTGACTTCATTTCTTCACTTTCGGTCAATGGAAGTAAAACAGCCAAGGTGAGAATCTTCTTTCCTTGTAACGCCACATATATCAAATCGGACAGTGTCATTTGCAATTACATCTAGCAGTTTACTGTATTTTCTGAAGTCTCCAACATTTCTAGCATTAATGTCTACACCATCCTTTCTTTGATTGCTTTCTTTTAGCGATATTTTAAAATAACCCTTAGATTTGTGGTGTCATTTATTATTAATAATACAAATGTTGAATATTTATGCAAATATATAAAATGCTTGATGGAAGTGCAAAGAACCAACATTTGTTTTGGCAAAATTTTGACCAACTTGAAGGATCCTTTTCAGTTAGTAAATCCAAACTGATATGGTTCAAGTATGATAACCTGAGGGAGCCTCTAAACTGACCTGAAAATTTTTAAATGTCAAAGGACCCAAAACTGAAGATATCCAACCCGAGCATTTTGCAGAGTCACACAAGCCAAAACCAATCTGACTGAAACCTGAACCTAACTATACAGGATCCTTGATCCAACCAATGAATCAATATGTTTCTAGCTCTTTATAGCATTACATGCTCACTTTACTATGACTTTCTTGCAGATCAATTATGAAGTAAATGGCTGGGTTGCTCATCAAGTGACTGACATTTGGGCCAAAACTTCACCTGACCGAGGGGACCCTTTGTGGGCCCTCTGGCCCATGGGTGGGGCCTGGCTCTGTACTCACCTGTGGGAGCACTATTCTTACACGTTGGATAAAGTAAGTATTGACATTTTGTACTTTAGAAAAGATTTCATATTTGCACCATCAATATATTCATGCAAGTTCCTAAAAAACTAAACTACTTAATCTGCAAATAAAGAAATGTCGTTATGTCAGAAATACCTCTGTTCCATCCTGTGTTGGTTTACAGTAATGTCCAGAAGCTATCACTCTTCAACATCATTTGTGTAAAGATAAATGATTTCTGTGGCATGGGAAGTATTCCCAATGTACTTGCTTTGCAAGACGTATATGTGTGATTGTTCTTAGAACCTGCATCACATGAGATAGCCATAAAAAATATTTCATTATATGTCAAAGCCGACGTTTATTTAATATTTTATTGCATCATGTGTTAGCCAAAAGATAGTGTTAAAGCCTGAAAGCTGTACTTAAAACACCCGAGAGATACATCTCTTCTCAAAAAACTAGTAGCGCAAGCCGGTACAGGCCCTGACCAGGGCATCCTGCTAGCAACCGTAAGAACATACCAGTCAACTGGGTTTGTGAACTATAAGGTACTTGGTATAGCAAATCTACATATGTCGTTCACTCTGGAATATCTTGTCATTCTTTGCCTTTCGTTTTCATATTCTCCCATTCGTTCACTACATTTGTCCAGATACATATTTCTGGAAATTCTTAAACCTTTCTAAACCATGTAGAGTTTCTTGGAGAACACAGCCTATCCACTTCTAGAAGGTTCCGCATCATTTTTATTGGATTGGCTTATTACGGGAAGTAATGGTTACTTGGAAACCAACCCATCAACCTCTCCTGAGCATTCCTTTATTGCTCCTGATGGAAAGAATGCAAGTGTCAGCTATTCTACAACCATGGACATGGCAATAATTCGAGAAATATTTGTTAGTGTTATTTCAGCTGCTGAGGTGATGGTTTTATGTCTTCTAAACTTGTGTCCTTCTTGATGCATTTTAGAAGTTGAATGGTTCATTTTTTTTGCACATTCCAGGATAAAATAATCCTCTTTTTGGTAATTGAGTATCTGTAATATGTAAATGTAGCTATTTCAACTTGAAATTTAATTTTCATCTCTCTTTCAAATATAGATTCTAGGAAAATCTCAAACTGATTTGGTTGCAAAAATAAAGACTGCATTAGCAAAGCTTCCTCCTTATAAAATTGCAAGAGATGGTACCGTCATGGAATGGGTAAGAAAATCTTCCTTCAGCATTCTCTAGATTTCAATTTCTATCTCCATCTGATTTTACATCATTTTAACATGAAACCCTTGTGCTGAGATGCAGGCACTAGATTTCCAAGACCCAGAAATCCATCACCGACATGTGTCCCATCTCTTCGGCCTTTTCCCAGGACATACCATTACACCAGAGAAGACACCTGACCTCTGCAAAGCAGTCGCTAATAGCCTTTACAAAAGAGGTCTTTGATCCATTAATATTCATTTGAACTTTTGAAGTACTTAATGGCATTCACAACTGGCTGTCCCCCCCCCCCCCCCCCCCCCCAATCTGCTATCAACCCCAGATTAAGTTGACAAAATTGTCGTGTGGCTTGAATTTTCTTTTCAATTTGAATTTAACAAAAAGAAAAATTGCCCATCTGAAGCTGGACAAAATTTTGAAGAAACTAATATAAATAGTTTTTTTTACATTATTTGATGGATCAACTTCATTTGTAAGCGCTCCAAAATGCTCAGGATGCTGGCAATTTGAACAGCATTTGGTTTCATTTGCAAATTCTAAAAATATTGGATATATTTTTTTTCGAATCATACAAAACAATGGACTTCCTAAGTTAATCTTAATTGTATTGTTATTTTTCATAGGTGTTGAGGGTCCTGGGTGGTCAACTGTATGGAAGATGGCCTTGTGGGCCAGGCTGCGTAGCAGTGAGCATGCATACGCCATGGTAAAGCATTTGTTTGACCTGGTGGACCCAGCTCATGAGAGTGACTATGAAGGAGGTCTTTACAGCAACCTGTTCACCGCGCACCCTCCTTTTCAGATTGATGCTAACTATGGGTACTCAATCATTCTTATATTCATTGAATACTTGGAATGCTTTTCATGGTCCTATGACCGATGAGATTAACATATCAGCAATGACTGGCCAGTACTTGGATAGTAGTATTCAGCGTAGCAGCTTTAAGAATGTGACTTTCATAGATGAATTATTCTGATTCAAAGCTGAAAAACTGAGGAGTGTCTATTCTTACATAGAGATGCTGGTAATGTTCAATCGTCCCCAGCAATTCCAACCGCTTCTATTTCTCAGATTTCTGTATTGGTCTGCTCTGGTTCTGATCTCATGCTGTTATATGAATTAAAGCTGTTAAATATGACTTTCAGTGACGCATTATTTATATGGAAAGTCAGTGAACTACACAGTACTGGTATGTTAGACGCATTAAGGAGTCAAGTTTGTAGACCTGTAGAGTCAATTGAGTAGGTTTTTTCTCGCCAACCGTTAAAAGTTCATGATTTCATATAATGAGTTCTTTTACATAAAAATGTACAATAAAGAAAGGACTCAACCCCTTTTTATGAACCCCATCTGGAGCTGGGGTCCAAACATGCATCTTTGACACGGAGAGCAATGCTAAGACCATCAGTGGATGCACGGAATGGGGTCAATGATTTCTATGTGGCTTTACCACTGAGTTAATTACTAGTCAGTAATAGAGTGGACACAGCAAAACTCATATGGGCAATGTACATATCAATAAACTTCTTCCTGTATTACTAAAATATGGTCTTTGTCATCTCTTTTACAGTTTCAGTGCTGGCATTGCCGAAATCCTGGTGCAAAGTACAGAACAAGAGCTGCACTTACTTCCTGCCTTACCTAGAGAAAAGTGGCCCAACGGTTGTGTCAAGGGGTTGAAGGCTCGAGGAAGGGTCACTGTTAACATCTGCTGGAAGAAAGGACAGCTTCATGAGGCTCTTGTCTGGTGCAGTGGCCAAAATAACATTGAGAGATTAAAGTACCGCGAACAAGTTGCTACAGTTTCACTCCTGGGTGGTAAAGTTTACAGGTTTGGTGGAGATCTGAAATGTTTGAAAATTTGGCCACTGAGGAAGTGAGCATGGTTACGTTTGAGCAATTGTTGCATGAAGAAGACAGTTATTCTTAGTTATTCCCTTGTTAAATCTTTAGTTCTCTCCTTTGGACTAGAATAATTTTGTTGCTGTATTTTGATCTGGTAAAAATTTTTGAGTATGCTTATATAGAGTTGGAATGTCATTTCTGGAAATGTTCTGTTCATCGTACCCTGTACCGTTGATATTTATTTCAGTAATCAAAAGGGTAAGGCAAGAGGAAAGCTTGTTGTTGTCTCCTTAACTGTTGCATTTGGTACTAATTAGGTCCTGGAAGCATGTTTTGGTGCAATCAGCAAAAACTGAATTTATCCCATCGGGACTTATTGTGGCCTTCTTAGTGGGCCGACCTTTTAGAATCGTGATTCGGGACTACGTTTATACCTGTCAAACGTCGAAACGGAACACGGAACAGCCTATTTCTGTTTTCGTTCCGTTCCAGACGACGAAACAGAAATTCTCTTCCGTTTCCGTTCCGTTTCGCCAAACGAAACAGTTTTCTGTTCCGTTTAACGTTCCGTCCCTCATTTACCATTGATTTCGGCCAATTTCCGTATTCCGTTTCGGTAAACGTTTACAAATTTCATTTCCGTTTCCGTTCCGTTTTCAGAAACGAAACTGATTTTCCTTTCATTTAACGTTCCGTTTGGACGGAACGGAACGGAACAACGAAAAAAACGGAACGATTGACAGGCCTAACTACGTTACTACGTACTAGAAAATAGTCAAATAGAGTGGATATCAGTGGTGGGTCCTGCAGTGCTACGTAAAACAAGTATTACATAATATCCAATATAATTACTTGTATGAATTTCATTTTTTTTTGTGGAAAAGTAGGCAAAGCGCTAGAAAAAAGAAAGAAATAAATAATAATAGGTGTCATTTACACCATCCGTGCCAAGTGTCCAATACTGAAGAGAAAAACCGAGGCAAAACAAAAGACCATGACAGCACTGAAATGAAACGAAAAGGTGATGAAGTTCTTGAGCTTATGTCAAAATTTAAATGCATAATTGGTTGAGCAATAAATTAATTGAGAGATATATATCTGTGTAGAGTAAGATATTGGATATATATAGCTGGAGGTTGAGGTTCAAAATCTTTAATTATCAAACGATTAAGATATATATCTGTGTAGAGTGCTGCAGTGCCGGCGGTTGGAGAGTTGCTGCTTGTACAAATTTTGGTACTATACCGAGCTTTTGATAATGATTCAGGCCCACTGTATTTTGCTTCTGGTATAGATTGCAGTATCATCAACATGGCTAATAAAGTAATAATTAATCTTATTAAGTGCTTTTGGTTGTTAGCAAGGCCTTGCTTAGGCAATGATATATTCCTCTTTGCTTTGGGTTGTAGCAATGTCATCCAGCCTTACCAAAGTTGCTGTTCCCAAAAAGGAGAACAAAACATTTATTTTCTTTGGTGACTTTGATCTCGTTGGATTACGTTTCTTACCTATTCCAATTAATATGGGACTAAAGACTTTGTTGTTGTTGTACTAAATAAAGAAGACTTATAATAGGGGCCAAATTAGTATCATGTTTCGCATATGGCTTTCCTGGTAATTTCAAATCAAATACTTGCAGTGAAAATGTTATCACTGACAAACATTTGTACCGCTGTTATTCTCGACTTAATTGGCAGAACTTCACTAATTCAATTCCAATCATCTGCAAAAAAAAATTAAAAATGAACATGTCCGTTCGATTCGACGTTATCTTTATAAGGTGGATTTTTTATGACATCATCAAATTAATCTAATACATTTTTTTATATACAACAGCTCGCACTGAATAAAAACGAACTTAATTTATGAAATGAGCATTGCAGTCTCATATTACATATCGAACCTGATTATTGATTATTCTAATTAAAACTATTCAATCCTACCAATGCGCCGGGGATGTTAGTTTGAAGCATGTGTTTTGATTTCTCTATTCTTTTTTTTAATATACAAATGATAGAATTTGATATGCCCTCATAGTGCTTGTGCATCGCTTCTTAGCTTGATACATAGCTAAATTACTTGAAACTAATTGGAGTATTTTCTGTGATGCGTTTAGAACGGTAAAATACTAAAATAGATAGATTCAACAAAACAATTTAAATTATACATTACCGTTACACCGTATCGTAAACTACCTACGAAGGAAATTTTAGTGTTTGAATATTATGCCCCTTTTCAATATGCAAAATAATGAATAAAAACGGAAAAAAATCTTTTGGAATATTAAGTAGTAAATCTTTCCCAATTAATGCTGTTTGATTCGAAAAATAAATGAAACGAATGTAGTCTATATTTCAAAATTTGTCGAATTATTATTTTTTGCACACAAACGTATGACTCACCTATCACTTGTCCGTTAACGTTATAATACTTTCTATTTATCAAAAAAAAAAAACGTTATAATACTTTCTTAAACGATCAAACAACAGATTTTTTAAAAAAAAAAGTAAAAAAAAAAAGTTGTAAGTTGTGAGTTTTCTTTTTTTTTTTTTTAGATCTCTTCGGATTTTGGAACTTTTATATGTGTCTCATAAAAACTAGAGCTTTTCTTAATTGAGAAAAACAAATTTCTTATTTTTAATTTTTCAAGTCACTATACAGAAAAACTAGCGCGTCGTCTCCATTTTAGTCTCCATAGTCCAGACACACCAATTACCTGGCTTGTGGTTGACCACATTCCGTTCAAAATATAATAACAAGAAAAACCTGGCTAATGTTGACCATATTGCATTGAAAATATATTGATTACTTATGTTAGTTGTCAAATTCGATGCGAAATTTTAATGCTCGACAGATTTTAAAATTATTCTTAATCGCTAAATTTGGAAAAACGTTTAAATTTGACTACTTCATCACTTCTTCATCCAAATCACTAAATTTTTTTCAAATAAATTGGCCAGATTCAATTAATTTTTACATAATATTGAAATCTAGTAACCAAAAATGAATAATTTAAATTTCAGAAATTGAAAATAAAATCCATATCACGTACAATGACCTCTCATATAATAAATTTTATATACAAAATATTACTCATATTAAAATTTATTTGCTTAGGCATATAAGATTGGACCTTTTCTTATAAAAAAAAAAAAAATCTTAATCTCACAATTATCCTTATTTTTGTATGCAGTGCATTCCTCGTCCTCATACTAATATTATTTAGCCAAAATTTAGTAATAATTTAGCAAAAACATGTGTATTGCATATTTACATTGGATTGGATAGTTCCAGTTTTTCGTAACCGGAGACGATGCTTAAATCCTAACCTGACCTGACACTTGACAGAGCGATAAGACCGCTTTAAATGATACCACCCGTTCCCTTTTCTCTTCCTGCCAGGTACTTACCATAATAAAAAAATCAAAAAAAAAAAAAAAATCAAATTTCAAAAGTCGGAAAAACTCAGAGAATAAAAAGAGAAGCTAAAGAGAACAGAAACGAAGCTCAAACCACACTCTTCAATGGCGGAAACCGAATCCACCATTTCGGATCCACCAAAACCCGACGAAACACCCAAGGAAGAGACCCCCTCCACCACCACCACCACCGACTCTCTCTCCTTCAACATCTGGCCCCCGACGAACCGCACTCGCGACGCCGTCGTGCGCCGCTTGGTCGAAACCCTAACCACCGACACTCTCCTTTCCAAGCGGTACGGGTCGGTTTCGACAGTGGAGGCTGAGGAATCTGCCCGTTTGATCGAGCAGGAGGCGTTCAGCGCTGCTCAGACAGACCACGAATCCAGATTCGGGTCCGGATCCAATTCGGTGGAGGATGGGATCGAGATTCTTCAGGTGTATTCCAAGGAGGTCAGTCGTCGCATGTTGGAGTTTGCGAAGAGCCGAGCGGAGAAGGCGGTCCGCGCTCCAGCTCCTGTCGAGGCTGCATCTGAGTGAGTAAGAGATTTGCATCCTTGTATGTTGGTACTAGATTATGATCCTATAATATATAGATCTAGCTTGTATGTGTTTTTCATCTATGTGCGAAGTTGATTTACCTTGCATGTTAGATTAGTTGTTAGAATTGCTGTTGTTTAAGTAAAAGGTACTGATCTTTCAAAAATGGTCGCCAGATTGTAATGTGGGAATCATGAAATATCTCATCTTAATTATGAACTTCATATGGGTTTACTTGGAGAGTATTTTTCAGCCTATAGTATTGGATCTGGAGTAGGAACAGGGTTTGATTCAAATTATTTACATCGTATCAGTAGAATTGTTCGGATGTTTTAGTATTTTCTTTTCATGATGGCCCTATTATAAAAGACATTCAGTCTAAAGTGAAGTTGAGATCGCGGCAGAATTTGAACCTCTTAGAATGCTCTACGATTAGGTAATTGTAAAATTCCTGTAACCTTTTCTAGTTGTTTAAAATGGTTAATTCAAATAATTACTGCAGTGCAAGTCTTTGAGTTGGTAAGATTGAAGTGTGCAATTAAAGAATGTAGGTATGACATAATATCAGATAGTATTGACCATACCAGAATCCATATCAATAAAACCACTGCTATCTGAATCCATATCCATAAAGCCTCAGATAAGGATATTAACATTTTTTAGTGTTTTGGTTATGATCTTTTGAGGTAAGGATGTTGATTAATTCTGGATGATTAAGGATATCGGTGCAAACTGGGAATTAGTAGCAGGTATGGATCTGAAGTTTTGGTTAAGAGTATACTGATTTTTTCTGGATTTAGATACTAGATATGAATGTCTCATTGCAGTTTGTCTTTTTTCACATGGGATATAAGTATTGGAGTGTTTAGGTAACATTTATTTTTTGCATTTCAGTTCCTGAAGCTGAATTCCTTAATTTAGGAGATAACAGTTTCACCATGCACAAGCACAATATGTGATATTGATGTATTTTGTCTTTTAAAAGTGTTTTCTTTCAGAAATATGTGTTTGTTTGCATTCTGAATGATATATGCTTCACTGCATGTTTGTCTATTTGAAAATATGTAATGTATAGTCTTATCCATTTAATGTCTGGACCTTTTTTTTCTGTCTCTGTACTAGCAGCGTAACTCTTACTCAGCATATAATATGATATAAGTTGGTAAAGTTACCACGAGCTTTGGCCCAACAAAAATTCTGTGACCTTAACATTGAAAACCTTCAGCTTCACGGCCATGCATGTGCCAAATTTGTAATTTATCCAGTATGTAATCAGAAGATTGAAAATTGTTGGAAAAATGAATGCACTGAGAGAATTTTCCAATTTCCAGCCTCTTGACCATGTTTCAAATTGAACTAAAAAATTACAAATTTGGAACTTAACTTTGGTTGTTGAAATAAATTAAGATCAACAATTTGTCATTTGATATTACTCTCATGTCTTCCGAGATTGAGCTTATCTTAGTTTTACTCGCTGTATATGTTCCATTATGTCAATTTGTTTCCAATATGAGTCCAGCTTGGGGGGAATCAAGTCATTTAACTGAAACAATTACAGTGGTAGCTGGTGATTGAAGCATTTCTCCATGATATTTTTTTTTTTTTTTTTGGAAGATAAATTGGGGGTCAAGCCTCTCAACTTATTTTTAAATTAAATGTCTATGAAAGACTCTCAGCCGGGTTTCAAATTTGCGATCTTTTACTTAAGGTGCATTGCTCGTTGTCACTAGACCAAGAGCTGATTTTTTCTACATGAATGTTTTATAATCATAAATAGTTTTTTTTTAGAAGTTTCAAAGATAATTAAACTAAACATATGCGGACTCCTGCCTCCTGATTTTTTTTTTTTGGATGTAGTAGTGATAAAGTCTAGCGGTCAATTTTGTCGGTCCTGTTGTTCAGTAACTTTGGTACCATTAGCTGCTACCAGGTTTTAGGACGTAAATGTAGGATTTAACTCTTTTGTAAGATGTGTAGTATCGTTGTGGGACAGATCGTACGGCTACAATGAAACAGATTGATATTCAAGTAAAATGCAAAGCGAAAAATTATGAGCAATATAATAAATTATCCTTTTTTAATCAAAATAATATATTGATTGTGAAGATTCCGTCCATATTTCATTCATTATATGCTCGTCTGCTCTCTTGTCAAATTTACGTGGTATATCAGCGAATTACAATTTTCAGATGTAAAGGCATCACAGCATGTATGTAATGTATATCATGTAATGTAATGTAGAGAATGGATTGAAACTGCGAAGTGCACAGGTGACCTCGTTGCTGTCTGACTTATCCTTTTTCCCATAAAAAAATCTCCAACATTGTTTTAAAGAAAATAGAATTATGGGTACAAAATCACAAAAATCTGACACTGTTAGTAATCTGTTACAGTCAAAACTTAACTTCCACTTGACCCTTGGTTACATATCCAAATCGCGTGATAACAGCAAATATCAGTTGACATATACACAGTTAAGAAAAATATGGATTTTACAATGTATGACAATTCATGACATAAAGAATATAAGAGCACGTGCTCATTCAACCAATGCAGCTTAGTACGAAAGTTGACTTGCTTGAATGTATCTACAATGCATAGGAGATCATCATATCTTCCTAACTGCAACCTCTTTAACAATAGACTTGATTTCATGTATAAGTGCTATCTGTTGGAGCAGCTGGTTTATCCTCTGTGCAAGCAAAAAAGAATACACGATTCATGACATAAATAAAGGCAATCTCATCACATTGGTAGTGGCAAATTGGCAATTAAAAGAATTTCAAAATTTGTCATGATGCTGACTTTCTATATAGACACTGTTCTTAGCTTAACATCAGTAAAATTCAAGTCCTATCCCTACATTTTGACAAAATAGATGTGGCTGGAGGGGATACAATACAATAGTACCAACTAAAATTAATTCAAAAAATTCGTGTCATCAGCTCTTCTTCAGAACTTGAACCCAGATACTTGCCTATGCCATATAATAATGCCTCTACATATCTCTGGATAGGCAAAAAAAAAAAAAGGACTTCGATGTGAAATATTAAAACAAAAAATGCCTAGTTCAGCTGTAAGGACCTAATCAAACAAGAATACACTAAAAGGTAAATTGTTTACATAATTCAGACAAAGCATGGATTGTAATGTATTGTTGATCAGCACGTTTATGTAATTTTGGTAAGACGATTTCTATTGCAGTAATAATGTCCCTTGTTTAAATTTTTCCAACAAACAGACAGTGCATGGCCTTAATTTTTACCAGAAGCACCACCTAGTTTCCAAGATATATCAAGGCAAATATATTATGGTCAATGAGGGTTCAAATGCCTCCATTTTCTGTGCCTCCACTTTAAAACTTTAAAACTTAAAATGTCACAATAAAAAACTATTAGATCTGATCTACATCATTTTCTCTATGCGCATATAAAAATTTACGACTTCTCTACTTTGTTTTCATTGCCATATCTTAATAATGCATTGTTGAGAATAATTTCTGAACATTTAATCATGTCAAAGTGAAGTACAATTGTCATAAATTTTTATGTGCATATAGAGAAAGTAATATATTTCATACCTAATGATTTATTTTGTTATTTGAATTTCAGAATTTTGGTTATTAAGAATTCAGAAAGGTAGAGGCCTGAGAAAAATGGAGGAATTTGAACCCTCATGATATTGATATGAGGCACTGAATGGCTATAGCAGATGTCAGAAAACAGGGAACATGGAAGTGGAATACAATCAAAGCCAAGTTTTAATTATGAGAGTTGTACATTTTTTTCCCCATTCCTGTTCACAGGTTTTCAGAAGTTAGCCTAACTAATTAGTAATTAGGTATGACTAAGCAATACAGGCATTGTCAATTCTCTGTTTGTTAATAAACTGAAAAAAATAGATGTACCTGATCTTTCTCATGGAGGAGAATCATAAGCAGTTCTCGCTCCCTTTTATCTCTCTTTCTCATGTAAGATAGGATCCCAACTATACCAAATAATGCTGTCATGGTCCAAAACCCAATACCCTTGCTAGCAATCTTGGATTTTATAACCTCCATACCAGAACTCCAAATTTTACTAACTGAATCCGCTACAGGGCTCCTCACCAAAGTCTTCTCCTCTGTTAACATGCCAAATCTTTTGTTATTGTCAATAAAGGTCATGGAGTTGAGTAAGAAAACTGATATTACATCTCATTTTCGAATTATTTTTTTCCTCAAATTTGCAAATACCACCTGCAATGTGTTTAATTTGCAGCTAAGGCCCAGCAAAAATTTTGGGTTTTGGACAAACTGTGAATATCAAATTCAGATAGATTCTTTGGGAGAATTGATCTTTTGGTTTTCTAAACTTCTAGAAGAACCAAGTTGGTCCTTCAACAATCAAACAAAAAGTTTTAAGGACAAACTTAGTCCCTTTTTTTAAGTTGAAGATTTAAGTTGGTGCAAATAAAAGTTTTAAGGACCAGTATGGCCCTTTTGAAATTACAAACCAAAAGCTGAATTTTTCTGTTCCCATAAAGTGAATCCTGGATTTTTCATGTTAACCAGACCGATTAGTGTAATAACCACCAGTGCATAGATGACAATTAAAGCTCCATGCAATTTGGGGAGCATTCTTCAATACTTAAGAGAATATACCCTCCCTGTGACACTTGTTCAGCCTTTGTGCCATTTGCAAAATTTTACAACTAATGTTGACTTCCAGTTGAAATAAATAGATTTTGTGCAATAAATTTTGAAAATATCTGTAGACAGAAATGAAAGCTGGAGCACCTTACAAGGCAAAAATGAAACAAAATTTCCAAATATAGGTAACTGAGGTCATTCAATTTCACTCGGATGAATTTCGCACAAATTTTACGTCTCTTTAAGATAATTCCACACGCTAAAGGAATTCATACATCAAAGTCAAAACGCAAGAAGAGAAATTCTACAAAGAAACGATTAATTTTACAAAAACATACCTAAATCACGGGAAAGGTTCAATTTCAACTCGTTGACTCCAAAAGTTTTCTCACGAGCCTCATAATCTACAAGAGATGCAATTTTGCATTTGAAATTAGAACTCATAACTTATCCTAATAATGCTTTCTAAAAGGATAAATAAAACCCATAACTCAAAATCAGAAAAAAAGAGATTGTGCATTACCAAAATGATCAGAGACATGATCAGCCGTCTCATCTAGCTTCGTTTCTCCATCTACGACCTTCGTCTCCTCACGAGACTCCTCCGGCTCAAAAACGAACGGATCTTTAGCTAAAGTTAGGGTTTGACCATTCTCCGACAACCCCTCATGGCGGCTGGGATGGAAAACATCGTCGAATCCGTCGTCGCTCGGCGTGCCACCTGACGCCGCGACGGAGGGGGTGGTGGCGCCGCCTCCGCCCGAGGGGAACGAATCCCACCGACCTTCTCCCCACCCGTTTCCGTTCATCCCTTGCAAGGTTTTGGTTTGAGACCGAGCTTCGGGTTTTATTCGTCGAGGCAAAGGCGATGCAACAGAGAACGTGTGAAGAAATGGTTTCTGTTTATTACCTTTTTATTTCGCGGAGACTAACATTTAACTGATTTTAATAATATTTCTTTGAAGGGGTAAACTGCTTTTTAAAAAGGTTTTTTTTTTTTGTTGGGAATGTTAGCTTGATTTGTTTCTTTTGTAACGAGAGAGAGGAGAGTGAAGAATCTCTCAGCTCAAGGATGAAAACGATGGTTGCGGTTCCTCGGGAAGATAAACAGCGATTTTCATTAATCAAAAAAATAAATAAATAGCAGTGAAGATTCTCTGTGGCTGGAGTGGAATGTATACCATGTGGCAGGTTACTGACATCAAGAGTAGTTGATGATTCTGTAGTGCATTTTAATCGTAAATCTTTGTTTAATTATAAGCGTATGTAAATTAATTTCATGAGGAATGCAGTATGGAGAGTCGTATGGCATTTCATTGTTCGTATCGATCGAGAAGTAGCATCAAAATAATGTGCCATAATATTTTAAATAATAAATTAATAATAAAATATTGTAACAATAAATGCGTTGTGATTTCGGCGTTGGACTCATGTTGCCAGAATCCTTCCGTAAGAAATTAAGAAAACAGCAAATAAAAATATTCCAGATTGGCCTGGAGAAGCTGACTGTTCTAGAATCACTTGGGTAGAATACATATTCAATTATTAAAACTCCTGAGATTATTTTATGAAAAGTCAAATTGATATTAATTATGTAACTTATGTTGTGCTTTTTATAGAGAGAGACAGAGAAAGCATCGCATGTAAAATTGAATAACCGGTACATGCATGACGACATGACGTATACGAGAAAGGTAAATATATAAATCTGAAAAATCTAGAGAGTCCTAAGCTACGTGTTAAGTTTCCTAATCATTGCTAATATTGCACTAACGTTTATATCCTGTGCATTGCTGAATGGTGCAGACTTTATTTGTTCGACCTTTAATAATTTTATATGTTTCTAAACTTAAAATTTCCAATAAAGTGGGAGTAGCATATGAGTTGGGCCAGAAGTAGAGCTTGCATGGGCTCATATCGGTCCTGAGTTTGCTAGATAAAAAGCATCTCGTGAAGAGTTGTTTTTATTTTTTATTATTTTTTTCCATTGAGAAGTAGGGGGAAGCAAGTTCTTACTCTCTTCCCAGTGTATCAAAAGGAAATGATTTACCTTTTTTTTTAAAAAAAAAGGAAATGATTTAAGAAAAATAATTTGTAGTAAATTTAATACATTTATATGATCGAGCAATGTTAATGCAGTAAAAAAATTTTAATCTTTTCATTTCTTATATTTACTACAATTGATATCATAGTATATATGATATGATAATTACTGTGTTTTCTTTGTGGTTGAGGTTGTTGAAAGGTACTGGTGTATTCTTTGCTCGTAAGCTCTTAACAATCAGGTGCTAGATCTAGATGGGCTATGATGGTTCTTTACTTTTTGATATTAATATATACTGGCAATGTTTTTCTCTAGGTTGTTGTATCCTGATTCCTGAAAGAAAGAAAAAAACACATATACGGTCTTTTTTTTTTTTTTTGAAGAAAAACAAGGATCGAAGCCCTTATCTTTTACTAGCATAAGATGCCCTCATATGTGGGCAAATAAAAAAATAAAATAATGTTAGACAATAAAAATATGTTTCTTAATTTACCATCGATACAAATTGATATGTTATTCAATTGTTTCTATATTAGATGGAAAACCAATCAAATCCAAAGAAAATTTTTTCCTTCTGTGCAGCAATTCAAAACCGAGATAATTCTTTCCTTGTGTGCGCATAGAGATGTGTTGAGACAGATCTAACCATACATTTACAGATCAACGGTATAAAAATTGTTAACAAAAATTGTTGTGACCTTTCTCTAGGTGCATTTATAAGTAGTAGAGAAGTAGAGATAGAGATAAACACGGCCTTATTTTTATGCAAGCGGCTTTTACCGACAGCCACACGGCCACACCGACAGGGCCACAAGCGGCATGCAAATTGCATTATTTTTTAAACACTGACAAGACAATAATAATTGGCTCCAAAAAAAAAAAAATCGACAGATTAAATAAATATCGTATGAATATGTGAGAAACGAGAGTATCTTAAGAGGGATTGCTTTGTTTTGCCCGTCATTAGAGGCGTCTTCCACCGCAAGTCCCTAACCAAGCGTAAAACACGGTTTTAATGATTCAAACTTGTTATAAACATGATTAATTTTTGTCTGGCGCGTGATAAAAGCATTGCTCTCCCATTGGCAAGGGGGCCGGACCTATGCAATTGTTAGCACTCTAATGAAAATATGTTATACAGTTGGCTTTCTTTTTATTAAATACAAAATAGGTTGTTCAGTTGGCATTGTTAATTTCGATTATCATTTCTTCCTTAAGGGTCTTTTAATGGGTTTCATTGAACAAAATACCAAATAATAAATAAAATGTTAGTGGTTCCCCTGGTTAGCAACAGAGACGACCCGAAGGTAAACCAGCATCCGATTAGATGCTCAAGGCACACTATTCTACCAGTATACTTTCAGACACGAGCACCCAAAACACTCAAACAAGCAAGGAGATGGAACAACAAGGCACCGCATTAGTGCTTGAAGCAGTATCACCTTCACAAAAAATGGAAAAATAAAAATGAACAAAAAAATAAAAATAAAGATGAGCTACTAGCAGGAGAATACAAAACAATGATCACCTACACTAATGCACTTTACCCTCCAATCTCTCCACCAATCTTAACCCAGCCAGCATCAACTCGCTCGCAAGCCACGAGCTGCAACAATTGACAACCCAACGGGTGTGCAGAACCAACCCATGACTGGACCAAAACAAAACAAACCCAGTGCTCAAAGCACTCAGCTGCCAAGTGGGCCACCTCCAGAAAAAGGACCTTGTTTAGCATCTGTGATGACGGCCCAATTTGCCGACCTGTGCACTATTCTTGAGGGTATTCTGTCAGAATCCTCCCCTCCTGATGCATCGTATCCATCACTAGTCGATCGAGACAGATGTATGCCCTTCTGAGCAGACAAGGTGCCAGGTCCTGAGCCAACTGGCATCCCCATCTCCTCCCCTCCAGAAGAGGAAATCCTAAATGGATGTAGATCAGGTGAGTCCAAGCTGCTTTCAGGAGAAGACCCAAGACCCATTTTTTTGCTCGGCTGGAAAGCGCTCCTTGCTTCAAGCTGCAGAGGTGCGAGGCTAGTGGCCATCTGTGAGGTTGCATCGCTATTGGATACACTAGGGGATATTTTGGCTAGGGGCTCGAGAGAAGGGAAACGATTGCTGCTTGGGTAACCTCTCTTGCTGCTTCTCTTAGCTTGTGGTTCAGCTGACGGGTGCCGTCTCGTGACTGGCTGCAGGACACGAGATTTTTTCCTTGCCTCAGCTGCAGCTTTGGAGACCTCTTCAGCATTTAGGCGGGCCAGTGCCCATGGGCTTATTTTTACATGGGGATTTGGTTTTTTCTTGGTTGGCTCTTCTTCTTTCATTCTCTTACCAGCTGAGCTCACAGATGTGCCAGCATCAGGAGGTATAACATCAAACTGCAAAGCAAACAAAAGGGGGATATTTGTCAACTTAGGTAGGTACGAAACATATATTATTTTGAGATAACTTGTTATTCTTCTGCATGCATTGTGTATATAATCCTGCTTTCTGGTGCTAAGATTGTTGCGATCATCACAAAAGGAGCGACAAGATCAGGGATAGGTAGTAACATTTTTTTCTCCGAAGGTTGGTTGGCAAACACCAGATTGGTACTAACATTAAACCAGTGGTACAATAATCACACATGCAAAAGAGGCGGTCACTGGAAGAGGATCCATGTTACAAAACAATGTAGTTCCATCATCCCAAGTGACCAAACATATACCAGTGTGACAAAAGAACTTTGCATGAGAGTTAACTAAAGTATTTGGACTTCCATTTTGTAAAAGTTGTGTACCTGGTCTTCGAGGAACAGGCGTGGAGGAGTACACCAGGATCCACGGTGAAATGCACCAAAAGAACTAGCACTGCTGAGTCCAGTGAAAGAACTCACTGGAGACATCTGTGGGCTCTGCTGCTGGCCTCCACCAGCCTCTTGCTGCTCTTGCTCTCTCAAAGCTATTATGTAGTCATATGTGCTTATTCCCTGCATGATTTTTTTAAATCAAATTCTATTAACTTGGCCAAAATCTACAGAATGTGATACAACAAATTGTACTTTATAATGAAGAAAAAAATATTCTATGTAATAAGAAAAATAACCTTCTTGATAAGAAGTATATGAAAGAAGAAAAGTTGAGCGAGTGGTAGTGTTGCAACCATAGCAAGTAAGGTACAAGACACCTGGAATTGATATTTAGAAACATTTAAGAAACCTCACATAATATATCAGACAAAAAAAATCTGCAAAAAAAGTAGCACCCCAAGAAAAGGAGAAACTCAATTAACAGGGTTCAACAACTACCTGACTGAAGCCCCAATCCCAAAATAATTAACCCATGTTATTGGTACTAGCCACTTCTAACAAATGAACCATATTCTATTGTTAGACTACAACCAACCATATCACTTTTTCTTCTAGATCTTTTTTTTATTTTTTTTTTCAAAATAGTGCTAAACTACTCAGTTTTGGTGCTTCAAGTCCCAATCCTTCACATGACATAAATTTCATATGGACTGCAGGAGAGAGAAAACAGAATTATTAAAAACAGGAGCCAATTTAATCGGCATTTCATGGAGTGTGATGTTTTAAGAAATAATCTGACACCTAGGTGTTAAATATCTCACAAAAAAGAAATCCTGAAGTCTACTTTCAAATTGAGATAACTTGTGCATAACTTTCAAAAGTAAAAACAATTGAAGCAACTCAGAGCACTTCCCAACAGCCAAGTTAAGACTAAAAGCCGAAAGCAGATGATATTGGTGTTGGGAAGTGCTGCCAAGCTTGGACACAATCTCCACAGAGAAAAGATGGCTACAACAAATGGCAATGAAGAGAAAACTAACCACAACAATAACAAAAGGGACAAGAGAGAAGCTGCTGCCAAGCTTGGAGACAATCTCAACAGAGAATTTATGCCGGTTGAGGAAGCAAAGGATCAGCACAAGCACACCTACGCTCCACTGAATAATAAGCTGCACACCGGCCCATTCAAGAGCAAGGCAAGGCAAACCAAACCAATGTTTGTGCCTGTCAATATTCACACCAGATTGAAAAGGACATGGAAACTTGATGCTTTCTATGGTAGACTGTCATAACCATTTACATTTCTCTTTCTTTCAAATATTATTATGCATGGTTAAGCGCATATGCATCAAATGCTTAAAAATCAATTATCATATCTAAGGCTTAAGGCCTAAGCTTTTGATTCTGGCTAAAAGATTCTTAACATGTTCACTATCAATCTTGATGTGGTACAAAATCAAGGCTGGCAAAGCAAACATTTACTTGTAAAGGTTAACTATGTCCAGAAGAAAGCACCTTAAAGAGAGATGCAAAAACAAATAAATAATAATGAAAGATACTAAAAATCTTACCAGGAGAAGTGCTGAAACCATGAGAGTGAAAAACCTTCTATAATTTCTTCTACCTATGCAATTATTCAGCCACTGGTAGATTGGAAAAGGACAAATTAGTTAAACCAGAGTAGCAGCATGTTGAAAGATGATCATAAAGCAGAGTCAGAGCAAAAGGTCATATACCCTACAATGATGATCAAAGCCATCAACACACTTGTCGCAAACTCTACAATGTTTGCTGTACTTCAACACCTATGTGCCACAATTAAGCAATTGAATTATTATTTGGCATTCTAAGGTAATAATTGGAAAAGCAAATTCTTTAAAATACAATTTATGATGCATACCTCAACTTCACATAGGCTACAGAAGAATGTGCCATCTTCGCTCATTTGTTCTGACATATCTTCTGAACCATTGCACCAATTGCAGAGAAGATTGAGCGGATAAAATATTAAGAGAGGAACAGAAAGGATTCTACACAACAAAGATTTGCTTTCGCCATCGATTTGTAATTTACTTGCTGAACCCTGTAGCTGTTTTTCATCTCCATGCAGGGCTAACATGTGCTTTGCTTTTAGATACTTCTTTGACTTGAAAATTCCAGGATCACCCGGGTCAGCAGCAGCACACCATATGTACAAAAATATTACAGCTGTAACCTAAAAGATGATAAACAATGCATCAGTTCCATGTGCATGTTGCAAATTCATGGAATCGGCTCGAACTTTTTTATAATATTGCAACTAGATAATGGACACAAACTAACCCAGTAAATAGTTCAATTGCAAAACAAAAAAATAATGAAAAGGAATTTCAGTCAGGATCAAACGCTTTCACTGGATCCCATTTTGAACTCGCATGTGAAGAATAATCCTAATCTAAATAAATGATATAACAAAGATTTCCCAGCACATGGGATGCTCCTCTCCACAAATTTAGCTTGACTTTCAAACAATGCATCAGATTTTCGACCAGAAAAAATTCAAACAAAAGTAACAACTTAGATCTAACCTACATTGCAGAAATCAGTACAAAAAACCCATAAAAACCCAAAAAAAATTATGGGAAATCGTTGCTTACCAGAGGAGTGTAAAGCCCAATCACAATATACTGCAAAATCCTCTTTCCAACAAAGGGAACAAAGAACACATAAAAGGCGAAACCCAATGCGAGAAACACCGCTATCGCAACCACCTAAGAGAAACCAAGAACAAATCAGCGCATTTTTTTAGAGAAATATAAGCTTAAACTGAACCAAAATCGAAACACGAACCTGTAAAGGGTGGTAAGGAAGCTGCCATCCATGCTTCCTCATGGTGGTGAAAAAGAGAGAGAAGTAAGGAAGCGAAAGGTTCTTCCTTTCCTTTTCCTCTCTCGCTTTGTGGTAGATTTTGTTGTGAGAAATGTAGCGACGCCGCAGTAATGGAAGAGAGAGAGAGGTGGGGGCTGAGATTGGAATTGGGGACAAGGGTTTGGAGAGAGAGAGAGAGAGAGCACAGAGAACAAGACAGTGAAGCTGGATTTGTGGGAAGGAGTGGCAACACTACAGCTACAGGGCTGGCTGACTAATCAGTAATCACTGGTCCGTGAGCATGATTATAAACAAATATTAACTAAAGTGTAAAAGAGAAGGGTACTTTTTCGTTCTGATCCTTGACAAGTTTAAGAATTATGGATTTTTTTGTGATGACGATGCCAACCAACTGCCAATGTTTTTTTTTTTTTTTTTTTTTTTTTTCTTCTTTTATACGTATCCGCTAACAACCAGATGTGATCTACGGACTGCAAGTTGATGCGATAATTGTACGTAATGAATATTCTATGACTACATTTAATACACGTACAAAAATGCAGTAGAAGAATATTGTTTAATAGTTATAATATTTTATTATATGTACTTTGTTATTGAGAATACTTAATATTAAGAAAAAGAAACTTTGACAGGACATTCAATATAATTTTTTTTCAATCACAATTATAATGCTTATAAACCAAAAAAGTAGACATATTAATATCTTGTACTCTTCTTTCAATATTCTTTATTATAATTTATTTTTCGACATGTAAGTCGGACTTGTGAGATCGAATTCACTCCGATCACTGAAGTCGTCAATGACTAGTGATTATTTTTCGACACGATATTATCTATTTATTGATATTTTAAATCATCAAACAAAAATATCATCTGTTTTATTTTAGAAGACTTATCACGGGTTGCAACATTTGCAAATTCAGTAAATATGAATTAAAAGTAGTACATTTAGAAGGAAAAAAAACATAATACGAAATCATTATCATCGAACTAAGAAAAAAGATGGATCATCATAACTTAATTAATGGTCCAGTAGAAAATTGACCATGTAAACTTAGCACTGTGATTGATTTTTAGGTAATACGAATGAGCATATGTAAAGCATCTTATTTTGTGAGAGAATTATATTTATTAGATTTTCATATAAATAATTTATGAATAACTCGGCGTTGATATTGTCTTCTCCATCTTTAGCATCTTCTACAAAATACTTCCCTTGTGAATGAAGAGCAGACTAAAAACTCACCTTTCCAAGGGCATAAATGCAAAAAAGGTGGAAATTAAAATATTGAATGAGGAGTTTGGCGAGTTGGCGGATTGGGTTATGTGTTTGCTGTCCTGTGAATCCCTTGCGGCGAGAGAAAGATAGAGATGCTGAGACATCAGATATCTGGTTGGTGTGGCCGAATTAATGAAGGATCAAAAACAGGTAGGTAGCTAACTTAATCTTCCTATTTTACCCTTTTCATTTTTCTCAAATCTTTTCCCTCCATCTGTTCCCTCACTTTTTTTTTAAAACTCACATAATACTGATAATAAAATAATCAGAAAGGCACAAACTCGTGCCAAGATTCCCGTGGCTTGTTGTTGTTGGGAATTTCGGTCTTTTCGGCTATTTTAATTGGTGCCAAATTGTCAGTCAATATTCAATTTCTTTTGTACAAGAAAAATATACATTAATTCGTCGTCATTATCAGGAAAATTCAGTGATTAGAAGCATTGAACAAATTTTTATTTTCTTTGATTGGAAGTGTAAGCAGCTTTTTGTTCCCCTGAAGGCATAAAGCGAATCATAACTCAGGCGCCCGTCAAATCTTTCATTAATGTGCTAGCTTTTTGTGTTTCCGAATTTCTGTATTATCATGTATGCTGATATATAACGGACAGAGCAATTTATTAGTGCACAATTAGAAATTTAATTGCATGAAAATAAGGAATGAAATTTTTTTATTTGTGGGAAGACTCGACCAAATAAAAAAATTAGCGAATATTGACAAAATAAAAATCAAAAGTTAGAGCGAGAGAAATACTATTTTATCGATAAATAAAAAGAAAATGAAAATATGATTAATATTATCGTTGTTATTATCATCGATATCATTATTACTATCATTATCGTTATTATTATAATCATTATAATTTGTTAATAAATCATTATAATTTGTTATTATAATTATTGTTATTAAAATTTGTCATCATTACTATTAAGTGGGTCCAGGTTTTCATAGAAGTGTCAGAGAGACGTTCCAAAAAGAAATCCAAAATACTCGGGGATAGTACGAAGAAGCCACACCATGTGATGTTTCGGTTGTGATAATCGCACAAAAGTTTGCTAAAATCGAAATCTGCCTTGGGCATTATAATCTTGGGTGATTCAGGCCCTACTAAGCTAGCAACAGAATGATGCAAATTGAACTGCGCATAAACACCCTTTTGTATTTTATGTAGGGTGGCACCTCTCGGGGGACTCGCATCCCCGGCGGTCAAAAGGACTGCCGGGAGCATTCGTTTGCTTTTTTTTATATTTAAAAATTTTAAAATTCAAATGTCGAATTCAAACCGTTGATCTTGTTCAATTTAACGGGCGATGCGTTTTCATATAAGTTTTATAAAATTTGGAGCTGATTTCATACTTGATTAAGTGCTCAACAAATGAACGAACCCGGTTTAATTAATTCTAGTACGTTCATTTGTTGAGCACTTAATCAAGTATCAAATCAACTTCAAATTTTATAAAATTTATATGAAAACACATCGCCTATTAAATTGAACAATATCAACGACTTGAATTCGACATTTGAATTTTAAAATTTTTAAATATATAAAAAAACAAACGACTGCTCCTAGCAGTCTTTTTTTCGACTGCAGAGGATGCGAGTCGCACCTCTTGGTACCTTTTAATAGGGATCGCCCAATAGTTTGTTCGGCCTCCCAATTTGCACTTGGTAGCATATATTTAGGTTGTACGATGGAGCTCGCCGCTAAGTTTTTGTATTTCTTCATCTTCATCCTTTTGGATTTTTTTTTATGGTGAAATAATTTATAACTAAGATTACTGAGATAAGCAGCCAGTTGCATAAAAGACACTAGGAGGAAAAAAAAGCAAATATAAAAATTTATCTTCGTTGTTTCTCCAACAAAGATGAGCTAAATAAACTAATAAAGTATTACGTCTAGAATGTATTATCCGAAAGCCCATAAATGCATCCAACATATAATAAATGTCAAACAAAAAATTAACAAATTTTGAAGAAATATTATCTAGGTTGGACATAGGTGTTGAACAAACATCATAGTTTTCAAAATTATACCAAATATGTAACTTATGTACTTAGGGTTAGTATTTAAATTAATTTATGAGACGTTATGCGATAGAATATTTTTTCAGTCCGATTTGTACCCTGATCAAACACAATTGTTCCTAATTTCAAAATATTGTCTATTTTTTCAGTCAATCATATAAAAATTAATCCAGTGTATAATTCGCATTAATTATAATTATCTTTGTGCAATAAGTTCATACAATTGTTGTTCTCTTGTACAATAATTATGAACGGACAAAAAATCACTTAAAACAACTAAACAGAGTAACAAACAAGAGTGAGCAGAGGGATTTTGCTAAACAGAGACTAGAGTGATAGAAAGGCTAGGAAGATTCCTGCTAATCAAGGAATGAAAAGATGAAGAGACCAAGAGGGGCCAGATCAGAACATACACGAGACCTTTTGACATGTGGTCGAGGAAGACAACAGATTATAGGAGACGACGGATGGCAGAAGAAAGTTTTTTTTCTAAATGCCAAAAAAAAAAGTATTTTCTATCTCGTTTAATATTAATTAAAAAAATCGCGTAACTTTTATAATCAGCGTTTCCTATATATGTCTTGTCAAGCAACCTTCAAAATAAATAAATAAATAAATCTTATCAACTATCAAGCGAACTTAAAAAGTTACAAGCGCTGGCTTTGCCGTGGGTCCAAAAGTCCAAGCAATTGATTATTGAGATTCAAATGCCAGCGTCCTCAAAAGAGTTACAAACGCTGGGTCGCTGGCTTTGCCATGCGTCCAAAGTCAAAGCAATTATTTTTACCAAACCGCGCACCATTATTTTTTTAAGATAAAGACGGAGTCTCTAACCTATTTCGAAATTAGATGTCGTGGACGTGGAAGATATCATAATGGATTTCAAACTTGCAATCTCTAATAAAAATGCATTGTTTTTTGTTAGGCTAAGAGCAGCAGTACTTTTTAAACTATATTTCTCATTCGAATTCTAATTTTTTCCCCCTCAATTTTGAGCAGAGGAAATTATATAGATTTTTATTTCTGTTACGTACGCAAATATATATTCCTCTGAATTCTGACCAGCGAGAAGTAAATGTGAAATGTCAAAACAAGATTATCTCACGCATCGCAAGTATATTAAATCACATGCATGTTGGCTTGTATCTTTTTTCCCAACAAAATTTGCATGCTCATAATTCAATGCTCGCTTGTGCGAATTAAATGTGATAGATCATTTAGTTCATACAAAAAAATAAAATAATAATAATAATAATTTTAATATCTTTCTTAATTCTTACATGCAAATCAAACTGTTTGGTCTAAATATCTCCTGGATTAGAAAGATTCCTTCGTTCTCCAATAATTTGATATTTTGTGAAAGGTCGTAGGTTCGAAACTCGACGGAGGTCTTTCATAAACATTTAATTTAAAAATAAGTTGGGAGACTTGACCTCCAATTTATCTTAAAAAAAATAATTTGATATTTTGATTGCAAAACAAAACAAAATGTTATTCTCGAGCATCAGAACGAGAATCTCTGCTCGTCAAAGAGAGGTTGCATGTATTTTTGACAGAGCATTGTGTTCCTTATCCGAGAGAAAGAAACCAAAAAACAAACTGAATTTTGTTTTCTAATGATCTAATGTCCTCCTCACGTCTCTGACAAGTCTTCTCCAATTTCCTCTATTCGGAAAGGACACTCCTATTGCTGTACCCCGCAGAAAAATTACAAGTTGGAATGTAATTGAGACGTACTAAATCTTGGAACTTTGTCCTACTATTAGAATTTTTGTTCTGTCATTTCGTCCTCTATTTTTCAAATACTAAAAGCTTGTCGAGTAACATGAAGAATTCGGAGACAACTCGTCTCCTAGCTTTTTTTATTTTTTTTTATTTTCGTCCCTCACCTTAACCCTCGAATGGAGCAAGCAAATTGTAATTTTTCAAGAGAATAATATTTTTTAAGATTTTGAAATGCGATTTGTGCGGTTGACGATTGGGTGGTGATTTAGCATTTATCGGTGATAAAATAGTAGTGCGTATGAACCAAAACTAAAATAAAAACGGAAAAATAGGGTTTTTTAAAAGCTTGTTATGTTTACAACATAAGACACGACATTTAATATATTTTAATCAAGTCATTTTGTCATATTTTCTATTTAAATATCTACAAAGTACTGATATCATTATTTATGTTACTCAAAAATAAATGACCCGATTTATATAGTAATTAATATTAGCAATATATGCATATTTGTGCCATACTGCCATCACACAATGAGATTTTTCAAATGCATTGCCTAAATATAAGATCGAATTTTGTTTTATTTTAGAATTTATGTGTAACGAATTTTAGTAACGAGTTTTTTAGAAAGCTTGACGGTAAGTGCTCTATATGAACTGTCTTTGCTTTATTTGCGATGTTTTTTTTATTATTTTTTACTAGCATGACAACTTGCGTGATGAAAAAACAATATATGTGTGACGAAATCTTATGCCATCATTTAGATACCCTCTATAAAAATGTTTCTCAAGATCTCCTTTCTATGTCGAAATAAGTTGAATATTATTATAGATTTACCTTTTTTTAATCGATAATTTATATTTTACTTAATATTGGGGCTATAGCTAAGTTTTCACCATTTAGATATTAGAGAAAATCTAATAATCATAGTAAGTTAATGACCGAAGTCATTTATTTTAGCATTTTTTTTATATATACTCTTATACAATTTATTCATTGTAAAATCTCTGTATAACGTTATTCTAATTTTTTTATGCATATGTGAATTGAACAGTGTTGGAGTGAGATACAGGTCGTAGTTTCTCTTTCATATTCTGTAGGCTATGGGTTGTTGTTCCCTAACACTTGATGGCCTCTCTATCCATAACCTCAATTATCATTTAGTATAAATCTCTTTTAGTAAAAAATTCTCTTTGCTTATCATCCACTTTAGAATTATCGCCCTGCGATTCTTCATCCAATCTGGCATCAGCTCTGAAATTTCTTTCCTACTTTGTAAAATCCATTGGCGCCATTGGTACTTGTTCGATTTGTAAAGTATCAGTAGCAGAGCATGTATTATACCCATGGTAGTTATTGTGAGATAGAGAACTAGGTATATAAACACCATTGAGCATTGCTCGTTGTGGAACAAAAGGCAAGACTTGAATTCCACGAATCCCAATATGTCCATGACCAGATTAAGACACAAAATATAGACATGCTGTTCCAAGCATTCTATATAATAAAAATGCCTCAACACTGTGAGAAATATTGAAATCGCTGCGGCTGTGCTGCACAAGGCACACCATTAGCGGTGTTGTCTAAGCAAAATGGTACTGTCACTAGTTGTAAGGTGTCTTGTTTGAATTGGAACCATCTATCTGCCTCTATTTGTGTAGAATCCAAAAAAATTAATAACTAACAACCTAACAGAAACTATTTGCTTAATTTGATATTAGTCGGGGCTTTAGTTATATAACGTCTCCATTGTATTTGTGTAGAAATCAAAAGATTTAATATAGTATGACATGCGCCTGTAAAAAGAAAATGAAAGTTATGATACCACAGAAAATGGACATGTATTTTTGTCTTTCGGGCATGTATTTTTGTCTTTCCTGTCAAATAGCAAAAAAAGTTAATTTAGTGTGTATATTTTTGCAAGCAAATCTGAAAAAGAAAGAAATTTATTTAGAAAATTAAATAAACAACTTAAAATTGCATGTTTTGTTTAATATGGAGTTCATATTTCCTTCAAAGATACAAATATATTCGTGGATGTTTAAACCTAAATATAAGTATACATATTTGCTTGCATGTTGTACAAGTGTCAGAGGCATTGGGGCTTAGCGTCAGAAAGAAAGCTCCTCTATGCTTGCATGTTCTACAACATGGTTTTTACTAATCATATATCGTACAAACCGGTTTGAGATAACAAACTAATTTGAACTAAATATGAAATTCGCAACGAAGCCGCTATGTTTTTTTTTAGATTTAGATTGAGAATAATTCTCAATTTATTTCGTCAAATTTGCCAAAATTTTTGATGTAAAATATAAATAAATGTGATACCCAGTAATTTTAAAGCAAAGAATTATGTCCAATTAATGAAAATATGTAGAAGCACATCAAGTAAAATCCAAACTTAAATTAACAAAATAAAATTTGGAGATAAGGAACTAATTTTTGTAAATAAATTAAACATTAAATAAATATAAAAAGAAAACTATTATAGACTATATAAATATTTGATTCATTAATCAGAAATAGAAAACCTTTTCTCGATCAACATTAAAAATAATAATAATAATAATAATAATAATAATAATAATAATAATAAACAAACAAACATTTATTCAATCAAATTCTAGATTCTTGATTAATAATCGAGTCATATATATATAACTTACCCAAAATCCTGAATCAATAGTTAGAAGATATGTTTATTTTAGTGGCGCCTAATTTGTTAATCATAATTTTAATTAGCGAATATTAATGGAATTTATCATATAAACTAACCTAGTGACATGGTAACTAACTGTATAAAACAATGACTATTACAACCTAAATTTTCTAAACGTATAAAATATCAAATCATGTTATGTTAGTTATCTGTATATAACCTTGGAATTAATTAAACACAAATTCTACTCAATTTGGACCGTCTGATTCTAGAATTAAATTCTAAAATTATCTTATCCATTGAACAAAGTTCAGGTCCCAAACCCTCTCTTCATTTTTCTCTAATTTCTCCCATCATTTCGGAACCGACCTACCACCTCCTCCGTTCTCATCTTCTTCGATCTTATCTGTCTCCTCGCTTTCCGATTGGTTTGAGCGTAGCTATAAAAAAATTAGTCTCCGTTTGATCGAGATCGTACGGATGACTCCTAACTATTTTGAGCAAGCCCTCGAAGCTGCTCTCTCTCTCTCTTTTGCCGACCTGACCAGTGGGTCCCACTCGGTTAAATGGGCCACCTCACCTGCCACGTTGGTTGTTCCTATCTCTTGCCTTTCTTCCCACCGATCGGTGCTACTTATCTCGCCTATAAAAGGACCTTCCTCATCTCTTTCTTCTCTCTTTGGCACTGGTCGCAACAGCCTTCTTCTCCTCCTATTTGAGAGTTGTTTTGGTTTGAGGTAAAGTGACTTGTGGCTGGAGGCAGGACACAAGCGATCATGGGACACAAGATCATCTAAATCTCGGTCCTTTCTCTTCTTGACCATCCATGGTATATTGCTTCCCAATTTCCTCTTCAATTCTAATATCCATTGGAAATTGATGATGAGTTGTTGTTGGGTTGCGAGTATATTTACCCTCCTTTAACCGTACTGTAACAGTTAATGTTACCTTTTCTCTTACTGGTAGTCTGGTACGATTATGGTTCATTTCAGAACCTGATTTGTATACTTTACTCCAACAAGGACCTATTCCCTATTGAGCCTGGTCCGAACTTGAATTTTGTTGAAATTGAAATATAGATGGCCGAACTCAATATATACATGATAAGTTTAATCAATGATAAAATAAACTTAATGGCTGGGAATAATAATACCTAAATTATAAGAAAATGGTTAACAAGATATGTCCTTAATAATTAAATACTTATATTATTTAAGAAATGGATTAAATGATCATCCAAAACTATAATACACAAGAGATCCATTTATTTCGAAAAGAATATATTAATCATATGGTAACAGCCATAACTCATGAGTTGGGTAATTTGTAATTGATCCAGAGAGCAACTGTCACATAAATGATATATGTTTCAAGTAACTTTGCTATCTAGTACGCCTATATTTAAGAGACATATTGCAGTTTTAATTTAAATACATTCGTTAACCACAGCCTATCTCACTGTTCTATTCATCTCTCTTACTGGTATTTGTCACCAGTACAAAATCCACAAGAAATAAGTAATCTTTTAGTCATGAATCATGAGATAGAAAACTTAAGAAGGCTAACGGCATAAAAGTACAACTAAATTATGAAATCTGTGTGTGTTATTGAGTCAAATTCCGTTGGTCATAATTATCAGATTAAAAAACGAAATGCATAATCTATGAACCTTTTATTTTATTCAAACCTAAACTTCTTTATTTTCCGTTAAAGTGTTGAATGTAGTAAAATGTGTTAGGCCAAAACTCTTATATTTGAACAAGCTAGCTATAGAATATAAGGAATAATGAATTTAAGTTACTAAGTCACGTGGGTACTAAATTAATACATATATAAGACAAATAAATAATGAATGGAATAAATGTTTGGATATGGAACTTAATAGAAAACCAATGACAACATATGCAATAAGATTACAAAACATGTACGAGATATAGATATAAAACATAAACTCAATTTCATAATAAATAATATAATGGGGATAAATAAATAATAAACGAATGAACACTATATTCTTAAATAAACTTTATGAATAATCTTTGGATATCTAGAAATATGAATCTGTGATTTATATATACAACTAAAACAATCGAAATTTCACCATAACTTGATAATGACTGAAAAGTCAAAACCAATTATATAACCAAATAAAATACTTAATAATATATTTCAAAATATAATTTTATTGATCAAGAATCTGGACTTAATCATCCAAACCCAGACCAGTCTGGTTAACCACGTGTGTCAGTACGGTAACCCAAGAATCGCCTCAAAATAGGTTATTTAGATTTTATTTTAAGTATTCTACGTCACCATTAAACGGTTGTTAAGATCATCATCTTTTTCTTATTAAGGAACCAATCTAGGACCGTTAATATAAAGTTATTGAGCCTAAGGACTGTCAAGCAGGAGAATCCCGGATATGATGGTTGTCAAGCACATGAGTCATCATATGATATCAAGGAAACGCTTAAGCTTGCAGCTCAGGTGCGGATACGTGGATTTTTATAGAGATCCGGTCCTGGTAACTTTAAATTATGCATGGCATTTTGCTGAACCCTTTGGATGCATTACACAATAACCATGTAGATTTGGGAACAGATATTACAACTCCAAGTTTCATGTTGAGAAGATCTCCCTTGTTAAAATGGTTATGACAGACAGGCAAGTTTGCATACATGTTTGTAATGAATAAACTGAGTTGTATCAGTTTAACCTAATCTTGCCTGATAATCTTGAATGGTGATTGTGCGTGATTGGTACTTGATGATGGTAACTGGATTTGAATGTCAATCAAGCCACTCTCCGGAGTCGGTCGGCCACCGGCTTCGGCCAGTTCGGTAGCGCTATTAGAATATGGAATTCCCTCGTGTGCCCGGGGTTAGGGATTCGTCCCTCGTGTGCCCAGTGGGTTAGGGAAAGGTTTCCTCCTGTGCCCAACCGGTTGGGTTAGGAAACCTGAGTGAGTTTTGATGATATACTATATGATTATGATATTCCCTCGTGTGCCCGGGGTTAGGGACTCGTCCCTCGTGTGCCCAGTGGGTTAGGGAAAATGTCTTGCTCTTGATTCAATTGTGTGCATGTTCATGAAAGATGAGTATAAAGGAATTGTGCTTGACTTATTATTGCTGAAAAACTGGTTAGAAAATTTAGATTGGTATTGCATGAATGATTTAACTAAGTCCAGTTATTTATTTAATGAGTAAATTACATATTCATGTTGATTATTACGGGTGTTACTTTCGGCCTAAGATTTCAACTAGAAATCTACGTCTGGAACTAAAACCCGCACTGAGAATTTATTTCTCATTCCGTATTTTTTTTTGCATGTTTTCCACAATGGATGTGGGTTCCAGGTTGAAGAGACGGACTCGATCAAGTCAAGCGAAGATTAAGCCAAATATCTTGCCATGATGACTCATTGAGTCATAGAATCTAACGCGGTAAATCATGGTAAGCTGGAACTTGTACCTTATAAATGATAGGAAAACGCCTTGCGAATATACAGAGATTGTGTATTCGCGGCGGGATTGTTACATCCTATGTGTTAGGATGTGACAGTCTGAAGTTGGTATCAGAGCCAGGTTTTAAGCCATAACCAGACCAGTAATACGCAAGTGTGGGTATCGTAAAGGGATAATTAATAATATGAACTCTTACTTTAACTTAAGTAATTTAGGAAGTTGTACGAGATACGATAGTAGAAATAATAAAACGGTAGATAAACATCGTTAAGTATATGATATAATATAAATTTGGTAAACTTATAATCTATATTTATGACGAGTAGTTAAGGTATATATATAATCTACAAGTATTTAATTAGTTTTTCTAATTTGTATTAAATTCTAATTTTAATAGGTAACGCCATGTAATTAAGAAAATTAGATGGAACAAGAATATCCTAATTTCATAAATTGAAAATTTTCGACTAATGATAGACATTACATTATTAGAAAATATTCTACTTAAGCATTTTAATTACAAGTTAGTACATTCAAGTAGCTAATTTTATCAATAATATACTCCCTATATTGTAGCAGTATACAATAAGTTATTTAATTGATACTTAGATATATAGTACTACTTATTATATATTGAGTAAACAATGATAATATGATTTTACCAAACATATATTTATAATCCAATTATTTTCTAACAATTTTGGTTTAGCTCAATTTGAATATAATTAAGGTTAGATTATAGATATAAAAATAGATTTATGTTACCTTAATTAGATTTTTCTCTTATGTTTATAGTAGATAAATCGCTTTAAAATAGAATATGTAGACGTTATAGAAGTTAAGATATAATTTCATAGAATACATGTATACTAGCAAATTTTTGGAAAAAAAAAAAAAATTAAAACTAAGGAAGTTGTATATCTATTATTTTGTTAGAAAAGAGATTTTTCTCTATAACTAGGTAATTAATTCACATAGATAATTGATTTAAATTATTTTGTTAAGTAACCTAATATATATAGTTATAATTTTGGAAATAGAAGTGTTGTGTTACTAACATTTAAGTTTTGACGTAACTTTAAACTCTATTCGTTATTAAAAACGATAGTATTTAGATGAACGAAGTTTAGATGACGTGACCTCGAGAAACGACTAGACTACACAAGGAAGACTGGCATTGAAGAAAATGACCGTTGAAGAACAAGACAGTAAAGCAAGTCCCATAGTCTGCACAAAACCTGTAAAATAAAGTATTGTACTAAAATAATTATGGTACGATCGTAATAAGTTGCCTTTTCCTTATTCCCAATATTATCACTTGGATAATATCTATTTTAAATACGGGAATAAGGATTATTGAGTTAAAAACGGTTCCAAAATGAAGTTAATTGGAAACCTTGATAAACTCAATAATGCAAAAGTCGTCGAAAATACATTCCCTTGATCCAGGAGCGAGACAAAATCCTCAGACTAAATTAGAAAACTAGGAGGACATGTCTCAATTCCAGTTTTGGATACGACTGAAAATTTATTCCACTTATTGCTCCATAAGATAATTTGTCAATAGACACCTGTAATAGCCGCCTTATAGTTATAAGTACTAAATAAATGTGCTTGTATAAAAGGAAATGGGTGGAAAATAAACAAGAGGATTCATTGATAGCTCAATAGTTATGTGATGTTCCTTATTTTTATACGTATTTTGACCGTACTTAGCCCTTAATTATTGATCAAACCACTATAAATTGTCTCATAAATTGCTATATTTTCCAGGATATTGCTGCTGCCGTGCTTCTTGTTTTATTTTGTAGAATTCTAAGGAAATTAGAGACGAGACGCGATTTTTGTGAAGGATGGATCACTTTCTCAGCCAGATGACTCATTCCTGGCCCACACACACATGCCTTGAGACCACAGGAGCCTACACGAGCCATATCTCCAGCGTGGGCTTGATTCTCAGCCCATCCAGCAGACCTGAAGTGCCATTTCGCACCGAAATGACTCCATTTCGCACCGAAATGCATTTCAGGAAAGTGCGAAAATGGTAATTTTCGGAGAAGGAAAGATTTCTACCGCCTCTCCTTGCCCTAGCCGCCTCCTGTGGGTACATATATGCGTCCTTGACCTCCTGGGCACGGATTCTACCTTCCATACTCATTTTCCACCTTCCTTACTTAGCGTTTTAGGGTTTTCCATTGATTTTCCTTGGAGTTCTTGGCGTTTTGGAGGGAGCAGCAGCAGCACGTTCGTTCAGATCGATTCCTAGGCCAGAGATAGCGAGTATTAGCATTGGGATTCTTCGGTTTACTCTTATATGCTCTTATTTCGTTGTTTTATGGCTTGTATCTTTATTATTTGCATGATACTTGTTGTTATTTCTGTTATGGATATTAGTGAGTAGTTTTTATGATGTCTTAGGGTAGTTAGTAGATTAGTTTAGTATGTTGCTATGACTTGATGATTATATTATGATATTTTGTGATTTACTTGTTTGAGAATTATTACTTGCTTGTTTGATTTAATTGTTTGCTTGAAAGTTAGCTTATTGATGATACGTAGCGTTGATAGGATTTAACTCGACCAAATAATTAATAGATCGAAGCACTTGAGATAAACCAAAACTCGAAAGGGTAGGTTAGTTAACGATCGAAAGATCTAACTTTTATTGCACCGACAGGACTTTAAATATCTCTAGAAATCCATTCAAGTATTCCTAAACAAACTAGTCTTAAAACGTAAGTATAGGATTAGTTGTTTTTGTGGTAAAACCCGACATCAAATCCAAACCAGAACCGAGAAGCGAAAGTTGAGGTTAGGGTTAGGGTCTGGTCGCTTAGTAACCTTCACAAATTATCCTGTAAAATTGTCAAGTCGAAACAACAGGTTTAAGGCAAGTTTTGGTGCTCGACAGAACTCATTTCGCACCGAAATAGTTCTGTTTCGCACCGAAATGACTCTCTGCCTCGATGAAAATCGTGGTAGAGTTGTCTTAAAGCTAAACTAATTGAACACTCATCCCTAGGGCATTCTATTGCATCTGTTTGAGTCCAGAAAATATAAAAAAATAACCCAAAAAAACTATTTTATTATTTATTACTTGTTTAATTGCCTATTTTTCTATTATTATTAGTATTACAAATATTTCTAAAAACACAAAAATCCATCCTCTAGCTTTTAAGAAAGATTAAGTCTGGTACTCAACCGTCCTTGTGGGTTCGACACCTTTGCTTTACTCAAACGTCTAGTGAGGTAATTCATAGGTTTAATTTTATTTGACCTAGGTTTTAAAGCCTTCATCAAATTGGCGTCGTTGCCGGGGACGGTGTTTGATATCGTGTACTTTTTCTAGTATTAAGAGGCTAGATTTTCTTTTATTTAATCATCTTTTTGTTTGCTCTCGTGCTACAGGTTGAATTCTGGCAGGAAGAAGAAAGGGAGTCCACTCTCAACCTCCACCTCCTGTGCGTCATTACTTCCTACGCAGATTTCAAGAGGATCCGGAGCAGCAGCAAGCAGTTTCGGCCCTGCCAGAACCCATTTCGGACCGAAGCACTACCATTTCGGTGCGAAATCATCAACTAGAGAGGCAAACAGCGAGCGAGATGGCAGGAACTGGTGCACCTGTCGACGTAGCAGCAGAGGCAGAGCGCCTCGAGGCCTTGAGGATTCAGCTGGAGCAGAGGGAAGCTCATATCATGGCCGAAAGGAGGCGAATGGAGAATCAAAGGCGCGAGCTTGAGGAAGAAAGGCGCCGATGGACGATGGATGAGGAGAGCGTTCATGAGAACTCCGATGGGGAGGATGCAGCTGGCAACCCCAACAGATCCCTCATGGACTATTGCGCGCCGCGAGTCAAAGACATTGCCGGTCCAGTGGTCATTCAAGGGATCGAAGCGAACAACATGCAAATTCTCCCCGCCCATGTCACAGCCGTCCAACAAAACTCCTTCCATGGAGACGAGCACGAGGACCCCCATGCTCATTTGCAAACTTTTACTGATTATGTTAGATTGATCAAAATGAACGGGGTGCCCCAAAATGCCATTAGACTTATGTTGTTTAGGTTTAGTCTCAAGGATAAAGCCCAAAAATGGTACAAAACTCTCAAAAAGGGGTCGATTAGGACTTGGAATGACATGGCCCAAATTTTTCTTGAAAAGTACTTTCCTGATGGTAGGGCTGATAAAATTAGAACTGAACTTAACAATTTCCAACAAAGTGATGACGAATCCATGGAAGCAGCTTGGGAGCGATTTAGGGACTTAGAAAATTCTTGTCCGCATCACGGAATCCAAGATTGGCTTGTTTTGAAAAATTTTTATAATGGTCTTTATGATAATATCAAAATTAACTTGGATTCTCTCTCAGGTGGTGGCAGTTTCTTGAAGATGGACTCATTGCGAGGAAGAGACTTGATCGAGCAATGCGCAAGGCAATACAACTGGATGCCACAAGTCAACCAACGCCGATCAAGTGGAAAGCAACATGTGAACGAGATCTCAACGAGGGATAGGAGGATTGCCGAGCTCGAAGCGGAGATAGCCGCATACCATTCTCTCCAAGGCTCGCACCTCAATTCGAATACATGTGGAGCTTGTGGGGAAGAAGGGCACACATCCCTACAATGCCCGCTTGCACAACCGGAAGGCCCGCAACAAGTCAACTCCATCAACAACGAGCCTTCCTACTTCCCGCGAAATGTCTTTAGTCGTAGCTATTCCTTGCAAGAGGGAGAACAAAGAGATTGGAACCAAATGAACAATCCTGACTTTAGAAAACTCCCTTTTGCCCCCTCGCATTTACAAGTTCCCACCAACCCACCAACCTTGTACAAAAATGCACAACAAAATGAAAACACCAAAGATTTTCAAAAGAAACCTTTTTATAATAGGAACGGTGTACCATTTGTTGTCCAAAATTTCATGCATGAACAAGGTAAGTACAATTATATGATGGCCGAAGGAATTGAGGAACTAAAATCTAAACTTGGTGCTGTTTCCAGGGTGGAGCAAATGTTGGAAGCACACCTCGCGAGGGAGCAAGGCAAAATTCCAAGTAAGCCACAAGTCAACCCCAATGCCGAGTGCAAAGCCTTGCACTCGTTGAGAAGTGGCAAGCAATACAATGATCCTCCAATGCCGACTTGGGCCGAGACACAACCAAACGCCCAAGATCATGTCCAGGAAGAAGATGAGCCCGTTCTGGAGCAAGTTCTACCATTTCCACCACTCCAGAACCCAGCCACACCCTCTGGCCCGCAAATCAAGGCACCAGCAGTTGAAAAATTGACTTCAGAGGAGCCATTTCGGTCCGAAATCCCTCCATTTCGGTGCGAAATGACACCCACAGAGGCCAAAAAGGGGCCTCAAACGAAGAAATCTGAGAAGGGGCCGACTCCAGTGGTCCCCTACCAGCCCCCTGTTCCATTCCCCAGGAGGTTGGCTAAAGAAAAGGAGGGTATACTGTTCAAACGGTTTTGGGAAATGTTAAAGGATGTTCAAATTACTATTCCCCTAACTGACATGTTCACATATTTTCCTATGCATGCTAAATTTTTGAAAGAATTGTGTACAGGAAAGAAGACGATTGAGGAGCTTAAATCGGTGATTTGGAAGAACAAAATGCCGCCCAAGCTCCCTGATCCCGGACGATTTGCCATACCTTGCACGATTGGGAAAGAAAAGATCAAGCAAGCATTGTGTGACATGGGGGCTAGCGTGAGCGTTATGCCAAGGACAGTATATGAGAGAATTGGGTTTGGAGAACTCCAGCCTTCGGTTATGACAGTGCAACTTGCAGATTCGTCTGTTCGGTTGCCATTAGGGGAGTTAATTGATGTGCCTGTGTGTGTAGGAAAGTTTGTAGTTCCTTGTGATTTTGTAGTTCTAGAAATGGTTGAGGATAGGGAAGTACCAATCATTTTAGGACGTCCTTTTCTATGTACAGCAGGTGTAATGATGGATGCCAGAGACGGCACCATTTTGGTCAGAGTGGGGGGGGAGACACTTCAATTTTCGATCCAGCATGCCATGAAGCACCCTAGCCCCATGAAAACTTGTTTCAAAATTGAAGAAATTGATGAAACTGAACTCAATATTGAACAATCTCTTGAACTTCAATATGAAACTGCTCTGGATTCTTACCAATCTTTTCTTTTTGACATCCAGGAAGCCTTAGGAGTCGAAGAAACCTTGGAGGACGCAGAAACAACTCAAAACAGCGAAGAAAAGCCCATTTCGGGGCCAATTTCGGACCGAAACAATACCATTTCGCTGCGAAATGAAGCTCTGGAGGTGCTAAATTTGGTCGAGGCAACCGTTTCTGAGCCCAATTCTTCCACTCCTGTCCAACCAGAGGCCCCCCAAGTCGAGCTCAAGCCTCTTCCAGAAACTCTCAGGTACGAATTCCTTGGCCCGAGTCAATCATTCCCTGTTATTGTTAACTCTGGGCTAAGTGATGCAGAAACAGAAAAGCTTTTGGTAGTACTTAGAGCACACAAAGGAGCAATAGGCTATTCTATTGAAGATCTGAAGGGTATCGATCCCTTGATTTGCTCCCACCGGATCTTATTGGAAGATGACCACAAACCGTCAAGAGAGGGGCAGCGTAGACTCAACCCCAACCTCACTGAAGTGGTCAGAAAGGAGGTACAAAAGCTCCATGATGCGGGTATCATCTACTCAATCTCAGATAGCAAATGGGTGAGCCCGATACACGTGGTGCCTAAAAAAGGGGGTACAACAGTGGTGAAGAACGAGAAAGGAGAGATGATTCAAACCAGGATGGTGACTGGGTGGAGGATGTGTATTGATTACCGCAAGCTCAACGCGGCGACACGCAAGGACCATTTTCCATTGCCATTTGTTGATCAGTTGCTTGAAAGGCTTGCTAATCACTCTTATTTTTGTTATTTAGATGGTTATTCAGGTTTCTTTCAAATACCAATCCATCCAAATGACCAAGATAAAACCACTTTTACTTGTCCTTGGGGTACCTTTGCATATAGGCGTATGCCTTTTGGCCTTTGTAACGCACCAGCCACTTTCCAAAGAGCCATGATGGCTATTTTCTCTGATTTTATTGAAAAAGACATGGAAGTGTTTATGGATGATTTCTCTGTATATGGCACTAGTTTTGATTCTTGTCTAACTAGCCTTTCCAAAGTTTTGCAGCGATGTGAAGAGGTGAACTTAGTATTGAATTGGGAAAAGTGCCACTTTATGGTGCAACAAGGCGTTGTTTTGGGACACATGGTCACATCTAAAGGGATAGAGGTTGACAAAGCAAAGGTTGAGGTGATAGAAAAGCTCGACATGCCTAAAAATGTCAAGGATGTTAGGAGTTTCTTGGGACACGCCGGATTCTATCGCCGCTTTATCAAAGATTTTTCTAAAATTGCTAAACCTCTAACCAATCTTTTAATAAAAGACAATGAATTTATTGTGACTGATGAGTGTATTGATGCCTTTCGTAGGTTGAAGGAGGCTCTCGTCTCGGCCCCTATCCTACAACCACCAGATTGGACCCAACCATTTGAACTCATGTGCGATGCGAGCGACTATGCAGTTGGAGCGGTTTTGGGGCAACGCAAGGATAAGAAACCCGTGGCGATATACTATGCTAGCAAGGTGCTCGACCCTGCCCAAGTCAACTATACAACCACGGAGAAGGAGCTCCTTGCCATTGTTTTCGCGCTTGACAAGTTTAGGTCTTATTTGGTGGGATCCAAGGTCATAGTCTACACCGACCACGCCGCAATTCGCTACCTCTTGGGCAAAAAGGATGCCAAGCCCAGATTGATTCGCTGGGTACTGCTATTACAAGAGTTTGACCTTGAGATTAGAGACAAGAAAGGCACGGAGAACTCGGTCGCGGATCATTTGTCACGCCTTCAATGGGAAGAAGGTAAAGAAATCCCTATCAATGATTCATTTCCTCATGAAAAACTGTTCTCTGTACAGGGAAATCTCATATCTGCTGCAAGGGAAGGGAATCTCGACGAAATCATTGCAAATATCGAGACTCTGGCAGCCATTTCGCAGCGAAACGACACCATTTCGCACCGAAATGAAGGATCTGAGGCGAAAAATGGCGAGCCATGGTTCGCAGATTTGGCCAATTTTCTGGCCAGTGGCTATGTACCTTCTGACATGACTGCCCAACAGAGGAAAAAGCTGAAAGCAGACTCCAAGTACTACTTTTGGGAGGAGCCATACCTTTTCAAGATCGGAATCGACAATATCCTTCGAAGGTGTGTGCCATATGAAGAGGTCAAGCCAATCCTCGCTAGCTGCCACTCCTCTGCCTATGGTGGCCATGCTTCTTTCTCGAAAACAGCCGCAAAAGTGCTCCAATCAGGTTTCTTCTGGCCTAGTCTTTTCAAAGATGCTCACTCTTTTGTTTCTTCTTGTGATTTGTGTCAGAGAACAGGTAGCGTTTCGAGGAGGAATGAGATGCCACTCAATCCCATCCTAGAAGTCGAGGTTTTTGACGTATGGGGTGTGGATTTCATGGGACCGTTCCCAAGTTCTCAAGGATATGAGTACATTTTGGTAGCGGTGGACTATGTCTCTAAATGGGTGGAAGCAATTGCATGCAAGGCGGCTGACTCGAACTCGGTGATCAAGCTCTTTTCCAAGATCATTTTTCCACGCTTTGGAGTGCCAAGAGCAGTGATTAGCGATGGTGGCAAGCATTTCATCAACCGGCACTTTGATGGCCTTTTGAAGAGACATGGTGTTTTGCACAAGGTCGCCACCGCCTATCATCCACAAACAAATGGACAAGTGGAGGTTTCGAACCGAGAAATCAAGAGTATCTTGGAGAAAACAGTTGCACGATCGCGTAAGGATTGGGCAAACAAGCTTGATGATGCACTTTGGGCTTATCGCACGTCATTTAAAACTCCAATAGGTATGAGTCCTTTCAAGCTTGTTTATGGTAAACCTTGCCACTTACCAGTTGAACTTGAGCACAGGGCATATTGGGCAACACGAGCCATCAACATGGATTTGCTCAAAGCTGGTGAGAAAAGAATCTTGGACTTGCATGAACTCGACGAGGTACGTCTCAATTCCTATGAAAATGCAAAATTCTATAAAGAGAAAACGAAACTTGTGCATGATAGGAAAATCTTAAGAAGAGAATTCAAGGAAGGAGACTTGGTTTTGTTGTTCAACTCGAGGTTGAAGCTCTTTCCGGGCAAGCTAAAGTCGAGATGGTCTGGACCGTTTCGAGTGGTGAAAGTTTATCCTTTTGGTGCCATTGAGATTTGTGACAAGGATTCGGAGCCTTTCAAAGTCAATGGGCAAAGATTGAAGCATTACATCGCCAACGAGGAAATTGGACAAGTGGCATGCGTTCGCTTCTCCGAATCTCCAAGCAACGCATAGGAAACACAAGGGGTCAAGCTAATGACCTAAAAAGAGCGCTTCTTGGGAGGCAACCCAAGGGTTTTTAGAGTTTTATTTACTTTCTTTAAATTTTGAAAAATCGTGAAAATACAAAAAAAAAAAAATGGAAAATGAAAAAAATTGCATTAAAAAATTAGTTATTTAACATTTTTCCTTTTGTTTTTATGTAGAAAAATGGAATCGATGGACGCAAGGCAAGACAACAACTCGTGCTAGAGCACCACAGGCCAGGCAAAGACCAAAATAGTGGCCATGCACGACCTCATGCGAGTTGCACCACGTTTGCCTTGGATATCACACGAATGAGACAGTTTTCAAGCAGCATCTCTCTATTTTTCCCACTTATCTTTCTATTTTATTTGACACAACTGTGGGAATTATATCTGGGGATTTTCTGAAAAATTTTGAGGGAAAACAGGAATCCAGAAATGCAATTTGCGAATTTTTATTGTCTGTTTCGGACCGAAATGGACCATTTCGGTGCGAAATGTCTCTAGCGGAATTAATTATGGGCCGAATTTAAATGATTTTCGATGGGTTATATTTTTTATTGATTCATGGGCTTTCTGACTATATTTTGATCTTATTTTTGCAGGCGGCCCAATTCGGGAACTGAGAATTCTTCCCTAGGCCTATCTCCAAAGCCCAAATCCAATCACCATAATTTAAATTAAATGCCACCTTTCCCTCTCTCCCACCGTTTCACAACCTCCCACTCGCACCCCTTCATCTGTCTCCCGTAGCCTTCTTCCCCAAGCCGAAACCTCTCTCTCTCCTCACGCACACTACCCATCCCTCCACCATTTCCGCAGATCGAACCACCGAACTCCTCTCCTTGCAACCCTCTTCCACCGCCTCTACTCCGATTTCTCGAAGGCGACCTCTCCGCGACGTGGGAATTGAAGGAAGATTTCGGGTTTAGACCCAACTTGACCCGAAATCGACTTTTCTTGGCGGATTCGACTTCTCCCCTGGTCCTGAAGGCGTACAAGAGTGGATTCTCGGGTTTTTGCTGCGTATTCTCTGCATTTTCAAGACATTAAGGTCTGACCCGTTTCTCTTTCTCTCGGGTTTAATTTTTCTGGAAGGATTTGACTTGCGAAACTGTGTGTCGGGTATTCCTTGGGATTTTTCTGATCTTGTGTGCAATTTTGGGAATTTTTGGAGAAAGGGAAGTACATTTTTTGGGTTCTGACAAGGCCATTTCGGTGCGAAACAGTACCATTTCGCTGCGAAATCAATTTCTGGACGGTGTTATTTTGTGATTTATGGACCCAAATCGGCCAAGGACTAGGTCGCAGGGCCGTGGTGGCGTACCTGTTCCACCCCTTGCCCAGGTAAACCCGTTGGACCAGTATGATCCCGCTGCCGCCTCTTTTGAGCGGAAATATGGATTTCGGATGCCTACCACGTGGCATTTCGAGAATTTTAAGAGGATTTATAAGAGGCCCTTGGAGCACACTCGGTTTGTGGATTTGGATTTGCTGGACAGATTGGGGGTGAGGGACCAGATCCTTGCCTTGACGGGAGCAATAGGGATTACTCCTGAGTTCTGGACACACAGTTGTCCGGGCTATAAGAACCTTACCCTAGAGTTTTTGAGTTCATTGCGTCTGGTTAGTTATCAGGGGGTGGAGCACATTGAGTTCTGTTTGAAGAGCCGGAGAATTTTTCTTCCTATGGAGCGATTATCTCAGATTCTGGGTCTCGAGCATGACTGCCCACAGCTTGATGTGCAGGATACTGGTACTGATGCCGATCGTGAGGAGTTTTGGACACAGATCTCTCGGCACAGTGATTCTGACTCTCTGAGTATCTACATTGATCATCCCACCCTGGCACTGCTTCATCGTTGCATTTCTTCTACTGTGTTTGCTAGGGGGGAGACCATGCGACGTGCTACGAAGAATGACTTGCTTTTTATGCGCCTCATGCTTCGACCACAGCCTCAGCGGATCCGGATCGCGAAGGTTATGGTTGATCATTGGATGGATGAGAGAGATCGAGTGGGCCGAGGTGCTATCTCCATGTGTTCTTATGTTACTTTGATCATTCGCAGATTTATCGGTGCGGAGTTTGATTTTAGTGGAGAGGTTGAGTGTGGAGCATGGTACCAGATTGAGATGGATCGGTACAAGGCGATGGGGTACATTGATTATGTTGGACGAGGAGCGAGTCGCCAGGTGCGATGGTTGAGGGGTGGTTTCCTTTTGCCTTACCCCCGTCCGATTGATAGGAGTGACCCTACCACTTGGCTCATTCCAGGAGATTATGTTGGCGCAGCCCCAGCTCCCATGTCTATGGATATTCCGGAGGGGTCTCGTTCTCGTCGACGTAGGCGCATTGATGATCCAGCTCCGGAGCCCACACATGATTCCGTGCCCTATGGTTCTTTGGAGCACGTGACGGGCCTTCTCCAGACTCTCCTCCATCGACAGGATGCGAGCGATCGAGCCATTCAGCGTCGACTTAGCCATATTGAGGGCCGGGTGGACATTCTTTACCACCACGCGCGTCACGGTTCTTGGCTATACCCTCCCACTTCCGACGAGGGTGATGATGCTGGCGATGGGTCAGATGGTGATTCTGATGGTGCTGGTGATGATGGCCCGCCACATGATGGGGCCGGTCCTTCTTCTTCTTCCCATTGATTTGGTACGATTTTTACTTCCCTCTCCTTTATTTTTATTCTCTGTGATTCTGACGCACTGGGACAGTGCTTGATTCAGTTTGGGGGGGGGGGGGGAAGAAGATGGAAATAAAAATTTTGGGCGAAATTGCATTTGTTTCTGGCATTTTTGATGATTTTCATGTCCATTTCGGACCGAAATGGTCCCATTTCGGTGCGAAATTCCTCTCTGGAATTCAATTAAAAATGTTAACTTTTGATTTTGATTTTTTCTGATGCATGTATTATCACTGTGAGGTTTTTATGGATATATTATTCACTGTTTCACACTTGTTTGAATTTTTGAAGCAATTTTAAAATTATTTCTTAAGGATAAATGTTTGTTTAGGAGATTTTAGGTTGGTTTGTGCACCGATAGATCAATTGAATGATTGCTTGATAGGATAGGACCTGAACTTGGATGCTTAGAATTATCAATTCATTATTAGTCAATTCTCACAAGTTTTTGCCGAGTGAACGATTTTGTATTTTGTAAGCTTTTGTTCAAAGAAGTTTTTATCAACTTTAAAAGTTATAAGATGAGTCTAAGCTGTTCTTGAATGCTTGAATCACCAACAAGCAAATTTAAATTGAATAAATCTAAATAGTTGCGAAAATGAAGGTGCGAAGGGACTTGTAATTCCAAACAAATTCCACAAATATTGGAGAAATGAAAATTCTATGTTGCTAGGAGCTCTGGCCCGATGATACCGGTGGCCTTAGTCGTGTGACATAAGAATTAGATCTCCCCAGTGCGGCATGTGCTGGTAGCTTATTCACAAGTCCCAATAGCGTAAAACCTTAAGTGATGTAAATCACCGCGACTCGACTTGCACAAATTCAAATTGGTGAAAAATTGAAAATTAGACTCATTATAGAATTTTTAGCTTTGATAAAATTTTCTTTACAAACGTTTGCAACTTATGAAAAAGAACGGGCATTTGAATTTGAGTTTGCATTTGAATTGATGAAGTGAAGCTAAGGTCCTTGAGTTGATTTTGAGAATTCATGAGAACTAAGTGTGCACAATTTAAACCGAAAAGAGAACTAAACCCTTGTCCTTGGAATTAATTTTAATTTGCTTTATTTATCTCTAACTTGTGGAACTTTGAGTAATACCTTTTAATAAAGTTTCGTTGCATCATTGGTTTGAGATATTTCATTTCTAGGTCTAAGTACAGTCTTAACCTTTAAGCTTAGATTATTGTTTGAGGACAAACAAAGATTCAAGTTTGGGGGGATTTGATGTTCCTTATTTTTATACGTATTTTGACCGTACTTAGCCCTTAATTATTGATCAAACCACTATAAATTGTCTCATAAATTGCTATATTTTCCAGGATATTGCTGCTGCCGTGCTTCTTGTTTTATTTTGTAGAATTCTAAGGAAATTAGAGACGAGACGCGATTTTTGTGAAGGATGGATCACTTTCTCAGCCAGATGACTCATTCCTGGCCCACACACACATGCCTTGAGACCACAGGAGCCTACACGAGCCATATCTCCAGCGTGGGCTTGATTCTCAGCCCATCCAGCAGACCTGAAGTGCCATTTCGCACCGAAATGACTCCATTTCGCACCGAAATGCATTTCAGGAAAGTGCGAAAATGGTAATTTTCGGAGAAGGAAAGATTTCTACCGCCTCTCCTTGCCCTAGCCGCCTCCTGTGGGTACATATATGCGTCCTTGACCTCCTGGGCACGGATTCTACCTTCCATACTCATTTTCCACCTTCCTTACTTAGCGTTTTAGGGTTTTTCATTGATTTTCCTTGGAGTTCTTGGCGTTTTGGAGGGAGCAGCAGCAGCACGTTCGTTCAGATCGATTCCTAGGCCAGAGATAGCGAGTATTAGCATTGGGATTCTTCGGTTTACTCTTATATGCTCTTATTTCGTTGTTTTATGGCTTGTATCTTTATTATTTGCATGATACTTGTTGTTATTTCTGTTATGGATATTAGTGAGTAGTTTTTATGATGTCTTAGGGTAGTTAGTAGATTAGTTTAGTATGTTGCTATGACTTGATGATTATATTATGATATTTTGTGATTTACTTGTTTGAGAATTATTACTTGCTTGTTTGATTTAATTGTTTGCTTGAAAGTTAGCTTATTGATGATACGTAGCGTTGATAGGATTTAACTCGACCAAATAATTAATAGATCGAAGCACTTGAGATAAACCAAAACTCGAAAGGGTAGGTTAGTTAACGATCGAAAGATCTAACTTTTATTGCACCGACAGGACTTTAAATATCTCTAGAAATCCATTCAAGTATTCCTAAACAAACTAGTCTTAAAACGTAAGTATAGGATTAGTTGTTTTTGTGGTAAAACCCGACATCAAATCCAAACCAGAACCGAGAAGCGAAAGTTGAGGTTAGGGTTAGGGTCTGGTCGCTTAGTAACCTTCACAAATTATCCTGTAAAATTGTCAAGTCGAAACAACAGGTTTAAGGCAAGTTTTGGTGCTCGACAGAACTCATTTCGCACCGAAATAGTTCTGTTTCGCACCGAAATGACTCTCTGCCTCGATGAAAATCGTGGTAGAGTTGTCTTAAAGCTAAACTAATTGAACACTCATCCCTAGGGCATTCTATTGCATCTGTTTGAGTCCAGAAAATATAAAAAAATAACCCAAAAAAACTATTTTATTATTTATTACTTGTTTAATTGCCTATTTTTCTATTATTATTAGTATTACAAATATTTCTAAAAACACAAAAATCCATCCTCTAGCTTTTAAGAAAGATTAAGTCTGGTACTCAACCGTCCTTGTGGGTTCGACACCTTTGCTTTACTCAAACGTCTAGTGAGGTAATTCATAGGTTTAATTTTATTTGACCTAGGTTTTAAAGCCTTCATCATTATGGATTTTGCTGAACTGCATGACAATTCGAATGTTTAGCAAACCATTTAACTAATTCTATAGGAAGTTTAAGATAAACTTTCTAATGATTTCATCTATACCTTTAAGTGTCGGATATCAGATGATTGAGTCCATAACTTGTTGACATGTAAAGAAATTAGCTTGTTAAAATAACAAGTTATAATGCTTATTTGACCATGAGCTCAAATATTTTGATTAATTTTAATATCTTGATATTTTCAATAAGAAATCTAATATTCAATAACTTATCGTCTTATGTTGCACCGAGAACTTAGGATATGATTAAAATTATTAGTCATAAATTATTTGACTAAACAATATGTTTTTTTTAGACATATTAATTGTCTATAAAAAAAAGATATATTATTGTTGTTTAAAATTTAAATTGAGTTACTATTATAAATTCTCTGAGCATGACAGGATACTACCAACTATATGAAAAATGCTGCATCGACTTCTCAATAAAGAAAAAGAAAAATGCTCAAGAAATAAGCATACAAAAAGAAGTAAGATATATTCAGCGCTTATCTCAGTTATATTAATCTTAGGTATAAACCTAAGGTAAGCACTTGTGTCATATCGTCATTGGATAGTATATGTTCCTTGTTAACTGAGATTATCTGAATAAAATGACTTGACTCGTAAATGAGAATTCTCAGTGTGACTTGAGCTGATACAGAGCTCATGACTTGACTATTCTATAATAACATGATTAACGAATGTTTTAAGTCAGAATAAATTCAGTCATACTAGATGTATTATGAATTCTCTAAAGACAAATATGACTCATGGAAATATATTAGTTCTTATAAAAATAATCGAATTTCGTTTTGGAGAAAACTCCAATAATGAAATAGAAATTTAAACTTATAACATGTCTTATTCTGAGTCAAAAAAAAAAAGAAAAAAGAAGGAACTTCTTGTTTAAAGAAACCTTTACACTCGAGTTAGAGATCGTCAACATTAGGTTAACTTGTCTACCCTTCTACTCCTCATCATGAGTACTTTAGAATAGTTAGGTAGATACGCCAACTTAACCATCATATCGCTTCCAAATCTCAAACTCTCGCTTATGAGAATTAGTAGTCTAAATCCAAATCTAATCATTAAAAAAATATATAATAATAACAGAGTTTAAACCCATGATTTTAAAGAACTCTTAAAAGTTTTATCTTGACTAGTCAAACCTATGAAACAATGTAAACAACACTCATGACAGTCCAATTTAATGACCACTAATTTTGTTAATTAATCTAGTAGTACAAGAAATATCCTTTCCTTATTGACTGATCACCAATGAAGCAAGGAATAAATCTTGACATTGCAATTACCAATAAATTAAGAATTAAGCAGAGAACGACTAAATAATTATAAGGATTGAAGTCAATACAGACTAGCCACCTGTTTTGATATTGATCCTGAAGATCTGAAAAGTTATTCTTTTTCTTCTTTAACTGGCTATTAAAGAAGAAATTGATATACTTTGATATATCTAAACATAACGTAAGTTGATAAGTAAATCGTTAAGAAAATTCAGACTGGTGAAATTTCGAGGACGAAATTTTTATAAGAGGGGGAGAATGTGATACCCAGTAATTTTAAAGCAAAGAATTATGTCCAATTAATGAAAATATGTAGAAGCACATCAAGTAAAATCCAAACTTAAATTAACAAAATAAAATTTGGAGATAAGGAACTAAATTTTTGTAAATAAATTAAACATTAAATAAATATAAAAAGAAAACTATTATAGACTATATAAATATTTGATTCATTAATCAGAAATAGAAAACCTTTTCTCGATCAACATTAAAAATAATAATAATAATAATAATAATAATAATAATAATAAACAAACAAACATTTATTCAATCAAATTCTAGATTCTTGATTAATAATCGAGTCATATATATATAACTTACCCAAAATCCTGAATCAATAGTTAGAAGATATGTTTATTTTAGTGGCGCCTAATTTGTTAATCATAATTTTAATTAGCGAATATTAATGGAATTTATCATATAAACTAACCTAGTGACATGGTAACTAACTGTATAAAACAATGACTATTACAACCTAAATTTTCTAAACGTATAAAATATCAAATCATGTTATGTTAGTTATCTGTATATAACCTTGGAATTAATTAAACACAAATTCTACTCAATTTGGACCGTCTGATTCTAGAATTAAATTCTAAAATTATCTTATCCATTGAACAAAGTTCAGGTCCCAAACCCTCTCTTCATTTTTCTCTAATTTCTCCCATCATTTCGGAACCGACCTACCACCTCCTCCGTTCTCATCTTCTTCGATCTTATCTGTCTCCTCGCTTTCCGATTGGTTTGAGCGTAGCTATAAAAAAATTAGTCTCCGTTTGATCGAGATCGTACGGATGACTCCTAACTATTTTGAGCAAGCCCTCGAAGCTGCTCTCTCTCTCTCTTTTGCCGACCTGACCAGTGGGTCCCACTCGGTTAAATGGGCCACCTCACCTGCCACGTTGGTTGTTCCTATCTCTTGCCTTTCTTCCCACCGATCGGTGCTACTTATCTCGCCTATAAAAGGACCTTCCTCATCTCTTTCTTCTCTCTTTGGCACTGGTCGCAACAGCCTTCTTCTCCTCCTATTTGAGAGTTGTTTTGGTTTGAGGTAAAGTGACTTGTGGCTGGAGGCAGGACACAAGCGATCATGGGACACAAGATCATCTAAATCTCGGTCCTTTCTCTTCTTGACCATCCATGGTATATTGCTTCCCAATTTCCTCTTCAATTCTAATATCCATTGGAAATTGATGATGAGTTGTTGTTGGGTTGCGAGTATATTTACCCTCCTTTAACCGTACTGTAACAGTTAATGTTACCTTTTCTCTTACTGGTAGTCTGGTACGATTATGGTTCATTTCAGAACCTGATTTGTATACTTTACTCCAACAAGGACCTATTCCCTATTGAGCCTGGTCCGAACTTGAATTTTGTTGAAATTGAAATATAGATGGCCGAACTCAATATATACATGATAAGTTTAATCAATGATAAAATAAACTTAATGGCTGGGAATAATAATACCTAAATTATAAGAAAATGGTTAACAAGATATGTCCTTAATAATTAAATACTTATATTATTTAAGAAATGGATTAAATGATCATCCAAAACTATAATACACAAGAGATCCATTTATTTCGAAAAGAATATATTAATCATATGGTAACAGCCATAACTCATGAGTTGGGTAATTTGTAATTGATCCAGAGAGCAACTGTCACATAAATGATATATGTTTCAAGTAACTTTGCTATCTAGTACGCCTATATTTAAGAGACATATTGCAGTTTTAATTTAAATACATTCGTTAACCACAGCCTATCTCACTGTTCTATTCATCTCTCTTACTGGTATTTGTCACCAGTACAAAATCCACAAGAAATAAGTAATCTTTTAGTCATGAATCATGAGATAGAAAACTTAAGAAGGCTAACGGCATAAAAGTACAACTAAATTATGAAATCTGTGTGTGTTATTGAGTCAAATTCCGTTGGTCATAATTATCAGATTAAAAAACGAAATGCATAATCTATGAACCTTTTATTTTATTCAAACCTAAACTTCTTTATTTTCCGTTAAAGTGTTGAATGTAGTAAAATGTGTTAGGCCAAAACTCTTATATTTGAACAAGCTAGCTATAGAATATAAGGAATAATGAATTTAAGTTACTAAGTCACGTGGGTACTAAATTAATACATATATAAGACAAATAAATAATGAATGGAATAAATGTTTGGATATGGAACTTAATAGAAAACCAATGACAACATATGCAATAAGATTACAAAACATGTACGAGATATAGATATAAAACATAAACTCAATTTCATAATAAATAATATAATGGGGATAAATAAATAATAAACGAATGAACACTATATTCTTAAATAAACTTTATGAATAATCTTTGGATATCTAGAAATATGAATCTGTGATTTATATATACAACTAAAACAATCGGAATTTCACCATAACTTGATAATGACTGAAAAGTCAAAACCAATTATATAACCAAATAAAATACTTAATAATATATTTCAAAATATAATTTTATCGATCAAGAATCTGGACTTAATCATCCAAACCCAGACCAGTCTGGTTAACCACGTGTGTCAGTACGGTAACCCAAGAATCGCCTCAAAATAGGTTATTTAGATTTTATTTTAAGTATTCTACGTCACCATTAAACGGTTGTTAAGATCATCATCTTTTTCTTATTAAGGAACCAATCTAGGACCGTTAATATAAAGTTATTGAGCCTAAGGACTGTCAAGCAGGAGAATCCCGGATATGATGGTTGTCAAGCACATGAGTCATCATATGATATCAAGGAAACGCTTAAGCTTGCAGCTCAGGTGCGGATACGTGGATTTTTATAGAGATCCGGTCCTGGTAACTTTAAATTATGCATGGCATTTTGCTGAACCCTTTGGATGCATTACACAATAACCATGTAGATTTGGGAACAGATATTACAACTCCAAGTTTCATGTTGAGAAGATCTCCCTTGTTAAAATGGTTATGACAGACAGGCAAGTTTGCATACATGTTTGTAATGAATAAACTGAGTTGTATCAGTTTAACCTAATCTTGCCTGATAATCTTGAATGGTGATTGTGCGTGATTGGTACTTGATGATGGTAACTGGATTTGAATGTCAATCAAGCCACTCTCCGGAGTCGGTCGGCCACCGGCTTCGGCCAGTTCGGTAGCGCTATTAGAATATGGAATTCCCTCGTGTGCCCGGGGTTAGGGATTCGTCCCTCGTGTGCCCAGTGGGTTAGGGAAAGGTTTCCTCCTGTGCCCAACCGGTTGGGTTAGGAAACCTGAGTGAGTTTTGATGATATACTATATGATTATGATATTCCCTCGTGTGCCCGGGGTTAGGGACTCGTCCCTCGTGTGCCCAGTGGGTTAGGGAAAATGTCTTGCTCTTGATTCAATTGTGTGCATGTTCATGAAAGATGAGTATAAAGGAATTGTGCTTGACTTATTATTGCTGAAAAACTGGTTAGAAAATTTAGATTGGTATTGCATGAATGATTTAACTAAGTCCAGTTATTTATTTAATGAGTAAATTACATATTCATGTTGATTATTACGGGTGTTACTTTCGGCCTAAGATTTCAACTAGAAATCTACGTCTGGAACTAAAACCCGCACTGAGAATTTATTTCTCATTCCGTATTTTTTTTTTGCATGTTTTCCACAATGGATGTGGGTTCCAGGTTGAAGAGACGGACTCGATCAAGTCAAGCGAAGATTAAGCCAAATATCTTGCCATGATGACTCATTGAGTCATAGAATCTAACGCGGTAAATCATGGTAAGCTGGAACTTGTACCTTATAAATGATAGGAAAACGCCTTGCGAATATACAGAGATTGTGTATTCGCGGCGGGATTGTTACATCCTATGTGTTAGGATGTGACAATAAATCTGCTATAAAAACTTACCAAAATTTATAGATAAAAGTTTGTAAGTTCAAAATTAGTAATTTTTGTCATAGAAAGTCGCCGTATAAACTCGGAATAAATTTCCTAAAGAAAAACTTGCAAAAGTAACTTCTAATCTAAGATATATATCATAAATTAAGATGGGTAAACTTCGGACATAAATTCAGATCGATCAGTCAACGAAAATTAGATGGCTCAGATCGCATGTCGTAGGATGGGATAATGCGGACCACGATTTTTAATTAATACTATAGATTAGGCATGAATTATCTTATATTTCTAAATAAATTTTATGATTGGTAAGATTTATAAAAAAACTAATTAATAATACATATTAGGCATGAATTTTAATTAATAGTATAGATTAGACATGATCTATCTTAGATTTCCAAATATATTTAATTTTTAAATTAAATAATGATTGGTACGATCATTTTTATATTTAACAAATGGAAAAAATATTTTTAATTATAGAAAAAAAAACTATTTTAACTACGGCTACGGGATTTAATATGTATCCTAGATTTGTACTAAAATAAAGTTTTGAACACTAAAAAATTAAATGAGTCCAAGGAAAAACTTCTGTTAGTCATTTCAGAAAGACCGATTTTGTATCTTCCTGAAAATTTAATGACCGAGTAGATGCGAGTAAAAGCTTACAGACTAATCAATGTTTTTTTTGACAAATTTACTGACTAAAAGCTGAACCTTTTTCCTTCAGCTTCTTCTGCTTTAAAGGATTGTAGAAGTTCTGTACATTATTAATTAACACATGTGTCTTTTCATAAATTTTTTTGTACCCCAATTCGGTACATCTGTGGATGTATCGATCTCATGATTCTCACAAATGACATTCTATAAACGTTATCGTGGTTGTGGCTGCACAAATTCTCAAATTACCACTTACACCCCAGAAAAAATTTAATAGATCTCACAATTCTAAACACAGGATACCATACTACACGACAATACGTACAACACATTGGTCCCTAGATGTCCTAATTAAATTTTATTTCGTTAGGAGTCAAAGAACAGAGACTTTCGACTCAGATTGTATTGTATGCTACTGTTTGGCCTAACCTGTTCATCCCCTTTGCAGTTAGCACGTGACTCAGACCCAGCGTTGCATTGCATAGAAGACATGGCACCACTCACAAATCATACCAATACAAATTTGAGAAGATTATTATTAGATGCTCATTGATTTCTCTTACTTTTCTCGGCCATGCTGCTGCTTGTGGTCCCATTTAATAATAAAAGGCGTGGCTGCCACTCTCTCTCTCTCTCTGACTCTCTGTCAAAAACACATGCACTCAGACTCAAGAGCAAGATGAATTACTGTTCGGTCTCTTACAATTGCAACAGCTTTGTGACTTTGTCCTGGTTCTGGTCAGATGTATTAAATTGGACCGGTACTACTGGTACGTACAGCGCGTGCAACAAACAGCATATTCTGGTACATGCCTACACTTCCGAGATATTATGAACCGTATATATTGTAGCTGAAGTTTTTTTAAAGGGAGTTGGATGTACAACATGTTGTTACGTCTGTACCTTTTTTTATACGTACTTTTCCATGATGCGAAAAATGATAATAGTCCATATGCAAAAAAAAAGGGTCCACTAGTCTATGGGTCCGATGGTTTGAACTTTCTGTAAAAAAATTTAACTGATTCTTCTTGCGTACGATATATTGTATACAGTATAGTTTTGCCATTATGTCAGATGTGTATTTTTCCTTTTCTCTTTCTTTGTTGTGTGGACTCTGGACATGAGACGCATACGTAGGTTCTTCTTTATTTTTGATGGGTTGAGACATATTGACAACGGGCCAGTTTGAGAATTTTAAGAATCGTGAAAAATAATTTATAATCATACAAAAAGAAAATAAAAATATAATTTATATCACATGCATATTGTAATTGGAGAACGATAAAATTGTAATGTAAAATTTTACTGCTTAAAAATGAGTAAAAAAATTAGAATAATTTATTTTTTAAGATTTTTGACGGATATATTCAACGACAATTTGAAATTACATGAAACTCGATGTACAATTAATTTATAAAACTAACAGTTTTTATACTTTGCTTTAAAATTTAAGTTTTTATTTTATTTAAAAAAGTATTGTTAAAGTTGTTAAGATCTTCATATTGATTGATGATAATGTTTATTTTATTTTATTTTCTTTGAAATTGTATTCCTTTGCTCTGTTGTCATTCTAGAGATGACAATCGGACAATCAAACCTCCAATATCCCTTTTTCAAGGCTTTTAGCAAAACCAATGATTAATTATATCAGGCCAACTTTTTAGGCTTTTACCAAAACCAATGATTAATTATTGTCTTTTTCGGCGAAAGAAGGCACAAATATCATTCCGACGCTACAATTTCCAGAACCGAAAAAATTATAACTAACTTTAATTAATTTAGAAATTATAAAATAATCCGTTTTTAATTATTTTTTTAAAAATGACTGCGCAGTTTCGGAATCTCAGATTCCGAAACTAATTCTGCTTAGTTTCGGAATCCCAGATTCCGAAACTAGGAATTGCATAGAGCGGGAACCTGGGAACCTCATCTCTTCTATCTCTGTCCCTCTCATTTTTATTTTATAATTTATTTATTTATTTAATTTATTTAGTTATATTAGTTTAATAATAGGAAAAATATTAAAAAAATATCAAAAAATTATAAAAAATCAGATTAAATTCTATTAATTAGGATAAATATATTTTAGTAAATTTTATATTTTTTTACATGTTATAATAATAGAAAATTGCTTTCAAAATTAGATTAATAATAGAAAAAATAGGAAAAATATTGAAAAATTTTGAAAAATCATTAAAAATTATTTTATATGTTATGTATAATAATAATATAATTTTTTTTTATTTTACATGATACAATAGTACAACATTGCATAATAAATTAGGTTAATATTAGAAAAAAAAGAAAAAATATTGTAAAAATTTGAAAAAATGAGAAAAAATTCTTTTATATGTGATATATAATAATAATATAATTTTTTATTTTTTTACATGATATAATAATGTTTTGACAAAATTACAACATTCATAGAAATATTATTACAATTATTACTATCTTCCCCATCTTGGCATATTGTTACGGATTCGCGCACCGAGCTTGGCAAATCCTGTTCGTATTCCTCTTCCCCCAGCACTGCTTGTACTTTCTGTTGGCCCCCGTCCTCCTCTGCTACTAGCCTGCTGACTTGGATATCGTGTTGAAACGGATCGTGGGTCCGAGCTTATTGAATTGCGACGTGGTTGAAGACCTTCTATTCCTAGACCGAGACGACTTTCTGTGCGAGGATCTGTACTAATGGAATTCCGGCTTGGTTGAATTGGATCGTTCGACGTGTTGGCCCCCGTCCTAGAAGTTTCGCCTCTTTCTCGTGCAGATGATTGAGCTCGGTTCCTTGTGCTTGTTCTTGTCGTCCTTTGGCTGGTGGTTCGGCGACCGGATTGAACGTCCTCCATAGTCGTAAGAGGTTCCTTACCTCTGTTTCTTTTATTTTTATTCTTTCGCATTGCATCCATCCACATCCAATCACGGTCCTTCTTGCGCCTTCCCCGATTAATCATTCTCCTATCAGGATAAATCAAGGGTCCATCGTAAACAGGCCAATTCTCTTCGTCTCCATAGCAGTGAAATTCACCGGATGACCATATTTTGAGCATATTCTCCGTGCTATATTTGTCATCTACAAAGTCATCAACTTCCCATCTGTATTTACTGCAGACTGCAATGACATGAACACACGGTATTCCCGTCAGTTGTGGCTTTCTGCATTGGCATACGGCACGCCTGGTGGGTAGTTGAGGATCAGTTGGTTGGTAAGCTCATCTGATTAAAATTTTGTACTTCCACGTTACCCCTGGCTCAGATTTCTCGTAGGGCACTTGAGCTTCGAATTCCCCACGCATTTGATCAATGGTCACAACGTTCATTCCAACTGTAAATATGAATTAATATGATTATACATTTATTTTGAAAATAAAATGTAAATAATAATTATTAGTAATTAAATTTGGTACCTGCTTTTAGAGTACGCTTGGAAATCTTTTCTTGAATTGTTTTTGGCCATCGCTCTCCCTCTGCATTTCTCTCAAATGATAGGAGTTTTCTCTCATTAAACCACGAGACCGTTTTGTACCAAGTCCCTTCGACCAGTCCAATAACTGGGAGTCTTCTCTCAGCCTTGTATCTACTGTTCAGACTCTCTGATCCATTACTAGTCATTAGCCCCCAACGAGGACCACCGTCATACGTCTGTGCCCACCTTTCAGGCTTGGCAGGCTCTCTGTCATCCTGTTCATGCTCTTTCCCACACTTTGTCAAGTATGTGATCGCTTCAGGGTGTGTTAATTTTAATTCGTTCCACATTCTTTTATAGGCCCTTGGTTTTTTCTTGTTTGCCAACTTACTTCTAAATTTTTCCACCACAGATAGATCTCGACCACATGCCTTGAACAAATTTTCGCAAACGTGCTGCATGCAATACCGATGCACAGCATACGAAGGATTAGCACTCTCTTCCCATCCGTATTGAGGGCGTTTAAACGTGTTCCTTATTCTCCAGTGACGATCTGAAACAACACAAAATTTTTTCTCGTCCCCAATTACATAATTCCTGAGAAATTTCATGAACCAACCCCAACAAGCTTCGTCCTCCGTTCGCACTAATGCAAATGCTAGCGGAACCAACCGCTGCTCTGGGTCATAACCAACCGCCGCTAATAATTTTCCCCTATAGCGACCTGACAAGAACGACGCATCAATGCTGATAACTGGTCTAAGGTATGGCACCGCTGCGATGCAAGGACCGAATGCCCACGCTGCTGCAAGGAATATAGCTCTGTTGGGATTGCCACAAGTTGGAGCCAACCATTTGATAACAGTCCCTGGGGTCGTCCCCTGAATGGCCAACAAAAGGCTTGGTAGTTTGTTGTATGCGCCCTCCCACGATCCGAAAAGTTGCTCGATTGCCTTCTCTCTCCCACGCCAAAGCTTGTTATAAGTCGGTTTGACATTTGGATATTTCAGCTCTAACATAGATTTGACGTCCTCTATGGAAATACCAAGATCTCTTTTTACTGCATTCCTGATGCAGTTGGCGATAACTGTCGCCGTCAGATTATCATGTGTGATTTCTCCGAACCTTCTCACACATGTATGTTCATGTTCATTCTTTATTATTTTCCAAAATTGACCTTCCCTTTCTGTACGGGCATACAAATGCCACTTGCATGAGTATACCTTGCAATGTAAGCTCAACAATTGGGGCGTACTTTTAGTGGTTTTGTGTTGTACATTATTTTCTACGGAGTAATTATTGCAAGCTTGTTGTAATTGTGGTTTAGAGTAGAAAATATTTCCTTCAGCTAAAGGTCCCGAATTTTGTGGTATGGACGATTCTGGAATAGAATTTCTATACTCAGAGCAATCTAAAAATTGGAGAACAGGATGGTAAGTGTCTGTTCTTCCAGTAACATGATACCGTTGACCTCGGTTAAGAACCATATGTTGTTCGTCCAAACCCTGTGACTCTAAAAATTCTGCCTCTTCGTCAGTGAAGTCCTTGCCTGTGGCATATGCCGACTCATTACCCGGCCCACGGTCGTATGCCTCGTCAAGTTGCTCTATATCTCCTTCTTCTTCTTCTACTCCTCCTTGTTCAATTTCTTCTTCTCCTCCTTCTTGTTGTCTACTACTGCCCTCTGGTTGTTCCTAAGGTGACCAATCATTTCCACTATTATTGTATTCATAATTCATTTGTTGTTGTTGTTGTGAACTATGGGGGTCTATACTATTAGAGTCCCAAGGATCCCAACCCAACGTTCCAGATTGAACTTGTTCATCATTATGGACTTCTTCATTATAATTATAATTAATGGCTTCTTCATTATAATTATAATTATAATTATAATCTGAATACCCACCTAAGTAAAAAGTAAATAAAACAAAAATTATAATTCCATATAAATAATTATTATTTTGCACATATCATTTATTTTTTATTGTCATTTTTGTAAATATAATACATATCAATGTAATGACTAGTTTTACAATTTTTTTACTCATGTAAGATTATTAGAAGTTAAAACCGAAACATTAAAACCGAAACCATACATATCACGTTCTAAAATTTAAATTATGGCCCATTTGGTTTTATTTCATGTATCTTTTCCCAACAAGTAGGGCCCATTTGGGAATAAATTATGGCATATAGGTGTACAGCTGTAATCATGCCATATAGGCCATCTGTGGTGCTTTCATTATAAATATCTATTATTTTTATTTTTAACGAAAGCTTCTTTGTGTTTTAACAATAATGCATAGTACTTCTATATTCTGTCTAGCAAGCTCCACACCTAAATTATAGTTCAAATTTTGTATAATGCATAGTAAATTTTGTATTTCAAATTTGAGGACATTGGCACTTTATGCTTTATGCTTCAAAATCCACGTGAATGAATAATTACTATTTTTATGAGTGAATGTACCTTGTACATTAGCTGGAAGCAAATCAACGTGCAGCTCAAGTCCCTGTAGCCGTCTCGGGAAATAATTCTCAAATTGTAATGTCCGCGATAATATCCTAACGAAGATAAAATTGTATCTTTCATTGATTCATAATCAGTTCGTGAAGATGCATCGAAACTGAAATTGTTTGGTTGATTGTAAGGAGATTGATTAACGAAAACACGAATGGAATTCATATTTGTAGTTGATATGAGATTTATGTGTTAAAATGATAGATGATTCTCAGACTGAGAGACGAATCACTTATTTATAACCCTTATGATCGGAATCTGAGAATCCGAAATTGACAGACAAAATCAAAAGTGCGCGTCAAATCGAGGTTAAATCAATATTATATTTAATTAATTTTTCTTGATCGGAATCTGAGAATCCGATCATAACAGACAACATTCAATTATTTCGTACGAAATAATTGATGAAACACTGTTTAAATAGTGATTAAATAGTGAAATAATTGATTAAATAGTGATTAAATAGTGAAATAATGGATTAAATAGTGAATAAATAGTGAAATAATGGATTACATAGTGAAATTCTGGCGAAATAGTGGAATGGGCGGGAATCTAGGTAGTTTCGGAATCTGAGTTTCCGAAACTAGCTAGATTCCGCCCAAAAACGAATTTACTTTACTGTGTTCGTTACTTTACTGTAATTATATTTTTTTATTGATTTACTTTAGTATAATGCCTAGTTTCGGAATTTGAGTTTCCGAAACTAGCTAGATTCCGCCCAAAAACGTTCTTTTATTAATTTACTTTACTTTTATTATACTTTACCGTATAATACAATATAGTTTTTAATTTTTTTTAATTAGTTTCGGAATTCTAAATTCCGAAACTAGACGGTTCATATTTTTCAGCTAACTTTTCATCTACTTTTGAACGCACTTTCAATTTCACATAACCTTTGCGTTCTATATAAACCCTCAAGATTCATTCTCTTCCCACCATTCTCTTGTCATTCTATTCTTTGCTCAAAATAAATTTTTTAGAAGTTCATATCACATCCGGTAATTGTCTCTTCTCATTCTATTCTATTTAATTTTTTTTATTTACAAAATGTAAATATATGGTAATTGTCTAATTGAGTTGTGAAATTGAAAATTTATTTTAAGTCTTAATGGGTCCTAAACCACGTTGCGTGTCTTCGGGAATTATTTTGTTAGGAGATCAACATACCACTGAAGGTGGTTTAATATCATTATTGTGTCTTCATCACCCCCGCGAAACTTTTAAAGTCAAGAAACTAGAAGACAATCAATTTTATGTTAGAGGCCCAAAGTTTTTTACCGATACAGTGGAGAGAAATCGAGGTATTGATCTTCAAGGCAAGTGGTTTAGTTACGTACCAATAGTTCCACCTGGTTTTGAAAATCATCCGGCAGCTCAAAATAGCATACATCTTCGATAAATGTAGTATTCTATGGTTTGTTATATTGTATGTTTATTGTATGGTTTGTTGTATTTTATTGTTTTTAATTGTATGCTTATTGTATGGTTTGTTATATTTTATTGTTTTTAATTGTATGGTTTGTAGTGTTTATTCGTATTTTTAAATTATGAAATTTAATATTTGAGGTATGTTTTTTGTTCCTTGCTATTGAAATTGTCAAAAAAAAAACAACTATTAATAAAAAACGTTTTTCTAACATTTGTGCGGATTATTAAAAATATGATAAAAAGTAATTTGTGCGGATTATTAAAAATATTATAAAAGTAATATGATAAAAATATGATAAAAGTACTTAGTAATAAAGTATGATAAAAAGTACTTAATAATAAAATATGTTTTTCTAACATTTGTGCGGATTATTAAAAACAGATTATTTTATAATTTCTTAATTAATTAAAGTTATTAAATAGTGCAATAATTGATTAAATAGTGATTAAATAGTGAAATAATTGATTAAATAGTGATTAAATAGTGAAATTCTGACCAAACATCATAATGAGCGAGAAAGCTTGAAAAAGTTGTCTGAATGGCTTTAAGCCTCTGCGAATAGGATAGGCGTGCTCTGAGAAAGTCTGAAAAGTTGTCTTTATGGCTTGTGACCTCTGAGAATAGAACAGGCGTGCTCTGAGAAAGCATTATGATGGTCTGAAAAAGCTACGCGTGCTCTGAAAAAGTTGGCTGTGCTCTGATAAAGAATTATGATGGTCTGAAAAAGTCTGAAAAGTTTCACGTGGAATTTAATTCAGACTTTTGGTACAGTACACCAGAGCTCCATCTATATAGAACTCCCCAGGTTCAGCCAGACAAAATAATCTCCAACTTCTTCGTAAAAACATTACCACCATGGAAAAAGGAAATAGTTCAAACTCCAACAATACCAACAAAATTAATCCAAGTGAAATTGTGAAAGAGTTATGGGGATCATTCTTCCATTCTACTCTCAACGACCAACAAAAACAAAGAGGGAAATGGACCGCAATGTGTCGTCAATGTTCTCAAACTTGCCAATACAATGTGCATGAACCGTACTATGACGTGCCCTTAAAATGGCATTACCTCGAGCACGTAAAAGAACAGAAGGAAAGAGAAAGGCCGAAGCATTATGACTGGTCAGAATACTTACCACCTAAACCGATACCCCAAGAACAACAAACATGCCAGCCATTACCCTTCACTTGGATTGAATCCATTTTTAATTTTCGTGGAGACCACACAGTGATATGTACAAAGTGTGGTGAAATTTTCAATTACCAAGAAACCAGCATGCGTGAGCACTACTCTTACCACGATCGCCGTGAAGCGGAAGAAACGAAAGCTCGGTACATAGAGGCCGAAAGAAAAAAGAGGGAAGAAAGTGACAAACTTAGAGACGAGTATTGGAGTAGGAGAATAGAAGAGTCGGAAAAGAAAAGACTAAAAGAAGAAAAGGAGAAGGAGAAATGGCGAAAACAAATTCAGGACATGCAGATGCGCGAAAGACTTAAAAAGGCAAAAAGAGAAGAAGAAAGAAGAAATGCAGCAAGATGTATGGCAGAGATAGAAAAACAAGAGGCTGATGCGGCTTTCTGGAACGAAGCCGCTCATATGGCTGACAACGCCGGTGCCAGTAATCAACAGGACAAGGAAAATGAAGAAGAGGAACCATGGTGGGATGAAATTCTGCAATATGTAGATAGTCAAAATCTATAACTAGATTTATTTTTAATTTTCATGTATTTTACTATTATAGTTTAGTAACTTAGCTATGTGTCGTTATAATGAATGATTTGCGGTTGTTATTATTATTAGCTACATGTCGTTGTAATGTTTTATTTTTATGGTTTACTAAGTTTTAATTTAAGTTTACTTTTCTGTATTAATTTTAAATATAAAATCATTAAAGTTGTATTATAAAATTATGATAACAAAATAATTAAACAATAAACAAAATAACAAAATCATTAAACAATAAATACCAAAACACATGATAACAAAATAATTAATATTAAAGTTGTATTATAAAATTATAAAAATATTATAATACAATATATTATAAAAATACATTAAAGATAATATATTGTATATTATAAAAATAAATAAATTATAAAATAAAAAATTAAAGATAATATATTGTATATTATAAAAATAAATAAATTATAAAATAAAAATGAGAGGGACAGACAGAGAGGTTCCCGCTAGGCAATTCCTAGTTTCGGAATCTGAGATTCCGAAACTAAGCAGAATTAGTTTCGGAATCTGAGATTCCGAAACTGCGCAGTCATTTTTAAAAAAATAATTAAAAACGGATTATTTTATAATTTCTAAATTAATTAAAGTTAGTTATAATTTTTTCTGTTTCCAGAACCCCAATTTCAAAACCCAGCCAAAAGATCCATATAAACAATGGCCTCTAAGCCCAAATTACACCAGGCCCAACCATCCATAGTCAGAGAAAACCTCTTATATCCCCAAACAGAGAACAACAGAGATTTCATTTCCACATTGTCTCTCACCATGGCTGCGAGAGCTCTGTTCTCTGCACCTCCTGGTTTCTACTCAATCCCACCTCTATCCTCTCTGACCTCAAGGGCCCACAGAGCTGTACTATCCCACCACTTACATGTGGGTCCCTTGTCCTTCTCCTCCTCCTCCCATCGTAGACGATGCCACTACCGAGCTTGTACGGACGAATCCAAGGGCCCCACTAATTCCGATTCTTTCGTTCTCACCACACCACTGTACTACGTCAATGCGCCTCCTCATATGGGAAGCGCCTACACCACCATCGCTGCTGACGCCATTGCCCGGTTTCAGGTTCAATCACAGCCAATTTTTCCATTCTGTTGTTGTTTTAAAATCAATTTCATCTCACTTCAGCTACGCTGAAATCATTGGAAGTTGCAATTTCTTGTGTTATATTCTACTCTTGCTTGAACTTCCATATTTTTGCAAATTTAGCATATACTATAGACATTTGACATATCAAAAACGAATAATGTAATTGAGAGAGCCATATATTGTTCAGTGGGACTGTGCCTGATATTTGTTGTTTTACTGGAAATTTGGTAATTTGAGATTCTTTTAGGCACACAAAAATGTGCTAATTTGAAAAGTTAACATCTTTGTTTCCTCTCTGTTCGTAATTTTCTTTTTTAGAGGCTTCTAGGTAAAAAGGTGATATTCATTACTGGAACAGATGAGCATGGTGAGAAAATAGCATCAGCAGCTGAAGCAAACAATAGAAGCCCCAGAGAGCACTGCGATACTGTAGCACAATCTTATCGCACACTTTGGTCTGATGTGAGTTTTCAGTTGTTTTCTTTATTAGTTATCCTCCTAGAGTGCAAACTCATGGTATGTTTCTTTCATGTTTGTTTGTAGCTTCAAATAGAGTATGATAAGTTCATTCGGACAACTGATCAGAAGCATGAAAAAGTTGTTAAGGATTTTTATGCCAGAGTTCTTGACAGCGGTGATATTTACAGAGCTGATTACGAGGGGCTATATTGTGTCAATTGTGAAGAGTATAAGGTCCTTCTCCTTTTTCTTATTCCTCTTAAAATTGTACAATGCAGTTCAACTGTTATATTATGGGAAATTTTCAGGAGAGTACGAATAAATCATCTGAATGTCATGTGTGTCCCAGGAAAGGCCAAATATCTGAATAGCACCTGTAGAATGAGTAAAATGATCCGTAACTATCCTTCCCTATTTACTAAGTTGAAAAAATTACCTTAAAACATCATCTTTTTCCATACCATGTATATTGGTAAATATCTCCAGAGAGAAGGCTAGTTTGCGAATGTTTCTAGGCAAATTGATTGTGAGATATAGGTGCAGAGGTTATCCTGTTCTGTATGGGCATTCTGGATATTTTTTGGATGTGATTGGGTTCTTGAGGAAAATTTTCTTATTGTTGTGGCTTCTATATACAGGATGAAAAAGAACTAACTGAGAATAAATGCTGCCCAGTGCACCTAAAACCCTGCTTACTGAGAAAAGAAGACAACTATTTCTTTGCCTTATCAAAATATCAATCAAAGATGGAGGAGTTATTGACAAATAATCCTGAATTTGTGAAGCCATCATTCCGGTTGAATGAGGTAATTGCTTTTCCTCTTATTGCACTTTCAAATTAAACTCATTTTGCTGTTGCAAGTACTTAGCTGGCCATTCATCTTGGCAACGCCATTGCATTCAATTGCTTTGATCGCAAAAGGTTTGTTTCCACATTGTTGATAGTATAAAATTACTGAAGCTTGCTGCAAAAAAGTCTGAAGCAGTCGGTCATTTTTTCTTGGCTGAGCAGCTGAGTGTCATTTGCAACTGGTAAAATATGTTGGGTGTTACTTGCACATGTAGGATATGACCTTGTTTATATAAGCACCATGGACAATTGTATACTCATTTCATGACTTTTTGTTTTTTTCCAATTTTATTACTGGAGTGGATTTTTTTTTTTTTTTTTTGATTGATGTAACTGAAATTAATTGAATGTCATCTGCAAATGAATCTTGTGCAATTTGCTTACCCATAATATAAACGATACTTTTGGTTTGCGCTATCATAAGCATTTCCATATATTTGGTTTTGTTTGTTTTGAATGCTAAAATAAAAATATGATCTCATGGAATTATTTTGAGTTGACTTCATTACTGAGAGATCAGTTGTAGGTACAAAGCTGGATCAAGAGTGGGTTGAGAGACTTCTCTATATCCCGTGCCTCTGTCGAGTGGGGTATACCTGTTCCGAATGACACCAAACAAACAATCTATGTCTGGTTTGATGCCTTGCTTGGGTAATGCCTTTTTTCATGAACAATATATTTCCACAGCTCAAGGATAGCAATTCTGGCTATTAAATTTAAATATATATGACCACACCAGTTGATACAATTATTTTAATTTAGTGAATATGCTTAAAGTAACTTTTTAAATTCAGTCAACCATCAGATGGGGAAAAAAAGCTTGTATAATGATCATTGCACCTAGTTTGTTGCAAATTAAATGAGATAAACTTGTTATGCGGAAAGGTCCAAAATTCAATGCTGAATCAGTTTGATTAATCCTCCAAAACTGGAGGTTTGTTTTTGATGATACAATGATAACTTTATAATCTTTAATATAGTTATAGATAACTTATTTTTAGTGATATTACTATATTTTATAGATATATTTCAGCACTGTTGGAGACTGGAGAGAATCCAGATTTACAAACTGCTGTTAGTTCTGGTTGGCCAGCCTCCTTGCACTTGATAGGAAAGGTATCTTCTTGCTAAATAAACTTGCACTTATGTCCTCCGCCGTAACACTTTTAGATAATTTATAAGGAAAAAGATGTTAGCCTGTTGATTTAACAATAATTCTTGCTTCTTATTTCAGTGTGGTCCTAACTTCAGTTTTTTTTTTTTATTTTTTTTTTTATCATTTGATCTTTTCAGTGTTTTTTTTTGTGATCGGACATTTATCTTCTCAACGTGCAATTAATATTTGTGTTTTTCTGATTTTGTTTTTTTTTTAAAAAAAAAATACATAGGATATATTGCGGTTCCATGCAGTTTATTGGCCTGCTATGCTGATGTCAGCGGGATTGGGGGTTCCAAAGATGGTATTTGGTCATGGTTTCTTGACTAAAGTAAGTTAACTTTAGACTTCTTCTATATTTGATGAATTAATATCTTTCATGTTAATTCATTTAATCTATTACCTGTTTCCCTGAAAATATTTATAGGATGGTATGAAGATGGGTAAATCACTAGGAAATACACTTGAGCCGACTGACCTTGTTAATAGATTTGGAGCTGATGCTGTCAGGTACTTCTTTTTACGAGAGGTGGAGTTTGGCAATGATGGTGACTACTCAGAGGAACGTTTTATCAATATAGTTAATGCGCACCTTGCTAACACTATAGGTAAATCAGTTTAATCACACTATTCATTTCTTTCTTCAGTAATTAACACCTAAAGTTTTTGGATTATTTGGCAACAAGAATGTTATCTTTCAGATTATAGAAATCACAAATGCACTTCCTGTAAAATTTGACAAACTTCTGTTGGACCCTAACAAGCTTCCTTCAAAATCCAAATTACATTAAAAGTTCAAGCTTTGTATATAATAATGCTATGAAGAATTGAAGATATTAGGATGATTACAAATTAAAAAAATGATGGGGAAATTTAACCATCTTTGCACAACTTAACCCGAAGTTTAGTTACTATTTTAAATCACATGAAGTTCAATGTTGGTTGCAATGGTAGAAATATTGGGTGTTGTTTAAACACTTGGTGCAATTCACAAATAATTATGAGATTTTCAAAATTTTTATAGAGTATCACGTTGGTATTACTTTTGGTACAGGTAACCTTCTCAACCGCACACTCGGACTTCTAAAGAAGAATTGTGAATCTACATTGCCTTTTAGTTCAACTGAAGCAGCAGAAGGGATAGGTTTAAAAAGTACGGTTGAAAAATCAGTAAGTAATCAAGTATAGATTTATCAAAATCTGATGAGCAAAGAGTTTTGGCTTCTAGTCAACATATTCTGTAGCCAGAGAGTTTGATAGTTAGAGTTGTTGAGTAGAAATAATAATTTGTCCTTTATTCTGTAGGTGGAAATGGCGAGGCACCATTATGAAAACCTTGCGTTGTCTTCTGCATGTGAGTCGGTGTTAGATATCGGGAATGCTGGTAATTTGTATATTGATGAGCGTGCACCGTGGTCGTGTTTCAAGAAAGGTGGTGAAACTGCTGAAATGGCAGCAAAGGTATATTTATATGCACGTACTTTGGGAAAGTTTACCAAATGAACATCATTTCTCTTGCGAAGAGAAAAAACAACAACAGAAAAGTTTTCATGTCTTGGTCAACTCTGACTGTCCAAAACATGCCCAATATACTAATGCTCTGCAGAACAGGCAGTGGCGGAGCCACATGCAAGTAAGGGGGGTCAATTGAACCCATAATTTTTTTTGAAAAATATACCATTCTGTACATAAAAGTATATTACCACATGATTTTTTGTATAAACACACTAATTTGAACCCCATAATAATCATATGATATTTTATTGTTGAACCCCATTGTTCATTTTCAAACTTTTGCACCATTATGATTATAAATGTAAATTTATATATCAATAGATGTATGAATTTATTTTATATTTTGTATGAGAAAATTAATATTATAAATTTATTGAACCCCATTCGAAATTTTGCTGGCTCCGCCACTGAGAACAGGATATATATATATATATGTTTATTTATTCCTTCCTTGCTGTTCTCTTCAATGATCAGAGTTGCCTGCACACATATACACATCTACAGACACAATCTATTAATTTAAATCTGGTAGTAAAACACACAGCACTACTGGTACAATACCAGTAACGAACGTTGAAACTGAATTTATTTGTGCAGAACCTAGTTTGTTCATTATTTTTTCAAATTTGAAGTGTTTGCTAATTTTTCAGATTAATTTATTTCATATCTATGAATTATTATTATTTTGCTGCACTTGAATATCTCAGGATCTTGTGGTGATCCTAGAGACTTTGAGAATCATGGCAGTTGCACTTTCTCCAGTCGCTCCTAGTCTGTGTGCACGAATTTACACACAACTTGGTTTCACAGAGGATCAATTTAAATCAATTACATGGGTACTGTCATGTTTTTCCCATTTATCTGTTCGTAGCAGAAATAATATTAGTTCGGATATTTTTCTGATTCTTACTTAATCCTTGAACCAGATAGAGCCATAATTGCCATAATATTGGTAGGAAGACAAACCTTTGCCTCATTGTATAATCTTTTGAGTCATACTTAATCACAGCCTAATATAGTCCTAACCACCATAATAATTGGTGTTTGTGTCTTCTTCTTCATAGTTGATTAGTGGCACTCCTTTGTTTTGTTCTTTTTTCAACTTCATAAATGATTCGTGGTGTTCGTTGCCATACAGGCTGATACAAAGTGGGGAATGCTGCAAGCAGGTCAGAAAACAATGGATCCAAAACCGGTTTTTGCTAGAATTGAAATCAAGACCGAAGAAGAATTGCAGGAAGTTGTTCCAAAGGCAGTTAAGAGCTCAAAGAACGCCTCTCGCACTCAAGGCATGGTGGGGGCATGATAATACTTATTTTTATTAAATTAGGCCGAGATTTTTGCTAAATTGAATTGTCCTGAAGAGAAATATACAAGTTCATTGCGATTTTCAAAATCTGGAGACATAATTGATTATTTGATTTGTATTTCAATGACAACTATTCCTATGTCAAGAATTAATTAAAGATGTCTTGTTCTGAAACAAGCAAACAAAAGGTAAATGAATAAAAAAAAGGAAAAGGCAAATACTAAAAGGACAGTAAATTGACCAATTGGTTCACTCATGTACCGGCTGGCTAGTGTAATGCCTTTATCTCTGTAGAGACTCGAGAAATTAATCATTGCACACAATTATGAAAGTCGAGGCAAGATTTGGTTTGAAATGCAGAACGGCGTCATCAATGAATGGTTTGTGGTTTCTTGTTAATGGTCTGCGTTGGACTTTTGAAATCCACTTAATTTTAGAAGGCAGTTATCCGTACCAGTAATCAAGCACCAATTTAGGATGTAAATAAATCCGTTGCATTTTAAATGCATGTTTTTAAAGCAGGATCACTTACCGTCAGCTAATACTATTTAACAAAGATTAACCAAAAAAAAAAAAAACATTTACAGAAAACTAACAAATCCATTAAGGCAAACAAAAAAAGAATACATTAACAAAATCACAAGACTCAAATTCGAAAAAGAAAAATTCAAACCGAATTCAATCCAACTAGACGATTTTTGCCCTTGGTCTTGGGCTTTTCAAGCAATGGAACAGTTCTGCCAATCTGGTCAGCCGGCTTGGTCCTTACCTCCCACACTGGTAGGTGAGGTGGTGGTCGTGACTGAGGCGACTGTGGCCTTGGAACAGTTCGAAATCACAAGACTCAAATTCGAAAAAGAAAAATTCAAACCGAATTCAATCCAACTAGATGACTTTTGCCCTTGGTCTTGGGCTTTTCAAGCAATGGAACAGTTCTGCCAATCCGGTCAGCCGGCTTGGTCCTTACCTCCCGCACTGGTAGGTGAGGTGGTGGTCGCGACTGAGGCGACTGTGGCAGCCTCGCTGAAAAACACGTGTAAGGTAACTCCTCTTCAATGCTTCCAATTGTTTCTCCTCCATCATCAAAATTTCTTGCATAACTCATTGGATCGTAACCAAAGTCCGATGAGTGGCGGCGTTTGTGCCGGCCCAGAAGACTGCGGTATTTACCCCGGACATCGTCTGGAAATTCTTGCGCCTTTGAACGTATCCAAGAAGAAGGTGAGCAAACGAGTGATGTCTCGTCCTCTGCATCTAACGTCGGTGAACGGAAGCAGGAGGTGAAGCAGATGAGATGGTGCTGGTGGCGCTTTTGTTGATCTTGCGATTGGGGGTTTCTCGGTGAGTTCTGTGGATAGTACGAGAAATGGTGATCGTATTCCATGGCGAAAATTTGGAATAATGTTAGCAGAAAGGGATAATAAAAAAGGTGGGATTAGTTATCCCTCAAATAAAAATTTGAGGGAAATCACAGAACCAGCTTTCTCTTTCTGCATCTGTTTTGGATACGGTACTTATATATGGGGACACAGGAATGCATTGGCGCCACCACAAGACCGCTCTATTTGGGTAAGTATCCACCTAATACTTGTTGCTCGTGTAACTTTTTTGAGGTTAGAAACCCGCCATGCATTCATTTTTCTGTCGCTTTTTCTAAATTGGGATTTATTAATTAACAGAAGCTTCCATACCGGATAGCATCTAGTGGTTAGGCAAAATTCTATGTATCAGCAGATTGGGAAACCTGGTACTAATGCTATGCTCCAGTCGCAAATATAATTGGGAAAGATGTATTAAAACATAAATGTTATATGCAGTTGACTATTTTGCCCTTCTAGCATAATGGAGCAGTTTTAGTGTTTATAGGATTTTGTTTTATCATACGTTCTATGCACTACATGCTTCTTTTTATATAACATTGTTTTCATGAGGCACCGCAATAAAATAAGTGATTGTACTAAAGATGTTTTTCTTTTGAATAGAAGACAAGTAGTAGAGCGCCCCCGTAGTAAGTTCCAAATAAAGGGAAAAAAAATAATAGTGAGATACATATATCTGTTGACGCTGATCTATGAACACAACATCTTCTTAGTAATTTCACTGCTAGTACACCAGTTCAGTGAGTCAATATCTTCAAAACTTTTTGCCAGTAACTCAGTTAAAAGCTTCTTTGGATGAGGTCATTTACAATTACAAAAGGTTCAATAAAAAAAAAATAGCTTACTGACAAGGCATCACCACACTCAGCTTTTCTACTTTAGAGTCAAAGATTTGTCAAATTTTAGCTATGCAGTATGCTTGCCAGAGAAGAACAATGATGGTTTGAATTTACAAAACAATAATAATCCAATAAAAGTGCCTTGCTCACAAATCATCGCTAGGCATAGAAGTCAGAAAAAACGAAGATTACAAAATAAAACTTAAAACTACGTAAACGGCTAAACCAATTCTCTCAACAAGTCAACACCCATCAAAATAAGTAAAAGAAATAAAACCTGCAGCTGCAAGCCCTTGTGAAGGAGATCAAATTATTGCGAACCGTTGGATCTCCCCTCTCTCTCTCTCCGCTCTCCCTTCTCTTCAGCAACTGTGAAGGCAAGAGAGAAACAGGCCTCCTCTGGGCGACTCGCAGACTCCAGCGATCAAGTGAATGGGCTGTCAGCCCATTATTGACAGCCCATTATTGAAAGGACGGTGAGTAGTAATTACCTTTTTCATTTTTGTTACTTTGTGAAAATCATAAAAATAATGGTGGCACTCAATTGTATCCTTACAAATTAAACACCAAACTATTTTGCAGCCTACTTGACTAATTACAATAGTTTCATTTGCAATTATACTTTCTAATCAGTATTGTTACATCAACCTATTTTTATTTCTGAACTTTTTGTTTTATCTTTTTACCTTTCTAGTAGATTGTCATACCTTATATAATCTCCATCATAGGTAAATTAGTAAATCTTATTGTCCAATGTTTCATTTTCAGAGAAAAAGGAGAACAAAACATGGAATTGGTTTTGTTGTCAGAATAAGATATATACTATTGTTTCCTTAGACTGCCATCATTTATTATGTTTTCCTTTCAGCAAGCAACTATTATAATTTATAAATATTTATAAGTGCATTGTACATCAATATTTATAATTCGAGTATACATTTGTTGCTGTAAGGAATACATGCCTGTGCCATATTATTATATAAGTAAACTTATAAGATTTCTAAGGAATAATTTTGCAGTGCTTAAAAGCAATACGAAGCATCAAATAGGGGTAAAATGGGAAGTTTCACAAAATAATTTATTTCATCGAATGTTTTCGTTGCTTTGCATAAATATTCTCTTGTAGATATAACTTGTTCGACAAATTCATGTTCATTAATATGAAATTCTGATAGTTGAAATGAGAGTTTTATTGACATTGAATCAAGTCATTTAGAATAATGTATATATGAAGTAAAAATGTTGCATTACACTTACCATATAAACATTCTAATGCAATGCAAAATAAAAATTCAGTGGTTTATTGATGTTCGCAGATTTGCTATTACTGTTATGTTTATATGGGAGAAGGAATAAAAATCATTAATCGGAAAACTACTGGCTTGACAGTTCTACTGTAGGTGACTTTTATTTGTTTTGATGCAGCAGGCCTATGTTTTGTTTTCTATTATCTTTCTTCTATTTTTCCAACTCGAGGGTACACATGATCCTCTCCTCAAAAGATTTAGCAGCTGCATCTCCAAGAACAAGAAGAAAGATTGAACATTGCAAGGTATGTACTGACATTAAGAAATTTTACCTGTTTGACATTGTCATACATAACATTCTGGTAACTTAATTGACATGTGATTGCATGCCAAATAAGATGAAAAAACATCAAGTTTTAAAATGGCTCTAGTAGATTGAAATTGAATGACCTAAAAGCATGAGTAATGAGTTGGTTTTTCATTTGGTCAGCCATATGAGACTTTTTGTACAGATCACTTCATAATGATAACATAATTGTAAAAATCTGAATAACAATTATCTACAACGGTCGAACCAGGCTTCAAAAATGAAAATTTGATACACCAGTGACAATTTCTTTTTCATATATTTTACCAAACTTTCCTCTCTCCAACTAGGCCCAAGACTTCTTCCCAGAGGCCACCTTGCTCGGTGCTTGCGGGACCAATAACGCTCGGGCTACATGCAACCACTCTCCAAAACCCGGCCCGAACTTCCTCTCGCAATTTCTCAGGTGACCATCCACAATACCCATCAAAGAACCTGAACTCTTCAATCCCCACCATATCTCTCTTAACCATCTCCGACGCACACCCCACGCTCTCTTTAGTACCATAATACAATCCTTTCATCACCTCCTCAAAAACACCACTCTTGCCGATAGCCCCGTCATTTTCTTCTGGGCCCACCAGAAAAATTCCATCTTCCAAAGGCCCACCAAAGAACAAAGGCCGGCTGGAGAACGTGCCGGCCGCATCTAAGATAACAGACCGGGTTTCTTTTATTGACATAAGTGATGGCCTATTAAGAATTACACCCATTGCGCTCAATGGACCCATAGAGAGCAAAAGTATGACAGTCCTTTCAAATATGTGAACTCCATCCAACTTGTCAGTTGCGACCAGGAGACAACCTTTTTCAGGCTCATGCAGAGAATGAGCCCATTTGTGGCTCAGCTTTGTTGGTGGTAGAGTTTGATTCACAAGCTCAGCAGAGAGGGGTGTTGTAAGGCTGGTGTGATTCATTACATGCTCACTTGCTACTAATCTTGCTCTGAAGGACCGCCAATCTGACTGAATTATCGAGTCGGCGCTCTCACCAGTTGATTCACGTTCAGCACTGCAACCTAAGGAAGCAAATTTTCATTGCTACGTGAATTGTTGCTATGTTGAGTTGCTTAGCGAGCACAATAATCTCATTTTTCAATGCCAATTGCCAAAATAAAGCAAACATTTATAATGAACAATAGTTTTTCATGTACACTAAGGTAGCCTTATTATTTCGAAATAAAAATAAAAATAACTAGTAGCTTACAGATGTGTATGTACAAGCACATGATGTAATTCATCAAGAAATATAAGCACATCATATTAATGAATTCGTTCAAAAAAGAAAAAGCATATGCATGATCACATCTTATTCTGTTGAAGGAAATTTAAAACTTACAGGTGACACTTGAAGGAGGGGAACCATTGAGACCCAATCCAATCCTTCTTTTCGGTCTCAAAAGTTTAGGTTTTAGGCTTGGAGCCAGATACAAGATTTTGCTAAATGATTTTGAGGGGGAGAAACAAGATGCCTCCATTGCTTTTGTGTTGTGTCTGCTTTCTTTAGTAGTGTTTGAGGGAGGGATCAATCAATACTGGAAAGATTTTGTATATATACTCTTGAAGAATTAATTTTGTGCCACAAGATAATTTAGGTCCACTTTATTTAGGATATGATTCACTTTTTGCTTTCTGACCTGGCCCAATCATGTTGGGACAAATGGCAAGAAAAATAAGAGCTCCACGTAGGTGGGTTTAATTATGTGGCTGAGAGCCTGAGATAGCAGTCTTCTGTGGATATATAGCATTTTCTCAAAAAAAAAAAAAAAAAAAAAGATATATAGCTAGCTTTTGGCGTTTTGTTCCTCTGCCCATATGAAATGATGAGGTGGATTAAATGCTAGCCACGAGAAACAGACGACTAATCTTCCCAATTATTCAATTAATGCATATATTTCAACCGTTGAAATATTTCAATGATATATAAATTTATATGCCGTCAGGGAGCAATTATTTACATTTTGCGTCAGAAAAATTCTCTAGAAATTAACGGTTTTGCAAATGTTGATTTCACATGCAGTTTTGAGCTACAATATTCGCTCAAAATGTCAAATAAGATGAGCATGACAAGTTATCACATTAGAGCAAGAATTTAACACCCCTAAATCACTCGTCACTTGTCAAATCAATTAATCCTTCTGAGCTATTAGATGCCCCAGCACTATTTACTGATGACTCAACTTCGCTGGTCGATGCCAATCCTGATATCTCTCCCTCTTGTCTAACTTCGCATTCAGCATCTCTATTCTCATTCTCATTCTGATTCTGATTCCCAGTTTGATTTGTGTTCCTCCTGTTGAGGTTCCTACTTGAATCACCTCTGGCATTGCTTCTGCCTTCGAGAACTGAAAGCTTCATAGCCTGGTGCCTCTTCCCACCTATATGAGCCCGAAAATTATACTCAGTTGTGCAGTCAATCTTGCATAACTTGCACCTGGTTAAGAAGAGATTCAAGAGTGAAATGAATTATCATCTATAGCTGTATATCTTTATTATTTCATATGTTCCATGCATGGCCCCATTATATTAAGAAGTATTTAATATTTTCCCAAGCATGACTTTACAAGATGTATTGTAATATATTGTAAGATAATGTATGTCCAGCAACATACTGAAAGATCCAAAACAAAGGTTTTCATCCATTATTATTTCTATGAGCAAGCAAGGAGGAGGAATTTTGGGTAGTCTAGTCAAATTTCATAGAGAAGGATTTTTCCCCTTCCCATTTTATGGTTAGTTAAAAATTTCTTCAGAGAGGCGCACCAGATTTTCACAGAATCTATGATATGAGCTGTTCAAGCTTGATAGGCCACTTAACAATATCTAGTAAGATAAAGCACCGTAAGTACTAGTTTAATAATTTGATTCTATTTGGGCTGGTTGTAAGGCCTCAATTTGCTATTCAAGCTGTTAATAATACCAGTATGACATTGGCTGTGGAGGCCTGCTGATCTGGACATAAGGAGGCAGCTTATGTTGAGGTGGCGGTCGGGATTTCTTTGGTGGCCAGTTTCTCTGCTGTTGGTTCGGATTTGCGGTTGATTGAACTGCAGCAATTGGTGGCCTGGGAGGAAGTACAGGTGATCTTTGGATTGGGCTTGTCTGGGGTTGAGACTGTAAAGGAAATCTCTGGGCAACAGACTCTGCATTTGTATAGAAAGGTGATCTCCGCTCAGAAGATGTTGCCTCCTGCAATATGATCGCAACTTAGAGAGGGTTTGCATTTAGGAAAAGGAACATTAGAAATGTTAGGTACTGACATTATAACAGGACTGTTAACCATGAAGGAATTTTTCTTGTTCAAGCAAAATGAGGATTGTTTCTAAGAAGTGTTCCAATGCCCCATCCACAATCTCAAGTTCTATTTATATTTGAAAATATAAAAAGGCAAATGCAGAATTCAAACATTGATATTGGTCATTTTCATAATAACATCAATGTAACCATGAAAAAAATCCAATGGTACAATTACTGAAAACTGCCAATTCTATTAAGCTAAGATCTAGGTACCTATAAGGTTTGGTTCCAACAATATTGGTCCAAAAACATTGATGCTATTATGTAAATGACCAAAAACATTATTATTATTTTTTTTTTCATAGATCCATTAGGATAAAAAGTTACTGAAAACTGCCAATTCTATTAAGCTAAGATCTAGGTACCTATAAGGTTAACATAATTCCAACGATATTTGCCATTCTCTACATACCATTGAATTCTGCATTGATATTTATATTTTTTTTGCAACCAGAGGCTAAGATCTAGGTACCTATAATGAGATTGTGGCATTGTGTTCCTACCAGGCGTCTATTCTACTCATTAATAGTCTTCCACATAATGGATGAGTGAACAGATCACCGTAAATGAGGGGGAGTATTGAGAACATATATACTGAACTGCCTACTCTTAAATCTTAAGCTTACTAGTAAATTGTCATTTATACTTATATTCTCATTTCTCAATATTTTTTATTTCTCAGCTGGTCTCATTATTGCTATACAGTTTAGAGTCAAAACTTGTTTTCCATTTTTTCCATCTCCACTTTATTCAACCTTATCAATTTTTGCAAGTTGCAAATTGTAATAACAATCTATTAAATGTTACACATGATTTTTTTTTTTAAAGATAAAAGAATTGTTGTACCTATCTATTAAACTTTTTTTCAACATATGATTGCATTAAATTTAATTATTAACAGAGTTAGAGCGTAGGTCATCTCTATCATATTTTTCATTAAGAAGAACAGTCCTAAAGTACAATAGCCGTTTGGGCACTACTTGTTTTTTTCTTTAACAAATATTCTGTGATTTGAACCATTTGGTCTTAGCCCCGATGTCTATGCAAAGAAAATACACCTAAATATTGAGTCGACTCAAGGAAAACAAGAAGCTGGATATTTCAGTCCATGTGAGGAATCAAAACAGAAATTTCCTAAAAGGAGAAGGGGAGAAAAGTCAAAGTAATAGTGCTGATACTTATTTAAGAAATAATTTCTCTAGGAGGATCTATGGAAAACAATGTTTATGCCCAACAAAAAAAAATATAACCAAAATGTAAGAACTTCACCATAGGTCCAAAAACTATATATGCATGTTATTTTTTTTTAAACATACCACCCATAGATTCCCATTCACACGAGAAGAGTGTGGTAATGATTCTCTCATCAATCCAGAAACTTAGAATCTAAAACCATTAAACCAATAACACTTGTGGGTATTGTGCTCACACAAAATGAGGTAATCAAATTAAATTAGATTCTTACTTTAATAGGTGGTTGGCGTAAATTTGGGCCAAATATTGACTGAGGCCTGGTCACTCTAATTTTTTTCTTGTATTCCTCTTCCTTTTTAAGAGCTTCCTCGAAGGTAATGGTCGGAAGCTCCATGATTCCAGATGCACTCGAACTAATAAATGATATTGAATAGCTTCCGAAATCAAACCCGAGTAATCATTTCCACTGCTTGAAAAAGTTCTGCGATTGAAAGATTTTAGATATGAGTTCCATCTGAGCTATAGGGAGTTGTTTCACTGCACATGCTGCAGTTAAACAAACAACAAAGTGTTAGTAAATTTCAAGCTATATGTAAATAAACTCTTGCTGGATCACTAATTATATGTAGAACATGACGGACTTCCTATTTACACAATCCTGCTGATCACAACCTTCTGATTAAATTCACGTGCTCTTAATATAATAAAAATTTATTCATTTGTAATTTATGGAATAAAATCGCATACACTTAGTCTATAGAAAGTGACAACCATGCAAGTAAGAGGATAAATCATTAAAAACCAAATTTATGAAGGCCATGTGACAAACTTAGCTTTATTATTCTCCAAATGCTTTTACAATGAAAAATGGCACAGATTAGTTTTCTATTGAAGCATTCAGATGGAGTATAATTCAACTGATCCACATCATACCAGTAAAAGTAGGCACATTGCAACCTTCATTCACTTCACACCTAGTAAAAAATTTTAAAACCCAAAACTCAATTACTAAAATAATTTTAGATCCACAGATGGTTCTTGTTGAAAGTACAATTCATTTACCTTTTTACTGTGTAGGCTACCACAATTATTCTCTGGGTGAAATTTGACAGATTAACGGTTTTAGAAGTATATTAAACCCCAAATACAACTACAAGGAAGACTAGGGGTTCAGAGTATGAAAAGGGGAAGAAAAAGAAACTTAGAAGGAGATTCTTACGCCGTTCAAAGCATCACCCTAGAGATGAGACGATAGGGTTTTAGCGATAAGAGAAGCGCAACCACTCACTGGAGAAAGAGCCAGTTTCTGAAAGCTGGAAATACTTTGATCAATGGACGCCGGACGGAAGTCGGAGCGTCCTCGATCGAAGTCGCTGACAGACCGACCCCACCCCACGCCGATTAGCAGTATCAGCTGGCGGAAGTTAGTAAAAGGGCTCAGACTTGGACTCGGAGCAATTCTGTTACTGTTAGACTCGAATGCGTTTGGAATTTGAGTCTATCAAACACCATCCATTTTAATTTCGAGATCACAATTGTGAATTCGAATTTTTTTTTTTTTCTGAAGAAAGTGAATTCGAAATTCGAGTCTATCAAACACTATCGAAAACTATATTTTAGTTTTCGAGAGCACTATTGTAACCGATCAATTTGTTTTCCACACTAAAAGATAAAATTGTACATTTATTTTTTGAAAGTTTTTACAATTTTTTAAATTTTAGAAAATTCTCAATTTAATTAGTTTTGAACTCTTTAATTTAAAAAGTCTGAAAAATGATAAAACTTTTATAAAATTTGATCTCCAAAAAAATTAGTATGGAGATTATATTGAATGATATAGATCGCCGTTTGAAATTTTACTAATTGAGCCTCGTTTGACTCTAATATTATTTCATTTCTTAAAATAAAAAAAAAACGCTTAAACAATTTTTGGTTGGAATATGATGAGAAGTAACATTTTTTTTTTTAAAAGGAATCTTTTGTTTTCAAGTAAAATATAGATAACTCATGTATTCATCTCGACGGCTTCTGTCAAGTGTTTCGTAAAAGAGGGGAAAAAAACTTATGTATTCATAAGTGAAAATATATATATATATATATATATATATATATATATATATATATATATATATATATATATATATATATATATATATATATATATATATAAATATGATTCTATAACTATTTCTTCAATTATGTTACCGCGTCATATCCAAATATATTACTATTACTAGAAAAACAAAATAATATTAGACATTAAAGATGCGTTGCTAAATTTACTAGCGATACAAATAGGTACGTTACTTAATTTATTTTCTTATTAGACGGGAAGCCAAAACATATTGTTGTTTCTTCTAGCAATTGATATCCAACTACAGATCGAATCGATCAAACAACACAAACATGTGTTTGCACTAGATGTACCGTATAACCACTCTTGGATCCGTCCTTTTGTAAAAGTAGAAATTATCAATACTATCATCCTTGTATGCTATAAACATAAATAATAATAATAATGATAACAATATATTATGAGAAATGTTATTATCATTTTTCAAAACATAATACATCAACCCTCTTTCTTTCATTTTTTTTATCTGAAGAATATCAAGTGATCCCATTGGCTTCTAGCCTTCTATTGTGTCCCTCCTGCTTGTGAAGTCAACTAGTCAAACAATTGACGAGTTAGTAAGCGCCTGAGGGTCTGCTCCAGAATCCAATGGGAAAAGGGAAAGAAAGGGACGGGAAGAGAAGGGGAGTACATCCCAAATTTGAGGGTAACCATGGTTACACTTTTCTTCATGTTTTTACATAAGAGTTCACCTTCATTTTCCTCCATTCTCTTTGATTTCCCTTCAATTTTAAAGTTCTGGAGCAAGGTAAAACTATTGGGCAGGGGTTGGACGGTTACACCATCCTTCCATTCTCCTTGGTCACCTCTTCTGGAAGGCCTAAGTTTTAGGATTTAGATATCTAGATCCAATTACAGAGTGATACGGATGAGACTAAATAAATCTAGATCCAATTACGGAGTGATATGGATGAGCTTGTAGGCCCACTGGTTCTGGACTCCTGCCTCCTGGTCCTGTTACTAGTAAGCTTCATATTTTACATTCTTTATACAGTTAATGCTATTTTCACGCGTGCCTGAAATTTCTCTTAAGTCTTAACTCATATTGGAAGCATCAAACGCTTTTGGAAAAGCGAAAAGGTGATTTAAGGAGATGCTTAGGTGGTGGAAGACCGAGACTAACCAACCATTAATTTCCATTTCTTCCTCCCCACTCACTGAATGCATATCAATGAAAAGAAGACGATATTAATTATTAAATGTATGCAAACCGATGTTATACAAGCACAACCTTTCATTAATTTTATAATAATATAATTATTAAACCCGTTTAATTCAAGTATTGAGTGGAAAAAAAGACCTAATTAGAGTTATCAAACATCCATAGATTTTAGATATTTAAGTTAGAAATTTAGGAATTGTCAAGTTCATAAACCAAGTTACATTACTTTTTATGAACGCTTGTAATTGTCAATGCCAAGTAAATTATGTGAGCTGACAATTACTACCGTTGGTTTAGATTTCAAAATCCCCAAAAACTTTCTAAAATCTAAAATTTCATTTTAAAATGCAGCTTGTCATATTCGAGGAGAGAGAAAGCAAAAGCTTGGAGATCAAGGGATTAGCTTAATTAATTGAGTGGTCGGAATGATGAATGATGGGAAGGCTCGTGGATCGCTTTTGATTATAGATCGTCGTAATCAAATTAACAAACATGTTACCTTATATTTTAAGTATGACAATAACATAATAATTTTAAGAAAACGATATTTACTAAGTCGTGCGATATGGTCCAGCTGGTGATCAGTAAATAAAGCAATATTGCAATTGTATGAAGTACGAACCAAGTTGATAATTTACAAATTATACCTTCATCTCATTTTTTTATTCTGCTATTGTTGTTGTTATTGTTTTTTTTTTTTTTTTTTTTCTTTCTGGTTCGACAAAATAACAGTAAAATCATAAAAAATTTCATAAACTGAGAATAAAGTCGTGATAAAACGAGAAGGGAGGTTATCATGTTATGTATCCTCTTATGCAGTTATTTTTTTTTTCTTTCTTTACACTATCTGATAAGTAATAAAGTACAAACATTATTACATAAGAATCATAAAACTTCTGTTAAATATAACATCAAACGAAGAAAACTTATAAAAATCCCTCCCCCTTTTTTCCCCTTCCTACGATTAAATAAGGTGTTATGAGAATTGCTTTGAAGGCTTTATTCTCGATTTCACAAGCGTAAAAGTAGAGACGATTTAATTATTTTAAAGCAATTTAAGACACATAAATATTTCAAGGTGATTAAATGTAAAGTAAAATTAAAGCACTTTGGAAGATAAAATTTAACTTAAAATACTATATTCTATATTGTTTTTCTCGGCATCCTTTCTTACTACGTCTTCCCAGCATAATTCACGGGGACAATTTGATTTTTTTTTTTTTTTTAGAGCACCACTAGCTAACTATTATCAAACACCAATACTTTCAAGTAATCCATCATTACTTCTTCTTAACTTAAATTTATTTACTGACTATATTCGTAGAACTAAATAAATGAGCTCCATATATGCTTTAAACTAATTTTTGAAATTGTTTTTTTATTATTATTAACATAAAAAATTAATTTTATATTGTATATTGTATGTACCTGCTTTTATCATAATCAATTCTAATATTTTAAAATGATTTTATATCATTTTTATTTAAGAAAAAACAACATTATTGTCATTCATTTTCTAACACAAAATTGTGATATTATTTATGGGATAATGGATGAATCGGATGCCTCAGCATTGGATTGGCTTTTGATAATTTGATCGGAACATATTTTCATATGTTCCATGGTATTGGCTCTGATAGGGAAAAGTGGAGGCCAACCATTTGCCAGCACAGCCTTACAGGCTGTTCTGTGTTTGTCTTCTTGCACCCGATCAATCCAATGACAGAGTATTTCTTTTCTTTAATATTTTTCTGCACAGAGTGTATCACTGTCTTTTTTGAAGCTAGCGCCGCTTCCTACCAAATCCTCACACTCGGCATCATACATTACATAGTTCTCTTTGTATAACAAGTTGAATAAAACTGTACAATGACCTGCAACATGAAAATCAACTATGATAGGTTCTCATAAAGTTGCAACTGTTTAATACGTACTTCTGTAATTAACGTTACTTTATATTGTTTTGCGGCCTAAGTGAGCAAAACAAAACAAAACAAAACAAAGAGAAGCCTCTTTCTCTGAACCTTTTCTCCGAGCTCTCCCATTTCTCTCTCCTTTGTACGAGAAAAGGAGAAGGCGGTGAAAGGAGCGAAATGGAGAAAGCTCTGACGAAGTTGAGCAGCTTCACCATCTCCAGGAAAGCCAAAGAGGAGATCGCTTCCATTGGAGAGGACCTCTCAGTGAGTACTTCCTTTTCCTTCTCTCTCTCTCTCTTTTTTTTTTTTTATTTGCTCGTGTCTTTAATGGTTTTTAATTTTACTTATGGCGTGGAGATATTTCTGGTAGATCCATTTCATCTGGGTCATGGGTTGCACACTTATAATATATATCCTTTACTCTCTCATTTTTTTTTTTAAAAATGATTCGTAATTGATTCCTCAAAATTTGGATATCTTGTTTTGGTTCTCAAAATGCAGATGTCTGTGATGTTTATGCTCGGCAGTTGGAGCTATATATCTACTCATTAGCTTCTAATTTTGCCTAAAGTTTCCAATTTGAACAAGAAAATGCGAATAATTTTTGTCCATTGCGTTCATATTTTAAAACAGTGACCTGGTTAAATTCTGGTTCTTCCTTTGTATTGAGCAATTTTAATCGCGCATTCTCTGCAATTTTGTCAGTAGTTTTGGCTAAAGTTTTGCAATAAATCATGTCTCTATGCTTGAGAATTGAATTTCTTTGTTAGACAATGGGACTCTTTGTTTAAAGTAGTTGCATTATGATTTCATTTAAAAAACATTTTGTAAGTAACCATTAAAAATTTGATGTCTGAATTTGCAGAGATTCTCCAGCACTGTGGAGGAGAAAGCAAAATGGGTCTTTGAGAAATTGAAAGGTTGCATATCAAAAAACACCTTTTCTTTGTTGACCATGTTCAGTAGAATTTAAAATTTGCACAAATCTAATATAAGTTTTTCAGATATTATAGTCTAGCTTTGTGCATGTCTATTAAAAGTTGGAATTTTACATTGCTTTAGTTGGTGCCTGCCTTATATTCTTTGAAAAATCGTTCAAAATAATAATAAAAAATAGCTGTTGAACCAATGCACTTCACAGATGTCTGGCTTAAAAGTATCAGAATGAATAAATTGTTATGTTCTTAAAAGCAATTAAATTGTCCACTTGCAAATTCAATCAAAGCATCTTTTGCTCGCCAGTCGCCACTTTATGAGCCTGAGCTACCTAATTGTTTGTTAAAGAGTTGGTATATGTCATTATTGTTTAGATTACTGAAAGTGAGGTTTTTTTAGTTTTTAAAGAGGAAGCTGGCAACTAAACATTACACATTAATCTGCACAGAATTTTTGTTTGCTAATGAGAACCATACATTGATACATATATATGACCGTATTTACAATCAACAAAACAACTATCAAAAGAAAAAAGTATAAATAAAATTGTATGTATATTCTCTATAGTATAGATTTGTTGTGTATCAAATTTGATGCAATTTGGGCATTTCTTGGTTTACCAATCAAGTCCCTATACAAGTGAACTATTAATATTTCTGACCATGTAATTGATGGCCAATCAGTTTCAAAATTTTATTAAATTTGATACACAACACAACTCATCTAATCTTAAGAGAGGATAAATGCAATTTATTAAATTTTTTTTTTTTTGATAACCATCTGTACAAATTTTTTTCCATACAATTTGCCTTGTTACTAATCTTACTTTTCAATCTTATTTTCTCTAGGTAAACCGTTGAAGTCCTTGCCAGATCTATTGCGTGAGTATAACCTACCACCTGGCATCTTTCCTAAAAATGTCGTAACCTACGAATTAGATGAATCAAAATCCAAATTAGTTGTTCACCTCTCTGGTCCATGTGAGGTGAGCTTCAAGGACTCCTCCATCATAAGGTATGCGCCGCGTGTGAAAGCCACTCTCACAAGAGGCAAGCTGTCCAACATCGAAGGAATGAAAACTAAGAGTTTAGTTTGGGTCAAGGTGACACATGTTGGTGTTGAGAGCTATAAATCTGACAAGGTCACATTTACTGCTGGTGTGAAGAAAATTAAAGCGAAAGACGCATATGAAATTCCTCGTGAAGCGATCAGAATTGAAGAGTTTTAGTTTGATCTGATTGTGATTGTTCTTCTGTTATAGATGGTCTTTGTGTTGAGCTCTTTGTTCTTGTGATATGGGAACATGATTCGTTCAATTTTAGTTTCATCTCCTTTGATGTTCTGGAGTATGGATCAGCTTATATTCTTGTTAACGATACTAATGATCCATATCTATTGACATGCATATATATCATATAATTTTATAACTTATAGGTAACCCAAGTAAGAGTACAAATTTTTCTGGGACACTAAGCTAAATTATTGCAGACAAGTCTGTGCTCTTTCACATGGATTTTCTCGAGAATTCATGACGCTTCGTCTTGCAGAATCTAACATGTGGTCCTGTAACTCTTTCGATGTCTTTCATAATCAAAGTGAAATTCCTCATGGAATATATGAACAATATGATCAAGATTGGTTTTATATTGATTAGAACAAAGTTAACTAAGGATACGTTTCGACTCTCTGATCTATTCCTTGCATTATTTGCATTTTTCGTTTCGTGTTTTTAGCAAGAAAAAGCCAACCTTCACGACCAAAGTATTTTGAGTTTAATTCTTGTTCCAAATTAATTTGGTCAGAATAATACAGTATCAGAGAGGCGAAGTTTCCTGTAATGGCCCGAGCACCTTTGCCTTCTTGCTAGTTTAGTTCAACAGAGTGAAAATGCAATGCTACTACGCTAGTATCGTTGCCATTTCGTTTCGCCCCAAATAATTTAAGCAAATTATTTTCCCTTGTCCTTTATTTCCACAATCATTAGATATTCTTTGGATAAAAAAAATAATTTTTTAACTTACGCGCGCTTTTTACTATAAGATAAGATGAAATTAAGTTTAAACTTAAAAATTCCGGCAAAAATAAGCAAAGAAATGGAAGCATATTGAGCACGAACCACTACTATCAGGATATAAATTTTTACTAAACTAAGAGAAAAACCTTCAAATTAAATAAGACACCATAGGGAGAACTTGGTACACAACACATTGTACAAGAAAAACCAACTTCGTGCCATTAAATGCCCTTCAAGGCATATGACATCCTCAATTTCGCACAACGCATGCTATCAAGTACTACAAACTACTTGTTGTTTTTAAGATACAGTGTCAAAGTAACGAACTGGAAATAATAAACAAATAATAACTCTACTTCCAGAGTTTGCGAAGCGACATATTTTTCTCAGTCTCTTTCTTCATCACCTTTGCGACTGCCATCTCAAAATCTTCTTGTGTCACATGAACCCTCCTTTCTCTTAGTGCAAACATACCAGCCTCAGTGCAAACAGCCTATAGAAAAAAGATGTTGATAGATTAAAATATAGCAGTCAAAAAGCTAAAGACATATGCGTGAAAAAATCAGACATAGAGTGATGGAGGTAAGAGTAAATACCTTGAGCTCAGCACCAGAAGCACCATTCATCTTTTCGGCTATCTTTTTAAGGTCTATACCCCTCATCAAATTCATCTTCCTCGAGTGTATCTTCAATATGTCAAATCGTGACTGAAAATAAAACACAAGTCTAATCAATATCAATTTAAAATGATACTATTGAGAGGATTTCACTAAACATATGCTAATTATTACATCTTCATTGGGGTTAGGAAACTCGATTTTCCTATCAATACGGCCGGGCCTGAGAAGGGCTGGATCCAAAATATCTATCCTGTTTGTGGCCATCAAAACCTGCCAAAAAAAAATTGTAGCATTTAGAGACACCAACATATATCATCACACAATACATTCAACACAATATTTCCATCATCACTCCCCCCTTTTTTTCTCAGATCTTCTTCATGAGAAAGAATGGTGGTTCGGGCATCTTTTTGAACGATAACACAAGTGAAAATATGAGGGTTTATTTATTTTCTTAATTATGCAACATATTTACTGCTTTGGACGTGTTGTAAATTCAATATTTAAGAATATATAATATTTGAATACTATACTTTGATCTTATTGGAAGCTTCAAATCCATCAAGCTGGTTGAGCAGCTCGAGCATAGTACGTTGCACCTCACTATCACCATTGCCACTGCCTGACTCCATACGGGCTGACCCAATACTATCTATCTCATCCATGAAGATAATAGATGGGGCATGTTCTCTGAATCAAATGCAAACCAAACTCAGTAACGTACAATTACAGAAACAACATTTATACACAAGAAATTATATACCAATTTGTTAGTCAATAGTACTAATAATCTGCCAACTAATTACAATCTAATAATTTGCCTAGCCGGCCGTTACAATCTAATTATCCAATTTGTTAGTCATTCAACTCTAATAATTAGCGACCTAATTACAATCTATATTAACAGATAAAGGTCCCACATTACGACTAAGGAACATATAATGTTTCTTTCTTAACTAGAATTAGCACTGACTATGGAAGTGTCTTTACAGCATAAAAAGTGAACCTATTTACCTGGCCATGACAAAAAGCTCACGAACCATACGGGATCCTTCTCCAATGTACTTCTGTACCAGCTCTGAACCTGAAACCCTAATGAAGGTACAGTCGGTGTGGTGGGCCACTGCTCTTGCCAGCAATGTTTTGCCTGTACCAGGAGGTCCGTAAAGCAAGACTCCCTGAAGAGAACAAATATGAATACTTAATTTCTTTGTATATCCTAAATACTGATATCAAAGAAACAGTAAAATTTGAAGTTACTATAGTACCTTAGGTTGAGCAATCCCAAGGCTTTCGAATAATTCCGGGTGCTTGATGGGGAGCTCAATAACCTAAAAATGTTAGCACAACATTAAATATAACACAGAATGCAAAGCAAACACAAGCCAAGACCTGACGCCAGGTAGAATAATTGGTACAGATGTATACCAAAGAACATCTAGAGGACTATGATTATAAATTATATTTACCTCCTGACTCCATTTCATCTGATTTGTTTACTGCAATTTTCAATCAGTTAATTGTTCATGTAAAAGCTTATTAGAGGTCCAGGCATTAAGCTCTAACCATAATACGAGATTATAAAATAAAACTAAATGAAAGGGAGCCACTCAGATACATAAAACAATCAACAAGTTAACAATTCACTATACCTCCTTGATCTCTTTAATCTGTTGGTCGAGACCACCGATCATGTCATAAGTGGAATCAGGAACCTTCTCAACTTTCATCAGGTTAACCAAGGGATCGACCTTGCTTGGCAAGACCAAGTGAAGAACATAACTATCATTACGCAGGGCAACCCTCGTGGATGGAGTAATTTTGGTTATGTCGATGCTCTTGTCAATGTCAACAACATATTTACCCTCTGGATGCACCTGAAAAATGAAGTGCAATTGTTAGTCCAAGACCTTGATGCAAGGGAAATATTAAAAAGTATGAACCCAGTAATTAATCTCAGTCCCTCGTATTGATCACCTATCTTGACTTTTGGTAGCATGTTATGGACAGCAATGTGCAAATAGAGTGTCCCTTGAATATTTGGCACATTAATACCCAAACAAGCTGCACAGATATGGGAATCAGCAAATTCCCGACATGTTATTCATTGTTTCACTTTTTCAGGCCTTAAATTCACTCGATTCCCAATATGTAATTCATTGTTAAGGAAGACATCAAGATAGAGAAAGGCCTACTGCTAACTTTTTCCAAAAGAAATCTCACAAAATTATAAAGTTATTGTTGTATAAAATGAGAAGTTAAAAATCAATCCACACATTTGCCACTGAACGAGTATATAAGAAGAAACTCAGATTATACATGTAAGAGGAAAAAAAATTTACCTTGACGAGAACCTTGGATTTACCCATGACCTTTACCACCTCACCCACATAAGAACCTGGCTCTTGTAGCAGTTGTAACTCTTCTCTAAGCATTCTTACTGAAATTTCACAAAATTGAAAGGTAAATCAAAGTGTACAAATCCAAACACTAATTTGTTCATGCATCTCAATAGTATTTAATTGGCTAAACCATTTCCCTGATATCACCAAAGATTACCATTCTTTCATATTTACTCCTCCACAAGCTGAAATTAAACACTGAACAACCTAATCAAAACTATACTCCACTTTCCCACCAGAAACACAATCAAATCCTACAATTAACCTAGGGTTTGATACCCAAAACCAAAAACCAAACCTTTCGAGTTGAGATCGTTTCTCTGCGCCTCAAGCCGCTGGAGATTGTGGGTCTTCTGCCTGACCTGGAGCTGCAAATCGTGGATGTGTTGCAAATAGTACTGCCTGAGCCCTTCGCCACCGCCTCCGGCAGCTCCTCTCTCCGTCTCCACCTCATCTAAGGCCTGTTTCTTCATCTCCACCTCCGCCGTCGCCATTGTACAAGATCTCCGACGATCTCTTGCGGCTGTCACTTGGATAGGTTGTTTTGGTCGGGAGAGAAGGAAATAGTGTCTCTCTCTCTCTCTCTCTCTTATGTTTGTTTGTGTAAGAGAGAGATCTAGTTATGTCTTTGAGCGCAAGAAAGAGATGAAGTGAGGAGATGGAACCGCCTATACAGATCAAGCCCAGTTGATTTAAGACCCAAATCCATTAGCCCTCAGGCCCATATGAGATTAACTTCACGTTTCCTTTTTTTTTATTTTTTTTTATTTTGAGGGTTCAGTTTTGTTACTTTCTTCACAAATAATAGTTCTGCTTTTCTTTTCTACATGTAGGATCATCCATCCAAAAATTATAAGGAGAAATATAAATTCCGTTTTCTATGTAAAGGAGAAATTATTGTTTCGGATGAGGGTTCTACTTGTAATTTAGCCTTGCTAATACATCTCATGATTTAAACCTACTCTCTAGACAAAATTACAAAAAGTAAGGAAAACATAATATTTTACTTGACTGGTTCACGTTATCGTATAATTTTATAAAATATTGTAAAAATGATAAAAGTTTATAGGGAGCTTTTTTTTTTAAATTCAAGTACCGAAAGAAATGCTTTGAATTTCGAACGGTTAAAATACGGTCATATAACAAGGTCCAAATGGTGATAAAAGTATATCAGACAATTCATTAAAATTTACTAATACAAAACTTTTAAATATTCTAAACGTCTTTATGGCAATCATAATCACAAAATAAACGGTCTTAGTAGGGAGCTTGTCCAAAAAATCTCCCTTCACCCCACAAGACTTATTCTCTCAGTAAGGATTACGCTAGAGGAGAATGAAAACAGCATTTCAACGACATTACTAGATTCGCTTTCCTCATTCGCTCGTTTTTCAACCCTTCTCAAATCCACTATTTACCCAATCAAATTCAACAAAAACCCATCACAATCCATCTCCACACTTGTTACCACCAAGCCTTCACACAACATCAGATACAATTCCTCTTGCTCAGCCATGGACTCCTACACGCACAACACCAAGCCCCACAAACCCAATTCAGGCGCATCCAGACATGAAGCTTCTTCTCCAACCGACCTCTTCTCAAGTGCTCAGGTGATTGCCAACGCTGCCATGTCGACCTTCAGGCATGAACCCAATAAGGTCAACAAGTCCGAGGCTGCCGCGGCTGCCGACAGCCTTCTTCATGCAGCTTCTCAGTATGGTAATTCAGCTAATTCAAGTTTGGTTTCGTTTATAGAGTGAAAAGGGTTTGGATTTTTTTGTTCCTGTGTGGGAAAAGTTGGGGGAGGTTGAATTTCACTAACAGCCAATAGGAATATTAATGAGTTAAAATTTACTCTCTGATTTTTCATTAAGCAGTATTGAAGAATTATTTTGATTTTAGGCCTGATATACAATTGATTGGATCCGTAATTTCTAAAGATTCCACTCTTAATTTAGTACTTACAAGCTATTAGTTTTTTTCAGCTTAAATTTTTGGTTCAATCCTTATTGGTCTAACTAAATCGCTTAAATTGTACTCTTTTTTTTTTTTTTAAAAAAAAAAAGTAGGGGTATTTGAGAAGCAAACACTTACAACTGTTCGTAGAAATACAACTCAGAATCAACAAAATCCTTGACTAACCTTCACTGGTACTCCCGGTCGTCTCATTGTACCAGTTTAAATTGTATTTATTGTACTTTTGGATTAAGTCCCTTTGCATATATTATACTTGTATGACGAGTTCAACCATTTTCATTTGGGATTTACTGATTTTGCTACCTTGGTTGCTGCCAGTATAGAAACATGAAAAGTTGTCTAATTACATATCTTATAAGGTGCTTATCTAACAACAACATGTTTGTGTTAATACACGACAACAACAGGTCACCTTGAAGAGAAAGGCTTTGGCAATTACATAGAAAAAGCCGACCAGTACCTCCACAAGTATGCTGCCCCTTCATCAAGACCATCGTCTCATGGTAGCAGCCCAACCCAAAAGTACCAAGAAGAAGAAGAGTACGAAGAGGAACACTACACAGGCCATAAACCATCAGCTCAACCACCTTCTTCTGGCAGTGGCAAGGTCAAAAAGCACCAAGAAGAAGAATATGAAGATGAAGAGTACCCAAGTCATAAGCCTTCGGGCCGGCCACCTTCTTATGGCAGTGGCAAAGTTACAAAACACCAAGAAGAAGAATACGAAGAAGAGGAAGAGTACCCAAGCCATAAGCCTTCGGGTCGACCAAATTCTTATGCCGGCGGCAAAACTAAAAAACACCAAGATGAAGAGGAAGAGGAAGAAGGATCAGGAGGTGGGATGGGGGATTACATGAAGATGGCACAGGGATTTTTGAAGAGCCAGGGAGGAGGGCATTCTGCCGGTGGCAATTCGGAGGGTGCAGGAATTGGGGACTACATGAAATTGGCTCAGGGTTTCTTGGGTAAGCGCTGAGTTTGCTTTTGTGTGCTTGATATTATTGTTACTTTGGACTTGTTAATTTTCCTTGCTAGACTTTGATAGTTCTATACTGCTATGTAATGTGTTGTTATGTTTGAAGGTATATGTAGTCTGACAAATAAACACGATGCATATGCATGTAATAATAAATCACTGTTAGTATCTTGGTGAGCTTGAATATGATTACTTGAAAATTTTGAGCACTTGCTTTTTTGTTAGGCAATTGTAATATAGGAACCCAGAGTTATTGGTTCTGTGGAATATGAATGTGTGGCTAGATTAAGAGCATGACAACTAAATCTTTGGGACGAGCATAATATGCTAAAGATATCAACAACAATCACATAATAAAAGTGCCCTGGCTAGCAGGCAACAAGCTCATGTGAAGGTTGTGATATCTGCTTTAATAGAGGGAATTTTTCGACACAATCCCTTTTCTCTCGGATTCGGCCGATTTTTATTTGTCAATTGTTCCCACTTCCCACTTTATTACTCGTCTGATGTTACAGCTAACTGTAATTCAAGAGATGCCTATTTTTCCCAATTATTTTTTAGGAAAAAGTTAGATCACTAAACCTTGTTGGTGTTGAAAGCTATCCAATGAGAATTAGCTGCGTGTAACTAAAATCCAAAAGAATTACTCTTGATCAAGCTTTTAAATTTCACCGAAATAACACCGTTATGACCGAAATAACGGATTTTCGGAGCAAAATGCATCAACGTTACAACAACCAAGCACGAAATAACGGTAGCGTTATAACTCCGAAATATCAGCGATATAACATAAAAATTTTGCATTTGATGGCGAAAAAACAGACGGGTCATGTAACTTACAAATTTTTTTTTTTTTTTGCTAAATACAAATTCATACAAAAGTTCTAATTTGTTTACTGTTTAGTTTTTTGTACTTTGATTTTGTCTATTTTGATTTTTGACTTGTTAATTTTTTATATTTAAAAGTTTCAAGTGACTTATAAGATAGACTAGATGTATAATTTTTTTTTTACACACCGTTTTTTCTCCGTTATATCACCGATATAACACCGAATCGCTAAATCAACTCTGTACCGTCATACCGCAAAAACCGCATTTTAAAACCTTGCTCTTGATATTTATCACCTTTTCACAGAAAAACAGGATTTCAGACTAACAAAATCCAGCTGAAAAAATAAAACATTGAATAGCTACAATAACAGGATAACTCCTCCATCTTACATATTATAGGCTGTATAACACCGCCATATTAGTTAAAAAGAACCTTTATACATAAAAAGTACTCTGATTACATTAGATAAGGTGCATTTTATAGACCAATTAGCCAAAAACCAACTTCATATCACATCCCATGACATATCAAACCAAGACGCACTAAATCAACCAAAGCAAATCATCACAAGATTAACAACAAAACATAAACAAAACACAAATACAGATACAATTCTTCACTAAAAGTTTATTTGAATAAGCCCCCAGCCATCTTCAAGGCACCTCCAAGTGCTCCCCCAGATTCACCGCCTGCAGAATCACCTTCTTTCTTGTTCACAAAACCTTCGGCCATTTTAACATAACTCTCAAGGCCGCCGCCAGATTCTTCTTTCTTCTCAATCTGCTCTGAGCCACCATCCTTAGGAGGCTCTGTGGTTGTCTTCTCAGGCTCCTCTGCACCACCCTCCTTAGGAGCTGGTGCGGCTGTCTTCTCCTCTGCCTTTGCGGTATCTTTAGCAGCACCTGGTTCAGAGTACTGGTGGAGGTACTCCTCGGCCTTATCTACATACTTACCATAGCTTGTATTGTCAAGTTTACCTGCAATTTTTATTAGTTTAGTACTGCTAAAATTTCAAGTGTCCTAAAGCTTTGTTTGAAAGGCCAGTGACAATTGTCCTATTTTGCTATGTAAAACTGGATGTAATGAAAGAATAAGAATTGATGCATATTTACACACTCCAATTTTATATGTATATTCAATTATATAAGACCTGGGGAATATCGGTCATTTCATCATCAACAGATGAATTAAGTGACTAAAGACGGTTTAGTCCTTATTTGTGCTAAACATAACTTTTCCCAGGATCGGCTCTGAATTTCTCTTAAAAAAAAGCATGCCGACCCCAATTTGACCGTTGCTTTAGTGATGCTAGTACTCTCAACTAATTTTTATCCTTGAGACCTTGACTATTTAGTGAACTACTCAGCTGCTTTAGTGATGCTAGTACTCGATTAATTTTTATCCTTGAGACCTTGACTATTTAGTGAACTACTCAGCTACTTGCCAATTGGAAGTATAATTAAATTACCATATTGAGAAGCTGCTCCGAGAAGGTCTTCAGCTGCACCGGCAGCCTTTGCCTTGTCAACCTTGTCTGACTCGTTGTGGAAAGCTGACATGGCAGTTTGGCCGAGAATTTGTGCACTTGAGAAGAGTTCAGTTGGTGAAGTGTTGGATTCATTCTTCTCAGTCTTTGTGTTTGGATCCATTGTCAGAGAACTAGAGCTAGTGAGTTTTGAAATATTGTAAGAGAGGGATAAGTAGCTCTGATGTTCTCCTAGAGCTGTGTTAGCCTATTAAATAGCTATGAAAACGATAAATATCTTCCTCATCTCATCCCAGCAACCACAAATGTTATTCAGATCTTTTGATTTTGAGGCAAAAGTGGCCTCTAGTGGTGTTATCCTAATTAAAGATTAGTCAGTACTGTAGGTGAAAAGAACGTTTTGAAAGATTATAGAAGGGGAAATTAAATCTTTAAACCCCCCATGCACATCAATAGCTTTCAATTGTGGGGCGCAAAAAATCAGGACTTTCACTACTGTCGGTACATTATCTTTAGACATAGATGTGGCTTCATGATTTGATGCCAAATGGAGTATTACCAAAATTGTATGTGTCTGGCTAATAAAATAGCATTCGCAACTATTGAGCAATATCTGATCATTTAAAGCAATAAGCTTCTGTACTAGTTTTTCTGGAACAAAAAAAAAGGGTACTGTTATAGTGTTATTCAGTGATGCCAATAAATAAATAATAAATAAATAAAACTTCAATAATGCGAAAAGAAAGCTAAAATTTCTAGTTGTGTTTATGTAATGAAAAATAGGGAAGCAACGTAACAAATTTTACACCAACTGTCTAATTTGAAAGAAAAAAATATCGGGGGAAAAGAAACTAGAAACAGATTTTTCACAATCCCCTTTCCTCCCTATTAGTTTACATCAAATAATAAACAAAAAAAAAAGCAAGCAAACAGAACATTTATCAAATTAATGTTTCTTCAAGAACCCCTGAGCGAGCTTGACATAATCACCGACCCCGCTGCCCCCGCCCGAGTGATTCCCACCAGATTGGGCCCCTCCTTGTTTCCCCAAGAAGCCCTGGGCCATTTTAATATAATCTCCAAATCCTCCTTCTGGCTCTTCTTCCTTCTTCTTCTTCTTTTTTTTGTCACTGTTGTGTGGGGCCGAGGGCTCATGTTGGGAAGAAGAATGTGGCTTAGTATGTTCACCTGACGAATGCTCAGTCGGTTTTGTGGTGCTTGCATTGCTGGTGGGGCCAGCGGTGGAGGTCGAATGAGAGGACTCATAATGGTGGAGATAATCCTCCGCTTTCTGGATGTACTTGCCGAAAGTCTTCTCTTCTAATTTCCCTGTTAACCATTTAATTAGTGTTTTTTATTTGACAGTGAAAACATAAGAATTTGTTCAATTGATTGACCCATCACAATGCAATAGCTAATATTCAGATTTGATTTCGGTAATTATTTTCCAGATCTATATAGTGGCTATATCAATGTTCATTGAAACTCCCAAGTCCCAATATTGATTTGTTTCCTAATAGTTTACAGAATTCAAATTAGACAGCTTTGGACAGGTCTCTGCAGTACAACTTGTACCAGATTAACGGTACACAAAGAACTTCCATTTTTAATATTGGGAAATGTTTTGGTACATAAACCTTTTTTCTCAAAGAAAAAAAAAAAGAAAGGATTTGGTACAGAAATTGAACCTTCCATTTATTCTAATATCTAAGCATAATAGCTAGCAATGATGGTCAACCAAAAAAAGTCAAACCTAACAATTTCTTATAAATAGCAAGATCCCTAAACATGGATCATAGCATTACCATAATGAGAGGCAGCATGAAGTATGTCAGCAGCTGCACCAGCAGCCTTGCCTTTGTCGACTTTGTCGTTCTCATGACGCAAGGTTGATTTAGCAGCCTCAGCCACCACTTGCGCGCTTGAGAAAAGATTGGTTGGCGATGGCGTGGGCTTTTGTTTGTTCTTCTTTGACTCCATAATATTTGATGAAGAGTGCCTTTTGTTGCTCTGATTTATATTTTGTTTTGCTTGTTGATTGCCAAACCAAAGGAGCAATGAGATTTTATATGTGAAGAATGAGGAAGGTTGGGAGATGGTTCTGTTTCGAGATGAGAGACTTGTTTTGAACTTTAGATAGATTGGAAGAAAATGGCATAAAGTGAGAAGAAAAGTAGTTCTTAGTCATGCTACTCGGTTTACGGTATTTGTTTATTCTAATTTGTTGTTTAATTTATTATTATTTTGTTGGCATCACGGAAAATAAGCGGCTTAGAACTATGGGTCACAAGAAAAAGATGATCAAGGAGCGATTTTCTGCGGCAATCTCTGGCTCTTTATCCAACCTCAATGGAATTTAAAAGCGTGTAAAGTCACACGTTTATTGATACTTGACCAAGCCTGCTTGGAAGCTTCTATTATAACATATTTATTTCGTTCGATTGAATTAATTTTTATTTCGGAATTTGGAAACACAGATGCTCGATCTAGCTGTTGGAAACGTGTATTGGGTATAAGGAATTGTTTGAATTGGTTTCATTATTTCATGCTGCCAGGAGGCAAGTTTGTCCGTGTTGTTTTTCTATGCCATTGCCTTTGCTTAACGCTGCGGTCCCAAATTTGAAAGATAAGGTTGTCAGTATATTTTCCATATTCCCGTTCATAATTTTATTTGCAAAGTCGGCAATTTTGAATTATTAGGAGTTACCGCTTTTTAATTTTAGCCCTTCGAACTTCCTTAATATTATCTTATTAAACAAATATCAACTAAATTATTATGGATTTTCGGTTGTAATTTATTTTAATTTAAAAAAGCTTTAATAATCACTTTTTTCGAGCTTATAAGATATTTAAATAAAAGATTAATTTAATAGAATGATTGTAAAATTCACCAATATAAAATTTGTTCGTATGAGTCAATATGCACTAGGGAGCTCATGGCAGTCAAATATATACTAGTTCTAATCTCGCGCGTTGCGCGATTCATCCCAACTTAAAAATACTACGAAACGATTTCATAATGAGTGCAAATATGTTATTGAAATTTTTGCTAACAGACGCATAATATTTACGATCACTAATTGTTACAATGAAATGATCGTGAATAATTGTGTATTTGTAAAGAGTTGACTGTGATTGTTTTCAGTAAAATGACCATCATCATTATAGTGTTACTTTTATGTATCATGCAAGTTTGTTATTTGTCTCTTAGTTTGAACTTTCAACATCTTGAGCATTTCTCTTTCCTTACCGTATTGCTATTGCTTTTTTATAACAACTTTCTATTTTAAATAGAAATATGCTTACCCTAAAAAGAGGTTTTAGAGACCTCTGGACATGCCTACCCGATAAAGAGATTTTATCGATCTCTTCGTATGCCTAGTTATCAAATACATATTAGATAAGTATGACACGACCATCAGACATAATTTAAAAACATTAAAAACCAGTAGAATCAATTGAGACATAAGGCAACGACCGTATGAAACTTCTTTAAACTTTCAAGTTCCTTTATTTTTTACGGAAACCTTGCACATAATATGCACTTAGAATAGAGAACGGGACCAATTAATGAATACACCATATCAAAATCAGATGAGAATTTCCTCGGTCAATTACCAGTAATTAGCATGTCTTTTTCAAAAACACCAGATCAAAATCAGATGAGAATTTCACATCCTCACTCGGCCCATCTTTATAACCTGCTACATTTTATTTCCCTCCTGCAATTGTGTTACACCTGAAATATAACCAACTCCCATGTTATTGTCACAACTCACATGAAAAAAGGAAAAGGAAGTCTAGAAACAACTTTATAGTTCAGAATTCTAGTTGCAAATTCTCACAGAATCTGGAAAAGGAGGCTTTATGTATTTCTATAAGTTTTTATCAAAAAAAAAAAAAATGCTTCTTTTCTAGTAAATATCCAAGCATCATGCCTATGGATTTGCAAATAAGTTTTTAGCTTGTTCGGTTAGTTTGAAGACAATAATATGGCCCTGTACAATTAAGATCCCCAGCTATTTTTCATTAAAAGAAGGAAGTAATTGACTGCAATAAAAAATGTTTAGAAAACCATACAATTGACAAACTTGTTTTGGAAAAATCGGTTCATAATTTTATAGGTTCATTTGTATTTACAATTCACACACATACAAATTACCTTTACCTAGATTTCAAAGGGAATTCAGATAAGTAAATTATAAGAATCTCAATGCACCAACCTCATTCATTGATCTTGTGAATGGCCATGTTGGCGGTATAGCCAAATAATCATTTCCCTTGTTATCCATTGTGACTCCTTTTGGATGCTTACAACGTGCATCAATTGGCTTCCTGTCAACGTGACCAGAATAGACTTAAATTAAGAATTAAAAGCAAAGTTTTTAGGACGACCTGATGATAACCATATGAAAAGCCCTAAAACTTGTGCATAAATATGAAGTCGTAGAGCTTGGACAAACATCATGCACTCACAAAACGAAATTAGAGAAGCCCAAGGATGTCCTAATGCATTGCCTAAAAAGTTCACGAATAAGCAAACCAAAAGATGTCCGCCACCATCACAATTTTATTTTTTATTGTTCCTAAAATGATTATCTTAGGGCCTCATTTGATATTTTGTTGTCAAGAAGAAAACATAAATCAATTTATATTGTAAACTGAGGGGTGTCAATTTTTTGATCCAGTGAAAATATAGCAAAGTAACTTTGAATGTAATTAATTAAAGCTCCCTACTAACGAATATCTAACAATTCTATATGCCAAACCATGCTCATCATCGATCCTGAACATAATTGTGGCCTAAATGCTCCTTTCATTTATGTATGGTACTTTTCTTTAGTGGCCTACTCGATCTAATTAGAACTAAACTCAAAATTAAGAGAACATCTACTAAGAAAAATCACTAAAAATGCAACCGTGATAATGAAGAGTACCCAACCCGAATTGATTTGTTAATTCTGCAAATTCAACAGCTTGTATTATTATTTAATAAAGAGGGAATGAAACCTTACTGGCCTCTTATCTTTTTTTGATATTTTGACAAAACATTGGCCACTTGATAATTGAAACCAACTTGCTTAAGACCACTTAATTATGATGCTTGACAAATAATTTTTTATCAATATTCCTGGGTAACTTTATAAATGGCACCACTTTGTTACCTTCATAAGTGATGGGCGATTGCAATAGGATATGCAACCTTCTCTCCTCATAATACAAATATTTGCTTCTCCAAACAGCACCAATTAATCACCTGGTAATGGGAAATGAACATGCTTAAAACTCTATACAAAAATGAACGATTAACTGAAACAACCAAGAGACTCACAAAGAAAACATAATTTTTTTTTTCTAATTGTTCTGTAAATAGGAATTGAGAAGTATAAGAAGAAATCACACTCATACCAGCCAAAGAGGACCTCAACCGAGTCCTCGCAAATGCTGTCACCATGTATCGCATGAATAGGAAGCATAACTGAATGTCAAAATTAAAATAAAACATTAGGAATGATTACATCAATAGTCTAAACAAATTTAGTCTGGATCTTTTTTGTTGGAGTTATGTCCTAGAAGTCAATATTTCATGACTTATTTTCTTAGTTTATGTTAATGATGATATTTGATCATTTGTTCCTAGAGTTTATTATTGACAGATCATTCAGGTTGAGGATCTGAATTGTAGATCTCTGTGGATCATTCATTAGAATGACAATAATAAATCTAAATCGTCCATAATCTTGATAATTAACAAGGAACATTAATTATCATAAAAGATTAGTATGCAAGTTAAGTGATGATTAAGTTCTACAAATCATAGGTAAGGAGTTACCGACTTAATTGCATATGTGTATGTTATTGGAACATAGTACAGGACTTGACCCAATGAAATAAACATATGGATTGTGTTATGTGTCATTGTTTATTTCATATGAGTTTGATTCTAAGTTTGAGATGTTCACCTTTTCCACATGAGGATAGGTTCAATAAATATCGTCTAACGTTGATTCCTGATAAAGGCTGCTATAAGGACTTTATTTATGTTCTCTTGAATTGTGCGGGGAAAAGTTGTTCATCAAGAAAACCGTATGTCCCTCATTAGTATACCTAGTGAGTGATGATATCTATTTGGGCCCCTTGATGGAGTTGGATCGTATGCATGCAAACTAGACGATCAACTCTAGATCAAGAAATGTATAATCTGCAAGAATGACACATTCCTATCTTGGATTATACAAAGATATCGTGTGACATAAGAATCAAACAAAGAAATACTTTTATTTCTTATGCAGGATTGAGATATTGTAACGGTACATTATTTATACGAATTGGGAGTCATAACGTGTTGCTAGATACCGCTTATGATTATTGGAAATAAATAACGATTTATTTCCATGGCCAACATAGTATAAATCCTCAAATAGGGTCGCACAAATAGGATTCTAACCACTTGGTGCATTTATTGTTTATTCACAATAATGTGTATTGTGAAATGTGATAAGTTAATTAATTAATTATATACCGTTATGAACCGTTATAATTAATTAAATTAAAAGGATCATATGGAAACAATATAATGCATTAGCTAATCATAGATTAATTATTAATGAGTTAATAATTAATTATGTTCAACTTACTTTAATTAGTTTGAGCTAATTGGGCTTCTATTTAATTGGTTAATTAAAGGCCCGATTTAAGGAAGAATGAAGAGACAATTAAAGGAGATTCATTAATTGGTGAATTAATGAATAAAGGCCTTTTATTAAGATGGCCCAAGAGAGCCCATTAGGTGGCCTCTTAGGGTGGATGGCATACTTGTAAATAGTATGAAGGTTGGATGAGAGTGGTTGGCTATATAAAGGGGTCTCTTTGGGAGAAAACCCTAGCCGTCATCTCTCTTCCTCTCCCCTCCCTTGCGCCTCCACCTAGAAGAGAGATTTTTCTCTCTTCTCCATGGCTCTTCCCTTCCTCTCTTAGCTCATGTGTTGAGCATCCCACCTCTCTTCCTCTCCATTAAATAGTTAATTAAGAGAAGCAAGGTGATTAGCAAGAGGTTCAAGAGAACTAGCATTCTCTTTGAGCTTGGTGGTGGGTCCTTGGTGGGCTAGAGGCGGCCATAGATGGTGGAGGTGGTGGAGCACGCACCCCATCGACTCCCATGCCATGGATTCGAGCCTCATGAATACAATTTCATGAGAGGTACAATTTCTCCTACCTTCTCTCTTGATTGGATGTGTGATTGCTTTAGCACTAGATCTATTGATTTGCTTGTTGTTAATGGTGATTAATTAGTTGTAATTAATCTAAAATTAAAATATGAGCATTTCCTAACAGTGGTATCAGAGCTATGGTCGTGCTTAAGGTTTTTCACACTTAATTAAGTGAGAAATTCGTAATTAATTAAGTTAATTAGTGATGTGCATGCTTGCTGGCCCTGGAAAGGCTGTTTTCTGTCTTGTTGCTTGTTTTTCGTGGTGTAAAGCTCTCTGAAATTTTTTCCTTCTTATTGGAGGTTGTAGTCCTTTGAGTTGTGGTTGTTTTCCCACTGGAATCATTGAAATTCGATGTAAAATGAATTTTTAGTGATTTAAACGGTAACGGTGCGCAGATCTGTTATTCTGCTGCACAGTTCTGTTGTTGTGGTTGGTAACAAATAAGTTTGTATACAAAGTACCTGTAACTTTTAGATAGGATTATTCTAAACTTGATGCTCTTTCTGGATATGTAAATTTTGTTGCATATTTCGGATATTATGTGGGCGTTCAAGGATGAAAAGTGATGAAGTTATCAGATCTGTTTTTTCAAACAAACTGATTGTTTTGAAAAACTGTACTTATTGAGAAACTTTTATGGAAAAGTGTTGAAATGGAAATGTTCTCCTTTAAGTCTGGAATCTGTGAAAATTAATTTCATAGATTTTCATTGAGATTTGATACCTCAACCGAGTGAAACCTTTTTGGTCGACGGTCTGTTCCAGAACAGGATACCTTGCTTAAATGCTTGTTATCTCGTTGATCTTGATTATAACTTGTGGTTTTTCTTTTCATGGAATGATAGCCTATTGTATGTAGTATTTTTCTATGTAAATTGTTTGCTGGAAAAATATCAAGGGGATGATCATACAGATCAAAAGGTTGAGACCCATAACAGAATTTTCTCTAACGGTGCTTCGCGCACAATCTGAGGATTTGTCTTTTTTGGTTCTCCCTGATGGTAATTGATCTCTCCTTGAGATCTTTACAGGTAATCACAATCATTGTAAGGAGTTCTCTGGATTTATTTCAGATTTTTTGGAGACCGAATTATTTTGAATTTTTTCGGGTCCCGAATTTCGTATTTTAATTAGTTAAAATAGTTTCTAATTAATCAATTTATTGAAATGTTAATTAGAAGACTCCTTAAATACCCTCCTTTCTGTTTTGATAGTTGGATTTAATTTAAAAAGGGCTTAAATAATTAGTTGTTAAGGTTAAGCCTTCTTTGCATTCGAAAAACTTGAGCAACAAGTATGCACAAAGATTCTAATTAATGAAATTAATTAAGAACAAGTGAATCATGTATATTGTATATGTGCTAACTTTGTTTTGTAGGAGGATGTGGGTTTGATATGGCTCAAGATGTCAATGCCTTGTGTGTTGTAAAATATTGTGAATGCATGTGATTGCTTGTAAAGTGGCCTAAGGTGCCTTGATAATTAATTGGTTAATTTTTGATGTAACTTGTGAGGCTTGCATGCCCCTAAGGCCTAGGCGGGGTTTTAGGAATTTTATCACATGTATTTATTTCCCTTAATTATTAGATAGGATCTTAGTAATTAGTGGGAGGGTTTGATTAGATTAGTCTCGTTACATGGAGATGCGACGAAGACTAATGCAAGCGGGAGCCATACAAACCCACGACTATGTTTGAGATGTGTATGATTATGTGATTGTTTGAGAATGCCTTGAATTGTCATAGGTAGGTATGGGTGTATGCTTACACGACCACCAAACAAAGTCACGTAATTGCTTATGTCCCAAATTAACTTGATTTAGCCAAATCGTCCTCCTTCTCTCTATCCCCTTCAATACAATTGATTGTCTATTGATGCATTCCTGCCGACGCGGACATCGTAGTCCATCATTGTAGTCGGGGTGTAAATCGGATTTACTAGGAGCAAATAGAGAGAAGTTGCTTTACAACGGACCCACTCGGATTGGACGTTGGGACGAAGTTTGTAGATATACTTATGATATCTCACAAACCAAGAATCATATGGACAAGATATGATTGGTTGGAGAACCTACCTTATCTAGTTGTTTTAGGTGTCATGCCGACGCTGTCCCCTATTTCAACGAAAATGAGGATCTTGGAATCCATTACATTTAGGGACATTAATTAAATGTAGTGGGAGTTTTGTTTATCATTCCATAAACAAAACATTGCATAAACTAAATGACCTTAAATTGAAATTGTTATAGATATTAAATATGTTAATTTCGTTGCGATCAATCTTTGGAAAACGACAAGCTCGTTTCTAAGGTATTTACTTGGAGAAGAAATACCGATTCCTAAGATATGTTCTTGGAAATGAGAAACTTGAGCAAGTTTAATCCCAAAAACGTTCCTCAACTTCCCGAAAATAGCTTCGCAATGATTGATTAGTTTTGACGAAAATTATTCAATAAAGCGAATGCTTATATCCTTTTAGAAGTTCTAGACCTTTGGATTGGAGAATTCATAAGGACTATACTAAGACTTCTACGTTCTCATGCACTTACTCAAGAAGACGTTCTTAGAGAAAGTAAAGATAGACTCAATCATTTATGATCGAGTAATGGAATGTGAGTTAACCAAGAGACTCTTCTTATAAGAAGATAAATGTTTCATTAGCTTGCGAACCGAAAGGTTTGAGTAGCTAATTGAGAACTAGAGATATTGAGATCTCCAATATCAAGGATTGTTGATATTGTCATACAATCTCTTTCTATGGATAAAGGATATATTGTTCGCACACTTGTTAGTGCTAAAAGTAATTGGTTAAGTATTAAAGGAATACTTCACCAAGATATGAGTTGAAACTTTGAGACCCTCACTAGTGACCATGTGTCACATGAGATGTTTCATTTGCCATATTGGGAGGCATTTGAAAGGTTGTCCGAAATACCATGATGTTCTAAATCTTAAGATATTTGTCGTTCAAATTATCTCACTATCTCTAATTCACACTAGTAATTAGGTGCTAGTTCATGTGTTCGCATTTAACGAAATGTGTAGACAATGATGAATAAGAGAAAGTTCAAGATAAGTAAAGTAAACTCCGTTTTGGAAATGGCTTATACGTCTAGGCCGCTGCCATTGAATACGTAGAGTTATCTTTATTAAATAAAGAGTTTGTTTAGGAATTTGAGGTTGTATACCTTATTCCAAACATCTCATAAAACCTTATCTCCGTTTCATATTTGATGATGGATGATCATGTTTTGTAATAGAGAAATGTTGTTCTCTTATTGTTATAAATTTGTGTATAAGATTTCATGCATCTTAATTGAATTTGCTTGAAATAGATTAACAAATTTTGAATGACAAATATGTAAGACTTCGCACAAAGTATTTGACTTTTATGTAAAATAGTTGCTTAGTCGAATATAAACAAGAATCGCATTATGAGAGTCTACGTAACGTGGAGCTCGTAAATCAATTTGATTGCAAAGAATCGCATTGTGAGAGTCTACGTAACGTGGAGCTCGTAAATCAATTCGATTGCAAATCAATTGAAATTCATGCGAATCGTGTTTGTTAAAAGACAAAAGCGCCTTTGACCTACGAAGGTTTAAAGGACAAGTAACCTTATTAAGACTTATACATATTGATGTATATAGACTTATAGGACTTGTGCAATTGAAAGGTTGTTGACACTTTACCACTTGACCAACGATCATTGTAGATATTAACGTATCTATTTGATATGGTATAAGTATGAATCTTTTGACAAGGTCAAAAGAATTTCAAGAGTAAAGTTGAAAAACTATTCAATAAAAGCAAAAGTCTTAAAATGGATCATGGTAAATAGTTAAGTCATGTAGTTTGATATATTGCCTAAAGAGTATGAAAGACGTTTCACTACTCGCTCCATGAGGAACATTGAAAAATGTATCCAAGGATGAAGGTATCGAACATTGTTTGATATAGTTCGATCGGTAATAAATCAAATTGACTTGTTTGACTCATATAAGGGATTGTGTTTGAGGACAATATTGTTTACACTAAATAAAAATTCCATTGAAGTCTATTGAGAAAGATATCTTACGAGATTTGATCTCTAGGTATATTGTTTCTCAAGATTTGGTGTTGAGAAGCTTATTTCAAGGTTCGATTGATTGATAAGCTTGGACCCAAATAAGACGCTTATTATTTTGTAGGATATCTTGAATTAGCCAAAAGGTACTACTTCTATGAACATGATAAGAACAAGGTAGTTGTTGCTCATCATAACGTAATCTTAAAGAATGATATTCTCAAGAAGAAGTAGTGGGAGTAAAGTGAGCATTAAAGGAGTTTATGCGTCACTACAAGAAGTACCTTTATAGGGAACTTGTCACTCCATACATGGTGCTTAGTGGGAGTTGAGCGGAACTTGACTCACAAGCAGTTGTGAAAGGAAGAAGTTTATAAGCACGCTCGCTTCTAAAGAGTACTCAAACATCTCACGAATGGATGATGTTAGAGAAACTCGTGCAATACATTAGGATCAAGAATCTATTCTACAAGATGTTGTAGAAGTAGTTCGTAGACCTCAAGCACCAATCCTACAAAGATCAACGAGAGTGAATTGCCTAAACTGAAAAGTACATAGGTTTCACAACATCCTCATACTTGACATGTGAGGATCCGTTGATAAATAAAGAAGCGATGGAAAGACCCGATTCCACAAGTATGGTTTGAATCTATATGATCTTTAAGTGCAATCCATATATATAACAACAAGGTATAGACCTTGATTGATGTTCAAGAAGGAGCGATCCATCTAGAACATTTAGATGTTTCATAAGAAAGATAGATATGGATAGCAAGTCGACTCTGTACAAAGCACAATTTCATGATTGATGTTATGTCTAAGTCGATAACAAGTTGACCATGAACAAAGCACGGCTTCTCGCTTGTAGCTATGTATAAGTCAATAAAGATCATTCTAGCAATAGTTATATTTCGTATATATAGATATATGGAAAGATACATCAAAACCGCCTTCTTCGATTGAATGAAGGAAGTTGTTGTGAATTTGACACAAACTGAGGATTTGTTGTATTGCTAGAAATGTATATGTGCTTCAAGGATCAATTGATGAATTGAAGCAAGAATTGTGGAAATTGGAATAAACATTTTGACAAAGAAGTCAAGGAGTTGCACTTCGTCAAAAGTATCTTGTATAGACAAGATATTCAGTGGGGGCATTATTATGTTACATGTATTGTACAAGATACAAGACATTAATTGGGAATAAAATTAAAGAAATGAATATTGTCAAGATCTCATTGGAGAATGTTTTCTCAATTGAGAACTTGGGTAAGTCACCTAAATCCAAGGAAACAAAATCTATGGAGATAGATTATGATGGATGTTAGGTTTGAGAAAAATGTGCATATAATGACAAGGTGTTATAGTTACACGAAAAGATTGACTCCTAGAAAGGATGTCTAACCATGTTGTATGGCATACACTTGAATTCTACTCGGTGTGTTGCAACTCAATTCGAGAAGAGTGCACGATACAATTCGAGCATCCTTCTGTTATGAGTTTCATTACGTACGCCATACTTATGCACATGCCCCTATGTGTTGTACCCAAGGAGTATGACAATCAGTTGTCAAATGGATACAAAGAAAAACACATTTGGACAATAATCAAGAATGTCCTCGAGTATCTTAAGAGAAAGAGTGATATGTTTTTCCATCTGATAAGATAAAAGAAAGCTCATATAAATTGATATATTGATGCTAGTTTTCGAAAGATTGATATAAATACAATTGAGCTACGTATTTTGTTTAAATGTGGTGTTGTAAGTTTAGAAGGTGTTCTAAATGGATATTACAACCGTTTCCGTCACCAAAACAAAATATATAGCAACTTGTGAAGCAATGAAAGAATGTAGTAAGGATCGTGAAGTTCTCAGTCAAGCTAATATGGTTCTATGCATCTCGAACCATAGCTTAAACTTGAAGAACCCAATATTAAATTAGTGATCCAACTAAGATCTATGACGATGTCACTTGATCTCACATGATGATGATCAAGAACACATATATAGGAGTATATATGTATATAGGGTCAAACAAAATTGGATAGGTTCGCGGACACAGCGAACACTCTAACTTAACCTCTACCTTAAGCGGTATACGAGATGCAGTTGTGCATCCATACGTGATGGACGTATGAGTAACTTGCTTTAAGCGTATAACATTTTTTGAGGTTCGAGACATATATATATATATGGATATATAACATTGTTCTAAATTTTTCACTGGCTAGAAGTCACTATTGATTGACTCTAGGCCAAGTGGGAGATTGTTGGAGTTATGTCCTAGAAGTCAATATTTCATGACTTATTTTCTTAGTTTATGTTAATGATGATATTTGATCATTTGTTCCTAGAGTTTATTATTGACAGATCATTCAGGTTGAGGATCTGAATTGTAGATCTATGTGGATCATTCATTAGAATGACAATAATAAATCTAAATCGTCCATAATCTTGATAATTAACAAGGAACATTAATTATCATAAAAGATTAGTATGCAAGTTAAGTGATGATTAAGTTCTACAAATCATAGGTAAGGAGTTACCGACTTAATTGCATATGTGTATGTTATTGGAACATAGTACAGGACTTGACCCAATGAAATAAACATATGGATTGTGTTATGTGTCATTGTTTATTTCATATGAGTTTGATTCTAAGTTTGAGATGTTCACCTTTTCCACATGAGGATAGGTTCAATAAATATCGTCTAACGTTGATTCCTGATAAAGGCTGCTATAAGGACTTTATTTATGTTCTCTTGAATTGTGCGGGGAAAAGTTGTTCATCAAGAAAACCGTATGTCCCTCATTAGTATACCTAGTGAGTGATGATATCTATTTGGGCCCCTTGATGGAGTTGGATCGTATGCATGCAAACTAGACGATCAACTCTAGATCAAGAAATGTATAATCTGCAAGAATGACACATTCCTATCTTGGATTATACAAAGATATCGTGTGACATAAGAATCAAACAAAGAAATACTTTTATTTCTTATGCAGGATTGAGATATTGTAACGGTACATTATTTATACGAATTGGGAGTCATAACGTGTTGCTAGATACCGCTTATGATTATTGGAAATAAATAACGATTTATTTCCATGGCCAACATAGTATAAATCCTCAAATAGGGTCGCACAAATAGGATTCTAACCACTTGGTGCATTTATTGTTTATTCACAATAATGTGTATTGTGAAATGTGATAAGTTAATTAATTAATTATATACCGTTATGAACCGTTATAATTAATTAAATTAAAAGGATCATATGGAAACAATATAATGCATTAGCTAATCATAGATTAATTATTAATGAGTTAATAATTAATTATGTTCAACTTACTTTAATTAGTTTGAGCTAATTGGGCTTCTATTTAATTGGTTAATTAAAGGCCCGATTTAAGGAAGAATGAAGAGACAATTAAAGGAGATTCATTAATTGGTGAATTAATGAATAAAGGCCTTTTATTAAGATGGCCCAAGAGAGCCCATTAGGTGGCCTCTTAGGGTGGATGGCATACTTGTAAATAGTATGAAGGTTGGATGAGAGTGGTTGGCTATATAAAGGGGTCTCTTTGGGAGAAAACCCTAGCCGTCATCTCTCTTCCTCTCCCCTCCCTTGCGCCTCCACCTAGAAGAGAGATTTTTCTCTCTTCTCCATGGCTCTTCCCTTCCTCTCTTAGCTCATGTGTTGAGCATCCCACCTCTCTTCCTCTCCATTAAATAGTTAATTAAGAGAAGCAAGGTGATTAGCAAGAGGTTCAAGAGAACTAGCATTCTCTTTGAGCTTGGTGGTGGGTCCTTGGTGGGCTAGAGGCGGCCATAGATGGTGGAGGTGGTGGAGCACGCACCCCATCGACTCCCATGCCATGGATTCGAGCCTCATGAATACAATTTCATGAGAGGTACAATTTCTCCTACCTTCTCTCTTGATTGGATGTGTGATTGCTTTAGCACTAGATCTATTGATTTGCTTGTTGTTAATGGTGATTAATTAGTTGTAATTAATCTAAAATTAAAATATGAGCATTTCCTAACATTTTTATCTTCTAAAATCTTATTACAATCATTTATGATAAGTAATTAAATATATTTATAGCCATCAATGGTACCAACAATAAGTATTTTTATCAAAATAAACTGATGGGAAGGAGTTCATTCATCACCATAAGTATTTATCTAGCTTTGTCTACCCACATTATCTAATGCCATGTTAAGGAAGAAGAATCATCGGGCATGAAAAAGGTAAACTGCACAGCTCTAGGGATATTGCAATTATTCTTGATAGAAATCTGCCTTTGTAAATGCTACTGTCATGTAGCGGATACATCTTGCAAAATGCGTAACAGAGTAGGTAATTAAGCCTAAGGAATGTGCAGAATTCTTGGTTGAATATTTTCTATCCTACTACCAGCATACTCTGGCTCAAATAGCAGCTAAATCCTACAGTAGATTAACAAAACAGACTTGAATATGCTTTCACGAATTTTCTATAAAGAGTTAGCTTCTTTACTGAATTAATATTTGTGATTCTAAAATCAGACCTGCTGGGCAAAATGCACATCAGACGTGTGTCCTTCCTCAACTTATGAACTTTCCAGTGCCATCGCAGTTTTAACAATCTAATCTCCTCAACTTTCTCAGACACGCCTAGAATCTGTGTAATTCCTGTGATAAATATACAAACATTTATGAAGTGGTGCACTTATTCAACTTGATATGTACATATATAGTTTTTGTATAGCACAAAACTGGCTTCATATGCTACCTACAATATCAATATGAATGTATTGCATGGTAATATGATTGGGTCAAATTAATATTGGTTATATGTTCATATGCAGTTAGATTAAGCTCTTCTCAAAAACCAATAAACCATCAATCTGTTTTCATACCTTGTAAATGTTTCAAGCAATCTTTTTCATGTCCTTCAAGATGATGCTACTGTTATTCCTTGAGAAGGCTAGTCATACGCTCTTAGTTAAGAAATGCAAGACAAAAAAAAGAAATTATCATTAGAAAATCAATTAGCTTTCATACTTTTCTTCTCTTATTATACATATAAGAGGAAAACTCACATATATTCGACCTATGTTGGCAGACAAAAAGAAGGCCGGTCTAAAAAAGACAGAAAAACTGCTTACCTTTTTTCCTTGCTCTGTTCCCAAACCCAACGCTAGAGGCGTCGGTTTCGATCCACCATCTAGGTCAGCCGCTCTTTTGGCTGTGGTCACCACCGCTGCCGTTGTGCTGCCACCAGCCTCCATTAGGGCCGGCCAAGCCCTCGAGAGAGAGGGAGTTCGATTTTAGAGAGGGGTTTGGAGAGGAGAGGAGTTTTCTAGGAGGTAGAAGGTTAGGTGAAGGTGTAGGCAACCATGGCTGTTTGTGTGGAGGTGGAAGGAGAGGAGATGGTGGGAGCTCGAGTTGGAGAAGGTAATGGCGGAGAAAAAGAGGGAAAATGAGGGTCGATAGAGGTGGGGTTCTTGACTGGTGCGAGTGAGAAAGAGAAGAGAAGGCTAAGAGAGGCAATCGGAGAAGGAGAAGAGGGATGGGTTAGGAGAGGTGATCGGAGAGAGGCGATAGGAGAAGAAGAGAGGCGATCAAAGAAGGAGAAGAGGGCTGAGAGAGATGATCGGTGAAACCCTAGCGCTAATGGATTGCAAAAAATAAAGAAGGGAGAAAAGCTTGGCTTTGAATTAACGGAGACGATGAAGCAGAGTAAATCGAACGATCAGGATTGAGTTACTGTGCTTACCACAGTAACTCACGTGATTTCCACGACTGCCCAAATGTATATATGTATAATTCTGTTTTAATCATGATGCAATGTAGTACGTTTGCAACTAATTAGATAATATTTATATTTTGGTTACTTAATACTTATAGTCAAGCATTGCGGAGATTTGATTTTGTTCTCTTATATAATTACACGAGCAAAATTTTTACATTTTGCAAAAAGATTCGCATCCACTGCTATAACTATACGATCTTAACTTAATCTTCCAAATCTACAATCTTCACTCAACTTCTCCTGTTGTCTCGAGGCATGTCTTTGAACCTAATGAAGATTCGTTTAGAATAATAACGTCATCTGCAGTATCAATTAGTTTATATTAAATAAGAACAAAATCTAATTTTTAAAAATTTACATAATTCATGCTTAATATATATACAAAATAAAGTTTGCATGTATGAATAATATTATACCTGAACATATAGATATACAAGAGCTTGTCTTTGGGCCTTTACTCCCCCCGCCCCCCCCCCCCCCCCCCCCCCCCCCCAACCCCCCAACAAAAAAAAAATAATAATAATAAATAAATAAATAAAAAATACAAGAGCCGCCAAAAATAGCATTACCATCATATGTAGCCAGGATGTCAACATTGTGACATCACGCACAACAAACATTACAGTAATTGGCTATTAACCCAGTGGGTTTATTTAACTATCATGGAGATTCACAACACATTTGGACTAAAGAATCCACTCAATTCTCTGTTCATTTGCAATGCATACAAACTTGAATTCTCAGAGAGGGTAGATCCTGAAGGAGTGTTCTGGGAACACAGATTGTAAATTTGTAATCCCGTATTTGGATCGGCCTTTTTTTTTTTTGACGAAAAATGGATCGGCCTTGTTAAATTAGACGATCGAGATACCTGTCTACTTTGAAATTCTATAAACTCCGATGAAGCGCACAATTGATCTAGACCGTTCGATCAGAAATAAATGGAAGAAAAGATTGTGCAAATAAATCCTAACGATTGGAGAGAAGAACACGGCCTCATTTGCTCATTTGCATTCTGTGTTCTCAGGTCACCCCTTCGGTAACACTCCTCTGCATAATAGATGTTCTTGGTATCATTTTCTAGTCTATCCGGGTCCTTACAATGTCAAGTTTTACATAATTCTAAAATTAATTCGAAAGATTTTCAAACAAGTGGAATGTTACGAAATTATGCAATTATATATATGTGTCATAATTCTGCAATTTTATATTTGTGGATCAAGTGATCGCGTTTTTTGCTGTAGTTGAAAACTAGTCGCCAAATCTTTCAATTGCGACACGATGGTTCATAAAAAGTATGGTCATGTTTTGTTTTGTTTTTTTTTTTTTTTATGAAATGCATTTTTAGAGAGCCAAAACTTCTTCGACATTATTTTTTTCCATCCTACAAAGTTTTAAATTTTTTAAATGGACAAACGATGGAATTTTTTATCATTCGGTGAACTCTTACGTTTTATGTTCTGTGTTATTTATTTTTTTATTTTTGATCAAATATGTTGTATTACAAGGACAAAAATGTTCTACCATTTCAGAATATGGAGCAAACTATTACTAGATGATATCCATTCACCGGAAAATGTTCGTATGAAAATCGATTGTAAATTTTCAATTTATCATCTGCTATTAAATAGCGCATAGTGGAAAAAACAAGTTTTTTCCAATTAAATTCGTGTCCTTCTAATATATATAATATTTTTTTCTGAGGCAGGAGGGCTCTTCCATTTTAAAATTCTTCCCGTCAGAAACAAATTATTATTTTATAAATTTTTTTAAGGATATATTGCATGTATAGCTGCAACACAAGATACATGTAAAACAAATCATTGTAAAATAGCCTTTTTAGTGGATGGTATTGTAAATAAGTACCTGTTACAGAGATAAAAAGTGTTCGAGTACTGATGTCAGCGACTTGCTATAATAACGGAGCCCTTGAGTTCGAGTACTGATGTCAGCGACTTACTCACTCATGCGCCACAACGAGACACGATTAACTAACAGGAGCCCTTGATTTCTCTTACCTCCTAATCTATCCAAACACTTGAAAAAAGTGGGAAAAAAGAAAAAAGAGTAAAAAAATATCTTTAAACACACTAACCATGATTTCTTCTTCACTCATGGTTAGCACCAATGCCAATCCAACCATTGCTACTCTCTCCAAGAGAAGAAGCGCCTCCTTGCCAAGCTTTGATTCCCCGTTTAAGTCGCGCCTAGTGGCCTTTCCATTGGCCGCTTCGGTTTCAGTACTCCTCTGGACTAATCCAGGTATGTGCTGTACTAGGAATGTTTGAAATTAGAAAGAAAAGCAATTTCGGACAAATGATTTAAATTTTGGGAATCTTTCAGACAAAAGCAACTTTCTTCACTATGGTAAGGGTTAATATAATCTTTCAGACAAAAGCAACTTTCTTCACTATGGTAAGGGTTAATATTAACAGTATCAGTATGCATAGGAAGTTTTTTCTGGGTCTAATGATCAAACACTTTGTCTGCATGACAGTGGAATTTCATCAAATTTATGTTTTTTTCTTATGAATTTATTTATTCTGATGTACCTTTCCTTTTTTGCATTGCAGTAAATGCTGGTATTCTTTCTGGGTTTTCTGGCCTGGAATCTGTACCTGGTCCGCAGCTGCCTAAAATTGATTTCCTCAATAAATGGAATGGTATGCTTTGAAGTATTGTACTTATATAATTTCAAAGGCTAGTCGGCCAGTGCCAACTGCATGTGTATTAAAAGAAAATAAACTTTACAAGGTTAAATGAAATTCTACTTATATAATTTCAAAGTAAATCATAATCTTGTTTTCCTTTTAATTCTTAGAGGACAATCAGAAGAAGTATGCTGAGCTTGATTCACAGTTCAAATCTTCAAAAGTACTCAAGGAGCTCTTGGAGAAATCCAAGCAGAACAAAGAGAGGTACCGTTTAGGGAAATAAAGTTGGTTTAAGCTGTTTTTCTCATGTAGGAAACCTGATATGCAGATTAACGAATTGATCCAAAACAAAAGTAGTATGCATATTTATATAAGAACCAAATACAGCTTCTATTTTATTTGTATATTGTTAGAATATTTACGTGCTGAGAGGATGATAACATTATAAAGAAGTATATAATTTAGTTTGCCATAGAGGTCATTTGAAGTTCTTCTTTGAGGTACAGATTTTAGTTAATCTTTTTGTTCAGAAATGAGAGACTTATACAAGACAAGTATTGCTTACGCGGGGCTGAGTGGGGTGTGGGTGACTGTTCTACTCAAGGCATGACCCAACAAGAAAGAGATGATTTTGTCGCTATGTTAAAGAAGAGAGCTGGTGAAGAATAATTTGAAGCTTTATACCCTTGTCCATGGTTTAAATGATAGAATTTATAATGCACCGTTGTCTTATATTGTTAAGTTTATGCTGATTTATGGTAGAAAACAAAAAACAATAGGAGTTTACCGGTTCTCCCTATTTTATTTTTAATTATTAATTTATTAAGGACATGATCACATGACATCAAAATATTTTGGTCGGAATATTTTTTTTTTGATGGAATTTTGGTCGGAATATTCATTACTATGGCATGAAAGAAGTATCAAGTCTCAAAATTTCTAACTGATCCCCCCCCCTCCCTTCTTGTTTATAGCTTCTGTTTCATTTTTTCACTTTTGTATATTCCTTTAACAAGGGAATAGATTTGGACCTTTTCTGCTATATCCTATCTGCTGTTGAAACTCCCTTCAATTAACCTGACTGCAAATTGTGTAAATGATTGATTTCTGAGCAATCTTAAGTTTTGAAGAAAGCAAGGGGTCAAGCCCCAAAACTTTTTATATAATAAAAGGTAAAATTTACAAGAGGAAGGAGAGGTTCAGAGAATGAACCTTCCTTCAGTAAACTTAAGTTATCTAGCACATCAAGTTCTAGTCTTAACATTTTTTTTTTCCTTTGGTAAGTGTGATTAACTTATTGTGATTTGTGGTAAACTGGTAATATACTTGAATTGCTCATTAGTGAACCAAATAATCTACAGATTTCATAATCTTTTATGACCTTATTAGGCTGGAGCACATTTGAGCAGTTATATCTAGCGCTCTATTTTTAGTCAAACTCAAGTTTGAAGGGAAAGGAAGAAAATGGGGAGAGATTATTAACTTTGTAACACCCCATTGGAAAGGAAAGGTGTATGTGCTCTGCGCTCTCTCTCCTTTCCTCTCCTCCCATTTACCCTATGGGGAGTATACCCTAATGAGCTATTCGATTATGTAATTCTTGGGCTGTAATTTTTGTTCTAGCTTTTACTAGAGCATGCTCCTCAAGGTATCAATTTAGTTTACTGACAACATATCAAAAGATCGTAACTACTTTAAATGGAAAGCACTGAGATTAAGATTTTGCTAGCATGTGGGTGCCTTGTAGTTCTAGAGTTCTAGACAGTCACGGAAAGTGCTCAAAGTGCTCGGCATGCATCAAATTACTTTCGCATCTACAGAACAAGGGGTTGTCAGTGCCAATTGTTCATTGTTGGGATATAAGGTCTGTTTCTTTATACTATTGAACTAGTCTGATTGAATACATTTTCGTTCTTTTTCAAATATTTGGTTCCTTTTTGGTCCTGAGACATGTTTCTCTTAGGCTTCTGTTGAGTAAAGGCATTTCAAGCTCCAGTGTATAACTTTGTCTGAAAGTACAGAAATGAACTGAAAAATGTTGCATTTTTCTCTATATAAGAATAGAAAATAGAAGATCGTGTTGGTAAAATTCGAAAACAAAGTTTTGTTTTGAAAATAGCTGTTTAATTCAATGCGGCCTAGCAAGCTGACATCATAATGAAATACTGGTCTTGAGCTTGCTGATATATTTATTTGGATTGTGGAATATTTTGGAAAACAACTGAAAGGGGATGATATGGTAGCGGGCTGTATGAGAAACTAACGTTTCAAAGGACAGAGTGGCGGGCTGTATGAGAAACTAACGTTTCAAAGGACAGAGTGGTAGTATTATTGTGGCCTTTTGTGATTCTTCTTGGAAGTAACTCCGTATCTCTCAAATACCTTGTGAAATCACCAACACATGTCTGAATCAGTACATTTTGCTTGTCCAGCATAATCAAATTGCAATTGTTCTAAGTTTCTTGTCCTTTTCTTTTTGGGTTAGAAGCTTCTATTTTTGTTTTTTAACGTAGCATTCAGTGCTGTTGTTATCGCCAATTTTTTAATAGGTTGTTGATTTTTGCCTTGAGATTGAATCAGTGGGGAACAGTTCAGAGAACTTGCAATGTAATGTATAATGAAATCCAGAATTGAAAGCCAGTTAATAACCTTCGGTCCGGCAATTAAGGTGTCTTTTCCGTTCTGAAATTTTAACTTTCATTAGTCTACAGTCTACACATAGCGGGGTTTTTTTTTTTTTTTTTTCATTCTTTAGTTTTCTTACTTGAAGAACATTCTATTCGCTGAGAGTTTGGTTACATGTTAATTGTCTTTAGATAGTTATTTTAGATTTTAATATCCAAGCATTGCCCATACCTAATGGAAGTAGAGATAGAATAGATTGATCCTCGAATTCTCGGTAGTCGTAGAAACGAAGTTCCTTTTAGCTTCATTGTTAGAAAGGCTGATGCGCGCGCGCACTTTGCTTACTGAACTTGGAAGTCAGAAACCTTGGCAAAGTTCAAGACGCGCTGGTGGATTTTTTACTCAATTAACATATAACATATGTTTTGACTTGTGGTTTGACTTCCAATTATTGTTGCATCAAATTTGAAGAATCCATTTTAGTTTGATAATTACTTTTTTTTTAATACTGTATTGTTACTGTTCTTATTGAATTCTATTGGCATATCATTTACAAATCTTTTTCTTTCTTTATTCTGTGGCTCCTTTTTTTTTTTTTTTTTTTTTTTTTGGAGCAACCATCAAAGCTAACTAAAACTCTTATTTGCCTCAACAGGCATGTAACCTTTCCAAATTTAAACACAAAGTTCCCTTCAATCTATTCCCCATCTTTAATTCATGATGCACTTATTTATAATGCTTTGGTAGACTGAAATAAGACAAATTCTGTGGTAGACTGAAATTTTAAGCGGATTTTAATCTAATTTGTTTATTTAAAATTATAAAATAGATATGATTGATTGATCATTCAAGTCGATTAAATTACCTTGAAATAAACGTTATTTTGATCCCATCCAATCCAATTGATGAAAAAAGGTAAAACAGATAGCAACATCCATTCATCCAGTAGTATTGTCTGTCAGTCGCTGACCAATTTATCTAAAAAAAAGCAAGCTTTTAAAAAACAAAAATTTTTCAGTTTTATCACCGTTTTATCTAGATTTTTGTTCATACTTTATAGCTATTTTATTCGTTTTTTTATCATCGATAAATACTAAATCACTCCAACCACGCAGAAATTGCATTTTAAAACTTTTAAAAAGAAAAGACATTCAATAGGATTGTGATACCAGGCTGATTAGGCCCAATTCGATACTACGCTTCCACTCATCTTTCGTACAACACTTATCCGACAAATTAATAAGTCGTCGTTGCTTCTCAACGTGAACAAAAACAAATAATAATAATAATAAAAAATGCTCTCCTTGGTTTTGAAAAGCTCCATCTTCTCCTCTGAATTTTCTCATGTTCAATTTGGTAGAAGAGAGGCGAGGTGCCAAGTCGCCATGAAAGCGAAGAAACCGAGCTTTGGTGAATCCGCCAAACAAACCAATTCAGACTCTATCTCTTCTTCCTTTAAACTTTCCAAGTCTTTGATTGCTAGAGCTGGTGTTGTTCTTTTCGCTCTTGGATTTATTGATGCTGGGTAAGCTTGCTTCTTCTTCTTCTTGTAGTTCAATTCAATAGCGTTTGATGAAAGTGCAGTCACGCTTGTGTTTGGATGTGAGTAGAATAGAGAATAAGTCTCTTATTTCTTATTCGGTGTCAAACCAAACAACACAAGAATAAAAAATTTAGGCTTATTCGGATCCTTATTCATATTCTAACAAAATCTTGGTATTAAAATAAGTAATAAGGAATACACTCATTCCTATTCAAATTCTTTAATCTTCTCCCATCCAAACACAATGGGTTAGGTGTGGAACAATTTGCTCTTTAGAAACAAAACAAAAGTTGCATGTTTGATTAGGATTTCCAGTAGGACGTCATGTGCTGGCAAAATTTTAAGTTCTATCAAATTTAAAATTGCTTATACATGTTTTGGAAGCTTTGATAATTGGGAATTATGAATAAAACAAAAATAAAATTAGAACCTTCAAATTAAGTGAATGGTTCATAGAAGATGTTGCGTAATCATATTTCGTCAAAAAGAATTCTAGGCTGTTTATTGGCCTTGACTAATGTTTGGTGTTAGTGAAAAAAAATGTCTATTGAAAATAAGATCTTTTTCTTGTCCTATTTGTTCTGTATATAATGTAATATTTAAGAGTTTAGAAGAAAGTTTTATTGTAAAATTATGATAATAAATTTGTTTCTAATTGGTTCAAGGGAACCCTTTTTTTTCCTCGTAGAGCGTTAGAGGTTAACCAAGACATTTTGTTTTGCGTTTGGTAATTTTGGGTCCAAAGTTGTCCCAAGTTTGTGGCTGGTTTATTTCTCAAGTCTGATTTGGGGCAGCATGGTTTGGGGTTAAAATCAAAAGAATATATATATATTAGGCACCAATATTTTTGGTTAATAAATTAAATTTTGGGTAATATGGTTGGGTATTCTTTGGGTTTAATCTGGGTCATAAATTGAGTTGAGCAAGGTGTCATGCAGTATTGGATTAGGTTTAACTCTATTCACTGGTCTGGTCAATTTGGTTAGGGTCTATCCAATTCGAAATTGGTCAAATTAGTTCAGATATTGCAACCTGTAGCTGCATACTGGTAGCCCCAGCGAAAATGATAATATATCAGTTGGGAGCAATCAGTAAGTTTATATCTTATTTTATTGTAGGGAAAATATTTTTTTTGTGACTAGTCCTGTCAAGTAAGACGGCTATGAATACGTTTACAGGTTAATACAATCACATAATTAAACATCGATATAATAAGAATTGTATGCTGTATGTTTTGGTTCTCATTTAGCCATTGCACATTAGGATTCGCTACAACATCGATATAATAAGAATTGGGTTAATTTGCACTTGACTCGGTCTGAGGGTTTGAACTTTTTTATGTTGTTTTGAGACCAAAATAGATTTGCTTATTGCTTATAGAATTGCCATTTACAGGTATAGTGGAGATTGGTCAAGAGTAGGTGTCATTACCAGAGAAAGTGAGGAGCTACTAAAATTTGCAGCATTTTTTGTTATTCCATTATGTATAGTAGTAGCAGTTTCAATTCCCAAGGATGATAAATCTTCATAAGAAGATTATATTAAATCCGGAATATTGTAGAATTTGATTTTGTGTATCCTCAAGTGCAAGCACAAATGTACAATATAGTTTTTTAACGGCACTCTTTAACAATTCATAGTACTATATTACAGTGAAAATGAGCCAGTCACTCCATGAAAAATCTTTCGGATTTTAGAAAATGGTTCTTCGATTAGTCACGAGATAATCAATTAATCATAATAAATAACACGCTTAATAAACCATTATTTACGCGAACGACTGCATGCACGTGCTGAGAGCACATATTCTTAATTAGCCTGGTCAGACTGATACGCATGCGCAGTTCAGATGCAAACATTGTGATCATCAAAGGTTTTATACAACAAGTTGAGAGTTCAAATTATTTCTCTAGGACAAACCGGGAAGTTGAAAACACATGTTCTTAATTTAAATGTCGCAAATACAGAGTCAATTATTCTTATTACACAGCTGACACCATAATACAACACAAACAATTGAGATATTAAGCCAGCAGCTCATCATTTCAAAGGAAAGCAAATTCATGTATCCAGAAAATATGCAGCCATCATCAACTCCAGAGCAATCTCTGGCTCGATCGGAAACTCGGATTCCTCCCCCCTGCGATATAATTCACTTCATTATACTTCAACATAGCTTTGATTTGCCTTATATTGTGGATATAGAATTTTCGAAAGCTTAATTAAGTGAGATATAGAATTTCCAGCCAGCACCAGTGGTGTCACAGGCAGGGGCGGAACCAGGATTTAGAGATAGAGTAGGCCAAGACTTAGTTGGTCCGTGATGGTCCATTATTATCAGATGCAGTCTATTTTTTTTTTTTTTTTTGACTTTTCATCTTCAGAACAAAGAAAACATGTAAAATACTAAAAAAAAAAATCAGTATTATATTGACACAAATGCATAGAGAGTTTGACATTCATTTATCATCTCATACAATCAGACTCAAGAAAGAAATGGGAACAATACCAAATACTTATGGATTCGAACCTATTGGTACTTTGGTGCATTCAAAATCTATTGGTCCAATTCACGATTTTTGAATTTTGAGTACCAAAATTTTTTGCACGTCCAAAAGTAATAGCTAAAAACAAAAGGATAATAAACATTAAGGAAAAGTCATCTTTTTTTCTGAAGAAATCAGAGGGAAAATGGAAAGTAACAAAGGGATGGACTGCTTGAGCACTGAGAACTGCTGTAGTGTTATAGAGAAGAAGAGTAGCACAAAACCTTACCCGCTGGTCGCACACAACACAACCGTACAGGAGAGAGAAGCTCCGTCGCTGGGTCGAGAGACGAAGAAAGTTTTTAGAAACGAGAGGAAATAAATCGGTATGGTCTGATTTAGGAAAAATGTTAAAGACTAATGGGCTGAAGCGGTGAAGCCTTCAGTATTTTGGGCTCTGACATGGAGTAGGCCCATTGTCTAGAAACAATTAATTTGCAGTAAATTTTTCTTAATCTCTAATTAAAATTTCTAAGCACGGCGTATGCCAGGCCTACGCCCGCCCCCTGCTGGTTCCTCCCCTGGTCACAGGCTCGGTAATGTAGTGCACCAGCGTTACCATACACATGATGGTCTAAACATAAATAAACCTAAAATTTAGAAATTTTCCTTCTTTTTGGTATAATTTTTTTTCCCTTTGTTTTCTCTCTTTTTTTTTTACTATATTAAGCCCTACCCTACCCATGCTGTCAGATTATTATTGTTCTTAATACAACCATGATTTTTTTATTCCTTGATCAAAACTGGATCATATTGTTTAATGTAACAAACATGTCTATTCATTTACCTACACAAATGGAATATCTTTTTTGCACCCTTGCATCTATTGATCAATTAATTAGTTAGTTCAAGATTAAAGTGTATATCGCATGCCGGAAATAAAAAATTCCTGAATAGGAGACAAACTCATCCCAAGAATCAAAATCACAAACCTGGAGTACCGGAGAGCCCAGGAGAAGTACTCACAAACCTTTTTGAGGATAACACCTCGGATCTCTGGAAAATGCAGCTCTTCCTGCTGCGTCACTGCAAAATTCCCATTTAAAATTTTTTCAAACTTTTTCAACATTAGGAATTTGATATCAGGAAGTGATACAAATCAATGCTTACCAGGAGAGCTTAGCATGCCTTGAATGGTTTTTGATATCATGGCAGCATTTCTTGGTACGACGAATTCGAGTCCATCAGCGCTGACGAGCTTCACTGTTTCTTGCGGCGTCATCTCTCTCTCTCTCTCACACACACAAGCACACACACTCTCTCTCACACAGACGTACACGCAAAATATAAAGAAGCTTTACAGCGGAGAAACCAAAGGAAGGGTAAGAAGGGAATAAATAAAGAGGCAGTCCCTACAAACGGACTATCCATATCAAATCAGATGGTCGACATCAATCATAAAATTTAACCATTAAAAATCCGGTTGATGTGGACCGTATGATCTTAAATGGATGGTCCAGATATGGAATAGAACATCCATTAATATCAATACAATTGCAGAGGTGGACTTCCCAGCAATTCCACTTGCTAGTAGATCAGGCTTACTCTCCATACATTGGATGGCAAACTCCTTTTGGTGAGTAAATAGCAGAAACACTGCCAGCGGTGCGTGCATGCATGCATGCATGTTGAAAGAAGTTCATCATCAAGAACATTTCCAAATTTGATGGTTTTGAGCTCATTGAGAGCTTGGAGTATGCTGCAAGAATAATATTCCAAACTGGCAGCATTTTCCAAAGCTTAACATTTTGGTTAGTGCAAAATGGCCTGGACTAAAAACTCTTCCGGTACAAGCTCTTGTCTCCTCGATCTAAAGAATAGAAGTACTCAAAATATGTGAGATAAAATTGCAGAAATTCCCAAATTCATCCATTCTATCTACACTTTACATTACAATCCAAAGTCCCAAATTTGTTGCCTAATCCTGATGGATTAGACCTTCCGAGACTCTGGAAAAAGTGAGAATATGAGGATTAAAATATCTTTAGTCACTGAGACATAGACAACTAAATCTGCTGACAATGTCGCTAGGTGATATAACTATAGGGGAGACAAAACTATTTCTTCTCTTGCAGGTTACACAGAATTTTGAAGTGCTTTGGTTGCTTGTTTCTTTTGTTAAGTTGATGTTCACTGATTATTTGCAACATCTGTTGCATGACCATGGAACTACTAGAAGGATCGAGCATTGGCTAATTAAAGTTTGTTTCGCATGTACTGGACCTTTACTTTTCGCTGAAAACTCTCAGTTTACATTTCTAATTGACTTTTCTCGAGGAACATTGTAACTTGCTAGTTCGTAAATCCTTTGCATTTCTAGGATTTATATGATTGACAAATATAGATTTGTAAGCTCTAGCAAGTTAACTCACAAACACTTGTTACTTCTTCCCTTTCTATTTTTCAATGGTAGAAAGTATAAAAATCTAACTAAGAAAAAAAAAACAGTAAGTTGGGCATTTCATCGAACACCTTGGGCGCATAAATAAATTGAACCCATCCATAACGATGGTAGACTCCACCCATAAAGAATTTACCAACTCATACCTTGTACCTTTCCTCCAAAAAGCAGCAGAGGTGATTAGCCGATTGAACCGGCAGAATCTTAAGCCCTCTTAACAACTTCATAGTTGTCTTCCTTTTCTCGCCATTCTCCTTCTCTCTAGCGATCTCCAGCGTCATGTCAATGTGTTGTAACTTGTAAGCGACCAGCGCGCACCAGATTTGCGAAATTGCGATTGCGACTCCGACAACGTGTTATTCGTGGGCTCGTGGCTCCTGTCGATTCAATTTTCGTTCGAAATTGACTCGTTTTGGGCTCGAGTAACCGACTCGTTGGGCTACGCTGGAGAAGTAATTCGACTCGTTCAAATTTAATTCGAAATTGACTTGATATATAATTTTATAAACTAAGCTATAACATTTAGTAGAAAATATTTATTCCTTACATATAAATGTTATTTTTTAAAAAAATTAATTTTAAATTAATAAAATATTAGTTTATAAATAAAAATAATATCAAAACTAATAGATAAATATTAATTAGAAATGTAATATATTTATGTAGAAGAGAGTGTCAATGTCTAGTAGTTAGGAGGTGTAAGAATATTGAGTAGTGGAGTTATACTCTTCAGTAGTACTGGTTGTAATTAATAATATTTCGAGTAATAATCTAAAGAGTAAAATTTGGTATAGCATCTTCTCGCCTTCACTCAACATTGACTCCACTAAAATCATCACTGTCTTTTTTTTTCTTAAAAAAATATATACTCCACTTGCAATAAATTTCTTCCTTCACTAATCGCTAATAAAAAATATTTCGGCTGCACCAAAACTTAACTGACTCTAACGTTCCTTCTCAAAACACATATATCTTCTTTCAAATCTCTGCCCTCAACTTTGAAGTAATAAAAATATAATGAAATAATTTTCATTTCTGGATAATATCTCGAACTTATTAAAGGTTTGAAGGGGGGGAATAAACGATATTCTTCATCTTCATTGGAAAAAAAAAGAAGAATTTATTAACGCTGGACTGTTGATTGTTTAATCTGATGATGCTGAACCGTCTGATCTCATCTGAGTTCCAATAGGGATGATTTAGTGAGTTCAGGGCTCTTACATTTTCTGTGTAGAAGTCTGTAATGCTATATCTTCCAGTATGCTTCACGGAGATTGCACGGATCTGCGTTGTAACTCATCCTCTTGGCCTCTTCCTTCTCACATTCAGCAGAGTGCTAATTTTTTATCTGAACCGTCCGATCAGTGATGGTGCCCCGTGAATAATATCGGATTGAAAGGCCTGAAAAATTTTGACCGTCAAGATTAGATCGGGCGGTTCGGATCGAAAGTTGGCACTTTTTAAGATCAGCTGAGGATACTGGTTCATTTCTTCTTTCTCTGTTGATCTAGGCAGCGATTTTTCATTTTTCTCGGAGTCGCAATAATCCTAAACCTAAACCCTGACGCTCTTCTCTGTACAAACCCCCATCTTCCGATCATGGCAATTCTCGATTCCACAACATTTCTGCCACAACACGAGAAAAGGAGACGTGAGAGATTTCGACTACTGGAGCCACATGATGCGTGGCTTGCCTTGTTGCCATTCTGTGGTTTTACATTGGTGATTCATGCAATGGAAGTAGCAAAGGTGGGTTGTCTTAGTACTTGTGGTTTTACTGAAATTAGATAGAAGTTAATGATTCGGCATTGATCAGTTATTTCATTGTAAATAAATACCTGTGGTTGTACAAGTTGTTGGTTTATTAGAGGTTACCATACTTGATTGAGTGCCCTTTTTTCACTGAATTATACTGCACTTTTGATTTTATTTCCTATATAAGTAGATTCGAGCCTATTTTTTTTCATGATTTTTATTCAACTTTTGTACTAATACTTCAAGAAACATAAATTTAGATCATATAAAACCACATTTGAGTTCAGATTTAGTACCGGTACTGATTTATGTTTATAGATCAAACAAACCATTAAAAATAAGAGGAGAGAAAAAATGCTTTAATGAAAGCCATAATTGGCATGTTTCTAAAAAATTTTGTAGCAAATGAAGTGACTGGTATGAAGAGGAAAGATGAAATAATGACAGTTATGGCAATAACTACCATAGTAACATCTATTATGACTATGAGCATCATTGTTATAGCTACTGAGATACCTGTCGAATTGGACATACAATATTATTACAAGAATTGTCTAGTGTAAGCTGTATGGTTTCTATAAACCATCAAATTTGTACTATCTTTTAGGGATATTCATCAAATGTTGAAGGTGAGTCTAGGGAAAAAATAAGTTGTTTAACACTCCTGACTACTGCATGTGCAACAATAATCTACTGTATCTGCACCATGCCACTACTCCACCTTCAATTTGATTATGATCTGGACCATCCAGATTTGTGGTTGAAGCAGGGTTTGTATTGTACAATTCTAAACACCAGGCTTTGCATGTTTCCTCTTTCCTTGAATATGTATCTTAATAAACCAGCCTTACATTGAAGAAGACTAATAAAATTTTGTATTGGTATGTACTTCTTTTGTGAACAAATCCTTTAAAACACGGGTGCGAAACATATTAAAGATATAAACTTATTTAGAAGAAAAGAATTATTAAAATAGAGAGTGTAGGGTTCAACACAGAGAAAAAAGAATTCAGAGAGAAACAGAGATGGAGTATTGAATTTGCTATTTCGAGTTCTACAAATTATTCATTGTACAATTATAGAAACTATTTGTAGAAGCTACTTTTTATCTGTAATAAATTGTTCACATACTCGTGATTTATCCTAGAAAGGAGTACAGTTTTCCTACTTTTTGTCTGTACAACTTTCCCAATCTGTTCTATTTGTTAATTCTAAATTGTTATATTACTATTTCAGTTGGAGGCTTGACCCTTATCTTTTTATTTTTAATTTTAAGAAGTTTCCCAATCTCAAATGGAACATACAAATGAAACATGCACATTGTCTTGTGTGGTTATCAATGTTATCATAGCTCAGCTTATGATGACATGACTTCTTCTTTAACATAGCACTTAGTTCTCCTTTCAAATAAGAATTGAATTATATCTGCAACACGTCTGCATTTGACTATATGGAAAATTTTCATGAGAAATCAAGAGATGCAAAATAAAATAGAATCTTACAATGACAAATTACTTCCTTTTTGATTCTATGTATACACACAACTCAAATAAATGATGGTTCTAATTTTCTCTCTCTTCTTTTCATTGGCTTTCTGAATTTTGATTTAAGCATTTAGGGTTCGTTTGGATGAAGATTTGGAATGACGAGAATAGTGTGTCCAAAAGCATTGCTAACCTATCTTAGATGGATTAGTGGAATAGTATTGTCCCAACTGCTATTGTGCGTTTGGGTACCAAAATTGGGCTGAATAGCCATTATGTCAGGTTAGTGGACTATTCTTTTACAAACAGAATTATCTTTATCATTGCTACACTTTTTCCTCTTAACTGGAATGTTAACCTTTTGTTTATTATTTTCCACAGCACATGCATTGTCAAGTAACAATAGTTATCTCATACTCGTATAACTCCTAAAATACTAAATCTTACTTAATGAATCTGTGACGGTGGAATAAAAGTAGAGAATGCATGAAGTTATGTTAGAAATGTAATCATTTATGAAATATCCAGAGATTATCTCCATTGAATATTGATGAATAAGTTGCATCAGTCCTTGCCAAAATTGACTCATATTTAATTACATAATTTAATGATTTAATACTTAGTTGCTAGCCCACATAATATAATTGTGGTCCTTTTTTTTTCTGTAAAGAAAGACAGAAGGCCGATCCTCTGATCCTGAGCGTAAAATCTTGATTGAAAAACTAGCATGGAGTTCATTGGTTTATTTGTTTTTCATTTTTTTATTTTTATTATTATTACTTTGCTTCTCACAATTATAGGCATCTCTGTCCAGTTTGTATACATCTGGAGATGGTAGAATACTAGTGCCGAACAGTAGGGCACTTAGAAGTAACTGAAATATATGCGTTTCCTGGAAACGCCAAAACGGACACAAACATTCCTTGTTACAGTTTTGTCAAATCTTAGTCATGTAACGAGTGTTAAATATGCTTATCTTTGAGTCACTACATGAGTTACCTCAAGAAAAAATAGAAACATATTTGGCAATACAAAATAGGGGTTTTGACTGCGCCAAAGGAAAATTCTCTTCAGTTTAATATCTTTACACGCAACGAACTGCCTCTCAATCTTTTCCTTTTTCTTTTGGCTCTTTTATTCTCTCAATGTCCTTCTCGTGCCCCTTTTGCTTATCTCGTGGGTGAATATATATCTAATTAAACAAATACACCCTGCTAAATCTAAAACTGCAAAATCCGGATCCAAATGTTAGATTTTCTTGTTTCTTTAAGGGTGCAAGCAACCAAAAGGGCGAGAAAAGATTAGAGAAATAATTAGAGACGTGGCGTATTATGCTTGTTTTTCTAGAGTAATATACATACTAGAGAGAGAGAGAGAGAGAGAGAGAGAGAGAGAGAGGTGAATATTAGGAGTATATGAAGGTGGTCTGGTGTTTGAGGTGTGGTACATAGAATCATATAGCAACTTAGAAGGTATGTATTTTGACTACAAAGAAAACATGGAGATAAATCAATTTCTATTTTAATCTATTTGCTTGTTTCTGAAATTTCAAAGCAGATTGATTTTTGCTTTTGGAGAAGTCCAGGGGAATAGCTTGTGGAATTGGGTGCCGATTGAAAGGTAAAGAAAGAACAAAAGATCGGAGATGGCTGCTAAGCGATCTAATCTCAAGTGCTTTCTGGACAGTGTCACTCCAGTAGTGGATTCATATTTATGCTCTGAGGTATATCTCTCTCTCAAGTAGATTCACAGTGGATCTCACATTCTTGTACTCAAATTCTCACAATTAATTTTTTTTTCACTCATTGTAAATTTTCTATTTTCCTGTTATGGATGCATGATTAAATACAATTTTATAGTAGTAGTCATAAAAAAATTTTGTTTTCAATGTTGGCGGTGGATATCATAATTAAACCAAAACAGGGTAGTAACATTCTAAAAGTCATATACATGTCCGCACCTTTGGTATAAAACTAATATTTGGGTAGATAATGTAGATTATAACTTAATGTGTGTTCTTATTGAATAAATTCGAACTTGATAACATTTATGGTAAAATATAATAAATCCAGGAAACTCCATTTGCCCTACTGATATTTTCCATCGATTGTGGAAAAACATAGTTATACATATCCAAAATTAAATAATTTCAATGAAGCTTCACAAAAAAAATTAGATGTAGACATGTAGTTCATATTTATACTTGTTGCAAATACAAAATGTAGACGCCTTCTGATAAGCGAAGCTCGATTTGCAACCACTGTGGTAAAGACAACTTTGTCGTGTGCTTCACACTGTCTGACCTGTGGGAGTCTCTCTGCGAGTGGAGTGCTTATGGTGTTGGTGTAAATATTGTGCTTCCCAATGGTGAATCCATAGTACAGTACTTCGCGCCATATCTATCTGCAATTCAACTGTATACCAACAAAAACTTCATGGCCGCTTCAAGGTTACTCATATATAAAGATGGAATATAGATATTTAAATGTTATCACATCTTTAGTATTGTTGAGGGCATGTGAGGGGGTAAGGTACAAGCAAAATCAGCAACTTGGCTTCGAGTTTTCTTTTGTTATTTGGTTTTTTGTTTTGTGAAAGTAGGCCTATTGGAGAGACATGGTTCCTCTTAAACCAGTCCTTATGAAGAAATGACCGACTGTGTGTTGGAGTCCATGTTTTTTTTGGCATCAATGTTGTTTGAGCACAAGAGAAGTCTTTCTAAAAAGGGTGGGTCCACCTGCAAGTTTATTACAATGCAAGTACTTGTCTAACAATTGCTTCTTTTGTTGGTAATAGTTCGATATATTTGGTTCTTGTGTGTTCTCATATTTGAAATGTATGCAGGAATTTAGGTTCCGACAATGAGATGTGCATGTGTGGAAAATGTTATCACAAGGAGCCATCACAATCTAGTAGCACATTCTCCATGGACTCGATATTCAGCAAAATGGATTTAGGAGACGCAAAGAAAGATCTAGGATGCAAGCACTTTGAATATTTTGAAATGTCTTCCCCTTATACAAGAATGCCGCTCGTGGACAAGGTTCTATCTTTGTAATTCATGTTAGTACTTGATTTCAGCCAATTTTGTCATTACTTGAAGTTAATTTGGTGGGATCTTTTGTAGGTGCAAGAGTTAGCTCAGGATTTCCCAGACTTAAACTCTCTTAAAATCATGGAGCTTTCTCCTGCCAGCTGGATGTCAATATCTTGGTATGGTTGATGATAAAATTTTCAAAATAAAGTAATGTCATGGGATTGTGCATTTGTGATATTATAAACTGGTAAATGGTAACTGCATAATGTTTGTTGGTCATTATTTATTGAAACATATATTATGAAAATGGTGTAGGGTCATACTTCTCTTCTTTCCAAGTTGAAAAAATGAATTTTGAAATTTTTCATCCTCTCTCAAAGTGCATGGAAAATGTTTTGTTGCATAACTCTTCATGGTAATTTCTCTGATAAGTGAATTATCCCCCAAACAATTAATAATTTACACACTGCTTGGGCACTAGAACTTGTTTTGAATATATTGACTTGGCAGCCAGCCCCAACCCCGTGTAAGCAGGTCGATGGTTGGATATTATAAAACAAGAAGCTGGCTAGCTAGTTCATTAGTATTTGTCTATAAGATCACACATAACAAGCCCATGATAGTCTCTTGTAAGATGGAATATGTTTTCTAACCATTTGTTAATTAAATTTATTACCAAATTAATTCAAGGACCAAAATTACAACTTTGTGATGATCTTTAATTAACCTATGATTATGAATTATCTACCCCCTCGGTAATCAAATTCATATCCTATATATTTCAGGTATCCTATATACACAATTCCAGCACAATTAGATTATGAAAACTATGAGGCATGTTTCCTGACTTATCACCGCTTTTCCTCTCCATTACAAAGTAAGTTTCTTTCCTTATTTTAGCAAGACAGACATTTGTTATTCATATGCACGGATAATATGCTTTTTAACTCTCTTCGATTATCACACAGTTAATATAACATTTGCCTCTATAATTCAGATGATAGTGATGAGACCTTGAATCTCATGTCAAAATGCTCCAACAGCACAAGCAAAGAGTCATTCCCTAGCCAAAACAAAGTAGGTAAAAAGGATAAGAACAGGGCCATCTCTCTGGCACCTTTCGGGCTGGCAACTCTTAAGGCTAATGGAGCTCTCTGGAATAATCCAGAAAATGGTGACAGCACCCTTGCTGCATCCCTCCTTTGTGCTGCCAGATCCTGGCTCGACCAGGTCCAGGCTCAACACCATGACTTCGACTTTTTCATTAACAATTGAAAAACTAATTTTCATAATCAATTCTGGGGTTTTCCACCCTCAATAATAAAACTATTTTACTTCATTTATTATGAATTCTGTGAAGAACATGTCCTTGATTGTTGGAACTTGAATCTTTTAAATTGTGTTGGAAGCTTATATTGTGCCCTATCTCATAGAAGGTCTTTGGATAATGTACTAATGAAAATTTGTCAGACTTGTCTATTTGGTTAAGCATGTTGGTATTGTGCTAGTGCAAACAGTACTTCACCATCAGTTGTGCTAGAAATGCATGATGGCTATTGTAGTAAGGCTTGCTTTTAAATTGGTTCAGCTAAATGCTTGTTAGAATTTTCAAAAGGAAGTTATTTTCTTGTGATATCTCTTTGCTTTAAATGCCTAAAAAACCTTAACTAGGGCTACTAGTAAGTTCAGGCACGTATATAGTAAGGCAAATATCTTTTATACGCAACTTGACCCATCCTTGTCGCACTTTTCTTACTGATATTCTTTTCTAAAACAAGTATTTAGATAAGATTTTATGGCGATTTTTTTGAGTGAGCAATTGAGTGTATACCAATGAGAAATTAACTATTCAGAAACTCTTGAAGAAGAGAAGTTTCTCAGTAGGCTAGGCGTATAGCAGGAAAAACTTTAATACGCTCCGCCTACCTAGATTTGATGATGTCCAGTAGTCTATTCTGTGGAAGCTGCGATGATGAGTGAAATAGAGAGGAAGGAAGAGAGATTGTATTGGCATCCCTTATATAAATAACCGTTGGTAGTTTGTACAATGGCGTCCATCAAGTTTATTGTGGTATGAGCTAGCTCAAGTAGTACAGTGTGTATCCAGGTACGATAACAATATTGGCTCTGTCATGAAATGGTGGAAACAACACGGTTCATGTGTTGGAAGACTGAGAACAATTTTGATTATTGTAAACAGACAGAATGTAAAAGACAAAATCAAGAAGTAATGTAATGAAAATGATTGTATATTGATAATCAGTTACAGAGGATGGGTGCCAATATATATAGGCAGCGTACATACTTTCTCAAGTGTCCTAATACAAATTGTCTACTCTAATCAGTATAAAACCGTGTATACAATATCTTAACTAAATTCACTAAGCGTCCCCAGAATGTGTACCAGGAACACTATCCATTACTCTAACACCCCCCCCCCCCCCCCCCCGCAAGCCAAAGGTGATTTATCAACATTGAGCTTGGACTTGAGGTATAGGAAACGTGGAAGTGGCAGTGCCTTAGTGAGTATATCAGCTAGTTGATCCTTGGAGGAGATGAACCGAACTTGTAGCTCCTTATTGCAAATTCTTTCTCGAACGAAATGGTAATCTATCTCGATATGTTTTGTGCGGGCATGAAAGCTTGGATTGGAGGCCAAGAAGGTTGCACCAATATTGTCGCACCATAAGGTTGGAGAGGAGGGTAGTGAAATGTGAAGTTCTTGTAAAAGATATTGCAACCAAAGGAGTTCGGCACATGTGAGAGCCAAACTTCTATACTCGGCCTCCGTACTAGATCTAGAAACCGTGGGTTGTTTCTTAGCACTCCAAGAAACAAGATTACCATTGAGATAAATGCAAAATCCGGTTGTAGAACGACGATCATCGGGACAACCGGCCCAATCGGCATCACTATAGGCATGTAGGGATATAGGGGTATCGGATTTGAATACTAAACCGTGAGAGGATGACCCACATAAGTACCTAATAATCCTCTTCACTGCTGCCCAGTGATTCTCCGTTGGATTTTGCATATATTGAGAGACACGGTTGACGGCAAAGGAAATGTCGGGTCTCGTGAGAGTGGCATATTGAAGGGCACCAACTAAACTTCGATATTGTTGTGGGTTATCAAATAGAGGGCTGTCATCTTTGGAGAGAGTAGAGGCCGAGGTCATTGGAGATTCACAATGCTTGGCATTGGTCATATTAGCTCTAGCAATGATGTCAAGTATGTACTTGTTTTGAGACAAGTGAATGCCATTGGAAAGGGTAGAAACTTCAATACCAAGGAAATAGTGCAGCTGTCCAAGGTCTTTGAGAGCAAAAGTAGCATGAAGATGCTCAAGAAAACCGGATATGATGGAAGAACTACTACCCGTTATGAGGATATCATCAACATAGACCAAGATGATGGTAATATGGTTATCTTGGTAAGATATGAAGAGAGAGGGGTCATATTGTGACTCACAAAAGCCAAGAGTCAAAAGGGTGGAGCTAAGCTTATGAAACCAAGCACGAGGTGCTTGTTTGAGACCGTAGAGGGATTTGGAAAGGAGACAAACATGGTTTGGGTAAGATGAATCGACAAAGCCGGGTGGTTGAGCCATGTATACTTCTTCTTGTAAATCGCCATGAAGAAAGGCGTTTTGAACATCAAGTTGTCGTATTGGCCAATGACTCGATGTGGCAATGGAAAGGACCACTCGAATAGTCGTGGGTCGAACCACGGGGCTGAAAGTATCAAAATAGTCGATTCCTTCTTGTTGATTAAAGCCCTTGGCCACTAAACGTGCCTTGTAACGGTCAATGGAGCCGTCGGAGCGGCACTTGATCTTGTAGACACATTTGCAGCCAATGACTTGATGATTGGTGGGTGGTGGTACTAAAGTCCAAGTGTTATTGACAGCGAGAGCATTGATTTCATTGGTCATGGCTTGGCGCCATTCTTGATGAGAGTTAGCTTTAGAGAAGGAGGTAGGTTCGGTTTGGACAGAGGTGAGGTGAGCTGTGTATTCAGGGAAGTGACGAGACTTGATTGTTTTATCTTTTGTCCTGGTAATCATTGGATGTGTGGAGGGTGCAGCGGAAGGAATAGAGGTACTGTCAGAAGCAGACAGAGGAGCAGCGGAAGGTAATATGGGAGAGGAGGGAGCTGGAGCTGATGGGTTAGTTTTTCGGCGGGAGTATGTCTGTAAAATTGGGGCAGGGGGTTGGATTAAAATCTGGGCAGAATGTGGTGTATCGGTAGCCGTAGAGGGTTCAGCAGGTGATGTGTCAAGAGTAGCTAGTCGGGCAGCATCAGACTCACGGGCAGAAGAGTGAGCTGGTTGAATCAATTGAGGGTGTGGTGAATCAGCGTTCGGGCCAGTGCGCAAAACTGAAGCGACTGGATTTGGGCCATCGCGAACTGGGCTTGATGCAGTTGCTGAATCAAGCACTGGGCTTGAATTAGTCATCGAATTAAGCACTGGTCTTGATTGATTTGGTGAGTCCTGAAATTGAAAATGAGACAAACAAAACAGAGGCACATTGGGATGGGATTGGGTTGTATTTTGTGGACGGATAGATGGTGAATTTGGTTGGTGAAAAGGAAAGGAAGTTTCATCAAATTGAACATGCCGAGTAATATAGATTTTGTTGGTTGGAAGATGAAGACATCTATATCCTTTTTTATTTTTGGCATATCCAAGAAAAACACAAGGAAGGGAACGAGGTTCTAACTTGTTGGAATTGTATGGTCTAGTATAGGAAGTCGATTGATAAGATAAACAATGCTCGAAAAAATCTCATCCCAATATTTGTTAGGTATTAAAGCATGCGACATAGTCGCTAAAGAAAGTTCAATAATATGACGATGTTTGCGTTCCGATATACCATTTTGTTGGGGTGTGTAAGGGCAAGAAGTTTGATGAACAATTGAAGGAAACATATTCGAGATTGGTTTGTATTCGGTACCACCATCGGTTCGCAACACTTTAATGGTACAATTGAATAAATTCTCAACTTGAGCCTTAAACTTGGTAAAGATATTCACCACATCACTTTTATTAGACATAAAGTAAATCCAAGTAAATCTAGAATAATCATCCACAAATATCACATAGTAACGGAATCCATTATGAGAAATAAAGGGGGAAGGACCCCAAAGATCCGAATGAACAAGTTCAAGAGGAGAAGAAGAAGTAGAAAAGGAATGATCAAAAGGCAATTTGTGAGCCTTAGCAATACAACAATCATGACAATTTTGTAAACTAAAAGAAGTACAAGGTAGTCCATAATTCTTTAAAATGAGTAAAGTAGTCAAATTGGAGGGATGGCCAAGCCGATTGTGCCAAGTAGTGGCGGTGGTTCTCACTCCAAGAAAGGCTTGTGGAGAAGACAAGTGAGAAGGAGAAGCATTTAGAAGGTAGAGACCATTGGTAGTTGACACCTCAAGAAGGATTGACTTGGTGTGGAGGTCCTTGAAAAAACAAGAGGAATTACTAAATGTGATATCTAATGAAGGATTATCTAGAATTAATTTGGATAAGCTAATAAGATTTCTAGAAAAACTAGGAACATGAAGAGTGTTATTCAAGGTAATTGAACCATTAGATAAGGTAAGAGATGTAGTACCAATATTTGTAATGGGAAGAGAGGTGCCATCTCTTATTTGAAGAGAATCCGAACCATGGAAGTTGTAGAAAGAGGAGAGGTTGTTGATGTCATTGGTGACATGGTGTGTTGCACCCGAATCCAATATCCAATCACTTGGGTTGATGACATTGGAAGGTTGAGCAACATAAGCTTGAGGTGGTTTTGGTGGTTGTTGTTGAGCATTTTGTTGAGCTTGCTGATAGGACGGGTCAGGTTCATAGCGCCACTTGCAATATTTGGCAATATGACCATACTTCTTGCATATCTGGCACTGTTTTGGAGGTTGACTGTTAGTTCCAGTTTTCTGTGCAGAAGAACCAGCGCTAAGTGTTGTATGAGGCTGAGAAGGGGGTAACGATGGAAATCCAGTTTTGGGCTGAGAGGAATTTGCATTTGGGCCAGCCCGAAATCCAGAGTTGTGTCCACCAAAGTTTTTGTTGTTGTTTCCCCCAGAAGAACCCCGAGCGCCATTGTTGGTAGCAGCCAAGAAAGCAGAAGAAGTAGAAAGAGAGAGTTGATCTTGCAAAAGTGCCTCATGAGACAATAGCATACCATGAACGGCGGAGAAAGAAAGAGGTTCCGTCCGACTGGTTGTAGTGAGAGCAGCGACAAATGTATTAAATTCGGGTCCAAGACCATTGAGGAGCGCAAGAACGAGGTCATCGTCAGAGGGTGGAGCACCGATAAATGCAAGCTCATCGGCAATACCCCTGAGTTTTTGCAAGAACTCAGTACATGATGAAGAACCTCGTCGAGCTGATTGTAATTGTCGCTTCAGATCAATCAGTCTTGCTCGAGTATTGGAAGAAAATTGTTGATGAAGAGTTGACCACAAGGCAGCCGAAGATGTGCAAGAAACGACTTGGGCGGCGACAGAATCAGAGAGGGTAGCTCGCAACCAGCCAAGAAGCAACATATCTTGACGATTCCAGAGCAAATAGTCATGATTAAACTCAATCTGTCCCTGAGGGCCTTGTTTAGTGGGGTTGGGAGGTGGAGAGGTGAGAAATTTAGCAAGATTATGACCATGTAATAGAGGCCAGATTTGCGCATGCCATGGTAGGAAATTATTGTGTGTAAGTTTCATTGGAATGGAGAAAGTAATTGGGATAGGTTGATCAAGATTGGTGGGAGAAGGATTGGGGAAAGAAAAAGAAGGAGAAATGTTGGGGTTAGCAGGTGGTGGTGGTGGCGGAGGATAAAATTGGTTGGTTGGAAGAGGTGGTGGCAGAGTATAGGTGTTCGTGAGAGATGGAGAGAATTGAGAGGAAGGATTGTGAGACCATTGTTGATAGAAGATAGGCGGTGGTGGAGGAGGTTGAGAGAAAGCAGATGGTTGTGATTGCCCCGGCGGTGGCGGTGGAGGTGGCGGAGGTGGCGGAGGATGGTGAGGATCTTGATTGGCGTTAGCCATTATGGCTTCTGATACCATGTAAACAGACAGAATGTAAAAGACAGAATCAAGAAGTAATGTAATGAAAATGATTGTATATTGATAATCAGTTACAGAGGATGGGTGCCAATATATATAGGCAGCGTACATACTTTCTCAAGTGTCCTAATACAAATTGTCTACTCTAATCAGTATAAAACCGTGTATACAATATCTTAACTAAATTCACTAAGCGTCCCCAGAATGTGTACCAGGAACACTATCCATTACTCTAACAATTATACTTATTAGTCTAACAATATGAGTTTTCAATTCATCATGCAGAATGTATCGCCTTTTGGTGTAATCGGGTGCGAACAAAGACTATCATCCAAAAATTTCAAAGTGAAAACGGACAAAATGCAGAATCAATTACAAACTTTATATTGAATAAATGACAAAATTTCTACGTTATTTTCATCAACTCTATGATCTGAATCTAAGTCGCCACATCTAAGTCACTGAGTTATATTCTTGGTGTTAAGTGCATCGGCTTTGGAAATCTGAGAATTTTTCACAAATCAATTCCACGATCTTAGAAGAATTGACAAATCAATATGTAAAAATCGTGCAAACATGAACCCATAACAGCTTAAATGCTACTTGGACCGACAAGAAACTTAAATATTGTTGAGGACAGGTAAAAACTTGACAATGGCAAAGTTGAAATGCACGGCAAAGCGTGCTGCAGAACATCACAGACGTGACTTTCGCTTTCACAATGCAAACGGAATAAGCCACAGACCAGATGTGAAATGATCACTGCTATAAAAAATCTCACTAATTTGAATTTACACTTTTTTACCAATGTGTAGATAAAATAGTGTTGTTACATTCAGGGAGTTTAATCATAGACCTTTTAAGGAAAAGGGAAAAAGAACTACAAACAAATTAAATAATACCATCTCAACAGTTTATCTCCCAATTGACCAGGTGCAAAATTGCTGCTCTCAGTCAGAGCACTCCTAACACATATCATAAATATGATTTTGAACACATTGCAACTAGGCTTGCACCAAATATTACTCAAGACCTACTCCTATTACTTAACCGCAAATCCATTTTTATATTCATAGCTGCAAGCTCAGCTGCGAGATACCTATAAACAAAAGGCATGGCGACTGTCTCAATCCCCTTACTAGATTTACATAAGAGACACATGAATGTCTTTTGTTCTCTGATTTTCTTTGGAAGACCTAGCATCTCTCTAGAGACCTTCTTGGGAGGGACTGTACTTATTGTAAGAATGCTTCCGCAAGATGAACACACCTCAGCAATGTGATAGTCCGAGCACGAGTGAACACGATCATGTAGGAGGTATGCAGCCCCGTGTGCAATAATGGAGTCACGTTCCATCTCACCAAACCGGATCCCGCCACCCCGCTTCCTTCCTCCAATTGGCTGCCTTGTAATTTGGTCAACGGTACCAGTGGAACGAACCTGGAGTTGAAAAAGGTGTTGCAGTGTTAATATTGCAAAATAGTAACTTGGAAAATTTAGAAAGACAAGCCTGTGCCAGCCCTCCATAAAGATTTACTACAAAAGGTCCCTTCAAGTTCTTGCACTTTTACAACTGAGACCATGAGGTCTCTTTGCTAAAAATTCCAAAGCTGCCAGACAAAGATATCACTCCTTAGAAAGAAAAACCATTTCTTAACTTGATAAGATAAAAGATTTTTAGTTCAGTTTGGACCACTGCAATAGAAATGAAGACAGCAAATTACAATTTTAGAAGAGAACCAACACCTAAAATTCTGTTATAATAAACCTTTTCAATACTAGTTGAATAACTTGAATGGTTGTAAGCCCCCAATCCCCCCCACCTCCAAAAAAAAGAAAACCCAACAAAAAAAACCAGAACTTGTTAGCAAACAAGAAATATAAGACGATTTGCAAATGCTCTAAAACCTAGGTGGTATGTCTGCTAAAGGTCAAACAAGCCCATCAATACTGACTGGTCACTGGTTCAAATTAATGCAACAGAATAACATTCTGGAATTAAAAAAAAAAACAATTAACATTAAATGTTTGTTACCTGATACTTATCTGAGACCATGTGGCGGAGACGCTGATAATAAACAGGCCCAATGAAAATCTCACAAGTCATCTCCGTACCAAACAAACCACTATACAAAACCTCTGTTCCGTGGTAGTTAAAACCCTTAGCTGTTAGGACAGGGCCCAGTTCATCAATCACAGAACCAGATTTTTTCTTTTCACCTTTGTTTTCATCATCATTCTTTACTGATGAAGAAAATGGTGTTGCGTCTACAAACTTCCCTTCCAGACTACCACCCTATAAAGATGTTAGGGAATGTGTTTCATTATATTAGAAATATAGCAAATATAAAGAACACTTTAAAACAAAAGCATGGTGAGCAGTTCTGTTTGAAATCTGGTTTCAAAGGAAAATTTCACGTGCACAAAATATCATCTCAAAAATAACAAAAAACAACAGCAAGCATCATTAAAATATGTAGGAAGCTGTCCTATTAAAAAGAACCATAATAAACTACATAAAGAAAGACAGGCTTCTCCTAAAAGATATCAACCTACATTGCTTCCACATAAACTCTCTACATGCATGCTGGAGAGAGCATGGACAATTCTCAAAGATATTGAGAGGAAACAGGTAATATTTGTAGCAACAATAAAGATACTTCTCATTTGTAACAATAATAAAGATACCTTGGCAGCAATAGACTCTAAAAGCATGGCAATAGTCATACGCGAGGGGAAGGCGTGCGGGTTTATAATGAGATCGGGTCTCATACCAGTTACAGCTGAAAATGGCATATCCACATCTGGCCAGAGCTGAGAGCACACACCCTTCTGCCCATGCCTACTACTGAACTTGTCTCCTATTATTGGGTTTCGGATCTTGCGGCCCCTAATACTTACCTGTCAACGACAAAGAACAAAGAAATTGCTTCAATAAAACATTAATAACAATATACAGTGTATCCTGTTTATACTATACATCAATACAAAGCTTTTTAAATGAATGTATACACAGGGACGATAAATATTATGTGCACTAGCTTACCGTTTGAATGGCATTTTTTGTTTTCGTCCCATTAATAGCAACATAATCGATGATCATCGACTCAGTACCGTTCAGCTTAATTGCCTTTGTCGTACCGCCCAATGTGTTGTGTGTGCTATAATAATCTTCTCCTGGGTTAACTGTCTGCTTAGATGTAATCAAAATCCATTTTGAAAGTATAGTTGGTTAGAAAGAAAAAACAGTCGGTACTAAGTGCTATAGAATGTCTGTCAAGGGTTAAAAATCTAATAAAAAACTGTCAAAATCTATCAAAAGGTGTATACTTCATTGGAATGAAAAATCTTTGTTAACTTTGACAAAAATTTTATACAATGATACAGATAAATCACCCGAGCAATATAAGGAAGCCCATCAGAATCGATAGATGACTGCATATCTCTGTCAACAACACTTCTTGTGAATATTTCAATTCCTTTCAAGTCCCTTCCTTTCTCGCTATTCTTCGCCAGATCAACTGTGTCAGTCTAGAAAAAAGACAACAATGAACACAAAAAAGGAGAAGTCATTTTCTTAACATATCAATCAGAATTTAGGATAAAAAGGACAAACAAATGTATTTATGCAACTTCCAGTAGATATAACTACAGTCCCACTGACAGACTGCATTGCTACTGATATTTATTAATTTATTCATTTAGCAGTGCGTTATCACAAAAAAAACTATATTTTCCCGATATACTAAACATATTCCAGCAAATTGTTGATTCCAGTGGGGTTTAAGATTTGGTATCTCATAAATATTCTATATCTTCGTCATTAGGCCGTGATCCAAGCCAACCTGCCATCAGGTCATAATGCTCTTGCCTGGACCTAAAAGTATAGGCCATATGCCAACCTGACCCACCCCAAACCACAAGTCAGAAAATTTTGTTTTCATAGAGTCGTTATATAGCATGACAGGTTCATCTTCCATTCGACTGAAGCTGTGTTCAAGTCAGTACCTTTCCTTCAAAAGGCACTAGGTTCAACCCAGCCTTAGCGCTTAAAAGTCGTATTTTTTTCATGTACCATTCTACTCCCATCCCAATAGGCACTAACATACAAACATACCCCCAACCATACCAAACTCAAAACCTGACGCAGCTCATTTGAGGATCAGAAAAGTCTGAACCAGACTGTACAGACTTATCCATCATGTCATTCTTATCTAGGTCATATCAGAAAATGAGATCTGGTTAAATCACAAGTCATGCTACTGAAAACTGTAAATACAAGAAGATACTAAAGAATACAAAGGTGGAAAGGATCACACCTGATAGATGTGCCCACGACACAACCCACGATCAACTGATGACTTGTTCAAAATCATTGCATCCTCCATATCATATCTGAAATAGAAATATTGCTATGTTATGATTAATCCATCCAATTGCTGATTTTTTACCTGGTATCGTTGATGAAAGTCTCAAATTATATAATATACTCAGAAACTCACCCAGTGTATGCAAGCACTGCGACAATGGCGTTCGTTCCAGTTGGGAATTCATCCATGCAATACTTGCTATAGGTAGCAGTTCGCACTATCGGAGTCTGAGGTGTCTAAACAAAGAGATTCCAATATCCCAAAATAAGAAATCATAGGAGAGAGCTCTCCAAAATATATTAACAAGTAAAAATTTGACAAACATGAAACTTCATTCAGAACTTTTAAGTGCAGCGCTAAAGCTGAAAATCTTACATGGTTGACAATTTTTTTGCGGTAGAATTACTAGACAATGGATGGATTCAACAATCTTGACAATTTTTCCAAATCAAGTAAAAGAATAAATAAAACTTAGGAATATAATAGAAGTCCAAAAATATTCTGTCAGGTTGGAGACATGAAATCATATAATAGAATTACTTATCAAGTTTTGTATATTTGTATATTTTTTGATAATCCATGAAAGAATCTTAAATACCAACTCTTGGAGACGTGAAATCATTTGACGAATGGTAAACCCAAATCAAATTTTCTCATCATGTTTTCATACATGATACATATGAAATCATGCACATCACGTCCCGAGTTTTGAATTATAAATTACATTTCATTTATGATAAGTTTCAAGGTTGTCAAGACAAATCCATTGCAAAGCTGATCCAATGTATAAATTTCTATAGATTAAAAAACTTTATTCAAAATTTCCTAAAACCCAAGACTATAACATTATACCTGGAGATGATACCCCTTAATATCAGATCGATGTTTAAGTGCTTGTGCAGAGAAGCCCATTGTCTGTTTTGCCATCTACATGACCGAAGGAGTGATTGTAAGAACCACAGCCATAACAATAAGCAAGTTTAATTATCCCCATCCATCTTTCCATGCCTAACAAAAATTTGGGACAGGTTGATAGAATCAGGATGAGAGGAAATGATACCTGGCACTGATACATATTACGTGGAGACTGATTATGATCAGACCAAGGAGTAAGATTGGCAACCACGCTAAGAATTGAAGTTGGGTGAATCTCTTCGTGTGTTGCGGGAAATGACTCTTTTCTCCCACCATCTCCTCCATCTTGACATCTTATCTCCATAAATGCCTGTATAGATTCTTTTAAAAATGAACAAAACTCTTGCTGACGTACACAAATTTCATATAACCACTTACAAAAGAGGAATCTTTCAAGTATAGTTGTCCTGTAACATTACAAGTCATTAGAAATGGACAATCAGTTCCCAGAATCCTACACTGCAGACAGTCCATTCATACCTGTTCAAATGGGGCAATAAGCTCAATCCCTTTATTCCCATCAGAAGAACAGGAAAGATTTCTCACTGGGCGAAGAAACCTAGATGGATTAGTGAACAAATACAAGCCGGGGTAGGCACCGCCAAGACTCGAAGGCACATAGCCTACTTCCAAGTCCTCCGGAATCTATAACAACCAGTTGCAAACATACAGTTAATCACCGGGAAATGTGTCTTATTTCCATCCAGTATTGGTTTTGATTGATTAGAAGAAACAAGTATTGCCATCTTCCTAAGGATAAGTATAAACATGTTACAAAAACCAGTCTTTATTTGCAACCATATTGCACAATAATGGTAATCATTTTCAATTTTGAACACAGGTAAGCTCAGGAACCCTTGTTGCTCATGTGGCATAGTAGCTCAAGTGGTAAGAACACTGGGCTGACTTCTAGGAGGTCAAGGGTTCAAGCCCCGCATGCTTGTGATAGGCTTGGTGAGCCAACCTAAAAACCTAGCCATAACAAAAGAAATCACCAGGGTGGGGGGTGTCATTTCTAGCCTACCTCAACTTGTTTGGGACAAAGGCTTTGAACTTTTTTAAATTATTATTATATATATAGCTATTCTGTTCCATAAACCCTCAACGAATCAATTAAGCTATAATTTACATTCAATAAACACTATTAAATAGCCAAACACCAGTAAAACCTAAAAAATTCCAGTTGAATATGGGCCTGGTTAAACTGTTGAGATGTAACCAAAATTAAGTATTTAAATTCCTCACAGAAAAGAACAATATTAGTAAAAAATTTTAAAATCTAACCCCTGATTCAGAGAGCTTCAGTCTTCTTATATGCTCAACAACATCTTCTATTGCATGTGAGGATATGGTACCTACTACGCAGCCATCTAGGAGAACAGTAAGAACCTCTGGGGGGGCTGCGCGCTCAATTCTAGGGGCTATAGGGGTCATCCCAAGAGAGGCTAAAAGGGTCAAAATGGACATCTTCATCCTCGCAAAATCCTTCAACTTCCCATCAGAGTTGTAAAATGATGATACACCTGAGACATTCCTAACATGAATCAGAATATAATGGAGCAAACCATATTTATAAGACATAACTATTACTGTGCTTATCTATGCTCACAAAACCTAATGTTTGGGATTATCTGCTAATACTGAAAGTTTACATACTTCAATGCAAACCATTCAGTCATTTTAATCTACCCAAGTCCCCCTATTGTTTTAGAAAAAAAGAAAGTCTTAATTTCTAATTGAATTTTAAACTTCAGCTATCAAATGAAAATTCATTGCAAAAATACAACAAATAACTTCCAAAATTGCAATGTGCAAGGACATGTGGTAAATGTGCTTCTCCATGCGCCTGTGGGTAAATACGTGTGCATCTGCATGTGTGAGTGTGAGTGTGAGTGTGAGAGAGAGATATAGATAGAGAGCATTACGACAAACAGCCGTCATATGATTTAGCAAACCACAAGGTGTGCCGTCTGGTGTGTGAACAGGGCACAGAAAACCCCACGACCTAAATATAGACAATCATTACATATCTTAGCTAAAAGGACAAAATCTGAAATATGAAAGAACAAAAGTAAGAATAAAGGAACATGTGCGTACTCAGGAAGCAGCTTTCTCACTGTAGTCACTCGCATCTTTGTAAATGAAGTACCTCTGTGCACGGCCCGAAAATGTGAAAGGAAACGATAGTAATTGAGCCGTTCAGCTTGAACTGTCAACCCGTCTGTCTATACATTTATAATGATTATAGTGAATTGAAGAATAAAATTATAAACTACTCCATGCTTGATTTAAGACTAAATAATCAAATAAGAGTAGACATGAAGAAATTTTATAATGGTCTCGACATAGTAAAAGTTTGAGCTAATACAATACAATCGAGGAACTTTTCAAATAAAGGACATTTTCTGGTCTCTCTTCTATAGATAATGTGTAGGAAAAGGTGTAATTGTTGCACCCTACGGGGTATTTAAAAGTTTCAAAAAAAAAAGGTGTAATTGTTGCTATACCATGTACTGGTCGTATTATCTTACCAGGGAAACATTTTTGATAAGCCAATTTTATTCCAATTTGGTATGATTTAGTATGGAAGGAATAAATTTCAGAAGCTTTTAAAGTTTTAAATCTCCTAATTATGTGGCAGTTCTGTAAACTAAAATGACAAAAGGATACCTGAGGCATGTCCAGACTTGACCGGCAATTCAGTTTACCAGTCCTTAACAAACTTTCTATGCTTCTACCTACAGATGCAGATTTTGCGCACACAATCTTCTTCACATCCTTCACTGTAGAGAAACATTATAGATTATTCAAATTATGACACAAGTAATTTAACAAACTAAATATGAGGACCATAACTAATTCAATATAAAACTTTAGGAACAAACAACAATAATAAAGAGGGCTAAATGATGACATAACAGTAACAGATAAGAAGTTGAAATACACATCCTACAAATTTAGCATAATAGCTTACCATTCCCTAAATCAAAGCTTGCACTCTTTTCTATCTCAGCATTAAGTAAATATCTTACATTGTTCAGCCAAGATTGAATTTTTTCCTGCATAATTGACCATCCTGGAAAACCTTAGAGACACATAGGGGGAAAAATAACCACATATTTTTACTGTCAAATATGGATTCATAAGACTTAAGAGGATAAAAGGAAATGGTAACCTTGAGATAAACAGCAATGAGGTGGCCAGGCATCAAAACCTCCTGGTTTTGTAAGGCATCAGCATTATCCGGCGAAGCAGTCTGATCTACCAATGCATATAACTTCTGAAGCATAAATCTACAGAGAAAAAGGAGAAACAATTTTATCATCTCTCTTTTGGAAATGATAGCAATGGAGAAGAGCAGCCTTTGTACAGCATGTACAGAAGTCAAGTTTAAGTCCTTGAAAAGGTCAATATTGATCTAAATCCTCACACTGGGAATGACAAAAAATAAAAGATTGAAAACGTGAAGGGGCAACTAACATGAGCATATTAAATTTGTCATGATTATTGCTGAGATGCACGAAGATATAATCCTTCAGAACAGCTTCAGCCACCTACAAATTATTTGTGTAATATGTGAAAGGAGGTTAAATAAAATTATTAATGCATCGGCATATGACAAAAGTACTTAAAAAATTGCTGGTATGTAAACTTCATATCATGTCAATTAAAGAAATTAATACATAAAAAACTGGCTATCAAGAAAACACAAAAGCAAAATATAAACACTTACAACTTCATAATTGTCTTTCTCAAACCCAGCCATAGCAGCTTGAAAGTATTCCCCTGCATTACTCAGAAGAAAAGAATAAAACAATCAGCATGAGAGAATAACAAACTGTAAAACATGGCACAAAAAGGAAAAAAAAAAAGAAAAATCTGTGAGTACTACCAAGTACTTGGTCAGTACTGATTTATTCTCGATAAAGAGTACATAAGCAGACAAGTACAGTACTGTGGCTTCTCCACTAGGATTATTAAATCCAAACAGACCCACCTTCCATCTTGTAATTATCCTCAATTGAACAAAATGTTTCCTAAACTAAATCTCAAGGAACCTTATAGACCAATTTAGGATTGATTTGCACTTGAAGTAATTAAATATAATCGCAAAGAAAAATCTAGCATGTTTGACTATTACATGCTATGTCAAAGATAGGCTGACTCACAAACAACAAAAGCAACCAAATAAATGCTAACATGTACAACTTTTAAGAAACACTGGCTGCATTTACAAAGAACTAAATAAAATCTATTATGCAAGCAAATACCAATATGCTTCAAACACTGGTCTCGGGTGAAAAGTTCATGATCTTTGGCTTCATCAAGAATTATCTGAGCTCTCTCACCAATCAATTGTGTACCTACAACACCCTTCTTTCTCTTGTACTTTTCACTATAAAAACTAGTCAGGCTCGCGTATATCTCACGATCATTTGTGTCAATTAGAGCCTGCTTCACCAAAAAAAAAATAAAAAAAAAATGTAAGATTAGCTAAATCTTTTTTTCCTCATGCAATTTATCTCGCATCTTTTGATTGACCTAGCTTGATATTAAACAAAAATAGAGTTTAATTTAGGTCTAAATTTCATCTACTAATGGTCCTACTAGAATATGTTTCTTGTTTCTCACTGTAGCATTCAGGATAGAACAATTGCATGTTTTTTCTGACACTGTAGGATTACAAGTAGGTATAGTATCCCTGCCTACATAGGTATAATAGTTTAATGTGACAAGTCAGGACCTTTAAAACAATCCCAACAGGAAGCAAGAACTCCCTCCCTCCAATCCTGAAAAAAGAAAAAGAAGCATGAAAACAAGTTGCACACATAACATAATTATAACAGTTAACAACCAAAGTCAAAACATATAATAACTTTCTAAAGATTAGAGCATTCTTACCAGAAACCAAGCCTAGCACTTCCATTTTGAAGGTAGTATAACTTAACTGTAACCCCTGACAGATCGTCCCTTACACATCTAAAAGACAACAAATGATAGCACCCAATTAAACATCTTACTTGGAGACCCCAAAATAAAAAAAAAAAAAAAAAACTTGTATCATAATGGACCAATGAAATACGTATATGCACCTCATGACAACAGCTTTGTCAGTGAACCCAGGTCCTCGTCCACGGAATGAACCGCGCACCATTCCCATTGGCTAGAAACAGATGCAGTAAACAATATCATAAATATATTGCATAAGATGGATTATGATGTTTCCAATTAAAACTAAGTAATCAACTTACATAGTTACGCTTTTGTATAATACAAAGTCGGCTAAGTCTCTCCAACCCACCACAGATAAAATAACTGATATCAAAAACAAAACAAAAAAAAACAAACATAAGAGTAAACATTTTTTTTTCCTAAACCATAAAAGCTTAATGTCACACCACAATGCCAAGTCTAAATCAACATGCCATCTGTGGATAGTAATACTTACCCACCCATTTCGGTTGCCTCTTCCTTGTGAGCAATTAATTGCTTAGCGCTTGCATCTCTTAGGCTACACAACTTTGACTACATACAAAATGAAGTATAAGATATCTTTAGCTTATGAAAAACAAAAAAGAAATCAACTGCCACCGTCCTTATGGCATTTCAGATTTTAAGTTGACAGTATGAATTGAGAATGATAAGAAAATGAACTTCCTCAGAATTTTTATTTTCCTATTACTAGCTGTATATTCACCTTCAACATTATTGGTAAATTGCCAAAGTTGACATTATCTCTGATAATGGTTCTGTCATCATATTGCAAAGACACCAAACCCCTGAAAACGCCGCTGTATGTGGACTTTGCTATTCTACACTGCTCACAACAAAAAACACATCAAAAAAAAAAAAAAAAAAAAAAAAAAACCAAACATTAACAAAGAGTTCAAAAACTTGTGTGCACCAATAAAAGCCAAATCAGAATTCAGGTGGCTACGAACCTCATCAGGATACAACCGCTCCTCGTTATTGCGGTCCTTCTTCATTGGAGGTTGTAAAATCGCTTTCTCCACATAAAGTATCAGACATAGGTCAAGGAAAATTAATCCCAAAAATATATTAATTAAAAATGGACCCAAAAAAATTAATCATTTCCTCATACAAACACAAAGAAAGGATATTTCTAAGGTTGGTTTTCTTCTGACTAATCTCTACTGCCCGAACCGAAGTGACCGCTTTCTCCATGCCTTCATCGATGAAGTAATCAAAAGACTCGATATGCGGTCGAAACAGCTCCTTGAGCGCCTCATAATCAGGTTTCGACTCTTTAGACATGGCGACGTGGTAGCTTGTAAAGGGAAAGAAGAGAGAGGAGGTGGCAGTGGCCGGAAAGTGTGTGGGGTTCAGGCGGCTGATTGGTGTTTAAAGGGAAGAGGGTTTAAGACAATCGTACTTGGAACGAGCAGGGTTCAAGAGGCGGTCCAGACGTTATGTCTTATTGTAGTCTAGGGCAACTAGTCTAGGGTAATTTAACTACTGGTAGAGAGGAAGAATTCGGAGTATTTGTTTTGGGCCCAATTTAAGCCCGATATATTTTAGAAAAAAAATTGTTTGGCCCAATATGTTATGTTATTTATTAAGCTAGCCTGATTCTGATTCATGACCTGATTTTGTGAAGGCTGGATTCAGTAGGATCGAAATGACGAAATCTTCTGTAGCCGCTAAATGGTAGCAGACTGATTTCTGTCTGTTCGATGAATGATGGAATATCAGGTTCGTCGAGAGTCGTGTGGCCTGTAAAGATTTGTCCGTTGAGATTTGATTGGACGGATCAAAATTGGTCTGCTACACGATAGCCACCGAGGATAATAATCCGGATTCAGTAGGTTACAATTTAATCTGTCTGCATGTAAATTGTTCATTGTTATTCCAAAGTTACTATTGGATGAAGAGTTGGAAAGGCGAGGACAGCATTATTGTAATCCCTTAAATAAATTAGCAAAGTAGCTTTTTATTCTGGCTGTTATTTTCAGGAGTGATAGATAAAATCAAATTTTCAAATAGTCATTAATTCGAATTAGTTGTTATTTTCTGTCCCCCAGTTAAACTTCTCCCTTGGCACTAGCCATCGGCCATAAAAGAGGCGTATCCGTATGGTATGACATGATGTATGAAAAAAATGGAACATCAAGAGGTTAGCATCTGGAGTTATGATTAGGTCCACTCTATAATAAAGACGTCCAGGCATTTCCACCAAGAAAAATAACAAAATAGAAAAAAAAAAAAAATGAGAACATAAATTACATGCAGATGTATTACATTGCAACCTACTTATGATTGGGGAACTTTAAAATTTTATTTCTTTTATTCCGGTCTTTACAAACATTTTTTTTTTCCATTTCTTCATTTCTCTTAGTAGGAAAGTTATACTTTGTCTCATCTAAGCAAATGTAACTGTTGGAGCTCTTTGTTAGTTAGCATAGTATTGTCATTCGTATATTTCTCACTCAGATGATATACCTTGTCTTTGTTTTTTTTCTGGGCGAGCATATATTTTATTTGTTTGGGCCTGTCTGATGATCTTTTTTTCTATGCAGGTGTGGTCGGTCTTAAATAATTCTGTTTGTATTTACATTGTATACTTTTTGTTATCACGGCGACCAAGCAATATATACACGTACGGTACCTGATATTTATTTTCCCAGAAGTTAAATTTAGAAAGAATTATTCACCGTACAACGAAATCAACATAATCGTGTAATTCTGGGGAGGTGCTTTGAGCAACCGGCCTTTTTCTTAGAGCAACATATATTTCTTCAAAATGACCAAAGTGCCCTTTGTAAATTCGCTGGTATTTACTTTCAACAAAATAAAAAAATATATATATAGTTGATATTTCTCTGACAACCCTCTCCAATAGTTCCTCCCTTCACACTCTGACATTGAGACTCCACGAAGTATCAGTTCTGCCAGTAAAATTCAAATTATCTTGATATTGCATCAAATGGCCCCAATTATGCAATATTTCTCACTTAACTGCCATAAACACTATTTATCTCCCGTTGTTTAATTTAATCGAAACAAAATAAAAATCGTACTTTGAGCAGTTGATTTTGTCCAGAGTAATTTCTCACTTATTTGACCCCCCATTAAGTTTTAAAGTTCGTTGGAATTCATCTACTTAGTTAGAGGGGTAATTTTGTCCACTAATGTTGTCCGAAGAAAATTTAACGTTGCCCGAAGCAGCTGCCGTAATTCTGAATACCCCGTTCCTCTGAAACATACAATTAACTTAATAAGGTCATATATGTTTGTGCGTTTTTCAAATTCAGCTTATTTTTACATTAAAGTTTCACAATAAAGTCATATATGTTTGTGCGTTTTTCAAATTCAGCCTATTTTCGTTTTATTTTCACAGAAACTATTCTTCTTTTGTTTTTGGTACCTCTTTTAGGAGGTGCTGTCCCAGTCGACCAATTATAATCTGCATTGATTGCCCAATAGTTAGTAGTACAAAACCCATGTGAAAGACGTAGACAATTTCCGTTAGTGGCATATTAATTAGGCTCTAATGCTTCTAGTTCAAGAAAAAAAAAATGAGCCACCGAGTTATAATACGACAACTTTAGCTACAAATAAGTTTAGGTCAAATTAAATTGAGTCCGAATTCAGTACAAGCTCAATTATATACTTTATGTTATTATTTATTTTCATATTTTTTTCCAATAATTTAGGTATAAAATAAATTCATATTCGTATTTTTATATATTTATTATAATTTGTTTCCAATATTTTACTAATCCCACGATAGAATTTGGAAAAAATTTACACATGCCTTCAAAACAAACATACTACATTTTATAATGAGCAGATACTATAAATTGGGTAACATAATTATATATTGAACTAATTAAAATTAATAAAAAAAGTTTGATTTCGGGCTTGATTTCAATCTCAATATAATAAAAAATTTAATCAATTCGAACTCAAGTTAGAATAGAATAGATCTGGAATGAACCACGAGATGCAAATATTTTTGTAGCCCGAAATGACATAGAAAGGGATCCACTTGTTAGGAAATGCTCATATTTTAATTTTAGATCAATTACAACTAATTAATCACCATTAACAACAAGCAAATCACAAGATCTAGTGCAAAGGCAATCACACACATGAGAAAAAGGTGTAGGAAGATTGTACCTCTCACAAATGTTCTTGTGAGGTTCGAATCCAATGCGTAGGAGTCGGTGGCGTGCGTGCTCCGCCTCCTCCACCACCAATAGTCGCCTCTAGCCCACCAAGGACCCACCACCAAGCTCAAAGAGAATGCTAGTTCTCTTGAACCTCTTGCTAATCACCTTGCTTCTCTTAATTAACTATTTAATGGAGAGGAAGAAAGGTGGGATGCTCAACACATGAGCTTGGAAGGGAGAAGAGCCATGGAGAAGAGAGAAAAATCTCTCTTCTAGGTGGAGGCGCAAGGGAGGGGAGAGGAAGAGAGATGACGGCTAGGGTTTTCTCCCAAAGAGACCCCTTTATATAGCCAACCACTCTCATCCAATTTTCATACTATTTACAAGTATGCCATCCACCCTAAGAGGCCACCTAATGGGCTCTCTTGGGCCATCTTAATAAAAGGCCTTTATTCATTAATTCACCAATTAATGAATCCCCTTTAATTGTCTCTTCATTCTTCCTAAATTGGGCCTTTAATTAACCAATTAAATAGAAGCCCAATTAGCTCAAATTAATTAAAGCAAGTTGAACATAATTAATTATTAACTCATTAATAATTAATCTATGATTAGCTAATGCATTAAATTGTTTCCATATGATCCTTTTAATTTAATTAATTATAACGGTATATAATTAATTAATTAACTTATCACATTTCACAATACACATTATTGTGAATAAACAATAAATGCACTAAGTGGTTAGAATCCTATTTGTGCGACCCTATTTGAGGATTTATACTATGTTGGCCATGGAAATAAATCGTTATTTATTTCCAATAATCATAAGCGGTATCTAGCAACACGTTATGATTCCCAATTCGTATAAATAATGTACCGTTACAATATCTCAATCCTGCATAAGAAATAAAAGTATTTCCTTGCTTGATTCTTATGTCACACGATATCTTTGTATAATCCAAGATAGGAATGTGTCATTCTTGCAGATTATACATTTCTTGATATAGAGTTAATTGTACAAGTTGCTAGCAAACAATTCAACTCCATCAAGGGGCCCAAACAGATATCATCACTCACTAGGTATACTAATGAGGGACATACGGTTTTCTTGATGAACAATTTTTCCCCGCACAATTCAAGAGAACATAAATAAAGTCCTTATAGCAGCCTTTATCAGGAATCAACGTTAGACGATATTTATTGAACCTATCCTCATGTGGAAAAGGTGAACATCTCAAACTTAGAATCAAACTCATATGAAATAAACAATGACACATGACACAATCCATATGTTTATTTCATTGGGTCAAGTCCTGTACTATGTTCCAATAACATACACATATGCAATTAAGTTCGTAACTCCTTACTTATGATTTGTAGAACTTAATCATCACTTAACTTGCATACTAATCTTTTATGATAATTAATGTTCCTTGTTAATTATCAAGATTATGGACGATTTAGATTTATTATTGTCATTCTAATGAATGATCCACAGAGATCTACAATTCAGATCCTCAACCTGAATGATCTGTCAATAATAAATACTAGGAACAAATGATCAAATATCATCATTAACATAAACTAAGAAAATAAGTCATTAAATATTGACTTCTAGGACATAACTCCAACAATCTCCCACTTGGCCTAGAGTCAATTAACAGTGACTTCTAGCCAGTGAAGAATTTAGAACAATGTTATATATCCATATATATACATGTCTCGAACCTCAAAAATATTATACGCTTATAGCAAGTTACTCATACGTCCATCACGTATGGATGCACAATTGCATCTCGTATATCGCTTAAGGTAGAGGTTTAGTTAGAGTGTTCGCTGTGTCCGCGAACCTATCCAATTTTGTTTGACCCTATATACATATATACTCCTATATATGTGTTCTTGATCATCATCATGTGAGATCAAGTGACATCGTCATAGATCTTAGTTGGATCACCAATTTAATATTGGGTTCTTCAAGTTTAAGCTATGGTTCGAGATGCATAGAACCATATTAGCTTGACTGAGAACTTCACGATCCTTACTACATTCTTTCATTGCTTCACAAGTTGCTATATATTTTGTTTTGGTGACGGAAACGGTTGTAATATCCCATTTAGAACACCTTCTAAACTTACAACACCACATTTAAACAAAATATGTAGCTCAATTGTATTTATATCAATCTTTCGAAAACTAGCATCAATATATCAATTTATATGAGCTTTCTTTTATCTTATCAGATGGAAAAACATATCATTCTTTCTCATAAGATACTCGAAGATATTCTCGATTATTGTCCAAACGTGTTTTTCTTTGTATCCAGTTGACAACTGCTTGTCATACTCCTTGGTTACAACACATAGGGGCATGTGCATAAATATGGCATCCGTTATGAAACTCATAACAGAAGGATGCTCGAATTGTATCGTGCACTCTTCTCGAATTGAGTTGCAACACACCGAGTAGAACTCAAGTGTATGCCATACAACGTGGTTAGACATCCTTTCTAGGAGTCTATCCTTTTGTGTAACTATAACACCTTGTCATTATATGCACATTTTGCTTCAAACCTGACATCCATCATAATCTATCTCCATAGATTTTGTTTCCTTGGATTTAGGTGACTTACCCAAGTTCTCAATTGAGAAAAACATTCTCCAATGAGATCTTGACAATATTCATTTTTCTTAATGTTATTCCCAATTAATGTCTTGTATCTTGTACAATACATGTAACACAATCATGCTCCCACTGAATATCTTATCTATATAAGATACTTTTGACGAAGTGCAACTCCTTGACTTCTTTGTCAAAATGCTTATTCCAATTTCCACAGTACTTGCTTCAATCCATTAATGGATCATTGAAGCATATATATATTTCCAACAATACAACAAATCCTTGGTTTGTGTCAAATACACAACAACTTCCTTCATTCAATCGAAGAAGGCGGTTTTGATATATCTTTCCATATATCTATATATACGAAATATAACTATTGCTAGAATGATCTTTATTGACTTATACATAGCTACAAGCGAGAAGCCGTGCTTTGTACATGGTCAACTTGTTATCGACTTAGACATAGCATCAATCATGAAATTGTGCTTTGTACATAGTCGACTTGCTATCCATATCTATCTTTCCTTTTAAAGATCCAAATGTTCTAGATGGATTGCTCCTTCTTGAACATCAATCAAGGTCTATACCTTGTTGTTATATATATGGATTGCACTTAAAGATCATATAGATTCAAACCATACTTGTGGAATCGGGTCTTTCCATCGTTTCTTTATTTATCAACGAATCCTCACATGTCAAATACGAGGACGTTGTGATGCCTATGCACTTTTCAGGTTAGGCAATTCACTCTCGTTGATCTTTGTAGGATTGGTGCTTGAGGTCTATGAACTACTCCTACAACATCTTGTAGAATAAGTTCTTGATCCTAATGTATTCCACGAGTTTCTCTAACATCATCCATTCATGAGATGTTTGAGTACTCTTTAGAAGCGAGCGTGCTTATAAACTTCTTCCTTTCACAACTGCTTGTGAGTTAAGTTCCGCTCAACTCCCACTAAGCACCATGTATGGAGTGACAAGTTCCCTATAAAGGTACTTCTTGTAGTGACGCATAAACTCCTTTAATGCTCACTTTACTCCCACTACTTCTTCTTGAGAATATCATTCTTTAAGATTACGTTATGATGAGCAACAACTACCTTGTTCTTATCATGTTCATAGAAGTAGTACCTTTTGGCTAATTCAAGATATCCTACAAAGTAATAAGCGTCTTATTTGGGTCCAAGCTTATCAATCAATCGAACCTTGAAATAAGCTTCTTAACACCAAATCTTGAGAAACAATATACCTAGAGATCGAATCTCGTAAGATATCTTTCTCAATAGACTTCAATGGAATTTTTTATTTAGTGTAAACAATATTGTCCTCAAACACAATCCCTTACATGAGTCAAACAAGTCAATTTGATTTATTACCGATCGAACTATATCAAACAATGTTCGATACCTTCATCCTTGGATACATTTTTCAATGTTCCTCATGGAGCGAGTAGTGAAACGTCTTTCATACTCTTTAGGCAATATATCAAACTACATGACTTAACTATTTACCATGATCCATCTTAAGACTTTTACTTTTATTGAATAGTTTTTCAACTTTACTCTTGAAATTCTTTTGATCTCGTCAAAAGATTCATACTTATACCATATCAAATAGATACGTTAATATCTACAATGATCTTTGGTCAAGTGGTAAAGTATCAACAACCTTTCAATTGTACAAGTACTTTTGATCTATATACATCAATATGTATTAGTTTTTAATCAAGTTACTTGTCCTTTAAACCTTCGTAGGTCAAAGGCGCTTTTGTCTTTTAACAAACACGATTCGCATGAAATTCAATTGATTTGCAATCGAATTGATTTACGAGCTCCACGTTACGTAGACTCTCATAATGCGATTCTTTGCAATCAAATTGATTTACGAGCTCCACGTTACGTAGACTCTCATAATGCGATTCTTGTTTATATTCGACTAAGCGACTATTTTACATAAAAGTCAAATACTTTATGCGAAGTCTTACATATTTGTCATTCAAAATTTGTTAATCTATTTCAAGCAAATTCAATTAAGATGCATGAAATCTTATACACAAATTTATAACAATAAGAGAACAACATTTCTCTATTACAAAACATGATCATCCATCATCAAATATGAAACGGAGATAAGGTTTTATGAGATGTTTGGAATAAGGTATACAACCTCAAATTCCTAAACAAACTCTTTATTTAGTAAAGATAACTCTACGTATTCAATGGTAGTGGCTTAGACGTACAAGCCATTTCCAAAAACGGAGTTTACTTTACTTATCTCAAACTTTCTCTTATTCATCATTGCCTACACATTTCGTTAAATGCGAGCACATGAACTAGCACCTAATTACTAGTGTGAATTAGAGATAGTGAGATAATTTGAACGACAAATATCTTAAGGTTTAGAACATCATGGTACTTCGGACAACCTTTCAAATGCCTCTCATAAATGGCAAATGAAACATCTCATGTGACACACGGTCACTAGTGAGGGTCTCAAAATTTCAACTCATATATTGGTAGAGTATTCCTTTAATACTTAACCAATCATTTTAAGCACTAACAAGTGTGCGAACAACATATCCTTTATCCATAGAAAGAGATTGTATGACAATATCAACAATCCTTGATATTGGAGATCTTAATATCTCTAGTTGTCAATTAGCTACTCAAACCTTTCGGTTCACAAGCTAATGAAACATTTATCTTCTTATAAGAAGAGTCTCTTGGTTAACTCACATTCCATTTCTTGATCATAAATGATTGAGTCTATCTTTTACTTTCTCTAAGAACGTCTTCTTGAGTAAGTGGATGAGAGTATAGAAGTCTAGTCTAGTCCTTATGAATTCTCCAATTCAAAGGTCCAGAACTTCTAAAAGGATATGAGCATTCGCTTTATTGAATAATTTTCGTCAAAACTAATCAATCATTGCGAAGCTATGTTCGGGAAGTCGAGGAACGTTTTTGGGATTAAACTTGCTCAAGTTTCTCATTTCTAAGAACATGTCTTAGGAATCAGTATTTCTTCTCCAAGTAAATACCTTAGAAACGAGCTTGTCGTTTTCCAAAGATTGATCGCAACGAAATTAACATATTTAATATCTATAACAATTTCAATTTAAGGTCATTTAGTTTATGCAATGTTTTGTTTATGGAATGATAAACAAAAACTTCCACTACATTTAATTAATGTCCCTAAATGTAATGGATTCCAAGATCCCCATTTTCGTCAAGTAGAGCCTGCTATGGCACGACACCCTACTTAACTAGACAAGGTAGGTTCTCCAACCAATCATATCAACCATATGACTCTTGGTTTGTGAATATCTAAGTATATTTACAAACTTCGCCCCGATGTCCAAGAAAACTTGTTGGGTCCATCGATAAGCAACCTCTCTCTATTTGCTCCTAACAAATCTTTTCATTTGTAACCCGACTATCAAGGTTGACAAACATGACGTCCGCTATGGCGGACCGCGCCATGATTGGCAATTGACGTGAGGGGGATAGAGAGAAGGAGGACGATTTGACTTAATCGTGTTTGGGACAAAATAAGCAATTACGTGACTTTGTTTGGTGGTCGTGTAAGCATACACCCATACCTACCTATGACAATTCAAGGCATTCACAAACAATCACATAACATAAGCATCTCAAGCATTGCCGTGGGTTTGTATGGCTCCCGCTTGCATTAATCTTCGTCGCATCTCCATGTAACGAGACTAATCTAATCAAGCCCTCCCACTAATTACTAAGATCCTATCTAATAATTAAGGGAAATAAATACATGTGATAAAATTCTTAAAACCCCGCCTAGGCCTTAGGGGCATGCAAGCCTCACAAGTTACATCAAAAATTAACCACTTAATTATCAAGGCACCTTAGGCCACTTTACAAGCAATCACATGCATTCACAACATTTTACAACACACAAGGCATTGACATCTTGAGCCATATCAAACCCACATCCTCCTACAAAACAAAGTTAGCACATATACAATATACATGATTCACTTGCTCTTAATTAATTTCATTAATTAGAATCTTTGTGCATACTTGTTGCTCAAGTTTTTCGAATGCAAAGAAGGCTTAACCTTAACAACTAATTGTTTAAGCCCTTTTAAATTAAATCCAACTATCAAAACAGAAAGGAGGGTATTTAAGGAGTCTTCTAATTAACATTTCAATAAATTGATTAATTAGAAACTATTTTAACTAATTAAAATACGAAATTCGGGACCCGAAAAAATTCAAAATAATTCGGTATCCAAAAAATCTGAAATAAATCCAGAGAACTCCTTACAAAGATTGTGATTACCTGTAAAAATCTCAAGGAGAGATCAATTACCATCAGGGAGAACCAAAAAAGACAAATCCTCAGATTGTGCGCGAAGCACCGTTAGAGAAAATTCTGTTATGGGTCTCAACCTTTTGATCTGTATGATCATCCCCTTGATATTTTTCTAGCAAACAATTTATATAGAAAAATACTACATACAATAGGCTATCATTACATGAAAAGAAAAACCACAAGTTATATTCAAGATCAACGAGATAACAAGCATTTAAGCAAGGTATCCTGTTCTGGAACAGACCGTCGACCAAAAAGATTTCACTCGGTTGAGGTATCAAATCTCAATGAAAATCTATGAAATTAATTTTCACAGATTCCAGACTTCAAGGAGAACATTTCCATTTCAACACTTTTCCATAAAAGTTTCTCAATAAGTACAGTTTTTCAAAACAATCAGTTTGTTTGAAAAAACAGATCTGACAACTTCATCACTTTTCATCCTTGAACGCCCACATAATATCCGAAATATGCAACAAAATTTACATATCCAGAAAGAGCATCAAGTTTAGAATAATCTTATCTAAAAGTTACAGGTACTTTGTATACAAACTTATTTGTTACCAACCACAACAACAGAACTGTGCAGCAGAATAACAGATCTGCGCACCGTTACCGTTTAAATCACTAAAAATTCATTTTACATCGAATTTCAATGATTCCAGTAGGAAAACAACCACAACTCAAAGGGCTACAATCTCCAATAAGAAGGAAAAAATTTCAGAGAGCTTTACACCACGAAAAACAAGCAACAAGACAGAAAACAGCCTTTCCAGGGCCAGCAAGCATGCACATCACTAATTAACTTAATTAATTACGAATTCACACTTAATTAAGTGTGAAAAACCTTAAGCACGACCATAGCTCTGATACCACTGTTAGGAAATGCTCATATTTTAATTTTAGATCAATTACAACTAATTAATCACCATTAACAACAAGCAAATCACAAGATCTAGTGCAAAGGCAATCACACACATGAGAAAAAGGTGTAGGAAGATTGTACCTCTCACAAATGTTCTTGTGAGGTTCGAATCCAATGCGTAGGAGTCGGTGGCGTGCGTGCTCCGCCTCCTCCACCACCAATAGTCGCCTCTAGCCCACCAAGGACCCACCACCAAGCTCAAAGAGAATGCTAGTTCTCTTGAACCTCTTGCTAATCACCTTGCTTCTCTTAATTAACTATTTAATGGAGAGGAAGAAAGGTGGGATGCTCAACACATGAGCTTGGAAGGGAGAAGAGCCATGGAGAAGAGAGAAAAATCTCTCTTCTAGGTGGAGGCGCAAGGGAGGGGAGAGGAAGAGAGATGACGGCTAGGGTTTTCTCCCAAAGAGACCCCTTTATATAGCCAACCACTCTCATCCAATTTTCATACTATTTACAAGTATGCCATCCACCCTAAGAGGCCACCTAATGGGCTCTCTTGGGCCATCTTAATAAAAGGCCTTTATTCATTAATTCACCAATTAATGAATCCCCTTTAATTGTCTCTTCATTCTTCCTAAATTGGGCCTTTAATTAACCAATTAAATAGAAGCCCAATTAGCTCAAATTAATTAAAGCAAGTTGAACATAATTAATTATTAACTCATTAATAATTAATCTATGATTAGCTAATGCATTAAATTGTTTCCATATGATCCTTTTAATTTAATTAATTATAACGGTATATAATTAATTAATTAACTTATCACATTTCATAATACACATTATTGTGAATAAACAATAAATGCACTAAGTGGTTAGAATCCTATTTGTGCGACCCTATTTGAGGATTTATACTATGTTGGCCATGGAAATAAATCGTTATTTATTTCCAATAATCATAAGCGGTATCTAGCAACACGTTATGATTCCCAATTCGTATAAATAATGTACCGTTACAATATCTCAATCCTGCATAAGAAATAAAAGTATTTCCTTGCTTGATTCTTATGTCACACGATATCTTTGTATAATCCAAGATAGGAATGTGTCATTCTTGCAGATTATACATTTCTTGATATAGAGTTAATTGTACAAGTTGCTAGCAAACAATTCAACTCCATCAAGGGGCCCAAACAGATATCATCACTCACTAGGTATACTAATGAGGGACATACGATTTTCTTGATGAACAACTTTTCCCCGCACAATTCAAGAGAACATAAATAAAGTCCTTATAGCAGCCTTTATCAGGAATCAACGTTAGACGATATTTATTGAACCTATCCTCATGTGGAAAAGGTGAACATCTCAAACTTAGAATCAAACTCATATGAAATAAACAATGACACATGACACAATCCATATGTTTATTTCATTGGGTCAAGTCCTGTACTATGTTCCAATAACATACACATATGCAATTAAGTTCGTAACTCCTTACTTATGATTTGTAGAACTTAATCATCACTTAACTTGCATACTAATCTTTTATGATAATTAATGTTCCTTGTTAATTATCAAGATTATGGACGATTTAGATTTATTATTGTCATTCTAATGAATGATCCACAGAGATCTACAATTCAGATCCTCAACCTGAATGATCTGTCAATAATAAATACTAGGAACAAATGATCAAATATCATCATTAACATAAACTAAGAAAATAAGTCATTAAATATTGACTTCTAGGACATAACTCCAACACCACTAATATATATATATATATTTTTTTTGGGAAATAAGCAGCCAACGGTTAGCTACCATCTTTCATTAATAAAAGCATTTATTACGAACAATTCTGATAAAAAACACCTCCTCTGGTTTACGGCCCCTGCTTGAATTAGAAATAGTTTCCAGCATGTAGCTATCATTGGTCATTGGCACTGATTCCATATGAATGAGCAAATAAATGAGTCATTATTTTTTTAGATAAAGACAAAACCATTATGTTAAGCTTTGAACAGTAACTTAAAATTTATAAAGAATCTTTAGTTCAATTATAAATTTGCAACCTCCGTCAAGCTTTGATATACTCGGTTAATTCACATATTTTTTTTTTCACGTTATAATCGTTAATAATTAATGTTAGCTTGCCATTTCATGTTGTTCTCGAGCAATTAATGCTAAACAACAGCTCACCCTGTACATTTTGCCCCACAAATATATCTTCAAAAAATGCTGTGTTTTCCAAGTCTGAACTCTGAAGTCATGGACTCATGGTAACAAATTTCATACAATATATATACCTTTTTTTTTTTTTTTTTTTTTTTTTTTTCTATGTCGTCTTCACATGGGTGTAGTGTGTTGGATGTCCTCATTGTAACATTATGCAGATATTATTGTATATAGTGCATTGAAGAAAATCTATTATACATATTCATAGTCAAAAAGTCAAATGAACCATGAGCAGACAACCTACAGGAACTGTCCAAGATATCAAAATTTACCGGTCTTAGACATTAAAAGCACTTACAAAAATTAAGCTTTAGACTTAAAAAAAAAAACCATTAAAAGTTAATATTTTTCCCCAATTTAATTTCTTCGGTAAGAGATCCATGTATCCTGCACGATCTGCAGACGGAAAATTGAGATGATAATTGGTAAATGATAAATAAAAAAAATTCCCACAAGGAAAAAAAACAAAGCGGTATATACTTAACATTTAAAATTTAAAACATCTAATAAAGTTGTAATACAGTCCTACAGTCCAATATCTATATATATTTTCCAGATCAACTTACGAGGACATTTTGCAGATCAAAATAATATAACATAGCTAAAAAGAATCTTAATACTCTGTAAAGATTATCAATTCTGCACATCTTCTTTGTGCAGTTTACCCATCTGCAGTCCGGACTAAATGATGCGGAATTGCGGAGTGTCCGTTTCTGTCATGCCAAGAAATTTTTTTTTTTTTTTTTTTTTTTGAGAAATAATGTCAACAATTAAAATTAGGCGATTCGGTCTTAAATAGTCAGATCAGATTGAGACATGGTATGTTATTATGCTTCTTATAACTGCCATCACTTCAGGTACAATAATTCAAAGTACGTACTTAAAGCATGAATTGCCAAACACTTAATTAGCACTTAGCAGCCACCCCCTAGCGTCCATAATTTTCCTATAAGCTTGTGTGATGGTATGCTTGTATTATCTTTGTCTATGCCGATCAAAATTCTAACGATGTAGCTTGACATTCTTTTTCAAGAGACGTGGATTGTTTTTTTCATACGGCTGAGACCGTCTGATATTGATCGGACGATTGGTGACAACAGATTTGTCACTGTTGGTGTGGTAATGGTAATTGACGGTGGCACTGTAGAGGAGAGATAACAAATCAGTCCACGTGTCACCTCACTTGCTTAAGGCTCATCACCACTGCATGAGTGGATCCCACTATCGCTCCACACACGGTTCTATTTGCTGATGTCGAGCCAACCACAAGTTTTTTTTTATATAATTTGTTTATTAAAACAAAATAATAATAATAATAATAATAATAATAATAATAATAATAATAATAATGTTAACTGATAAAATAAATAAAAGAGCAATGCATATTAAATAAAAATTCATGCATTCTCAACTTATACACAATCTGTTATGAAAATATGTAAAAAGATTTATTTTTTTATATCTAGTATAAGTATTTTATATTATTAAAAACAATATAAAAATATAAGAATGCAGACGAGAAAATGTACAATTTTTTATATATAGAATATGGAGCAATTTTTTTCGGATATTATTACATGTGTTACACGCGTACTAGTCGTTCTGATCCATCATTAATTTAACAAAGTGAGATAATTGAAACAAATGAAATGAAATAATAGAATAGTTTATCTTGAATTGTGAGTTTCTTCTAATGTCCATTTTTTTATCCTGATACTATAATTGAAAACTCATAATTAATAGTAATTTAAATAGTTCGTCTTGATCAGGATTAATATTCTTCAAAATAATATGACACGAGTGTATTGCCACGACACAACACGTTCATAGAATTAACACGGTATGTTCATGTTGACATGTCATATCAAAGTCGTGTCATGTTGGATACTTTCGAACATTGACACGTTTTAACACGACACGAGTTGACAAGTGACACCGACACGTCACAATACGACAAGTGATCTGAGTTGAGATGAAAATAATTAATATTATTTATTTATTTTAAGATATTATTTAGAATTTATAAATAAACCTGCGTAAATATTAAAAATATCGTTGATTTATAATTTTTTATTTAACCTAAATTTCTATTGTAATATATCAAATTAAAATAAATTCCAACAATTTATTATATTTTTCATTTTAAATTTATTTAAATAATTTTTAAAATGCATTATTAGAAAAATGTGTAAATAAATTATAATATGACTTGACACGTTTAACACATCATGTCATAATGTGTGTCGTATTAACCGATTTCTTCCCTCAACACAACATGGCACGACATGTTGAAAATATTAACTCGTGGCAACACGACACGATACTAGCTCAAACACGTCTGTATTTAATAGTGACACGACACAATACGACACACCACGTTTACACTATACTGATCAGGATCACAAATATTATACTTGCATAAAAGTTATCAAATTTAAGGTTAGTTTTATGCTGCGTTATTTTGTTTTCTATTCTTAATTTTGCATGACAAACTAAATAAATATTGTAATTGAGCTTGACATTACAAAAGTACTATTACGCCTAACGAGTTTCTCATTAATAATAAAAATTTAAATTACGGAACAAAAAGACTACAGAATACGATTCTCCTCTTCAAAATTCTTACCACACATAACTTATAAATTTATTAAAAAATTAATTATACACTCATGTTCTTATTGATTGCATAAAAAAAGTATCTACTCATTGATGGGAGAAGTAATGTTGTTTGTTGACCATTTGACTACAACATCTAAATAATTGTACCGAAATACTATACGAAATACACCAGACAGACAGTATATCCGTACAGTTCATTCATGCGGCGGTTTCTCAAGGCATATCCATCCTTTCTTTTTATATACCCCTGGCCTGGGGCTGCATAAGTAAGAGAGAGAGAGAGAGAGAGAGAGAGAGAGAGAGAGAGAGGTAGAATAAGAGAAACTCAAAACTCAACCAGAGAGAGAGAGTGAGAGAGAGATAGAGAGAAGAGGGAAAGAGATGAAAGATGAGCTCGCCCCCATCCGATCTCTCCCAAATGCTCTCTTCCTCCACTTCTGGTACCGTCACTGGATCGTCCAGTTCTCCTCAGCTGGTACCGCATACGTCCAGTTCCTCCACAGCTCCTCAATCTTCTCCCCCAAGGTAAAGCAGCTGTACTTCTCCAGATTATAGTTTTGGTTTTCTGTATGCTAGTAACAATAGCATTGTGAAAATGAATTGCATTGAATTGGGAGTTGAGACAAAGTTTATGCATGCCAAATTAATAGAATTTATGTATAACCTTGACAATAAAAATAGAAATGTTTGTCTTTCTTTTGCTATGCGCATGTTAAGTTTATACCTAGATATATTATATATATTTCATGCATGAGATCATGTTGTTTTATTTAAGTACTATTCTTGAAAGACCTCAGAATTTGCAATGCCTGATAGTCTAGAGTCTTTAGACCGTCCTAAATAAAAAAAAAAAAAAACAGCTTGTTTCATCAACAAATATATAAATCAATCAATCAACAACAAATATATAACAAAACATTCTTCTATTTATTTATACCCCTCAAAAAGGGTGAAGGTCTCATATCAAAAAATATAATTAGAGATTAGCAATGAAATCAATGAAGAACTTTCACTCTTTGAGGTTGTTCATACCATAATTTTTAGTTATGCCTGAACTGTTCAATCCACAAACACTAACATCAGTATTTTCTTTCTTCAAATTAATTACCAGGTTCAAAACTTCATGGAAGAAGTTGAGACGTAAACTCCGGATATGCACTAACAGTGATGACACAACATCTGGATCTAATTCTGGAAATTTAGCCGGATCGGTAATTGAATGCTATGCATGCACCCAACCCGGTGTTCCGGCCTTCCACTCAACCAGCTGTGAACATGCTCAAGTCACACCCGAATGGGAAGCTTGTGCCGGTTCATCTCTAATACCAATCCAACACAATCCTGCATCTAGTACTCCAACACGCAACCTTAACACAACGAGAAAGAGAAAACAATCATGGATTTTCGGTGCCGTGCTCGATCCAAGAAGCCCTCAAGTGCAATCCTGGAATCGTGCATTACTGTTTGCACGTGCGGTGGCACTGGCAGTGGACCCAGTATTCTTCTATGCTATCGGGGTTGGGATTAAAAACAACACGTGCCGTAACGGATTGATAGGGGTGGTCCGTTGGATCGTGGCATTGGCAACAGCTGTTCGCACCTGTGCTGACGTTGCTCATGTTGGGCATATTTGGGTGCAGCTTAGACTTGCATACGTGTCACGTGAATCGCTAGTTGTTGGGTCAGGCAAGCTGGTTTGGGATCCGAAAGAGATTGCAAGACACTATGTAAAGAACCCGAAGGGCATCTGGTTTGATCTCATTGTGGTTCTTCCTCTTCCTCAGGTAATTAACTTATTTAGCTTTCTATTCTTGGAATTTTTTGGATTTATGAAGTCTATAAATTTATGCGTAAAACTAAAAACAACAAATAAAGGTGATATGATGCAAGAAACATCATAGGATACTCGAGAATATAGAAAAACATAAACTATGACTGGGTGCTTTATAGTTGGGCAAGGAAAATATGTTATTTGATGTCCGTACGGTACAGTGACGTAGTTACAGCGAATACTGACAGAAGTATGTTGGAGAGTGAAAGTACCCTTTGGATCTATCTCTCTGTTTCTTACTGTTTCTGGAGTAATACTGACAGTCATGGTTGAGCATTTAATGGATACATTAATTGTCGCCCTTACAGTAGTTTTTTTTTTTTGGAGTTTCATCAAGATCATAGTGTTTTTTAAGTACATTTCAATTTCAAATGATATAAGTTAATAAGTTAAGAGCTTGATTTGTATTGGATCAGAAGTTTGAAACAATCATGGTGAAAATTAATTACAATAAACTATTAAGTTTTGGTTATTTGTCTCATATAAAACGAACTTAAAATTTTATATTTTGACATGAATGCATTACACTAGAAATAATTAAAACTTAACAAACTTACATATCTTATTTGATACATGTTAATAAGTTAAAGTTTGTTTTGTATTGGATCAAAATTTTCAAACAATCATGGTGAAAATTAATTACAATAAACTATTAAGTTTCGGTTCTTTGTCTCGTATAAAACTGACTTAAAAATTTTATATTTTGACATGAATGCATTACACTAGAAATAATTGAAACTTAACAAACTTACAGTTCTTATTTGGTATGTTGAGAAATAAATTACAAACGTGATAATCATATCAAATTGACAATTTATGTTATACTTCAATCATACAATTAACTTGTATCACTTGTATGTTTATAGTAGATAAGTATACTAACTTTATTTTTTATTGGATATATTATATTTTGCTTAAAAATAAAAAAAGAGTTATAAGATAAATCTCTAGTTCTGTTGTACACAAAAAAGCAAACAACTTTATATACTGCAATATCCTAAGTAAATTAATTGTTGACTGAATGTATAAATTTAATATGTTTATGGACGGGAAAATATATTAAATCCATCTACTTCTCTTATTTTTATTTTGACTTTTTCTTTAAGATTCATACATTAAGAACTTGACAATTTAGATAAAAATCAGGGAACTAATGAAATTTTTAATTACTCCTCCATTACCGTGCTTACTCGGGTTGAGATCTAATCAACAGCTTTACATAGTTCAAAAAAAAAAAAAAAAAAAAAAAAAAAAAATCAACAGCTTTACACCATGTCCTCCAACCAATCGTAGTGCATAGACTTGCTGGATCTTCTGTTTCACTCTTCACACATGGCAATACTTTGTGGCGGAGTGAATAATTTTATGCTATCATTGACTGACTTACGCATATTGAAAGCAAAAGCTTTTAATTTTCGGCAGAGGTCACACCAATAGCATACGTGTGGAATAGAGATGCTTAGGGTATCGTACCGTACATCCGTAAAAAAATTATCCGCACAACTTCAACAAATAAATAAAAAACGTTGGTTTTGTTTCTTTATGAAGATATCTCTATCATCGACTCATAACACTTGTATTTGTGTTTGAAAAAATTCTAGCACAATCAATTAAGACGTTGCGTTTTATGTGGAGATCGTAAGTTGAAACTAAATAATATCGTTCGAGTGATTCAGAAACTTTAATTATCATCTAATAATACAAAAAATATTTTAACATATGTTTTAATAATTACGCAATTAAATTTCCATTTGGATTAATATTTTATATTTATAGTCGATGCTAAAATATGTCATAGTTAATTCAATTTACACTGCACATCACTTCTTTTAAAGACGGACGTTTCTTATAAGAAATTGTCGTCCTTCCTAAAAAGATGTATTTAAATTTTTTTTCTTATAATGAATCATAATACTTACTACTAATAATTCAAAAACACAATTTTAAATGATATGTTTGAGATATTGATCTTTTTTATTTCTAGATAATGCAACGTTAACCGCTGATTTAATTCATTTTTTATAATAATAATGTATTCATAATTGAAAATCAGGGGATTCTGAGTTTGATATTCATAATTGAAAATAATGGAATTTTACATATTTTGGACTATGACAACAGTGTTCTTATTTTGGCATATAACAATATTCGGCGATTGCAATGAAGGCTGTTGATGTTAGGTTTGGCAGGATGGATAGCAAATGCCAAAACGACAAGCATCTAATTATGTCTCCATCTCCCATATCATAACTGATTTCGTCTCTATTATCATCCAGCCAGACGCATTTATTATCGTTTGCTAGGGACAAGGGACTTACATAATTTTTCGGTTGCGCACGACACGTTCTTGGGTCGAGTCTGAATTGTAAGTATGGGCCCAGTCAGATTTTCAAAGAGGATCCAACAATGACACTTACCACTATTACTCTACATTTGTCTACAAGTAGCACAAATACTAGATGATTAGTCTCTCACGGAATTATAGAATGTGGTCCAAGGACTATTTACTATTCCATTATTATTTACCCATATTTGGGTTGTTGGTTTGTAATTTCATCCACGCATGAAACGTATTATGGTTTTAATTATTTAAGTATAGAAAAAATATCGGGGTATCACTTTCAAATTAAGTGTTCGAATGATACGGATCAAATAGCATAATGAGATTGCAGGACCGAAGGGGACAGGTCACGTATGTGTTGTCTCATTAGGTATGGATTTTTATTCTCACTCGAATCTGATTTTGATTTGTAGAATATCGATATTATGTCATTATATGTGACCGTATAACTACTAGCGGATATGTTATATTTCAATTTTTTTATCTATAAAAAACATAGTGTTTAACTTCTATTTGGAAAAAAAAAAAATATAAAGCTACATAGGGATGTACAAATAATCAATTTTTAATTTGCTTTTTTATTTATTTTAAATTAAACATAGTATGTATCAATTTTTTTTATGGTTTCAATAATTGATTTTAATAGCTTTTTTGTCGAATAATAATCAAATTCTAGATTAATTTAAATTTGATACAAAATAATAGAGATGCGACTGCAATTTCATTTCCTAATTTTTTAATTATCCGTACGATTTTACTATGGGGTTGGCCAGTACGTGTTTTGTTTCGCTCGACTCTTTAGTAGTTAGTAATGATTGGTAGAGTGGAATATTCAGAATATACCGTATCAAGATTTACATCACCAATTCCCTAATCACGTGTCACTTCTTGTATCGTCCTTTTCGAACATCCAAATGATCCAATGCTTGCACGGGTGAGATACTGAGATTCGTTTTCCTGGGCTAGTTCATAAACCTATCTTCTTTCGATCCCAGTTAGGCGGTTACATTCGTAAATTCCTAATTCGGCCCAAATTTTCTCCTGCCCGGGCCTTCTTCTCTAGGCAGCAAATACTCAGCAAGTCCTAAACAAATAATACTAAAATAATTTCAAAATAGGATTATGCAGGAAGTTTCAGCGCATTATGTTTTGTTTATTGTAACTTGAAATGACATGTTAATATAGTAACCAATATGGATTTAATTTCCTATTTATCATGCAAATGCAGATCTTTTTCTGGTGGATTTTACCAAAGATGATTGCACTAGGACAGATCAAGCTTGTCATAGGGATGCTTCTATCAGTATTCTTGCTCCAGTATATTCCCAAGGTTTATCACAGCATTTATATGATGAGGAAAATGCAAAAAGTCACAGGATATATTTTTGGGACAATTTGGTGGGGTTTTGTGCTGAACCTCATCGCCTATTTCATCGCCTCTCATGTGAGTACTATGTTATCAAATTTCTTGATCGCAATGATTATCATAAAATTGAACTTGAGAATTTATAACAATAGTAATAGTACTAGAAGTTAAAGAATGAGTGTTATGCACTCGCTGTTAGTTAACATTATGTGCTCAATAAATGACCTGTTTGGTATCTGGAATTTGAAATTCTGCTTCCTACTTTTGAAGTTACACAGTATTGTGGTACAGAACTAATTTCCTTTTGGTTATTAACACTGGTATAATGTTAATTCAACTTGCAAATGACTCCTAGATACTTCCAATTTTTCAAATGTGGAACTCCCTTTTAGTAATTTCTAACATGATCAATTTCAGGTAGCAGGTAGCTGTTGGTACATGCTTGCAATCCAGCGTGTTGTCTCATGCGTTGAGAACCAATGCCAGATAAACAATAGTTGTAACCTTCCAAAACATTTATCTTGCATCGATGGCATGACATTTGTGGCCAATCAAACAGTACAATGTTTAAGCGGGCTGGGGCCATTCAATTATGGTATTTACATACAAGCCCTCCCAGTCATCTCCAGCGCTTCTATTGTCATCAAGATCCTTTATCCAATATTTTGGGGCCTGATGACTCTAAGGTACAACATCGGGCTTAAATCCAACATTTTTCATGCTTTATTCAAAACAAATGACAATGAATGATTATTGTAATAGATCTCAATTTAGAAAATGGAAATTGTATGAACTTCATTTGCATCTAAATGCAGTACCTTCTGTAATAATCTTCAGCCGACAAGCCAGTGGTTGGAGGTGATATTCTCTATAATTATATGTCTAAGTGGCTTGATGCTCTTCACCCTATTGATAGGAAATATTCAGGTTAATTTCTCATACTCATGTGAATATGTTTTATTCATTTGTGCAAATGTTGCAAAAACTAGTATTAATAACATTTTACTCTTTTTTTTTGTAGGTTTTCCTGCATGCTGTTATGGCAAGGAAGAGAAAGATGCAGTTACGTTGTCGGGATTTGGAATGGTGGATGAAAAGGAGACAGCTGCCATCTCCGCTAAGGCAACGGGTTAGACAATTTGAACGGGAAAGATGGTATGCAACAAGAGGCGAAGATGAGATGGATTTTATTCAAGAATTGCCTCAAGGTCTCAGGCGAGATATACGGCGCCATCTTTGCCTCGATCTCATTAAACAGGCATAACAAAATATACTCTGCCTTTTTTTTTTTTAACATTTTTGTTCTTTGTAGATATATTGTTTCCTGTTTATAAGCACAGGAAATTTCTCATGAATCTTCACTAAAGTTTTTCCCCCCCTATTTAGATTCTTTTTAATAATATGTGCAATTTTCAGGTTCCTTTATTCCAGCATTTGGATGACCTTATCCTTGACAATATCTGTGATCGAGCCAATCACCTGGTCTACTCTAAGGATGAAAAGGTATAAACATTATATGAAAAAAAAATATTATTTTCTATATTATTTTCCTTTATCGAGTATTTTCTGAAGCAGGTGATAAGAGAAGGAGATCCAGTGCAAAGGATGGTGTTTGTTGTGCGAGGCCGATTGCAAAGTATGCAGCCTCTCACCAAAGGTGTTGTTGCCACATCCATGTTGGGTCCTGGAAGTTTTCTCGGAGATGAACTCCTCTCTTGGTGCCTTCGCCGGCCATTTATTGACAGGCTACCTGCCTCGTCAGCCACTTTTGTGTCAATTGAACCAACTGAAGCATTTGGCTTGAATGCCAATGATCTTCGATTCATAACCGAGCACTTCAGGTTTGTTAAATTAATTGTACTATGATCGAGTTTATAGAGATCGCCTGATTAATGGAATAGTGGAACACACAAAACATAAATTCAATGGAATATATACGCAAAAACTGACATCGCCTATTCATATGGGACAGTGAACAGTCCACAAAAAGTAGATGTCTTCTTTTGCCTATAAAGCTATCACCATTATTATATTATTGTTTGCACAAAATGAAAGACTAATTCAAAATGAGAAAATTGTTAATGCATACTTCATAATGTATTTTGATTGTATCTTCCAAGTTCAAGTTGTTTGAACTTTGAACCAATACAATAAATTATATAATCAGAGGAGATAGTTTACCCAAATTGCTCATAAATGTTGCAATTTGATCCTTACTTCAGGTATAAGTTTTCGAATGAGAAACTAAAGAGAACCACAAGATACTATTCGTCGAACTGGCGCACATGGGCTGCAGTGAACATTCAGCTGGCATGGCGCCGGTACAAGTCAAGAGATCAGTCAATGGATATTCAGAGAACAGATACTGGAGATAGTGATAGACGTCTCCGTCTCTATGCAGCAATGTTCCTGTCTCTCCGACCTCATGATCACCTTGAATGAAAGTTTTTTTTTTTTTATCAACAGAGAATAATTTATTGGGGTTACAGAAACAGTAAAATGTGTTTGGATTGAATTAAAATTTATGCAGTGGTTCCCTTTAAAACCTCCAAAAGTTGTTTCTTTCTTCCTTTCTTGCAGAGATACATAGCTAGCTTCTCTTTCTTTATCTGTATATACGCTTCAGGTTGAATTGCGAATGAATAAAGTATTTTTCATAAGCATGGTTTCTATATCAAAACAAAATTTTGAGGATCCTTTATGTAAATCCCAATTCTTTTTTTTGGAAGGACCCTTTTGAAAAAATTTCCTTCATTACAGATATGTGAAATCAAGGGATCGACACTCGTAAATATAAGTTTTTTATTTGCAACGTTTCTATACAATGTATTATAACTAATTGACGCTTGTTTTTTTTTTTTCTTAAATATTTGGTCTCATTAGTCATGTTTTTTACAGGTGTTATACACCATCCAAGGTTTTCCCATCCAGCGCCATCTAACAGGTCTGGACAGGCCAAAATAGTTTTTTTTTCGCGTGCTGACGTAGCAAAAATTTTGGACCAATTTTTGAAAACTTTTTGGTGCTGACGTCATCAAATATGCTGATTTAAGAGTTCAGTTAAATGTTTTAAGGGTTGAATTAAAGTGTATAAGTGTTCAGTTAGATGCACCAATAATTTGAAACTTTAGTGTTTTGTGTTCAGTTAAATACGTTAAGGGATGAACTTAAAGAATCTATGTGTTCAGTTAGTTTCGCAGAAATTTGATTTCGTAGTTTTTGTGTTCAATTAAACTAATTAAATAAAAAAACAAAATGAACAGATACAACAAACATAACGAACATTTACAATAACAATATGAACATTTACAACAATAAACTGAACATATATACAAATTTCCTGAGTAAGAAATAAATGATCATATTCAACATACAAAGTGAAATAAATTATTGTTGCATCTGAACATGGAGTCCAGCACAGATGGTCAGTGGCTTCGCCCTTATCCTAGAGGTAAGGGGTTCAATTCCCGCTGGACGCGGATTAAGTAGATAATTAGTAGAAGAGGGATAAACTTTAAGTTACAGAGTGGGCTGCAGCCTCTATAAATAAATAGCCTCTTATTTCAAAAAAAATTATTGTTGCATCTAACTAAATACTTACACACTTAATGCAACCCTTAAAACATTAACTGAACCCTTAAATCAGCATATTTGATGACGTCAGCACAAAAAAATTTTCAAAAATTGGTCAAAAAATTTTTGCTGACGTCAGCACGAGGAAAATCTGAGTTTGGATGGCGCTGGATGGAAAACCACGGATGGTCAATACCAATTCTGTGTTTTAGTACCAAATTAGGCCATATGTGGCTATAAATGCAAACCTTGTTTCGTTCCACTAGCAAAAGATGCCCTCAAGATGTGGGCAAATAAGAAAATAAAATATTGATATTATTTTTGTTTCATATAGAACTTTACATGTTATAGACAATAAAGATATGGTAAAATCAATAATTTATTAGTCATTCCTTTTAAATAAATAGCTAATTTGGTAGTAACTTAATCTTTTCTAATAAAAAATCTTGACCTTTTAATTTAAAATTAAGATCTAGACCACTGATCAAATCAAATTACACAAATCAATGGTCCATAATTAATACAAGAATTGTTTACACCCTTTTATATGACATGTTTACTCCTTTTATATGAAATGTTTACTCTTTTTGTTAGGTGCATTTATAAGTAGTAGAGATTATTAAGTCCAGTAATCACTTAAATCTAATTATCGTTGGATGTTCTATGAGGATTGAGGCCCAGTAGAACTTCATACACGACTTTTCTAGTTTTCCAAAGAAATGTAATAATCCTGTTATATTTATGCTGTCGGTTGCATTTTCTGTTTTTAACAAAGATGTCGGTTGCATTTGAGCTCGTGTTTGCGTCGTGACTTAAGTAAGTAGGCCATAAGCCGCGTAAGTCGAAGAAACGATCATAATTCATAAAGTCAACAAAAATATATTATTGCTTGGAACGTCATGAAAGGAGCAAAAGAAAGTTGACATGTATAATATGGTGCATTTCGGAGGTCACCATATCCTTCATTAATTCAAGTAAGCGATCGACTTTGGTCTTTTATGTTCATTTGATATCTTTCAAAATATTAGCAAAACGAGAAAAACAAATTAAAATGTCCTCCGTATTATTCACATAAAGTATGTATTTAATTTAGACCAATTGAAATTTTGTTAATAAGTATATGACAAGGTTAGGACTCAATAGTAGAAATACATAAAATCTGTGACGGGAAATCGAAATTGATTCTAGTTTGATAGACATTTTATTGCGTCTTCCATTTTAACTTTTGTGAATATTATGTTGTACAAGATAGTAAATAGTACTAATAGAATTGGCGTATGTTAGATTTTTTTTTTTTTTTTCAAATTGTCTCTGCGGCAGTGATTTTCTTTTGTTTGACTTTCTCCAAATTGGAATTATTGAATAGATACTGGTCCAATCTGAGGGAAAAATAATATTTGATTGAATTAGTCAAGGTGGGTTGGTAATAATAGAATTAACATTCAACTTGCAGCGGATCTACTAATCCTTGGAATATAACTAGTGCTAATCTCGCGCGTTGCGCGATTCATTCCTATACGAATATGTTGTTAAATAGTTTTCTAATGAAATGAGCAACCGTGCGGTCAAAATTGATAACTATACAGTGAAGATCACGCATATAATTTTTTTTTACGAAATTCAGAACACCATATAAAAAATGCCATAAAAATTGAAAATACTATTGAAATATTATACGGAAACTGCAATAGAAAATCTAGACCAAAAAATCATTTTCCATAGAAATTCCAGCCGAGTGGCCATAGAAAATCCGCGCGAGTTACTGTGCTTACCACAGTAACTCACGCGGAAGTCAGGATGGCCCAAGTTTATATATTGATAATTTAGTCCGTTACCTACCCACAATTCATGATTATTGGGATATATATTATGTTTATACTTTAGTAAGAATTTTCACTCACTAATTAGTTTCGAAAGTATAACTACAAAATAAAATGAGTTTCTGCCTTAGTAGGCTGATCATATCTTCTCTAAAGAATAATTATACATAACTACAAAATTATTAAGATTAAGATTAAAATTATGTATAAACGACAGATTCAAGATGTTTAGCTGATTTACTTGTAAATTTATAAATTCATTTAACGCAATCCAACCCGGTTCTAAGCAATAACAAGAATAAACGTATTAAAATGAACATTACGTTTTTTTTTTTTTATATATCCTTTTGCATTTATGTGGAAAATTTAATACGGGAAATGGCAGATAATTCATATAAATTGGGAAATTTTAAAGTTGCTGAAGAATAATTTAAATGATAAAAATTTACATTCAAAACAAAGGAACTAGAGATAATGGCATGGCACTATCTTTTTCTTTTTCTTATATAAATAAAGTTACATTCAAAGAAGATTGGGGGGAGGGGATATCTTATTCGGAGAGATACCCCTTTTTACTCACGATTTTTTTATTTTCTTGTCCTTTTATTTATTTATTTTTTTTGTTTTGTTGTAAATGTTTTGTTTGATGGGCCTTATCAGGCAAAACAGGCCCACGGGTTTGATATTCAATAAAATAAAATAAAATAAAAAATGGCATGGCACTAAATTCTGAAGATCAAATTATAATTGCTGTGATAAAAAAGTTGCTTCTCTGTGCATGACAAGTACAGACTTCCCGAAATTACTTAAACCCTAAGCACCTTCTCAGATCTTGTCTCCCATAATACTCATTCTTAAATTCATTATTAAATGCCAATGGAATATGTTAGAACTAAGGACCACGTCTTCCGATTCTCTTCCTTAATAAATGCTTAATTAGTTTAGTATTTAACTTAGTCAACATCAAATCTCACATCCAATGGTATTCAACAAGGGTACCTCTACTTTCCTTAATTTCTTTTTTATTTGCATAGATTGGATCTGGTCCTATATGGCGACCATTTACCAAGATTATGGAATTATTTAAGTATAAAACCTAGGCTTTTGCTATAATACTACGTACTTACCATATTTCATTAACACAACAGTATGTTGAACAGCGTATTATATTGGCTTCAATGTCTCTCTGGAGGGAACTGAGGCACGAGGATTCAATCCAATTGGCTTTGAATCAACACATTATTATTTTTATAGTAACATTATTTTCGCTAAGAATTTGATCACAATGATTTACGTAAGAGATTCTATTTAATTAGAATTAATATTTTTTTTAGAATTTCGTCGGGATTAACAACATGAAAATTCCGATAAAACTAAATCAGATCTATTTATTTTGATAAAATAAATTCAATTAATTTGAGAATTTTATGGAATTTTCAGAAAGAGAAAATCATTTTAACCAGGGCAGCTCTTTGGCCAAATGTACCAAAAAACTAAAAAGTCATGCGTTCCATCCCTTCACAAATCTGTTCAAGCTGCGACTCCCAAGTCCCAACTAAACAGGGAAAACTATTCCCATCTATGAGGTTGAGGTACATAAATCCGAAATGTCAGTGACCTGCCACACAGATAGAACTAACCCCAATCCGCACATAATCCGATGCAATTTGTTATGGTTGTTCGTCTGATTCCCACTTTCATTTCATATCATCCTCAATTCATGGCGGTCCGGTTCGGGTCTATGACAGCAATTTCATTTATGAGCGCAATTAATAAAGTGTAGTCCCACTCTGGAAAGATGGCTTTCGCATGTGCTGTTTGCCAAATTTCATAATTTTCAATATAAATTGTAACAGGGGTTGTTGTATGGGAGTTCTTTTTTAGGAGCATTACTTGCTTTACGGAAAGTAACTAAAATCAGGAAAAAAAAAATTCGAATAAATATTGATGGAAAATGGTTACAAACTTACAATGCTCAACGACGAGTAGTTTCATTTTTAATTTTTTTTTTTCAAAACGCGGAGAAAAGAAATTTTATAATTATAGAAATCATCTTTTCTCTTTTACCCCATCAGAATGCACAATAGCAGTGGATTCAATCAATTCGTTTTTCCTAAAACAGAATAATATTAATACTCTTTAATTTCACTAAATAATTTTGTACCGTCTGTTAATATTATTTTTCTTCCTTAAATGTTAATATTGAAAAAAAATGAAAAAATAGCTTCTCTTACCAAAAGGTGGCTGTTATATCTTAACGGCTTCACAAGTTCTCTTAACAAAAAAAGCACTTTTCTAAGGAGCATTTTGCAAAAAAAGAAATAAGTATTTTTCCGTAACAAATAACAAATCGACGGTTTCTGATCGGGTTGGTGAACCGGTTTCTGGCTGATTTCGGTTCGGTTAAACTCCCTTCCCCGTACAACAAGTGTACAACCCACGCCATCTTTGCTTCTTCACAGGAGAAAAGAAAAAAAAAAAAGCAAAACAAAAAAAAGAAAAAGAAAAAGAAAAGACACTCCCGCAAAAATGGAAAAGGTAGAAGTTTAATCGCTGCTACATCGCCTTCGTCAAAAGCGAGAAAGAAGAAGATTCGAGAATTCGTAATTGTTTCCCTCCGCCGAAAGGTACCACCTTTGTCTTAGTCTCTCTCTCTCTCTTCTCTTAGTTTCTACTTATCTTTCTATTGTTGGGGAGTTTAGTTTACTTGAATTCGTTTTATGTGGTGAGTGTTGTGTTGTTGAGTGAAATTCGTGGTTTGAATTCTTGATTTAGTTGAGCTACTCGATATCTCGCTTCGAAATGTTTTTTGTTTGTTGTGTTCCTTGTTTTGGTCAGTTTAATGGTGAAAGGTTCTTCTCGGATCTTCAATTGAAAGAAATTTGAGGTACTAAGTGGGCAGTTGAAAAGTTGATTGTTTAAGATATCATTTGGGTATAGTATAAATCGAGTGTTATTACTTCAAAGATCTTTTATTCTTGTAATTGATGTAGGAATTCACGTTTGTGATCAAATTCTACTTTTGATCAAGTACTAAAACTTTGCTTACATGCTTGGTAGTATAAAAGAAAGTCACTTTTCTTTTTCAAATTCAATATATTGCATTGCTGTTAGCTGCTTGATGAATTTCATTATTATATTAAGGATATACAGTATTCTTTTCTCAACTAATCTTCTGTTTGTAGACGATTGCTTTGTTTTCATTTGACAAATGTGTTTTTTAGTATTGTGAACCAGTATTGTTAGTGTGATCTCTTTTAATGAATGTAGGCTAGATTATTCAGGAAGTTCAATGTTGAGCTAAAACAGGTAGTAGCTGTGTGTTATAGTTAGCAAATGGCCAAAAAAAGAAAAAATAAAAACTCTGGTACATAATTATAGAAAAGCCAGCTTTTTAGCACATCCAAATCTTGTTCCATGCATAATGCATTCATTATTAATTATTTGAAGATAATTGCATTCCAATAACAAAAGTTTTTCTTTGATTAATGTATGATGTATCATTGATGATCAATAGCGATTGTTCAGCTTCAGCATGTATTTAGGGGGCGTTTGGTAGCACCATATATTAGCAGAATCAAGGGTTAAAGTTAGTACTTTTAGGCAATTGTAGGTTAACAAATTAGTTTACTAACCTAGTAGTTAGGCTAACCTCATGCATGCCAAACACATCCTTAGAGTTCAGTCTATATTGGTTTCATTTTTATAAAAATATAAATTGTAGAGTCACAAATACTGCATGTTTTAGGTCTTTCATGCCCTAGTCTTCATAGGAGAAAAATTGTTCTATCAAAACGGTCATCATACCATTTTTGTACAATTTCTGTTACAGCTAGTACAAGCACAAAACAGCTGGTATGGTAGCTTCATCATGCTATTTTTATTTTTTATGTATATTTAAGTAGCATAACTACGCATGTGGTGCTAGTTAACATTAAATTTCCATGCCGTGTGTCAAAATTTATTGAGCTATATATAAATCTATTTCTTTTTCTTGAGACTTAAAAGAAACTAGGAACTATAAATTTTTGTCTTACATTATAAAATTCTTCTAAGAGCTTCATGCAATGCAGTGCTTAATGGTACAGTTCTTTTTATTGCAGGGTTCTTGCATTTTTGAAATCTACTCAAAATGAGCAGTAAATCAAAACAAAAAGATGTTGTACCAGTGGCTGGTACAGCAAGAGGTGGATATACCAAACTAATCCGTTCAGCATCAACACCTGAGTCAAAACTGAAGCCAACACCTGATCAAAAATCGACTGCCTGTCAAAGTCAAACGCCAGTCAAAGTCCCTCATTATCTTCGAGCTAGTACAGGTTCATGCCACGATTTTTGCAAGTATGGGGGTAGACGCACCCTTGAAGAAGAAGAGGAAAAAAGTGGGTCCCACTCATCTAAGAAAAAAGATGGATTAAGGAAGGGCCCCAAATGGAAAGATATCATATCATATGATGCCGTAGCAAAGATACAGAAGCCCCAGGTGGTGCCATTAGTTTCATCGAAAGTGGCTGTACCTGCAAAGCCAGATTTTGAGAGACCGACTGAATCGGCTAGACGGAATTTGCGTAGACAGGCTTCACTGGACGCATCCTGTTCTTCTGGGTCTAAAGGTTTGCATAAACCTGTGAAGATCTCCAGTGCACCATCCAAGTCCAAGGTTGGCAGACCTGAAACTATTCATAAGGAGACTGTCAGTATATCCAATAGACCCAAGATACAACAAAGGAGTGCAGGAAAAGTAAATAGGAGGCCCAGTAATATTTTCAGAAATTGTGCTGAAGCATATATGGGTTCCAGCAGAGCTACTGATGGAAATGGTGGGGAAGCGAGCATGGAGAGGACCCTTTATGTTGTTGACCCGGAATTGGAAGTTGAACCAGTCCAAGTTGATTTTGATTTGATTAAAGAGAAAACAACGGAAGTGCTTAAACCTGACTTGAAGGAAACAACTGAAGTCCATTTTGGAATTGAGGGACCAAAAGGAACAGAAACTGTTAAGGTCTTCAAGCGTGAAGACATTGTCATTGGAGAAGCACCAGAAGAGTGTTTAATAAATGAAGCTGACAAGAGCATTCGAGAAATTAACACACCATTACCACCAGACAAGGAAACTGTTGTGGAATCTGATCCCGAGTTGGGCAAAAAGAGCAAAAATTTTGAGTCTGACAAAATCATTCCAGAAATTAACACACCGTTACCACCTGACAAGGAAACTGTTGTGGAATCTGAGCCTGAGTTGGGCCAAAAGAGCAAAAATTCTGAGTCTGACAAGGGAACTGTTGTGGAATCTGAGCCTGAGTTGGGTGAAAAAAGCATAAGTTTTGAGCCTGACAAGGGAACTGTTGTGGAATCTGAGCCTAAGTTGGGTGAAAAAAGCATAAGTTTTGAGCCTGACAAGGGAACTGTTGTGGAATCTGAGCCTGAGTTGGGGGAAAAGAGCAAAAATTCTGAGCCTAACAAGGGAACTGTTGTGGAAACTGAGCCTGAGTTAGTAAAAAAGGGCAAGAATTTTGAGCCAAGCAATGAAGCTATCCTCAAATCTGGGTACATTTCTAGTGAGTCTGCTGAGAAATTTGAACCTGAATCTGAATCAGATTTCGAATCAAGTGCTGAAGCAGAGGAGAGCATGGGATCTGAATCTGAATCTGAAGGTGGATCTGTATCAATATCAAGATCTGCTTCAAGTGGCTCAGTCAAATCTGCTTCTAAAAATGAGAAACTGAAAGTTGAACGTAGTAATAGGAGGAGAACCAGGTCTGAGCAACTAGAGGAGAAGGCCTACAAGCTGAAGTTCAAGCCAGCTCGGGTTGTTGAACTTAAACCTGCTTGTGAATCTGAGCCCAGGCGGCTCAAGTTCAGAAAGCCAAGAGTGGTGGGAGAAAACCATAAATCTAGTGGCGATGGCAGGAAAGCGAGCTATAGGAAGCAGAGCAGGTCTGATCTTACCGAGCCAAATAGTGTGGATCAGAAATCAGTTGGCGTGGTTCTCAGGCATCAGGATGGGAAAGAAAGGAAGGAGGGGCCAAACGGCCTTTTCAATAATGTGATAGAAGAGACAGCGAGCAAGCTTGTTGAGACAAGAAAGAGTAAAGTTAAGGCTTTGGTTGGTGCTTTTGAGACTGTTATATCCCTACAAGATGGAAAGCCCACATCTACTGCCTAGGATTTTGGTCATTCTGGTAAAAATTGACATATAATATGTGGTTTTTTTTTTTCTTGGTGATATGCTCTGACAAGAACTTGGAGTATGCAAAATTAAAGGTTTCTCTGCTTGTTCTGTAAATAGTGTCTGTAAAATGATTAGGTCTATACACAAAATTGTCTGATGCTGAACGATGTTTGGTGGGGAAATTGTGATTTTTGTTAGTAGAGTAAATTTACAGCCTTGGAAGAAGCATGCTGTTTTTATGCTGATTTGGGCTGTTTAGGTAGGAATTCTTGTGTGGTGCTGATTTGGTTTGCTGTAGTACGACTGCTGTTTTGATGCTGATTTTGTTTGTTATAGATACAAACGCTGCTTTGATAATGATGTGATTTGTTGAAAGCAAAGGTTGCTTTTTTTACGCTGATTTTGTTTTTTTTTAGTATTTTTTTTTTTATTTTAGTATTGTGCATCTCTTGAAGTATTGAATTATATAATTTTCTTTTAACTGATATTAGTCCAATCTGAAATTATTCGTTGATTTGTCATAGAGGAACTATTGCAGCCAACAAACTAATTAGGATGTAAGATGTATTTCTCAGGTATCAATCCAATAACAATAGTGCTATATCTATTACACCATTTAATTGTCGTTGATATTTACTATTGATTCATACATTAAATAATTTTGAGACTTTCACAAGAAAAAAAAAAAAAAAAAAAAAAACATTTGCCTCGTTTGTGAGAGACCTAAATCCATTAAGGGATTATGATGTCTACATTCTTGGTGTACCAAAGGTGCTTGGTACATGTTAATCAAACTAAGCATAGCCAGACTGGTTATCAGAGTTTAGGCAACCAAGATATGCCTAAGTTGCTGTTTCTTCCTTTTGAAGAATTTTTTTTTTCCTGATAATATTATTAGAGAAATTGAGCACAATGAGTAATGAAATTGCCTTTCTCTTTGGATCTTTCTACGTAAATGGTTTACAATCTCCAAGCAAGCAAGCACCTTGATTTATATACACACACCTCTTGGTCTTGAATATATACAATAATCTGATCATACCATATATTGTTTCCTTATTTTCAAATATTATTTAGAAACAGGGGCATGATGATTTTGGAGATTGTTCAACGGACCGCATTTTCTTGGCTTTTTCAATAGCTTTTACTTCATCATTTCTTTTCCTATCTTCAGCCAAAGCTCTGGCGCCTCCAACTATTTTATCAATCCTAGACATCTCCTCTCTGTACGCTGCTTGTGCCTTTAATCTTCTCGTTTCAATATCTCTCTGCAATATTTAAGAATTTCAAGATCTTATGTACTGTAGTTTAATTGGGCACATCAGTACCTAAAAGTCTAAAACAGGCTAGTTAAAGCAACTGTTGCATTGGTTAACATGCTGTGCGTTTTTATATTTGTCCCCTTTATTCGTTGCAACAATTAAAACGACCATCTCATTAAACACTAAAATTGGTTGGTGTTGAATTAAAATGAAGTATAATGAAACCTCTTTCCGTTCCAATTTTCGTTTTGCTTTCACCTTCTTCTCATTCTCCCATTCCAGAATTGTGATGTTCATCTTTTCAAATCTGCAATAGTGAAAAAAAAGAATTAGATTTCAAGGCAAAATTCTGGTTTCTAATTATATGACTAAGAAGTCAATGAAGTACCGTTCTCTTATTTTCTCCATCTGTTCCCTCTCCCAGGCATCCGCTTTGGTCTCTCCTGGCTGTGGACCCAGTATTGTACTCCTTGGACCCAACTTATCCCAACCTGGTGCTGGTTGGATTTCTTGCTCTTTTACTCGATCAAATCTCTTGCTACCACCTCTTTCTCGGTTGTCTTCCAAGAAAGTTGGTGTCTTTTTGCTACCAGTCCCGCCTCGGCTTTCTTCAGAGAAACTCAGTGTCTTTTTATTTGCAGCCCTGTCTCGAATCTCTTCAGAGAAAGTTGGGGTCTTTTTGAAGTTAGGTGCCTTTTCCTTTCCCTTTCCATCCAATTTTTGATCAGTTGTGAGTCGGTCAGGTGTGGTTGTGGTTGATCTTGTAAATGTGCTTTCTCCTGAATTTATTCTGATTTATTAATTTATTTCTAATAGAAATATTGTTCAAGCATCCACAATGAATTAATATTAGCAGTTTTTACCAAGAATACTGAATAAAATATTATTTCTGCTTCTTTCGAGCAATAAATTTTTTTTTCTGAAGAAAACGCTCTTACTACATGATTGTGGGTTTTTATTCTAAACGTTGGTTACCTGACAATATAGATCAAACTAATCAAGCCAAGTTCTATTGTTGAGGCTACTACGTGTGTGTACCAGTCAGTACATTTATAACTAAGGAATCTGCGAGCATGTTGGTAACCATGGCAGCACTGATTGGTATACTATACCTTGATTTTATGAAAATATGTCCCCTGATCCTAAAAACATTGTTATAATTATGTACCTGATGGTTTAGTATCCTCTTTGGCATCCTTATTGCTAAGCCATCTGACGAATTTCCCACCAGCATCAGTTGGCTTCTTCATGCTTGATTCTTTTCTCAAATCTTTTTGCTTCAAGGAAAGTTCATTTTCACTAGCCATGGCTGCAAATGCAGCCGCTGCGACTGCAGCCTCGAACGTTCCACCTGCGTATGCTCCCATATTGTTCATTTTTCCTACGAATAACAGTCAAATTACTTGCTATTTTAGTGTTATTGGTTGTTATTTCACAGGACAATACATGAGTTTTTCAAAGATAAAAGGGACTGTATTTTTCTTCCTCAATAACGCATATTTGATGTACGCTATATGTGAACATATTTCAAGACATAAAAACACCATATATACTTGATAGTTGAAATTACCAGCTCTTTATGACGTTGTTGTCTGGTAATTTTGGCCCTCACCTATTCAGCTATTCCTGCCAATCATACTTGAAGTTAAATAAAGTTGCCACCTTAACCATTTGAATTTGGTTGATTATACTATTCTGCTACAATTATATGAAAAATAACGATGTAATTGAGCCTCAATAGTACCTTAGTTGTTTAACAAAACTGCTTGGCCCCTGTTGTTTGTTTTTGAAGCCATTTTACATCTTAAGCTATCCTATATCTTGGGACAAATCTTGGAAACAAAGTCAAGTTTACTTGTTTATTCTATCAGATTTCAAATGGTGGGCTCATAATTTTGGGGGTAAAGCAAGGTGCTTGAGGTATTGCTTTTCCCCATGGAAATTGATCTCTCTTAGGTTTATGTCAAGAAAAGAATCATTTTTTTGTCAAACCATTCCCCCTATGTTTTAGTTTACCTCCGACTAAAAGGTATTCTTTTCTAAGTGGCAAGAAGAATTTGTTATCTGTTATTCTGTTCCTTGTTAGCAAATTGCAATATTTTTCTCTTATTCCGAAATTTGTTATTGTACCAATATTCCTTTTTTAAAGTTGGGTCCATTGAGCCTTTCAACAAGGGGTGCACAAGAAGGCCCAAATCAGTTATAAATAAACCACTTATAAACCCGGTCTGGTCCAGTCCAAAAAAAAAACAATCCGCTTGAATCAAATCTACTAAGGCTTTGCTCCAGGATTTTGGATGCAAAGGAGAGGTAAGGAAGGGAACGGAAAGGGAGAGAATTATTGTACACCTCAAAATTGAAGGTTACAAAATATCTCACTATTCTATACAAAGTTTCTCCTCGTTCCCTTCCATTCTCCTCCATTTCCATCTGAAAAACTGAGTTCTTGAGCAGGGGAAATATTCTGGGCAGGGGTTGGTCAGTTTACTTTCCCATCCTTTCCCATCCGTTTCCCTCCTCTGGAGCAGAGTCTAAACAGATATTTCTGCAGATGTCTCATCGACGTTTCACCATTGTTGATTCTCTCTCTCTCACTCATTGTTGATTCTTTCTCCTCAAAAGAAAAGTTGTCTTTCCAATTTCGCACTTGAAGTTCCTTTTTTGTTTGCTTCAAGGAGAAATTTAAAGTATGGCGGTTCTGATAAGGAGTTGTAGTAGCACAAGTTATGGCACGAACCTCACTGCTCCGTTCCAAAATCGTTCGATTAGAAGGAAGAATAAGTCGCATAGATTCTGTTTCTCTAAAGGATTGGTTTGTAAAGTCGCATCTTGTGTTCCGGATTCTGATATCTCTACCAAAGAGAAATTAGACAACACAATTTGGAGCCATGAGATAAAATTTTGTAGTAATAGACCAATTAAACAAAGTTGTAGTACTGAGAAAGAGGATAAATCAGAGGCAGATTCTAAGCACAAGGATATCACACTGCATTTCTTAGAGGAGACAGATGAGAAAGTACTATCAAAGAGGCTAGTGGTTCTGAGCCGATCGAACAAAACTAAAAGCGCTTTTGAGCTGTACTTATCAATGGAGGCGTTCAATCTCATGCCAGATTCTCATGCATGTAACTCACTTCTCTCTTGCCTTCTACGGAATGGGTTATTACCTGATGCATTAGAGGTGTTTGACAAAATGTCTAGGAGAGATATGGCTACAGGTCACACTTTTACCTTAGTACTGAAGGCTATTGCTAAAAATAAAGGATTTGATGCTGCAATATCCTTGTTTAACAAATTGGAAACAGATGATAGGACAAAAGGAAAATTGGATGTGATAGTTTATAATACTATGTTTTCTGTATATGCTAAATCTAAAGATTGGGTAGAAGCTGAGAAATTGTGGCGAAAGCTTGGCAAAAATTCTATCAAAGGAACCTCACTAACCTTTGACCTTTTAATTAGCACCTTTGTGCAATGCAACTGTGCTGATCTGGCAGTAGAGGCATACCATGAATCAATTCGGTTTGGGTTTGAACCGAGTGAAGCTACCATGAAAGCCATTATTGCTACATGCACCCAGGAAGGGAACTGGGAAGTGGCACATGTTGTGCTAAGAAAAATGTTGGATAGGGGAATGAAGCCTAATTTAATTGCCTTTAATTCGGTTATAAACTGCCTTGGTAAAGCCTGTCAGTCTGATCTGGCGTTTAGTGTTTACCAAACTTTATACTTATCAGGCCTCCAGCCTGATATGTACACATGGTATTCTTTATTATCGGCTCTTTACAGGTCTAATCGGTACCTTGAGGTGATAAAACTTTTTCAACGGGTTAAAAGGGAAGCAAAGTCGGAATTAGATTCTCATGTCTACAATGTGGCTTTGCTGGCTTGTCAGAAACAAGGGATGTGGACCCAGGCATTGCAACTTTTGTGGGAAATGGAGAGATGTGAGTTTGAAGTTTGTACCCAATCATACAACCATGTTATATTTGCATGCGAAGATGCGGGCGAGGTGGAAGTTGCCTTTGATATCTACAGGCATATGGTTCAACTAGGGTGCAATGGGGATGATTTTACATATATGTCCCTGATAAGGTGTAGTATCTCAGGGTCTCTTTGGGATGAGTTCCTAGAAATATTAAAGGTACTTTTCAAAATCAGTGCAACTGCTTGTGTTTATGTTTTTTGACATGTGACCTTTTCCTTTCCATCTTAGTATGCCAAGCAATGAATGTGTCAACTTTAAGTATGATAAAAAGTTTGATGTAGTCTTCTTAAAACCCCAAATTCCAATTGCTCAAGAAATTTGGGTGTAGCCCCTCTGAGAAACCTCTGACATCTTTTTTTTTTTTTTCTCTCTTTAAATTAGCAGCACATTCCTTTAGATGCATCTGCCTACTACATTATACACGAATTATGTTTACAAGAATTGATTGGATTGGCTAAGAACATATTTGCGGCAATGCAAAAACTTGGTTTCAAGCCAGATGCAAAAACCAGGACTCTGATGCTTCAGCATTTTAGTACATAATAATAACATAATGGAAGAGAACAATTTAGGTCATGCATGCCGGTGAGCAATGATAGGAAGGTATGACACCTCTGTAGCTGTGATTAAAAAAAAACAACTTCACTGGTGTCCTCAAAGAACATCAAATTGTGCTGTATAACTCTTTAAAATGAAAAATACTGGAGATAACTATATTGTACATTAAAGTATGACGTATAACATATTCCTTTATTTCCTAATGGTTTTTAAGATGTCCTGATTAATTCTATTTATCTTATCATTTTGAATAGCCATCAGAAATAAGGAAGTGTACTTCCGGGTCTTCACTACTGGAGGTGAGTATGCTGGATATCTTTCAATTTTTTTTTTTGGGTTTAGATATAGCATTTCAGTAATTTATATTCTGTGGGGTTCGATAGTGATGACCTTTTTTAGATATAAATAGAAATTTCGCCAAGTTCTTTTTAATATCTTTTCGAAGAAAATATTCAACTACAAGGCTAAGGCCTAAGGCCATACCCATACAGTCGTAAAGTCTGTATTTACTGTTATTCTATAATATGATAGAAGATATTTCGTTTTCAGTTAGTGGGTATGATCTAAAATTAGTAGTACATCCAATCGATTCACTGACATTATCTAGGGTGCACTTTTTATGACATCATCAAATCAGTAATGTGTTCTTTTTAGAAGTGCAGAAGGTCTGGATTCAATTAGATTTGTGATAACAGGGGGATACATATATGCTCTTGGTTGTTGTCAGCTAAACGAAATTGTTCAGATGTGAATTTAATAATTTACTAGGGCCGTTGGGCGAAACCTTACAACCTTGTTAATTGTGATACAAAATTGCTCCAAGTAGCTGATTAAGAACAACTTGCCGAAACTTGCTTTCTAAGCTGGAACAGCCAAATACGTTATATTGACCGAAGGGGATTGGGACTCGCTTAAGTGTAATCAAGCTTTTAATCTTTCCAATTTGCTCTTTGATAATCAATTTATTTGATTATAAAATAGAAGATATGTAGAATTAAACTAATTGTGAACCTTATCTGTTATTGAATTTCTAAACAGAAACTGCCTTGTTTTGGTTCTTCCACCTTCTTGTGGAATGTGGTGGCATCCTCTGCGCGGTGTTTGGGATCTCCCTCTCTTGGTGGGGTGATTGAAAGAGATGAATTGGATATCTGCCTCCACGACTTACTGCTCTATGTCAGAGCTGAAATAGAGGTTACTGCTGCAGTACTGTTCGACTACCTTGCCAAGGCCTTGTTCGTAAATTGAATGTTGCTAGCTGCGTTCCAAGGAGCAATTCGTTCCTGTGAAATGTCAAGTCGAGGGGCATTTTAGGGCTATGACAAAAAAAGAAAAAGAAAAAAAGGAGATACACAGGTAATTTGTGTAGATTAGTGGCATTGAAGAAAAACACAGATTCTTTTTCGCTGTGCTAGCATATCTTTGCATGTAAGAAAATTTTCTGAATATATAATTGAGTATATTTAGTGCGTTTTTCCTTTTTTATCCTATGTATTAATTTAGTAGAGGTTTTTCTGTAAAATTGAGTTATTAAAAAAGAAACTAGTCCTAATTGCAGGATGAATGAAATAGTGACAAAGGGGGTCATAACGATTGAATGGACTCGTTTATGTAGTCCTTGTTGTAGGCGCTGACAATGGCCCACCGAAGCCGAATTGATGATAGTCGCTAATAATTAACTGAAAGGTGCAAGTATTACCATCCTAACCGAAACGCAACACAAGTGACTTGCAATTAGCCCGCCTCAGCAAATCTCGACAGATTCTGACTTTGTTTCAAGCTCGGATTAAATAGGGAGCGGAGGGATCACTTCCATAAGTATACTTTCTTGATAGTCACGTGCCATTTTTATAGTTTGTGATTTATAAAGCACCTTGAAATTAACTTTATATTTATATATAAATATAGATAAGCAATGCATTTACTTCATATTTGGTTAGAAGTTGGAAAATAAAATTGTGCAAGCATAATTATTTATGGAAAGTTGTGCTATTATACGAAATTTTTATGAAAATAAGCAAAAATATTGTTCATATCAACATGCAATCATGTCATCGTACTGATGATAACGGATGTATAATCTAAGTTTAAAAGAAATTAAAACCTATGATTTTTAAAAGGATAAATTGAAATTTACTAATGAATACTTGAGTAAGCACCGAAAAAAAAAATCTTTTCTATGGACCGAATGAAATGTTATTGGGATAAGTCGCAAAATTTAGTCTTAAAGAAGCAAGATATTGTTCATTTTATATTCTTTGTATAATTGTATTTGTGTATATTTGTCTTGAAAGGAATATCTCAGAATCGAAATATTGCTAAGTTTTAGTTTAGACAGATAATTACAATTTTATGTACATGGGCCTCGATGAAATTAGAGGTTCGAATATGTGGTTCTAGAAATTATATATAAGTACAATTTATATAAGGAAATAAGTTTAAATAAATAGCAATGATAATTTTTTTCCCATATACCCCGATACCCGGGCAATTGAACTGCGTCAAAAAATAATTATTTTTGGCATAAAAAGTTCGGATAGACGAACTAACGGCATACATAACCACAGTTTAAACAATTTTAAATTATAAAATCGTATTTCTCATAATCTAAATCATTAAAGCCTTGGTGTCCGATGAGGATCAAACGGCTATAACAGGATCCAGCGTTCAAACCCACACCGTTTTTCCCAAAACTAGCCGTTAACATAACCTGGAGACTATTAGATAATACCTGCATCCGGTGTACAGTAAACAAGCTCCTCTCCAGATTTAAACAGTGCGCCCCACAAAACAGTTTTACTCCACGGACCAGATACTCCAGGTCCAGGCTTGATATTTCCTAAGAACCCTTCCAACGTTCACTTTTCTTTCTTGTCCCATCGCCTTTCGCATTTTCCCAAATCTACTAAAAAGCAACCAAAACCAACAAAATAGAGAACAAAAAAGCTCGTAAAACCACGCCGTGTCGCCTCAAATCTCTTCTTCTTCTTGTTCTTCTTCTTTGGTCTCTCTTCCTTTCTATCTCTACCCAGTAATGGCGACTCCAACCAAGGTCTCACGACACAGCCGCTCAAAATCAACAGAAACTTTCCTAAATTCCGAAAATTCTAACCCAAACATCCCTTTTTCATCGCCTCCTCCGTCTATCAAACCCACAAAATCGCCTGCTTCAAAATCTGTTCCGGCCAAGAAATCGGCCTCAAAAACCCCTTCACGGGCCATTGCTTTCCCTGCTCCGGTCCCACCAATGCCACGCCAAGGTCGCAAATTCATAGTTGCCAAGAAAAATCGAAAAGTACAAGATGGCTCTTTGGATTTCGAAAAGTGTCGCAAGGAGGCCTATGAGGCGCTAAGAGCATCACAAGAAGAATTCTTTCGTAAGAAGTCTGAAAAGCCAAACTCACCTGCAAAAGATGAGGTTTCGAAAGATCAGAACGAAAGATCTGTTGATAAGTTGGAGAGTGATGTGGTTCTCTCAGAACTCAAGGGTTCTAAGGGTCAATTTAGTGGATCTGTAGGGAAATCTGAGACCAAAGAAAAATTAAAAGCCGGGTCTCTGAAGAAAACGGGTGTTTCAGAAGTTCAATTGGAAAATTTGGTTGAAAAACCTGCTGAGGAAACAGTGGAATTTGATAAATCTGTTGATGAAGAGTTGGTAATTGATGAATTGGAGGGGAGCTCAAAGGTGAGAAAGATGAGAACAATTGTAATGGAGAAGGCGCTCGACAAAAAGCCTGAACCAGGGTCAGGTCTAGTGAAGCATCTGGTTCAGGCCTTTGAGAGCCTTCAGTTGATAAAGAAAAAAGATGATGGTGAGACAAAGGGAGAAGAAGAAGATGAAGAGAAGAGGAAGGCCAGAGTTGTTAATTGGGCATTGCCCGGTTTGCAACCAGTGGTGAAGGCTAGAGATAATGGGGCAGGCCCGATTTCTCTCTCTTCCTCTGCTGAGTTTATCTCATTTGGTGCTTTGGAGAGGGATTCTTCAAAGGTTTATTGTTCCATGGATAGCAATAGGTATGTAATTCAAAGTTCCATCAGTCTTTTGTTTTCCTTCTTTTTCCCCTATTGCTAGCTATAGTGAATTTGAAGCTGCTTTAAGAAATTTGCACTAATAGGAGCATATTGGGTGTTCCAAATTTTGAGAGGATAAGAAAAAGTTATCATGATCTCTTAAAATTTTAACAATTTTCAGATCAAGCTGGGAAAGAAGGTCGTCAGATGGTGGCCGCAGGAGTCGACGCAGTGTAAGAACCAAAAAAAGACATTTTTTTTTTCCTATTTTTGTAATTTAAACTCGAATTTTTTATTTTATTTTATTTGCCAGAGCTCAGATTCACTAAAGAGCTGGAATAGGAAGCTAAAGGTGACTAGTCAGCACCCATTCAAATTAAGAACTGAGGTAATTATTATTGGTAGACAAACAATTAAATTCAATTTTAAATTATTTGTAATTTTGATAATTTTGGTCCTTTGATTCAGCAAAGAGGAAGAATGAAGGAGGAGCAGTTTCTGAAGAAAGTAGAGGAGATGCTTCTAGAAGAGGAGAAAATGCGCATTCCTGTTGCTCAGGGTTTGCCGTGGACCACTGACGAGCCAGAGGTTGAGCTCTTGTCAAAATTTTGTTTTGTTTCTTTAATGAAAGCTTCCTTTTTTATTTGGAATAAATTTTTACATTTGTGGCCTTAAAAAACAAAAGTTCATTCTATACCCTTTAAAAAAAATCACAAATTTTAAAGTCTGAAATGAGTGATATTAAATCATGAATGATGTTCCATGTCAGGTAGGAGTAGTGTAAACTTTTTCAAAATAAATGTGGAAGGTAAGGATGACATAGTAATTCAAAGTGTTCAGGGTTGACTGTCTAAGCCATTTCAATTGTTATCTGTTTATATTTCATTATTAATTTGTTTTACGGTTTGTTAAATTACTGTTTTCAGTGCTTGGTGAAACCACCAGTTAAAGAAAGAACAGAGCCAGTTGATCTTGTTTTGCATAGTGATGTCCGTGCAGTTGAACGTGCAGAATTTGATAACTATGTAAGCTACATTTAAGCTAAAAGTGGTGTTTTTGTTTGAAGTGTTTAGATTAATTACTGTTCCAACTATCTATGCTAAATTTAAGCTAAAATTCAGGTTTTGTTTGAAGTATTCAGGTTAAATTACTGTTCAGTTGGAGTTTTGTACTAAACCAGGCTCTAACTTAAAACTTTATCGCAATAACTTCTGTGACAATTTACATTTTGGTGCTTTTGTGTGTTTATAATGGTATAATACAATTTATGGGCTGAGGTACTGGACTGGAGGTAGAGAGCTAGTACCAGTACCAGAATCCATTAAGACATTTGTATGTTCTCTGCTAAAATAACAATGAATTTCAGGTCTCTGAGAAGTTAATGTACATTGAAGAGATACGGATGGAGAGAGAACGTCAGCGGAAGGTAATCCCAGACTGTGAAAAACACTAACTTGTTAATATTCTTTTGTTAGAACAATTTCTAGCCATAAAAAAAATGCAAATATTAACTATGTCCTAAAGCAGAGCAAACATCTCATATGTATTTATCAAAGAACCATCATTTATTCTTTATACCTCTCATATATATTTATCATGTTGCTCTATACATGGAGTAAATCTACTATGAGCTAAAGTTCTTCAAGGCTTCAAATGATAAATCTAACCTGTTCAAGCCGGTGAAGAGTAATAGTTTATACATGCCAAGAGACTAAACCTTAAACATAGATCAAACCTTCTTTTTTGAGTGCTTGAACAGTCATTAATTGGAGGATAATTTTTTTACTCCTGTTAAGATTAGAATTAAGCTCATGAAATGCCTTGGTAAGCTTAAGGAGAGTTGGGAATTTTTTTTTTTCGGTTTTGTAGTATTTTAGTTTATATGCTTTCTAGGTCATGTTTAAATATTATAATTTTGCGGTGCAAACGTATTTTGTCATTTTTCAAAAAATAGTGGGAAAACTATGTCCATTTTACAATCATATCCCTTGGATTTAGTTGGAAGAGGAAGAAGAAATTAGAAGGCTTAGAAAGGAGCTGGTACCAAGAGCTCAGCCCATGCCATACTTTGATCGTCCCTTTATCCCCAAAAGGTAAGAATTTTCTGTTTTCATTCTCAAAGATTTGTCTAAAAAATCTTGTTGCAACTCAGCTCCGTTATTCTTATGCTTTTGCAATTCATCCAAAACCAAAATTTTGTGCCAATTTCAGTAGATATGACCATCTCTCTTTATTTTTTGTTTTTTTTTATTGGCAAAATATAAGATAAACTGACTTCCAATATGATGTGTTTAATTAGGTCGACAAAACCAAGAACTGTGCCCAAGGAACCAAGGTTTCATCTCAGGCCAGAAAAATTATCATGGTAAGTTTATTGCTTTATTTCTTTGTCAATGTAAAATTAAGCATTTATTAGTTGAAACCTTGATCAGCTCATAAGCTATTATGGTTTCTCTTTCTGTTTTCTCTAATGGCTAATTACAGTTATTGTTGACTACAGTGTATCCATGGGAAGCATGATTGAAGCACCTTGATTTTTTTTCTTCTCTCTGTCAAGTTCACTTGACCAATTTGTAGGTTGATTCTTTGTTTCATAAATTTAGTATGTTAAAGATATGCCCATCTCTAGATTGAAAGAAGCATACTGTCTATTTTGCTTTCATATAAGATCAAAAGATCAAGAAGGCGCGCTGTGCAATTGTTCTGTTGCTGAAATTTTTTTAATGCACAAGTGTGGCTTTTCTGCAAAAACAAAAGTGAATGTATATTGTAACTTGTAAGACACCTGAATTATCCGAATGTTAAAACGCTAATGTCATCTTCTTGGATCGACGAGGAACTACCATTTCTTTCATTTAATATCAGAAACAACCTTGAGGAAACGAACCCCAGATATTAATCTGATTCTGAATCCAATAAATAATACTATATAAAAAAGACTATATATGTTCTGCACTGTTCTTACTGGGAGTTTTATGGAACTTTCTGTACGTGAAATGGGCTTTATTGGAAAAGGAACAAAGGAAAATTGCGACAACTTTATATCTCGGTCTTGTCCTCTAAAAAGAAGACTTAAGTTCCGAAAAAAAAAAAATAATAATTGCTTATGATGTGAAGTTCCGCTCATCGCATATATGTTTAGTAATATTAAAAACTTTCTTAAGCGAGATCTAAAATAATTTGGATCTGGTTCCATGTCTGCTGAACAGTTGGATTTTGGATCTAAAATATTAAAAACTCCTCAGCGCCTCAGCGCTCAGAATCTGAGCCATCCGATTCTCACATCCAATGGTTTAAAAGTTTAGAGCATATATGCTCAATGCTTTAAAAAGCATTTTAGCCAATCTCTACATATATATATATAGAGAGATTGGCTAAAATGCTTTTTAAAGCATTGAGCATATATGCTCTAAACTTTTAAACCATTGGATCTGAGAATCGGATGGCTCAGATTCTGAGCGCTGAGGCGCTGAGGAGGCTCCGTCTCTCCGTCTGTTTTAAAAATTTCCATCCGTTCCTTCTGTTTATTCCTGCGCTAACTTCTCTCCTCTTTGTTAAAACACGGATCGACTTCTCTCGACCTCCGTAAACACAAGGATCGACCTCGAAGCCAAGACCTAGGCGGCTGGCGCACCTCCTCACACTTTTCGCCTCCTCCTCCTCTCTCGACGGGTCTCTCGGCCTCACTTCGTAGGGTCTCTCCTACTCGTTCTGTGGTCAAGCCCAACTCCATTACTTCGTAACAGGTACCTCTTTCTTAGCATATGCACAATTTAGGGATCAAGCCCAACTCCATTACTTTCACTTGCATTTTAAAATGCTTTGCCACTTTACTGAGTACTGAAGAAGGTGTGATGGCTCATGGGTATGTGATTAAACTTGGATTTGAGTCTCAAAATGCTGTGGGTAACGCTCTTGTGTTATTCTATGCAAAGCTGAGGAGAATTGAAACTGCAATCAAACTGTTTGATGAAATGCCACACAAAGCTGAGGAGCAATTTCTCTTTAATTTTTCATTTTGGTTACTTTCCTTGTCGATAGTAGCCATAAACCCAAAAAATGAAGTTAAAAGCTGGTAAAGTCACGACTTGTGCAGTAACTAATTAATGATTTTTTCGTTAAAAATATGTTGTTAATAGTCCTTGGTCTATAATCGCTTTCAAGGAATTAGGTCCTTGATTTATATTAAGTACTTATTTGTATGCTGGTAAAAGAAGCAGTTTGGCTTCGTGTATAATGAGTATTGAAAGTACTTAATTTATATCTGGTTAAAAAGTCATTTCCTCTTTAAAAGGCATGTCTATTTCATTGATTTTAATGATATTGATTTCTCATGCTATGTAGAATGAGTACTCAAAGCTCAAGGAATCAACGAACGAATCCGTGTTGCGAGAAATGCGGTGCTAAGCTATGAACAAAGAATTTACCGGATGGTGCAATTCCTATGAAAGCCTCTTGCTGTTGAAGGAGATTAAAAGGAAGTTAACAATATTTGGCTCTATTATTGTTTTAATGATGCTGATGATGATGTTTAAAAAACAGTAACTTATGTATGGATTAATTTAATCTAATTTTAGGGTTATTAGTTGTAATGTAGTGCTAAGCTAGTGATATGATTGTGCTATTTAGGATGATGACTGTACTGTAATGTAGTGCTAAGCTAGTTGTAATGGATGACGAAATGAATTTGTGTGTCAGGACTATTGTATATCTAAATCCGAAATGAATCTGTGTTAGTTGCTTGCTAGTTTTACCAAGGAATACATGGGTGCTTCAAATTGATAATGCATGTTTGTCAACATGGTTTTAAATGTGCCTATACGTGTTTGTGTTTTACCATATATAATCAAATAATCATCAAGCCATTTAAAAGCTAAAGCTGGTGATACCAAGGAACTAAAATAAGCAAACATTTACGACATTTACTAAAATAAGCAAACATATACTTAAAACAAACACAGAGACAGAGATTTAACTCCTTACAAAATAAGTAAACATATACTTAAAATAACCATTCTATACCAAAATATAGTTTCTTAACCCATTACATATAGCACCAGTGATATAAATTCAAAACATAACTCCTTAAACCCAGCCTATTCGGCACCATCATATCTAAAATTCATTACAATAAAAAATGGTGTCCATTACATATGGCACCAGTGATTTAAAATCAAAATGCTGTCCATTACATATCTAAAATTCATTATAGCTGTCCAAATCATCATCTTCAGTTGCATTGTCCAAGTCTTCCTCTTCTTGTGCATCTTCCAAGTCGTCATCATCTGTACTGTCTACATCATATCTCTTTTTGTTTTTCTTCTTGCTTGTAACTTTCTTCTTGCCTACATCATCATCCTTCTTTGACTGAAACAAATAAGTTAATTGTCAATATCAACTATAATTGGATTACAATGTTAAATTAATAAACTTGTAATACCTTTAGTAGCGGACAAGTTCTACTATTATAATACTCCTGTGGTACTGTTTGATAATTTGATGCGAACTGACAATTTCAGAGGTTACAATCACAGGTAATGGAGTTATGTAGCTAAGAAATAAAGGTTGGGTCCAGTTGTGAACTTCTTCTGGATAAGTCGTATGTAATATTCAAAAGAGATGGAGCTAAGAAATAAAGGTTGAATTTGTACAGAGCCCAAATCAGAAAATCTACTCTAAATAAGAAGCAATACTCACCATATGGAGCCTACGGGCCTTTTACCCTAAAAAAAAAAATACTCACCATGGGTGATGTAGGGTTTTCATGCACACATTTCAACCCAATTTAGGCCCTAAATTATCTTTGAATACTTGTACTTTTAGTTGAATAAGCTAATTATATGTTAGTTTAATTAGTTTTTGTGTCAAGAATGAGTTACTACCATAATTTCTAATTTTATTACAGATTTTGGACAATAAAAGACTTGGATGAATCCATAAAGTTATAGAGCTCGTTGCAAGCTTTCCAACGGTTCTTGAATCACCTCAAACGGAGTCCGGATGAAGGAGATATGGTCGAAATACGGACAAGACGCAGTGCTGAATTTCTGGAACGGACCGTCCCGAATTAGAACGGTCCGCCCCAGCTAAATTCGCCAGAATTTCCAGAAATAGTCCAGAGTTGCCAAATTTAAAGTTCTATTATGTTATGACAGTTCCAAACTATTTCCAGCACTTCCAGAACGTGTTTTCTGCTATTTCCATCATCTCTACACATTCTCAATGCCTATTTAAACATAGTTTGAGGGGATTTTGAAATATACAAGAGAGGAGTTCCATCTTAGGTCCAAGTTAGGGTTAGACATAGATTTATTTGAGAGTTTAGTCTCAAGTCCAGATCGTGGCAGCGCCGAAACAACCGGTTTGTGGCAGAAATTGGGTGTTTCGATAGGAGGCTTCGACATACAAGAGGAAGCAAGGGAGTATTCGGTTTTATTCTTCCTTTATTTCCTATTTCTCTCTTGTTTTGCATGATGCCTTTTAGTTGTTGAGTTTATTGTTCTAGGGCTATGGTTGTAAACTTTTCTATTTAGTTGTTTGTAAATTTTTAGTTAATAATTAAGTTAAGTTTATATTTTATTTCTTGAGCTTTAATTGATTTATTTATTGCTTTGCTTGATTAATTGCTTAATTGATTATCCCGTTGAACAAAGGCCTAGTTTAATAGTTAGGATACAAAATCAATTGTAATAATTCGTAGCATAGTAATGAAACTCTTAGGTAGGTAATAGACCGAGAGGTTGAACCAAATCTTGAGTAATCAAGATTTTACTTAAGATCGAAAGATAACAAGTTTACCAAGACCCAAGAAATAAATTAAATCCCCCAAATCAAGAAACGAAAGTTGAAGTTTAGGAGTTTTAGGAGTTAATTAATTAAACCAAAAGATTTGATCTGAACGAAAGTTAGAGTACAAGTTTATTGGTTAGGAATTAATTTAACTTGCATAAACACTTAATTAATAATTAAATATCATGATCGAACAAGAGGTAGAATTGTTTGAACCATAAACCCTAGAATTATTTGACTTGTTGATTATCTCTTATTTAGTTCTTGTTTTAACCTTAATATTAAACTTAGGATTAGAATTCACCTTCAACCTTTAATTCTTAAAAGAGTTGAACTCGTCTAGCTAGTTTAGTAAAGTAAAACACTAATATTCCACACCGTCCCTGTGGATTCGACCCTCAAGCTTTACCACAAACGATTAGATCGGGTAAACGAGGTTTTTATTTTGAGCGTGGTTTTTCCCTAGATCAAAATTGGCGCCGTTGCCGGGGACGGTTTGCTAGAATATTAGTAGTTTATTTTAGTAAATTAGTTTAGACACCTTGTATCCTTGTATCTTACTTATTTTATCTTATCTTTTAAAAATCCAAAAATATTTTCTATCACCATGTTTAATTCTTTTCAGCAAGAGATGGAAGGTGGTGATGCAAAGAAGATCGTCGCATCCGATAAAACAAACGAAGAGTTCACCAAATACTTGAGCAAACTACAAAGAAGCTGCTTGGAAAAAACCGATGTGAATGAAGGCAACAAATTGCATATCAAGTATCACATCATAATCGAAACAACAAAGATGACATCCAAAGAGGAACACTCCAAGCACGTTTCAAGACAACCGCTCAATCACTTTTGGGAGAACTATGATGCGTGGAGAGGGAGAAAAGTGAAGATAAGATGAGGAAGATGCAAGGTGGTCAAGCTAATGACCTAAAACAAGCGCTTCTTGGGAGGCAACCCAAGACCTAAAAATTTCAATTTCCTTAATTAGTTTAATTTAGATTTAAGATTAGGTTTAGGTAGGTATAACTCATCGATTTTTGTTGTTGATTTCAGTTTTGAAGAAAGAATGATAAATCAGCTTTTTAGAAGCACAATTACACGAATTGTATGCACGAGCTCAAGTTTGGGGGATACACCATGAAGGAGCATACAAATCATTCTACAAGTCGCACCAACCCCTATGCGAACTTCACAACCTCAATATTGATTTGATGAGTTTCTCTTTTCCTTTCTCTCCTTTAATTTTTGTTTTCCTTGCATTGAGGACAATGCAAAGTTTTAAGCTTGGGGGGGAGAATAGGAATTTGTATCTAGGAATTGCATCATGCCGTGTAGGTCTCAAAATTTGCATTCATATAATATTTGCATGTTAAGTTCATATAGAGTTGCATTTAGGTAAGTTCTAAAAATAGAATGACAAGAATTGAAAGTTGTGACATAAAAATTTGAGCTAATTTAAAGAAAAATAAATTTTACTTAAAATTTTTAGAATGACAAGAATTGAAAGTTGTGACATAAAAATTTGAGCTAATTTAAAGAAAAATAAATTTTACTTAAAATTTTTTCGAAAATGAATTTTACACAAAATTTTTCGAAAATGAAGTTTACTCAAAATTTTTCAAAATTGAATTTTATCGAAAAATTTTCAAAAATAAATTTTACTCAAAATAATTTTTTTCTCAAAAAGTAATTTTATTTAAAAAATTTTCAAAAATAAATTTGACAAAACCGACTCTTTCAACCTAAGGATAGGAGTAAGTATTGCCCATGATAGATCTTTTCTTAATTTTAGGAAGATTAATTTGATAAGTAGTAAATTAATTTTGTCAAGTAGAAACCGGTAATTAAGGCAACCACCCAAAATAAATAATTTCCATATCTTGCTATAAATCAATTCTTCCAAGTAAGATACAAGATACAAGGGTGTCAAAACTAATTTACTAAAGCAAACTACTAATATTCTAGCAAACCGTCCCCGGCATCGGCGCCAATTTTGATCTAGGGAAAAACCACGCTCAAAATAAAAACCTCGTTTACCCGATCTAATCGTTTGTGGTAAAGCTTGAGGGTCGAATCCACAGGGACGGTGTGGAATATTAGTGTTTTACTTTACTAAACTAGCTAGACGAGTTCAACTCTTTTAAGAATTAAAGGTTGAAGGTGAATTCTAATCCTAAGTTTAATATTAAGGTTAAAACAAGAACTAAATAAGAGATAATCAACAAGTCAAATAATTCTAGGGTTTATGGTTCAAACAATTCTACCTCTTGTTTGATCATGATATTTAATTATTAATTAAGTGTTTATGCAAGTTAAATTAATTCCTAACCAATAAACTTGTACTCTAACTTTCGTTCAGGTCAAATCTTTTGGTTTAATTAATTAACTCCTAAAACTCCTAAACTTCAACTTTCGTTTCTTGATTTGGGGGATTTAATTTATTTCTTGGGTCTTGGTAAACTTGTTATCTTTCGATCTTAAGTAAAATCTTGATTACTCAAGATTTGGTTCAACCTCTCGGTCTATTACCTACCTAAGAGTTTCATTACTATGCTAATTAAACTAGGCCTTTGTTCAACGGGATAATCAATTAAGCAATTAATCAAGCAAAGCAATAAATAAATCAATTAAAGCTCAAGAAATAAAACATAAACTTAACTTAATTATTAACTAAAAATTCACAAACAACTAAATAGAAAAGTTTACAACCATAGCCCTAGAACAATAAATTCAACAACTAAAAGGCATCATGCAAAACAAGAGAGAAATAGGAAATAAAGGAAGAATAAAACCGAATACTCCCTTGCTTCCTCTTGTATGTCGAAGCCTCCTATCGAAACACCCAATTTCTGCCACAAACCGGTTGTTTCGGCGCTGCCACGATCTGGACTTGAGACTAAACTCTCAAATAAATCTATGTCTAACCCTAACTTGGACCTAAGATGGAACTCCTCTCTTGTATATTTCAAAATCCCCTCAAACTATGTTTAAATAGGCATTGAGAATGTGTAGAGATGATGGAAATAGCAGAAAACACGTTCTAGAAGTGCTGGAAATAGTTTGGAACCGTCATAACATAATAGAACTTTAAATTTGGCAACTCTGGACTATTTCTGGAAATTCTGGCGAATTTAGCTGGGGCGGACCGTTCTAATTTGGGACGGTCCGTTCCAAAAATTCAGCACTGCGTCTTGTCCGTATTTCGACCATATCTCCTTCATCCGGACTCCGTTTGAGGTGATTCAAGAACCGTTGGAAAGCTTGCAACGAGCTCTATAACTTTATGAATTCATCCAAATCTTTTATTGTCCAAAATCTGTAATAAAATTAGAAACTATGGTAGTAACTCATTCTTGACACAAAAACTAATTAAACTAACATATAATTAGCTTATTCAACTAAAAGTACAAGTATTCAAAGATAATTTAGGGCCTAAATTGGGTTGAAATGTGTGCATGAAAATCCTACATCAAAATTCCCCAAACTTGAACATTGCTTGTCCCCAAGCAAAACTCTAAGTCTAGAAGATGGTTTTGGACCTAAATTATATTTGGATAATTGTAATCTAACAAGTTCTAAGAATTTCCTAACAAGAATCAATAATTGTGACTTAAATTGAGCAATTTGGTTAAAAGATTTTTTTATAAATGCAAACCATTTTTTTTTTGTGACTAACCTTCCTCAATTCAATTCTAATGATAATTGCAGTTTATTGTCGATGATTTACCTTATTCAAATGTTAAGTCAATTAATTTTTCTAAGTAAAAAATTATTTTTCAACAAGAAGACCCGGGATCGAACCCTTCCAACTCGAATAGTGTGACTTAGTTTTAGATTATGATGCGCATGTCTTTGATCTTTTAAACCACTTTATTGTTTTTTGAAAACACATTGGAGGTTAGACTAAAGTGAGGCAAAAATAAGGGTACAACACCTCACCCATCATCTCCAAAGTTTTTGGGTTGATTAATTAATTAAATTTTCCCGGGGCAAGGAGTTTTTCCGCGGAGGGAAGGTCGGCCAGAAGTAATGTGGAAGGAGTTCGTTGGAGCATGGGGTGTAAAAATCGTAGGCAAAAATAAGGTACAAACCTACGACCCACCTTGCGCTCTTCTCTTGTCCTTATTTCAAAGATGACACTTTTTTAACCACATTGTCCTATAGCCTTCCGCAGTGGCCACCATCAAAGCGCCGCTTTTTAGTTCCCCTTTTTATTTATTTTTGAGTTTTATTTTATTTTATTTTTTTGTGATTTTTTTAATTAAATTTAAATGACTAAGTTAAACTTGAAAAATAGTGGTTTAATTGATATAACAATGGGTTTGAGCGTAGAAGGGGAGATGGTGCGAGAAGACGATTTGTGCGCCTAGGGTTTCTCCCACGAGACGAGACAGCCACAGAGAAGGATTTAGATCATTGTTGCGGATCGAGACTCATGTGAATAAATGATGGAGGGATCGAGTTCAGCGCCAGGGCTTTACGAGGGATCGAGTTCAGCGCACGAATTAACAGAAGAAGTGACGGAAATTTTTAAAACAAACGGAGAGACTTTCGCCTCCTCAGCGCCTAGCGCTCTTGATCTGACCCGTCCATTTTTCCAATCCAACAGTCCAAAAGTTTAAAGCATATATGCTATATGCTTTAAAAAGCATTTTAGCCAATCTCTATATATGTATATATATAAAGGTAACATATTGAGATTCAATTTTTTTATGATGAAAGCCGAATTAATTAGAAAAGTGCAGATCTCGATTTCCCTGGCTTCATCTACGCCTCTACCGTTCAACCACAGTTCACATTATTTTTGCTTTTAAGTTTTATCATTTACAAAACACCAACTGTGTGCAAGAGTGGAGCTAAATGTCAGGATCTTTATTCTTAGAGTAAAAACTCAGGAATGATTACATAAAAGGAATTGCATCAATTAAGGGAAACAAAAGAAAGCAAGTCGAAATTTTTACAAGGATTAAATAGAAAAACAAAAAGAACAGTATAGGCGCACCGGACAAAAGTCAAAAGGAAAACCAAAAATCATGTCCAGTCAGACCTCTTAATTGCCAGTATTCAAGGAATGCACATCTTTTACTCAAATTTGAAAACCACACTGGCAAACTATATACCAGTTAAAGTCAAATTATCTGTTGTTTCAAATTCATATGATGCTAGTTCAAATAGGCCTGCGGAAAATTAATTGGTAAATCTTATAATCAAAACCCATATTTCAACCGTCCGAAATTCTTTGGATACAAATGACAGGAAACCTGTTTTAAAATGTAACATGGTAGATAAAGAATGAAATCTTTTAGCTGATTTTCATTTTATCAAAGCACTTTCTTAATCACAATAATCTAATTGGTTCACGCTTCTGGCGTTTCCCTTGATAGAGTGTACTTGCCTCCGTATATATCTATTTATACTTGCAACAAACTGGACATTTATTGATCATATTATTGCAACGATAAATAATTTACATTTTCATGTCTAAAGCAAAAGAACCCCCGACCTCTGCCTCACCTCCTGGCCTCCGCATTATTTTTTTCCCACTACCAGCTCCAGGCCATGTCATCCCTATGGTTGACATGGCAAAAATCTTCACCAAGCATGGTGCCGAATGCACCTTGATCTTGACACCACTCAACACAGCCCGCTTTGAGTCCACCATCAACCGCTCTGGCCTCCATCTCATCACCTTCAAGTCTCCCTCTGAAACGGGTCTGCCAGCAGGTTGTGAGAGCAGCGATGTTTTACCATCTCGTGACCTTCTTGGGCACTTCAGAAAGGTTATGGACTTACTGGAGCAGCCGTTTCGGGAACTCCTTCGTGCCAACCCCCCAGATGCAGTTGTCTCTGATTCTATGCTCCCTTGGACCGCCATAGCTTCTGCCGAGTTAAACATTCCACGCTACTTATGTCCTGGAGTAGGTTGCTTTGCTTTGTCAGTGGAGCGTAGCATCCTCTTCAATAGACCTCGACATAATGTAATTTCTGACTCAGACCCATTTCTTGTTCCTGGATTGCCTCACCAGATTTACTTAACAAAATCTCAACTTGCCCAGACCACACTTCCAGATGGAAATCTAATGGATATCTATATGCGTGGACTAGAAGCTGAGAAATTCACAGCTGGATATGTTGTTAACACATTTTATGAGCTTGAATCAACATATATTAAACATTGTGAGAAGGATACAGGCCAACCCATTTTTCATGTTGGGCCTGTTTGTCTGGGCGGTGTAAGTAAAGAGGATCTAGGGGAGCGGGGCCGTGGCAAGGAATTGGCAGCTGAGTCGGAGCGGTTACTTAGATGGCTTGATGGCAGGCCGGCTCATTCAGTGGTGTATGTTTCTTTTGGCAGCCTGTCTTGGTTACCCAAGGAACAGTTGCGAGAGATTGGATTTGGACTCATCGATTCAGGAGTACCGTTTATTTGGGCAGTTGGAGGAGGAGATGGTTCTGACGAAGTGGCGGATGAGGTTGCTGCTGCTGCACCAGAGACCGGGCAGGTTATCAGAGGATGGGCCCCACAATTTGCTATTCTTGGGCATATGGCAGTGGGGACATTTTTGACACATTGTGGGTGGGGGGCAATGACGGAGGCTGCTGCTGTCGGGAAGTTGATGCTGACATGGCCTCTATGCTCCAATGAATTTTACAATGAGAAGCTTGTGGTGCAAGTGGCCAGGATAGGAGAGCCGATGGGGGCAGAGAGGGGATATGTATGGGGAGAGGAGAGAACAGGGGTTGTGTTGAACAGGGAGAGAGTAGCAGAGAAAATCAGGTGGGCCCATGGGGCAGGTGCAGAGGCAATGAGGAAAAGAGCTTGGGAAATTGGACTGGAGGTGAGACATTGCGGCGGTAAAGGCGGATCGTCGTATGCATGTGTGGAGAGTATGATGGATGACATTAGGAAGAGGAACATGGGGCATAGAATTGCCTATTAATTTATATCTCAAGTATATAAATTCTAAAATTATTAAGGAGAAAAGAAAATTTTATTTGGTATGTGCGATTGAATTTTAAAAAATAATAATATTTATCCAAGTAGCATTTTTTGGTTTATCTCTGAATAGCAACAGCAAATTTAATTCTTCAAGACACTAATCAAATTGATCACAAATAACTTGAACTGGGGCAACTCAAACACAAGTAGTGTAGAATTCAAATAATTTAAAGTTAATTGCACTCAAAACGAAGAACTTGCCTGTGTTGAAAATTCAGCAATTTGGTGTCCTTGAGCTACTCAGCTCACACTTCTGGCGTTTTTCCTGATAGTACCGGAAACGATGTACATATCTGAATCTACGAAGCCGATTCAATCCTGTTCCTTCCCATATCCTGCGTGTTCAGTTTGGAGTTCACGCAAATTTAAAGCATGGTTTATTTACTTTTTGTTCCCCTTTTATAAATTTGTTTCACTTGATGTGTGTGCTTCCTTTTTAGCTAAATTTATGCACGACAAATTCCAAACTGTAAATTAATTTATAATTACATATTATTAATATTTAGTGTTAATTACATTAATTTATTATTCAATATCTGAATCGACCCGATGTATCCCATAGTTTGTATTAATCCCACGACAAATTCCTTTTTATCTAAATTTGTTGCTTATTCACTTTCATAATGTTGCAATATAACATCTATCTCTTTCATAATTTCATACATAGATGGCCTATCTAAAGCAGAATATTCAACACATTTCAATGCCAATTGCGCAAAACTTCTGAGGGCAACATTTCTCACTTGCTTTATAATTTTAGGGTCTATTATTTTTTTTAAACCGTCGTACTCTTGGTCATTCTGATCAAATGCTCTCTTGACATCTGTAACAAGGACAGTGTTTTCGTCCGTTCCATATTCAAATGCATTTCTGGCGGTTATCAGCTCTAACATGACCACACCGAAGCCGTATACATCACTCTTGTCTGAAAATACTCCACATTCAAGGTACTCTGGAGCCACATAGCCCTGATAGATCAACAAAATGAAATATGCTTTATTATTTGCTTTTTGTCTTCTACGGCCTTTGATGGATATTTCATCTTGGTTTGCTTTTGCATTCTTTTTACCCCCTTCCAAAAACAGGCGGGGGTGTTTTATTTTTTGGAAAAGTTTAAATCATAGCATGAAAAGATATTTTAAATTCAGTTCCAAATATATGAACTAACTATTATACTTACATATGTTCCTCGGATGATATTATCTGCAGATTCTACGTATTCTAGAGTTCGTTTGACTTGGGAAGAAACATGTTCATTCTCCATCTCAATGACCAATCTTGAGAAACCAAAATCAGCGACCTTTGCATTGAGATTTTCATCCAACATAATATTTTCTGACTTGACATGTCCGTGTATTATCGGTGGATTAGCAAGTTCATGAAGATAGGCTAATCCCCTAGCAGAATCTAATGCAATTTGTAACCTCTTTTTCCAATTCAAATACATACCACCTTTCCCTGTAGCATATAGCAACCTCATCATATAAATAAGGAAAGGTCAAAATTGTTTTACCTAGTGATGATTATGTTTGGGTAGAGTATCGTTAGTCAACAGTGTGTGTGTGTGTGTAGTAAGCTGACTTCCCTTTGGGAGTCATATACATCATTTTTTGTCCTGGGTCGTTTGTAACAGAACTCTTTCAACATAAAGTTCATTACCATAATAACAGCACAAGAGAAGTGGTCAAACAAGGAAATGGCATATAATGAGGAAAATAATTTTAAAGGACATACCAGCTAAATTGTCTTTTAATGAGCCCTTAGAGATGTATTCGTATACTAGAACATGCTCGCCTTGTTCACGGCAAAAACCAACTAATCTTGATACGCTCTTATGATGTATCTTAGATAGCACCTCAATTTCAATTTGGAATTCCTTCGTAGAAAACAAGTAATCTTTTTTTGCTCGTTTTACGGCAACAACTAACCCATCTGTACAGTACCCCTTATATACCTGCGTTTGTTATAAAAACACCAGAATAATATGTAATCTTTTGGCAGAATGTCATTATGTTGGATCCACTGTTGAATACTTGAATACTAAGAATTTGATGTACCTTCCCAAAGGCATCTTCATCTATTTTATTATTTTCTGAAAAATTATCGGTGTACTTCTTAAGCTCTTCAAAAGAGAAATATCTTGCACCATTCAGTTGAGGGGCAGTTCTGTCACCTTTGGTACCAGAATGCCATATTGGGTCTGAAATGACAAGTTTAAACTGAAATTATTATTGATGACTACTAATTTGAAGAAGTTTTAATAAACATTTAATTGTACCAAACACTGTTTCTTCGTTTTTTCTTCTCCGATTGAAATCTTCATCCTTTCTTCTCTGTTTTAATCCTAGTTGAGCAAGAGCAGACCTCATAGTCAGATCAGCCAATTTGTATTGGAATATCCAGAATGAGCCGACTTTTCTCCATGAAAGGTACCCTAAATCTAAATCACACCATTTGAAAATTCAATCGAAAGATGATTTGATTTCTTTTTGTGGCCAGTCAAAGAGATTTGGGGATAAAAACAGGGGCGGCTCAGGGAGTTGGAGGGGATGTTGATCCAATTGTTAATTTTATTAATGTTTCAAAAAATAAGTGATAAAAACGGGGGCGGCTCAGGGAGTTTGATTTTCTGTGACATGCAGTTCAGAGAGTTTTGCAATAATGAGAAAAAAAAAATCACAAAATTCAAATCCAGTACCAGGATATCTTTATGGGCTGAAGTAGGACAAGATTAAATGTGGCCTATTTGACCTTGTATAGATTGTTTTAGCATTCGGTTCTTCAGTCATATGCACTAAACAAATTAGATGTTAGTAAAATTTGCTGAAAAAAAAAACCAAGATTAAAGTTGGTTTGAGCAATTTATCAAACACCTTCGGAGCATTCATTCAACTCTACTTAGTGTAAAAAAAGTATTTAATTCACAAGTACTTTCCTGAACAGAATATTAATGATTATAATAAAATACTTACATGTTTTACTTTGTAAATTATGACTAGTAAGAAGTAGGGTCTATAAGCTTCTCTTGCTTGTTTCGCTTGAGCTTGAAGGCTGAGCAGTTCACGGCGCATGAGTGGACTTTTGGGGATAGGAAAACAGCAGAATTTCTCCCCATTTGATAAAGCTCTCCAAATTATTATATCTTCCAATTAATTCAATCTGATTAGATACGAGAAAGACAAGATATCGAATAATCTAAGGCAAATCAATGACTTAAAATCCCTTGGGATATATATTATATTAAAAACAGTTTTACAAGACCCATACACTCTTTTCCACCCGTAATAAAGAGGGACCGTATCCTCTACCCATCTCATTGAGATGGGTAGAGTGCCCATCTCTCTATCTGAACCGTCTGATTTAATCTCAACGGCTAAAAGGAGCCCCGTGAATTCCATCACTCCCGAAAAAAATTATTGGCTCGAAAAAAATGAACCGTCGAAATTAGATCGGACGGTCGTGATGAGATGGACACTCTACCCATCTTAATAGAGATGGGTAGAGGATACTGGTCCGGAACCGCATCCTCTACCCATCCCTTAGAGATGGGTAGAGTGCCCATTTCCCATTTCCCACCTACCCGAATTTAATAATCATAAATATCTCCCCCAACAGACCCTTCCAGACCCAACACTTCCGATTACATCGAAAACAAAAAGAGAAAGAAGAAAAAGCAAAAAGAAAGAGAGAGAGGCGGAGGAAAAGAAGCTTCAGATCCTTGTTGAATCTAGAGGCTCCGCCAAAAGTGAAGTGCATATATCAGTACTATCTTAGCTGAGAGATATTTTTGAGTGAAACTGAAAATGCGCCAATGAATTAAAAGGACTTTTTCTGGCTGAATGGCGAATTGTAGGCTTGTAGCAACCTCCACATATTCCACTTTTTTTTTAAAAAATGTAAAATGAACCCGTTTTGACCAGTCCTTTTTTTTAAATGTAAAATGAACCCCTTTTTTTAAAATTGTAGGCTTGTAGCAACCTCCACATATTCCACTTTTTTTAAAAAACTGGTCAATGAACCCGTTTTGACCAGTCCTTTTTACATGTTTGTGTTTTCCAAAACACCAAATGGCGAATTGTCGTGAACCTCCAGATCCGGCTTTTTCGATCGAGATTGGAATCCGACATATACTCATTTCATTTGTCTCCGTGGCATGCAAACACCAGAGAGTAAAAATGTCAAATAAATCTTATCTTTTATTATTTATTTATTATTTTTTTGATCGGTGTGGGGGTCGTTGGGTTCTTTCATGTATATAGTGATTTCTAAATTTTTAGCGTTTGTCGCTGTCAAAAATAGCAGTATTATAATGTAGGCAGCGGGATTTTCAAAATTTCTTTGGGCAGGAAAAGGTTCCCGTCATTTTTTTTTAATGAAAATAACTAAAAAAATATATTTTAATAACAAACCTTTGATTTTGGAATTTGGAAAGATAAATATGTCAGTGCGCGAGAAACCGGAGCCACTGATTATGGCGGAAAAGGTTCCCGTCACCTTTTAAGGTGAGCAGGGTGCTCACCTTAGATCCGAACCGTCCGATCAATGATGGTGCCCCGTGAATAATACCAGATCGATAGGCCCGAAAAAAATATAACCGTCGTGATTAAATCGAACGGCTCGGATTGAAGGTAGGCACCGTGCTCACCTTAAAAGGTGAGCAGAGGATACTGGTCCGATTATGGCGCAGGCACTTACTTTACTTTATTCATTTTCATTTTCTTGTCCGTTGCATTAACTATTTGAACAAATAGGTAGTATACTTTTTTGTTTTTATTTTCTTGTCCGTTTTCATAAAGTAGGCATTTGTGACCTAAAAAAAATAAAATAAAAAATAAAGTATGCATTTGTAATTGCAAAAATATTATTTGGACTTATGGACTGAGATGTCGTGCTTCTCCTCTTAGACCATGTTCTAAATTAAAATAGTGAAGTAAATTACATAATGGTACTTAAATGTCACCCATTTACTATTTTAAGCATTAAATATTAAAAAATAATCGCTTGTTTGTTAAATCATCAAAAAATGCTCTAAAATGGTAACTTTTCTACAGTACCTCTTTGGTATTTTCAGAAGCATATTTATGTGGTCTTTTGTGTAAAGGGTCAATTTAAGTTTTATTTTTATGATGCAACATGAAAATCATTTAGAATTCTCTACGTAAAATAAATGATGAAACAAGCTACCCTCATGTGCATTGTTTTAAAATTGTTTATGGCACATCCCATGTTATTCAATGTAACAATTCTCATACAACAATTTTTTTTCAATTGCAACATGAAAAGTTATTTTTATAATTAAAAATAATTTTCAATGGCATATTATTTTTATCTTAGATTTCTCGACATTAGAAATTGCACACTCATATATTAATGATATTTTTTATTAAAAATAATTAATAACATTAAAAAATATATATATCTATAAATAATCCATGGTAGTAAATAGGACTAAGTAAAATACATCTAATTAACCAATTTTTCTTTAGGTGTTGGTGGTATATTGTAAGTAGAGTCAAATATCATCTCTACTTTAAAAAAAAACAAGAATAAAAATTGTGCGAATAAAAATTGTTCATCCACTTCTAAGAATTTTATTATCGAATTTAGTTTGTATCATTTATCATTTAATTATTTGTAGGTAAATATTGCAATTTAATTTTAAGCTTCATAAATATTTTAACTACAAAAGTGCTTTTCATGTATAATTTTATTTTAAATCCTCTACTTTATTTTATTACATTATCAGCAATTTTTAAAAATTTTAATTCTTTTGTTTAGTTGCTTACAAGTCTTTCCACAATCATTGTTGCATTAAATTTTAATTAATATTCTTAAGAAATTACAAAATAATCAGTGAAATAATTTTACAATTTTAGATTTTATTTTTTTCTAATTTTTTTAATTGATTCTATTTTTTATCGGAATTTGAAATATTGTATTAGAAATTTTGCTTGATACATCTTATTAACATATAAGAAAGAAAATAACTATTTTAACATATAAGAAAAAACATAACTATTTATATTATATAATCATCTGTTTATAAATATATATTAATATTATTAACTAACATAATAATATTTATAGAAATAAAAAAATATAATTATAATTAGTGAATTCTTAATAAAAAAAAATTACATTTATAGGACCCGCTTAACTGCATCTTCTATCGCGCGAAGCGCGAAATCAAAACTAGTTTCTATTATTTTCCTCCGAACAAAAACTAAAGCCTGGCAAGAACATTGGGCTCAATCCCAGCCCAACAGAGTCCAATCCGTTGACTCATAAATAGTTGTCCTTACATGGAAAAGAAATATAATCGCGCGTTGCTCAAGTGGGTCCCACGCGTTTTTACTATTGGTATCAGATAAGTATACGTCCAATTAGGCAATTACACGAATAACAATCCACGTAGTCAATTTCCCCCTTCTTATTTACATTTCACAACAGATACCCCTCCACGTCACTAATAAGTAAACAATCGTATTTCATTCAGGTACATTTTAAAAGACATCGAGAGCTGATACGTAAACGATTCTATTTTTCCCCATTCGCAAATTTAGAAATTGATTTTAATTTAAGTGTAATGAGCACAGCGTTTGAGCTCCAATTATCCAAAAATATTTCTGAAGCTCGAAAGCTTTTGTCGAACCATCAATGGGGTGTTGCGTAAGCACGAACGCAAATTCAAGCGCGAATCGAGTTACGAGATGGAGATCAACTGGGATCGTTGCTCTTCGAGACGCTAAATTGAAGGTTCTCTTCTTCACTTTTTTTTGTTTTTGTTTTTTTTTCTAATGAGGTTTAATTCTATTTATTTTTTTTATAAGAATTAGTTGTTCCAGAAGATAGATGTTGTTTGCTTACTGGGTTGTTGCTAGATTTTCGCTAATTTATTGCTTTGAGGAATTGATTGTAAATGTATTTTCCTGCCCTTTGTTTGCAGGAATTTCCGAATGAAATTCTGCAAGTAGAAAGCATAAGAACTCTTGATTTAACAAACAACAAAATAGGTATAATACATGTTACTTTACCTCAGATGCATTTATGTAGAAAAGGATTTTACATGAAAATATTCCTTGTTGTTACTGACACTGTATTCTTTCCATGCGCAGCATTAATACCTCCGGAAATCAGCCGATTAAATCACATTCAAAGACTTGTGAGCGCAATCAAGTTATTATCTTATTCATTTTACAATTTTACATGATGTATTATTGAAATGCTGGTTGAAGATAGATGTACTGGTATTGTTTTTTCAGTACATAATATGTTAGGTTTTGAAACAGCACAGAAACACATTGAATGGGATTCTCATATATTTTCAAAAGAAGTCGCAATACTTCATTTAGCCTTTTTAGCCTCCACCTCTGTTGTTACTCGTCAGACTTTAAGAGTTTCTTTTACTTAATTGATGCACTGGGAACACAGATTTTTATGGATAAGTGCCCCTTTGATTATTGAAAACTTTTTATGGGATTATGTACTAATTTTTTATGTTTTTTATTATTTGTAGGTTTTGGCCAACAATATAATTCAAAGCCTTCCAATTAATATTGGTGATTTACGAACATTAAAGTCTCTGACACTTGATGGGAATCAGATTACCTACTTGCCTAACGAATGTAACTTTTCAACCGATTTCTTGAATAATCCAGTTTTGTTGTTTTTCTAAACTTTATTACCAGTAACATCTCTTAATTTAGGGTTTGCAAAAATATACATTGCCTATTACATTTACAGCTGGATCTGCCCCCATTTTAGTTTACTTTCATAAGTTCATAACACTAACCATTGAAAAGCTAAAGTTGAGTGTAATGGTCAAAACACAGATAATTTTCAATCCACTATCTCATAATATGACTAAATATAAGCATAATTTGCAGAACCACCTAAATAGTCTCCTTTGCTGAGTTTTTTTTTTTTTTTTTTTTTTTCTGTTTGTAAAATTTACAGAAACATTTTCTGGTCTCTTTTTTTTTTTTTTTCTTCTGATCTAGTGGGATCTCTTCCAAGGCTAGAGAAAATTTCTATTTCTCGTAACTCCTTGATTTCCCTGCCTAAGACCATAGGAGATTTACGAAATGTAAGTATCTTTCTTTTTATTTTGATCACTGTACTTCCTTTAGTTCATATTTTTTTCCTATTATGCTACATGCATTGCAGTGTTTATCTCTCAAAGGACAAAAAGTTTCAGTTTTTCTTAAATTCTTAGTTGTGAGAGAAATGGTAAGGAAGATGCTGTGGAATGTTATTAATATTTCTAGGTGGTTTTAATATTTCTTCTTGGATATATAATGGTTTTAAAAAAATCCAAAGAATCTATAATAATGTGATCCTGCCCAACTTAGTTTAGTATGGAAATCTATGGTTTCAATTAAAAGTTAACTATCACAAGGTAACCCTGACCATAATTAATCAGTTCATTATTTCTCTAATGGCAGTTAGTGCTGTTGAATGTGTCACAAAATAAACTGAAGTCTCTTCCTGAGTCAATCGGGGGATGTGTAGCTTTGGAGGAGTTGCAAGCAAATGGTATTGTTTGTATTGCTTAAATGTACTCAAACCCCTTTTATGTCTTATTCTTTGGCTTCACTAGCTCCACCAATTGAAGGATATTTACAATAAAATAAATTGTTTAACATTGATATTATTCTCTTTCTATCCCGAGTCTTAAATATTACACTATATAGTTATACATATTTTCAGACGTGGAGAATATTATTCTTAAGTGAAAATGTTGAGAAGTCTTGCGTGCATTTAAGTCTTTTCTTATCACACTGGTCTTCTTTGTTCTCTTTCTTTTGGGAAACCTTAATATGCCTTCATGTTGAAAACTGAACTGTACCAAAAGAAATCAGGTATCTCTTAGCTCTATGATGCGTATGTGGTTCTTGTGTTCTTACCCTCTTTTGTCAATTGTCAATGCAGAAAATTCAATTGACGATTTGCCCCTTTCAATTTGCAAACTTGTTCATCTCAAGTCTCTCCTGTTAAACAACAATAACATCTGTCAGGTGCATATAACTCTAATAACTAATATGTTTTTGTGATTTGTATGTTTGTATTTACCCTTCACACTGTTGGTAAGACCAATTTGAGCTGGTAGGCAGTATCTAGGAAGAAAGTAAAGGAAATTAGTTTCGAAATGGACCAAATAGTTCTTTGGGAATGGTGATGAACTTCCCAAATGATATGATCATACTTGTGAATCATTTTCATTTTACTTGCAGCTTCCCCCAAATTTGTTGAAGGAATGCAGAGCTTTGCAGAACATTTCACTCCATGCTAATCCAATCTCTATGGACCAGTTCCAACAGGTACATCTTAATATATTTGTAAATTCTACATTTGCACTTGCATGGTCTTTCACTTTTGTGTTTAGCACGAAATTCAATTATTTGCAAATTTTTTTAGTAAAGCTATGTTTGGAAGGCTTTCATATCATTTGTACTGTATATATTCTGTTCATACGGAACACATGCTGGGAACTAGTCCTATAAACATATTATATTCAACATGATTTATTCAGATGGATGGTTTTGAGGAGTTTGAATCACGAAGAAAGAAGAAATTTGACAAACAGATAGATTCAAATGTAATGATGAGCTCAACCGCACTTGATGAAGGTCTCGATCTTAGGTAGTTAGATAGGAATTTGTTTATTTTAATTTTAAATATGTAACTTGCGTTGTATTTGTTGTAAAATATGTGTATTGAACACTTTTCCAAAGTTTTTTGTTTTGACATCTTTACCAGATATCTTAGGCCTGTCAAGAATAGATTGTTCCCTTTAACCATTTATATATTCTAGAAAAGGATGCATCTCTCACTAAATATTTGGATTGTATTAAATTTGGGAGGAGCATATCATGTTTCAAACCTAATTTGTTTTCAATGCTGTATTTAATGGTGCTGTGACTATTTTTTTTCCCATGCCCATAAATTGCAGCTGTATTTAATGTCCTATATGCAGACTAACTTTATTAAATCAACGCTAGTGTATCGATCTTTCGCAGTGCTTAGAATAACTTACCAAGGAAGCATGTTGTTTCCAAAACAACGGGACTGAAAAGTCAAAAAGCTGTTCTGTGGAATAACACTAATTCAGATAGTATATTATTTTTGTTTGAACTCAGTTTTATTTTTTTTTCCCGAATAGTATTGGGTTAGTGTGCTTTTTTTTTTTGACTAATTCACATGTTTTTTTTTTATAAGAAAAGAAATTCACTCTGTTGAGATTAATGCTATTAATTTTTTTTTTTTTTGGGTTTCATTTCTAGCCTACCCAAAACTTATAAGTTTTTGTTGTTTGTACTATCCAAGTGTGTAGAATCAGCACTTTTCCTGCACCATTCGAATCTTCTTACTCTATTCTCATATCTAACTCGATTAGTAATAATTTTTTATTATTGCATTGAGAATCCGAAGTCCAAATGCATCAATAGAGTCCGCGTCTGACCAGCATTTTCTGATACAACTGTCCTCACACAACTCATAGGGCACAAAGCTATCCTCACACAACAACTCGGCTCTTGTCCGATCAACTCTCATTTTTATTTAATTTATTTTTTTTTAAAAAATTGCCTTTCGTGAAATGACAGGCTAGTTGGTGCAAGCACAGATTAGAATTGTGCCCTATGAAGTAATCCACATTTTCTGATACAATTGTCCCCTATATGGGCCAATATTTTCTGATACCATCTTTTTCTTTCAGGAATTCAAAATTTTAAAAAGAAAATGAAAATTTCCTTTCCTTAATTAATCAGCTTCTTTGCTAGAAAATTGCCAGAAGGTAGCAGAATATGACACATTATAGACATAAGCTTGAGCTACAGCATGTAAGTTATTGCACTACATTCTTTGTGCTGTTAGTAAGAAAAAATAATTCCGTATAAATTTGAAGTGTGATGGAATACAAGCAAACATTTTGCATACTAAATTAAGCATGAAAACCATGGTTGTGGAGTAATTCTATAGTTGCGAAGGCAAAAAGACATGTCTACTTGCCAAGCAATTTCCGACCACGCTGATTGGCTCCTTTGACTCGGTAATTAAGCTCATCGACATCATCATGCATGTTATCAAGTGCCTTGTTTTGCCTAGAAACATATATTACCATTCTAGTTATGAAGGATGCAACAGAATCAATATTCCTAGTTCAGGGCTGAAGAACTGCCACTTATATGAAAGTAGCTTTTATTTGAACTATGTAGGAATGGAGTTGACTGACTGGTATGGCAATCATATACTTGAAATAAAATGACAACATATCTTGGACATCTGGACAATTAACAAAGTGTAGACAAATATTTACCTGTCAACTTCAGTGCCCATGTCAAGCGCAATGTTCTTCAGCTGTCCCAACATATCGCTCAGATCATCTATTTTATCATCCTGCTTTGCTTTCTCAATCTAAAAGGATAAATGAGGGGGAAAAAAAATCAAAACACGTTGAGCATTAATATTGTCAGATATTTCCATATTACAGGTGCATGCCCTCCTCGATTTGACTTTAGTCCCATAATCATCAACTATTGATGCAAATTGCCAACTGTGATAGATTACAAAACATACAGCAAGCTTTTTTTAATGAGTAATTTTGCTGAACTCACAAGTGCCTCTATAATAAAAAAAATCACACCTATTCAGGTCAACCTGGAAAATCATTGATAAAGTTGATCAATTTTGCATACCTGAACTTTGTCCATTGCATTCGTGGCCTCCGCATACTTTCGAGGGTTGGACTGTTGACCTGAAGTCAACCCTAATTTCTCTCTTTGTTCCTTTTGGTTCACTTGTTTGCTCAGGGAATCATCTGTTCAGAGACAAAATACAATCATCATAAAAAGTTAACAATGGATTAGCATGACCAAATACAACATTTCCATCAAAGGGTATTAACCCTCAGGATATAAAAAACGCATTTTATATGAAAATATTATATGCACTTAATTTTTAAACATCCTTTAATATTCAACTGAACAAACCAAATGGTGGAAATAGCTAAAAGAAAAGGATGCATTACGAGTCATACCAGATGTACATCACACAAACAGATCCAGGGAGTATGGATTTTTTTTTTCCTTAATAAACCCAATATATACTGTATTTGAAGATCAAATAATTTTTTTGGATATTTGGGAGCAGTGCCGCAACTGTCAAGTCCGGCAAAGAATGACAAACTTAGCCATAGTTTTTCAATATTAATTCAACTGTCAAGTCCTGAGTTTAGGAGAAAAGAAATGGAAGGAAAGTGAAGGGAAAAAATGAGGAATGGAACACATCTTGAAGAAATGAAACAAGTGACTCTCTTAAATTAGAATTTGAAGAAGTTTTAACATAGCTCTTGATATCAGTTCTATTTTAGCTAACGTAAAAACTATAAAAAAATTACAGTACATATCTTTTTCCATCAGATAAATCTAAGGCTGTGATTGTGAAATGGAAATGCAATTTTTTTTAAGGGAGCCTTGCTGCTCTAATTACTTATGCAGTCAAGTATTGAACTGATAATCTGAAGGAGAGAGGAAAAACGTGTCTGTGCTGCCTCTGGAGACGAGGTTCTGACTGTTTCAGCTGGAGGGCCCACAAATCAATATCATTGAGGATGATGAGTTCTAAGAAATAGGCTAAATTGAAAACAAAATAAATAGCAACTATTCTGAAGACATGTTGCTCAATTCCTGAACAAGGAAGGATGCAAAGGAATAATAAAGCGGTACATGGTCTAGGCTCCTATCTTGGACCTGTACAGGTACTGCTAACACATTGTGGGTTTAATGCTTGGTCTAGGTTGTGTTTCAGTTTCACTTCTGCATTACTCCAACCGAGATACACAGCTCAAGTATCCAGGTCTCTCTTTAATGCATAGGCTCGATCTCACCAATATTGATATGTCCCGTTGTACGGAAGGGCCTTAAAAAGATGCAATTTATTTACTTATTGATTTTGTTTTGCGGTGAAACTGGAAGCCTAACTTTGGACAAATTTTGCAAAAGCAAAGAAAAATCTGAGGTGAATGTTCTGCTGCATTTTATCTCAGAAACCTGGAAATTAGACTATTATTCTAGAAATCAACATATGATGGATGCCCTTTTCAGTGGTATATTATTTTGGGCATTATTTTCATAAAAAAAGTTTATATATATTTACCTAGTTTAACTTCTGGTCCTTTTATTTCACGAGTTTTCTTTGGCTTCCAAGGCTTAGAGAAAAGACCTCCAAGACTATTCAAAAGCTTCTCACTCTGAAAAAAGGAAATATTTTAACATAAGAGATGCACTCACAAAAATGTCGACAGAAAAAAATCCACAAATTTCTGAAAACTGAAATTATGTTGCACAATATAACTATTATACACAGAAAGAATATTCAGAATTTCTTAAATTTAATTTTCATTCTTACATCAAGTATCAGAAAGGTTCATATTATTAAGCCCTCGAGGCACAATAGAAATTCAAGTGATTTTAGAAACCAATCTTCACAGATTAGTGGTCTAATTACACCAAATTTGTGCAGGACATGCCTAGTAGTATACCTGGAGGTAATCGATAATTATCAATGGGCATTATTGGTAATGGACTAATGGTATTCTATTCCAGAATCTTGAATATCCCAAACTAAAATCTCCATCAACTCATCCTTGAAAGGAAACTTCAAGTTAGCCCATATTGCCACAACTAAACTACATAAGCAAAGCTCAACATAAGCCAGTCACACCTAATACCTCTCATTCTTGCAACTCAATCTGTCACATAGCTGGTTCATGCAAACACAGGATATTAACCATCTTCATTTGTCAATTTTACGTTTTGGGTTAGCAAACAAGAACCACTAGAGGTAGGGCTAAAATTTCTAATATTTAATGGAATTGATTTGTTAGCCTATTCTTAATATAGATAATTCAGGACCTCGATGTAATCACTGAATTCCTAACTAACGGCCTTAAAGAAGTTTGTTTTTATTTGCTGATGATGCAAAACAAATATTAGTGGGCAGCAAATACATAAAGAAAATTACCCGGCTGAGGTCCTGGTCTATGTTAGCAGCCATCTGGTGGGTCTGGTGTATCTGCTCTCCTTGCTTATGCAGGGTAACTAAAGTGTTTGTCGCATCTTCTCTGATCATCTCGGCAATTCTCAAACAATCGTCCACCTTCTGTGTTGTTTTCTCTGCCTTATTGACTGCATAACTCTCCAGCTCCTGATTGCTCATGTTGTCAAAATCAGGACCTGATTTGGATCCAGCTTTGGACTTTGTGGGGGCTGAGGAGGTTCTAGAGGCTCTTGTGTTAGGAGCTTCAGAGTCCGAGTCCGAGTCGAATGGGTTTGCTTTTTTGGAGAAACCCGAACCAACCGACTTCCCAGCCCTTGATATTGGCATCTTGAATTACAATCTAATAATTACAAAATTACAAAAAGTTAGCCAGGAAAATCTATTAGATCATGGTATCAATTCCTAGTTTGTATGGCTTAATAGATGATAATCTAGTAAAAGAATCTAATAAAATTAAAATCAAAACAAGAATAACGAGAAGTAAATCATATTTTGTGTTTATAGACATCATTATCTAGACCAAAAAAAAGTGAAAAACCAAAAATTAAAACAAACCCAAAACAAATAGGACTTTTCTTCCTCTACAAAGAACTCCTAAACCTAAGATATCAATCGTAATGGAGCAAAATAAACATAGAAGAAGAAAAATCAATCGCACAAAAATGCAGAAGGCCGAAATTAAACGGAAAGCAAGAAATTGGGTATAAGAGGCAATTCGGTACTTCAATTGCTTTCTCCTTTATTCAATTTAATAAAAACTCACCAGCGAGGCAACGACAAGAGAAGAATTGCTTCTCCTTTGCGCTCTCCTCTTCTCCGATTAGAAAGGTATTCGACCGTTGGAACTTCGTGGGGTTGATTTAAGCGGCGTAATTAAATTCGTATAAGAAAAAGGAGCGCCTTTTAATTTGTCTTATTTTAGAAGGTTTGTGGATCTGTGGTCGGCCTGGCCCACCGACAGTCTGTTTCTGATTGGGCATAACCTAGAATTAAGAATTAACAGCCGATACAAGGTATTTGGGATTTTATGTGTCACTTATGGTGCAGCGACTCCTGTTTGCCTCTTTTATATCTGAGGAAAGCACCATCTGTGGCATCCTCGCCTCATTACTCTCGATGTACTTGATCTAAATAATTAAGTATAATGGTTATAAAGGTGCCTAAATTTTACGTATTGTAATTAAAAAAGAGACTACCTTCCGCTATGAAATTAACAATATTAATTTCGGGGGAAAAATAATCTCCCTATATGCCTATGAGTTTCTTTGTTTTTGTTTTTTTTTTTTGAACCGAAAACATCCAAAAGAAGGGAATGTCTGCTTTTGGTTAAGCAAACAAAGTCTTACCAAACAAACAATCTACCTATGAGATACTAGAGATACTGCACTATAGAGAGCTCAAGTTTCATTCCAATGTTGTGTAAAATTACATATAGAGCAAGATTGAAAGCTTCCAAGTAATACAATACAAAAAAAACATCCTTTTTGCATAAAGTGGCTGCGTTAGATGGCCATAAGCAGAGCAATAGACAACTATAAAATATCCCAAACCTGACACTTCAACTATTGATTTGTACATTTTAATAATCACATAAGCTAATATAGTAAAAGACGCCATATTTACATAGTCTCTACTACTTATAAATGCATCCATACAAAAGTCATAAACAATTGTTAACATTCCAGATAAAAGGAGTTAACACCCCCTAAAGTCAAATGTGAATCATTGATTTTGTTAATCTAATATGATCTGTGGTCCAGATTTAAATATCAGATAAAAGGTCAACCTTTTGACTGCAGCTGTCTGGGCGCTGGACATATTCTAAGCGAAATGTTTCGCTGGTTCGATTCTCCGTGTTCTCCCCTTATTTTTACTCGAATTTTTTATGGTATTTTGTTTAACCATCCGCGGTTTATAAAGTTTCTGACCAACTTCGTTACACACCAGATGAAAGAGCTCCTCTTTTCCTCATATCTTTTTTTTTAAAAAAAAAAAATTCAAAGGAAGTAGCTTATGACTCGACACTAGAAAAATGACAAATTCAAAAGACTCCAGCTTAAAAAAAATCTGAACTATAATGATCCAAAATCCAATCTGTGTCGAAACTTTATATATAAGAATCAGAAAATCTAATAAAATCGGTCCTATCAGATCCCAGATGATTTTAAAGCTGTAAACAATATAAAGTAAATCCTCAAATTTGATCTAACCTTCCATAAGACCAGAAACTAATCCAAAGTTTCACAAATGACAGTTAGAAATATAACTTGCGCCTAATGTCAAATTATTTGTGATGATTCAAGACCAACAGTCACTCAAAGGTCAAATTCGCTCGAACTTAATACGATTTAAATCCAACTCATCCGTCTGATTGGCACCTCCGAAAACTTGCACCTAATCAGTAGTAATGGTAATATGATCTAATATCATACCAGAAAAAAAATAATAAAAACATCCATAATTAATATTACTTTTTTTTATTATTTAAATTTATAACAACAACGACCTCTATTACTCTCTTGCCTTTTTGCAAATTAAGGAATACAAAAGAAAGAATATTAAAAATGAATTGAACTCCGAATAAAAGGCCAGCAAACGGTAGTTGGAAATTCCTATTCGTTAGGTAATTTGGAAGGATGCAAAAGAGGTTGAATCTACGTATTGGATTCTCTATCAAATGAATACATAGTAACGCTTGAAGTGCAAAATTATTCATCAGAAGTTAAAATGTATCTTGAGCTAGGATTCCAATGGGTTGTGAATCAAACCGACTGATTTATACTGAGCCTATTCTAAATAGTAATTTTATAAAAAAATAGTAATGTTGTAAGTTTGTTTTGCTTTTCTTTTGTCTTGATTTTGCAATATTTAGCATATCAAAAATAAAAATATGTTACTTTTGGTTTTAGATAGTTTCGTTTTTACGTATCACATTTTAAAGTCTATCCAAGATCTGCCCGCACATTGAGCGGGCACTGCTGCTAGTTTAAATACAAGTATCTAACTTATACCTAAAAAAACACCCGAACCTAACTACAGAACTATTCATTTGTACTCCCTAATAATCACATAAAGCTAAATGTAGCAAAAGAAGTCATATCACTTCCAGTTATCTCTGCTTCATTAATCCTTAAACACTAAAACAACTCTTATCCTCATCAGCACGCAGTAAAACCCCAAAATGAAAGAGGAAAAGAAAAGGAAAAGCAATAAATAATAAAGATACTGAATTGCTTCTTTTTCCAGAAAAATATTTTATGAGCCTTCTTGCCGTTCTCTATGATAACGTGTCGACCTAGCATGCTTTAATCCGGCACAGTGCTCATCCCACGACTTCTGATTATTCACGACAATATTGCACATATAACAAATCCTGACTTCCTCAACCCGTGCTCTGGTATCATGATAAACCTTTCTTTTCTTCACCTCAAATTCCTCCAGGCTAGCAAAGACATTTCTATTATTTTTTTTCTTCCTCTTTCTCTTCCTTTGTGCCAGCTGGGAGGGGCTTTTTGGTAGATCAGCTGCCCCCTGTGGCTGGGGCCCAATCACTGGTGCACTGACCCCTTGTAGCTTATCCATGTTTTTTTTGTGCTTCTTGCCTTGTCTGTGGAACCCCAGGTCTTCAGCAGTATCACAGCGAACTTGGCAAATCTCACAATAGTGTTTGCTCGTTATGAGTTCGGGCGTTTCCTGTTCGGGGTGCGAAACCCACTTTTGCATACCCAAACGAACTTCTGGGTATCGCGTCCTCGTGTTGTTGGCTACCTGTTGAATTATAAATTTTAAAATTGAAATCAAATATCGGACAAATGAAGAAATATATTCATGTGTATTAGTATCACACACCTAGCATAAAATTGATATAGATGATAGATCCCTGCAATGAGACATCTAACACAACCACCTAAAAAAAAAAGCAAAGTTTCAAGTACACTTACACCTCCTGCCATCATTATTTTTGGAAAGTACATAAGCGAATCAGATAGACAGTTTCCTCTTTAAGGGTCGTTACCATTTCTGATTCACTAACTAGGTTTATAATTTTTTATTGGAGAGAAAACAAAAATTGGGAAATGGTCTAGATGCGTTGTTATATAACTTATATTTCTATTTTTAATTTTCAGCTCATCCTTTCCTTTTTCAGTCACAAACTGCACCTTTTCTCCATTAATTTTGGCATTCTATGCCCCCTCTCTCTCCAATCATCACTCTTCCCATATTCTTGAAATCATAACCTCCAAATGGCTTTCCTCAATTATTTTAAAAAGGAACGCAATGAAGCTTCACCAGAATTAGAGTGCCTCTGCTATCTTAAACACGAATTACATAATTTAAACACCACAAAAATGCTTCTGGGGACAGCACAAGCAATTTAAATGCCTCATTGAACAGTCTGATCTCTCAATGCAGTTAAGAAATTATTATGCTACTCGTTGTTGTACTGGTATGTCTAGGTTAAAAAAACTACATTAGTTACTAATACACACAGGTACGAGTCCCGTAATGATACATGTTTCTTACAATCCATGTACGCAATTATAGTTACTAGCATGTATTTAAATTTCGAACAATTAATTATGCACCAGTTCTGTTCTCAATACGACACTCTCTTAACATAATTTTTTATGCAAAATAATTATAAGTGTCATACCAGTTCTTAACAGTACTTTTTATTAGTAGTGGCCACAGGCCCATAGCTCCTCCCACACATTTCTTCTATTCAGTCGCAGTACTAGTACCATACTACCATCAATTGATTATTTTTCTTTTACTAAGTAGACCCGACAGTATATATGGCCAAATGAGCAGGATGCATTTTAGTGTCGTTTGGGGTGGTTAGGAATAGGGTAGGAATAGCATAAATTTAGGGAAAAATACTATTTACAGGAATTGGAGGAATTGGCTATTCAGGGAATTAGAAATGTTGTTTGGATGGTGAGTTTAGGAATAGTGTTGGGAAGTGTGAAAAAGTAGAGAGAAAAGTGTTGTTGGGAAGAGTGTTATTGAAAATTGTGTTAGGAATGGAATTGGTTATTCCAAAACCGTTTGGATGAAAAATTCAGGAATTGGCTATTCCTAGGAATTGGCCTATTCTACTCATCCCAAACGAGCCCAAGTTATCAGGATTCAAGAAAGATAAGTTTCATTTGTTAATAAAGAAAGACTGAATTCTTGATCTAAATTTAAAATGGATTGGGTTTAATGACCCTGCATGCAACTTATAAAACTTTTTTTTATGTAAAACTAAAGTTTAAAAGGGTTATAAACCATAAAAAAAAATTTCAAAATGACCAATAATTGCATATTAACCAACAACATGTAATCTGTCAAGAAACAGTTCAACCAGAAAAGAACCACTATGCTGGCAGTGCTAATTCACGACATACCTGAGGATACTCATACCGGTTGTATCCCTGGGACTGGTACGCCGGTGGTCTCTGGTATGACGAATACCCGCTCGCACTATTTGCACCATCTTGATGCGTATACTGTGCTACATGTGGGTTAGAATACGGTTCATACTGATGGCTATGATGTGATGAAGTAGGGTTTGCATAGTAATCAGAGAATGCATAACTCGGCCTTGGTGCAGATTGGTAGAAAGAGTTTGTGGTGCTATGCCTATAATACGCCTCAGGAGCAACATAGTGGGGTCGAGCTGTCAGAGACGGATTCTCAAATGACTGCGGCGCTCTGTACCAGGAGACTAGAGTAGAATGGATAGAAATCACTGGTGGAGCGGAAGTGTAAGGAGGCGGAGCTATATGAGAAGGTGGCGCACTGTAGTGGGAGAGGGAAGGAGTGCGAGGGATGAGTGACCTGAGTGGTGCATTGTAGTAAGGAAGAGCATAGTCGGGGCGTAGGTGCACCATCGGCGGCGCATGATAGTGGGGTTGGTCGGTCGGAGGTGGGATGTACGCCGCTGGTTTATTGGGGTCGTTATTCATTATTTACACGAGCGTTTGAGAGGGAACGGGGAGGAGACGGAAACGGAAAGATGGTTTCTTTAACAATTTGAGATTGTTTTGGTATATGTCGAAAATGTCAGTTGGTTCTCTCTCCAGGTGCATTGTATTTGTTTCATTCATTTATTTATTTATTTTTAGATAAGCGGCTATCTAAGTAGTATTTGTTTTATTTATTTATTTTTTTTAAAAAAATAGACTCTGAACTCTGACGGAAAGCCAGGTTAGCCACTTAGCCAGAGTTTCATTAAGACATGCCATTTTTTTAAAGAAAAAATATTTTATGGACATGCAGGGGAATTGCTTGTCATTTCCAAAAACTGATAGTGGATCGGAAAAAAAAAAAAATGGAAGTGTGAAAAGCAGTTGTCACAAGCATGATGTGTTTAATAGAAAAGCTATCCAAGAGATCCTCATGATCTCATCACTTCCTTTTTGCTACTACTTGATGAAAATCTAGCTCTCTACATGTAAGATGCCCTGTTCTAAAAAATATAAATATAAAATCGAAGCTCAAAAGCATGCAGCATATGATTCAGTAGAATCACTAAAGTTTTTAAGCTGTATTTTTTTTTAAAAAAAAAAAAACAGAAAAAGCAACAAAAAGAGTGTGTATATTGGAATTCACTTATCCTTAGACAAATAATTCATAGAAGTCTTAGTATCACTTAGGCTTTGTTCCATAATTTTGAGAAAAAAGAAAAAAGAAGGATTTACTTTTACATAGGATTTTTTTTGGGTTCTCTCCAAAAATTTATTGATTTAGAGCATATTAAAATCACCAGACAGAATTTGATCATTTCGCCTTCTCTCTATTTTCCTCTACCCTTTCTAGAGCGAGGCCTCAAGGAAGAGGAAACAACCTTAAACCCTACATATTAAAGAGTAAAAAGTATATTCATAGAGTAATCTAACTTTAAGAGTATCTTTAAAGACTATAAAGATTTAGAAAATGTATCATTACACGTTAATGATTTTTTTTTTTGAAATAAAGTATATTCAAGCAGGGAACGCAATATCAATAAGCTCCATTAATGAGTTTCTGATACTTGATTCAACAACTCCAGGTGCACCGAACCTAATTTTTTAGAGAGTTTTAGTCCGATTTTAAGTGGCCCAAAATTGAATCTAACAAAAGAAAGAATTACATCTTATATTATATTTTTTTAAGATGAATTGGGGGTGAAACCTTCTAACTTATTTTTAAATTAAATATCTATGAAAGACCTCCAGCTGAGTTTCGAACTTGAGCGACATTTCACTCAAGATGCATTGTGATGGGGTCAGATTGGTATCAACCCATTTTATGGCCCAAAACAAACTTAAACATGGCCCCAGCTACCGAAAGCCTCAGCTTTGGCCCGATCCATGAATGGAGGAAATGAGTTTCCCGCCAAATGATTCATAGTCATCAACCGGGTCCCAGCCCAACAAAGAAACTGAATTGTCAGAGACCGTTATAACCGAATGATGACGTGGTAAGTAAGGGACCCTCCCCACGATTCGGATGAGGATGACAAGCTTAAGCGAACACAGGAAGAGATCAAGCTCGCTTTGCGAAGTTCCAAGGAACCCTGGCGAATTAGTAGCGAATTAACGATGATCTAGGTAGTAGAAGCTCGCCTTAGGCCGCAAAAAGCCATAGTAGATCCTAAGTGAAGATGACGTCACGTATTACTATAAATAGATACCCCCATCCTACGAGTAGGGGTTCCAAATTTCCTTTATCTAAATAGAATAGATGAACAATGTAAATCAAATCATGAGCAATAAAATGGTCTTTTGTGTTGAATATTAGCTTTTATCCCTCCTTCAAATCTTATTTAATCGTTGATATACCCCGTAGCTAGATTTTGGATTATCACATTGCTCTTTGTCACTAGACCAAAAGCTGATTCTCATCTTATATTATATTTTATACACACAAATAATTAAAATTATTTATTAATTTGCAATGGTTAAATAGTCATTTATAATGACAATATCAGATGACTCTTATGGGCATAGCATTACTTTGACCAACCAACGACACTTGATGAGTAGTTTTTTAACATGACAAACTATGCAGTCGATCAAAATTTTTTCTATGGACTAAAATCTAGACAGTTCGCTCTCAAAATAAAGGGGATGACCTAGCCTTATGCCTAAATTATATATTTTTTTTAACAGAAAATACCCAAAAAGAAGGGGATGCCTGCTTTTGAACAGAAAACACCCCTTATTAATTGCAATGGGTAGATAATCATTTATGATGACAATATCATGACTTTTACAGTGCATAGCATTACTATGACCAACCCACAACATAATTTGTCATGTTAAAAAACTGTTCAAATATATGCTGTACGCAAAGCACTACCAAAACTAAACCTTACAACACATCGCAATATAATCCACTTAGAAGCACTTCAAACATTACAAACCCAAAATAATAATAAGCACAACAGTTTAAAATTGACTACAGGCTACAGCCGAAGAAGTCAACTCCTCACAGACTCACAGGGCTGAATAGCCTAAGATGTCAGCTCCTTGCAGGTAGCGCTATCAAAAGTGTGCCGTTTAGCACGTTTTCGTTCCGTCCGTCCAAAACGGAATAGAAACGGAAGGGTTTTCTGGTTTTGTTTTTTAGAACGGAACGGGGAGCGGTACACGTAACTGTTTCATTTTATCGAAAACTGGCTGAAATCAATAGAAAATAAAAAACGAAACAGAAACGGAATGATAAATTCGTTTCGTTTAACAAAACGAAACGGAAACGAAACGGCTGCTGATTTCGTTTGCTGGAACGGAACGAAAACGAAACTTACCTCTTCCGTACTGTTTGTGCACGTTTGACAGCACTACTTCCGGGCTGAATAGCCTAAGGTGTCATTTTACAAACAGAACTTCATCATCAGAAGTATAAAAAGCTTCATCAAATATGGAATATCCAAACCAAATCCCACACATTCCCACAAACCCCTGCCGAAAGATAAAAAAACTTCTAAGCCTACAACATATATCGTTACAGACTGTAAGCTCAGTATGGAACGCATTATAGAGAGCTCTAATTTCATGTAATGACAAGAAATCGTAACATCCTCTTCTGCATAAAGTGACATATTCCTTGTGGCAATTGGCAAAGCAATAGTGAACTATAAAATATCACCTAAACGGCTAAACCTAACACTAAAATTGTTCATTTGTACTCCGTAACAACCACACAAGCTATATAAAAGAAATAAGCCATTTAAATTAGTTTTTTTTTTTTAAAAAAAAAGAGAAAAACTATCACTTTCAACCATCTCTTCTTTACAAATCCTCACCCAAAACAACTCTTCTCCTCATCATCCTGCAGCTAAACCCCCAAAAGGAAACATAAAAGTAAAAGAGAAAGAAACAAATAATAACAAGGAGTTTTACTCTAATCACGGAATATACGTTTAAGATTGTTGGTGCAAAAATTAAATAATAAATTCAGATAGCAAGAAATAAATAAAATAAACAATCAAAACGGTCTTACCCAAATCGCGCTAGGCACTGTCATTAAGCATATTCCGTCTCAATGTGCAAGAGGAACCGCAACCAAGATAATTCGAATAATTAGTGTCACTCCTTCGGACACGACCAGAGAAGTGACTAATTATGAGAGCCTCCACAATATCCAGCAGAATCAATCGAAATAAAATTCAAATCAAATTGGAAATTACTATGAAGAATATCATATCAAAATGGATAATAGAAATTTGATCATTTTTTTTAATATTTTCTATCTCAAGTCTCAACTTCTCACTATTCGAAAAATGTATTGAGATTGTTTATATAGCAAATAATTGATGGCCACTACAACCACATTCAATTCGTTGTGATTATGGAGTAAATAAATTTTCTTTAATCGATTTAATGGATAAATAAAAAAAATTCATATGTAGTGGGAGAAAAATGCATTAAAGATATAAGTTAATTTTTATAACTGATGCAACGGGAAAACAAGATGTAATGGTCATCAAATATTTAATTCCTCCAAATGAATAATGTTAATCAAAATTTATTAATGAAAATTTTGAGTTTTCTAAATTTGTTCCAACAAGAACTAGTCCACTCCGAGTCTCTAACAAAATGAAGTAAATTGGATTCGGAATGTCACTTTTGATGAATCACTGTCACTGATCGGAAACAGAATTAAATATTGTACTGGTCAATATATATTCAGTCTGACAACATAGTACCACGGTACCACCTATCTTTAAATTTTTAATTAGGGGAAAAAAAAAAGAAAGAAAGATTCGTCTTCTCTAGCTGGATGACAATCCAGCTAACATTGTACATCCGTCAATAAATAAATTTAATGAAATGGTTCTTCCTAAGTTCCTAGCTACTTAAGTACTGGTCTGGGTGGTTCATACCGTCACAAAGCCTCCCCCCCCCCCCCCCCCCCCCCCCCCCCCCCCCCCAAAAAAAAAAAAAAAAAAAGATGAGCTCTCCTCCTCATGCCCTTGTGCTTCCTTGGCCGATGCCAGGCCACATCGTCCCCCTCATGCACCTCTCACACTTCCTTGCCGACAACGGCTTCAAGATCACCATCGTCAATACAGACGACAGCCACAATCGCATCGTCTCAGCCGGGGCTTATGATGATCGGTTCTATATGATCTCAATCCCTGATGGTCTAGGCCCAGATGAAAAACGGTTTCGTCACAGACTGTTGGATGCCATTGAGTCTAACATGCCGTCACAATTGGAGAATCTGATACGAAAGATGAACGAAAAGGAGGACACAAAGATCACATGCTTGATTGCCGATGGAGCGATGAGTTGGGCCGTGGAGTTTGCACATAAGATGGGGCTTCGGTCAGTGGTGTTCCGGACGATCTCAGCCTCAATGGTCGCTACCTGTCTTAGTATTCCAAAGCTCAGGCAAACTGGCGTGATTGACGAAAACGGTGAGATAAAATTTTCTTTCGATCTTATTTATCCGCTGTGGTTAATTTCGCGATTAATTAACTTACCTATCATAATTAGGCCAAAGGTCCAAAATTAATTATTTTATTTTATTTTAAGCGCAGTTGCCAGTAGTCAACATGCAAAAGATTTATTTAAAATAATTAATTATTGATATTGATGCAGTATAAGGAAACCATTTGGTATACGCAGTCGTAGCAATCTATAATTGCTATACTGATTATTTTGTTAAGTCAAAATTTTATTTTAGCACTCAATAATCTAGCATTTTCTTCCTCAAGCAACCTCCAGCAATTGACATAGTTCTAGCTAGTGATTTTTGTACGGCACTATAGCAAGTTGAATTTTAAAATAATGTAAGGTGAATTTCAACATGCTCAAATCGAATTCAAACAGGAAACTTCTGCAAGGTCTATTGGGTTTACAATGAGCTTATAATCGTGATTTGTTATCCTTTTTTTTTTTTTTTTTTTGCAAATTTATCCCAAATACTTTGGGCCTTTGGCTAGTTGACAGTGGATTTATTAGTGACATTCGTGAATCTGACATAGACACATAGTCGATGTGGATTTTTAGCCCACTAATGATGACAATCCCTAACAGGTCCAAGATGAATGCATCTTTTAATTAAATCGGCAAAACAGTAGACTCTAACATGTCAAAAAGGAAACCTAAATAGCTAAAGGTGAAGTTTGACATCTTCATATTGAATTCTATATATAGTTATATACCATCCGAAAGTGAATATTAATTAAAACAGCCAAGTTAATTCAAAATTAGCCGAAAGTCAATCTTGGCAATATCATTATAAATTAAGATCAATTAATTATGAACTAACTGTAAGTGAAATTTAACATATCTAAAATGAATTATAAGCTACTGAATTGTATTAACTACATGGTTGGAAAGCGAACTAAAGGCGTACAAACCTAGGGAACCGCATCCTCTACCCATCTCTAAGAGATGGGTAGAGTGCCCATCTTTCGATCACAGCCGTCTGATTTAATCTCAACGGCTAAAGGAGCCCCGTGCATTCCACCACTCCCGAAAAAAATTATTGGCCCGAAAAAAATGAACCGTCCAGATTAGATCAGACGGTCGTGATGAGATGGGCACTCTACCCATCTCTTAGAGATGGGTAGAGGATACGGATCCACAAATCTAGTCCATTCTGGAGTGGAGCTAAGCATGGACAAGCATAGCCACTTGCCCATGCTTAATTTGCAGAAATAAGAGATTGGAGTCTTTCTATAAGATTTTCAAAGCAAAAGCATTTGGCTTCCATTTTGATTGTGCCTGTGCTTGGCTATATCGTTTGTTTTTTTTCCCCTCATTGATTGATTGTTGTAATCTGTGCAAGACAAGTCTCTCCTCATCTCCCATTACCAATAAATAATAACAATAAATTAATAAGGTTAGTTCTTTACTCTTTCCTTAATCTCATTGCTGAAACATCAGTACACTTCCTTCTTTAAAAAATATTAAAAAGTGCGCTTCCATATAAATCAATGTCGATTTTTATTTTTTTCTTATTATTTTATCTCTCTTTTACGGTAGATTAATTACTAGATTGTATGAGAAATGAGCATAAAAGCTAATTATTATGGCCTTCTTAATACCACAATAATATGGTGTATATGTTATGAGTTCATTTGAAATTCCCTTTATTTGATATTCTACAAATTTTATTAACATGAAACTAACGAATACTAAACAAATTGTAAATGTTCGCGAAAGTGAAGGCAAGTTGGTACTGACAATGACAAATTTTTTGATGAAAGTGCGACAAAATTTCCATTTATGAAAAAATTAAATAAAAAATTTTAAATTTTTTTCTTCTTCCGGGTTGATATATTATGTTTAAATTTGCTATGATATTGCCAATATTTTTTTTGCAACTGAATGCTTAATAAAAATAAATATTTAAACAATTTATTAAAACAATCTGAGTCCGCTTGATTATATATATTTTTAACTAAATTAGACGATCAAAATTTTTTTTTTGTACTTTTTGACGGCATATATAGAGATTAAAAAATAATTTAATTTTATGAAAAAAATATTTCGTAGTACAATTGATTATGTTCAAAAAATAATATTTTCACACTAAAATTATTAGTTGGTACAGACTGTATTTTTATGTTTAATTATTTCTTTTATTATATAGTGCTTATGCTTAAAATTATCCTAAGTCCGCCACTCAGTCCATTGAAGTTCTATACTTCTATTTACATAGCGGGTAAAGAACGTTGGCGTCTTGGCGATGGTGGTATATTGTAATAACTCATTCTCTTATATAAACGTTTATAGATCAAACCCCCGAAACAAAGTTCTAGATATAGGGAAAGCCAAGCACTTCCTAGATCGAGAGAGAGATGGAGACCACAGTGTTTTTTTTTTTTTTTTTTTTTTTTTTTTTTTTTTGAAATGAAGACCACAGTGGGTTCTAGATCGACACTTAACTAGTATGAATTTATATGTTTCTAAATTAATTTTCATTCATTGTGTTAATTATATTGCTAAAATTTTAATTTCTGTTGCTTAAAATTCTGCAAGCTTGTAAGTTTTAAAATTTTGGGGGTGAATTTCGTCACTTTTTCTCTTTTTTGTTTTTAGAATATTACGGGCTTTCACATAATTAACATAATATAAAGTATTCTTTGTTTCTGTTTTTCAGGATCTCCCAAAAATAAAGAGAAATTTAAATTGGCCCCAACAGCAACGCTCATGGATGAAACTTATTTCATATGGAATATTATGGGAAACGGAAATATTGAGATACAAAAAAGAATGTTCCGCTACTTTGAAACTAACACACAATCTATACTGAAAGCACATTTCATGGTATGCAACTCTTTCCATGATTTTGAGCTTCCAATTTTCAACAATTTTCCTAACATAATTCCAATCGGACCACTTCCATTAGGGAAAGTAACCAACCCACGTGGACATTTTTGTTCCGTTGACCCATCCTGCATGAGTTGGCTTGATCAACAACCTGTAAACTCTGTGATCTATGTCGCCTTTGGAAGTATAGAAACACTAGGCCGAAACCAACTCGAGGAGATCGCATTTGGGCTCGACTCATCTCAAATGCCCTTTCTGTGGGTCATTCGTACAGATGAAACCATGATTGAACATCATGATTTTTTGAAACAATTTCAACAGTTTATAAGAAGAAGGGGATTGGGAAAGATTGTGAATTGGTGCGACCAAGAAAGGGTGTTGGCTCATCCGTCAATTGCATGTTTCATGTCACATTGCGGCTGGAACTCAACCATGGATGGTGTCAAAAATGGGGTGCCTTTTCTTTGTTTACCACTTAATTCTGATCAGTTTTCCGTTAGAAGTTACTTATGCGATGAAGTGAAGATTGGTTTGAGTTTAGTTAGAAATGAGAACGGTGTAGTAACTAGAGAGGAAATCAGGTCTAAGTTGGTTGAGTTGCTACAAAGTGAAGAGATCAAGGAAAGAGCAGAAAGGATGAAAGAATTGGCACAGAGGAGTATTTCTCCGGGAGGTTCTTCATTCCAAAATTTACACAACCTGGTTGAAGCTTTGAAAAAGACTGAAATGTAATTGACTAGGAGCAGTCAATACTAAGTATCGCGTGGATTGTTGTTTGCAAATTTAATTACTCATGTCCATCAGGTCTTGACATGTGTAGTCGCATTTGGTATGGTACGAATTTAAATTGTGTACTTTTCTTTTTAAGATAATTTTATGTATTTTTTTTTTCTGCGAGCGAGCCATTTAAAATTAGTTTAATAAAAACAAGAAAACCTATCACTTTCAACCATCTCTTCTTTACAAATCCTAAACCCAAAACAAGTCTCCTCCTCATCATCCTGCAGCTAAACCCCCAAAAGGAAACAGAAAAGAAAAAGAAAAAGGAACAAATTATAATAAGGAGTTGCTTTTTTTTTCAAGATTTATGAGCCTTCTTGCAATTTCTTAAGCATCATAGCATGCTTTGACCCAGCACAGTGCGCATCAAACACCTTCTGACTATTCACAACAATATTGCACACACCACAAACTCTGACACCCTCAACAGCTGCACCAGCGTCATAAACCCTTTTTTTCTTCACCTCAAGTTCCTCTGTGCTAGCAGGACCCAATGGCATTTTCTTTCTCTTCCTTTCTGCCAGCTGGGAGGGGCTTTTTGGTAAATCAGTTGCCCCCTCTGGCTGGGGCCCAATCGTTGGTGACTTGGTGTAATGCCCTCTTCTTGTATCATCTCCACGTTACTTTGATGTTTCTTTCCTTGTATGTGAAACCCCAGGTCTTTAGCAGTACAAGTGTACAACATCTAACTTTGCAAATCTCACAATAGTGATCAGTTTTTATAGGTTTGGGCGTTTTCTGTTTCTGGTACGGAACCCTTTTTTGGGAAACCGGACCAGCTTTTGCTGGAGGGTATTGCGGGTATTGCATCCTCACCCCACTGGATACCTGTTGGATTTTAAAATTAGTATCAAATTTTGAATAATTGAAGAACTGAATTCACGCATATCAGTATCACTAATTCATATATGCCCCTGCCAAATGAAGTATCTAACACAACAGTTAAAAAGCTAAAGTTTCAAGTACATCTACACTTCCTGCCCTCATTCATTTTAAAAGTACACAAAACGAACTAGACATAATATTTTCTTTCTTTTTTTTTTCCCCTTAGGGAGAGTTTGGGGTCATTAATGTTTTCGGGTTCTCAATTTTCTAGAGAAACATAAAACAAAACATATCTGGTTCACTGATTGTTTCTAATTTCTGCGCTTGAGCAGAGAGGAAATATAAAACAAAGTTTAAGAAACACTCTAGAGGCGTTAAAGTTCTATTTTCATTTTGGAAAACAAAAAGAAAAAGAAACAAATTAATAATAACAAGGAATTTTCAGTTATTTTTAATAATAAAATAATTTACCTCAAAAATTTTAATAAGAAAAATAATTTATTTATTTATTTAATAAAAACAAAACAATAACGCTGTTATAAACCGCGTAACGGACTCTAGACTTTTACGCGATCATAAACCGCGTTAAAGGCCTCTGTGTCAATTTTGTGCGCTCAGCTTTTTCACACGTTTGAACATAGAAAAATAATTGACCTTTTTTCTATGTTATGATTGAAATCAAGTGGGGCCCACTTTTGAAAGTGACACTAGTCATTTGTCCCGCTCTATCTTTCCCAATTTCATATGTGATGCATTAATAGAAATGACTCTACATTCAGGGTGAATGCATTAATTGACCTTGGATTTTTTTTTTTTTTTTGTACAATAAATGCTTTATTAACTTTTTTTTTGTACCATTGACATGTGAATGCATTAATTGACCTTAGAGATAAGATCTTGAAAGCTGAATTACTAAAAAACGTAATTGACCCAGGATTTTTTCTTAAAATTTTTTATTAACTTTTTAGATTTTTTAAAGATTTTTAAAACGTTAATTTTCTAAAAATCTGAAATAAATAATTAAGAAATTAGAAAAATATTTAATTTTTAAACCTTTAAACATTAATTTTTAAAGGTTTGGACTATTGTTTAAGACTCAAACGTATTGTATGAATTTCTCGGTTAACCTTCCTTAAATAATAACAACTATACAGATCTTCTAGCGCACATATGAAATTGGGAAATATAGAGACAAATGACCAGTGTCACTTTCAACAGTGGGCCCCACCTGATTTCAATCATAACATAGAAAAAAGGTCAATCATTCTCCTATGTTCAAACGTGTGAAAAGGCTGAGCGCACAAAATTGAAACAGAGCCCTTTAACGCGGTTTATGATCGCATAAAGTCCAGAGCCAGTTACGCGGTTATAAACCGCATTATTTTTTTTCTTATTAAAATTTTTGAGATAAATTATTTTATTATTAAAAATACCACAGGAATTTTACAATCATGGAATGTATATACGTTTAAGATTGTTGGTGTAAAATTTAAATAATACATTCTGATAGCATGATATAAATAAAAAAAGTAATCAAAATAATTTTACCCGAATCACGCTAGGCGCTGTCCGTCCCAATGTCAAGAGGAACCACAACCAAAATATTCAGATAATTACTGTCACTTCTTAGAACACGACACAAGAAGTGACTAATGAGATTCTCCACAATATCCAACAGAATCAATCGGAATAATATTCAAATCAAATTGGAAATTATTATAAGGAAAATCATATCAAAATGGATAATAGAAATTTGATCAAGTTTTTTTGTTAATTTTCTATCTCAACTTCTCACTATCCGAAACATGTATTGAGATTGTTTATATAGCAAATAATTGATGGCCACTACAACCACATTCAATTCGTTCTGATTAAGGAGTAATTAATTTTTCTTTAATCGATTTAATGGACAAATAAAAAAACTCATATGTAGTGGGAGATTAATGCACTAAAGATATAAGTTAATTTTGATAACTGATGCAACGGGAAAACAAGATGTAATGGTCATCAAGTATTTAATTCCTCCAAATTCCTCCAAATGAATAATGTTAATGAAAATTAATTAATGGAAATTTTGAGTTTTCTAAATATGTTAGTCCACTCCGAATCTCTAACAAAATGAGATAAATTGGATTCGGAATTCCACTTTTGATGAATCACTGATCGGAAACAAAATTAAATATTGTACTGGTCAATACATATTCAGTCTGACAACGTAGTACCACCTATCTTCAAATTTTTAATTAGGAAAAATTTTTTTAAAAAAAAAGAAAGATTCGTCCTACTCTAGATGACAGTCCAGCTAACAATGTACATCCGTCAATAAATAAATTAAATGAAATGGTTCTTCCTGAGTTCCCAGCTACGGGAGGTGCTTTGGACACGATACATTTCACTCGGAGCATTCCAAAAAAAATTTTGAACAAATATGCCCCTGATAAATAAAGTTAGAAGCTGCGGCTAACTTTTACCATTTTTTCCCTGCAATTATATCGCATAAAATTTCCTTAATTGATTTAATTATCTCTTAATCTTTCTTAAACAATAGTTTGCACTTCGCAGAATTGGCTATTAGTGTATAAAAATACTAAAATTATTGTGTAATGTGCAAGTATTTTGGTACACTTTATAATATCTGTGGTTTTTAAAAAAATAATAGATTTAGACCCTTAAAAATTCCTCTAAAATAAAAATAAATTCATATCAGATTTATTTATTTATTTATTTATTTATACTTAAAAAAGCCAGACGATATTGTACATGACAGAAAGTATAATTCTTGTAGAAAGTACTAATTCAGACTATTAACAAATATTTATCATTTTATTTTTCATGATGCATCTAAGGTAAGTCTAACAAGTTCTTTAAAAAAAACACAAGTAATTTTAATCCTTAAACGATTTATATTATCGAGAAACTATAAAAATAAATAAATAAATAAAATAAGAGCCTCTTCAAAATGGAAGCTAAAAATATATGAAGACCATTAAAATTGTATATGAAAGTTTTGAGAGCTCATATCAAAAAAGTTAATCGCTTAAGAATTGGCTCTGGGCAGCTAAGAAATAATATAAGAAATTTTACTGCAATTGCTTAGGGAATTGAATTAAAGAAATATTACGTGATATATGGTAAAAATTATAGCAGGATTTCGTGTGGGTATATTTGTCCCAAAAAAATTAGCAGAATGTTCCCAGAGTATTTTATCGTGTCCAAAGCACCTACCCCCAGCTACTGATATATACCGTCACAAAACCTCACCCCAAGAAAAGATGAGTTCTCCTCCTCATGCCCTTGTGCTTCCTTGGCCGAGGCCAGGCCACATTATACCCCTCATGCACCTCTCACACTTCCTAGCCGATAACGGCTTCAAGATCTCCTTCGTCAATACAGACGACAGCCACAATCGCATCGTCTCATCCGGGGCTTATGATGATCGGTTCCATATAATCTCAATCCCTGATGGTCTAGGCCCAGATGAAAAACGGCTTACTTACAGACTGGTGGATGCCATTGAGCATAATATGCCATCACAATTGGAGAATCTGATACGAAATATGAACGAAAAGGAGGACACAAAGATCACATGCTTGATTGCCGATGGAGCGATGAGTTGGGCCGTGGAGGTTGCACATACGATGGGGCTTCGGTCAGTGGTGTTCCAGACGACCTCAGCCTCATTTGTCGCCACCTGTCTTAGTATTCCAAAGCTCAGGCAAACTGGCTTGATTGACGAAAACGGTGAGATAAAATTTTCTTTCGATCTTATTTATTCGCTGTGGTCAATTAATTTCACGATTAATTAACTTACCTATCATAATTAGGCCAAAGGCCCAAAATTAATAACTTAATTTTATTTTAAAGCCTATATTATTGGCCAACATGCAAAAGATTTATTTTAAATAAAAGATTAATTAATAATTATTGATATTGATGCAGTATAAGGAAACGGAAATTGATTATGCAATCGATGGTTTTATCGGGCACCATTGTTGAGGGAGCCTCAGCGATGGCCCCTCACCCACCGCAGTTTTATTTCGTACCTAAATATTCAGTTAGATAAGTACAAATGTTTCGTTATTTAAATATAAATGTTCAGTTAGTTGCAATAAAAAATATAAATGTTATAAGCAAAAATATTCATTTTATTAAGTATAAACGTTTAGTTTAGCAAGTACCAATGTTCAGTTGGGTAAGTACAAATGTTCTGTTAATTGAGCATAAATGTTCAGTTAGTTGCAATAAAAAATATGAATGTTATAAGCAAAAATATTCATTTGGATAAGTATAAGTGTTTAGTTTAATAAGAACAAATGTTCGGTTGTGTAAGTACAAATGTTCAGATTTTTACATATAAATGTTCAATTTATTAAGTATTACTTTCAGTTTTTTTAATAGGTGCAATGGGAAACGAAGGGGTCATGAACCAGACAAAAAACACATGAAAAAATTAGAAGAGGTCATGAACTGGTCCGGTTCAAAAAAAAAAAAAAATTCGACTCTGCCCCTGGCGCGCCTCTCTCCAAGACTGACGCTCGATTCTATATAATAAAACTATTAGTTGACGTATTTAATTGAACACTTATGATTATTAAACTGAACACATTTGGTTATTAAACTAAACATTTGTAATAAACATCTGTTTTGTTTAGCGATGGCGCGCGATGGTTTTTTTAGCGATGACACTTATCATTATCATTTCTGTAAGGAAACCATTTGGTATATGCACTCGTAGCAATCTATTATTGCTGTTGATTATTTTGTCAAGTCAAAATTTTATTAGCACTCTCAATAATCTAGCAATTTCTTCCTCAAGCAACCTCCTGCAATTGACATAGTTCTAGCTAGTGATTTTTGTACGGCACTATAGCAAGTTGAATATCAACATATATAATAATATAATCTTTAACATTGTTCAAATGAATTTAAAAATAATGTGATGGATTTCAACATGCTCAAAGCGAATTCAAACAGGAATCTTCTGCAAGGTCTATTGGGTTTACAATGAGCTTATGATCGTCATTTGTTATCTTTTTTTTTTTCATTTTTTGCAATTTATCCCAAATACTTTGTGCCTTTGGCTAGTTGACAGACTGACAGTGGATTTATTAGTGACATTCGTGAATCTGACCTATGGACATAGTCGATGTGGATTTTTAGCCCACTAATGATGACAATCCCAAATAAATTGGTGAATAGTAATTTATTACTTGATAACGTATTATGAGTGATTTAATTGAATAGTAATTTTTCTTGTCATTATATAATGGTTTACAAGTGAGATTATCATGGCATTAAAAATAAATATCTTTTTTCTAAATAATGGCATTAAATGCGTTAAGGGAGAATGGACAGAAACCGAAAAAGTTTATACATATAAATATCTTTTTTCTAAATAATGGCATTTGAGATTATCATTGATATTTTTAAATGATACATATAAATAATTTTTTTATTTATAGAGTCTATGTATACTATGCATATAAATGAACGTATGTATACAAATGAGTATATTTTGATCACTGTATACATATATATTTTCTACCATCATTTTTTTATCAATCAGTTGCTCACTATTTTATGATCCTCTTCACTGTCTTTTTGTAAAAAAAAAATTAGAATTTACTTTTCGAATCCAGATTTTAAAATTAATAACGATACTCTTTTTTTTTCATTGAATAGAATCAAGTATTTGAGCTTGGATGTAGAAATTGAAATATAATAACTCAAAAATAAAGATATATACTTTCCTAATTGAAGAAATTATTTATCATACCATAATAATATTTTTTAAAAAATGAGAAAATATAATATGTACAAGACTACAAGCAAATGTAAGATGCATACAACTCCTGTCCTTGGCTCTTTGTTTTCTCTCCTTAGACGTCACACAATCATATTTTTGGAGTAATAGTAAACATTGAATCATATTTTTTAATTTCTATTTTTTTTTCAATAATACAAAATGCTTATTTTTTTCTATTTTTTCCTACTGATTTTTATTTAAAATACTAAAAAATCTTAATAATTTATTTTTTAAAATAAAATATAAAATAATTTTTATATATTATTTATTTATTATTTTAAAAATATGGTTTGATTTTTAGAAATGGTTTTTTACTTAAAAAACCATTTTTAAAAACCATATAGATTTTTTATTTCTTTTTTTTCTTTCTGTTTTTTTGACTTTTTTTATAATACAAAATACTTTTTTCTATTTTTTAATATGATTTCTATTTAAAATACTAAAAAAATCTTAATAGTTTATTTTTTTAAATATAAAATATAAAATACTAAAAAATATTTCAGTTTTTTAATTTTTTAGAAGGAAGGGAAAAAATATGGTAATCATTAGAAAAAACCGTGGTTCATTTTTAGAAACGGTTTTTATCCAAACCGTTTCTAAAAAATGAACCGTGTTTTATATTTTTTTTGGCAAAAAGTTTAGAAACGGTTTTTTAACAAAACCGTTTCTAATAATAACCACTGATAATTTTCAAAATGCCACTAGCTATTTTTAGAAACGAATTTTTTAAAAACCGTTTCTAATGGAGTGTTTCCAAAAATCTTTTTTGTTGTAGTGCTTATTGGTAACTACTTTAGTATTGATGACTGAATAGATACTAGATACTCGTTATAACTAACTGAACACTTACGTATATTAGATATTCTCTTACTAAAACAAACTGAACATTTAGAGAGTAGGAAGCACATAGAAAAGATGGAGATTGAGAAGAACAAGACTAACAGAGGGAGGTAGGGGAGGGAGGGAGGCGAGAGCGCTAACAAGAGGGAGGGGCGGGAGGGAGATGAGACGCGGAAGGAAGGGAGGGACAAATCACGCTGAAAGAAGGATAAATAAAAATTTGGATGACATGGATGATATTTAGATGGATGACAAGAAATAATTACCAACTTTTAAAGATCAAGTCCCCAAAACAAAATTCTAGATATAGGGAAAGCCAAGCATTTCGTAGATCTCGAGAGAGAGATGGAGACCAGAGCGGGTTCTAGATCGACACTTAACTAGTATGAATTTATATGTTAATAAATTAATTTTGATTCATTGCGTTAATTATATTGCTGAAATTTTAATTTCTGCTGCTTAAAATTCTGCATGTTTATAAGTTTTAAAATTTTGTGTTTAGAATATTACGGGCTTTCACATAACATAATATAAAGTAAAATTTGTTTCTTTTTTCAGGATCTCCCAAAAACAAAGAGAAATTTAAATTGGCCCCAACAGCAACACTCATGGATGAAACTTATTTTATATGGAATATTAAGGGAAACGGAAATATTGAGATACAACATTACAACAAAGAATGTTCCGCTACTTTGAAACTATCACACAATCTATATTGAAAGCACATTTCATGATATGCAACTCTTTTCATGATTTTGAGCTTCCAATTTTCAACTATTTTTCTAACATAATTCCAATCGGACCACTTCCATTAGGGAAAGTAACCAACCCGCGTGGGCATTTTTGTTCCGTTGACCCATCCTGCATGAGTTGGCTTGATCAACAACCTGTAAACTCTGTGATCTATGTCGCCTTTGGAAGTATAGAAACACTAGGCCGAAACCAACTCGAGGAGATCGCATTTGGGCTCGACTCATCTCAAATGCCCTTTCTGTGGGTCATTCGTACAGATGAAACCATGATTGAACATCATGATTTTTTGAAACAATTCCAAGAGTCCATAAGAGGAAGGGGATGGGGAAAGCTTGTGAATTGGTGCAACCAAGAAAGGGTGTTGGCTCATCCGTCAATTGCATGTTTCGTGTCACATTGCGGCTGGAACTCAACCATGGATGGTGTCAAAAATGGGGTGCCTTTTCTTTGTTTGCCACTTAATTCTGATCAGTTTGCCGTTAGAAGTTATTTATGCGATGAAGTGAAGATTGGTTTGAGTTTAGTTAGAAATGAGAACGGTGTAGTAACTAGAGAGGAAATCAGGTCTAAGTTGGTTGAGTTGCTACAAAGTGAAGAGATCAAGGAAAGAGCAGAAAGGATGAAAGAACTGGCACAGAGGAGTATTTCTCCACGAGGTTCTTCATTCCAAAATTTACACAACCTGGTTGAAGCTTTGAAAAAGACTGATAATGTTATTGACTAGGAATAGTCAATACAAGTATCGCGTGGATTGCTGTTTGCAAATTTAATTACTCATGTCAATCAGGTCTTGACATGTGTAGTCGCATTTGGTATGGTACGAATTTAAATTGTGTACTTTTCTTTTTAAGATAATTATATGTAATTTTTTTTTCTGCGAGCGGTGTGCATATGCTTTGATGTTTACCATTGACCACTTTACTATATAAAGAGAAACAAGCCATTTAAAATTAGTTTAATAAAAACAAGAAAACCTATCACTTTCAACCATCTCTTCTTTACAAATCCTAAACCCAAAACAAGTCTCCTCATCATCATGCAGCTAAACCCCCAAAAGGAAACAGAAAAGAAAAAGAAAAAGGAACAAATTATAATAAGGAGTTGCTTTTTTTTCAAGATTTATGAGCCTTCTTGCAATTTCTTAAGCATCATAGCATGCTTTGACCCAGCACAGTGCGCATCAAACACCTTCTGACTATTCACAACAATATTGCACACACCACAAACTCTGACACCCTCAACAGCTGCACCAGCGTCATAAACCCTTTTTTTCTTCACCTCAAGTTCCTCTGTGCTAGCAGGACCCAATGGCATTTTCTTTCTCTTCCTTTCTGCCAGCTGGGAGGGGCTTTTTGGTAAATCAGTTGCCCCCTCTGGCTGGGGCCCAATCGTTGGTGTAATGCCCTCTTCTTGTAGCATCTCCACGTTACTTTGATGTTTCTTTCCTTGTATGTGAAACCCCAGGTCTTTAGCAGTACAACATCTAACTTTGCAAATCTGACAATAATGATCAGGTTTTATGGGTTTGGGCTTTTTCTGTTTCGGGTACGGAACCCTTTTTTGGGAAACCGGACCAGCTTTTGCTGGAGGGTATTGCGGGTATTGCATCCTCACCCCACTGGATACCTGTTGGATTTTAAAATTAGTATCCAATTTGAATATTTGAAGAACTAAATTCACGTATATCAGTACCACTAATTCATATATGTCCCAGCCAAATGGAGCATCTAACACAGCAGCTAAAAAGCTAAAGTTTCAAGTACATCTACACTTTCTGCCCTCATTCATTTTGAAAGTACACTAAACGAACTAGACATAATATTTTCTTTCTTTATTTTTTTCCTTTAGAGAAAGTTTGTGTTCATTATTGTTTTCAGATTCTCAATTTTCTAGAGAAGCATAAACAAAACATATATGGTTCACTGATTGTTTCTACTTTCTGTGCTTGAGCAGAGAGGAAACATAAAACAAAATTTAAGGAACACTCTAGAGGCGTTGCTATATTTCTTATTTTCAGTTTCCAACCATCTTTTCCTTCTTTCACTCGCATCCTTTTCTACTTTCACTTGGTATTTGATATAACTCTATGCACCATCTCTCCAAGCATCGCTCTTCCCATCGCCAGAATCAGCGTACCTGCCTCTGCTCTCTCAAAATCAAAATCGCAGAACTTAAATACCTCACAAATGCTTCTAGGGAAAACACAAGCAATTTAAATGCCTTGCCGATGCCTCTGCCCTCTCATAACCATTACTTGAGAAGATATTTCATAGTATGCATATGCCGCCTATTGTTGTACTGGTATGTCCAGGTTTAATTACTATCTAAGTTAGAATCAAGTTCAGTACATATGAGTTCATTGCTGACCAATGCACCATGGTTCAATCACCATTACTAGCATGAATCTGATATATAGAACAATTATATGTACCAGTTATGTCACGATATACGTATCATACCATACTCTACGCAATTTATAATTACCAGTAAATATCTGATTACCGAACAACTAATATTATATACCAGTTCTGCTCTTATCATGACACATATTTCTTACCATGCATTTATACAATAATTGGGTTCTAATCTACGACGTACCTGAGGATACTCAAACCGGTCGTATCCCCCGGACTGGTACGCCGTGCTATGGTACGACGAGTACCTGCTTGCACTCGGCACACTACCATGGTCATAATAGTGCGCCGAGTGGGTCGTTACAGACTGGTCAGAATAGGGTTCATACCCATGGCTATGATGTGAGCTAGAGTTTGCATTATAGACCGTGCTGAATACATAACTCCGACTCGGTACCCATTCCTGGACCATAGTACGGTCGCTATAATACGGCTCTGGAGGAACGTGGTGGGGTGGATCTATTGGAGGCGGGGGCGGTGCGTTGTATCTGGAGAGTAGAGTAGAAGAGGTGTGGGAAGGCGGCGTACTGTAGTGGGAGAGGGATTGTGTATAAGGGATGTGCGACCTGAGCGGCGCATTGTAGTGGGGAGGAGGGGGTTCGGCGGATCGGTGCGCCGCCGAAGGCGTATAATAGTGGGGTCGCTCGATCGGAGGTGGGATGTACGCCGCTGGATTGGGGTTGCAGTCCATTTGAGAAACGGAGAGGCAGAAGATTTGTTTAACAATTTTGGATTGTTTTGGTACTATGTCGTAAATATCTGGTTTCAGAACTGCAGAGCAAACCTTAATTCATAGGGCAGGTTCAACAGTTGGGAACGGGCAGGCGCGCGGGGAGGAGTGAATGAAACTGAGCGGCGCAGCGGCAAAGGGTTTGTTTAACAATTTTTAACTGTGTTTTGGTTTTGTCGTAAATTATCAGGTAGATCGTTAAACCTAAGATTTAAAGTGCATTTTGTTATTTCTAACTAAATAAATTTGAGTGCCTCAAAAATGAATCTAAATCAATGAAAGAATCACCTGCGACTGAATTAAACCTATCTTAAGGTCGACATCAATTGAGAGAAAAATTAAGTTAATCATGTTGACAATTGTCATAACTTGTAAATATTTTTTAAATTTGATATTTGAAAGCGGTGTACACTGCAATTTCAATATTTGAAGGTGTGAGCAGAATATAAGCAGGGTAACAAGTTCATTATTCTGGAATAACTTGACAAGATCTGACATCTAGTTCGAGAATAATTAATACATCTATAATTTGGGAATAGTTCGTTGTTTACGATTAAAACTGTATTGAAAATGCTTATTTATATTTTTTATGATTATGCTTTGTTACGTATAAGTTCAGTTACTAAGATAAATGAAACACTCTCCAACAGATTAGCGTTTTATTCACTGTGGATATGAAGCACTATCAATGGTGAAAACATGCAAAATTTTCTTCGTGATAATAACATCAACAGAAGAAACAAGCATGCGTTCCGTTGCATCAGTCTAGGATATTACATGGAGAATACAAGTGCAGATGAGTAATATTCCCAATACCACAGCATGTCAATAGAAAAGAAGAAATAAAGCATGCATAATTTTAATGTCAAACATGGACAACAGCAAAAATGAAACCAAAACACTTCATACAAGAGTCTACATAACACAAAGTAGCCCAAAAAAAACACTATTAAATTACTCTTAATTTTGCAAAACTCCAAGAAACCTGGAATTCTATAACTCCTAAGGCGCTAAAAAGAGATCTCTTGTTTTTTTCATGTTGGAACTCATGCAACAACTGGGACACGACCAGCTACCTGATCAAGATCTCGCCGTCCCTGTGATGTCAGCATCCTTCCACTGCCAATTTGTAAACAGTAGCATTTTAAAATAAAACCAAAAAAGAAATGTTTATAGTAAAGTAATTCAGACCAGTGAAGTAAAATTGTCATTACATGCATTCCATAAATAACCTCCAAGTTACCCTAAATTAAACCAAAATACCCTCCCATCCCAAAGGAAAGCTAATTTTTGTCAGATCAGATACAAATCTGTAGGGTAGTATATTTCATGAATTTGTTAAAACAAGATCATTGCTACCAAAAGAAAGCCTGCAAAAGGAAATTTTCTCCCAGTAATTAATCCGTATGTACATCAGCAGACATTTCCAGAATTCAGACAAAAACATGATGTACACCACCAAGAAGATACGCATGGACCTCTAATAAACCAGAACAACATAATCACATAGCATAAATCACCAATGAATTGAAAATAAAATGTTACCCCTTGGGGTCGATGTCAATGATGTCCATGTTTTTCAACTGCTGGAGGATGTGGCGTGCAACGGCGCCACTGCTCTTGCAGAAGTGTGGTGGGCAAGACCCATTCCTTCTACGTCCTCCGTATATCTTCTGGAAGCCACCTACACCAATGCCTTGCCTCAAATAGATCTTCCTTGCCATTGATGCTATCAAATAAAATAAAGAATAATTAGTTCACAATTAATTTCATGAATTTCCTACAAGCTCTAAAAAATAGTTCATTGAACAAAAATGCACTGAAACAACAGCAACTTACCAGCTCTGATGTAGTACCAGTCAGGGTCATATGGAGCCAGCTCCTTGAACCGTGCCGTCTTCACAATGTCAGTCCAATGAGGCAACTCCATCTTTTTTTAAAAAATAAACAGAACTGTTAGAATTTCACAGAGAAAAAATAAACAAAATAGGTGCACAATTATTTTAAAGATGATAGTCAAACTTTATTAAAGAAGTATTAAAGAAGTATATTTATTGCTCAAAATATCCAAAACATCTAGTTATTCTTTACAACAAATTTCTGACTATACAAGGAATTTTTCTAGTGACCACCGTCATATTAATACAAGAATTGGAAGATGCAACTAATTCGGCATTACTTAGACAAAAAAAAAAATACCAGAGAGTACACTTCTCTCTCAATTGGTTAGCACAGAACAAAGAAAACAAAAATAAATCCTAAGCCAGAAGCCCACAACTAGACCAGGTATTTCCCATGTCCATGTATTAGCAGATACTAATGCAAACTAGGTCCCCATTCAAAGGTGATATAACTGCATTGACACAAAATTAGCTAGTGCAGAACACTGGCGATAACAAATGTTGCAACGAGATCTAATTATTCTAACAGATCAAAGTAACAACCATGTTGTAATCAGACGAACTTCATATATCAAATCACAAGGATCTGAACTAAACCCAAGCTAATCTAAAAATCAAGGATCACCCAACAAACCAAAACCTCTACAAAACAACCCAGACAAAAGGCTTGAAACTAGTTCACCTTTCCAGAGCGCTTTAGATGGGCAGCGTAGGCCTTGACGAACTCGTGCGGAGACACATCCTTCACCGTTCTTCCCGTCTCCATGGCTGGGGTCTCGCAAGTGGCGACTGCTGAGAGAGAGGGACGGCGCGCACGGTGCTAGGGTTTTGAGCTTCGCAAACGAATTCCTCTCCTCTTATCTATGTTATGGACGGTCCCGATGTAATCGCACTATTTTGGGCTTGGATCTTGTGTGTTGTTGGGCTCTTTAGTTAATTATGGAGAAGGAGGCCCATGGGCCTTGTAAGAGCAATATACTGAGTTCAATATTCTTTTTTATATTTAGGAAAAAAACAATGTTAGATGTTAATTATACCATATTGGCCACCAATTGTTGATGTTTGTTCTTCTATTTTCCATTTGTGAAGTAATAATTTTCTTTTTCTTTTGGGCGTAGATATACAGTATTTGTGCCATTTAAGTAGGAGTGAGTATGATACCACCTTTGTTTAATATGATGAATAAGTGCGGAGTAAATATTTATTTTATTTTTAATACATCAAACTATCATAATTGAAGATATAATAAAGTGAAACAAAATTAAAGTGCATTGTACGCGGAGGAAAGTTATTGCATTCAATTTTCTAATAAGAGAAAAAAGAATTGTGTTATACTATCATGAACTTCAACTAAAAATCAAAGAGGTCTTTTAATGTGTGTTTAGTTTAAGGTTGTGCTCCATAAATTTTTAGTAAAGGAATAGAAGGGAAGGAAAGGGTTGGGAGAGTAAATTAAACTCTTACACTCCGATTTGGAGGGTACAAATTTTTGTGAAAATAGAATAAACTATTTCCATTACTCTCATTCTATTGCTATCCTGGAGCAAGTAAAGAATAAAATTTGTTCTTATCTTCCTTTCCTTTCCTTTAAAAATTGATTCCTGGAGCAGACCTTAAGGGTGAATTCTTTACGTTAAGCATGAATAATAGGCATCGTCGAGTTGGAAAATATAATATGATTAACAGTTTGCTTAGATGAGGAAATAACTTTAATTATGGAATAGTCTATGAAGTGAAAAAATTATGAATTGACCAAGAGAACTCCAACTAGATAATATATCAATTCAAAGTGAAAATTTTCAAAATTACACTGGTGCCGTCTAATAATACTAACATTTATGTTGGATGAGGTCCGGACAAATAAGAGGTGTTGCTCCTTTCAAGCGTAATACTGAATGAGGGTTTCTATTGTCATAATTTTTTGGTGCCAAGCTTTTGTCAGGTCTCGAAAAAAAAAAAAAAACTTTTTGGTGCCACAAATATCACAATTATTCTTTTTCATTAATATTTCAAAATTTAAAAATTAAATTTTCAAAACCAAACCGTTGGTCTTGTTCAATTTTATGAGCGATGCATTTGTATATAATTTTTGTAAATTTTGGAATTTATTTGATATTCGATGAAGAGGACAACACATGAACGTATTAAAGTTAATCTATTATAATTAACAACATTCGTTCATTTTTTGGCATCTTGATCAAATATCAAATAAATTCGAAATTTATAAAAATTATATGAAAAATGCATCGCTCGTAAATTTGAACAAGATCAACCGTTTGGATTTGAAAATTTGAATTTTTTTTATTTTGAAATGTTAATCTATTGTGCAGAAGATTTAGATCAATTCTTTGTTGAAAAATGAAAAACATAACGAAGTGTGGAGAATGAAAGTTCTGAATCGAATAATGAAAAAGAGAAGTTGTGACATTCGTGACACTAGAACTTTGCTCATAATGAATAAACCATCTCGGTTGAAGCAACACTTTGTTTAGTTTCAATACTACATAGTAGAGGAAGTGAACGGAGATCGTAGTTACTAGTTAACAGCGTAGATCTTCCGATGACGTGAGAGAAGGCATCGTATTTCATTCTTTATTTTTGCCATTTTATTCATCCGGTTTATTTATGTTTTTAACATAACTCACTGCTGTGCGAACTACGAAGAGTTGAAGACCCACAACAGATGTTCATGGATTAAATAAGAGACTTAACACAAGCCCTTTTTTAAAAAATACTTGCAGAGTTAGGGCAAAGAGGATAAGAGAGGATTTTTTATTAAAAAAAAAAACAAAAAAAACTGGATATTATATCTAGCAGCTCGATGAATGGGTCTCGTTTCCATTATACTAGGGTTGGACATCGAGCTTCGCTCGATATTGTATTTTTTAAATAATTTAAAATATGATTTTTGTATGTAAATTTGTATGTAAATTTATATATATATATATATATATATATATATATATATATATGTTGATAATAATTTTAAGATACAATTAAAATATTAAAAGTTTAGATCAACGGTTTGGATTCAGCATTTGAATTTTAACGACAGTTTGAAAGATTAAACAGTTTTTTTTTCCTGTAAACAAACACACAAACATACATTAGTCATAACTCACAAATGCTCGAACTTCTACTTTTCAAGCAAAGGTGGAAATATAAGATAGCATTAGCCATTGGCCACTTGTTACCCATTATATATGCAGAACTGCGCTTCTATGATGAAGTACCAGAATAAGTCCAGTTATATGGCATCGAGGCCTCTGCTTGTGCGCTTTTCTCTATTCGTCAGTGTTCTGCTTCTAATTTTTGGCATATTTGAATTATCGACCAACTTCAACGACAGTTTGGATTCCAAGAGTAGATCGAAGTCTAGGACTAAATTCATTTTTCTTTCTTTTCCTCTTAACTTTGCTTTTGCCAATGAAATTCTACATACAGGTCCTTCAAATCTTATATTCTTGGTCTTCATAGGAAATTCTCTGGCTTTCACCTAATTGGTTAATTTGTACCAATCAGAAACTTTAATAACACAGCTTATTTAATATGTGATTGATTCACTTTGGAAATACAATGAGTAAATTCTTAAAACAAATTTGACTTTAGCAAAATCTTTAACATTTTATTCTTCTCAGAATGCTGCTACAAATTCGGTCCACTGAATTTTTTTTACCAACCGGTACGCCACCATCATCATTGAAATGCCTAAATCATATTTAATAAAATAATTAAATAATTGTTCGGATTTGTAGCTTAACTGATTGAGCCTCACTAAGCTGAGACCCAAATTAAATTATGGAAAAATTGGATATAACCCCCTCTAATCTTTCCTATCAGGATATAACCCCTTGTATTCTTCAAAACTGGATATAACCCCCTCCAATCATGTTTATATTGGATATAACCCCTTTTCATCAAATTTAATTATTTTTTAATTTAAAAAACTCAGCAACATAAATCTATGACCAAACTATCCTTCTCGTTCCTTTCAACCTCTCTTCCTCTTTGTTCGCCGACAATAATTTATGCAAATTAAATCCTAGTCAAGAGTCCGATTGATTGTTCTCTAAATTCAAAACTTGGCTGGTATGAAATTGTATACTAGTATATCGTTTTCGAATTTGACAAAAATAAAATTTATCAAAAGGGCATTGGAGGAGCTGAACGAAATACGAAAATTTTGTAACTATATACCTTTGCCACGTGAAAAGTTTTTAATTGATAACTATGCTTTTTTTTTTTGTCTCATTAGTGGCTCAATTTAAACAAATGCTTTTGTCTTAATTTGTTTTTCTTTTTTTTTTTTTGTTTCCTGGCATCGACTTAGATCTGTTACAAAATTATCAAAAGCTCTTCGTCAAATTTTTTTTTTCATTTCTTACTGTTTCTAATTTAGGCCTGTATTCTAATCCGGTGCAGAGAGAAAGAGTAATGATTTAGGGAAAAAGTTGTATCGTTGATTTTAGAGAGAACGAAGAAAATTATTTTTTGCCAGAGTACAGAACAATGGTGTATTGATTGTAAGAAAGGGAAAGTGAAATGTTCTTTGGAAAGGAGAAGGGTAGTTTGGTCATAGATTTATGTTGATTAGTTTTTTAAATTAAAAAATAATTAAATTTGATGAAAAGGGGTTATATCCAATATAAACATGATTGGAGGGGGTTATATCTGATTTTGAAGAATATAGGGGGTTATATCCGGATAGGGAAGATTAGAGGGGGTTATATCCAATTTTTCCTTAAATTATATTGTGTAATTTATATTACAAATATTCTCCATCAGAAACACTGGGTGCCAGTTACCAAAGTAAAATTGCTGGTTGTCTTTGGCAAATAAATTTTATTGTAATTGTTGTTTTAAATCTACTTTTAGGTTCTTTTATATTAGCCTCTCCTTCAGAACTTGGTCTCGAATTGTATTCTATTATTATTTCTTTAAGGGCATACACATCATGGTATCATTGTCAGCCAAAGACACAAAATATTTGCATATTACCTTTATTTTTATTTTTTTTTTTTTTATTTTTTATTTTTTTGGGGGGGAGATCATCATCACTTGATGTGTCAAAAGAAAATAAAATATCATATCAACCAACTAAACCTTCACGTTTCTTGTAATCAAATATCTGTTCTTCCAAGGCTTGAGAGAGGCGATTAGCTTTCTCTCTCCCTGCATTCCTTTTCTCGTCTTTTCTCGTCTAGCTTTCTACTTTTGCTAACCCAAGACAATATATCTGAGTTTCTCCTTCCTCTTTCTCCTTCAATCTTTCTTCTTTCATCCTATATTTGTAATTTAAATTTAGAAATAAGTCCACTATGTATCAGTAGAATATCATGAAATTGTAATCTTGGTCACTAATTTCATAGCAAAGTGGTGAGATAGTAGAAATCACAAAAAGGCTTATCTAATTTCTTGAAAGTAGAATTTAGATTGATAGATTTTTCTTCCATCAGAAATTGAACCCAAGGCTATACATACTCCTCGGACACATAATTCCCAAACCAAAATGTTATGAAAAACAAAACGGCAAAGTAAAAAGATTTTGAACCTCAAATTGCTAAAACTCACGGAGAACGGTCCAGATGACGTGTTGTAGAGGCAAAAGAGAGAGATGAACCATACCGCATTAACACAATTAAATCCATATTTGATGTGTAAGCAAAGAAGAAAGTTGCACGGCTTTCCAAAGCATGGATTTTTTAACAAAAAAAATATCAAATTTAGTTGAAGAGAGTAAAAGTAGTATCTCATCCATGGCTTGTCTTGTGGTGAGCATTAATTAAAACCAAAACTATGATGAATGTAAACTATAAGAAAACAATATTATAAAAGAAAGATGCACAACAGAATGGAAGGATATCTAAATGATGTAAAATTCTTTGAAAGCAAATCAAACCTTTAAAGATGATGCCTTCATCCATGCCTTGTCACCTGATTATGAGTTCGGTATCTATTTTTAGATCTTTTATTGTATAATTTATTTTACATGGATTAATATTCAATTATTTTAGGCTAAGCATACAACTTATGTTTGATTTGTTTCCTTTTTTCTTCTCCTCCACGGAGCCAAGAAAAAAGGGCACCATCTGTAGGAGGAAGACAAACATTTATATCAAATTCAATATTAATGGGGAGATCGAGATTAATGACAGTTTCGATACCAATTTGATTTGGCCAAGCGTAATTTAAGGAAATTAGTCAATCACTGATAGGAAAATAGCGTTTTTTTTAAAAAAAAAAAAACGGCAGCATTAAAGCATCCCTTTATTGGTGCATCTATTAATAACAATCAGCTGTCTCGCCTTGGAAATTTTACATTTGATATAAAGGATCAGCAAAGAAAATACAGCTTGCTCATTAAATACAAAATCCAAACGGCAGCATTTATTACATATATCTGTCATATAAATAGCACAAATATACTAAATGGTATGAAGTTACCCAAACGATAAAGATAATAAAAATTAAAACTGAATAAACACAATCAATTTTTTAATCATTTCAAATCTTCTTATTAGAAGCTGTTAGTTAGTATGATAATGGAACTTAATCTTTTCAAATCTCGAAGAGAAAAAAATCAGTTAAGTCACTCTGTCACAAAATGATTGCAAGAATCATAAACAAAAAGAGAGATACCAGTACATTTTCTGAAACAAAATGATTTGAAGAATCTGAAAAGAAAGTTATGCTACAATAAATTGTAATCAGTAAATTTTTTTCCAAAATTAAAGAAAAAAACTTGAAATATAACAAATCGTTGGAAAAAATCGGAAACCTGGGATTCTTGTGTTGGAAGGTGCGCACATGGAGGGGATCCTTTTCTACCCCTTTTCCTTCGAAACTTCTTGCGCCCTCTTTTCATTACTTATTATTATTATTAGAAGAGATAGGGGCTGAGAAAAGGAATTGGAAAGCCAGCTGAAGGTAGGAGAGTAGGGTTGAGGGAGAAGTGGCGTTGTACTTGGAGAGGCAAAAGAGAGATGAACGGAGGGCGGTCCATATAATGTGTTGGAGAGGCAAATGAGAGAGAAGGGGTTAGTGAGAGAGACGATCAAAGAGGGAGAAAGGGCGCTTGAGTGGAGAAGAGGAAGCACTGAAGGAGCGATGGCTGAGGCGATGAAGAAGATAAATGATGAAGGCGCTAAAGGAAACCCTAATGAATAGACTAAGCAAAGGACATACGGACGAGAATTAATCCAAATGAATTAGTGAAGGGTTAAGATGACGTGTCGATAAGATAGCGGAAAAAAAAGGACAGACACTTACGTAGCTTTAAAAGTCGCGCAAAAAAATCACGCAGATTATATTAGATACTGATGTTATCATCTTTCTATCAACCGAAAAAGTAGTAGAAAAGATTTAAAAACAGTTGCCATTTAAGGTGGAGTATGGTACCACCTTTGTTTAATAAGTTGAATACGTGTGGAGTAAAATTTATTTTATTTTTTAATACATTAAACTAACATAATTTAAGATAGAATAAAGTGAAACGAAATTAAAGTGCATTTGTACGTGGAGGAAAGTTAATGCAATAAGAGAAAAAAGAATTGTGTTATACTATCATGAAATAGAACTAAAAATCAAAGAGGTTTTTTATTTTCTTGACAGCCACTGTCAAGCTTTTTTTTTAAAGAAAAAAAAAAAAAAAAAAAAGAGGTTTTTATTTGTAGTGACTTCAACTTGTATTTTAATGCAATTAGTTTATATTGTAATTGGATAGGTGCTTCTGGGGTTATGCAGGATAGATTTGGTGATTTGCTTAAAGCTTCTGATAGGGTGGACCAACAACCTCCGATGAAGTTTAATTTTTAGGATAGTTTGGTTACTGTTTGGGTTGTTTATAATTGTTGTCTGTCGCTGTGTTGTTTTTTGGATTAGTTCGGTTTTAATTTCTTTTGTAGACTTTGTTTTGTTCTTTTTTGCTTAATGAAGCAGGGGTGTCTCTTCTTGAGACATTCTTTTTTTTTTAAAAAAAAATAAAGTCATTTGTTCTCAATAATCTATATTTAAGCTATATATTTTGTCTGAATTATGTTTCTGATCTTATTTATTTAAATAATTGGATTATACATAACAAATACGCATATAATTTGCAAGTAATGCAAATTCAGAGCATCATTTGAGCATTTTAAGAGATTTTGCATTCATTTTAAGTCATTTGATAGTAATAATCAATATTTCAACCCTTTACATTATCCAGAATATGTTATGATCTTATTTATTCAAATAATTATGACTATACATAGTAAATACGCTCATGATATGCAAGTAATGCAAATTCCAAGCATCATTTGAGCTTTCCAGCGATTTTGCATACATGTTAAGTCATTTGATCGCAATAATTTATATCTAATATCTTTATTTTGTCTAAAATATTTCTCAGATCTTATTTACTAAAATAATTGGAATATACATAGTAAATACACATATAATGTGCAAATAATGCAAATTCTGAGAATCATTTGAGCATTTCAGATGATTTTGAATTCATATTAAGACATTCGTTTGCAATAATTTATATTTAAACTCTTTATTTTATCTAGAATATATTTCTGATCTTATTTATTCAAATAATTAGATTATACATAGTAAATACGCATATAGTGTGCAAATAATGAATATTCTGAGCATCATTAGAGCATTTCAAGGGATTTTGTATTCATTTAAAGTCATTTTATCACAATAATCTATATTTAAACTCTTTATATTGTCTAGAACTTGTTTCTGATCCTAATTATTCAAATAATTAGATTATAAATATTTAATACACATATAATGTACAAATAATGCAAATTCTTAGCATCATTTGTGCATTTCGAGCGATTTTGAATTCATTTTATGTAATTTGATAACAATAATTAATATTTAAGCTCTTTATATTGTCTAGAATATGATTATGACCTCATTTATTGAAATAATTAGATTATACATAATAAATACATATATAATGTACAAATAGTGCAAATTCTGAGCATCATTTGATGCTTCAAGTGATTTTGCATTCATTTGAAGTCATTTCTTCGCAATAATCTACATCTAAGCTCCTTATTTTGTCTAGAATATATTTCAGATCTTATTTATTCAAATAATTGGATTATACATAGTAAATACGCATATAATGTGCAAATAATCTAAATTCTGAGCATCATTTGTGCATTTCGAGCGATTTTGCATTCATTTTATGTCAGTTGATCGCATTAAGTTATATTTAAGCTCTTTATATTGTCTAGAATATGTTTCTGATCTTATTTATTCCAATATTTGGATTATACATAGTAAACATACATATAATGTGCAAATAATCCAAATTCTGACCATCATTTGAGCATTTCAAGCGAATTTGAGTTCACTTTAAGTCATTTGGTCACAATAATCTATATTTAAGATCTTTAATTTGTGTTGATTATATTTATCATCTTATTTATTCAAATAAGTAGATTATGTAAGTGCTACAACAATTCTAGAATGCGGAAATAACCCAGAATCGTAAAATACCTCGTGCCATCGCTAATTGAAATCGAGTGTTGAGTGGATGAACTTGAAACCCGCAAACCAAGTGCGTCTCCTTAGTCTCTGATCTTCTCCATATCCTGCAGTGAGAGAATCACTACAAAGCCGATTTAATCGCCCCAACTGATGGTGTTTAACAGGAGTTAGTCGGCCTTGACTCGTTCCCTCAAGAAAATCCTTATGCTCTCTTTCTCTCTTGTCTAAATTCTGTTTAGATCTGAAAGAGACACTCTACTATACTCTCTCCATCATAGAGATATATAAATAGAGGGTTCAAAATGCTCAGAAGATGCAAATTGCAATGTTTAATGAAAGGGTGCGATGTTCACAGCATTCTGTCCAGGTGCACCGTATTGACTGAACCAGTCCATTCTATAGACAGAATACTACATTCTCCCACTTGAACTTGCATCCTTTGCATATTAAATACCATCTGTTTTCTTTATGTTAAATATTAGAAATATAACACATGAACTGTAGCAGTAAGTCATCTTATCGTTACTAGTGTTTTAAATTACTAGTAAATGCGAATATTACTTTCTACAATTACAATATGCTACACAACTAATAATTCAACCTTTTATGCGATTTTGAATTCCTTTATGAATAAACCCAATGTCTATTCCAAGTCAATCTTTATGATGTAATTCTCAACCGTATGATCAAATATATTCCATATATGTGCGCACAATCAACACGAGAAAACATCTATACTTTTATGAAGAGTTTATACACAATCGTACGATTATTATTAACCATAGGATCAATTCCTATATATGCCCGCTACATGATCTTTGAATTCCTTTTAGCTGCAGTATTTATTCAAAGAATCGGTCAGCTTCTATTCTGTATGAACACCTTTATTAACCACTTAATTCTTCTTAATGCGCTCTTTCAAAGTCAAATACTTAATGTCGATACCTCGACCTTTATCTTTATTGTTCTTGACTAAAAAGACTGCGACAGAATTATCATACAAAATCCTTAATGACTTAGATATAAAACCAATGACTCTAAGTCTCACAATAAAACTCTTCAAACACCATCGAGGGTAATCTCAAAACACACAACAAACTATACTTTATGTTGAACTAACGAATAATGTCAGTTAGACATTTCTTTATAACACAATTCCACTAGTAACATGTATCCTTAATTCGATTTACTAGAATCGACACAACCAGTTTGTGTACCAAAATAACTTCAACTTATTAATCTGTTGAGACATAAGCACACTTTCTTAAGTACCTGAAGATATATCATTACTTTCTTAGCAATTTAACTGTGGTCTATTCCCTAATTATTATGATATCAGTCCAAATATACAAATGGCAAAAGCTATGTCAGTTCTTGTGCACAAACCTGATCATACTTTATGCTTTCAAATTGCCTAAATACTTGAAGTATTTACTATTTGTTCCCTTTCTGAGTTATACTGAGGATACCGATTCAAAATGAATCTATCACCTATATTAATAGATACTGGACGCGGTGAATATCATTCCTTCTGGAATCTTTCTAATATCTTATTGATATATGCTTGTTGAGATAGATCAAGAATATCTTGATTCCTATCTACACGGGCTTTTATTTCTATCACAAACAAAACTTCACTCATATCCTTCATATCAATATTTTAGAAAGAAATTATTCACCTTATATAATCATCTTTTATCATTAGTTACAAGTAGAACATTATCTATATATAAAACAAGTAGATAAAATCAACTCCCACTGATCTCCTGATATATGCAATAGTTCATCTTATATTTCTTCAAAACGTATGAAGAAATAACCTTATGAAACTATTAATATCATTAGTGAAATACTTGTTTTAATTCTTATATAGAATACATTAACTTGTTAACTAAATATTTATTACCTCTAAAAAAAGAAACTTTTATGGTTATTTAATATAACCTTCTCCTCTAGATCACCATTAAGAGTTGCAACATTTATATCCATTTAATGTAACTCCAAACCAGAATGAGCTACTAATGCCATAATCATGTGAAGTGAATCTTCTTTAATACATGTGAGAAAGCCTTCATGTAATTCACTACTTCTCCTAAATGAATCAATTGGTGAGAAGTCTAATTTGGTATTACTTTATGTTTACTTATGAATCCTTTTGGTTTTAAGAAATCCATTACAACCAATAGGTTTAAACCATAATTAACTTAACCAAATTTCAGACTTCATTGCACACCATTGACTCTTACAGATTTTACTTGGCATTATACTATAATATGGACTCACTGCAATTCATTATCTTGAAAATGTAACAGATTATGCTCAACACTTATATCTTTATAAGAGTCTTGTAGGTAAACTATGTTACAATACTAGGGATAACCGACCTTATCCTTTATTAGATCACCTTAATATTGAATCTTAAAATTCAACTTGATCTATTATTGTATTATATGTCGGTTAACAAATGTCAATAATTCGATCATCAATATTCAGTGATCCTTAATGAATACCATCCAATCATGTATTAGAGGGAATTTCTTTATGATCTAAAACGATCACTCCCACTAATCTGAACATTCTCTATAACTTAATATTTCTAATTCAAATCCTAGTCATATTTCTAATCTCTATACCATTACCTGACTTCACAATCTTTATTTGCTTACCGCATTGTTTCTCTACTTCCGCCTCAAAACTTTATAGGTATGTAGAAATACATATATTGTGAATAATCATCAATTAAAGAGATAAATGCAGGCTACACGCTTGATGCCAGCTAATCGTTTTCTTACTTGTTAATCATATCTCAACCATATGAACACTCTCAACTTCATCCATAATATGTCTTTTATCCTAATAAACACATATGGTCAGAAACACCATACTGACCATTTATCTTTATATGTGTTATAACCTTATAGGAAATCTTGATAAGACTATATTAAACTGGACAAGTATTCAAAATAAAATATACAAGTAATGACTCAGAAATATTTATATAGACTCTTTTGTTGAACAACTATATTCCTCATTTTCATTATGTGCTCTCGCACCTATAATGGTAATAAGCTTAAAAGATCAACTTTTATGATGAGTATTATTACATTAGCCTTAACCTAAGAGGCCAACTACTCATCTAATGTCTTATGTAAGAACTTTACATTAATATGCATATCAACCAAATCACTTTACATTGAAAGAACTTATTCTTTATAAACATAAAACACAAGCAGTTAAACTGCTCCCACTGTTCATTATAACTTATGTTCATAAGTTCAACCTCAAAAGTGGATCCTACTGGTTGATAAATTTAATATCCTTACAACTTAAATGAAGGAGAACAGTATCCTTCTAGACCTTATAAGTATTATCCTCAACCCAGGAACTTTGACACTTATCATTTCTAAAGGGAATCTGCTATCCTTATGAAAGTAGAACCGATACATGCTTATCTTTATATCGAGACTTAACTTTATACTTTAATTTACCAATGCAAACTAAGTGATGTATCTTTATGAGTCAATTCTTGCATAATATTACCTGTGGGCTAAATATCATGCTATAACTCTTTATGTAATTAAACATTACAACTATATGAATCAATTTCTCACCCAGTCTAAATACTATGATTTGATTCTTCATACTTTATGATATAACTAGTTAATTATATTCCTATCCTTAATCCCTGTGGGCAAATTAAGTATTCATAATTTAACTATTATATCCTAATATATTAAGTTAACTATGTCAATAGTCCTGTGGGACGATACTAACTTCGTTAACTTAATCTATTACAATCTTGTGTCTGTTTAATCCAAATGCGATTTTATAAACTTTATATATACATAACTTAATCCAACTAAGGATGCTATGGCTACTCCTTAATATATTAATATATATATTCATCACTAGACACAAGCTATGTCTTTTCTTCCTAATGTGATTTATAGATACACTATATAATAATATATATACCTTAATGTAATTGAAGATGCTGTGGCTACTCTTCAACTAATTAACATATATTAATCAACTAGACATAATATATTATAGTTAGATAACTAATATATATGTATATGCTCAATAACTAGCATAGTTATCTAACTTTCTTGATTAATTGATCCTTAATCAATTTATTTGTCTAATTAATCTAACAATAATATCAGACAAAACTTTATTCAAACTTTTCCAGACAATCCATTCCAGAACCTGACGGTTTGTCCCAATTTGAATCTATCAATACCCAGACGTATCCTCATGCAACTTCATTCAGAACTGTTCGTCCTAAAACTAGACTATTTGTTCCAATGTGCTGAGTAATGCAAACAGAAACTTTATGCAAATTTAATCTGGAACGGTACGTTCTAAGCCCAGAATCCATTTCAATTTGCATCTAAAACCCTAATTCACTGGTATTTAGATTATATAACAGTTAGGGTTTACTAAACTTTCATAGATCATCTAACTATAATTATCTATATCTACATAATTATCATATGCACAATTACTGTCATATCCTTTATAAATACAATTTGTGTATTACTATACCACACGTATAGTTCTTCAAGTTTGTTTAATCAATATAATGCTTGTAACGCCAATACTAATAGAATACCAGATAGTATGATGGTCTGTGGACTACATCAATACTTTATTAGTATAGTATATTCAAGCATATCATTATTGACTAACCAATCTTAACCAAAAATTGCCAACCATCTTTACAAATTTAGTATTTATGACAAACTGTGACTATTCTATAGAATTCCATAATAGTTAAGTAATCTACAAGCTTTAATTAACAATGGAGAACCATCATATGTCTGATTATATCTTAATATTCATCTTAAAACTCATTTCTGGACCAAACTCTGTTGGAACTGGTCGTTCCAACTCCAAACGGATCGCCCCACACGAAAGGGTGCGTCCAAAGTTCATCCAGAAACACAGCCTGAACACTTTCTGGTAAACTGACAATAACTTTCTCTATACTTATTTGTTTTCTGTGTTCTTGGTCATTATAGAAACTAGATTCAAAGATTTTTCTTATGACTCAAGTTTCATCAAAAACAAGTTTATAGATCAAAAACTATGCCCCTCGAAATACAGACTATCACAGACGAAACCCGACAAACTGTCAGAATGACCTATCTTGCATACAGCATATCTCACTCATACTTTATCGGAATTTTGCAAATTTACACTCTATGGAAAGATATCTGAAATATCTACATCCCAGTAAAATTTCATGCAAAATCGAGTTAACAGTTGAGAGAAATCTGGCCCGTAATACTGAAAGATCAGAAAATTCAGAACCCTGACTGTCTGGACTCTACTGGTTGTGACTTGATTATCTCACTGGATACCCGCTTAATTTTCAAGATGTTGGTCTCGTTGGAAAGTAGACTCAGAGATCTTTCCAATCCCGAAAACCTCACTCAAATTGGACAAACAGATCTTGAGATAATACTCCCCGAATTCAGACAATTAATAAAATCAGACAAAACTCAATCCACTCAACACTTACAACAGAATTTCTTACAAACCGTTATGAAATTCCATTTCAATAAAGACAATCCAGCGGCATAACCCGCTCTGATACCAACTGTAAGTGCTACAACAATTCTAGAATGCGGAAATAACCCAGAATCGTAAAATACCTCGTGCCATCGCTAATTGAAATCGAGTGTTGAGTGGATGAACTTGAAACCCGCAAACCAAGTGCGTCTCCTTAGTCTCTGATCTTCTCCATATCCTGCAGTGAGAGAATCACTACAAAGCCGATTTAATCGCTCCAACTGATGGTGTTTAACAGGAGTTAGTCGGCCTTGACTCGTTCCCTCAAGAAAATCCTTATGCTCTCTTTCTCTCTTGTCTAAATTCTGTTTAGATCTGAAAGAGACACTCTACTATACTCTCTCCATCATAGAGATATATAAATAGAGGGTTCAAAATGCTCAGAAGATGCAAATTGCAATGTTTAATGAAAGGGTGCGATGTTCACAGCATTCTGTCCAGGTGCACCGTATTGACTGAACCAGTCCATTCTATAGACAGAATACTACAGATTATACATAGTAAATACGCATATAATGTGCAAGTAAAGCAAATTCCGAGCACCATTTTAGCATTTCAAGATTTTGCATTAATTTTAAATCATTTGATAGCTATGATTTATATTTAAACTTTTTATTTTATCTAGAATATGTTTCTGATCTTATTTATTCAAATAATTGGATTATACAGAGTAAATACACATATAATGTGCCAATAATGAAAATTCTGAGCATCATTTGTGCATTTCAAGATATTTTGCATTCATTTTGAGTCATTTGTTCTCAATAATCTATATATAAGCTCTTTATTTTATTAGATTATGATTCTGTTCTTATTTGTTCAAAGAATTGGAATATACATAGTAATACGCATATAAATTATAAATAATGCAAATTCTGTGCATCATTTGATCATTTCTTGCGATTTTCCTTTCATTACAAGTTATTACATCCCAATAATCTATATTTAAGCTCTTTATTTTATCTAGAATATATTTCTTATCTTATTTATTCAGATAATTACTTTATACATTGTAAATACACATAAAATGTTCAAATAATGGATATTCTGAGCATCATTTGAGCATTTGAATCGATTTTGCATTCATTTTAATTCTTCTGAGCGCAGTAATCTATATTTTAGCACTTTATAAAGTCCATAACATTTTTCTTATCTTACTTATTCAAATTGATTGGATTATATAGTAATTACACGCATAATATGCAAATAATTAATATATGAGCAGATTTATGCATTTAAATCTATTTTTTATTCGTGTTAAATATAATCTATATTTAAGCACTTTATTTTGTCTAAAATATGTTTCTGTTCTTATTTTTTCAAATAATTGGATTATACACATAGTAAATACACTGATGATGTGCCAATAATGCCAATTCTGAGCATCATTTGGGTGCTTCAAGCAAGTTTGCATTCATTTTAAGTCATATTTTTTCGCAATAATCTACATTAAAAACTTATTTTGTCTAGAATATGTTTCAGATCCTATTAATCAAATAATTCGATTATACATAGTAAATACGCATATAATGTGCAAATAATGCAAATTCTGAGAATCATTTGAGCATTGCAAGCGATTTTGCATTCATTCTAAGTCATTTGATCACAATAGTATATATTTAAGATCTATTTTGTGTAAAATATATTTCTGATCTAATTTATTCAAATAATTGGATTATATATAGCAAATCTTCATATAATGTGCAAATAATGCAAATTCTAAACATCATTTGTGCATTTCGAGTGATTTTGCATTCATTTAATGTCATTTGATCTCACGAATTTATAATTAAGCTCTTTATATTGTAGAGATTATGTTTCTGATCTCATTTATTGAAATTAATGGATTATACATAGTAAATGCACATATAATGTTCAAATAATGCAAATTATCAGAGCATTTCAAGAGATGTTTCATTCATTTTACGTCATTTGTTCGCAATAATCTATATTTAAGCTCTTTGTTTTATGAAGAATATGTTTCTGTTCTTATTTATTCAATAATTCGATTACACATAGTAAATTTGTATGTAATATGAAAATAATCCAAATTATGAGCATCATTTGTGCATTTCGAGCGATTTTGGATTCATTTAGTGTCATTTGATTGCAGTAATTTCTATTTAAACTCGTTATATTGTATAGATTATGTTTTTCATGTTATTTATTCAAATAATTGGATTATACATAGTAAATGCGTATAAAGTGTGCAAATAATGCAAATTCTGAGCATCATTCAAGTATTTCAAGAGATTTTGCAATCATTTTAAGTTATTGATCGCAATAATATAATATTTAAGCTCTTTATATTGACTAGAATATGTTTATGATCTTATTTATTCAAATAATCGGATTATACATAGTAAATAAGCATATAATGTGCAAATAATGCAAATTCTGAGCATCAGTTGAGCATTTCCAGCGATTTTGCATTAATTTTAAGTCATTTTATTGTTATAATCTATATTTAAATATCTTTGTTTTGTATAAAATATGTTTCTAATCTTATTTATTCAAATAATTTGATTATACAGAGTAGATATATATATAATGTGCAAATAATTCAAATTCAGAGCATCATTTGAGCATTTCAAGAGATTTTCCGTTTATTTTGAGTCATATTTCGCAATAATATATATTTAAGCTCTTTATTTTGTCCAGATTATAATTCTGATGTCATTTATTCTAATAATTGGATTATACATGTCCAAATAATGCAAATGCTCTGTATCATTTGAGCATTTCAAGAGATTTTGCAATCATTTTAAGTTATTTTATCGCAATAACCTAATATTTAAGCTCCTTATATTGACTAGAATATGTTTATGATCTTATTTATTCAAATAATTGGATTATACATAGTAAATAAGCATATAATGTGCAAATAAAGCACATTATGAGCATCAGTTTAGCATTTCCAGCGATTTTGCATTAATTTTAAGTCATTTGATCACTATAATCCATATTTAATCTCTTTATTTTGTATAGAATATGTTTCTGATCTTATTCAAATAATTGGATTATACAGAGTAAAATACACATATAATGTGCAAATAATGCAAATTCAGAGCATCATTTGAGCATTTCAAGAGATTTTGCATTTATTTTGAGTCGTTTTTCGAAATAATCTATATTTAAGCTCTTTATTTTGTCTAGATTATAATTCTGATCTCATTTATTCTAATAATTAAATTATACATAGTGAATACACATATAATGTGCAAATAATGCAAATTCTCTGCTTCATTTGAGCATTTCAAGAGATTTTGCATTCTTTATTTTATCTAGAATATCGTTTTGTTCTTATAATTCAAATAGTTGAATTATACATTGTAAATACACAAAAATGTGCAAATAATGCATATTGAACAATTGAAGCGATTTTGTATTCATTTTAATTCTTCTGAGCACAGTAATTTATATTTAAGCACTTATTATAGGCTATAATGTTTTCCTTGTCTTACTTATTCAAATTCATTGGATTATATTTAGTGATTAAGGACATAATGTGCAAATAAATAATATTCTGAGCATGATTTGTGCATTTCAATCGATTTTGCATTTGTGTTAAGTCATTTCATCTCAATAATCAATATTTAAGCTCTATATTTTATGTTGAATATGTTTCTGTTCTTATTTTTTCAAATAATTGGATTATACATAGTAAATATGCTGATGATATGCAAATAATGCAAATTCTGAGCATCATTTGGTGCTTCAAGCAAGTTTGCATTCATTTTAAGTCATTTTTTTCGCAATAATTGTATAAAAGCTTCTTATTTCGTCTAGAATATGTTTCAGATCCTATTTATTCAAATAATTCATACATAGTAAATACGCATATAATGTGCAAATAATGCAAATTCTGAGAATCATTTGAGCATTGCAAGCGATTTTTCATTCAGTTCAAGTCATAAAATGGGCAAATAATACAAATTCTGAGCATCATTTGTTCATTTCAAGAGATTTTGCATTTATTTTGAGTCGTTTGTTTGCAATAATCCATATTGATGCTCTTTATTTTATCTAGAATATATTTCTGTTCTTATTTATTCGAATAATTCGATTATGCATAGTAAATTTGCATATAATATTCAAATAATGCAATTATCTGAGCATCATTTGTGTATTTCTTGCGATTTTGCATTGGCTTTATCTCATTTTATCACATTAATTTATATTTAAGCACTTTATATTGTCTAGAATATGTTTCTCATCTTATTTAATCCAATAATTGGATTATACAGAGTAATTACGCATATAATGTGCAAATAATGCAAATCCTGAGCATCTTTTGAGTATTTCAAGAGATTTTACAATCATTTTAAGTGATTTGTTCGCAATAATCTATATTTAAGATATTTATTTTGTCTAGAGTATGTTTCTGAATTTATTTATTCAAATAATTGTATTATACATTGTACATATACTTTGTAATGTGTAAATAATTCCATTTCTGAGCATCATTTGAGAATTTCTAGCAATTTTGCATTCATTTAAAGTAATTTGATAGTAATAATCTAATATTTATGCTCTTTATATTGACTAAAATATGTTTACCATCTTTTTTATTAAACTAATTGGATTATACAGAGTAAATACACTTACAATATGCAAATAATGCAAATTATCAGCATCATTTGAGCATTTCAAAGGTTATTGCATTCATTTGAAGTAGTTTGTTCTCGATAATCTATATATTAGCTCTATATTTTATCTAGAATATTTTTCTGTTCTTATTTATTCTAATAATTCGACTATACATAGTAAATTTACATATAATATGCAAATAATGCAAATTCTGAGCATCATTTGTGCATTTCAAGCGATTTTGAATTTATTTTATCTCATTTATTGCAGTAATTTATATTTAAGCTCTATTGTATAGAATATGTTTCTGATCTCATTTATTCAACTAATTGTATTATACATAGTAAATACACTTGTCATGTTTAAATAATGTAACTTCTGAGCATAATTTGGGCATTTCTTGCGATTTTTCTTTCATTTTAAGTTATTTGATCGGAATAATATAATATTTAAGCTCTTTTATTGACTATAATATTTTTATGATCTTATTTATTCACATAATCGGATTATACAAACTAAATACGCGTATAATGTGCTAATAATGCAAATTCTGAGTATCATTTTAGCATTTCTGGCAATTATTCATTCATTTTAAGTCATTTGATCGCTAAAATCTATATTTATGCTCTTTATTTTACATAGAATATGTTTCTGACCTTATTACTTCACAGAATTGGATTATACAGAGTAAATACACATATAATTCACAAATAATGCAAATTCTGATCATCATTTGAGCATTTCAAGAGATTTTGCATTTATTTTGAGTTATTTTTCTCAATAATCTATATTGAAGCTCTTTATTTTGTCTAGATTCTGATTCTGTTCTTATTTATTCAAATAATTGGATCATACATAGTAAATACGCATATCTACAAATAATGCTAATTATGAGCATCATTAGAGCATTTCGAGCGATTTGCATTCATTTTATGGCATTTGATCGAAATAATTTATATTTAAGTACTTTATATTGTCTAGAATATGTTTCTGATCTCATTTATTAAAATAAATGGATTGTACATAGTAAATACACATATAATGAGCAAAAAAAAATGCAAATTCTCTGCATCAGTTCAGCTTTTCAAGAGATTTTGCAATCATTGTAAGTCATTTATTCGCAATCCAAACATAGAAGGATCTCTTAACCAGGGAATTATCTATATTTAAGCTCATTATTTTATCTAGAATATGTTTCTGATATTTTTTATTGAAAAAATTCGAATATCAATATTAAATTTGCATATAATATGCAAAATAATTCAAATTCTGAGCATCATTTGTTCATTTCGAGCGATTTTGCATTCATTTTATGTCAATTGATCGAAGTAATCTATATTTAAGCTCTTTATATTGTCTAGTATACGTTTCTCTAATTATTTATTCAAATAATTGGATTATACATAGTAAATACACATATAATGTGCAAATAATGCAAATTCTAGCATCATTTGAGCGTTTCCAGCGATTTTACATTCATTTTATCATTTGATCGCTAAAATATATATTTAAGCTCTTTATTTTGAATAGAATATGTTTCTGATCTTTTTTATTTACATAATTGGATTATACAGAGTAAACACACATATAATTTGCAAATAATGCAAATTCTGAGCATCATTTGAGCATTTCAGGAAATTTTGCAGTTATTTTGAGTCATTTTTTGCAACAATCTATATTTAAGTTATTTATTTTGTCTAAATTGATTATGTTCTTATTTATTCAAATAATTGGATTATACATAGTAAATACGCATATATTGTACAATTAGTGCAAATTATGAGCATCATTGGAGCATTTCGAGCGATTTGCATTCATTTTATAACATTTGATCGAAATAATTTATATTTAAGCTCTTTATACGGTCTAGAATATGTTTTTGATCTCATTTATTCAAATTATTGGATTCTACATTGTAAATACACATATACTGAGCAAAAAATACAAATTCTCTGCATCATTTCAGCATTTCAAGAGATTTTGCAATCATTGTAAGTCATTTGTTCACAATAATCTATATTTAAGCTATTTTTTTATCCAGAATATGTTTCAGTTATTATTTATTGAAAAAATTTGAATATCAATATTAAATTTGCATATAATGTGCAAAATATTGCAAATTCTGAGCATCATTTGTGCATTTCGAGCGATTTTGCATTCATTTTATGTCAATTGATCGAAGTAATTTATATTATGCTCTTTATATTGTCTACTATATGTTTCTCTAATTATTTATTCAAATAATTGGATTATGCATAGTAAATAGTAAATACACATATAATGTGCAAATAATGCAAATTCTGAGCATCATATGAGCATTCCTGCGATTTTGCATTCATTTTATGTCATTTGATCGCAATAATTTATATTTAAGCTCTTTAAATTGTCTATAATATGTTTCTGATTTCATTTATTCAAATAATTGGATTATTCATATTAAATACACATATAATGTGCAAATAATACAAATTCTGAGCATCATTTGAGCATTTCAAGAGATTTTGCATTTATTTTCAGTTGTTTGTTCTCAATAATCTATATTAAAGCTCTATATTTTAACTAGAATATGTTTCTGTTCTTATTTATTCTAATAATTCGATTATACATTGTAAATTCGCATATAATGTGCACATAATGTAAATTCTGAGCATCATTTGTGCATTTCGAGCGATTTTGAATTCATTTTATGTCATTTGATCGCAGTAATTAGGTTTTAATCTCTTTATATTGTCTAGCATATGTTTCTGATATCATTTATTCAAATAATTGGATTATACATAGTAAATACACTACTAATGTTCAAATAGCGCAAATTCTGAGCATTTCAAGAGATTTTGCATTCGTTTGAAGTTATTTGTTCGCAATAATCAATATTTAAGCTCTTTGTTTATCTATAATATGTTTATGTTCTTATTATTCGAATAATTCGATTATGCATAGTAAATTTTCATATAATATTCAAATAATGCAAATTTTGAGCATCATTTGTGAATTTCGAGCGATTTTGCATTCATTTTATGTCATTTGATCGCAATAAATTTTATTTAAGCTCAAAATAATTTCTAGAATAAGTTTTTCATCTTATTTATTCAAATAATTAGATTATATATAGTAAATACGCATATAATATGCAAATAATGCAAATCCTGAGCATCATTTGAGTACTTTGAGAGATTTTACAACCATTTTTAAGTCCTTTGATTGCAAATTTGCAATAAAGTAAAGTTTGTAGTTACATTGTAAATTCGATGTACCTGATTTGCAAATTTATTTTGTGCATATCATAGAAGACATAGGAGACTAGCATTTCAATAGTGCATGGTACAGGGGCAATAAATTTCTATTTATAATCGATTTTAATATTATGAGATTTTCATTATAGGTTGTGCACTTGTGCTAGATCTAAGGGAATTTTAATTTCAATTTTAATATTATGAGGCTTGTAATTAATTATAAGTCTATTGATTAAGGATAACGCTATGTCTGTGAAGACTGTGAATCCACAATTCAATTAAAATATTTTTGTTTATGTTTAAAGTTTATCGAGCAGACTTTATCTCTACTACTTATAAATGCACCTAACAAAAAGAGTAAACATTTCATATAAAAGGAGTAAACATGTCATATAAAAGGGTGTAAACAATTTTATATCAATTATGGACCATTGATTTGTGTAATTTGATCTGATCAGTGGTCTAGATCTTAATTTCAAAATTAAATGGTCAAGATTTTTTATTAGAAAAGATTAAGTTAATACCAAATTAGCTATTTATTTAAAAGGAAAGATTAATAAATTATTGATTTTACCGTATCTTTATTGCCTATAATATATAAAGTTCTATATGAAACAAAAATAATATCAATATTTTATTTTCTTATTTGCCCGCATATTGAGGGCATTTTTTTGCTAGTATTTACTAGAGGGGTTACATAGCCACCTATTTCCCCGAAAAGTAAATTTACATCTAATTAATTTATTTTTAACGTAATAAGAAGAACACGTTATAGTTTTTTACAATGTAAAAAATCTTAAGATGATGCACATGGATATAGAGAAACAACAATCTATGGTAAGTCATGAAGGGAAGTTGAAGTTTATAAAAGAAATTTTGATCATAAGGATAAAAAAATGACCTTAATTTGTTGATTTTATATTCTACAAAATTAAAACGTTAAAGATTATATTTTAATGTTGATCGTTGGTTCCAATGGGTACCTGCCAATTAACGTTAGTTATAAGTTAGTGATAGGCTAATCAAAGGCTTAATTATGAAGATATAAATTAATAAAAAGTTGAATAATTAAAATAGCTGCTAAAATAATTGATAAATTTTAAACAACACATAGTTATTCCCATCAGAAATACAAAATTTTTTTTTATACATTTATTTCTACAAATTTAAAAATTATAACATATTTTATATTTATTTGTAAGTCAAATATCGAGTGAAACTCGATTAGCCCTCTAGTAATAATAAGATGTATTGATTGATGCTCGTACAGTTTAATTAACGAATTATAATATTCAATCAATATACATACAGCAAAGTCTATTATTACCCTGGTCTGAAAGTACACATGTACATATCAGAACATATATTAAAAGGTGTTCCACTAACTCCTTCTCCAGCACTGTTGAGGAATAGTTATTCAATCCTGATCGTCCATCTATGTTGGTTCATTGTGTCCGTTGGATTGTTTTCTCCCTTTGTCTTGGTTTTCTCATCCCATTCATTCTCTCTCTTCGCAGAGAAGAGGGCTGTCCACAGACTGAGTTGAGGCGTTTTCGCTCCTGCCTCCTGTACGGCTGCTCTCGCCATGGTGATCCTGGTGCGTGAGCCGTTCTCTCTTTCTCTTTCCTCTATTTACTATGCTTTCCATTGCTGGTCTATTGTTTTCGTGTTGATATTTTCTTTCCTGTGCTCATTTTTGTAGGCCGGTGTATTGGGGAACAATCTCCACGGGTTGTGTTTTCGTGCTCCTGGTGCGGCCCTCCTCTCTCTGCTTCCGTACTTCTGTCTATTCCAGGTGCGAATTCCAGCCCTTTCTTCTCTGCATCCCTATTCTCTCCTTATTTCTATTTTTCTGTGTTGTGTCTTTGTTGTGCTATCTTGGTAGGTTCCTCTTCTTCTCTTTTTCTGTCATTTTTCTTCTAATTGTCTTCTCTGCCATGGTTTTTTAGGTTTTCTTCTTCATTTTTTTTTTCTTTATGAGTTGGGTCTTCACTCACTTCGTCTGTTGTTTTCATGGAACTCATGTCTGTGTGTAGTGTATAGTGTTGGGGATATTTTCAGCCAAAGCACAGAGAAGAAGGTACCAAAAAAAGGGAATCACAAATAGGAAGGGGATCACAAACAGGACAGTGACCAAAATGGTGAAAATTTTTTAGGAATAACAAGAGTTAAATTAAGTAAATAGGGAAGATTTCTACTGGTCTACTGTTTCACACATTCTTTGATCTTTCTCATGAGGATGTTTATCTGCTTTGTGTTTCGGTCTTCTTTCCTGTCGCATGAAGGATTCTAGCAGAATTGTATTTATAAATTTACTTTGCTTTTCTTTAGTTTTTGGTTGCTTCTCCTTTACAGGGATTCTGTTTCACTAATTGTTTGGTGTGTTTTTGTGAATTTACTTTTCTGTCTGCCTGTTTCTGTGTTGTTTTCCTGTAAGAGTTGTGTGTCCATTTTCATTTACAGCTTATTGCCCGATTCAAAATTCTCTTACAACATGGAACCAATTTCAAATGGATGCCTTAGCATTTTTTATCCTCTTCAATTTGTTTCATCAGTTTAGTTCTTTAGTTCTTTAGTGTTGTCTGGCCATGTGTGTATGTTACCTCAGTTTTTTTGTTTTTGTTGCTGAAAAATGCCCAGTCAGTTTACATACTGCTGTTTGATCATTCTGTTTGTTGTGCCTGTAAATTGATGTATCATTATTTATTTCGACGCTTTAGGTATTATTGTAAAATTTTAGGCATCTGTTCTTTAAAAGTTTCTGCTTGCCGTTCAAAAGTCTCAAGCACTTTAGATACTGTTGTTTTTTAGGATGCACTTGCTACAAACTTTTAGATATTGTTTTCAGACAGTTTAGGTGCTGTCGTTTTAAATTTCGATGTCAGGGTTATCATTTTAATTTGGCCGCTTTAGATGTTATTATAGAATTTCTGCTTCCTATATTTATCTTTTTTTGTTGATGCTTTCTTCTTGCTATTTTTTATAGGTGTCCTTCTGGATTCCTGCTGGCTCTTTGGTTGTGCTGTGTTGTTCTCATTCTGTCTGCCAATTCATCAGCATCTTCAGATCTGCCTGTGTAAGCTTCTTCTTAATCCTCTTTTATTATTTCCTTTATTCTTCTCTTTATCATCTTTGTTGTTTTTGCTCCTGTGACTGGTTTTCATCATGTTATTTCATTTTAGTTAGATACCTTTAATGCTTTCCTATTTTTTTTATAGTTCTTTCTTTCTGTGTATCAACTTCTATTGACTTCTGATAGCATCTGTATTATGCTGTTATCATATTTTCATTTATGTATATTGTGCTTTTTGTTCTATTCTGATGCTCCTCTATTTTGCTTTTTTTTCTATATGTTTATGTTTCCAGGTTATACTTCTGTGTTGCTCTTTGCTGGTGCTCTTTCTTCTTATCGGGTCATCTTCTTTTGCTATCTTCTTATCCAGGTAACATTGTTTCTTTTTCTTGCAATTTGTTTCTATTGTTTGCTATTTTTGTTGTTTCTGGTAGATAGTTTGCAATTTTCTCGGCTTGCTGTGTTCAGCATGTAAGTGCTACAACAATTCTAGAATGCGGAAATAACCCAGAATCGTAAAATACCTCGTGCCATCGCTGATTGAAATTGAGTGTTGAGCGGATGAACTTGAAACCCGCAAACTAAGCGCGTCTCCTTAGTTTCTGATCTTCTCCACGTTCTGCAGTGAGAGAATCGCTACAAAGCCGATATCGCAACCCCAACTGATGGTGTTTGACAGGGGTTAGTCGGCTTTGACTCGTTCCCTCTAGAAAATCCTTATCTTCTCTCTCTCTTTTCTAAACTAATGTTAGAACTGAAAGAAGTCCTCTGCCATACTCTCTCCATCATAGAGATATATAAATAGAGGGTTCAAAACGCTCAGAAGATGCAAATTGCAATGTTTAATGAAAGGGTGCGATGTTCACAGCATTCTGTCCAGGTGCACCGTATTGACTGAACCAGTCCATTCTATAGACAGAATACTACATTCTCCCACTTGAACTTGCATCCTTTGCATATTAAATACCTTCTGTTTTCTTTATGTTAAATATTAGAAATATAACACATGAACTGTAGCAGTAAGTCATCTTATCGTTACTAGCGTTTTAAACTACTAGTAAATGCGAATATTACTATCTACAATTACAATATGCTACACAACTAATAATCCAACCTTTTATGCGATTTTGAATTCCTTTATGAATAAACCCAATGTCTATTCCAAGTCAATCTTTATGATGTAATTCTCAACCGTATGATCAAATATTTTCCATATATGTGCACACAATCAACACGAGAAAACATCTATACTTTTATGAAGAGTTTATACACAATCGTACGATCAATATTAACCATAGGATCAATTCCTATATATACCCGCTACATGATCTTTGAATTCCTTTAGCTGCAGTATTTATTCAAAGAATCGGTCAGCTTCTATTCTGTATGAACACCTTTATTAACCACTTAATTCTTCTTAATGCGCTCTTTCAAAGTCAAATACTTAATGTCGATACCTCGACCTTTATCTTTATTGTTCTTGACTAAAAAGACTGCGACAGAATTATCATACAAAATCCTTAATGACTTAGATATAAAACCAATGACTCTAAGTCTCACAATAAAACTCTTCAAACACCATCGAGGGTAATCTCAAAACACACAACAAACTATACTTTATGTTGAACTAACGAATAATGTCAGTTAGACATTTATTTATAACACAATTCCACTAGTAACATGTATCCTTAATTCGATTTACTAGAATCGACACAACCAGTTTGTGTACCAAAATTACTTCAACTTATTAATCTGTTGAGACATAAGCACACTTTCTAAGTACCTGAAGATATATCATTACTTTCTTAGCAATTTAACTGTGGTCTATTCCCTAATTATTATGATATCAGTCCAAATATACAAATGGCAAAAGCTATGTCAGTTCTTGTGCACAAACCTGATCATACTTTATGCTTTCAAATTGCCTAAATACTTGAAGTATTTACTATTTGTTCCCTTTCTGAGTTATACTGAGGATACCGATTCAAAATGAATCTATCACCTATATTAATAGATACTGGACGCGGTGAATATCATTCCTTCTGGAATCTTTCTAATATCTTATTGATATATGCTTGTTGAGATAGATCAAGAATATCTTGATTCCTATCTACACGGGCTTTTATTTCTATCACAAACAAAACTTCACCCATATCCTTCATATCAATATTTTAGAAAGAAATTATTCACCTTATATAATCATCTTTTATCATTAGTTACAAGTAGAACATTATCTATATATAAAACAAGTAGATAAAATCAACTCCCACTGATCTCCTGATATGTGCAATAGTTCATCTTATATTTCTTCAAAACGTATGAAGAAATAACCTTATGAAACTATTAATATCATTAGTGAAATACTTGTTTTAATTCTTATATAGAATACTTTAACTTGTTAACTAAATACTTATTACCTCTAAAGAAGAAACTTTTATGGTTATTTAATATAACCTTCTCCTCTAGATCACCATTAAGAGTTGCAACATTTATATCCATTTAATGTAACTCCAAACCAGAATGAGCTACTAATGCCATAATCATGTGAAGTGAATCTTCTTTAATACATGTGAGAAAGCCTTCATGTAATTCACTACTTCTCCTAAATGAATCAATTGGTGAGAAGTCTAATTTGGTATTACTTTATGTTTACTTATGAATCCTTTTGATTTTAAGAAATCCATTACAACCAATAGGTTTAAACCATAATTAACTTAACCAAATTTCAGACTTCATTGCACACCATTGACTCTTACAGATTTTACTTGGCATTATACTATAATATGGACTCACTGCAATTCATTATCTTGGAAAATTTTAGAATCTTATTCAACAATAATACTTTTATAAGAGTCTCGTAGATAAACTACATATTATTACTAGGATAACCGACCTATTGCTTTATTAGATCACCTTGATATTGAATATTAAATATTCAACTTGATCTATTATTGTATTATATATCGATTAACGAATGTCAATAATTGGATTATCAATATTTGTTGATCCTTAATAATATATCCAATTATGAATTAGAGGGAGTTTTTGTACGACCTAAAACTGATCACTCCCACTAATCTGAACATTCTCTAGAACTTAATATTTCTAGATTCATATCCTAGTCATATTTCATATTTCTAATCTTTTTACCATTTTCTGATCTCACAATCTTTATTTGCTTACCGCATTGTTCTCTACTTCCACCTTAAAACTTTACAGGTATGTAGAAATACATATATTATGAATAATCATCAAATAAAGAGATAAATGCAGGCTATACGCTAATGCCAGCTAGTCATTTTCTTACTTGTTAATCATATCTCAACCATATGAACACTCTCAACTTCATCCATAATATGTCTATTTTCCTATTAAACACATATGGTCAAAAACACCAAACTGACCATTTATCTTTATATGTGTTATAACCTTATAGGAAATCTTGATAAGACTATATTAAACTGGACAAGTATTCAAAATAAAATATACAAGTAATGACTCAGAAATATTATATAGACTCTTTTGTTGAACAACTATATTCCTCATTTTCATTATGTGTTGTCGCACCTATAATGGTAATAAGCCTAAAAGATAAACTTTTATGATGAGTATTATTACATTAGCCTTAATCTAAGAGGCCAACTACTTATCTAATGTCTTATGTAAGAACTTTACATTAATATGCATATCAACCAAATCACTATACATTGAAAGAACTTATTCTTTATAAACATGAAACATAAGCAGTTAAACTGCTCCCACTGTTCTTTATAACTTATGTTCATAAGTTCAACCTCAAAAGTGGATCCTACTGGTTGATAAATTTAATATTCTTACAACTTTAATGAAAGAGAACAGTATCCTACTAGACCCTATAACTATTATCCTCAACCCAGGAACTTTGATACTTATCATTTCTAAAGGGAATCTGCTATCCTTATGAAAGTAGAACCGATACATGCTTATCCTTTATATTGAGACTTAACTTTATACTTTAATTTACCAATGCAAACTAAGTGATGTATCTTTATGAGTCAATTCATGCATAATATTACCTGTGGGCTAAATATCATGCTATAACTCTTTATGTAATTAAACATTACAACTATATGAATCAATTTCTCACCCAGTTTAAATACTATGATTTGATTCTTCATACTTTATGATATAACTAGTTAATTATATTCCTATCCTTAATCCCTGTGGGCAAATTAAGTATTCATAATTTAACTATTATATCCTAATATATTAAGTTAACTATGTCAATAGTCCTGTGGGACGATACTAACTTCGTTAACTTAATCTATTACAATCTTGTGTATGTTTAATCCAAATGCGATTTTATAAACTTTATATATACATAACTTTAATCCAACTAAGGATGCTGTGGCTACTCCTTAATATATTAATATATATATTCATCACTAGACACAAGCTATGTCCTTTCTTCCTAATGTGATTTATAGATACACTATATAATATACATACCTTAATGTAATTGAAGATGCTGTGGCTACTCTTCAACTAATTAACATATATTAATCAACTAGACATAATATATTATAGTTAGATAACTAATATGTATGTATATGCTCAATAACTAGCATAGTTATCTAACTTTCTTGATTAATTGATCCTTAATCAATTTATTTGTCTAATTAATCTAACAATAATATCAGACAAAACTTTATTCAAACTTTTCCAGACAATCCATTCCAAAACCTGACGGTTTGTCCCAGTTTGAATCTATCAATACCCAGACGTATCCTCATGCAACTTCATTCAGAACTGTTCGTCCTAAAACTAGACTATTTGTTCCAATGTGCTGAGTAATGCAAACAGAAACTTTATGCAAATTTAATCTGGAACAGTACGTTCTAAGCCCAGAATCCATTTCAATTTGCATCTGAAACCCTAATTCACTGGTATTTAGATTATATAACAGTTAGGGTTTACTAAACTTTCATAGATCATCTAACTATAATTATCTATATCTACATAATTATCATATGCACAATTACTGTCATATCCTTTATAAATACAATTTGTGTATTACTATACCACACGTATAGTTCTTCAAGTTTGTTTAATCAATACAATACTTGTAGTGCTAATACTAATAGAGTACCCGATAGTATGATGGTCTGTGGACTGCATCAAACTTTACTACTATAGTATATTCAAGCATATCAGTATTGACTAACCAATATCCAACAAAAAATGCCAACCATCTTTATACAAATTCAGTATTTTGACAAATTGTGACTATCCTATAGATTTCCATAATAATTAAGTAATCTACAAGGTTTAATTAACAATGGAGAACCATCATATGTCTGATTATACCTTAATTTTCATCTTAAAATTTATTTCTGGACCAAACTTTATTGGAATGGGTCGTTCCAACTCCAAACGGATCGCCCCACACGAAAGGGTGCGTCCAAAGTACATCCATAAACTTTCTGACAGTCTGAACACTTTCTGGTAAACTGACAATAACTTTCTCTATACTTATTTGTTTTCTGTGTTCTTAGTCATTATAGAAACTAGATTCAAAGATCTTTCTTATGACGTAAGTTTCATCAAAAACAATTTTACAGATCAAAAGCTATGTCCTTCGAAAGACAGACTATCACAGACGAAACCCGACAAACTGTCAGAATGACCTATTTTGCAGATAGCATATCTCACTCATACTTTATCAGAATTTTGAAAATTTACACTCTATGGAAAGATATCTGAAATATCTACATCCCAGTAAAATTTCATGCAAAACCGAATTATCAATTGAGAGAAATCTGGCCCGTAATACTGAAAGGTCAGAAAATTCAGAATCCCGACTGTCTGACCTCTACTGGTTGTAACTTGATTATCTCACTGTATACCCACTGGATTTTCAAGATTTTGGTCTCGTTAGAAAGTAGACTCATAGATCTTTCCAATCCCGAAAACCTCACTCAAATTGGATAAGCGGATCTTGAGATATTGCTCCACGAATTCAAACAATCAATGAAAATCAGACAAAACTCAATCCACTCAACACTTACAACAGAATTTCTTACAAACCGTTATGAAATTCCATTTCAATAAAGGCAATCCAGCGGCATAACCCGCTCTGATACCAACTGTAAGTGCTACAACAATTCTAGAATGCGGAAATAACCCAGAATCGTAAAATACCTCGTGCCATCGCTGATTGAAATTGAGTGTTGAGCGGATGAACTTGAAACCCGCAAACTAAGCGCGTCTCCTTAGTTTCTGATCTTCTCCACGTTCTGCAGTGAGAGAATCGCTACAAAGCCGATATCGCAACCCCAACTGATGGTGTTTGACAGGGGTTAGTCGGCTTTGACTCGTTCCCTCTAGAAAATCCTTATCTGCTACAACAATTCTAGAATGCGGAAATAACCCAGAATCGTAAAATACCTCGTGCCATCGCTGATTGAAATTGAGTGTTGAGCGGATGAACTTGAAACCCGCAAACTAAGCGCGTCTCCTTAGTTTCTGATCTTCTCCACGTTCTGCAGTGAGAGAATCGCTACAAAGCCGATATCGCAACCCCAACTGATGGTGTTTGACAGGGGTTAGTCGGCTTTGACTCGTTCCCTCTAGAAAATCCTTATCTTCTCTCTCTCTTTTCTAAACTAATGTTAGAACTGAAAGAAGTCCTCTGCCATACTCTCTCCATCATAGAGATATATAAATAGAGGGTTCAAAACGCTCAGAAGATGCAAATTGCAATGTTTAATGAAAGGGTGCGATGTTCACAGCATTCTGTCCAGGTGCACCGTATTGACTGAACCAGTCCATTCTATAGACAGAATACTACACAGCAGTATTCTCATTTTTTGCTGTTGTTATTTTAGATAGATATACGAAGCATAAATTTTTTCCTCTGCTATTTGCTCTATGCAGCTTATTCTTTTTATGTTTTCTATTCTTTATGTGTTCTCTGAAGTGCATCGCTACGATTAGCTGCGGTAAATTAGTTTTCTACGTAATAACGTATTCTGGTCTTTCCGTGCTACCATCTTTGTTGCGCTCTGAGATATTATCTAATGGAAGATGCTTCAGTGTCTTCGAGTGGTTCTGGCTACGATTTAACTCCGGTTCACTCATCTTTCGGTATAGTTCGCATCCTCTACTTATATCCTGTGTCTTCTCTTTATTGTCCTCTTTTCATCCTCTCAGTCTATTACTATCATTGGTGTGCTTCTTAAACAGCTCTTTTACACAGCCCATTTATAAGCTCTCATCGTTCAAGCTATTCTTCATGATCGCTTCTTCATGTATCAGTTCCTTTCATTAGCTTTCATCTTTCATCGATCTATTGCTGCTTTCATTTGCAAACATCATCCTTACTGTATTCCATTGTTTCTTCTCGGGATCTATTAGATAGGGTGCGTCGTCGGATACAGATAGGTCGTGGCGATTATTCAGCCTCGCCAAGCCCTGGAAGAATATCTCAGGATACTAGCTTGCAAGGTTTATTTCCTTTGCCAATTTTATTGGTTGCTCCCTGTTTATTATATAGCTTTTCACATTGTTTGGTTCCTGTCCCTTTTCCTTTTCAATATTCAACATCCTTCCTATAATTTATCTCATCACTCCTGGTGTCTCCTGTGTCTTCACTTTTTCTTAGATGATGATTCTTCTCATTATCCATCACGGACGAGGCGTAGGCTCACATTGACAAGTGATGATTCATCCTCACATTCCATTCCGACTGATTCGTCGGATTGGCAGATGACACTTGCTGATTTTATTAATAGCAGTTCAGTGATTTCTCTTTTTGTGCCTGTCAATTATATTTCTCTTTGTTTCTGTGCCATCTCCATAGTGCTGTTTCTTTGTTCGCTTATCGTTATGCTTTTCTATTACTATCTTTTTCTTATCATCGAAGATGACGTGCCTCCATCAACACCAACTTCTCACTATATTCCTTACTCTGATGAATCTTCCCTTGCTGATGAAGTCCAGTCAGAAGATTCATCTCCACCTCAAACACCACCAGCTATACCTGTGATGAATGCAGGTTTACTGTTATCTTCTCATTATTTCATTGTTCTATTCAAACTATTCATTCCATCCTATTTCTCTCTCAGTTCTGAATTCTCAGTGCATCTTCTGTTTGTGCTCCTTTCCCCATTTTGTTCTTCTCCAGGTCAAAGACCACAATACGATAATTTTGGAGACTTAACTGAAATGTGTCATACGTGCCATGCTCTCTTCTGGTATCGAGAACGATGCATAAGAGACTCCCGTGTTGGCCAGCCAGTCTATAATTTATGCTGCAGAGGCGGCCGTGTTCATTTACCCGCTGTTCAGCCAACACCTTCACCCTTATCAGAGCTTCTCGATCCACTAAATGGTCCTGATTCTAGGCATTTCCTTGAATGCATCCGCATCTACAATTCTATGTTTGCTTTCACTTCAATGGGTGTTCAAGTTGATGAGAGTATAAATAGGGTCATGGTCCATATGTGTACAGAATATCGGGCCAGTTATGTCACCTCATTGGCTCATTGCTTCCTGATTCAGACACACCACCTCAGTTTGCTCAATTATACATATATGATACTGAAAATGAGATCTCCAACCGTCTTGGTGTCTTTTCAGTTTCTGATCAATCCTCAGCTCCTCGACCTCATATTGTTGAGGCATTGAGAGACATGCTTGATGCATACAATCCTTATGCTCAAGCGTTTAGGTCTGTTCGCGATCGTGTCTTGGACGACTCTGATGATAGCCTTCGTCTTAGGATTATTTCCCACAGATCAGGCGATGGCAGACAATATGCTGCCCCTACAGCTTCTGAGGTTGTTGGCCTTATGGTTGGTGATATTGATGATCAGCATTTTGATCGTGATATCATCTTGCAACGTCGAACTGGCTCATTACAGCGCATCAGTTCGTTGCATCCTTCTTATATGCCATCTCAATACCCACTTCTCTTTGTACATGGCGAAGATAGTTTTCATCTTGACATAGAGTATCGAGTGGATGACTCAGCAACTTCATCGCGCGTTCGTCAGCATGTCACTATGAATGAGTATTACTGTTATAGACTTCATGTGCGTGCTATCGGATGCAATATAATTCTTAGGTCTGGTCGGTTGCTGCAACAGATATCAGTTGATATGTTTGCCTGTGTAGATCAATCACGGGTCAATTATATTCATAACAACCAAGCATCATTGCGATCTGATACTTATACGAATATCAGAAACGCTGTTATCGATCATGATGTTTATGGTCGTAGTGTGGGAAGGCGGATCATCTTGCCGCCGTCTCATACTGGAGGCCCTAGATACATGTTCCAGAACTATCAAGATGCCATTGCTGTCTGTAGACACTTGGGGCCTCCACACCTGTTTATCACTTTCACTTGCAATCCTGCGTGGCCAGAAATCACGCGTAATCTATTTCCAGGGCAGCAGCCCAGTGATCGACCAGATCTGGTCTCCCGTGTTTTTAGGATGAAGCTTAACCAAATGACAGAAGATATTAGAGGAGGCGAATTTTTTGGCCCTGTTTCTGGATGTGAGTGTTTATTCTGATCTTTCTCTTTATTTACATCTTTCAAATCATTGTACACTCATCCTTCACTATAATTTAATTCAGCTGTCTATTGCACATCTTTTCATTCTGAGTACGTCTCCCCAACTCAATCCGTTTTTATTTTCTGTCATTCCACAGTGATCCATTCTGTCGAATTTCAAAAACGAGGTCTGCCACATGTTCATATTATAGTTTGGTTGCTGCACCAGAACAGCTTATCGGATGGTGCAGCTATAGATCGTGTTATCTCTGCTGAACTCCCAGACCCTGATATAGACCCAGATGCTTATTCTCTTGTCTCGCAATTCATGGTGCATGGACCGTGTGGCCCGGCAAGGCCCCGATCACCATGTATGCAAAATGGAAACTGCACTAAACATTTCCCAAAGCGTTTCCATGATGCAACAGTCATGACAGATGATGGTGTTGTGCTGTACAGAAGAAGAGACCAAGGCATAACTGTTGAAAAAAATGGTGTTGTGTTGGACAACAGATATGTTGTTCCATACAATCTAAATCTTCTGTTCAAATACCGTGCACACATTAATGTTGAACGGTGTCATACATCTATCATGATCAAATATCTGTTCAAATATATATGCAAAGGTAGAGACCGTGCAAGAGTTTCTATCCAGAGAAATGCACCTCCTGCATCTAGCAATAGTGCACAGCAAAATCAATCAGAACAGATAGTTGATGAAATCCTTGATTATTTAGATTGTAGATACCTGACACCTCATGAATCTATCTGGCGTCTCTTCCAATACCATATACACTATAGTTATCCCTCAGTTGAACGATTGCCGATCCATCTCCCCTTAGAGAACAATGTTGTTTTCCATGATTCACAGTCCCTTCAACAAGTGGCAAGTAATCCTATCATTCAGCGCACAAAACTCACAGCATGGTTTGAACTTAATGCTGCTGATGCAACTGCACGAAATCTTACTTACCCTGAAGTGACTAGGTTGTACACATGGCATGATAATGGAAAATTCTGGCAGCTCAGGCAATCTGGATACAGATTAGCCCGCATGGCTTTTATTCCTCCAGGAGCCGGCGAGGCTTATTTTGTGAGAACGCTCCTGAATTGTGTACGTGGTGCAAGGTCTTTTACTGAATTGCGCACCGTCAACGGTACCGTATATCCCACATTCAAAGAAGCCTGCAATGCTCTTGGTTTGCTTGAGGATAATTCTGAATGGTTATCCACAATGCAAGAAGCTGCTGCAGTTGCTTCAAGTGGCCAATTACGGAGAATTTTTGTTGACATGCTGCTTTATTCAGAAGTGGCTGATGCTCGGCAGTTGTGGGATTCTTGCTGGGCTTATATGGGAGATGATATAGTCCACAGAATAAGGTCCAACAACAATAATTTTGAGATGACAGTTGATACTGACATCCTGAAGGACCACATTCTGTATGAACTAGAGGATATCCTTTTTGAAAGAGGATATTCATTGCAATATGTTCGTCTTCCCAGCCCATTGCATCCTCGCACGATGCACCCTCACAATAGATTGTTGACAGAGCAGTATTTATTTAATACTGTTGACCTCCGAATGCGTGTGCCTACACTGTTAACAGGGCTCAATGCCGATCAAAAAATTGCTTTTGATATGATTGTTCAATCAGTCATGTCAAGATCAGGGAAATTCTTTTTTGTGTATGGCCATGGGGGCACAGGGAAGACATTTCTATGGAGAGTCCTTACAGCTTATTTGAGATCAAATGGCAAGATAGTTCTCACTGTAGCCTCATCTGGCTTATCATCACTTCTCCTTGAAGGAGGAGTCACAGCATATTACAGATTCAAAATACCAATCAAATTAAAAGAAGGCACGACATGTGACATCAAAAAGCACACACATCTTGCTCATCTTTTATTGCAAACATCTTTGATAGTATGGGATGAGGCACCGATGAACAACAAGCTGTGCTTTGAAGCTCTTGATCGTACAATGAGAGATATCTTTGCTGATCAGTGTCCCAATAACCAAACAAAACCATTTGGAGGGGTGACTGTTGTCCTCGGAGGTGATTTTAGACAAACATTACCAGTCATTCCTCATGGAAATAGGTTCGATACTGTATCAGCATCGATCACAAATTCATATCTATGGCCCTCATGCCATTTGATCAAACTCACAATAAATATGAGGTTGTTGCCGTCTAACCAATCATCAGTAGATAGACACCGACTTGCAGCATTTGCAACATGGCTACTGTCGGTAGGAGACGGCACTGCACCTACAATGACACTGTACAATAGCACTGAACCCAATTGGATCCATATACCAGATGACTATCTCATCCACCCTGACGGTGATCCAGAACAGGCAATGATTGATGCTGTTTATCCAAACTTTGAACATGAATATCAGAATGAAACCTATTTACAGCAACGGGCAATCATAACTCCAAAAAATGCTGCTGTTGCCTTACTCAATGATGTAGTGCTTCAGCGTATACCTGGTCAACAACACGACTACTATAGTTATGATAGTGCTATTGGTCGTGAGACCCTTCCAGAAGATCTACAAACAATGTTCACATCAGACATGCTGAATACCATCATTTCAGGATCAATGCCATCCCATAAATTGAGTCTAAAAATAGGTGTCCCAGTAATGTTGCTAAGGAACATGGATCAGGTCAATGGTCTCTGCAATGGTACAAGGATGATAATAACAAACTTAGGTACTAGAATATTAGAAGCCAGAGTAATCACAGGACCAGCTAAAGGCAAAAAAATCCAGATACCGCGTATAGTGTTCTCGCATGAGGACCAGAGATTGCCATTTTTGATGAAGAGGAAACAATTTCCAATTAGAGTATGCTATGCGATGACAATAAATAAAAGTCAAGGTCAATCTCTTGATGTTGTTGGGGTATACCTTCCAGAACCTGTTTTCAGCCATGGACAGCTTTATGTAGCACTTTCCAGAACAACATCACCAAGTGGCTTAAAAATACTCATTATTAATCAGGATGAAGAGCACAACAACTGTACCAAAAATATTGTTTATAAGGAGATCTTTTCATCATTGCGCACACCATCACCAAACAACGGTGATTACCACACATATATTATTTTTATCTCTTCTTTCTGTATAACTAAGCATCCACATGTACACAGTTTTGATACTTTCTGTGCTTATTTTGAAATCTTATTTACAAAGTTTATTTATATTTATTCTTCTAAACATATTCGTTTTAATAAATATTTTTGCAGTTCATCATGGACAACCTTCTACAAGTATCCACTCTCACTCTGACAACTGAAACGCAAAATGCAAAAATTCATGGCAGAGCTGTCAGGATTTGGCCAGCATCTGATCCACGGCGAGGAAGAGTCTGGAAATTCCACTTTCTGTTCATAGACCACACAGTAAGATCTCTTTTTATTCCATTTCTATGTTATCTTAATGTTGCACAATCTTAATTGCTTTTCTATTCCGCTTAAATTATATAATTCCAATATACTAAAAGTATGAGAATTTGATCCTCCACACCTGCTGGATTGATCTTTCCATATCTCTACAGGGTTCAAAAATTCAAGGCTTCATCCTTACGACTGACTACCAAAGAGTAGGCCATGTTTTCACCGAACAAAACTTGATTGAAATCACCAAATTCGCAGTGGATGAATCAAGCCAAGACTACAAGGTGGTGGACTATGATTATATGTTGAAAATCACAAGACAGAGTCAAGTCAAAATGCTCCCAGCTACAATGTATGCACTACCAACCTACTATTTTGACTTTAAGCAGCTTGAAGATGTTGGGACCGAGATAACATATGAAAAAGCAGTACTAGGTATATTTATATTCTGCATTGTCTTAATAAATATTTTTCCTCTTCTATCTATCAAATGTATATTACCATAATGACTATTGACCTAAACAACACAATGTTGATATCTACCTTGCAGACACAATAGCAAGGTTATCAGGATTTAGCGATGTCAAAACAGTTCCATCATTGGATAATGTCAGGGTGCAAACCATCTACTTAACAAATGAAAGGTCAGTACAAAACACTGTAGTACAGTTTTCATTATTCATTCTACATATCCAGCCATGTTATTTCTATAATATATTATCATTCAATTTAATACCACAGAGGATACACAATGGATGTTACACTATGGGCTGACTTTATTGATCAATTTGATGTTCCTGCCCTATATGAAAAATCGAAATCTTCTCCAATTATAGTTGCATGTAATGGTCTTCAAATAAGAAAGGACTTCAATGGTACTCTCTGCAGCTCTCTTTCTAATTTAAAATGTTGATTTATGATCTCTTTATTTTTTCACCTCCTTTGATGATCATACTAACATCAAAATTGTGCTATTGCAGGAATGTACGGTCTAAAAACATATACTGGAACGCGATTTCACTTTGACACTACAATGAAGGAAATATCAGACTATTTACAACTGTACCCACATTTTATCTTACACTCCGGTCAACTTTCAAATTAAAATTTTGTTCCCACACAACATGACTGCATGCTTCCATTAACCGTTTAAAACTATTTCCATTCTTATAATACCATCTTACAGTAAAATTTACTCTTTCCTAAAACCCAATTTTTCTATTACAGCACACCATTCGATGACCAACCCATAGTACTGAATGCAACTCCAGGAATGTTCAATCGCGCTTCTCCACCGCTTGCGCTCCTTCCCAAAAAACCTGCAATCAAGATAACAATTCACGACCTCAATGCACTATACTTAGACAACTACACCGTCCGTAATCCTTCTAAAAATACAGAAATCTACAATCCTTAATTGATTCTATGAACAGAAATTTCAAATATAACAATCTGATATCCTTTTCAATTATTTTCATAGGAAACATATTATCAATCTGCAATCAGAATAACCCGCATTACCGATCCTTTCGACTGGTTCTATGAAGCATGCCCAGACTGCCACAAAATGCTGGACCGCGATGGGCAAGCTTTCTACTGTCCAGACTGCCGTACAAAAAAACGACAATTTATACCATGGTATGAATACTCTTCAAATGTTGCTTTCTTTTCCATACCAACTGTGCATAGCAACACATCATTCTCTATAATGTTTTCCACCTAATCAACAATCTGTGCCTTTACAAATAAACAGGTACAGAATCAAAATTCAAGTTGCCGATCACACTGGAACAGCTCAATTTGTTCTTCTAGGAAAGACTGCAGCAGCTATTATAGGAGCTGATCCAGGAGTACTTAAGACAGAACAAGACAACACCAATAAGCCACCACAAGCACTGCTCAATATCGTCAACAAAACATACCTCTTCACTGTGTCAGGCAAACAACCAGGGCCAAAACGAAAATATCGTACCTACACGGTTTCACGCCAAGAACCAGTTCCAGATGACATGATTGCCCTCCTACCAGATCCAATTCTGCTCCTCCAAGGTTCACCCCATGCACAGCAACAATCACCACAGACCCCAAAAACACCACCAACTCTGCAAGACGAAGGAAAAAGTGCATCCACAACACCACCCCCAGAAGCTACTCAAACAGAAATACTGCCCATGAAAAGGTGCAGCCAAAAAAATAAACCCCTCTATTATGTTCAAATACATCCTCACTATTTATTTATTTATCATCCTTAACTTATCACTTCATAAAGGACTAAACATGAAGAAGGAGAGACAGCACTTATTCCAGTTAAATCGATTCGCAGGAGATTGGCAGATGATTTCTCACCACCAATATCAAAAGAACAGTACTCTGACAATCTCAATTACCCTCTATTTTTCAAACAATCTAGCATTTCAAATTAATTATATACACCACAATGCTTTTCGTTGAAGAAATAAAATGCATTACTATAATACTGCCCAAAAACAGATAAAATAATAAATCAATGAAGAACCGATACAATCTTCATATATTTTATTTATTAATTACTTTTTTTTTTCCATTATATGATACATCACTTTTCTGCCACAGATCTCCTGTTGAAGAAGCATCAAACAACACAAAAGATGGTGACTGAGGACCAAACAACACATACCGAAGCAAAAGACCATTGTTTATACCAGCTTAAGTATTTCATATCACCTCCAACAGAACCAGATATATTTTGCTTCTTCCACTCTTCATTAATCACCGTATTTTGTTTATCTCACTCTACCGTACTACTACTATAGTTGTGTCCATATTTTGTAATTAAGAATGGATCTATCCCTTATTATTTAACAACTCTGCTGCTGGAAATATCAGCACTGGCACTGATGTTGCATAGTGCATCTATTTCCAGTCACACTCTTAAATTATGATTTACTAAGAATGCTCAATGCTTTCACTTTCTTAATCATGCTATTTTGCTACCATTTCTCTTCACAATCTACATCGAATATAGCGTTCACAAAATTTATTATGCTGGAATCATCAATATATGAATACTATCTCAAAAAAGTCACAATATATTCCTCCCTTAAATTATCCAACCTTACTATGAACACCACAGGACATTACAATATTTACCGTCTGAAAATTTCTCCACAATTATCATCGTTGTTATCTGAACACACCTGCAATTTACAAACAATAAAAAATTTGATAATTTACAAATTTATTGCTCTCATCCAAAATAAAGAATAGATCGCGCAACGCGCGAAATACCCCTAGTATATATATATATTGGGAAGGCATTTGAATGGGACTCGTCTACATCTGTCAGCTGTATTGTATTTTTTAAAATTCTAACTTCAATTGCATTAAAATTAAAAACATAGAGATATACTGAGCAACTTCTATCAGAAATATGGATTCATCTTTTTAATTCATTTTTACAACTTCTGCTGAGAAAGAAAAGAAAAAAATTATGGATCGACCTGATCAGAGCACGGACGGAGTTTATCATAAACAAACCATAAACATAATTCTTTTTAATTTCAAAACAATCAATATTATTCGCAATAGCAAATTATCTATTAATAAACAACTAAGAAAAGGAAACGGAGTTGTCCAGTTCTCTCAATACCGAAGACAAGTCATAAAGCTCGATTCCAACATCCACATTCCTCGGGCCTTTCACTCGAGAAGGCAGAAGACCTCTCTCTCTCTCTCTCTCTCTCTCTCTCTCTCTCTCTCAATCAAAACCAAAACGAAACCCTAACAAACCAAACCCAGCTCAGATCCGCGCTTCTACGCTGTCGGAATGACGATCCGAAACCTCCTCCGCCTCGCGCGGCGCGGAGCCGCCACGTTGAGCGTCCCCGGCGCTGAATCAGCCGTCTCCTCCGGCGAGATCCTCCGCCCCGTCATGAGGTACGATCTGATCGCCGATTCCGTTAATGCTAAGCTCAAGCGACTTGAGCACCCCGATCCCCGATTCCTTCGCTACGCGTCTCCCATTCCGTCGCTCGTGGACCACTCCAGTATACTGGCGGCGCCTGAGACACGTGTCACGACTCTTCCTAATGGACTTCGTATCGCGACTGAATCGACACTTGCTTCAAAGACCGCCACGGTGAGTGCTTTAGTTGGCTTGTTTTTGTTCAGTCGAGCTGAATATAATTTGTGGATGTTGTTGTAATATTGGTTGTAATGATTTCATAGGACTTCTCTCTTTCTGATTTTTCAAATTCATATTTTTTTACCAGAAAATCTTACAGAATTAATGTTGGCTCATGATTACAGCCTAGGAAATAATTAATATTTCTGTATTTATAACATAGGCACGGGATCATCTTGAATTTTGCATTTGGAGCTTTTGATAGGTTAAGTGAAAGAAGCGTTTTTGCCAAATTGATAATGATCTGACTGTTTCATACAATGCCCGAGTTTCTTTTGCATAATAATTTGATGTTGGTGGAATGTTGTTTATTTTTTTTTATCTCTAGAGTTCTCAATTTAGTCTAAGTTATCGCATCCAAGTAATTTGGGTTATGGTTGCTATTTGTGTCGAATTAGTTCAATGATTCTGTCTGGGGATTTCAAAGGTACTTTTGCAGTAGGCATATGCAAATCATGGCTTTACTCCAAGCAAATATTAAATGATCAAATCTAAAGAATATGTAGTAATCGAATTGTTGAATGTGGATGATTTACTTCGTTGTAAAGGCATATCAATTTGCTCAGTTAACTATTTGCTAGGACATTCAATGCCTCTTGCATGGTGAAAAGCATATAGTCGTATTACTGGCCCTTTTGAATTTGAAGAACACCTGACTTTACAGACCTGAATACTTGGATGTGAATATATTAATAACAATATAATCCCGTTAGTATTACTAATGAGGACTAATACCCTTCTACCTTCAATCATCATTATCATTAAAATCAATAAACATTATTATATTCACTTATTCAGTACAACTATTGCAAATACAACACTTGTACTATTGTCGCCTCTGTACATTTGTTCCAAATTGTAGTCTCAGAATATGAATTGAGAGCTGCACATCTTATTTCTGGGTAAAAATAATACTCGTTACATCATTTGCCATGGATCATCGACTACAACAAATGTCCTTCCACAGGTTGGTGTATGGATCGATGCTGGAAGTCGGTTCGAGGCTGAAGAAACAAATGGCACAGCACACTTCCTGGAGCACATGATATTTAAAGGCACTGCATCACGCTCAGTTCGTCAGCTGGAGGAGGAGATAGAGAACATGGGTGGTCACCTTAATGCCTACACCTCCAGGGAGCAGACAACTTACTATGCCAAGGTCATGGATAAGGATGTTAGCAAGGTGCTCGAGATTCTTGCCGATATTCTTCAGAACTCCACCTTTGATGCTAATAGAATCGAGCGGGAAAGAGATGTTATATTGCGAGAAATGGAAGAGGTATGCTGATTTTATGGGTCATTATCATTCCCTGATTGGGAATTCTTAGTTTGTTGATATTTTATGGTAAGGTCCTAGCTTTGTATTTTGTTACACCCTTATGTACTGTTGTCCTCTGAAGAAAAAATAGCTCTATAGCTACCTGTTTCATTTTATTTAGAAACAAAACTGTCACATATATACATCAATACCAAAGCAGAAGGAAAAACATCTAGTTGACCCTACTAAACCTGTAAAAACATGGTTCTGTGAGGTTCAACATCTCTCAAAGACAAAAGGAAACAGAAGTGCCCATATCAAAGTGTTTATTACATTCATCTTTGTGAAATAACTTGCTTGATTATTTTGCCTTTGTTTGCTTATCTTGCCCTTATCCAAATCATACTTGTCAGCTAAGCTAAAATTTACATGTCGCTAATTGTATATGTCCTATATATAATATAGAGACACGTAGTAGGATGCCCTTTAAACTTCTAGCAGATGGATCGCCCATAAAAAATATATGTTTTCCCCCTTTAGTTTTATGTTTAAATAATTAAATATTCATAGGTAGTAAATGATAATATGGATTCATGGACTCATGGACTAGGTTAATTTTTTTTAAGACTCATTACTGGAGTATTTTAATTGAGCTAAATTGAGTTTTGAAAAGTTAATGATAGGCAGTTTTGAAATTTGTTTAAGACAACATGTTTTCTTCTGGGAACTTTTAGGTCGAAGGCCAAACTGAAGAGGTCATCTTTGACCACCTTCATGCTACTGCATTCCAGTACACTCCTCTCGGTAGAACCATTTTGGGATCAGCGGAGAATGTCAAGTCGATCACACAGGAGGACCTCAAGAACTACATAGCAACTCACTATACAGCTCCTCGCGTGGTGAGTATTGATAAAAAAAAATATTTCTTTTAACATGATGTCTGCACCATGCTATTGTCGAGTAATTTGAGATAACATTGCCTATGTTGAAATTAGGTAATAATTTTCTGTATAATTAAAGGGAATTGCTATTTTTTGGCTCTATATTTTAGGTTATTTCAGCTGCTGGGGCTGTTAAGCATGAGGAAGTAGTGGAGTTGGTGAAGAAGTTGTTTACAAAGCTTTCATCTGAACCCACCACTGGATCACAGTTGGTGGCCAAAGCCCCTGCTTCTTTCACTGGTTCAGAGGTAAGCATAGATCAACCCCATCAATTTTTCCTCAGTAGAATTATTGGAAATCCTGTCACCTGGCCGCCCAAGAACCCAGAAATTGTTTCTATATGAGTCATGAACAAACCAATTTGTTAGTGCCGATGTAGATTTAACAAGTATCACACTGGTAATTAACCTATCAGTGAGTTTACTGGTAATGTCTTTATTGACTGCCATTTTTTTTTCCTAATTTCCTTTTTTTTTTTTATTTTGATCTGTTGATTGACTTTCTATGTTCTCTTTTCTTTAAAGCTTCCTCTGACTTCCTTTCACACTGTACTAGCAATAAAGTCCTCTTATACATGCAAAACATTATATTTGTCCTGAGCTTAAGTCAACTTTTTTTGATTCAGGTTCGTATGATAGACGATGACATCAAGCTTGCTCAATTTGCAGTTGCATTTGAGGGTGCAGCTGCTACTGATCCAGACTCCATAGCATTGATGGTTATGCAATCCATGCTTGGCTCCTGGAATAAGAGCTCTGGTGGAGGCAAGCATGCTGGGTCTGTCTTAACCCCTATTCTGTTATAATATTTTTTTTTTGGTAATTTCATTTCATGCATGAACCTGCAGATCCATTAATCACAATAAGTTATGTCATGTATGCCAGTTAAAAACTTGAGAAGTATCATATGTTATTGCCTCCAAACAAAAAAAAAATCTTATAGATCCATCTCTGTACAATTTTTTCACAAAGATACCCAAGCCCCAAGCTGGCCTTTACATCTCGTTCTACCCATTTCGATAATTGTGGCCGGCATGAGAGGTGATGCAGATGATACGTTTTTCTTTTTGGAGGAAATTAGAAATATGTCTTATTTCTCATATATAGAGATGATATATCTCATAAGTATGTATCATTTCTTATATTATGAGGCTTTATAGGGCTATTAAGTCTCCTTAAGATTTGCATCAACATGTTCACGGCATAGCCAGAACGATTAATGATAACTTTTGCAATGAAAAGAAGTGCCGACCTACGTCAGAAACATAATAGTAACAGACCCTTAGCAGGTCAATTAGATCGATACTTGTTGAAAGCCAAAAGTCAGCTTTTAACATTTAGTTTGGACTTATTTCCTTTTGTTTTGAGGAGTAAGGACCACCACCAGTTATATTTACATTAGTCAATACAGAACCTTGGTCTGATCTGTTGTAACTTTTCAGGTCAGAGCTTGTGCAGAGGGTTGCAATTAATGATATCGCTGAGAGTGTGATGGCATTCAACACTAATTATAAGGATACTGGTCTTTTTGGTGTATATGCTGTAGCTAAGGTACTTAAGCTTACAGTTCTACTTTTATTATCTCATGCATTTATTTTAGTATTAAACTAATGTGATTTATGGTCATTTACAGTAGGGCGCTTCCATTTCATGGTTATTTCAAGTAAACCTGATTTGCTGTTGTTATTTGACTTAATTTTATTGCAGCCTGATTGCTTGGATGATCTGTCATATGCAATTATGCACTCAATCAGCAAGTTATCTTACCGTGTCACAGATGATGATGTTACTCGAGCCCGCAATCAGGTTGGCACTTGTAACTTCTCTTTATTATGTATTGTGGAGTTGCATGCAGAATGGACTCAATTCTTTCAAACAAAAAAGTGGGACTAATATTTTGGCTGTATTTTTGTTTTCAGCTGAAATCTTCTCTTCAGCTCCACCTTGATGGTAGCACTCCTGTTGCTGAGGATATTGGTCGTCAGGTACATGGCCAACTGTGCCTCCCTGCATTTGCTCATTATGTTTTGCTAAATTAAAAATCTCTTTTTGGTTTGTTTCCTGACTAATATCTAGTAATTTGCTTTCGTTGTGAAGATACTGACCTATGGCCGAAGACTTCCGGCTGCAGAGCTTTTTGCTAGAATTGATGCAGTTGATGCAAGCGCAGTGAAGCGTGTGGCAAACCGCTTCATCTTTGACCAGGTATGATTTGCAGTGTTACCCTTAGGCTGTGGTCCTGAGATGTCAACAATATTTGTCAATCACCCCTCACCCTTTTATTCCCACTTAACTCCAAGTCATGGGTGTAGGCGTGTAGTGCAGGTATACACTCTTTAGTAGGAAAACAAAATGGTATATGTTTTCCTTGGGTCGCTAGGGTTCTCCAATCATGCGTGTCGTGTCGTGTCAAACACGATCGTGTTGGAGTCTCGTGTTGTGTTGTGTTGACACAAATTACTTTTTAAATCATGTCGTGTCGTGTCGTGCTAAATGGCGAAAGAAGCCAACACGACACACATTTTGGCATGACACAACTAACTCATCGTGTTGTGTTATGTTGGTCGTGTTTATTATTTTTAAATTCTAAAAAATAAAAATAATGGCTAAAAATTTATTAAGTCGTAATAATTTATTATTTGGTCAAGTTTAAACTTTTTATTAATATTTTTTATATAAAATAATAATTAGATAAGAACAATATGAGTCAAATGATGTAAACGATATGTAGTATTATAAATTGAATTTAAATTGTTAATTTTGTTTAAATAATCAACATTAATAATTAAAATTTGTGTTGATTTGTCGTGTTAATTTGTGTTCGTGTCGTGTGTCAAATTGTGTCGTGTTGGATCGTGTCAAACTTTCTAATGTCCCAACACGACACGATAACACGATCGTGTCGTATCAACACACGCACTGTGTCATGCCAACACGATCGTGTGGTGTCATTTTGGAGAACGTTAGGTGTCGCACTACGATTACTTCTTTAGATATTTAACACTGTAAAGCTCCGTAGCTAAAACCTTTTCCTCGAGATTGCTTGATGCGCACTTTACAATTTTTTGGGCCTAGGATGATTCTACATTCTATCACATTTTAATTTGTTCACCTGTGTAATTTATTTTGTTTTTGCTTTACAGGATGTTGCAATAGCTGCTTTGGGACCAGTCCAGAATTTGCCCGACTACAACTGGTTCAGGCGCCGGACCTACATGCTACGTTATTAGATATCTTTGATCATTCTTTACCTTAATAAATATCACTTGTCTAGTATTTCAGTGGGACAGATTATGCCATGCATAAATTTGGCATGTCCTGGCATACCATGATCTTTTTTTCGTTAAAATTTTGGTGCACTTTTCTTTTTTACTTGCTCTTTTACATAATTCGAATATTGCAATTTCTGTTAATAAGAGTTATCTACTGCTGTTTCCAAGAATATTTATTCACGTTCATAAAGAAAGCGTTTTTGTTGGTGAAATTTGTCAAACTAGCTCTACGAAAACTTGTAAGATAGCTATACTTTTGTTTTTCCTTTTTCGTTGTGCTTATAGGTTGGTGCAGATATTTGTGCTTTGGAAAATCCTTCAGACATTTATCGTGGAAACCGGAAACAATTATGAGATAAGGGGTCTGTCGTCTAATCCTAGCACTCGATTATTTTTTTTGGATCCTTGTAACCGGGCCTAAAACACGCTTACAAATAACTAGTTTATGAAAATGATTAGTCATGTAATAGTGAGCAATAGAAAAATCACGTCCCATTGATACAAGTCAGGTAAAGATCTTGATTTGAAAGAGTTATTGGCATAAATATGCTCTAGTTAATTAACACCGGCAGCAAATTCCTGTGAAGATCAGTGGACAAATATGCTCGAGTTAATTAGTCGCTAATAACTAACAAGGTTTTATACCCGACACAATACGAAATGGCTTGTGCAAGTTGTATTATTTCTAATTTGTAGTCATATTATTATATGAAATGAAGGAAAAAAAGGAAAAAAAAAAGAAGACGTTGCAGCAAACGTGCATTAGGCTATCAATTTCGCCTGCTTATTATAAATTTATCAAACAATGAGTTTCTGTACACGTTATTGACAAATCACAAATAAATGTAGTATGTTTTGACTAGCTAGTAATGGTATAGCACTATATAAAAAAAAAGAATCTAATAATGTATCTTCCACATCTTCGTAAGAACTAACGAATGAAATTGAGCTTTATGTGTTTTAGGCTGAGGTCAAGAGGTTCTTGAACCATTGAACTGAGTTCTTTGGGTATCTTTTAAGGTTATCATTGTAATCCACAAAGTATAACCCGAATCGGGAAGTGTAACCTGCTGCCCACTCCCAGTTGTCGAGCAGAGACCATGCAAAATATCCCCTCACATCACAACCGTCTTCCCTGCATAGCATCAGCAGTTTATTTTTATTTAATCTTCACGAATGGGTTTGTAATTTTTTGTTAACTTGCCTTGTCTAAAATCCTGCATAGATTATTTAAATTCTCTCTTTGAAATTTATATCAGTTATCAAATTCTGGTGCATTGAAGCAAGGGTTCTATGCTTCTGAACTAACGATAATCTGTCAAAAATTACCGAATAGCAGCAGACAGGTTTGCCAGATAATCATGATGGTATCTGATCCTTTTATTATCCTTTAGAGCGTCTTTGATTGAAATAAAAATGCTGTTTGCATCATCCATTCCTGCACAAAATTCATAAATATTTGAGCATCATATAATGAGAAACATAACATGGAGTTGAAACAAAAATTGGAATGAGAAATGAGAACCATTTTCAGTTATCACAACCGGAGGATTTTTGTATTTATCTTTGATGTAGTTCATTAGGCTTCTCATCCCTTCAGGCACTATGTACAGCCATATAGAATTGGCCTGTATTAAGAAACCATTTGAATGCTCAATTTGAAAACATTATCTATTCAATCTTATAAATCTTCCTTTTGAAGTAATAATATCATACATATATTTTTTAGGAAAGTCTTTTATAGTTCTTACCTTTTCTCCGATTGCCTTGTTATCCTTGAATGCTGCATATTAGAAAAAAAATGCCCTTGGTTAATGAAAGAAATAGAGATTATTTGGTTGGGATACTAGCTCTTCTTAGAACATTGCGTGCCTGGTATAATACTATTCTACTTAACTGAGTTTGAGGTTTAAGGCTCTGTTTAAAAAGTATGGTATCTGACAATATGAATGGAATCGAGGAATTATGATGAACTTACGTAGTGTGGTGGCACCAGAATCGGCAAGTGTGTCGTGGAGCAGTAGGCCAATTATATTTGTTGAATTGTTCTTTGCGTACCATGTGGTATAGTGATTTATACCAACAAAATCCAATGATCCCTTAACCAGTGCTGCCTCATCAGCTGAAAATTTTGGTAATCTATCCCCAACCCTTGTTCTCATTGAATTTGGATAATCACCAAAAAATAAAGGGTCCATAAACCTAATGTGTAAAAACATAATATGTTAAGTTTTCCATTCCAATTAAATTAAGACAGTAAGAAAACAGGTTTTCTTCGTTTACCATCCAAACTGAAAGTCTTGAGCTCTCTGCGTAGCTGCAATATCTTCTGTAGAATTTGTCATTGGTACATACCACATGACATCAAATGCTATCCCGACAATTCCACCTTGTGTAGGCTATATTGCAGGCATGTGTGATAAACAAAAATGGAAACAGGGTTATAAAATCCATAGACAAATAGTGGTGCTTAATCAAATTTCCCTTGTGTAAACCCATTTACCAATTACTCCTGACAGAATAACAGAATGTATTTGACAACATGCGCCACAAGCAGTGTGAAAAATGCTTTTCATTCCTAATCTTTGTCCCTTAACTTTCAGCATAATATGCTATTTTTTATTTTGTCAAATATTTATCAATAAAGATCTTGCTTATTATTACACAGACTAATTTTTTTATTTTATTTTTATGTCAACTAAATCATTTCATAACAAAAGATGTCATCAAAATAATTCTCCCTATAGGATATCGATTTAAAAACTTCATTTTCTTTTAGAATACAAAGCTGCACAGGACAGATTAAAATAAAATCCATGAAGTAAAATATTACCTTGTATTTCCTCCTGTATATGTCTGAGACAGTGGCATGTGCCAGAAGGGTATTATGGGCCACAATGTATGGCTCAGTTGCTGAGTTCCCTGCTCTGCAAAATAGATGGAGAAGAATAGAGCAGCGACCGGGGGCCTGGAGCCCTACATCATAGCCTTGTATTGCAAATGTGTGTGGTTCGTTAAATGTTATCCAATGCTTGACCCGATCTCCAAATGCTTTGAAGCATGTCTCAGCATAATTTGCAAAGTCTTCTCTGCCATTATGTCAGCGATACATTTTAGCAAAAAACAATAGGCCTAGGCACACAAAGAGCATGTTAATAAACTAGCATAAAACTCACATAATTTGCCTATCTAGCCATCCATTGTACTTGTCGTCTAAGGCTTGAGGAAGGTCCCAGTGGTAAAGTGTTACATAAGGTTCGATTCCTAGAATTATTCCCAGTTTAAAATAAATTGATTAGTTGAGACGGGTAGAATAAAATGGGGATAATATTTTAAGATTTAATTATGCATTATATAAATTAATCTCGACCTTTTGCAAGCAATGCATTGATTAATTTGTTGTAGTGGTCGATTCCAGCTTGATTAATTTCACCGCTACCATCTAAGGTGACCAAAAGAGAGACACCAAGATCAATTTTATATAAATCAATCGAGAGATAAGTATCTTAAATTCAGCGAGTACATTATATAAGTTTTAATGAATTTTAAATTATACTTGTATAAATCCGCGACCATGCGATGGAGAATCTATATGCATCCATTCCCATGTCTACCATAAGTTGTATGTCGTCCTACAAAAGTAGTTTAGTAAATTTGATAGTTTAATAAAATTGTAAACCCAAAAAAAAAAAAGAATTATGTGAGGTATATTAGAAATTTATCTTCCATGTAAGTTAATACTTCTAGGTTCTTTTTAGGTAATTCACCTCAAAACGGTGGTACTGATCTACTGCGACGTCGGCATTGCTGAAATCAATCACCTTTCCTGTAAAAACAGATGATACATACCGGCCACATTTAATTCCACCATTATATTTATATTAAATAAAAGTATATATATATATATATATTTTTTTTCAATTTCTTCTAGAAATATGTACCGAAGGAGTGTGCAAATTTATCCCAGACAGTCAGTCCTCTGCCATCCGCCTTCACAGCTCCTTCATACTGCATTAATGCATTACCAATTTTTACATAACGCGTCAATTAATAAATATAAGGTTATGGGGAAGGAGGCATTTAATATTTGATGGGCCAAGTGGGCTTTTATGTATTTGTTGATACGTGCACTCATAGCACATTCTAAAATTGAAAATCTTATCTTCCTCATCATGACCAATTAAGTGTTAAAGTTAACCATTTTGGATTGTCATATAGCACTACCTGAAAACATACAATGCCTCAAAAAAGAACAAATATATGTAATATAATACATATGGGTGTCAAACGTTGTCAACGAAAACAGAATAGGCCATTTCGTTAAGGCAATGGTACGAAAATGCTATTTCATTAACCGTTCCGTTTCATAAACAAAACAGTTTATTATGCCACAAACCGTTCCGTTTTTCATTTACTATTAGAAACACCCATTTCCGTGCTCCGTTCTCCGAAAACGGTATAATCACCTGTTCCGTTGATCGTTTCGTTTAAAAAACATTTTGTATTTCGTTAATCATTTCGTTTCGACTGGAACGTGATGACAAAACGGTATATGGTTTTCCTTGACAGGAGTAATAATAAACACTATCATCTCATAATTTATGTAGCCTCCTATTTATAGCGTGCTAATTTGTCAATACAGAATGTTTGATGAGTGATGACTTATCTTTTCATTGAATATTGATAATGTAATCCAAAAAGGTACATGTCTACCACCGGCACAGTGCCACACTAGGCGGTGCATTTTTCAAAAAGTTCAAATGATTGGACCACCTGTTTATTTTCAGAGGCTTCTATAACAACTCAGAAGAAACTAAAGAGACAAAATTTAAGTGTGAAAAGGTGTTAAGTGCTGCAAATGATTTTAGTGGCCCATGTCTTTGCAAAACCACATCATACTTCGCAAAAGACAAAGCACGTGATAGCATTTCATTTTCTAGTCACGACAGCAAGTCCGTACTCCATAACACTTGAAATGGAAGGAATGTTTTCGGCACTCAACTTGAGAAATCCAACCGTTTAGCCTATCTAAGCACGAATCTTAAGGACACCGAATTGTCCTCAGAGGTATGAAAACACGCCTCAGGAATATTGCATAGAGAAAAATGGAAAAAACACTACATGTGCAGATATTGAAAAGAATTTAAAACAGGATTCCGAGTGGCGGTGATAGAGGGACGTACATATTTGTGGTCAAACTTATGGGGTTCAACTAATTACAGTGAAAAAAAAGACATCCTCAAAGTTACAAGTCAAAACAGTTAAAACTCCTGCCATAAATATAACAAAATCGAGCGTAAAATATTCTAGATATCTGAGAAATTTTCATTAGTACAATTGGAAGATGGCATTTTGTAGCAACGACTAATATATGTCAATCGGTGAGGTCAATGGTTGAATGTGTTTGAAAGAATGTATCTGATATTTCTTAAATAATAAATATTTATCATTTGATATTGCATATATGCTAAATTCTTTTTGATTGTGCAAGGAATGTACGTTCCATGATATTAGTTAATTTATTGTGGGTACTTTTGACACGCTCCACTTTTGTGTACATTATATGAATAATAACCACTTATTAATGCAGATTAATTTCTTTGTGTGTGTGCTGGTGAATAAATTGACAAAATTATTTCTTAAATTTTTAGTATTACGCGAAATCTCTCATGCAAATAAAATCACATTATGATTATATTAATGAAAAATTACTGGCTATATATGGCAGGCAAAGCTTATTGAGCATAACATTAAGTTTAGAAAAAATAAATTAAAAATCATATATTGCCTTTCGATATACTATTTTAGTTTTCACATATGTATATATATCTTCAATCTTTCAAACTTAATATAAGTAATCCTTAACCATTTAAAGAATCTCGATACTTAAAATGAACTTTCACTGGGGTTAATTTACTTGCTCGTGCCAGCTGTCTCAAACTAACATGTTTAGTGCTTGAAGCTAAGAGCATATTTATCATATCTTTCTATCGCGTCTCAATTTTCTCCCGTCAAAATTAATAAACATTTTGTTCATTGAACTGTTTCCCAAATTATCAGATACACAATTAAAGAAAAATATGTAAACATGGGAAAGAAAAAAAAAGCAAAAGTTCAAAACGAAATAGAAATGACATCCGTTATAATTAATATATAAAAAAAACCTAAACAACTATGCTATCTTTGAATTTTAGAACACCCCTGTTTTTAGTAAATATGTTCATAATAGTTCATCCTCTTTAAAATACTTACGAGATTTTATTAACTCCTTCATTGAATGCCTCATTGGAAATGTGTTTGGGCAAAAACACTCCATTAAATTCTCGTCACAAATTACGTTTTTATTAACATGCAAATGAATATTACTCAAAAGGTGATAAGAAACCTAGGGTCGATAATCTCATGAAAATACAATAATATGCATTGAATTTCAATATTGTATAAATGGTTTGAAATTAAAATGGGTCTATAGTTTTCTGAGAAGAATTTGAGGTACAGGTACCAAACCTGGTATGCAGAAGAAGCTGTTCCAAACACAAAGCCTTCTGGAAAACTCTTTCTGCTTAGGTCTGTGCTCTGTGCTGAGCCTCTTTGTGTTGTACACAGTACTATTAATATAGCAATGAGACTCCTTTTCAACTCCATCATTACCATTCCCAAGGACTGAATTAGTTTAACTATAAACACGGAGGAGTTTCAAGAGAGAGAGGAGAAAGAAGGACAGCAGGTTGATAGGTAGTTGTGGAACACATTAAAGGGGAAGGGGATGTGGTGTGGGGGAAAAGGCAGTTTGAGATTGTATATATAATGATATAATTTACCCCATACCAAATTGTACCACCTTAGTTTACTTCGAACCGATGGAATCTTGGTGATTGGTTTGGTCAATTTAAACTCGATGTTTTTTTTTTTTTAAAATATTTTACAGAGCTTTAAAGAGAAAACTACCGGCGATTTGGTATTTAATTTGTCCACGTGGCCAAGTTGGTTACACGGGAAAGAAGTACAGGCTAAAGTTTGGCAAACGAAATATCCAATCGCCAAAAATGTGAAGAAATGATTATCATACATGCTCTGCTAGGAGTCCCATGGTATCTTGCTAAAAAAAATTGATTTAGGAGGTGTTTCTATTACTATAAAATTAGGTATTTAGGTGTTAGTAGTAAGTATTCTATTGCTCTTCGAGAAACGTTAATGCATCGAGCTTTATAATGTGACCATAATTCTCGTTTTGTCAAAGGCTAATTTCATATATTAATGGTTTCATAACTGTCACAAATGGGACACTAAAATTTTAATACTTTATAATGTTATTTATTGGAAATTGGAATAAATAGCAATGTAGTTAAGAAAATGAAAATCTTTTTAGGTGTACGTACTATTTTAATACTGTGTCAGTGTGTCACATTGAATAATTTTGCTAAATATATACGAATACACTATACACGCTTCAGCCTTTATATAGTATAAGCAAACTTTGAGTTTGACAAAATATGGATGGTCTATACGTACGTACGATCGGTGTTCCATTAGGTTGTCGCTATTAGTTAATTAGGTACTGAATAATTAGACTATTGTGAAATTTTCGTTTATCATTCTTAGAATATAAAGTATTAAGATATGACTGACACAGTATCCGATGCTATAGCAATTTCCAACTCATGTAGCATCTCTGTAGGAGCAATTCTGAAGCTAAGTGATTAAAGTAACGTCTGCCAAAGGTAAAGAGAAGCAATTTCAAAAGGTGGTTTTGTGGTCCGATCTATACCACCATTCCCACCTCTAAAAGAAAACCGACCACTATCACTAGAAAATTTCATCTAGACCGAGTCTATTACTTTAGTTTCCCGGCAGTTGTTTAGACTAATATATTGTCTAACATTTGCAATTTCCGTTGGAAAATGCACTTTTTGTAAAATAAAGTTCATTCAACAATATTTGTTCATAAATCATTCCTATTAGTTACTAAAGACTCGTAAAATAAAAAATATAAAACCATTGTATTAATTTAACAAATTTATTTTTTATTGGACATTAAGCATACCATGTAATTTAAACGAGAAGAAAAGAATAAAGAAATACATAGTTTTTTCGATGAGAATTAATTAGAAAGAAAGCAAGATCAGAAAATCGAAGACAAAAATAAGATGACATGATAAAAAATATGAAAAACTTATTTCTTCTTGTCATCTTATGTATTTATAAGCAATTAAGTACTAATGAAACTCGACAAATACTAAAATGTTGATCATATCAAATATTTATAGGAGAATACTGCACAAAAAAAATCTGAGTAGTTTAATAAACATGGACAGTGTACTAAATATATCATGTTATTAATCAATAAAAATTAGAATAACTCCACATGCGAATCTAACAGGGAGTTCTTTGGTTCATATTATTGAATAGACTTGGTCCACATAGGCAACTAGCCCCAGCAGGGACAAATGACTTCTAGCTTATACCCCAGTGCTACAAATATTGGCATGTGTCTAGAGGAGAGGAGTATTTTTTTCCCTTTTTTGGTTAGATACATAATTAATTAATTACCCATTGACAATATTTGCTCTCCTTTATGGATCAGCCGGCCAGTGAGGTGTGAGGAGTTAGTAGTAGTTACCGACTACCGAGGCGCCGGAAAATTTTGGGTAGGTTAAGCGGCAATAATAAAAAATTCGTACAGTACATGTGGACTGTGGAGTCTATAACGGAAGCATTAGTGCATTACCCAAATAAAAAGAAACTAAAATAATTTTTTTTAATAACACAATTTAATTTAATTTTATCTTAAGAAGAAAACTATTTTGTTTAAAATTTAGTTGTAATATAGCTTCAACCCCACCCCCCACCTCCCATTTTTTTTTTTTTTGAGGTTTATAAGTGTAAAATATTTGGTGTGACCTTGTGAGCTATGTCGACCCTTAAAAATTTTTTTTCCTTTTTTTTTTTGAAAAAAGCTACCAAAACTGGCAGCCAGCATAATTTACTGATGCAACAAAATAAAAACAGAAAGGTACCAATCACCAGAGATGATTGCAAAATAAAAAAGTTAATGGAAGTTAGATAAGTCTTATAGTACACTAACATAAGACAGTGATAACGTACGTACGAGTACAAGAAAAATGCAATAACATAATATAGAAAAGACTTTCTAAGTGACTAGGTCTGACGAATCTACAAACTCGAAGAGATTTACTATGAAAGTACGACAATGATTGTTGTAATTTATAATGCAAAAACTAAAAAAAATAAACATCGTTAAACAAGATGTCAACGAAAAGACAAAAGAACTCGTATATTTAATTGGAAAGACGCTTTTAGAAACGCGAGCAAAGATAGAGTAACATTATTTATTCCTTTGTAAAAAAAAATATATTTATAAAATTTAAACATCGTTAAACAAGAGGTGTTGAAAAGACAAAATACTCGTATATTTAATTGGAAAGACGGTTTTGGAAACGCGTGCAAAGATAGAGTAACATTATTTATTCCGTCGTTAAAAAATATATATTTATTCAGCTGGAGCCTGGAGGTATATGTGATTCAGTCGATACTCAAAAAAAAAAAAAAATGATTCAGTCTGATCCGATTTGATAACAAAATATAAACGGGTCATGAATAAATTAATCTAAATGTTTTTATTCGGATCGTATTACGACAGGTTCGATCCTATTTCATAGATTTAATTATAATTTTTGCATGTTATTTGAAATTTGGCACTAAAAAAATTTATTAGACTATTTAAAAATATATTTAAGATTTATTATTATTGAATAAAATTGAATAGCGTAAGTAAATAAAAATAAATTATAAACAAGTAATCCGTTTATCATAATTGTAGGGTCTGATCGACCCGCGGCCCGTTTAAAGTGGAGCTGAGCAATCCGTAATCTGTTGGGATCTGATCATGTCAAAAATTCCCAACTCAAAGACCATGTAAAAAATATAACCCTACTTAAAAATAATAAAATAATGATATAATACTGTAATGGAGGCATGGAGCCAATCACTGTCTCATCGCCTATCAATAATCGTTTTCTTTTGTATTTGATGCCTTGAGCTATATGAGGACTATTTGCAGGATTTTATTGAATTTTAATTAGAGATGATAAAAAGTTAGAAATTATACTTCACCGTAAAAATAAGATCTTATTCTTGTACGATGAAGGGAGGGGGAGAAAAAAACACAGCGATCGGTATGCTTTGGCCAATTCAAAATGCGTCATGACTATCAACTTAATTATGAAGTTGATTTGAACAAGCGGCTTAAGCTTATTTGCTCAAAAGTGGCTTAAGCTTAAGCGTACACGCGCGGTCAAGCAAAGAGGTTGATGTTTTCTTTTTCTTTCTTTTTTATTTTTTTTAAAAAAGCTATCCAAACAGGAAAGCCAGCATTTTGTTAATGCAACGTCAGATTACAACCCACACAAGCTAAAAGAAAGAAAACGCTAGAGTAGCAATCACAAACAAAATCACAACACAAAAACAAGCATCCATCCAACAGATATATCATATATCTAATAAAACCTAAATTACTCAAAAGCCAATTATCTAAAAGTCAACTAAGCACCCCCTGCAACTTGAAAAACATCCTCTACTCCAGGCCTGAAGAAGTGCCTGTCCAGAAATTAAATAGAGTCAAAGCATTAAGATAAGCCAAGAGGTAGATGTAAAACAAATTCACGCAATTGCAGTTCTTTTGTGGTTTATTAGCTGTTATCCTTTGTATATATAAATGTCACGTTAAACATCTTGCTTGGAAGTGGAAGTTGGAAAAGACTCATCCTCAAAACCAAATGAAAAAATTGTATCACAATTGAACCATTAATTATATATAACTACGTTCGTACTATGGAAAAAGTCATTTGCTCCATGGACAAGTAAAAATAACATTTTTTTGGCAGATATTGAACGAGGACATGGAGGCAACTTTTCTTACTAGCCTGAATGGGTCCTGATGTAGGGTTTTCATACTTGATTTTTAACCGGTTTAAGTCCTAAATTATTATCAAATGCAAGTGCTTTGTTTTGCTAATTTTAGGGTGTGTTTGGAAGAGGGATGAACAAGGAATGAATAAGCAATTCCGAATTGGACTTGTTCATTCCTTGTTCCACCAAATGGTAGAATTGGAATAAGAGGGTGAATAAGCAATTCCATTCTTGTTCCATGTTTGGTTCCACACTTTTGAACAAGCAATTCTTGTTCTTATTCCAATAGTTGTTTGGTTTTACATACCCATGTGCTTATTCCGAATTAGCCTTATTCCAACCATACCAAACACACCCTTAGGTTGTAGAAAGGTGCAGCCGTAGCCCGACAGTATATTTTGCAGGTTCATCGAATTTTGCAGCGCGACAACAAAAAATTACAGCGAGGAAAGGAGAATGTGTGCATTGGAACGGGCCGCCCCACCGATAGGTGTCACACCCCGACCGGATGGACGTGACAGACGTGACATCCCTTCCGCCACGAGAGCGACGAATCGTTCCCGTAAGACTAACAGACAGATAGTGTATATATTTTTTTTCATTTTATATTCTATTTTCTTGATTTTTTGGCCCAAGAACTGTATAGAAATCCTTTTACAAAGGTTTTATATTACATAAAATATTTTGAAATTCGAAATGAATTCCAGTACCGTAAGCATCAAGCGAAACGGTCCAATTTCAGACATATTTCAACATGCCAATATGCAACAGATTCAAATCAAGCATAACTATCATTATTTTAATATCCACTCAAGTTCTTAACGGCCTATCAGAATCAGAAAGAACTATTCCCACACCATAGGTCCAACCCTAGGTACAGATTCTTAGAGGGAAATCCAGAAATTAATCCAGTAATCATAGCCAGTGGCGAAGCTAGGATTTTAGGTCAGCAGGGTCCATAAAATTTTTTTGCTGAAAAAATATATGTACGACAATGACATAATGTCTAATCAATCTTTTAAAAAACTCTATTTTATCTATTTTATATAGATTTTGGTTTATATTGCACAATCGTTTTATCCGTTTTATTACTGTTTATCGTTGTACAACCGTTTTATCATCGTTTTATCACCGGTAAATGCTTAATCACCACCCTGTTAGGAAATGCTCATTTTTAATTTTTGGATCAATTACAACTAATTAATCACCATTAACAACAAGCAAGTCAAAGATCTAGTGCTAAAGCAATCACACGTCATGAAAAAAGGGATTGAACCATTACCTCTCCTTGAATCGTATCAAGGAGGTTAGATCCAATGCGTAGGAGTCGATGGGGTGCTCTCCAACTTCGTCTCCCCTCCAATGGCGGCGCCGACCTCGAGTCCACCAAGAGAACTAGTCACTAAGTCTAATTGTTGTGCTAGCAACAAAGACTAGTGTCTAATCCCTTTAGTTTCTCCCTTCTTCTACTAATTACTATTTAATTTTGTGGAGAAGATGAGAGCTCAACACATGAGCAAGGAGCTGAAATTTCAGCTATGGAGGCGCAAGAGAGAGAAAGGAGGAAGAATTAGGTGGAGGCTAGGGTTTGCTCCCAAGGGGACCCCTTTATATAGCCAACAACTCCCATCCTCTCTTTGACTTATTAACAAGTTTGCCATCCATGCCCTAGCTGAAATTATATGGGTTTTTGGGCCTTTTTCTCCATTTGATTTTGGGTCTTTAATTCATTTAATTAAAACCCATATTCATTGCTCTTCAATTGGACTATTCATTTGCTATGAAATGTTGGCCCAATTAATTAATATAACTATTTATATCAATATGTGTTGATACTAAAATAATTATTAAATCATTAATAACTATTTTGGGATTAGATAATGTATTAACTTATTTCTATATGATCCTTTTGACTCAAATAATTATAACTGTTCATAACGGTATATAATTAATTAGTCAAACTATCATATTTTCTCAATACCCACTATTGAGAATAAATATATAATACACTGTGTGACTAAAACTCTATTTGTGTGACCCTTTGAGGATTTATACTATGTTGGCCATGGAAATAAATCGTTATTTATTTCCAATAATCATAAGCGGTATCTAGCAACACGTTATGATTCCCAATTCGTATAAATAATGTACCGTTACAATATCTCAATCCTGCATAAGAAATATTAGTATTTCTTTGTCTGATTCTTATGTCACATGATATCCTTGTATAATCCAAGATAGGAATGTGTCATTCTTGCAGATTATACATTTCTTGATCTAGAATTGATTGTACAAGTTGGCCAAACAATCCAAACTCCATCAAGGGGCCCAAACAGATATCATCACTCATTAAGTATATTAATGAGGGACATACGGTTTTCTTGATGAATAACTTTTCCCCGCACAATTCAAGAGAACATAAATAAAGTCCTTATAGCAGCCTTTATCAGGAATCAACGTTAGACGATATTTATTGAACCTATCCTCATGTGGAAAAGGTGAGCATCTCAAACTTAGAATCAAACTGATATGAAATAAACAATGACACTCAACACAATCCAAATGTTTATTTCATTGGGTCAAGTCCTGTACTATGTTCTACAACATATACATATGCAATTAAGTTGGTAACTCCTTACCTATGATTTGTAGAACTTAATCATCGCTTAACTTGCATACTAATCTTATTTGATAATTAATATTCCTTGTTAATTATCAAGATTATGGACATCTTTAGATTTATTATTGTCATTTATGAACAAATGAATTATAGAGATCTACAATTCAGATCCTCAACCTGAATGATCTATCAATAAATAAATCAAGGAACAAATGATAAAATATCATCAATAACATAAACCATAGAAGTAGCCAGAATGATTGGCTTCTAGGACATAACTCCAACAATCTCCCACTTGGCCTAGAGTCAATCAATAATGACTTCTAGCAAGTGCATAGTACTCAATGTAATATCCAAAATATACATATCTCATACTAAAGCCTCAAAGTAAAAGATACAACTCAAAGCCACTCAGGCATACGCCTAATCCCCATGGATGCAACATGCAACTCATGTGCGGCTTGAGACAAAGGCTTTGTCAGAGGATCCGCTGTGTTCGCGGCACCGTCCACCTTCTTGACCTTGATCCACCCGTCATTCACAAACTGACGGATAAGATGGAATCGTCGTAGAATGTGCTTGGTCTTTTGGTGAGACCTAGGCTCTTTGGACTGAGCTATGGCTCCCGTGTTGTCGCAGTAGAGATCCACTGGACTTGAGATGCTTGGAACCACCTCCAGCTCGGTCAAGAACTCCTTGATCCAAACGCCTTCTTTCGCTGCTTCACCAGCCGCTAAGTATTCCGCTTCGGTGACGGAATCGGCCGTAGTTTCTTGCTTGGAACTTTTCCAACTTACGGCACCACTATTGAGCAGGAATACATAGCCAGACTGTGACTTAGCATCATCACGATCGGTTTGGAAACTAGCATCGGTGTAACCACTTACAACGAGCTCTTGGTCTCCACCGTATACGAGAATGCTATCTTGTGTTCTCTTCAAATACTTGAGGATATTCTTGACTGCGGTCCAGTGTGGCATACCAGGGTTAGCTTGGTATCGACTAGTCACACTAATCGGATGTGCCACATCGGGGCGAGTGCATAGCATGGCATACATGATTGATCCGACCACAGATGGATATTGAAACTTGTTCATAAATTTTCTATCTGCATCTTCCGTCGGACATTGAGTCTTGCTCAAGAATATGCCATGTGACATAGGCAAGTAACCCTTCTTGGAACTAACCATTTTGTGTTTTTCCAACACCTTGCCAATATATGCATCTTGGCTCAAGCCTAACAACCTCCTAGATCTATCTCTATAGATTTTGATTCCTAGGATGTAGGCGGCTTCGTCCAAGTCTTTCATTGAGAACACTTTCTTCAATGAATCCTTGACATCATTCAATTCGGGAATATCATTCCCGATCAAGAGTATATCATCAACATATAGAACAAGAAATACGACCACGCTCCTACTAATCCTCTTGTAAACACAAGGTTTCTTTTCGCTTTGAAAGAAGTTCAACTTCTTGACCTCTTCATCAAAGCGCTTGTTCCAACTCCTCGATGCTTGCTTCAATCCATAAATGGACCTTTGAAGCTTGCATACCTTCTTAGCATTCTTAGGATCCACAAAACACTCGGGTTGTGTCATGTACACATCCTCTTCCAAATTTCCATTTAGGAAGGCGGTTTTGACATCCATTTGCCATATCTCATAGTCATAAAATGCGGCAATTGTTAACAAGATCCGAATTGACTTGAACATGACGACGGGCGAGAAGGTTTCTTCATAGTCAATACCATGAATTTACTTGTATCCTTTCGCAACAAGTCGTGCCTTGTAAATGGTCAAGTTGCCATCCATGTCGACCTTTCTTTTAAAGATCCACTTGTTCTCAACGGGTTTCACTCCGTCGGGAAGGTCAACCAAGGTCCAAACCTTATTGTCATACATGGATTGCATTTCGGATTCCATGGCTTTGAGCCATTCCTTGGAGTCGGATTTCTTCATCATGTCATTAATGGTCAAAGGTTTGTCATTCGCAATGACGAGAACATCGTGCAAACCCAAGTACCTTTCGGGTGGACGACTTTCCCTTGTTGACCTTCGTAGAATGGGTGCTTGAGGTTCTTGAGGTTCTTGAACTTGTTCCACAACGGTTTGTGGAGTTGGTTCTTGATCCTCGAAACTTTGAGTTTCTTGAACATAATCGACTCGCGATATGTTCGAGTCCTCATTTGAGGGAGCATTCTCTTGAACCTCTTCCACAACGGCTTGTGGAACGGGTTCGGCTACAACCTCATTTGGAACCTCATTGGGAATAACTACATTACCTACTTGAGGCATGTCTTGTGGTTGTTCATGAATTTCTTCAATAACTACATTACTCCCACTACTTCTTCTTGCGAGAAACTCCTTCTCCAAGAACACACCGGTACGAGCAACAACTATCTTGTTCTCGTTGCGGTTGTAGAAGTAGTATCCCTTCGTTTCCTTAGGGTATCCTACGAAATAACACTTGTCCGTTTTGGGTCCAAGTTTGTCGCTCATTAGTTTCTTCACATGAGCTTCACAACCCCAAATCTTGAGAAACGTCATACTTGGTTTTCGACCAAACCAAAGTTCATAGGGTGTTTTCTCAACGGACTTAGATGGAACACGGTTTAGTGTAAAAGCTGCGGTCTCTAATGCATAACCCCAAAACTATTTAGGCAAATCGGTTTGGCTCATCATCGATCGAACCATGTCTAGCAAAGTTCGATTCCTCCTTTCGGATACACCATTCCATTGTGGTGTTCCTGGCGGAGTGAGTTGTGGAACTATTCCACACTCCTTTAGATAATCACCAAACTCATGACTCAAGTACTCTCCTCCACGATCGGAACGTAAGACTTTGATCTTTCGACCAAGTTGGTTTTCAACTTCATTCTTGAACTCTTTGAACTTGTCAAAGGATTCGGACTTGTGCCGCATCAAGTAGATATACCCGTATCTACTATGATCATCGGTGAAAGTGATGAAGTATGAATAACCACCACGTGCACAAATTCTCATAGGTCCACATACATCGGTATGTACAAGGTCCAATAAGCCACTTGCCCTTGTCCCTTTATTGGAAAAAGGCGCTTTGGTCATCTTTCCCATCAAACAAGACTCGCATATGTCAATTGGCTCGAAAGCGAATTGATCCAAGAGACCAACGGTTTGTAATCTCTTGATGCGCTTCTCATTGATGTGACCTAAGCGGCAATGCCACATCAAAGTTGCATTCTCATGAGAAATCTTACGTTTCCTATTGTCATTTTCAACACTCAAAACAAGTTCATTACTATCAAGCATATAAAGACCATTCGATAAATGCGCAACACAATAACGAACTTCATCACGAAACAAAGTCAAACACTTGTTCTTTATTACAACATCAAAACCATCCAAGTCCAAACATGAGATAGAGATAATGTTTCGAGTGATACATGGAACTACATAAATATCCTTGAGTTCCAACATAAAACCAGAAGGCAAAGATAATTCCACGTTCCCAACGGCCATAGCGGAGATGCACGTGCCGTTACCGACGCGGAGTTGAACTTCGCCTCTCTCGAGCCGCCTCCTACTCTTTAGTGCCTGCACATTTCGACAAATGTGAGCGCATGAACCAGTATCAAATATCTAGTCATTGCTTGAGGTAGCGAGAAGGGTTTCAATGACAAATATACCTGAAGTAGAAGGACGGACGGTTCCAGCCTTCTTATCAGCAAGGTACTTGGGGCAGTTTCTCTTCCAATGACCCTTGTCACTACAATAGTAGCACACGGTATCGGAAGTGGCCGGGCTCTTCTTCTTCTTTGAACCCTCGGGAGCACCCTTGGACGAGCCATGGGGCGTCACCGAGCCTTTGCCTCTCTTGTTTCTTCGGGCTTTCTTCTTGATCTTTCTTCCCTTGTCATTCACAGCAAGAACATCCTTAGACCCTTTCTCTTTCTTAAGACTCTCCTCAGTTTCCATGAGCATGTTTTGGAGATCCTCCAAACTTTTCTCCATGCCATTCATGCGGTAGTTCACAATGAACCCCGAGTAACTATGAGGAAGAGAGTTAAGAATAAAGTCTTGGACAGCCCCCGACGGGAAGGGCGTGTCAAGGCTTTCAAGCTGCCGAAACAACCCCGCCATCTTCATGACGTGTGGGCCAACTTCATGACCCTCCGCCAAACGAGTGTTGGCGACGGCCTTGATGAGTTTGCCCCTTTCGGTGCGAGCTTTGGTCTTAAACATTCTTGAGAGACGAGAGATGATTTCAAACACTCCAAGACCACTATCAATGTACTCCTTTTGGAGCTCATTGTCCATGACCGCAACAATCAAGACCGACATCTCAATGTCGTCCATCAAGTGCTTGTCATAATCTTGCTGCTCCTTTTCGGGAGCAGTGCTCGCAGGGGGAGCGGGAATTGGAGTGGTCAAGAGATACTCCTTCTTCTCAAACCTAAAGGCAAGCCTAAGGTTGCGGTGCCAATCCAAGAAATTGGCACCATTGAAGGCAAGCTTCTCTTTTTCAAGAAAAGAACGTAGCGTAAAAGACGAGGAAGACATCTACAACAATATCAAAATTTAAGGTCATTTAGTTTATGCTTTTGTTTTAACTTCCATAAAGTAAAACTTCCACTACATTAAATTAATGTCCCTAAATGTAATGGATTCCAAGATCCCCATTTTCGTCAAAATAGACCTGCTATGGCACGACATCCAAAATGACTAGATGAGGTAGGTTCTCTTAACCAATCATACAACTTTATGATTCTTGGTTCGCTACGCGAACTTCATCCCGATGTCCAAGAAAACTTGTTGGAATCATCGATAAGCAACTTCTCTCTATTTTCTCCTAACAAATCTTTGCATTTGTACCCCGACTATCAAGCTTGACAACCATGACGTCCGCTATGGTGGACCGCGCCATGATTGACAATTGACGTGAGGGGGATAGAGAGAAGGAGGATGATTTAACTTAATCATAATTGGGACAAAACAATTTATGTGACTCTTGTTTGGTGGTCGTGTAAGCATACACCCATACCTACCTATGACAATTCAAGGCATTCTCAAACAATCACATAATCATACACATCTCAAACATAGTCGTGGGTTTGTATGGCTCCCGCTTGCATTAATCTTCGTCGCATCTCCATGTAACGAGACTAATCTAATCAAGCCCTCCCACTAATTACTAAGATCCTATCTAATAATTAAGGGAAATAAATACATGTGATAAAATTCCTAAAACCCCGCATAGGCCTTAGGGGCATGCAAGCCTCACAAGTTACATAAAAAATTAACCAATTAATTATCAAGGCACCTTAGGCCACTTTACAAGCAATCACATGCATTCACAACATTTTACAACACACAAGGCATTGACATCTTGAGCCATATCAAACCCACATCCTCCTACAAAACAAAGTTAGCACATATACAATATACATGATTCACTTGCTCTTAATTAATTTCATTAATTAGAATCTTTGTGCATACTTGTTGCTCAAGTTTTTCGAATGCAAAGAAGGCTTAACCTTAACAACTAATTGTTTAAGCCCTTTTAAATTAAATCCAACCATCAAAACAGAAAGGAGGGTATTTAAGGAGTCTTCTAATTAACCTTTCAATAAATTGATTAATTAGAAACTATTTTAACTAATTAAAATACGAAATTCGGGGCCCGAAAAAATTCAAAATAATTCGGACTCCAAAAAATCCGAAATAAATCCAGAGAACTCCTTACAAAGATTGTGATTACCTGTAAAAATCTCAAGGAAAGATCAGTTACCATCAGGGAGAACCAAAAAAGACAAATCCTCAGATTGTGCGCGAAGCACCGTTAGAGAAAATTATGTTATTGGTCTCAACCTTTTGATCTGTATGATCATCCCCTTGATATTTTTCCAGCAAACAATTTACATAGAAAAATACTACATACAATAGGCTATCATTCCATGAAAAAAAAAATCACAAGTTATATTCAAGATCAACGAGATAACAAGCATTTAAGCAAGGTATCCTGTTCCGGAACAGACCGTCGACCAAAAAGGTTTCACTCGGTTGAGGTATCAAATCTCAATGAAAATCTATGAAATTAATTTTCACAGATTCCAGACTTAAAGGAGAACATTTCCATTTCAACACTTTTCCATAAAAGTTTCTGAATAAGTACAGTTTTTCAAAATAATCGGTTTGTTTGAAAAAATAGATCTGACAACTTCATCACTTTTCATCCTTGAACGCCCACATAAGATCCGAAATATACAACAAAATTTACATATCCAGAAAGAGAATCAAGTTTATATTAATCCTATCTTAAAGTTACAGGTACTTTGTATACAAACTTATTTGTTACCAACCACAACAACAGAACTGTGCAGCAGAATAACAGATCTGCGCACCGTTACCGTTTAAATCACTAAAAATTCATTTTACATCGAATTTCAATGATTCCAGTGGGAAAACAACCACAACTCAAAGGGCTACAACTTCCAATAAGAAGGAAAAAAATTTCAGAGAGCTTTACACCACGAAAAACAAGCAACAAGACAGAAAAACAGCTTTTTCAGAACCAGCAAGTATGCACATCACTAATTAACTTAATTAATTACGAATTTCTCACTTAATTAAGTGTGAAAAACCTTAAGCACGACCATAGCTCTGATACCACTGTTAGGAAATGCTCATTTTTAATTTTTGGATCAATTACAACTAATTAATCACCATTAACAACAAGCAAGTCAAAGATCTAGTGCTAAAGCAATCACACGTCATGAGAAAAGGGATTGAACCATTACCTCTCCTTGAATCGTATCAAGGAGGTTAGATCCAATGCGTAGGAGTCGATGGGGTGCTCTCCAACTTCGTCTCTCCTCCAATGGCGGCGCCGACCTCGAGTCCACCAAGAGAACTAGTCACTAAGTCTAATTGTTGTGCTAGCAACAAAGACTAGTGTCTAATCCCTTTAGTTTCTCCCTTCTTCTACTAATTACTATTTAATTTTGTGGAGAAGATGAGAGCTCAACACATGAGCAAGGAGCTGAAATTTCAGCTATGGAGGCGCAAGAGAGAGAAAGGAGGAAGAATTAGGTGGAGGCTAGGGTTTGCTCCCAAGGGGACCCCTTTATATAGCCAACAACTCCCATCCTCTCTTTGACTTATTAACAAGTTTGCCATCCATGCCCTAGCTGAAATTATATGGGCTTTTGGGCCTTTTTCTCCATTTGATTTTGGGTCTTTAATTCATTTAATTAAAACCCATATTCATTGCTCTTCAATTGGACTATTCATTTGCTATGAAATGTTGGCCCAATTAATTAATATAACTATTTATATCAATATGTGTTGATACTAAAATAATTATTAAATCATTAATAACTATTTTGGGATTAGATAATGTATTAACTTATTTCTATATGATCCTTTTGACTCAAATAATTATAACTGTTCATAACGGTATATAATTAATTAGTCAAACTATCATATTTTCTCAATACCCACTATTGAGAATAAATATATAATACACTGTGTGACTAAAACTCTATTTGTGTGACCCTTTGAGGATTTATACTATGTTGGCCATGGAAATAAATCGTTATTTATTTCTAATAATCATAAGCGGTATCTAGCAACACGTTATGATTCCCAATTCGTATAAATAATGTACCGTTACAATATCTCAATCCTGCATAAGAAATATTAGTATTTCTTTGTCTGATTCTTATGTCACATGATATCCTTGTATAATCCAAGATAGGAATGTGTCATTCTTGCAGATTATACATTTCTTGATCTAGAATTGATTGTACAAGTTGGCCAAACAATCCAAACTCCATCAAGGGGCCCAAACAGATATCATCACTCATTAAGTATATTAATGAGGGACATACGGTTTTCTTGATGAATAACTTTTCCCCGCACAATTCAAGAGAACATAAATAAAGTCCTTATAGCAGCCTTTATCAGGAATCAACGTTAGACGATATTTATTGAACCTATCCTCATGTGGAAAAGGTGAGCATCTCAAACTTAGAATCAAACTGATATGAAATAAACAATGACACTCAACACAATCCAAATGTTTATTTCATTGGGTCAAGTCCTGTACTATGTTCTACAACATATACATATGCAATTAAGTTGGTAACTCCTTACCTATGATTTGTAGAACTTAATCATCGCTTAACTTGCATACTAATCTTATTTGATAATTAATGTTCCTTGTTAATTATCAAGATTATGGACATCTTTAGATTTATTATTGTCATTTATGAACAAATGAATTATAGAGATCTACAATTCAGATCCTCAACCTGAATGATCTATCAATAAATAAATCAAGGAACAAATGATAAAATATCATCAATAACATAAACCATAGAAGTAGCCAGAATGATTGGCTTCTAGGACATAACTCCAACAATCTCTCACTTGGCCTAGAGTCAATCAATAATGACTTCTAGCAAGTGCATAGTACTCAATGTAATATCCAAAATATACATATCTCATACTAAAGCCTCAAAGTAAAAGATACAACTCAAAGCCACTCAGGCATACGCCTAATCCCCATGGATGCAACATGCAACTCATGTGCGGCTCGAGACAAAGGCTTTGTCAGAGGATCCGCTGTGTTCGCAGCACCGTCCACCTTCTTGACCTTGATCCACCCGTCATTCACAAACTGACGGATAAGATGGAATCGTCGTAGAATGTGCTTGGTCTTTTGGTGAGACCTAGGCTCTTTGGACTGAGCTATGGCTCCCGTGTTGTTTTGGCAATTAGGGGTTATTAAGGCTACTGTGAACCATGATCAGTTTACTAATAAACCAGTTTTCAGCATACTGGTAAATTCTTCTCAGCCAGAGCCAGCGCATAGTCTGTAATTGATTTGATTTTATTTCACTTTTTGTAGAAGACTGTTGTAATTGATTTTTTGTTAGACAATGTTGAGATAGTTAGCTTCTGTTTTGTGATGTACTCTTATATATATGTTTTGCAAGCATTACTGTTTTTTCATGCAAGCAAATTACAAAAATTCATTTTCTTTCTACCTCTCTCTCTCCAAGAACTCTTATTTTCTAGGGGAACTGGAACATGAACGGTTAAACAATCTCAACCGTTTTGATCGTTATTTTGAACGCAACGATCAACGCAACAGAAATTTCTTGCGTTCAAAAAACGAAACGCAACACGCAAATAAATGAAAATTTTCGTCCCCTCACGAAACGATTAACGCAAGAGTGTTATTTCGTGCTCGTTTTCCACGTTATGCAGGTCTACCCACAACCATTTTCAACGCAAGCCCAAAAATTACAGCCCGTAATTCAAATGCAGCGTAACCAAGCCAGACCCAGTCAACCTGACCCAGTTGACTGGGTTCAGCCGAAACGGGTCCGACACCAGCTCTTATCGGATCCGATAAGCCCAGATCTTTTCCAGTTTAGCCCACTAAAATTTTCAAGCCCTCAGAATTTTCGATTAAGCCCACAAATTTATACCAAACTTTCCTATGTTAGATATAAGCCCTCAGAAATATTCATTTTAGTCCTCAGAATTTTATTTTATCGCAAATTCATCATTGGAACTCGCAGTACCACATCAGAGACATACCAGATCACAAACTAGCGTACCAAACACTGGTACAGAGCCACTACACGCCTTATTACACCCTATTAAACGTTCTACAGATGCTAATTATGCGTATGAACTTATATAAAATATCAAATTACCTCATACATGCACTGTTTTGAGATAAAATCAACTACATAAGATTTATATCAACATACACTAAATTTTATGCCTTAGATTACTCCACAAAGCCTGATATACACATGGATAACTGATCCACCTTCCAATATGCATGATAACCCAAATATTTAAGTGTTATTAACTTCAGAAACTCTATAAGCTAATTATATGCACTGTTTTCTATGAAAATCATAGGTATACAGATTTTTGATATCAACACATACCCTTTTATACTTAAATCCATATTAGCCTCACATTCTTAAAGATAAGTTTTTATTACTTATCATAAAGTAATACTTTTCATTATCAAGAATATAATCATAAATTCTATATCAATTACTATTCTAATGACCTCAAACTCATAGTTCCTAAATGAAATGTGACAGACACCCTACTACTCATATAATCCAGATGTATAATATACTTATATAAGATGCATACAGAGTATATAAATCATGAATACTCCTAAACACATGTCCATATTTAATTACAGAATAACTATATAAGCAATAAATTTCATGCTTAAATGCCTCTGATATGAACTAATGTATAATTTCAATCAAGTAATATTCATGTCCACTGTTTATATACTCGCAATATACTACTAATGTTATGATTATATGTTTTCCCCACACAGTGCAACTACCCTTTATTTATACTCAGAGCCTACTCAGCCTTAACCCACCTATTTAAATACTCTTAACTATACTTATGCCAGTTGTACTATCAAATATGGAAATGCAACAGAGACATATATATGATATATTTACATAATCAAACTAATAATATCTAGTTCCACCACAGATTAGACCAACCACCGTTAGTTAACTAGTATAAGAAGAACTTATACATATACACACGTATTTGACCCATTAAGCTTATATCAGTAATCCCAATTTAGACAACTCACTAATTTAAACCTAATAAACTGATAGGGCTTATACTTTGTTCTTGTGACTTGAGAAAACGCTTCAAATATCTTAATCCAAGACAGCACCAAGTAAGACCCATCAAGGACAAGAACAGCTCTAAGCATCCCTGCTCCAATGCCCCTTTTTTTCCCCTTTTCCTTCTTCTCCAACTTCCGTATTTCCCAAATTCCAATTTGACCCCCTTTATATAAAATTACCTGGCTTGGGCAAGAGGAGAAGTGAGGGAATAACGTGGCAGTGGAGAGGAGCCAGCCACGTCGCCAATTGCGACTTGTGGCGGTGAGATTTCACTCAAACAGAAGGAATGGAAGATAGCTTCCTCAAGCTAGCACGAGGGGAAGCAAGAGGTGCTTCTTGCTTACTGGCCAGCTCAAAGGTAGCCGCATCCTCGTCCAATTACAGAGCGACAGAGAGATTGAGAAAAACTCGAAGAGAAAATCAGAGAGAAAGAGGAGAGCGCCAGCTCGGCGGAAGAGACTAAGGAGAAAACTCCTTTCTCTCTCTGTAATCACTTTTATTAAAAGCAACCCAGATCTTCTGTGGCAATAGTTATATAACTAACCAAGTAGTGAATTGCTGACAATCCTTTTTGTAAATTAACTATTTCCTCATATAATTAAATTAGATCTAATCAGAAGTCAGATCGATGTGGCAATTATATAGAAAAATCCTATAAAATTCGAGGAACATTTCTATATCCTCAGATCAGAAATTCCCGCAAACTTTACCATTGCAATAATTTATTTTCATTATTTCTTGATCATATTATTCATATAATTTTATAAAAATTATTATCAGACACACAGGGACTTGGTTTACCATACGACAGTCACAGTTGTTACCATAGGACAGACCGTTCAGACCACTGAAGGACTTCGACTTAGCCATGCAGCCCAGGCAAGGATGGAATAGCTCGCCCCACCAGCAGGACGGACCGTCCAGACTAGCAAGCCAACATGATGGGCAACAGCAGCCAAGGCCAGGTTGGAACGGGTCGCTCCATCTTTCAGGCGGACCGTTCCAACCATTTTCAGCATCGCCAATAATAGCACAACCACTTCTGTCTGACGGTTTCCTCCAGATTTAGATCTTCCAGAAGCACGTTCTCCACAATCTCCACAATTAGAAACCGCCACACATCAGCTATGTAAACTCTAGCCTGTCTCCAAGCAGAAGACACGTTCGATTCTAGGTTTAGCCTCTTCCCAATTCAGCAAAGGAGATAACCTGCCGAGACGATCCAATGTGCTGGAGCGCCCCGCCTTAGCACTCAGACGGACCGCCCCAGACAGGCCAGAGCACAGAATTGTGGAGTTTCAAGCGATTTTCTGTTCTAACTTCTATTTTCTCTATATTTTTGTGTTGTATTTGATGAAACCTGCTTTGTTTTGCATGGATATATTAGAGTAGAGTAGTTTTAGGGGTTATGGTTGAGAACCTTTTCTTTTAATGTTATTTGTTTCGTTTTGAATTTGATTTGATTAGTTAAGTTTAAGTTTTATGTTTTATCTTAACTAATCAAATCATCGGGTCCTTTTAGATAGTAAAAAATAGTATAAACAAGAACTCATCGGGTCCTTTTAGATAAAATTTCCAACGATGAAGTTCAAATTTGTGATCCGATACTATATATATATTAAGGTTCTTATTGTTGATAATTAATTTAAATATATTTCATAAATTCATTTATTTAACCGCAGTGGAGCTAAGACAATATTAAGGTGGCCGATTGTCATTATAAATACAAAAATATTGTTGATAATTCAAAAGGTTTGATTTTTTTTTTTAATTTAAAAAGAAACATCTTCCCTCTTCCATAATTTCTTCATTGAAAAGAAGGTTAGAAAATTTGCATTTATTTTTTTTTCTTATCATTTTTCATATGAATCCTTTACATTTAAAAACTAGGGAATTTGCATGTTATTTTGGAGAATAGAAAAATCTTGTTGCGTGCTTGCTTTTTTTGTTTGGAGAAGTAAAAAAATTACGTTACTTGAGTGGTTATTCTCATCCATTTTAGTGAATGCCTTACAGAAGATGGTAATCCAGAAAATTGAGAGATTGGAAAATTTTTATCTACTGGTTGAAGCTGCGCGCTGAGAGAAGCTTCGTAATCATTGATATATATCTTGTCATTATGTTATCCATTTTAATGATGTCAAGTGAAATTTCTTGTGACTTGTAACTTTTGAAATCTCTAACTTATCTTTCCATTTTCAATTTTCTTGTAACGGATTCCTTGACAATTTGTGATTTAAATTTTTAAACTTTTTTTACAATAACTTTTATTTTTCGATAATTGATTTTTTATGAATATATATAATATATATTGAATATTAGATAAGGAATAGTAAAAATCATTTTTAGTTGTCTGTACTTAATTATAAACTTGCTTCTTCTACAAAAAAATGGAATATAAATCCGTACAATTTGTGTTTAATTAGTGAAATTTCGACTTGGATGTGTTAAATAGAGATTTAAAATTAAATCATTCTTTGTCAGGCTGAACAAATGAAACTTGTTCCTTCTATAATTTGGTTAGTATATGTAACACGGAACAATTTGGTTTGAGTTAAAACTTAAAGTAAGTGGCCGGAAGTCAAATACAGTTGCACATTGAAAAATGACAGCGATAAAAGAAAATAGTGTATATATAAAAAGTAAGATAATATGTGTGCAATAACATAGGAAAGATGCGCTAGAATAAACGCGTGTGGCCCTAAACTAAATTAATAGCTGCATGCGACTGGCCACTATCGACGATCGTGGAAAATTATACGACGCAATATTTAATAACGGAAATAGAACGATCAAAATTAGTTTAAAAGCAAAGAAAAGGCAAAAGGTTGAAGAGAACAATTAAATTGATATCTTCCCACATTAGGAAAACAATATAGCAGAAAAAGATACACGAAAGATTCACATCGCCGTTTTCTGCTTTTTTGAAATTAAAATTTTAGGCCTAATATAATATATATACGAAAGATTTGAGGGGTTATATCCATTTTGTCAATATAATATATATGAGTTTAGCTACGGTGAGTCGCGACTCACGGACCCTCCGGTGCGTCACGATCAAAACTCCTAGATCTAGTTCAAAATGACCGATCCAAACCGTCCAATATAATCTCCCTATCGAAGTCTCCATGCAGACCAAATTTTTCATTTTTTTCAAAATTTTTAAGTATTTTTTTGAAATTTTAGAAAATCGTTACTCTAATTAGTTCTGAACCATTAAAAAACAGCAGTTTTTAAAAATCCGAAAAAAATACTTAAAAATTTCGAAAAAATGATAAATTTGGTCCGTATGAAGATTTCAATAAGGAGATCATATTGGATGGTTTGGATCGGTCATTTTGAACTAGATCTAGGAGTTTTGATCGCGACTCACCGGAGGGTCCGTGAGTCGCGACTCACCGTAGCTAAACTCTCTCTCTATATATATATGTATATATTTATGATTTATTTTACTTTCCTCCTTTTTATTTTTTTATAAGAAAAAAGGAGATTTTTTGCCATCTTTATAAGAGAGAAGGAGGTTTGAACCCTCGATTTTTTAGAGACCAGTCTAATATTTTTACCCCACCGAACTAGTAGACCGCATGCCTCTCCATTCAACTTATTCCTACTAATAAAAGCACTAGTCCAATGTTGTAAAAGTTTCAATTGAAGAATGTATCCACTCCATTATATACAATCTGCATCATTGACTTTGTACTTTGATTGAATACGTGATACATATATTAAGTCCAAATGAAATTTAAAATCTTGATTTCAAATAGAAAATATTTAAGTGCGCATTCATTTTTTTTAAACAAATAAATAAATTATGAACAATATTTATCTATTGAAAAAAAAAAATCCATTACAATTTGCATCATATCTTAAAAAAAATGTAATATTTACGAAGGAGATTAGATTTAATTAAATATGTGTGCATAAACAGAAAACAAAAAGGTGGTCTTTTAAATCTTGTACAGGTGAGAACTAATTCGATGAAAGGATAAGCTTTACAGTGTCCAATATTTGCGTCCGTTAATGATGCTTGTCGGATTGGGAGAGATCATAGATTAGAGGGAAATAAAAATAACTAGACACTGCGGCACTTTTCCTGTGGCGACGCTGTACTCAGCTCGGCATGCCAATTATCTGTAACCATTGCAGTTCTACAATCTACATGACTCTTGATTCGCTGTAGAAATTCTGCATAAAATTCCGTTGCAGAAGATCCTTCAGTTCCCGTATACTACCCTCCATTCTCCGTCTCTCTTGCAATTTAATTCGAATCATTATAGAAATTGAAAATCAGCATTCGGCTAACATTATTTTCATTGAATTAATGAAGTCCTAATTTTGAGATGGTTGACAGAAGCTGCCAACAAGAAAGTCCTAATTTTAAACTCTCAACATTGAATATCTGAAATGGCTGGTTGTTTGCCTTTTGTTCAAGTTATTTCTTCGAGTGGCCTTTAAATGTCTGAAATGGCTGGTTGTTTGCCTTTTGCTCAAGTTATTTCTTCGAGTAGCATTTAGTTCGTTAAAGTTTCATTTTTTATGGTTTTATTAAACTAATATTTTATGGTATATTTTAAATATAATTCCAATAGATTGATTGCTATCAAAATTTATATATTTGAAATTTTATTCAATATTTTATTGAAAGTAGTTCAATTTGAAAAGTTATAAATTTAAGTCGTTTAAAAACGTCAATTGTTTTTTAAATATTATTTTCTAGCATTATATGTATATCCAACATTCAAATATCGAACCTAAAATATTTTTTTCTAATAATTTTGGACTTAAATTGTGATATCTATACATTTTTATTATTATTTTTTTATGATGAATTGATACCTTTATATATAACACTCAACAAGAGGAGTAAGAGAACTATCGAATTTAATGCACCCGTTCTTAAAGCGTGAGGGGCATTCCTTGGCACGCCAAGCAAAAACCAATTTAATGAAAAATCTATGGCTTCTAAAGAGCTTCCTTTCTTTCTGAAACTTATTTTACTTTTTTTGGTACTCGTTTAAACTTTGAATAGTTTCCTCAAAACTGGATTTTTATATTTGCTTAAGAAATTAAGATTTTATCATCAATATTGTATTTCAGACTTCGCTTGCAAAGAGCTTATTAAAAAAATAATTTCTTTTACATGAGATAATTTCTAAAAAAATATTAATTCAGCAATATTTGAGCACAAATGTACGGAAAGATTTTACCATCAATATTGTATTTCAGACTTCGCTACTGAAAAAGCTATTAAAAAAATTAATTCTTTTACATGAGATAATTTCTAAAAAAAAAATATTAATTCAGCAATATTTGAGCACAAATGTACGGATCGTCATGAAATAGGTATTGAATTGCTTAGAGAGCTAACACCGCTTCATGTAATGATAGTACGTAATCCATCTAATGTAAGGAGTATAAGCTATTAAACTTCATTACATCTTTTACATATTATAAGCTATTAAATATTGCTTATAATAGTCTTCTGAAGAAAATGTTTAGTAACATCTTCATTTCGTGTTCATCCTTAAAATGAAAGGTACTGTAAGGCTGTAACTTCAAAAGTGTTAAGATACTACATTATATTTATTTTTTAATACGTCAAAGATGTAATGAAGTTTTAAAAATGTACATAAATTAATTTTAAAATAGGAGAAAAACATAATTATCTAAATCAAATTGTAGAATAACAGACAAAATTGTTGAACATAATTAGTAGTTGTACTTGTAAACATTGTCTGTCGCAATTGAAAGTAGATTGATTCAATCGAACTCGATTGAACATCGTACGTATCAACCAATCCAGAATACTTAAATGCACATAATGTCCCCTATAATTGAAATTAGTTCAATTTGAAGGTTTACATTGTGCGGCCGGCGTAAGAGCTTGTACATACAATGCAGTTCCTCTAATGAAAACTTGTTTAGTCATCTCAGAAGCTATATATCTGGCGCGAGATTGCAGAAATTTTTGCATAATTCGGGATTTCTTCATTAGTTATATAATTATATTTGATGGAAAACATCATGATCACTCTAATGGGTTATTATGCTTCGTATCAGTTGCGGCATTTCCCATGACATTTGCTTAATTTCTCGTCCGCTATTCTATACCAATTAATGCTGTCGTCCTGAAATAAAAGATAAAAATTCTAAATTGACCCAGAAATTGACATGAAAAAGAACAGAACGTTAATCTTAAAGCTCTCCAACTATAATTAGTAGTAAACTAGTAATTGCTTGTACACAAGATCGGGTGCTTGTTGCAAGAGGCGCGTGGTAGAAAGGCAAACTCAAAAGGAAAAAACCTTCAGGACCAGTAGACCACAAGTATTCACCCAAATAGTGATTTTGACACTGCCTGGATTACTAAAACACTCTTTTTGGACTAAACTACTTTTGATAAAACACTCCTTCATTTAATTGTGAAGACTGATGCAAACGGCACACACTCTCTCTATCAAGTATAAACAGTACCCCTTTTTTCAAGGTGGAAAAAAAAATATTGTTATTATATATTATATTATATATATATACATTAAAGAGGTTTGTATTGGATATCCAACGAGATCACACTTCATGTAAACAGAGACAAATCAAGGAATTATATTATGAAGATATTAGACATATAACAAGCAAACTGATAAGCAGTTGGACTATTCCACAAAAACATGAATACATGGCTTCTACATGTCTTCGTCAAGTAATTAAAAAATTTGGATGCATCAAGAGAGATCTTAATTAATTGGTTCTATTGATTGGAGAAATGACAATTTAAGTTTTGTCTGAGAAGGACGCGATAAATTCATCTTAACTGATGATTAATATTTAGAACAACAAATCTTAAAACAAACTATTTGAAAACATCCAGTAACTGTCGACATTTTAATTTTCTAATAACCTAAAACTAGAGTGTTCGACAATGATGATACATTAAATTTGTGTAGATATAGTGCATTTTTATTTTTAATCGTGTACCAAAAATGAGATTAATGAACATTGAAAAACTTATTTGTCTATCCAGGAAATAATAAATTGCGAAAATTGAGCGTAATTTTATTTTTTTCCCTTTATGGCAGCTAGGAAATTTCTTCAGTTATGGTAATTTATTCAATACTTGAGTACCTACATTATTAGAGGATATTTTATTCTTTAAAAGAATTTTAGGTGTTTTAGTAATCCATGAGTGTCAAAATCACTACCCCATTACTTGCTATCGTTTGAGGTACTGACGTAGGAAATGCTAAACCCATTAGACTGTTTTTTTTTTTTTTTAAAAAAAAAATAAAGCCCCTCCAAAATGATAGAGAGGCATGAATAGTGCAGGAGACTCCTAAAACTAAATCGCATCCATCCAAATGCTGCATCGTACGGTCCAGAGGGAATATATTTAATTAGTTTTAGTCATAGTCATGTACAATAGTAAACGTGGCAGACGTGCCACGGTGATTCTATAATCTATTAGATAGAAGTTCCCCACAATATCAACTCTAACTCAAAATTAATGTCTGAAACCAAACGCCCTCTTAAAAGTCAAAAAGGAAAGGATAGCAAAAATATTTCTCTCCTTGGCTTGATCAATATATACAAGGTACCTGGTTCTTTAATTAGACTTTAGCTACACATTTCTTGCTGAATTTTTGTTGTTCTTTTACGAATCGAGCTTACTTAGACTGATTACTTAAAGTTCGTCATTTCAAAATTAGAAAATAATATGTTAAGTTTTACACGAGATGGCCTGATCTGGAGAAATGCAAGAAAAAAATATACACCAGACATGACTAGTCAAGTGTTTATTCTATGCTACATTATAGAAGAATTAATTATGCAGACAAAGTTTAGACCACTCGCCTATGAAGCTCAAATTTGAAAACAGTAATGTGATGTTGATTTATTAAAGAGTAAGTGTTTTTCTTTTCCTGATTATAGTGCAGATGCACATGAGCTGTTCGATAAAAAGCGCTTGAGACCAATTGCAGCTATGGAGAGAGGAAGCACATCAAAAAGGATAGAAAATGTCGACTATATAAGCAATATGCCTGATCCCATACTCCAACACATCCTCTCTTTGTTGGAAACACGTGAGGCCGTGCAGACGTGCATTCTGTCCAAGCGGTGGACCAACCTTTGGACATCCTCTTTGACCTCACTCTCCTTTGATATCTCCTCTTTCATGAGACCTGACAAATGGATTCCAATTGGAATTCGGGATTTTAAAGAAAGGGAGGCCTTTAGGTTAAGAATGAAAAAGAACGATGAAACGGTATTTACACACTTTGTAAGCATGGTGCTGCAGCGACGCGAGGACGGTGATCTTCACAAATTTCACCTGAACTGCAGAAATGCAGAGTCATACTTGATTTATCATTATGTATATGACTGGATTAAATATGCTCTGAAGCACAATGTACGTGAACTCCATCTCAGTTCCAGCAACAAAGAGTCACTGCATCCTTGCCTCACATATTGCTCATCATTAGAGGAACTACACGTTGAGATTCATCCAGTGGATTGGTATGGTGATCCAGTAACTAAGATAAATCTTCCAAACCTCAAAAAATTACATCTCTCTGGAGTTGAACTTGATGAGTACTTTACCAATTCACTCTTCTCAGGTTGCCCTGCTATTGAAGATCTTCTTTTGGAGGATTGTCCCTTCTTTGATTATCACGTGTGGTCCACAAATCTAAGACACCTGAAAATTATTTTCAATGACCGTAGATGTTATGAATTTATTGGGGATGAGAATTTTGTTGTTATGATTACTGCACCTAAACTCACTTATTTTTGTTTCGCTGGACATCCAGAGGTCCTGAAGAATACAATCTTTGGGGACATATCCTCACTAATCCATTTGCACATAGAATTTGGTCATTTTCCTTATATTGTGAGGGACCCTTGGGAATACAGTTCGGATGAATATGAGGACCAATGGGAATCCAGTTCAGTCAAATACAAGAACCCATGGGAATCGTTTTTTGCGATTTCTTCTGTTAAGTATCTTGAGATCAGAGGCAACTGTTGTAAGGTATGCTACATTTTGTGTAACTTGTTATTACTCCTGATCCTTTGTTGTATAATAAGTACTTTCCTTTGTATGTGCAAGATGTATCACATGTTTCTCCAGTACCTAACTTTAATAACATTATGTTTTATATCCATTTGGGGTATTTAATTACAATTTCGGAATGGAGGGACTTTTCTTAACAATTGCATGTTGGGATGCGGAACTTCTTATCACCATGCTTTGGGATAGTTTTTGAAATGCCATTGACCAACTTCATGTTTGTCTAAGACGAAAATTTTTTGAAATATATAATAATGCAACTACTTATTTCCACTACAGGATTTCTTAGAAGAACAAGTACCAAAGTTGTCAGTGTTTACCTACCTTGAACGTTTCTCCATCGGTGGATTTTGTTTGTCTTGTCATTTTTATTCACTCGCCCGAGTTTTGGAGCATTCACCAAACCTATTGAAACTTACACTTGAGCATGATGGACGAAACTGCAAGGTATGCTAGCTATTTGTTAATTGTAAGGTAAAACATCCTTTTGCTTTTAATTAGTTTGAGATTTTGATGTCTCAGCACAATGGGGAAGGAGGATCAAGTGTTAGGTCGGGGAATTTTGATGTAGGTCCAAGCAACAACTCAAGTAGTTCCGATAGAGAATTAAGAGAAACTCTTAGGAGTGTTTTTGGATCTTCTAGTGATAGCTCCTGCAGTGCCGATGGAGCTTCATGCAACAGCTCGAGGAATCTTTTATCAATTAACTGCAAGAACCTAGCTGAAATTGTGGTGAAGTACTTTAGCAATGACGGCTCAGTCACGCAATTTCTTGATTCTTTATTTGATAGTACGAAGGAACTAACAAATGTCAAGATCATTTTGTCCATGAATCCTATAACAGCGAGTTAGAATCTGCTTGTGAACTTATCCCTCTCTAATGCCAAGATCATCACCGCCACCACCATAATATGTATTGCTTTTCTGTAGCATTTTTTTGGAGAAACATTCCTTTGTTGTATCTCAGTCCATAAAAATTTTAATTCCATTTTATTTTATACATTTTGCATCTTTTGTTGTTTTATCTTTTAAGTGAAATATGTTATATATGACATGAGGCAAGTTGATATCTTTATGCTGAGCGACACTTGTGATGACATTACTTCATAGCACTAATCGTACTAAACTCTATTTTCTCACTCTGCAGTTGCAGATTGAAAATGTAGTAATAAACTAGTATCTCAAAGACCATATCCTATCATATATCCAAAAAAAAAAAAAAGAAGGATCATATCCTATCTTTTGTCAAAGATTAGTAATAACAGAATTTTGTTTTCTATATATTGAAATCTCATGATGCATAGAGGGCCCGTGCACCATGACCGTTTGATCGGTAATTTTGCAAATCGACAAATCTAAATTAACCAACCCGATCTATATATTGAAATTTTTTTACTATTTTTTCGAATTTTTTAAAGCTTGCCATTTTTGGCCGATAATTCACTAATTTGTAGTAAAAAATAGCAAGCTTTAAAAAATTCGAAAAAATAATAAGAAAATTGTAAAAATTGTAAAATTTTATTGTCTATGAGATTTCAATATATAGATTGTGTTGGTTAATTTAGATTTGTCGATTTGTAAAATCACTGATCAAACGGTCATGGTGCACTGGGCCCTCTATGCATCATGGTTCACAATAGATATTCTCAAAAGAAAATAACTCAAGAACACACAACTCCCATAAAGCTCCCTTCCCGCCCAAATTTTATTTCATTCAATTAATCTGATACAAAGATAGAAGGAGAGTCTCCTGCATTTACAGAACGTATTACACTCTTTTGGAAAAAATATTTTATTTCATATCTATGTAATATTTCTTTTCCTTATACAATCAAATCTGTTACCAATAGAAAGAAATACGGCGTATATATCCTGCCTCCTGATCTCTTGCGTATCTGATCTTATGCGGCACGGATACGATACACTTGCAACAGCTATCGCTAACAATTAGTATATAAAAACTCATATCTTTATTAACATCTGAATATGAATGTTATTTCGGTTAACCAATAAAAAGAAGATTGTATAGTGTTTATTAATTTCTGCGATGTACAAATGTTTAGAAAATTTTATATTTTTCTGATTATTTTACTATCTTTTTGACATTTAAAACATTCTCAATCTAACTGATTGTGGACCCTCAAAGATCAACAATAAATCCAAAAACAATAAATAAGAAATTTGAAAAAAAAATATATAAAATTTAGTCTCTAAGGAGATTTCAATATGAAGATCACAATGAAAATTTAGGATTGATAATTTTAACTATTCGTTAATTAGGATTGATAATTTTAACTTTCAAAATTGAGATATGATGAATTTTAACCATGGGTTGGGTCAAATGCATTTAATTGAATTCACTCTCTCTGTATGTATATTCTTATAGATATCACAATAAATTAATAGAGCTAATATATATAATCAATATCTTTTATTTACTTGCAGATGCTACACAATAACAGGAACGACACCAACTGTAGCTATCAACAGAGTGTTTGCTTTGACAAGCAAATTAAGGCCTACAAGCCTATAGGTACTAGTAACAACTCAGTATTCAGTTATCAATTCAACTACTTACAACATAGTTACAAACTTACAATTTCAATCCTTCACTTTTCAAGATGTAGAATACTGTATACATCACAGAAACACGGTTAATTTATAAACATCTGGCAAGGAAAAACGCAATACTGGTATCAAAGATAAGGGGCTTTTCTTACGACAGACTGCACCAAACTCCTCTGTCATGTCCAGGTCATTTAGTTTGATGCTGTCTGGTAATTTCCAATCAAAATATAAAAGAAGCCTACATAAAGTTATCTCTATTGTTGCCATACCAAACTCCATACCAGGACAGCTTCTTCTACCTGCTCCAAATGGTATGAACTCAAAGTTATTCCCCTTGAGATCAACTCTAGGCTCTTCAAACCTCTCCGGAATGAATTTGTCTGCATCACTCCAGCTCTCAGGATCCCTACCTAAAGCCCATCCATTTATTATCACTCGGGCTCCAGATGGAATCGAGTAACCAAGTATTCGGCTCGTCTCATTGCATAGTCGTGGAAGCAATAGTGGTAAAGGTGGGTGCAAACGCAGAGTCTCTTTGATAACTAATTTGAGATAGATGAGTTTGATGATATCATTCTCGTTAAGGTCGGTCTTTTCACCAACAACATGTCTTATTTCTGCTTGTACCTTAGCCATTATCTCTGGATGTTTTACTAGTTCTGCCATCGTCCACTCTATTGTGGTTGCTGTTGTGTCTATTCCTCCAGAAAACATATCCTGAATTAAGCAGCAAGAATAAACAGAATATAAGAAGTCCATTAGTATTAGTTGAAATACTGGGATATTATCAGAAATATGTTTTTGCAACAATGCCAATTGCAATTAGTTGGTTCAAATGTATATGATGTCAACACTATTGCAGATTTTTTAGAACAAGTATAATAGATAACTAGAGTATTGTGAAGCCCTCATTAATATAAACATTTCTTTATTGTCAAATAACTAGAACTTTCACTGACTGCAGGTAATATATATTGTTAAATAAATAAACTTTTTTAATTCACTTAAGCAATGTATCAAACATTTACAAACTTACTATTATAACAGCTTTTACACTGTTAAATGTGATGGCTAACCCCGCATTGTCATCTTCCATTGCCTTAATTAAAACGTTGACTAAATTGTCGTCAATGTCGTCCTTATTGTTTATCTGTTGTTGCTTTTGCATTTCTACATGTTCTTGTACTATCTCCTCCATCAGTGTATCCAAAATCCTGCATGTTTTTAGCAAAAATTGTAGTTGGATGCCAACTAAAAACCATAGGAAATTATTAGAAAGTTAAAGGCAACAGACAATTGAACAGTTGGTGAAGATTTTGCGAACTCATTATGAACACATACTTACAAAACACTTGGAATAAGTAATCAATTGTTACCTGTAGGTTCGTAAAGATTTTGTTTTTATCTTCACATCCATTTGACTCAATGAAGGGAAGAAATCAGACAGACTAAACCAAGAAATTTGCTCAAGCACCTCCTTAAGTGCTTTCAAAAGAACCTCTTTCCTTTCACATCTTCCTCCAAATGTAGCACGAGCGACAATGTTGTTTGCAACATTATTCACCTTTTCAATTAATTTGACTGGTGATTTTTCATCAGAAAAGGTGGATAGCGATTTCAACATGCGATTGACCTCTTCATGTTGAATTGAGGAAAGAAATTTGACCTTCTTTGAGGAGAGAAGGCCATTGGCACAGATTCGGCGAAGCTGGCGCCAGTATGGACCATTTGAGAAGACAATGTCGCAGCCAGAGTTGCACATGTTTGCTGTAAACAATAGAGGCCGGTCTGAAAAATTTGCATCTTGTGTTTTCATCACCTGGAAGTGTATATGTAAATTGTATCTTATGAAGGAATAAAATATAATAAAATTCTTCATTTGTGGTACAAGCATTTAATGCTTCAGGTCTCACTTTACGGACAGTGACACCTACAATAGAGATTAATCAACTCATTCATTATGATCTTAGTATCAAAAATAAAAGGAATAAATATTTTTAAAAATTTTTAATCATCATAAACATTGAGTATTCAGAGTTTTTCAAATTAATATTCAGATGATTACCCAAAATACCATCAATTTTTTTCTATATAATTGAATTAATTATTAAATAGTATATTTATTGTATAAAGATTTATATTCTTCTATTTAATAACATATATAAGCTAATTCTTTGAAAAGATGAAAATATTAAATTACAACGTAGTAAACAAGTTTATTATTGAAACAGCAGTGAGACTTTATAGGAAAGACCGAAAGACATGTCAATGAAAGAAATATCGGAATACCTCAATCTATATTATGCTACATAATTAAGACAATCATTGGTGCATGGAACTTTATAAACCTGGGCCTCTCTCCATTTAATGTTAGGTAGGAAAAGTTACCTCCTGGGCTGCTTCTTTTGATGTGATGATGACGAGATCGGTTTGACCAGCACGAAGGAGCATGACAGGTCCATGGGACTGGGCAAGGTCGCGCAAGGTGCGGTGTGGCAATTTGCTTCTTACTAGGTGGTGCAGGCTGCCAATAAATGGGAGGGTCCATGGACCAGGAGGGAGTCTCAATTTGGATTGAATTTTTGTTGTTTTTTTTTTATAGAGCAGTTTCAGAGCCAGTACAAAGAGGAGAAGAGCACCTAGTTGGTAAGGAACAGAGACGAGTTTGAGTTCCATTTCCTTCTTTTTCTTTTTTTCTTTGCTTTTCTTTCTGTTTCTGTGGATGCTGAAGATAGCTGAATGAAATAAAACCCTGCGATTGCAAGGCAGGCAGTTCGATTTTGTTTGTGTGAAAAAAACAAAATTGTGGACCTTGAATTCCAATTTATAAGCCAAGAATTTATTTCAGAATTATCAGAAATGTGGAATAGATGGTCACTTCATCATTCTTTATACACAAACAAGTTATAGTAGGATGAACAGCAAAGGCAAAATATCGAAAACCAAGTAACAAGTTACATCTTATCTTTTGCCTTTTTACTTGTTCCCAAATTTTTTTTGAAGAAAAATAAGGGTTACTTGTTCCCAAATTTATCATTGTTTGTAAATTCTTTAATGAATTTTACTAGAAATGTGAAGATACCTATATTTTAAATTCTCAGGTCTCTTTAGATATGTTTAGAAGAGATATATAATCAAAAGAAACAAACTAAGAAAATAATTATCACCATTCTCGTATATATAATATGAAAATTATTGTTCTATATCGCTACTTAATCATTTTGACAAACATAGCCTCATCCAAAAAGCACCTCTCGAATGCTTTCCATTCCAGATGTTTTGACGTTCAAGCTAGTATTTCAAAATACAATTTGCATGTTACTTATGCATGCAATCAATATATATAGTGGACCTCATAAACTAGACACTACATATGTCGAATAACAAATTTAACTTTTCCCTTTTATTGGCGTAATGAAGAGGAGATCCTCCTCATTCCTCAATAATTTGAAAGATCTAACAACATCAACTATTGAGACTTCCAATAGTTACATCATAATAAAGCACATGATTTCTAAACATTAATTGGACAAGGAAAAACGCAATACAAGTATCAAAGAAAAAAACTCTTTCTTACGAAGGACTGCGGCAAACTCCTCTGTCATGTACTCAAGTCGAGATCATTCGGCTTAACGCCATCGTCTGATAGTTTCCAATCAAAATGTAACTGAAGCCTAGCTAAAATTATCTCAATGATCGCCATGCTGAACTTGGCACAAGGGCAGCTAGTTCTTCTATCCAGCTCCAAACTATACAAACTAAAAAGTTATTCCCCTTGAAATCAATACAAGATCCTTCGAACCTCTCCAGTATGAATTTCTCGACATCACTCCAGTAATCATGATCCGGTCCTAGAGCCCATCCATTGATCAACACTCAGGCTCCAGATGGAATCGAGTAGCCGAGTACTTCGCAGTCTCGTTGCATTGCCGTGGTAGTGATAGTGGTAAAGGAGGGGTGCAAACGGACGCTCTCTTTGATAGCACATTTGAGATAGTTGAGTTTTAAGAGATCATTCCCGTTGAAGTCCATGTTTTCACAAGGATTGTGTTATTTCAACTTGTACCTTGGCCATTTTCTCTGGATACTTCATTAATTAGTTCTGCCATCGTCCATTCTTTTATTGTTGCAGTTGTGTCTATTCCTACAGAAAACATGTCCTAAATAATTAAAACAGAATAATTAAGGTAGAAATTATCAGAGTGGTATATAAATTATCAGAATATGTTTTACAATTGTTCTTGCATTAATCCAATAGCAATTAATTGATCCAAATAAAATGTTAACATTGAAGAGTAATTGGAACAAGTGTACAAGAATAATAATAGTATGAAAAATTACTTTATACATATTAATTAACTTTTTTACGCTAATTATAAATTTAGTTAAAATCAATGAATATTCTAACTTGCATAGAAAGTTTAATTCATATTTTAGCTTAATTCTTAAATAATATATAATGATTTTTAGATAGTCAAAATTCATTTAATTAATAAAAATATAATTTTCAAGTTAAAATACATGATCTACGGTAAAAAAAAATGCTATAATTTTAAAAGCGCGCAAAATTTGGAAGTTCGTCATGCATCCCACCTTGGTCTTATCATTTTAATGGCTGAATTAATGTGGTTTCAATTAGGCCAAACTATCAGTTGGACCTGATTACAACCTGTCCCACATAGGCCAAGGTGCAATTCCTAATAACCAGAGTAATTAATTTGAATCAGGAAGGTTCTGGATCTACATTCTACACAGATAATCAGCTCCTTGATCGGAGCATGGTAGGAGACTAGGAGCTATCATAGTCCCATTTGTTATGGTGTTGCTTTCCATTCAGCTGAATGAAATACCCTGAGGGTATTTTAATAATAACATTAAAATTTACATTATTTTTATTTATTTTAAAGAGAGGAGATACGGCAGGCAGAACAATAGGACATGCTAACTTGGGTATTTCAGTAATAACATTAAAATTTAGATTATTTTTATTTGACATTTATAATAAAAATACTGAAGGTTACAAAATTTTATTTCCAAATAGAAAGGATTACAGATTTCCCTCAATAACTGGAGCTTCCTGGTCGAAAGAAGTGGTCTCGGATTCGGAAGTTGGAAGTTTGGAACTAGTCCACTTCGACACAAAATTCAGAGTTAGTCTGTCTCATACACAGATACAAGAGTAACAGAGTGATAAAATATTAAAACGAGGTGAAAATTGGACCCGGTATTCCACTTTTGACGAATCACTGATGGAAATATAAAACAGTGTAAATAAAATATACTGGTAAAGGAAAATTGAGATAAGAGAGAAAGTTATTGTAAACGATTCATTCTGTATTTCTTAACTTGATACTGATTACACATCTCTTTATATATAGAAATTACATCATCCATTCTCTAGTCTAAAGCAATCACATTATAACAAGTGTCTCTCAGACAAATATCCGTGAGGACCATCTGAGACCACACTTATGCGCTGTCAAGTGTCCAGCTGCTGATACAGCTCCTAGTCGTTATCCTTGTCCAGTAGCTTAATTTGCTCCATTTGAATTAATGACTGTAGTCTCCAGTAGTGGTTTAACAAAATAAAATTAATTTCTATTCAGTCTGAGAACATAATGCCACCTACCTTTCAAAGTTTTAATCAGGAAAAAAAAAAAGGCATACACTTAATTGCTGGAATTTTTGGGACAATCTAGCTCAATCAGTGTACGTCATTCAATGAATGAAATGAAATGATTCTTCGTGAGTTCCTTTCCTAGCTACTTAATTACTGGTCTGGGTCGTTCACACCGTCACAAAGAGCCTCCCCCTCCAAAAAAAAAAAAAATGAGCTCTCCTCATGCCCTTGTGCTTCCATGGCCGGAGCAAGGCCACATCACCCCCCTCATGCGTCTGTCGCTCTTCTTAGCTGACAACGGCTTCAAGATCACCTTCGTCAACACAGAGGACAGACATAATCGCATCGTCTCAGCTGGGACTCATACTGATCAATTCCACATGATCTCGATCCCTGATGGACTAGGCCCAGAAGAATCACGCTTTGGCCCCAGACTGGTCGATGCAATAGAGTATGGCATGCCATCACAATTAGAGAGTCTGATACAAAAGATCAATGAAGAGGGTAGGGAGAAGATCACATTCTTGATTGCTGATGGAGGGATGGGTTGGGCCATGGAGATTGCAGAGAGGCTCGGGCTAAGGTCAATGGTGTTCTCGCCAGTCCCAGCCACATTTCTGGCCACCTTGCTTAGTATTCCAAAGCTCAGGGAAGCTGGCCTGATTGACGAAAATGGTGAGATAAAATTTCTTACCTATTTTCTGTTTGCCAAAATTTGCGAACTAGTAACCTTTGCAATTTGCATAATTGTCTTTAACCGATAATTTTCCTCCATTTGTCTAATATTTTTTTTTTGAAAAATAGGTGGTAGCGCCACCCGTTCCATTTTGACAAATGAAACCAGTACAAAAATTAAAAGAAAAAGAACATAAAAACCAGCAGAACACAAAATGACTCCTCGGTACACTTCCCGTACCGGCATCTCCCTGGACCTTGCTTGTATTTATATAGCAGGTCACGCTACTAACTATTTACCAAAAAAGCCTAACTAGTTCAGCAATTATTAAACCAAACCATTATTAACAGCTGCAACATATTATCACAAAAAGAAATCAGCATTCAACTAAGAATGTAAAAACTGTAAAAGTCACATGTTCTTCTATCTTCATCCTTCAAGCAGCCACCATAGTCAGCAGTGTCTCATCCATTCACCCTATAGCATCACACATCCCAGAGGATGTGGGCACCATCTGCAATGGAATGATTTCCCAATCCATAGGCAGCCACTGATCGATCTTCTCCTTTTCAGTAACCTTCCAAATCCCTAGCCAATACAAAACAAGATGCACAATGATTAAAAGTGTTTATCGCATGGTCTTAATTGGTGTACCATTAAAAATGAAGTCATTCCTAATTTTTCATATACACCAACATAAAGAACTGAACACAGGCAAGAAAGCATGTCTATCTCTATTTGGTAAATTCAAAGCAAAATTATACACGTCTTGAACAGAATTCCAGTTACGAAGATGTTGTTGGCTGGTTCCCAACCAAAACCAGATACTATGCGCAAAAGAGCCATTAAGGAACAAATGATCATGAGTTTCTTTATGCCCACAGAAAATACAATTTAGATCACCTAACCACCCTTTTGTGCTAAGCACCTCCGTAGTCAGGATTCTATTGTGTAACATTAACCACATGAAAGCTTTAATCTTATGAGGTATTTTGATCTTCAAAATCAAGAAATTGTGAGTGGACTGAGTGGTAAAATTAAACTCCTGTGGGATTCCATTAATTTCCAAATAATAGCATCTTTCTCATCTGAAAGAACAGTGTTGTGAATAATATCAAACAAGGCAGAAAATTCCTGAAGTATAACTGTGGACGAGAGGCACCAGATTTTGTAATTAAATTATTTCCTTTATTATATAAAAAATAAAAATAGAAAGAAATAAAAGGAGGCTGCTCATGTTCTATAAGTGCACGCCTGACTTCTTTCCTAAATACTTCTTCTTCTCTCTCTCTCTTTGTAAACCGAATCCTTTTGAAAGAAATAAAAAAATGGTGGTGTGTGTGTGTCGTGGACGTAGGTACATATTGTACTGAACCACGTTAAATCTGTGTGTTCATTTATTTTAATTTAAATTTACATGGTATCAGAGAGAGGATCCTGAGAAAACCGAACCTCTCTTGTGCGACTTGCTGCACAAGTTATCTTCTTTCGTGCGAGTTACTGCACGAATACTTTCTCCTCTGTGCGATTTACTGCACAGATCTTATCCTTCCTCGAAAACCTAACCCGAACCCACCAATAATCCCGACCAGACCTTCATTTCGGTCCGAAACCGAAGCATTTCGCACCGAAACCAGCCATGAATCCCGAAAAAGAAACCAACCCTCCGGCACCTAACGCCATGACCCTCATCCAGAACCTGAACCAGACCCTATCCCAACTCCTGGCCCAACCGAGACCAACCCAGACTACCCAAAACCCAGAAGGCTTCAATTCACCGATGACGATCAGATTTGATGGATCGAATTTCTATCTCTGGTCACAGATGTTGAAGATGAAGATCGCTGGTCGTGACAAGTTGGGGCATCTAGATGGCTCGTCTCAACCTAAACCCACGGATACCGAGGCCTGGAAGAAATGGGTTGTGCTGGATTCTCAGGTTAAGGACTTTATCATCAATTCTATGGACTCATCCTTGATAGGTAATTTCCTGCCCTATTCTACTGCAAAAGAGGTGTGGGATGCCCTCAAGTTATCTTATTTTGATGGTAGTGACCTATCACAAATTTTGGACCTAAAGAGAAAAATTGGTAAAATCAAACAGAATGGTGACTTAGTCCAAAATTATTACACAACCCTTACTGGCCTATGGACAGAGTTGGACACTCGTAGGCCAAATCCCATGGAATGCCCTATTGATGTTGACAAATACCAAAAACTTGTACAAGAGGACAGACTTTTGGTGTTCTTAGATGGACTTGATGATAAATTGGACCAAATTAGGGCTAATATTCTCCAAATGAAACCACTTCCCTCGTTGGAAGAGGCTTTCTCCTTGGTCCGGAAAGAAGAGGGACGGCAAAGTGTGATGTTAAATGGGGGGGATGTTGGTAATAATTCTGCTGCTATGATAGCAAAGACCCAAACCTTGAACCTGCAAAAATTCTCTAAGGAACACTATAACAAAAAACCGGTTCCCCCCGGAGGGTGTACTCATTGCCATAACCCCAAGCACTCTGTGGACCAATGCTTTAAATTAATTGGGTACCCTGATTGGTGGGAAGATAATAAAAAGAAGAAGCAGGGGAAAGCCAAGGTTGCTGAGGCTGTCAACTCAAGTGAACGGACCCCATCAGCTGCAAATGTAGCTGTTTCGGGTCCAAACAGTGGTCATTTCGGACCGAAATCAGATCATTTCGGTCCGAAATCAGGTCAGTCCGAACCAAACAAGTCTGCCCTCTCACTTCTGCCTTCAGTTGAGAAAAGTCAAGGTAAAATATTTATTTTGAGCACTCATGGTACTGATAGTTCTTGGATTATTGATTCAGGTGCAACTGATCACATGACATATGATGAAAAAGACTTGGTAAGGAGCTCTATTCCAAGAAGGACAGAAATTATCAATGCAAATGGGGAGGTTTATCCTGTCACAGGGGCTGGAGAAGTCCATTTTTCATCCCTTACCCTTTCAAATACACTTTTAGTTCCTTCTCTTTCATCTAAACTTTTATCAGTTGGACAATTGTGTGAAGAACTTGGTTGTGCAGTGCTCATGTATCCCAGGTTTTGTCTCTTTCAGGACCTCTTGACGAAGGAGATTATTGGTCGTGGTACTAAGAAGGGAGGACTGTATCACTTGGAAGATATTGCTATTGGAAGAGCATGTGTTTCTGCTGGTTCAAGTTCAAGTCGAAGAGCTTTGGTTTGGATGTGGCATAAGCGTTTAGGTCATCCATCATTTGGGTACCTAAAGAAACTTTACCCTAGTTTATTTTCTGGTTGTGAGGATGAAACTTTTGATTGTGATGTTTGTATCAAATCTAAGAGTCATCGTGCTCATTTTGGGAAAAAGTTTGATAATAATAATTCTGGTCTCTTTGATTTGGTTCATTCTGATGTGTGGGGGCCATCCCCGGTTAATTCTTTGCGTGGAAATAAATGGTTTGTTTTGTTTGTTGATGATTGTACCAGAATGACTTGGGTAAATGTGATAAAAAGTAAAGCTGAAGTCCCACAGGCTATTCAGTCCTTTGTTAATATGGTTAAGACACAATTTAACAAGGATATAAAAATTTTTAGAAGTGATAATGGCACAGAATTTATCAACAAAACTATGGGAGATTTTTTCACTTCTAAAGGAATCATACATGAAACCAGTTGTGTTGGTACTCCACAACAGAATGGTATAGCTGAAAGGAAAAACAGACACATCCTAGAAATAACTAGAGCTATGATGTTAGAAAATAATGTGCCACAATCATACTGGGATCATGCAGTTACTTCAGCGGTTTACTTGATGAATAGGTTACCTTCTGTTGTTCTCAATTTCAAAACACCACTACAAGTGCTGTCTACTTTCACTTCTATTCCTTCAGTCCTAAATATCCCACCAAGAGTCTTTGGATGTATAGCCTATGTCCATATTCAAAAACACTTGCGTTCAAAATTGGATCCTTGTGCTGAGAAATGTGTGTTCATAGGTTATGGTAATCATCAAAAAGGGTATAAGTGTTTTAATCCAATAACCAGGAAGACCTATACAACAATGGATGTGACATTTATTGAGACTGAGGGTTACTTTGTGAAGAATAAGGTTCATTCTCAGGGGGAGAGTACACGAGAGAATGAGCCTTGGTTTTTTGATGCAATGGCAGAAGACATACCTCAATGCGGTCCGAATTCGATCCAATGCGGTCCGCATTCAGCTAACAGAGGAGATGACATACCTCAATGCGGTCCGAATTCTGTCCAATGCGGTCCGCATTCAGCTAACAGAGGAGATGACATACCTCAATGCGGTCCGAATTCTGTCCAATGCGGTCCGCATTCGGCTAACAGAGGAGATGACTTGGGTCAATTCGGTCCGCATTCTCTCCAATTCGGTCCGAATTCAGAGGTACTTGGTGACAATTCTCTTGATCCTGACTCAGAAGTGGACCCACTTAATTATTCGGGTCCATCGGAAGAAACTGAAGATGAAGAATTGATACAGTCTCCTCCATCACCACTTGACCAATCTCCAGAGTCAGAGGTAAGTATTCCTGAACCTGTTAGTACTAATTCTGGTTACCAGTTACCTTACAGGGTCAACAGGGGCATACCTCCAAAGAGATATCGACCAGATGAAAGTGGTGGGGGCAGATATGTAATGGCAAACTTCATGACCTTGTCACACATGCCAGAAACAATGAGAGAATTTGACAAGACACTTGCATCAGTTCAAATTCCGAGAAATCTAGAAGAAGCCTTGAGTGATCCAAAATGGGTGGATGCAATGAAGACAGAAATGGATGCATTAGAAAAGAATGAGACTTGGGAATTGGTGAGTAGGCCAAAAAACAGAAAACAGTTGGTTGCAGATGGATTTTCACAGTGAAGTATGGGCCCACTGGAGAGATTGACAGGTATAAAGCAAGGCTAGTGGCAAAAGGATACTCTCAGACCTATGGAGTAGACTATCAGGAGACTTTCTCACCTGTAGCCAAGCTTAATACTGTTAGAATACTGTTGTCCATTGCAGCTAACAAAGACTGGCCATTACACCAGTTTGATGTGAAAAATGCATTCTTGCATGGTGACATAGAAGAAGAAATTTATATGGACATACCACCCGGATATGGTCATTCAAGTGGACAACCTCTTGTGTGCAGACTGAAGAAGGCACTATATGGCTTAAAACAATCACCTAGAGCGTGGTTTGGCAGATTTTGTACTGCAATGAGAAGATATGGATATACACAGAGTGATGCTGACCATACTTTGTTCTTTTTAAAGAATAAAGGGAAAATTGTTATTTTGATAATCTATGTTGATGACATGATTATTACAGGTGATGACTCTGGAGGAATCCAAGATTTAGAGAACAAACTATCCAAGGAATTTGAGATGAAGAACTTGGGTGGCTTGAGGTATTTTCTTGGAATTGAAGTAGCACGCAGCAAAGAAGGTATATCTCTGTCTCAAAGGAAATATGTGCTAGACTTACTTGCTGAAACAGGTATGTTGAATTGCAAACCTGTTGACACACCCACCAAACAGAACAACAAGTTAGGAATATTTCCTGAGCAGGTGCCAGCAAACAAGGAACAGTACCAGAGATTGGTAGGGAGACTCATATACTTATCACATACACGGCCTGATATTGCCTATGCCGTTTCTGTGGTGAGCCAGTTTATGCATGCTCCGAGTGAACAACACATGGATGCAGTCATGTGGATTTTGAGGTACCTCAAGGGATCACCTGGAAGAGGTATATTTTTCAAGAAAAATGGACATCTCCTTGTTAAAGGATATACGGACTCTGACTGGGCAGGAGACATAACTGACAGAAAGTCTACTTCTGGGTACTTTACATTTGTTGGTGGCAATTTGGTCACTTGGAGAAGTAAGAAGCAGAAGGTTGTAGCATTGTCAAGTGCAGAAGCAGAGTTCAGGGGAATTGCTAAAGGACTGCAAGAATTGTTATGGATAAAAAGGGTGCTCAAAGATCTTGGTTTCTATAGTGGTGAAGAAATGAAGTTGTTTTGTGACAACAAGGCAGCAATTGCTATCTCTCAGAATCCAGTACAACATGATAGAACCAAGCACATTGAGGTGGATCGACATTTTATTCGACAAAATCTTGAAGAAAATGTTATTAGCATTCCTCATGTAAGAACAGAAGAACAGCTTGCAGACATTTTGACAAAAGGAGTGTCCAGTACCATCTTTCATACTGCGATTGGCAAGTTGGGCATGCGAAATATCTACATGCCAACTTGAGGGGGAGTGTGGACGAGAGGCACCAGATTTTGTAATTAAATTATTTCCTTTATTATATAAAAAATAAAAATAGAAAGAAATAAAAGGAGGCTGCTCATGTTCTATAAGTGCACGCCTGACTTCTTTCCCAAATACTTCTTCTTCTCTCTCTCTCTTTGTAAACCGAATCCTTTTGAAAGAAATAAAAAAATGGTGGTGTGTGTGTGTCGTGGACGTAGGTACATATTGTACTGAACCACGTTAAATCTGTGTGTTCATTTATTTTAATTTAAATTTACAATAACATCATTAAGATCTCTACTAATTAAAGGTTAAATTTGTTCCCTGTGTACTAATTACATCTTTAAGAGTACAAGCCTTGTTAGTGCATATAGTAAAGAGGAAGTAAAAACTAGTTGCTCAAGTGCAATCCCATACCATATATCATTCCAAAAAGCAATAATATTACCATTTCCAACATAATACATACAAGAACATCTACCAATCTGGTTTAAAGAATCAATCCCATTTGTCAAATATTGCTTCAGCCAATTAATTCGCATTCACTTTACTAGAAGTATTGAACTAATTTTGACGACTTATCATCATTTGCCACTTCATTACAGTGAATCCCTTTAAGCATATATATAGTTATTTACCCTCCAATTAATATTGTTTCACCACCACTTTCGGGTGATGAGAAAGATTAGAGTCTGCTGGAGCACGACTCATGGTTCAAGCCCGAAAATATCACGAATTGCAGAGATAAGAACGGGGATTTTTCACTACATAAATTAATTAATTGGCTTGTACTCGAAATGTGAATCTTACATACTCAATGTGGATTTTTGAACTAACTAATGACAGCCCCAAACATTTCCAAAATGAGTACAATTTTTATATCAGCAAATAGAAAACTCTAATGTAAATAAATTCTTAGTATATAGCTAACGTGACTTTTGAAATCGTCATTGAATTCTAAACCTGTCGAATGTGAATATTAATACATCAAACTTACAATCAATTAAATGGAAAAAAAAATGAATCATAAGCTAGTGAGAAGTATTAAGTAGTACATGGTTAAAATACAGACTAAAGAATTCATTTGTACAAATCTGTGTCCATTGTCGTTCTGTTCATAGTAGCAAAGGAACGTTGGCAATAAAGGTATTATTACATCAACTCTCTATCTTATAGTTTATATCAACCCTTATCTTATATTTTCAGATTAATTGTGTAAGAGTTTAGAAGTACTAATAAATAACTTAAAAAATATGTGCAGATTGAGACTATTTATACCAACTCGTTTATTATTAATATGTAAATTATTATTTGTTTTCTTGTAGGATCTGTTACAAATAAAGAGAGGTTTAAATTGGCCCCAACAGAAATACCCATGGATGAAACTCAGTTTGTATGGAATTTTATGGGAAATATTGAGTAACAGCAAAGAATGTTTCGCTACTTTGAGAATAATGTACAATCTATTTTGAAAGCACAATTCATTGTATGCAACTCCTTTCAAGATTTTGGGCATGCAATTTTCACCAGTTTTCCTAATATAATTCCAGTTGGACCACTTCCCTTAAGGAAAGCAACCAAGGCAACTGGTCATTTTTGGTCTGATGACCCAACCTGTATTGATTGGCTCGACCAACAGCCCGCTAACTCTGTTGTCTATGTAGCCTTTGGAAGCATAGCAACACTAGACCAAAACCAACTAGAGGAGTTTGCATTTGCGCTTGACTCAGATCAAATGCGCTTTCTTTGGGTCACTCGTCCAGATCAAACCATGGGAGAACATCATGATTTCCTGAAGCAATTTCGAGAGTCCATTAACCGAAGTGGAAAGGGAAAGATTGTGAACTGGTGCAACCAAGAAAAGGTGCTGGCTCATCCGTCCATTGTATGTTTTGTGTCGCATTGCGGCTGGAACTCTGTCATGGATGGTGTAAGAAATGGGGTTCCATTTCTGTGTTTGCCATTTTTTGCTGACCAGCTTGCCATTAGAAATCATTTATGCGATGTAGTTAAAGTTGGTTTGAGTTTAGTGAAAAATGAGAATGGAGTAGTCACGAGAGAGGAAATCAGGTCAAAATTGATTGAGTTGCTACAAAGTGAAGAGATCAAGGCAAGAGCTAGAAGGATGAAAGAATTGGCACATAGAAGTATTTCTCCACGAGGTTCTTCTTTCCAAAATTTATACAACCTAGTTGAAACTATGAAAAAGAGATAATGTTATTCAATAGGACCAGCCAATACCATCATGTATCGTGTGATTGTTGTTTGCAAATTTAATTACTCATGCCAGTCTGGTATTGGCTAGTGTATTCGCATTTTGTATGGTACGAATTTAAATTGTGAAATTTTCTTTTTAAGATGCACGATTAAATGTATTTTGCCGAGCGAATCCATATGCATTGATGTTTAACATTTACCAATTTTTTAAAAACTGAACAAAGGTCCCGCCGGTTTCATTGTTTTTTTTAACCACTGCTCCCCTCCAGTCATCCTCTGGGTCCTCAGCTCTGCCCTCTCCGACCAGCCTCCACTCCCCTGGTCCCCACCCTCTTCCCCTGTGAATTAGCCATTGTGTGGACTGGTACAAGCAGTAAGCCCGTAGAACCAATAGGCTGGCCGGCTTGGTCTAGCCCTTGAAACATTGCTATTTACTGTGCAAACTTGATGAAAAGAAAGAAAGCGTTGACATGTCAAAATAATGAAAAAAAAAAAATTATAGATTGTTACGGAATATTCCCTTTAAAATTTTACAAATTCTAGCTATTTCAAAAAATTATATATTTTCTTGCTCCTATCTATAAAACTGTATACTGAAATTCTTGATAGTTTTCAAGCTTAATTAGTAACCCGTGCTCCAGCAGACTCTTGTTTGGTAATCTATCTCATAGCCGGAACGGGATGGTGGATGGTAAAACAATTAACATTTTGAGCAAGGTTCTAGTTGCCATAAGTTTTTTGTGCCACAAATGTCACAACTTCTATTTTTCATTAATATTTTAAAAAATTAAAATATAATTTTCAAATCCAAACCGTTGATCTTATTCAATTTTATGAGCGATGCATTTCTATGTAATTTTTATAAATTTTAGAATTTATTTGATATTCGATCACCAGGCTAAAAAATGAATGAATATTGTTAATTATAACAGATTAATTTTAATACGTTCATTTGTTTGCCTCTCCATCGAATATCAAATAAACTCTAAAAATTATAAAAATTATATAGAAATGCATCGCTCGTCAAATTGAACAAGATCAACGGTTTGGATTCGAAAGTCATATTTTAAAATTTTAAAATATTAACGAAAAAGAGAAGTTGTGGCATTTGTGGCACCAAAAACTTGTGACACTAGAACCTTGCTCTTAATATTTATACGTGGTATAAATACATAAGCTACCAAAGTGAATACATAATGCATCCATTAACTCTGTTATCTGTACCGCATTTGGTCAGAATGAGTTCCTCATTGCCAAAACATTACTCTTTTGAAAAAATGTAACTGATGTTCTTTTCTCAGAGATTTTTTTTTTTTTTTTTTTTGAGTTTCTGTTGTTATATAGTTTCAAGTAGACTAAATTTCGATCATATACTTTCACATTACGCAAGTAATAAAGTTAAAAAATTTGAATGACCAATAGGAAAACATATTTAAGAGTTCTTAAATTGGTGGAAGCCGTTTTTTTTTTTTTTTTTTTTTTTTAAGGTTAGTTTGAAACCAACAATTTTGTTATAAAAAATTTAAAAATAAATGCTCTCTTCATGAATCAAACCAAGAACCACTTAGTTAGTGGAATAGAGCGGATCCACTATACCAAACAAACCGCATTATCTTTTAACAATCATTTAGACAACCTCTTTAATGTAGTAATAATGGAGAGCGTTCAGCTGTCACTTCGTTTTTCCTGACTAATTACTTAAGGCAGTAAAAACATCCTCAATTATTTACCTCAACTAAGGCATTCCTTTTTTTTTTTTTTGAAGGTAGGGTGGCGAAAGCCACACCTAAAAAATTACATTAATCAATATTATAAATAAAGATGTGTGGGTGTCGAGATCCTTTAGTTAAATATGATCCGACACTCCAAGCATTGTAAATAATTGTGCAATAGCTTTTTTTTTCTGATTTTTATAATATGATACTTTATAACTAATTGTGTGTCGGATGTTATTGCTTATAAAACTGACTCGGTTCAACATCAGATAACAATTTGGCAACACATTATTTCGTTTCTGATTTTTGTGACCCCTTCATATTTTCATTTTGATTATGTCTCCATCTCTTTAGTGTTGCTTAGAGTCCCTCTCCACCTTAATTTCTCTTCATCACCATTCTTAATTTTGGTTTACAAAATATAAATTAAATTCATTCAATTGAAAAAAAAAATCAGATCTTTTACGATATATAGTTTTTTTTTCATTTAATCCATTTATAAACATATTACATTTCATGAATAATATCAACATAATATAAGTCATATTAATCACATTATTTCAGATAACTATAACTATATTTACGCATATATTTTTTTCTTTAAATTGATCAAACTCTTTAAATTTAATCAAATCAAATTACCTACAATAACTAAACTATATTTTTAAAGATAAATATATCTTAACCATATATCAAAAATATTCTTATTAGAGATATCTACATCGAGCGAAGCTCGATATGCCCCTCTAGTAATAATAATAATAATAGACAAATTCTATTGTGGACTTAATTTTGCAATCAGACTTAAATCTTGATCGTTCATTTAAATTTATGAACAAAGATGAATGATCAAGATTCAAACCCGGCTTAAAATTTATGTCCACCATAGAATTACTCATAATAATAATAATAATAATAATAATAATAATAATAATAATAATAATAATAATAATAATAATAATAATAATAATAATAATAATAATAATAATAATAATAACAATAATAATAATAAATAATAATATTATTATTATTTTTATTATTATTATTATTATTTTTTTGAAGGTAGGGTGGCGAAAGCCACACCTACAAAATTATATTAAATGAAAAGAAATATTTACAAAAGTTTAAGTCTGAAAAAACTATCAAGAATTAGTATGTAACCAATCTTCCTGCGAGAGAAAGGACAGTTTACTCTATAAATATTAAATATCGATAGTATGAAAACCTATCAAGAATTAGATCCAACCAATATATAGAATTCATGAAATATTACGCGGATTGCTCTTTGCAAACTAAATTAATTACCCCTCTCAGTAAGGTCTTCACCAGTATAGCCTTATTAGTATGGTGTTAAATTACATTGGGGAGTTTTATTTAGAAAAAAAAAAAATAATAATCATGTGTATTTTGTTCAGGAGAGTAGATAGCATATTTCATATCCAGGGTTGTGTATTATTTGATTGTTCTAACGTACAAAATAAATCTTAGCCGAGATATAGTATGAAAAATTACTTTATAGATATTAATAACTTTTTACTCTAATTATAAATTTAGTTAAATTTAATGAAATATATCTAACTTGCATAGAGGTTTCTATGTTTATTTCATTTTTAGATTAGTTCTTAAATAATAGATAGTGATTTTAAATGGTGAAACTTCATTTTATTAAGAAAAATATAATTTTTCAAGTTAAAATACATGATCTAGGGTAAAAATGATATATAATTCTTAAAGTGCGCAAAATTTGGGAGTTCATCATGCATGCCACATTTTAATGGCTATTAATGTGGTTTTAATCAGGCCAAACTATCAGTTGTACCTGCCTATTACCGGCCCTACATGGACAAAGGTGCGATTCCTCGTAAGTCGTAACCAGGAGTAATTAATTAGAATCAGTTAGTTTCCGGATCTACATTCTACACGGATAATCAGCTGCTTGATCGGAGCATGTGAGGGGCTATCACCAGTGTTTTCAAATTCTTACCGCTTACCGAAAAATTCTGGTAATACCGGGTACCGGAACAGTGACCGAAACGACAGTTTCTGATATTGTGAAACAAAATACAGGAAAATTTCGGAAAATATCAGAAAATTTCGGATTTCGGCCATCTAGCCGGCACCCTAATTGAAATCATTGGCTATCATGGTCCCATTTTATTATGCTGTTGCTTTCCATTCAACTGATTGAAAATAACCTGAGGGTAGGGGTCAGAGCAGAGTCTCGAGTGCAATTCATGACTGGATCGTGGCTGAGTCTACACTTTTTTTCAAACACTGATGTTTTTTACTTTCTGTTACTTTTGTTGTTTGTGGTTTTTTAGCATGTTACTTTCTGTTTTTCTTCTAGGTAGCCGCTACCTAGCCTATCCAAAAAAAATAACCTGAGGGTATTTTAGTAATAACATTAAAATTTTGCAAAATTGGATACAACCCTTTCAAACTTCGGCAATTGAATATAACCTCTCTAAAGTTTAAAATTGGATATGACCCCTCAAATCTTTAGAACTAAGGAAATAACCTTTTGATTAAATTTAATATCTTTTAAATTCAAAAAACTCATTTTTTAGAGCATAGGACATAAATACCCTTAACTCTTCCTATTCTACCTAGTTGTTTCATCTTCATGATTATAACTCTTACAGCTCTTTGCTCCTGTGTATTCGTGTTGCGGCATCCAGAGAGAAAAAATTGGAAATTGATTAGTGTAATCGATGTTTTTTACCATCGTGCGTCATCGCTGAGGGGGCGATTATAACTCTTACAGCTCTTTGCTCCTGTGTATTCGTGTTGCGGCATCCAGAGAGAAAAAATTGGAAATTGATTAGTGTAATCGATGTTTTTTACCATCGTGCGTCATCGCTGAGGCTCCTCCTCAGCGATGGTCCCTCATCCAGTGCAGTTTTATTTCGTACCTAAATGTTCAGTTAGATAAGTACAAATGTTCCGTTAGTTGCAATAAAAAATATAAATGTTATAGCAAAAATGTTCATTTTATTAAGTATAAGCGTTTAGTTTAGCAAGTACAAATGTTCAGTTGGGTAAGTATAAATGTTCTATTAATTGAGTATAAATGTTCAGTTAGTTGCAATAAAAAAATAAATGTTATCAGTAAAAATGTTCATTTGGATAAGTATAAGTGTTTAGTTTAGTAAGAACAAATGTTCAGTTTGGTAAGTACAAATGTTCATGTTTTTACATGTAAATGTTCAGTTTAATAAGTATTACTTTCAGTTTTTTTAATGGGTGCACTGTCAAGTGAGGGGTCACGAAACGGACAAAAAATACCTAAAAAAATTAGAAGGGTTCATGAACCAGTCCGGTTCAAATTAATTTTTTTCCGACTCTATTCCTGACGCACCTCTCTCCAAGACTGACGCGCGACTCTATATAATAAAACCATTAGTTGACGCATTTAATTGAATATTTTTTAATATTAAAATGAACACATTTAGTTATTAAACTGAACATTTGTAACAAACACATGCTCTGTTCAACGATGACGCGCAACGGTAAATCTAGCGATGACAAAATTAGTACGTGCGGTTCTCATAACTCCGACATGGGCTATATGGCTGGAGAAAAACAACAGATTGTTTCGTAGCGAGTACAGAAGGCCACATGAAGTAGCGGCCTGGTCCATATTCTTTGAAGCATTTCTAAAATTTAGGCTTTTGTAATTTTTTTCGTTTTCTTTTTTTCCTTATTTTAGATCGGCAGCCACTGACAAGCCATTCAAAAAGAAAAAAAAAAAAAAAAAAAAAGCAAAAAGGTGATTGTTGCATGGGAAAACAAATTTGCTTGTCCTCGTCCTTGTAGTGTTTTCCACTTTCGAGGTATTTCTATGAATTATAGGACTTTGCGTCATACAAAGAAAGCATGTAATGTTCAAATTTAATTACAAGTATCATTCATAACAACTTTCAAAATCAGAAATACACATGATTGATTAAAATAAATATGGAGATCTACGAGTACTTCGCTTACTGAATGAGAAAAGTAGTAACTGACTTTTTTATGAAATTGTATTCAATGTACCATATATAGATGAAATGTTTTTGTGTGGGAGGAGGAAAATTTGGTCACAAAAATGACTTTTTTAATTAAGAAAAGATTGAATTTAAATGAAAGGTGTTATTTCCTTGGTTATAAAGATTTGGGGGTATATCCAATTTTAAACTTTGGAGGAGGTTATATTCAATTGTCGAAGTTTTGGGGTGGGGGGGAGGGGGGGGGGGGGGGTAATCCTATTTTTCCTTTATGTTTTATTTAAAGAGATAATTAGGTTTTTGCCACTCTAAAAGTTGTCAATTTGAAATATGTCATTGCTAAATTGTTAATTAGATTTATACCACTGTAAAATTGTTAAAATTAGTTTTGTGTCATTATTATTTTTCAAAAATACAATAACTTTTAAAAATGCTATTTTAAAATTTGTTAGTTAATTGAGATATATCTTATTATCATATTATGAAAATAGATTTTATAGCCTTTGTTGTGCACTAGTGGCGAAAATTAGTTATTATTATTATTTTGTAGTGTTATAAAAACTAATTTTTATTGATGTGTAGTAGCATAAAAATAATTTTCTCTTTTGTGATAGTATATTTTAAATTTTTAATATTTTATAGTGGCATATTCAAAAGGGAATAATGGTCATATCAAATGGTCGATGGCATAAAAAGAATCAGCCATATAGTAATATAGTAATGGCACGGAAATAATTAGTCATTCAGTGACACAAAAATAATTAGTCATATTTGTAATGGCATATTGAAATTTCAAACTTTAGTGATAGCACAAGAGAAGAGATACAGCAGCCAGCAGGCAGATATGAGCAATAGGACATGCCAACTTCGGGTATTTCAGTAATAAAGATTTATGATTAAAAATTCTGAATTTACAAAATTTTATTTCCAAATAGAAAAGATTACAAATCCCTCGATGACTGGAGCTTCCTTGTCGAAAGATAGTGGCCTGGGAAGTTGGAACTAGTCCACTCCAGTGGTCTCATACAACTATACTAGTAGGAGAACAGAGTGAGAAAATGAGGTGAGAATTGGACCCGGTATTCCACTTTCGACGAATCACTGATGGAAACAAAATTAAATGTAGTACAGATATATATCTACTCAATCTGAGAACATAGTGCCACCTATCTATTAAAGTTTAATCAGGAAACAAAGAAAGACATGCACTTAATTGCTGCAGTTTTCGTAACAATCCATTTCAATCAGTGCACATCCTTCAATAAATGAAATGAAATGGTTCTTCCTGAGTTCCTCTCCTAGCTACTTAATTGTTGGTCTAGGTTGTTCATACCGTCACAAAGCCTCTCCCAAAAAATGAGCAGTACTCCTCATGCCCTTGTGCTTCCTTGGCCGATGGTAGGCCACATTGTCCCCCTCATGCACTTCTCACACTTCCTAGCCGACAACGGCTTCAAGATCACCTTCGTCAACACAGAGGACAGTCACAATCGCATTGTCTCCGCTGGGGCTCTTGCCGAAAGGTTCCACATGGTCTCGATCCCAGATGGGTTAGGCCCAGAAGAACCACGCTTTGGCCCTAGAATGGTCGACGCAATAGAGTATAACATGCCGTCACAATTAGAGAATCTGATACAAGAGATCAACGGAGAGGGGAAGGAGAAGATCACATGCTTGATTGCCGATGGAGCGATGGGTTGGGCCGTGGAAATTGCAGAGAAGCTGGGGCTTAGATCCATGGTGTTCTCTCCGGCCTCAGCCACATTTGTCGCCACCAGCCTTAGTATTCCAAAGCTTAGGGAAACCGGCGTGATTGACGAAAATGGTGAGATAAAATTTTCTTTTCTTTTTATCTGTTTGCCAAAATAAAGAACTCGTAATTTTTGCAATTTGCATAATTAACTGTCTGTAACTGATTATCCTCCATTTATCAATTTGCTTCTGTTCTGCCAATTAAATTCGCATTCACTTTACTAGAATTGTTGAACTAATTTTGTCGACTTGTCATTAGTTATCACTTCATTTAAGACCCTTTATGCATATATATAGTTAATGTTAACAACAACAACAACAACAACAATAAATAAATAAATAATAAAAGTCCTAATAGCTAATGTGAATGTTGAAATCAGCATTAGGAAACTCTAAATGTAAGACCCTTTAGTTATCACTTGTCATTAGTTATCACTTCATTACAGTAAGACCCTTTATGCACTTTCTAAATCAGCATTAGGAAACTCTAAATGTAAACAACAACAACAACAACAATAATAAATAAATAAATAATAAAAGTCCTAATAGCTAATGTGAATGTTGAAATCTTCATTAAATTATTCTAAACTAGTCACATGTACATGCTAATATACCAAACTTAATGTTAATAACTTGGTTAAAATGAACCATAAGCTAGTGAAAAGTATTAATTACATGTTCAAAGTTTAAAGTGCAGACTAAAGAATTCGTTTGTACAAATGTTTCGTCCATTATCGAAGTTCTGTTCATATATAGTAGCAAAAGAACGTTGGCAATGAAGATATTATTAGTTTATAATATCAACTCTAGTATATAAACAACTAACGAAACCCCCAAAAAGAAGTTCTAGATATGTGAAAGCCAAAGCCTGTCCCTCTTATTTGACGGTATTGTTGTATCAACTCTCCATCTTATATATATAGCTACTATATATCAAATATTTTGAAAAATAAAAACCTCTTTATATTATATAAAAAACTAAAGAAATTACCACAAAACAAGTTCTAGATATGAGGGAGCGAAGCTTTTCACCCCCATTTGATGGTAAATATAATTATTGATGACAATTCTGCTGCGTCATGCTTTCGATTGTAGAACTCAATGAAACGCATATAAGTAGGGCTCTCGATAATACTCGTTTACCTTTTATTCTATCTGTACCATATATTTCATATATTTAATAAGACGGGTATGAGTAAAATTTTATTTTTATTAGACTAACGGATACAAGTAACGGCTATTTCATACACATTATCTAATGTGTAAAAATTTTAGAAACATGATTTTTGTTATATCTAAAGTATTATCTAAATGTTATACTTTATATGTACCTATTATTCACCGTTATGCTATCCTTACGATTAATTCTTAACAGGTACGGATATGGTAGGGTAAAAAGTCATTTTTAATGGGTATGGATAAGGTATGGAAAAAAAAAATTTTAATAGAGACGGATATGAAAAAATTTTCTACCATATTGTACCATACCCATCGACTCCCCTACATATAAGATGAATATTTTCTATGTAACCAACAGACAATAAGAATATCAACTTGCCAAAAAAGGAAAAATTAATTCTATACTGGGAAACTTTTATCATGCCTAAATATTGGACCTCTACTATTGTAACCATTTAGATCCGGAACTTACCTCATAAATTAATTTAATTACCGTCATTATTACTGTTGTTAAGTGTTTAATATTTATCAGATTTAGCTAGGATCTAGGCTAAAAAAATTAAAAAAATACAGTAAAACTACGATGTATGTCTGAAAGATCCATTTATTTTTTACCACTTAATTTATTATTGTAATGATTATTTATATTTACAAGGAAATTTTTTAATAACTCAAACGCAACTTTTAGATGAGATTAGTTGTGTATAATTCTGAAGTACTAATAAAAATATGCGCAGTTTGTGACTATATATATTTATAATATATAAATTATTATTTGTTTACTCGCAGGAACTGTTAAATTGGGCCCGACAGCAACATACATTGATGAAACTTTTTTTACATGGAAATTTATGGAAAATTTTGAGATGCAGCAAAGCATGTTTCGCTACATTGAGAATAACGTACAATCTATTTTGAAATCACAATTCATTGTATGCAACTCCTTTCAAGATTTTGAGCTTCCAATTTTCACCAGTTTTCCTAACATAATTCCAATTGGACCACTCCCGTTAGGGAAAGCAACCAAGGCAACTGGTCATTTTTGGTCTGATGACCCAACCTGTATTGATTGGCTCGACCAACAGCCCGTTAACTCTGTTGTCTATGTCGCCTTTGGAAGCATAGCAACACTAGACCAAAATCAACTAGAGCAGGTTGCATTTGCTCTTGACTCAAATCAAATGCGCTTTCTTTGGGTCACTCGTCCAGATCAAACCATGTGCGAACATCATGATTTCCTGAAGCAATTTGAAGAGTCCATCAACCGAAGGGGAAAGGGAAAGATTGTGAACTGGTGCAACCAAGAAAAGGTGCTGGCTCATCCGTCTATTGTATGTTTTGTGTCGCATTGCGGCTGGAACTCTGCCATGGATGGTGTAAGAAATGGGGTTCCTTTTCTGTGTTTGCCATTTTTTGCTGACCAGCTTGCCGTTAGAAATCATTTATGCGATGTAGTAAAAGTTGGTTTAAGTTTAGTGAAAAATGAGAATGGAGTAGTCACAAGAGAGGAAATCAGGTCAAAATTGATTGAGTTGCTACAAAGTGAAGAGATCAAGACAAGAGCAAGAAGGATGAAAGAATTGGCACAGAGAAGTATTTCTCCAGGAGGTTCTTCATTCCAAAATTTATACAACCTGGTTGAAGCTTTGAAAAGGTTAGATAATGTTATTGGCTAAGACCAGCCAATACCATCATATATTGTGTGGATTTAATTAATCATGTAATGCCAATGAGTCCTTGACAATTGTATTTGTAGTAGCATTTTTAATGTACGAATTTAAATTGTGGAGTTCCCTTTTTTTCTTTACGATAATTAAATGTATTTTCTTATGTCAAGGGGAGCGCAAATGTATTGATGTTTACCGTATACAACATTTTCCTTTTTTAAAAAAAAAATAATAAAAAATAAAAAATAAAATAAAAAACTGGACCGAAATGGCCATTTCAACTGGAACTGAAGGCCCAGCAAGTTTCATGGTTTTTCTGAACTGATGCCTCTCTCCATCCTCCGCCCTCTCTGACCGCTCTCCACCCTCTCTCCATGCTCTCAGCCCTCTTCCGTCGTGCTTTGGTCGTCGGGTGGACTGGTTCAACAAGTAAGACCATAGAACCAATAGGGACCGCTTCAATCCCTGGTCTAGTCCTTGAAACATTGTTATTTACTTGTGCAGCTTGGTAAAAGAGAGAACAAAAAAGGTTGAAATGTCAAAACAATGAATACAAAATTATAAATTTAGATCATTTTTGTTTAATTTATGATTAAATATTCTAAGGTGATTACAGGTATTATATCCGATTTTACCTAAATATAGATTCCCCTAGTAACAGGAGCTTCCTGCTCCAAAAAAGTGGCCTGGGAAGTTGGAACTAGTCCACTCCAAGTCTCTAACAAATGAGGTAAATTGGATTCGGAATTCCACTTTTGGTGAACCACTGATCGGAAACAAAATTAAATATTGTACAGGTCAATATATATTCAGTCTGACAACATAGTGCCACCTAATCTTTAAATTTTTAATCAGGAAAAAAAAATTAAAAAAGAAAGATTCGTCCTACTCGATGACAATACAGCTCAATGTACATCCGTCAATTAAATGAAATGTTTCTTGTTGAGTTCATACCTACTTAAATTACTAATTTGGGTGGTTCATAGTTCATACCGTCACAAAGTAAAGAAAGAAAAAAAGATGAGCTCTCCTCCTCATGCCCTTGTGCTTCCATGGCCGGAGCAAGGCCACATCATCCCCCTCATGCATCTGTCACACTTCTTAGCTGACAACGGCTTCAAGATCACCTTCGTCAACACAGAGGACAGACACGATCGCATCGTCTCAGCTGGGGCTCATGCTGATCAGTTCCACATGATCACGATCCCTGATGGGTTAGGCCCAGAAGAATCACGCTTGGGCCCCAGACTGGTCGATGTAATAGAGTATGACATGCCATCACAATTAGAGAATCTGATACAAAAGATCAATGAAGAGGGTAGCGTGAAGATCACATTCTTGATTGCTGACGGAGGGATGGGTTGGGCCGTGGAGGTTGCAGAGAGGCTTGGGCTAAGGTCAGTGGTGTTCTGGCCGGCCCCAGCCACATTTCTGGCCACTTTGCTTAGTATTCCAAAGCTCAGGGGAGCTGGCGTGATTGATAAAAACGGTGAGACAAAATTTCTATACTTATTTTTTGGGCAAATTTTAAGAACTCGTAACCTTTGCAATTTGCAAAATTGTCTTTAACGGCCTATTTTCCTCCATTTGTCAAATATTGCTTCAGCCAATTAATTCGCATTCATTTTTACTAGAAGTACTAAACTAATTTTGATGACTTGAGAACCAGCTCTTAGTTTAGTGACAAAGAATAATACATCTTGAGTGAAAAATTCGCATGTTCGAAATCCGATTGGATGTCTTTCATAGACATTTAATTTAAAAATAAGTTGGAGACTTAAACCCAATTTATCTTTAAAAAAAAATTTTGACGACTTGTCATCATTTATAGTAAGTCCCTTTATGCATATATACAGTTATTTACCCTCCAATTAATATTGTTTCACCACCTCTTTCGGGTGATGAGAAAGATTAGAGTCTGCTGGAGCACGACACATGGTTCAAGCCTGAAAATATCACGAATTGCAGTATATAGTGTTTATAGATAAGAACGAGAATTTTTCACTACATAAATTAATTAATTGGTTTGTACTCAAAATGTGAATCTTACATCCATGTGGATTATTGAACCAACTAATGACAGCAGCCCCAAACTTGTCCAAAATGAGTACAATTTTTAGATCAGCAAATAGAAAACTCTAATGTAAATAAATTCTTAGTATAGCTTATGTGACTTTTGAAATCTTCATTGAATTCTAAACCAGTCGAATGTGAATATTAATACATCAAAATTACTATCAATTACATAGCAAAAATAAATCATAAGCTAGTGAGAAGTATTAAGTACATATTAAGTACATGGTTAAAATAGAGACTAAAAAATCATTTGTACAAATGTTTGTCCATTGTCGTTCTGTTCATAGTAGCAAACCAACGTTGGCAATAAAGGTATTATTACATCAACTCTCTATCTTATAGTTTATATCAACTCTGTCTTATATTTTCAACTGAGATTAATTGTGTAAGAGTTTAGAAGTACTAATAAATGACTTAAAATATGTGCAGATTGGAACTATTTATACCAACTCATATATTAATAATATATAAATTATTATTTGTTTTCTTGCAGGATCTGTTACAAATAAAGAGAGGTTTAAATTGGCCCAAACAGAAATACCCATGGATAAAACTCATTTTGCATGGAATTTTATGGGAAATATTGAGTCACAGCAAAGAATGTTTCGTTACTATGAGAATAATGTGCAATCTATTTTGAAAGCACAATTCATTGTATGCAACTCCTTCCAAGATTTTGAGCATTCAATTTTCACCAGTTTTCCTAATATAATTCCAGTTGGACCGCTTCCGTTAGGGAAAGCAACCAAGGCAACTGGTCATTTTTGGTCTGATGACCCAACCTGTATTGATTGGCTCGACCAACAGCCCGTTAACTCTGTTGTCTATGTCGCCTTTGGAAGCATAGCAACACTAGACCAAAACCAACTAGAGGAGTTTGCATTTGCACTTGACTCATGTCAAATGCGTTTTCTTTGGGTCACTCGTCCAGATCAAACCATAGGCGAACATCATGATTTCCTGAATCAATTTCGAGAGTCCATCAATCGAAGGGGAAAGGGAAAGATTGTGAACTGGTGCAACCAAGAAAAGGTGCTGGCTCATCATCCATCGTATGTTTTGTGTCACATTGTGGCTGGAACTCTACCATGGATGGTGTAAGAAATGGGGTTCCTTTTCTGTGTTTGCCGTTTTTCGCTGACCAGCTTGCCATTAGAAATCATTTATGCGATGTAGCAAAAGTTGGTTTAAATTTAGTGAAAAATGAGAATGGAGTCGTCACGAGAGAGGAAATCAGATCAAAATTGATTGAGTTGATACAAAGTGAAGAGATCAAGGCAAGAGCAAGAAGGATGAAAGAATTGGCACAGAGGAGTATTTCTCCAGGAGGTTCTTCATTCCAAAATTTATACAACCTGGTTGAAGCTTTGAAAAGGTTAGATAATGTTATTGGCTAAGACCAGCCAATACCATCATATATGGTGTGGATTTAATTAATCATGTAATATTATGCCAATGAGTTCTTCACAAGTCTAGTAGCATTTTTAATGGTACGAATTTAAATTGTGGAGTTCCTTTTTTTTTAAGATAATTAAATGTATTTTCTTATGTCAAGGGGAGTGCATATGTATTGATGTTTATCGTATATAGGCCTGTCAATCGTTCCGTTTTTTCCGTTGTTTCGTTCCGTTCCGTCGAAACGAAACGTTAAACGAAAGAGAAATCGGTTTCGTTTCTGAAAACGGAACGGAAACGGAACTGAATTTTGTTAACGTTACAAAAAACGAAATATCGAAATGGACTGAAATCAATGGTAAATCGAGGACGGAACGTTAAACGGAACAGATTTCTATTTCGTTTGACGAAACGGAACAGAAACGAAACAAGAATTTTGTTCCGTTACCGAAACGAAACGTTAAGCGGAACAGCTGGTTTCCATTCCGTTTGGAACGTTTGACAGGTCTAATCGTATACTACTTTTTCCTTTTTTTAAAAAAAACTGGAACTGAAGGCCCAGCAAGTTTACTGAGACGTGTTGTAATTAAGGCTTTGATCAAACTAATTGTTACATGGGATTTCATTGCATTTGAATTGATTTCTCATTTTTTTTTGAAAAAAAAAGGTGGGAGCGCCATCCAGTTTTATTTTGATAAAATGAAACAAAATTACAAAAGGTCCTACAATTATTCTAAGAATATCCCATCAGTCTACTTATACGAAAACCAACAACTGAGAATCCCAATATTACGAATAACTAGCTACTATCAGTTTTAAGAGACCATCTATTACAAACATAACAAGGAGAACTAACAAAAACAACATTAATAAGAAGAGAAATGAACTCAAGTAGAAACGCAAATTATTGTAATGCTCCTTCAGTCATCAGTCAATCAGTCCCTCTAGCAAGCTCATAAGCGGTGGTGCCATCTGAATCGGTATTGCATCCCATTCCATGGGAAGCCGCTGTTCCACATCCGCTTTCTCTACTTCTTTCCAGTTTCCTGTCCAATAATTCACTAAATGTGTTATTATCAACAAAATTTGTCTAGTAGATTTAATTGCAGTATTATTAAACACAAAGTCATTTCTAACTTTCCAAACACTCCAACAAGCTGCACTGAACACAGTCAGGAAGGCATTTCTAGTATTAGAATGTAAAGATAGCGCAAAATTGTAAATATCTGTAACAGTAGACCATTGCTGGAAGTGAGCTTGACTAGGACCCAACCAAAACCAAATTTTTTGAATATAAGTACACTGACAAAACAAATGGTCACAAGTTTCAAAACACCCACAGAAAATACAATCTGTATTACCATTCCAACCCCTCTTACTTAAGTTTTCCTTGGACAAAATCTTGTTATGAGTCAACAGCCACATAAAGGCTTTAATTTTGTGAGGTACCCCAATTTTCCACAAAGTCCTGGCTTTAACTACCTGTACCCCTCTAAAAATTAAAAACTGGTAAGTTGAATGAGTAGTAAAAATTCCTGTATTGCTCCATCTCCAAGAAATGGTATCATTGTTATACACAAGAGAAGTATGTCGCACAATGTGCAAAAGAGACTGTAGTTCCTGAGCTAAAATACCAGTAAGAGTTCTAGTGAAAAGTAGATTCTTGCCATGTGTGTGCACCACTTCTTCAACATTGCAGTCTTTGTTAGAGCATAAGTTGTACAAAAAATAGAAACTAATAGCTAAAGAACAACCCTCATGCCAAATATCATGCCAAAAAGAAATAGATTTACCATTGCCTATAGTGAATTGATTTCTCACAATTTTGTTGGATCTAAAAATATGAAAATTCCAACCAAATGACACAAAATCCATTCATTTTTGTTAAATGCAAACTCAGATCTGGTCCCATTTGGGCAACAAAACACCTTGATTTATTTTTTTTTTTATCAAATTAGAGTTTACCCTTGGAGCACTACGCCAGATTCTGCCTTCTGCAACGTTCAATAAAAGGGATCAATGACGTTTATCGAGACGTTACAGTAGACCCTGTTACAGATCCAAAAAAACGTCATAGAAGGTTGAGCTTTTGTGACGTTTAATATAAAATAAAACGTCATAAATAGAAATTCTATGACGTTTAATAAGCTAAAAAACGTCACAAAATGTCAGAATCCGTGACGTTTTTTTAGAAAAACGTCATAGAAGGGACGTCACTTTTGAAAAAGTTACTTTTTCTGGCATAATTTATGACGTTTATTTACATAAAAAACGTCACTAAAGGTTTGTACTGTAACATTTTATTATATAAAAAACGTCACAAAAGGTTTCTTTTGTAACGTTTAATTAATTAAAAAACGTCATAAAAGATATGTTCTGTAACGTTTAATTACATAAAAAACGTCACAAAAAGGTTGCGAATTTTTTTTTATATACGCTGTTTTATGTGGCTAGCCCATGTTGCTAGCCGTACCACTGGTACCAATATCGGTACCAGTCACATTATTTCACATACATTCACATTATATATATCACATGCATTTATATATATCAAACAAACAAACATATATATATCTCACATCAATTAACAAACACACAACAAAATAACAAAACAAGTCATAATATTTACAAACGATTCCAATTTAACGTACAAGTCATGCAACAAAATTTATTATCCGAACAAATTACCATACATGAAGGCCATGACTTCATTCACGATTTCTGTAATATCTTCTTTCTTGTATGGTTTTCCAACTGGATCTATTTTCTGCATTTCATTATAAATAAAACCAAAACATTAATTAATTGAATATATCATAACTATTTACTAATCTATTTGATTATCAAACTTAAACCTTAAACCTTAAATCCTTAAACTATTTGATTATCGGATCGTATCGATTTTCAATATTTAAATATCAAACCCTAAACCCTAGATCCTATTGTTGGTATTGTAACTGCTATTAAATCGTAAATATCTGAAATAAAGCAATACCTTGGGTAGTTCTCCGACTTGTACCACATGATTTAATATGGCTCTCATGGCTAACATCGTGAAATATCCACATTCTATAGAGCCCTTTTGTTTCGGAGCCTACAATCACAATTCAAGAAAATATCTAGTTAGGATTTCGAAATAGTTTCTGAAATTCATATGAAAAAAAATGTGTATAACCCTTTTATCAGAAGTTGCGTACCAGTAGTTCGTACCAATCGAATATCTGTGTTTTACACACACTCTTCTTTTCCTTCTCCATCTTGTAATTTTTATATGCCCTGCATTAAAATAAATTAGATATAGTATTATTATTCTCACAATCACAAATTGTCACTATTATTTTTTGTTAATTTTAGAAAATTAGACTTACGTAGTTATGAACGGTTTAGGTGCTAATCTCTGTATACAATCTTCACGTGACAATGAATCAATGAAGTAAATGTTCTCCTTGCTGACATCAATGATAATGACCGTCCAATGAAACCTATAATACATATTAAGGTTTATTTTGATTGGAAAGGAAACTAACAAGTTTATTAATAATTTTTCATACCCCTGATTATACGGCAAAAGAAAATAATTACACTCTGGATTCTCTAGGAATGACTTCTTCATATAATTCACGTTGTAACGGATGTTGTCCCCCACCCATTTAGCTTCAGGTAGATATTCTGGATCCCATATGGTGATGAGTTTAGAGAACCCATATCCTTTTGAAAGTTTGATTATCCAATACCTGCATTCATCGAATACTTCAATATGTTCCAAATTGAATTCAAAAAAAAAAACAAAGTTTGAAATAACATACCAAGAATACATCTTGATGATCGATATGTTTAGGGGTTCTCTTTTGAAACATTCAACAATGTCGCAAACGTTGAAAAAGAAATGCACCTCGTCATGCGTGCCCCAAGGGTTGCAATGTGGCACCTCCATCAATTGTTCTTCTTTAGGCACAAAAATCAGTAATGTGTATACTTTCCTTTCGGCATCTGTAAGTTTGTCAACAAACTTCTTTTCGAGTAACTCAATTGGAGAACAAACAGATGCCTCACTCGTTGCCTTGTTCTTCCCCGTCTCCTTCTCTTTCTCCTTCTCGTTCTTCTTCTCCTTCTCCTTATTCGCGAGTGGATTCGATTTCCTCTTACTCTGCATTCAAAGTTATCACTTAAGTCACAAGTATTAATATTAAAAGTAGAAATTTGTGAAACGGATTGTGATACCTTTTGTCGTGGCTCCACATCAATTGACGGCCATGGAAATTGCCCCCCAAAATTAAGTCCTAATTGTTCCTCTGTATTAGGGACATACCATGACCTAAACTCCTCCTCACACCCACAAAGTTTGATTAGAGTATAACCGTCATTTAGGAGCATATTGTGTACCAACATACCCACAAATGACGGAAGAATTAACCCCTCGGCAGCATAAATACGCCCTCGTTCTCTACAATGCAAGTAGAGATCGCATTCAGCATCTTCCTGAAATTTGCAAATAGATTAAGATGACATTTTTCTTCACAAAAAAATATATCCAAATTCATTAACTTGATTTGATAAGAAAAAATGAACCTAAATATTGGCAATCGGATCCGAAGGCACATAGTTTGAGGAAACCGTTCGGAATAAGTGATCATCTCTAAGCATTGCTGAGTCTACCTCGACCGAAGCAACCTGAGGCGACCTCTGTAAGAATTGCGGCGGTTGAACTTGAACTCCGTTTGTGACAAGCCATTCTGACAACTCTTGCCTCATTTCAACCCTACATCTCGCAGTCGCCGCATCCAACATTGTTGCAATCTGGCTCTGTGTAAAGTATCCTCCATCGCCCTTTTTCCTCGGCTTTCTATCATACAAATCTGTCATGTTGGTCCATCCAGAGTCTCCTCTCGTTCTACCAGAATATTCTGGCCTCTCAATAGCCATACTCAAGACTTCTCTAGGATTGATTGACCCTGAACTACATTGTTGAGACAGATTAGGTAACCGAAGACATGCTTCAATAGTCGCGGTATCCGATGACTTGAATGTATAAGAACCTATATCAATATCACATATATATCAAATCACATTCAATATCAATATGAAATTAGATTGATGAAATGTGTAACTACCTTCTGTCGCAGCAGGCACGGCTCTTCCCATAAAATACTGTTGACTCATTGGTTCCAAGTCGCCAATAATTATGCTTGTGGAATCGCTCCCATCGGGTTCATTGCCTGGAATGATCAGGATGTCCATTGGTTTGTACTTGTTTCTCTGTCCTCTATAGCCGCTGGAACTCATCCTATGAACCTCCTTCCAATTTTGTCTCATCAACGTCCCTCGTTTACTCTTTTCCACATATTCTTCGCTTGTTCGCTGATGGTAAAACTCTTCCCACTCCTTCTTTGAAAATGGATATATGTCCCACGGATCCTTGGTTTGTTTTGGATCAGGTTTTCTGATGAAATTATCTGAAAGCCTACTCCTATAGGCCCTATGATTTATGCCCATCATTGAGATGACCCTCTTTTTGCCTGTATCACCGTCAATGTTAAAATTTTCCTGAAATTCATTGTGCCACACGTAAGAAGTTAGCAATGCTAGTAATAAACAATCTAATTAGGGTTTCAGATTAAATAGTTGTTTACCTTGACCTCCTGCCACAACTCATCCTTCAATTCCTTTGAAATGTCTCTTATCCAAGAAGAAATTGTGATGGGCACTCTAAGCTTAGCTATATACGAGCAGAATGTACTAAATTTGGCGACCGATTCCTCATCACCAGTTGTCACTCCTTTTGCGTCAAATGTAATCTTGAATGGGTATCCGGTCGCCTTCATTTGCCTAAATTCTGCCATATTGGTCCTACTTCTTTTCTGACTGCTCTCTCCATCATCAATTCCTTCTTCCATGTTGGTCGGTTCTTCAACATCTCTTTCTTCTTCGGATGACATATCTATTAAATTAATAGTCATTAACAATTTCAAGTAGTTCAAAATGATTAGATAAACATTTGAGAATTTTAAGAAAATTTTGGCATAACCTCCCTTGTATATGAGCATTTTACCTAAAAAAAGACATGCACAATCATTCATAACCCATTATCAAACCCAATAACCCATTATCAAACCCAATAACCCATATCAAATCCAATATCATTCAATTTCACATAGCAAATCCACATAGCAAACCCAATAATGCACATAGCAAATATTTTTTAATAAACCAATAATATCAAATAGCACATGCACATAGCAAATATTTTTTAATAAACCAATAAGATTTGCTATTTTTTAATAAACCAATAATATCAAATCGCACATGCACATAGCAAATATTTTTTAATAAACCAATAATATCAAATAGCAAATCCACATAGCAAATATTTACTAAGCATGCATTAATCATAGCAATTTACTAAACATGCACATTTCAAGCAAATTTTAAGCAAATGTAGCAAATGTAGCAAATTTCAAGCAATTTTGTAATCTGTCTCAACTAGGCCAATGTAGCAACTAGGCCAATGTAGCAAATTTCAAGCTAATTTCAAGCATTTTTCTAGTCAGCCCCAATGTAGCAAAATTTTATATTAAATTCGAAAAAATGAAGATTTATCCCGTTGACTGCTCCGCCCTTGCTGCCGCTGCTCCGCCCTTGAGAGTCGAGAGGTGGCCGAAGAGGTGCGCCGCTGTCGAGACTGGAGTGAGAGAGAGGTGTCGGCGAGGGTTTGAAGGAGAGTGGAGTGAGAGAGATTTCGCCGAGGGTTTGAAGGAGAGTGGAGGTACTGTGTCGGCGAGGGGTTTCGTCGAGGGTGTCGGCGAGGGGTTTCGTCGAGGGTTTCGGCGAGACTGTCGGCGAGGTTGAGACTTAGCGAAAATGAAGTTAGGGGTTTGTAGAAGACACACAGCGAAAGTTCGAATTAATTCCCCCCACTGGACATAGCGGAAAAAAAAAGATAGGGCCTTCTCTGTGACGTTTATTAGGCTAAAAAACGTCACAGATCACCACCTTCTGTGACGTTTTTTAACTTAATAAACGTCACAATTTTAAAATTCATTTTTTTTATTTTCCTAAGCATATCTATCTGTTTTCATTATAAAAATCATTTTAATTTCAAAAATCATTTTTTAATATCTGTTTTTTGGTTTACATTGTTAATAATTAAATAAAAATTATTTCTTAATATCTATTTTCATTATAAAAATCATTTATTAAAAATTACATCTAAATAAAAATTACAACTAAATAAAAATAAAAATTACAACTAATTAAATAAAAATAAAAATTACATCTAAATAAAAATTACAACTAAATAAAAATAAAATTACAACTAATTAAATAAAAATAAAAATTACAACTAAATGAAAATAAAAATTACAACCAATTAAATAAAAATAAAAATTACAACTAAATAAAAATAAAAATTACAACTAATTAAATAAAAATAAAAATTACATCTAAATAAAAATTACAACTAAATTAAAATAAAAATTACAACCAATTAAATAAAAATAAAAATTACAACTAAATAAAAATAAAAATTACAACTAATTAAATAAAAATAAAAATTACATCTAAATAAAAATTACAACTGAATTAAAATAAAAATTACAACTAATTAAATAAAAATAAAAATTACAACTAAATATTACCCCGTAGGCCTGCAAAAATAAAAAGAAAATTGTAAGTACTAATATAAAAATGGTAAGTATTAATATTAAATATTAAAATTTGACCAACTCACATCTTGTTTCTTTATGCATCTGCTTTCCTTTTTCTTTTTCGCTTATCGATCCACACGCCTTCGGTGTTGTCTGTACGCCTGTAACTGATCGAAATTGGTTGTGTTGGCTCTTCGATACCATAGGAAAATGGAGGTGTTTCATCAAAGTGGTCGTATGCTTCTTCGTCCACCACACCTCCAACACCGACAATACGTCTTTTTCCTTGAAGAACAACATGCCGCTTCTTATCGGCTGGATCTTCAACGTAGAACACTTGCAATGCTTGCTTATTTGCAAGTATGAAATGGTCGTCTTCATAAGCCCTTCGTTTGAAGTCAACAGTTATGAACCCATTTTTATCTTTTTTCACTCCACCATGACCGTTCTCAATCCATGCACACTTGAATAAAGGTATCTTGAATTTCGTGTAATCTAGTTCCCAAATCTCCTCAATCCACCCGTAATAAGTAGCGGTCTTTCCATTGTTATTAGATAAAGCTACAACTGACACTCCACTATTTTGCACGGTGCTTTTACCGTCTTGTTTCTTTGTGTACCATGTAAATCCATTCAAGTCATACCCTTGAAAAGTATCGACCACTGAATCAAGACCTCTCGATAACCATTTGACGGTTTCATCAACCTCGATGCCATCTTTCAACTGGGAAGCAATCTTTTCTTCAAGCCATTCCACAAACTTTAATTGATGCTCCATGTTAATGGACCTTTCGTTATAGAAAGGGTATTGTTTGTGCAACTCGCATAGATGCATGTTGATGTAAGGTGCCACAACGGCAAGGTGTTGGAGGACTTTCATATGTACTTTTGTTCTCATTTCAAAATCCACTCTGCAAGTACTGGCTCCAATTGTACCTTTTCCTTCAAGTCTACCCTCGTGTCGAGACTTTGGAAGTCCGATAGGTTGGACATCTTCTAAATAATCGGTATAATACTCAATAACCTCCTCGGCAACATATCCCTCCACTATGCTTCCTTCTGGTTTACTTCGACTGCGGACCATCCCCTTCAATTGGCTCATTGCTCTCTCAAAAGGATACATATACCGTAGAAATACAGGACCACACATTTTGATCTCTCTAACCAAATGGATGGTCAAATGCACCATGGAGTCAAAAAATGAGGGCGAAAAGTACATCTCCAGCTCACAAAGGGTAGAAATAACATCATTCTGTAACTTGTCTATTTTATCTGGATCAATCACCTTACAGCAGATTTGATTGAAAAAATCGCATAATTTAGTGAGGGTCTTCCTAACTTCTTCCTTCAGAATTCCTCGAATTGCGACTGGAAGTAATACGGTCAGCAGGACGTGATAATCATGTGATTTCATACCATACAATTTGTTATCCTTCATGGACACCTTTCGTGATATATTCGAAGAATAACCAGAAGGAACCCTAATCCCCTTCAAACAACCCAACAAACTTTTCTTCTCTTGCTTTGTTAAATTAAATTGTGCTGCAGGTAGCCAAGCTCGATTTTTACCCTTAGCTTGTGGCGCTAAATCCTGCCGGATCCCCATTTCAACCATATCCTTCCTCGAATTCACTCCATCTTTAGTTTTTTCTTTAATTTCCAACAAGCAACCAATCAAAGCTTCACATATGTTCTTGATTATGTGCATCGCATCTAGACAATGTCTAATCTCCAAAGTCTGCCAATATTCAAGCTCCCAAAATATAGACTTCTTCTTCCATATCCCTTTCGGAATCTCATTTGCAAATTTTTTACCAAATTTCACATTTATGTCCTTAACTTGTCGATATACTGCCGAAGCGGATAACGGCATTGGGGCTCTGCCATGCTCTTCTTTACCATCAAATCTTTCCTTGTCTATTCGGTAAGGATGCTTGCGACTCCTAAGAAACCTGCGGTGTCCCAAGTAAACCATTTTTCTAGAGTTGTTCAAGTAAACAGAATGTGTATTTTCCTGGCAAATAGGACAGACACGCTTTGGCTCCTTTATTCCTATACCCCGAAAGATTACCGTACGCAGGAAAATCATTAATTGTGCAAAATATCATGGCAAGAAGGTTGAACTCGGTTCTGGAGTGTGCATCAAATACGTTCACCCCCTCATGCCACAATTTTTTAAGGTCATCTATTAATTGACGTAAATACACATCTATGTCATTCCCTGGTTGCTTTGGACCTGAAATCAATAAGGGCATCATCAAATATCTCATTTTCATGCATAACCAGGGAGAAAGGTTGTAAATACACAATAAGACCGGCCAAGTAGTCTGACGGCTACTCATGTTGCCATAAGGATTCATCCCATCCGTGCATAACCCCAATCTCAAATTTCTTGGTTCAGAACCAAAATCTTCAAAACGACTGTCGATGTTCGTCCAATCCGGACAATCTGCTGGATGCCTGAGCATTCCATCACCTCTTTTTCGACAATCCGCGTGCCATCTCAACAATTTGGCATCCTTCGCATTAGCAAAGAGCCTCCGAAATCTTGGAATTATTGGGAGATAGAACACAACCTTTGCAGCTGGTCCCTTACTATCTTCATCAATCTGATCATCTCTCGGTCTATACCGTGATGCTTTACACATTGGGCATTTATGCAGATCTTTGTACTCCTTCCGGAATAATATGCAGTCATTTGGGCATGCATGGATTCTCTCTACATCTAGTTTCAAAGGACACAACATTTTCTTGGCCTTATATATTGAATCCGGCAATTGGTTATCTTTAGGAAGAAAATCTGTACGCAAAAGATTGAGCAAAGACGTGAAACTGGCATCACTCCATCCATTTTTGGCTTTCAGATTAAACAATTTGAAAATAGCATTAAGTTTTGACAATTCACAACCGGAATATAGCTTTACCTTATCTTCTTCACGTAACATACCAAAAATTTCAACATTATCAACAAAATCTGCATCCACATTGTTCACAATTTCATCTAAATCATCATTCAATTCTGGATTATCTAAATTTTCAACATCACACACATTTTCATCATAAAACAAATCATTTTCATCATCAAACACATCATTCGTATCATCAAATACATTTTCGTCATCCAATAACACATTAAAAGATTCTCCCTTAGTCTCTCCATGAAATTTTCACCGAGTATAATCCGGCTTAAATCCATTTCTAATCAAATGAACCCTCACTTCTTCAAAATTAGACCATTTCACCAAATTCTGACAAAGACGACAAGGACAACACATTTTATCTTCTTCCTTTTTTTTCAGATACTCAGTAGCATAAACCATAAATTCTTGAACCCCTTTCCGAAATGCTGATCGATCACTTGAGTACATCCACGTCCTATCCATCTGAACAGGAAAAATTTATGCAAAACGTCAGGAGTATGGATCAATTTTGTCAAATTAGATTTTCGGGCCGGTCACCATCCTAACCCACTCTTTGGATACTCTGCCTCATTAGTGAGTGGTACTTTAGATGCAATCTGTTGTTTGAGAAAAATTCGACAGCATTTCCCCTTATGTTCCCTGAATGCGCCAACACGATTGCTCGTGAGGACGCATCCGTGGGAACATAAAGGAGAAAATGCCGTTGAATTTTTCTCAAACAATAGATTGCATCTAAAGTACCACTCGCTAATCCTAAATGAGACAGAATATCCAAAGAGCAGTCCCAAAAAATGGGGACTATCCGAGATTAATCCCTAATGGATTAATCTCGGACGGGCAACGACCTAAATTCGGTATTGTTCCAGTATTTTGGTCCTATATGACAATACCATTAAATAATTAAATGCATATGCAATTAAATTAGAAATGCATGCATATATAATTTAGTAAATTAAATGATAAAATAAGAAAGTTCATGAAAATATACCTTCAATACGATGAAATTCTTCTCCTATTTACGATGTAAATTCTTCTCCTCTTGAATAAGACCTGAAATTAGGTCCAATAAATAAACTAATCATTAATTTGAACTCTAAAATAAAAGAAAAATCGAAATTAATATGAGAAAAATGAAAAATATAAAAAATAGCTCAAATTTGTACCTAATATGTACTTTTCTTTTCTTTAGCTTTCCAATTCTAATTTTTACTTATTTTTTTCAGATTTTTAAACGATTTTTAAATAAAACCGAAATAAAAATAAGGACAAAAATGCAAAAAAAATACATATTGCTCAAATATTATTTTTTTTTTTAAGTTCAATCTGCTCTCCTCGTCCTTCTCTTTCTAATTATTATTTTTCCAGAATTTTCGCAAATTTTTTTCTATTTTTTTTGAGTGAAAAATGAATATGGAAAGTGAAGAGTTAAATGATATTTCTATTGGTGGTTGGCTTCGGCAGAAAGAAAAATAATGGAGGAGAGAGAGGAAGAAGAAAAATGCTGGAAAAATATCTCGACATTTTTGTGACGTTTATTAACTTAAAAAACTTCACAGAAAGGAAAACACCTTTTGTGACGTTTATTAGCTTTAAAAACGTCACAGATTGTCCAGCCTTTTGTGACGTTTTTTTTTAAAAAACGTCACAGATTGTCTGACAGATTTTTTTTTTTTTTGGAGGGAAATTCTATGACGTTTGTTTTTGTAAAAAACGTCACAGAAGGGTCTGACGCTTTTTTTCCCGCGCCTGCCTCTGTCATTCTGTGACGTTTTTTATTAAAACGTCACAGATGGCCTGTTACAGAAAGCTGTTTTTGTGGTAGTGGAGGATTAGACCAAATCCAACTATAATGAGACTGATGTCTCAGTTGAATCACCATGGGGATGATAATGAGACTGATGTCTCCAACCGCTTGATTTAGCTGTTTGTAAATTTTTTTTATCTCTACTACTTATAAATGCACCTAACAAAAAGAGTAAACATTTCATATAAAAGGAGTAAACATGTCATATAAAAAGGTGTGAACAATTCTTATATCAATTATGGACCATTGATTTGTGTAATTTGATTTGATCAGTGGTCTAGATCTTAATTTTAAATTAAAATGTCAAGATTTTTTATTAGAAAAGATTAAGTTACTACCAAAATAGTTATTTATTTAAAAGGAATGACTAATAAATTATTGATTTTACCATATCGTTATTGTCTATAACATGTAAAGTTCTATATGAAACAAAAATAATATCAATATTTTATTTTCTTATTTGCCCACATCTTGAGGGCATCTTTTGCTAGTAATTTATGATGCCATTATGCAAACTATTATTTTAATTAACCATCTGATGCAAGTGTCATGTTTATTAGAAGTGGCTCATGAATGTCCTAAATTCTGGCTTAATTTCGACAGCATTACAGCTAGACACGGCTTCTACACAACATGACCAATTGATCATGCTAAGATCCAACTAATGAGACTGATGCTCTGTTGAACCATTACAGGGTGCTAGTGAGACTGATGAGACTAACTTGCGAGGTTTTGTCAAGATCGACAAGTTGAGACTGATGTTTCTGTCAGATTAGAGGCAATGATGGTTGAGAAAGAAAAGAACATGAGAAAGAAAAGAAAAGGAAGAAGATAGAAGCGCTCATGACCAAAGCATCAAAAACAAGAATCTTTATTAAAATCTCCAATCTAGCAACATCTTCACATATTACATTACCTTTTCTTGCACTTAACGAATTCAATTCAATCTCCAATCGCTTGAACTCGATCTATTACAATCTGCTCGATGAAATGTTTGACATTGACTCTCTCTTTATCTCTAACCTAGCTACAATTGAATCTTTCTCTCTCTTGCCTTAACCTCTCCTCTCACTCGGCTTCTTGCTCCAATGTTCTAGCCAACCCTTTCTCTGTCGAATTTGAGGGTATTTATACATAGGCCATGGCGGGTAGCCTAGAACCTTCCGTGGGTTGAGCTTTCCTGATTAATCTTGGCCATCCATTTGCCTACCCACGGATCCCTCCACCATCTGACGACGGTGGTTCATCCATGTGGCGAGCCTTCTAGAAGGAGGGCTAACGTAATTTAAATTCAGTTGGAGGGATCAGCCGAAACTCCCTCTCTTCTTTCCCTTCGAATTTTTTTTTCTTTTCTTTGTATTTTCCGTTGGAGAAGAGCCCCTGCAGCCTAGGCCCCACTTTGCATTGACACTGATTCCATTTTGAATTACCCAGCTGTCGGGTTTATGAGGCGCAATCCAATCCCTCCAGCGCCTTTGTCCCTCTGTCGCGATACACGCGGTTTATGGCAAACCGCACAGAAATTTCTTCACGAGGACTATACATCGAGATTCGTGCCCTCCCATATCCACTACTATACGGAGGGAATCCGGATTTGGAAAACGACGCTCTCCTCCATTCGGATTGTGACACTCTTCTCCATTTCCCCTCTTAATTGATTTTTCCATTTGCCGATGATCTTTAAAAAAATGTTTGAAGCTCTTCCCAGTGGACTTTCCTCATGCAATTTTATGTATAATGGATCTCAAAATAATATAAGGAATCCAGAGATTCCAAGGATTTTTCAAAATAACCCTTGAAATTATTTTATGGACTTTGAGGGGGTTTTAGGTAAAATTGGGGCTTAGTTAATGCCTCCGTAATTTTTTATAGTTCTCAAGGAATTTTTGGGTATTGTGGGATTTTTGGAGTTTATTTGATATTTTTAAAGGGTAGTTGAAAGTTTATTGAGTTTATTTGGTATTTATGGAATTAATCAAAATTTCCATGCTTTTTGTCACCATAATTTTGGATTAAACATTTGGTTTCGACATTTATTTAACAGAAAAAAACATGTGGTTTTTGTTTAATTACTCATTATTTTTTTTATATATTAGATAGGTTTCATCAAGGCATAACATATTCGTTTGTTAAATAATTTATCAGTATATTTAATCATGCAAATATTTACATAAAATCAATAATTTTTGACAAATGGGTTGGTTAGTCACAACAATTATATTTTCGGCCATATAAACTAAAAGGCTGGTAGAGGGCAAAATTGGGAAATGACAAATGTCTTTCCATGAATGTCTAATTTTCATAATTTGTTCATACCAGTACATTTTTTTTTAATCAAACACTAATCAAAGAGACAAAGTGAGTTTTATATTCTTGAATTTGAACTTTATGTATTCTAACTTCTTATAAAGATGCATATGTGAAACATGCATTTGATCTTATTATGTTTTTTAGGCCAGTAAGCTAATACTATGTTTTACAATATGATTTATTTTCTTTTCTCGATTTTAACTCTTATGTAAGTGTATTTTCTTATTAATATAAAATAATAGAGTTAACTATGAGATCGCTCAATTATTGTTTTTTGTTTATTTAATTTCATATTCTCATTGGCCAATTATTCATTTGACATGTACCGTATCAGCAAGCCTATTGAGTTACAGGACATCTGGTCCAACTATAGACAGGAAGGTTTCTGCTACCAACATTTTGGTTGTCCCAAATACCAACATTTTACTTGTTGGTTATTTTTTCAGATTTTAAAATTTAAACGTTGAATCCAAACCATTGATCTTATTTAGTTTATTGAGCGATGCATTTTCATCTAAGTTTTGTAAATTTTGGAGTTTATTTGATACTCAATCAAAGGCTAAAACATGAACGTATTAGAACGAATCTATCATAGTTAATAAGGTTCATTTATTTTTCTATCTCTTTATCGAGTATCAAATAAACTCTAGAATTTACAAAACTTATATGAAAATGCATCGCTCAATAAACTAAATAAGATCAACGGTTTGGATTCCAACGTTTAAAATTTGAAATTTGAAAAAATAATAAAAAAAATAAAATATTGGCATTTGGGGGCAACTAAAATATTGATAGCGGAACCTTCCTCGTAGATTAATTAGAGAGGTGAAGAAACTGGACAAAGTAGAAATGTGTCAACAATCTTGATCGTGATTTTTGGAAGAAGGATACTATATGTTGGAGCAATGATTCATGCTTTATTTTTTACTAATTCCATTTTGGATGGAACGTTGCCTAGTTCCAATTAAATGGTTCTATTATTCAGGAATCAGGAATAAGAACTGATATAACCAAACAATTGTAATTTGTAGATGTTGAAAAGATAAGCAAAAGCATGTAACATATTATGAGGTTTGATATTGTACACTGGGTGTACGAATCGTCTCCCGTATACCTCGTTTTCAAAATTCATAATTCAAATGGTCAATTCAAACCATTCAAGTTGTTCTCCATATTGAAAAACTCGTTTTTAATTTTACATTTCCGGATTCTGAGACTCAAAATTAAAATTACAATATTAATTTACTTTGGTTTTTTATCCTTGTATCTTCAATGACATAGTTCGAAATTTAACAAAACATTAATCATACAAGTTTTTTTCCTTTAACTCGCGCCCTCTTTTTTTAAAACGCGCATCCATTTTTCGCGTGTTTTTTCCACTATCTGATTTGATTGTATTCTACTATTCTTTTTGACATCTTATATGGCGTAAAGGATTTATAAGAGGATATATGTTCATTTGCTTGGAAATGTAGATTAGATAGAGGGAAAAAATACCTTAAAGATTTTTAAATAAATTGAGCTAGCATTGGTCCCGCACTCCCGCTAACCATTGTAACCTTGTAAATTTCCTATATAAGAATTTCTTGTGCGTCTCTCGCTCGTTGACCGTTTGGATGACTTACAAGTTACAATTGGTGCACTAAATTAACTTTTTCCCCGAAAACGATTTCTCATTACTCTTTTCCCCTTAAATTAATATTCTTCTCCTCCGATGGTGCTACAAAAGTGGAGCGAATCTTTCTGTGATTTAGAAAGTTGAAAATTCAACTCATCCAAACGAATTTTGTCCAATCCGATCGATCTCTGATCTGACCCGAAAATTGAACATGTTCCCATCCAATTTTTTTGGATGGTAGGTACATAATATAATTTTTATTTACTAAATGAAAATAAATGAAACCAACCCTAGCTTTATTAATTATAAGCCTTGCAAGCCTATAGCTCAACTTATTATAAGTTGAACTTTAAAGATAATCAACCCTTCACATTTAAGGATTGCGGTTACATAGACATCACATAACCATAGTTTTTAGATATCTGACAGGGGAACACGCAATATTGGTATTAAGGACAGGGGCTTCTTCATCCGGCACGATGCACCAAACTCCTCTGTCATGTCCAACTCGTTCGGCTTGACGCTGTCTGGCAGTTTCCAATCAAAATGAAGCAAAAGTTTAAAAACAACTATCTCCACGACTGCCGTACCAAAATCCATTCCGGGACAACTTCTTTTACCAGCTCCAAACGGTACAAACTCGAGGTTATTCCCCTTAAAATCAACACTAGACCCTTCAAATCTCTCTGGTATGAATTGTTCTGCATCAGTCCAATACTCAGGATCCCTTCCTAACGCCCATGCATTGATCAGCACTCGGGCTCCAGACGGGATCAAGTAGCCAAGTACTTCACATGTATCCTTGCATTGTCGGGGTAGCAATAGTGGAGCCGGTGGGTGCAACCTTATTGCTTCTTTGATAACTAATTTGAGATATCTGAGTTTGATGAGATCATTTTCGTTGAAATCAATTTTTTCGCTTGCAGCAGTTCTTATTTCTACTTGCACCTTGGCCAATATCTCTGGATGCTTAATTAGTTCTGCCATCGTCCATTCTATTATGGTTGTTGTTGTGTCTGCTCCTCCAGCAAGCATATCCTGATTAAGTAGCATAACTAACTAAAGTGAATTTTCTAACATAGCAATAACTAAAAGTTACTTTTACTATAGATCAGGTTGATGTAATTAATTAATTCAGACTTACAGAATATCGATAGTATTTGACTACGCGAATTTAAGTAATAATTTCTAACTGACTTACGAGGATAACACTTTTTATACTGTCAAATGGGATGGAAACCCCTCCATTATCATCTTTCATTGTCTTGATTAAAACATCAACCAAATCGTATTCAACATCCTCGTCTCCGTTGTTCTCACGCTGCTTTTGTTTTTCCAAATGATCTTGTACTATCTCCTCCGTTGTTGAATCCAAAACCCTACATACGTTAGCCAACATGTGGGCCCCAGCAGAGGAAATTAAAGCGACAACAATTTTAGGTCACAATAATTGAAGAGTTTATCTCGCTCTTTAATATTCAATCCCTATTTTTTGTTTTGTTTTATTTTTTTATTTTAAAAAAATTCTTCTAACTAAAATAAACTCCAATTAAGACGTTGATGCATTCAATTCTAGGAAATTATTATTCTTTGATGCAAAGATTTATTTTATTAGTAAAAAAATATTAGCTCAATCGCTGTATTTGGATCATAGTTTTATGCGAAACGATCAGTGTTATGAAACAGAGGTACAGAATGGACATGTATGCGGTATGCCCAATAAACAAAATACTATTTATGGCATTATACCAAACATCCCCTGACAGTATACCATACCAACTGCACTTGCATATCTTGGACAATTCGAAAATCTGACACAACTTAGTGCATTGACCGAAAAAACTATACCAACCAAAATATTCTTTATGTCCAACCAAAACTGTACCAGCCAAAATACCCCAAAAATAGCGGCATCTAACTAAAAAAAGAAAACAAAATTAATGTGTCAAATATTTTGGGAAACCTTAAAAAAGTGAGGAAATAAAATAAAGGAAATTGTTATGTACTCTTGAATTCCCTTTTGTCATTTGCCCAATAATCACAACCATTTAACTTTTCTGTTAGTACTCCTGATATATTGGAGTATTTGAAAGTATGACACAATTTGACGCACTGACAGATTTTTGTAACATATTTATTTCTGAAAACATAGTCAACACATGTAATAAATTGTGTTACAATTCAGTAATAAATTGTTTACCTGTAAATCCGTAAAATCTCTCTTCTCATCTTGACGTCCAACCAGCTTAGGGAAGGAAAGACATCAGATACACAAAACCAAGAACTGAGCTGTACTAACTCCCTTAGAGCTTTTAAGAACACCTCTTGCCTCTTACATCTTCCACCAAATACAGCACGCGTCACAATGTTGATTGATACCTTACTTACCATTTCAAATATTTTAACTGGTGATTTGTCTGAAAAGGTAGAGAGGCATTCCAACATGGAATGGATCTCTTCATGTCGGATTGATGAGAGAGATTTGACCCTCTTTAGGGAGAGAAGCCCATTGACGCAAATCCGACGCAGTAGGCGCCAGTAGGCACCAGTCGAGAAGATAATATCGCAGCCTGAATTGGACACTTTGGCTACTGACAACAGAGGCCTGTCCGCAAAATTTGCATACTGAGTTTTCATCACCTACAAAACAGATGTTTAGGCTGTAATCATATCAAGGAACTAATTATCATAAATTTCCATAGTGTTTTAAAAAATATATATATCATGGGTAAGAAAGGAACACCTCCTGCACGCCCTCTCTGGATGTGATGACAACATGGTCAATTTGACCAAAACGAAGGAGCATGACAGGTCCATATGACCGGGCAAGGTCACGCATGGCATGTTGTGGCAATTTGCCATTTGCTAGGTGGTGCAGACAACCAATAAATGGGAGAGTCCATGGACCAGGAGGGAGATTCAATTTAGATTGACCGTTTGTGCCTTTTCTCTTATGGAGGAATTTCAGAGCCAGTATAAAGAGGAGAAGAGCACTCATTTGGTAAGGAATAGAGGGGAGTGTGAGTTCCATTTAACCTTTTTTTTTTCTTTTCTTTTTTTTCCCTTTTGTGTTGGGGGTGCTAGCTGAAGATAGGAGGACATAAACAGGCTAGCTCGGATGGCAATTTGATTGTGTCTATATATTTGAAGAGAACCCTTGAGCTTCACTTCCGGCTTGTATCCCACGATTCTATATTCGAAAGATCAGAAATCATAAAAATATCCTAGCAGGTTGAAAAGGACGTTGGTTTAAAATCTTGAATAATAGTGCATAATAAGTAGGCACTCGGCACTATAATCTATATCACAAGGTACTGTAGGATGCTAGGATGAACAGTCAAATGTGGCCCATTAAAATTTCACAAAGTTGTCCAGAGAAAATTAACTATAATAACATATTTCCTTTCATGTGCTGGCTTTTCTGTCAATGAGTTACAGGTAGATCATTAAAATACTATAGGATAAGTCCCTCAAAAAAATACTATAGGATAAACAGGGAAAAAGGCCCATCATTTACAAATTTGGGGACCTACCTCTTTAAACCAGAAAGAATATTAATTTTCCAAGCATGCAAAACTTAACATAGTGATCTGTTTCTTTACCGTTGTTAATTATCGAAGGTGGTTATTCCGTTTTGCATGTAAATCACAATATCACATATATATATGTTCCTTATTTGAGAATTCTCCAATTGACCTTGAAGCACCATCACGAAAATAATGTAAAACAAAATTTTCAACTATGCTAGACAAAACACATATCCAGCAATGCACTATGTTGAATACCATCTGTGACAGGTACCGGTCATCGCTACTGATCCAGCAATGCACTATGTTAGGCCATAGTATTGTACAGTACTTGCTACATATATTGATTATGAGGAGGATTTCGGTCCATCTTTTTGAGTACTCTAAAAATGTTCACAGCTTCGCTTTTTAATTTATATTATAAAGTTAGACCCCCCCCCCCCTTCTTTATTCAAAAAAATAATAAATTATATTATAAAGTTAAATTACAAACGTTGAATATAAAATGTGCGCTCTTGTTCAATTTCTTTAGAGATATATTACTATAAATATTTATAATTTTTTGAGTTATCTAATACTAGATCAAGCGGTCCAAAATATTAATTTATAATAGTTATCTATATTTGTTTATTTTTCGACATCTTGATTTATTATCAAATTTATTTCAAAAATTATTAAATGTTATGATAAATGCATCTCTCATGAAACTAACAAGATCAACAGTATAAATTTAATGTTCGAATAAATTTTGAAATATAAATTAAAAGTAAGGTTGTTGCATTTTTTTTGCACCAAAAACATGAGATGTGTATTATAAGGATGGTTTAAGTGATTCTTTAGGCTTTTAATTTTTTCATTTTTTTTTTTTGGCAAAATTTCGGCAGGTATAGTTTCTGGTACATATGGACATGGTACATTTCATTTTTTTTTTTTTAAAAGGTACGAATCTCTATTTTTATTGGTATTGGTATATAGTTTTGTGTTGCTTAATGCTGCATAGATAAAGTCGTGCTATATCTAGATGTTGAGACAAGTGGGATCAACGGTACGGATCACGTCTAGATGTTTTGTGGACAGACATTTGGTATGAAGATTGTTCAATTGCTACTTTTACCCCTTCCTACTTGATTTATGCAATACAAAAGATTGTTCTATTAGAGGGATTTTGACTTATCATAGAAACTTAACTGGAGTTCTTTGGCAAAATTGGTTAGAACTGTCCAAAATTATTCAACACTCACTTCAAAAATGAGGAAGATAAAGTGGATTGGAGGTGGGACACAGATGGGAGTTACAATTCACAGGCTCTTTACAGATTTTTGAATTTTGGTGGAATCCAGGCTGAGAATGCTTAGGTTTGGTGGAAATGTAGACTCCCTTTGAAAATTCAAAATCTTCACGTGGATAATAATGCATAATAAACATTGACTAAAAGAAAATTTGTGTAAAAAGAGTTGGCAAGGGGACTATACTTGCTGTTGCTGTAAAAATGAAGGGACTAGTGCTCATCTTTTTCTTCTTTGTCCTTTGCAAAAAAATCTGAACGCATATAATGATCAAAGTGAACACATACAAATAAAATAAGATCAATAAAAAAAAGTTGAATATGCATATAAAATCTGAATAGGGGATGACAAAACTTTAGTATTTGTATGTGTTCATTTGATCATCCATATGTTTATATTGTCTATTTTATGTGTTCATTTTGTTCAACCGATGACAAAACTGCAAATGGCAATTATCATTTCTCAATTCACTTCGAATGCCTTATTGTTAGGACTACAAACGGTTAACCATTTCATCGTATTTCATTTCATTTCACCCTAGCGAAATGGTTAACGAAACAAAATTTTATTTCGTGTGATTTAGCGAAACGATTAATGAAACAATGAAATGGTTTCGTCACTGTGTAAACACGAAAATTACATAAATTTTGACCGTTTCATCATTGCGAAACAATTAACAAAATTGAAAGTTATTTCGTCACCGAAACGAAATGGTTAACAAAACGAAACACCATATTTTCGTCGCCATTTCTAACATTATAATGATGCAGCACTACTTATCGACTTGTCGTTGGGTAAGTGCTGTGTGGAATACCCAATAAAATTTGGACCGTCTAATCAAATAAATTCCTTTATAAATCTAATTTCAAATACGGGCCGAAATCAGGCCCAATGTGGCCTAGTTGAATGAATCTGACTAGCACCTGTGTGACGGAACCAGATCCTCTGGATGGCCATCCAGTGGACGTTTTTGAGATCTAGACCGTCTGATTTAATCTCAACGGCTAAAAAGAGCCCCGTGAATTCTAACACTCCCGAAAAAAATAATTGGCCCGAAAAAATGAACCGTCGAGATTAAATCGGACGGCTCCGATAAAAAACTACCACGTTTCAAAAAAACGTCCAGAGGATCCTGGTCCCCTGTGTGACTGTCTGTACCTCTGGCACAACAGAACAAAAAAAAAAATCAAAAGAAAAAAAATCTCTCTTCCCTTCCTTAACGAGGGAATATTCCGATTCCATCCAACGAACAGAGTTTCTTTGGTTTAGTATGGACGGGCAGGATTGATAATCAAGTAGATAAGACAAGCGCTCTTTTCTCTTTTTGGACCCTAAGTTACAAAATTAACTATTTTTTAGGGTACGATTGCAAAAGCGCGCAGTCTTAAACCCTCCCACTCTCCTTTCCCCGAGAGAAGTCAAGAGTAGGGTTCTTATTCGAGCTCCCAACTGAAGCGACGCGAGAATTTTAAGGTACAAATCAAATCCCTATTCCTTCTATATTTCTTAAAATCAATTGATTAATTCATCTATTGGTAAACCCATCTCGCAAAGTTGGGTTGAAAGATCGAGGCTTTAATTATTTTGGGTTTGTTTTTCTTTCTGTTATCTGAATGATTTTGCCCTCTCGCTGAGTTTGTAGCCCAGATTTATTGTCTGAAATTTAGAAGTTAATGATTGATTTTGTAATCGTTGGACGAATTAGGCGATCTATCTAGTTTTTGAGAAGTTTGCTTGTGTTATCAAAGAAAAGAAAAGCATTTCTGACTAAATATAGATCTGTCACTGCATCTCTTAACTATTTCTTTGGTTATTGTTCTGTGAGGTTCCTGAGCATAGTTCTTTGTATCTATCCTCTTTGTCTATTATACATTCCAGCTCATAATCATTGCCTCAGTTGTATCACCTGGACTAACCCTAAACAATTGTCTTTTAAAATTATTTTCTCTTTTCAGGTCTTGTAAAAAATGGCATTCGCCAATAAACTTGGCAATCTTCTGAAGCAGGCTGTTTCTTCAAGTCCTTCAGTTTATCAGACCATAAGATGCATGTCTTCCTCGAAAGTATTTGTTGGAGGTCTGAAAAACCTTTTTTTTGTTTGTCTTTTCTTTTAACATTTGCTTGTATATAATTTGAAACTTTGTTTAAGGCGTTTTTTTTTTTTTTCTGATCACCATATTACTGCTTTCTAGGTATTTCTTGGGGTACTGACGAACAAAGTTTAAAAGAGGCATTTGCTAACTATGGAGAAGTTGTTGAAGGCAAGCAACTTTTCTCACTTTTTTCAATCTTTTTTTGAAGAGACGGATAAATTGTTTCTCAGATATATGATTATCTATCCTTGGAAGAGCTCTTAGTTCACTTTGCCATGTTGATTTTGTTCTGGATTCTGGGAGAGTTATACTGTAATTAGATTCAAACTCAATTTCTGACAAAAATGGTTATCAACTTTCAAAAAAAGTAAAATTCTAGATATATTCTCTATAGTGTAGATTGGTTGCATAACAAATGGTGTAATTCTGAAGTTGTTTGGTCACTAGTGCTTGATAAATTGTTGTTTTTGTTTATACAAACCACTCAATGAATGATCAAACTGATCTTCTACCTTCCTTTTGTGATAATCGTTTGGTCATTTGTTATGATTGTCCAATAAATGTTGTCAGTATAATCTATTCCTTTAACTAATGGTGTTTGTGCCTTTCAGCCCGAGTCATTATTGATCGTGACACAGGAAGGTCAAGGGGATTTGGATTTGTGACCTTCACATCAAGCGAGGATGCTGCAGCAGCAATTAGTGCTATGGATGGCAAGGTACATGCTTTTATGCTGTAGTTGATATACTACTTTTAATTGTTATTAGTTTAGATTGTTCATGCTTTCCACCACCAGTAAGTTCGATTTGCAAGAGTTAGTTTCTTAACATGGGTTTTTGACATTGGGCATACTTAGCGCTTATATTGTGTGTGCGCATGCAATCCATTGTTGACAGGTACTCTTTTCTTTTCTTATTTGGAAATTTTGTGTGCCATGCAAAACCCTAGAGCAACGCACCAATCATGTTACCTGGAATGCCTTTTTAACAGTATTGAAATCAATAATGTGCACCCTTTTCTGATTATTAATAATATGCAGGGTTGCTGTAGTGTATGCTCATGAATTGTTTCTTATAACTTGTGTGGCAGTGTGGGTATATTCATGTTATCCTCCTTTTTGAAATGAAATGATGTCTTTATTAATCTGGCATTACCTGGAGTATTCATCAAGTTCCCCTTCTTCCTACTACTTATTGTTGCAATTGCATTTTTATTCTGTTTTGACCAATATCTCAATGAATATACACCTAGTTGGGTTCATCAAAAAAGACTATTACATGTACGTTCCTCCAGTTAGATTGATTGTTTTTCGTTGTCTTGTATTAGGAACTTCAAGGTCGAATGGTACGGGTTAATTATGCTAACGATCGCCCCCGTGGTGGCTTTGGTGCTGGTGCTGGTGGCTATGGTGGAGGTGGAGGGTATGGTGGCGGTGGCGGGTATGGTGGCCGTGGTGGTGGTTATGGCGGTGGTGGCAATTATGGTGGCAGTACTGGTGGTTATGGAGGTGGTTATGGTGGAGGTGGTGGCAATTATGGGGCCAGAGGTGGCAGTGGAAATTATGGTGTAGCTGGAGGTGCTGGGGGCAGCGATAGTTTCACGAGCAGTGGTGGATTTGGTAATATTGCAAATAATTTTGCTGCAAGTGGGGGTTTCGGCGGCAGTCCTGCTGCTGATGCTACCACTGGTGCTGGTGAAGGTTTTGGCAGCAGTGATTTCTCTGCCGAAAATTTATTTGGAAGCAGCGGAAATGACACGGCAAATCAAGGTAGTGTTGCCAATTCTGGTGATGAATTTGAAAGCATTAAGGACAATGAAGTGGCTGCTGATGATCTTCTACAAGATGACCTGAAGGAGAATGACAATGATGAGCCTAATGACTATGCCAATAAGCATGGCTAGTTTTGCATAATCTGCTTTTGGTTAGGCTGGAGCAGATTTGTGTCCTTTTCTCAGTGTGATGAAATCATTGAGACGTCTGCTGTTGTTGAACGAGCATTATAAACTTTCTTGGTTTCATGTCGTGTTAAGAACAATTCTTGTGTTTTTTAAAATCTGCCTTTTGTGGGTTTGTGGTATTTTTGGAAATCATGAATGTTACATGGATGCTGCTAGGTATAACATTCATTGCGAATAACTTGTTTTAGAAAATTTTTTTAATTACTATTAGGTTTATTCGAAATGTTGTCATGGTTCACAATTTTTTCCTTGTATTTCTGTAGTTTACCGTTTCTTTTTAGCACGGATTCGAGTACAAGGGTGGAGAAAAAAACTGAAATGTATTTTCGGTGTTGGCTCTGTTGGGCGTAACACCCTTTTTCTAACTAGCTAAAATCGACGTTTCAGATAGTATGGGATTGGTTCTTATGTGTGCTCCTGAACACTATTGTAAATAAAAAAAATAAAAAATCATTCGGGTGATTGAATCTAATATTCGTTTTGATAAAGATGAAGCCCTGAGTTCTGACGCATATAAAACAAATAAATGAGAAAAATCCATCGAAAAATTGACCAGAACTATATATAGAAATAAAGGCGTATTCAAAACTATTCTTGGATGAGATGCTAACGCATCTACCCATATACAGCAGGAAACCCAATCCTACTTTTAAAAAGCCAAGGTTGTACTAGGGCAACTACCAACAGAGCATGCAAGAATGTCACGGTAATCGCGAGATATTGTGAAATGATCATACACCTTCCCATCACTACTCTTCTTGTATTCTAACAAGAGGGTAGATTGATTAAATGCTGTTAATTTAACAAAGCCGAAGTCATGGTCCCGGAAGTAGCTCCATTTAGCCCGTGTAGCTGTGTAGTCTGCCAGACTTGCACCCCCGCCACCTACAACCACGTGTGTGGTTGCATTGAATGGGCCAGTATAGTGGTCAGATCCTTTTTGCACACATTGGTTCTGTATGAAAATGGGATTAAATAGCATCATTAGTTTACCAACTTAGATATTGCGTTAGGAAGAGCCATGGCACAGTGCGTACAAACAATACAAGTAACACCTAAGAATTCTTTTATTGGCACTTCACACACGACACTTCTTGGTTTTGCAAAAGGTGCAACCTATCAAATTCTAGTATAGGTCAACTGCATTCTTAATAACTATATTTTATAAAACTGAAACCCAAAATATAAAACAGGTTGATTTCATTTTTAATTCAGCAAAAGATAACTTGATATAAAAGTGAGTTTCAATATGATATCTTTCCATCATAAAAACATCCTTGCGTCATTGACATTGCACTGTATTGGTTGTAACTTAAAAACAAAAGAGATACTAGGTGCAGCTAGCAAGGACATAAGACTTGGGTTTCACTGGCAAAAAAAAAAAAAAAAAAACTATTTGATAAATCCAAGTATAGTACAGGGAGCATACACTTTGAGACCTTTGCTACTGTTTTTTGTATCTAATTTCGATGCAGTTATGACTTGGCATACTACTACAAGGAATTAACTATTTAAAAAAGATTACCTCATAAACTGGGCAAGTTCTCTCATAGTTATGCACATGGCCATAAAGGGCAATATCCACCTTGTACTTCTGCCAGAGATCTTGAAGGCTCTCTCTCCCCATCGGTTCCCCAGTGGTCCCTTCGTCTCCATAAAAATCGGCTGATGAGTAACCCAGTACTCGATGCGCCAGAAAAATAAGCCATGGTTGTTTTTCCCTAATTCAAGTACAAGCATGTCAAATTAAATGATGAGTAGGTTTTATACAAAAAGAATGTGAAGCAAGGGGAAAAGGGATTATCAGCATTAGGTATCAAACATGGATTTGTAGAGTATTAGGCAAGCACACAACCAGTATTGGTACAGTTAATAGGTACTTTGGCAGTGGCAAAATTCAGACTTCTTTTAAGGGTGGGCACAATAAAAAATTATTATATTAATATAAAAATTTTAAACAAAATAAGATTTTTCAAAAAAAAATATTAATTTTAAACCCAACTACTAGTACTATTATATGATTATATCAATTTATATTGTTTTAAAACAAAAAATAATATTCAAAAGTAATTGTCATTGTCATCAAACCAACTATTTCAATTAGTTTAATATATATACAATTATACAGCATCTTACGCAATAACCACATCGTTATAGTTTCCATTAATCTTTTTTACTGTACTGCTATATTAGAAAGAGACCAATAGGCCACAAATTCACCTATTACATGTGACCACACAAAAATGAAAGGAAAATTGATAAGGCGTACGTCTGATTGGGGGAAGAAGTATGAAAATATCTAAGCACTGAGTACACTTATTTCAAGCGTAGGCACCAAAATCCAAAATAGATATATGGCTTAGTTTCAAAAAAAATAAGCAGGGGCAGTGCCTACCCTTGCCCCTTACTGGATAACCCCTGTACTTTGGCATGGTCATTTCTTCTTTTACCTGTCAACTGATGAGAGACAGTGCTCAATGAAATTGTATTGTTCAGTGCCTGGCCTCCAGTCGTACTCTGTGTTGGCAATACAAAACCGAAACATTCCAAAATCTGTTGAATACCTGTAACAATTAATAAAAGAAAAATTTTCATGTTAAGTTTTGTTCTTACTTTTGATTATGACTCCATCTAAAGGCATAAGAGGGCAAATTGGACATTATATTAGACCCTTTTTTAAAACAAATATTTAGACTTGTACCAGAATTTATCAGTATTTTCAGCTGGGGAATAAAACATTGTTTTGGCTAACACGCCGCATTCACCACCAGAATCCAAATTGCCGTAGAAGGATCCAGAACCAGGCCAGTCTCTTTCGTGATTTCCACTAAACAATGTGCATGAAAAAATAAAAAAGAATTTCATGTAAGATACTTTTTTAATGTTTCAGTTGTGGTATATACTGTTATCCAGAACTGTAAATTGTTTGCAAGGATCTGTTTTCAAGCGTTGAAAAGATCTTTCTTTTAGCATGTATTATCAGATATTCCGTGGGAATTGCACATTATTTCTTGTTTTTTGAATGAAATATCCTAACAGATATTTCTAATGCACATATTTTTCAGAAAATACTCTCAGTGAAATTCACATTAATTCTAGAGTCATTCATTTATATACTATGTTACATATAGGCATATAATTTGAGTAGCTCCTATTTTACATATAGGCATATAACTTCAGAGTTTTCATGTGGCAAAACCACCCAGTCCCAAATAAATTAAATCAACAAAAAAAAAAACAATAGGAAAAAACATAATTCACTTACATGCCAACCATATAAGGGACGGTAGAGGCAATAGGTTCAATCTGAGCAGTGAATTGGTCCCACTGGGAAAGGTAACCATTTGCATAGCATAAATCTCCAATGTGAATAACCATGTCTATGTTTTTCAAATCCTTTACAACCTGGTAAGTCGTGTTTAGTGAACCAGGTTCAAAGTCATTGTACTCATTTGACCTATCAGCCTCAGCCTAGAAACAAAGAGAAGAAAGGAGACAAATGAAATTTATGATTCATCGAAGAAAAAATACATTAAAATAGAGTTGAGAACATTTGAACGGTTCAAAGAATGAGTCTTTTTCAGTAATATATTTACTGTGAGGTTTAGTACTTACTGATACCACTACCAAATTTTATTAACTCGAAAGCAACAGAGAGAGGGAAGTAAAAAAATGTGCTGTTGTGCTTGTGATTTTGTGTTGGGTTTACATTTTTTTCTCTTTTTTGAGGTTTATAAACTTAGCCATGATGAGGCTGTTTTCCTGACAGTCCAGGTCCCATAATTGTACAAACTGGCTAGTTCTCAAAAGTGAATCTCCAATCTATATATATAATTTTGATGGAATTCTTTTGCACAAATGCGAAATCCAGATCAATCTTGCACTCTACACAGAATGACAGGGATTGCTTTGCAGTTTTACAGAAAAATGAGAAAATGAATAACTGACCTTACCCAGATCTCCAAAAATAACAACTCGTTGTAAAGAGTCTTGGCCAGGGTAGGGGGATGCTTTAAAGCTGTAAGATTTACTCCAAACAATGGAGCCATTAAATAACCGGTGTCCCATTCGATATGTGTACCTGAAATATCAATCTGTTATGTTTCTGTAAGAAAAAAAATTCTGCCATCCTCTTTTATAAAACTTCAAGATTTCTAAGCAAAATATATACTATCACCAACATATCTCGTAATACCCAATTTACAACAGACATAATTTTTATAATATAAGATGTTTATTCTGTCAAATGTTGCCAATTTTGCCTCTTTGTCCATTAAGAATCTTTTACCCTAATTGAAAATCAAATTATTATCACACAATTTGTTTGAGTGGAGGACAATCCGGGAGAAAATTTAACAAGTTTGTTAATTTAAACTTTCTTGTAGCATTTTGGGTTGGGAATTATTTTCAAATGATACAGAAAGGAATTCCGATGCTATTTGTGGTCTGGATGTACAAGAATGCTGATATGACTTAAAAAGCCATTAGTAAAGTCATTAAACATGAAATCCATTATTTTAGTTCAATAGTTGAAAGCCTTTGCCACAAACAAGTTGGGTAGGCTAGAAATGACACCCCAACCCTGGTCATTTCTTTTGTATATGGCTAGATTTTTATGTTGGCTCACAGTCACCAAGCCTATCACAAGCTTGCGGGGCTTGAACTCTTGACCTAGGAAAAATCCACTATTTAAATTTAGCAAAAGTAACAAATGCTCACATCATATTAGGCCATAACTCCTTCAAAAAGCTAGTATGTATAAATCCTGGATTGCGCCATCCAACTGTTCTTGCAGGTGATCCTAACAAAATTAGAAAAATAAAAGGTCAATTTTTTTTCCAATATAATTAATAGTTCTAATTTTGTACCAATGTATTGATTATAATAATAAGTATTCTCATATAATTGTCTCTTACCCAAAATCCTATTTGTTTGCATTTCCCACTTTTACTCCGGTTGTTTTTTAGTTCAATGAGGGTATGTGATACAAAGTTTAACCAGGTCTCTAATATTAACAATTTGGCCTGTAATCAGCTTTATGTGATTTACAGTTAGGGATTAAACTAACAGTTTGTCTGGTTACCACTACTTGGCTTTTAGATTTGTCAGACATTTTAGCTTGTAATTGTAACCTGCAAAATGCTTTTTGTTTAATGAAAATTCCCCATTGGAAATTCGCCAACTAGCCTTCGAAAAAAGAATGAACAATTTGGCAAAAACCAAAAATAACTATGGGCCAAAGTGCACATAGTTGAAATAAAATTGGTTTAAGATAGAACTGACACCCAAAATGAAAATTCCCCTTCCAAAATCACCATGACACTCTAGCAAGGACCAGAATCATTGATGTATAGATAGAATTGACACCCACGTCTATATGTTTTCTCTGAACAAATGTTTAATTTTGGGAAAATAGAAGGAAATGGAAAGAAACAAACCACACATGCTGTTCCGAGTCAATGTAATCGTGCCAGCTGGTGAATGGACCTTGCCCTCACCTTTTATGCCCCACTCAACAAAAGGGGTTGCTTCATTTAAGCTATATCCGCTTGTCCATGTCACAGTCATCTAACATCATTTTCATATTATAATTGTGATTTGTTTGTTTTCCAAGAACAAAACAAAAGACCTATATAAGGAACAGAATACGTTGTGATGGTGCTCTACGGGTGATATGTGACTTCTGAAAAGTATATATAAAGAAACATTTCTCAAGTGTAGGTTTAGCTAGCAGGAAAATATGGTGTTATTTCAAGTGATGACTTTGGTGTCATGACTCATGGCAACAACCACTTGAGAACACCAGGATGGATGATCTTTTCAGCATCCTGTTTCTTTATTTAAGTACTGACATTTTATTCTCCAAATGTAACTTAAATTGTAATGCAGCGAAGTAGCTGTGTGGCTATTCCTATAGCCCAACCCAATTAAGAACCAGGATTCTGTCTTTGTTTTGCTGATTTCTTTTTTCCTTTTTTGTAGGAAATTAAATACTAAAAGGAAAATCATCTTACCTCATCCCAGAACTTTCCTTGTGCCAATCGAGGATAGAGAGGTGCTTTTGGGTTCACAAAAGTCACCTTATTTGACACCGCAACAAGCTTTGGCTGTTAGCAAACAAGTAAATGCATGTTCTGAGTTAGCACAAAACATTAATAAAAGTCATAGAGAAATTCACAAAAAGGTCCCTACACTAATTATCATCTCCATAGTTTAAACATTACCCTACTTATCGAGCATTTACAAATATCCCTATAGTGTAGTGTTGTTAGTGCCTAAAAAGTTCAAATAAAGCACTACCTTCAATTTCTTAATTATCACAAAATGAAAAAAATTGATAGCTTAACAAAAAAAACCAAAAAAAAATTTACCCTTAAAAGAAAACCAAATGATTTTTTATATCTAATCTTCTCATGAAAATATTTAATTGAGAAGGTAAAAATTATATTAACATTTAGTGTCATGATTGCATTATGTTAAATTCTCTGTTAAGATCAAAAGGTGTCAAAAATAAAAGAGCAATTAGCACAAAAGTTTTTTCCTCTCTCTCTCTCCAGTGAGTAGAAAAAGCACTACTTTGCAAAGTGCAAACACTTATTTGCAACTCTGCATATCATAAGAGCTTTGTAAAGGTCTTTAACAACTAATAAATTAGAGTCCTTTAGTTAACACCTTTGATAGGCCCCCAGAAAACAATGCAAACGAGAAATCTTCTCTCTGGTTTATTAACTGAAGCCTCAGTGAACCCTTTCCTGTGAAGTTGTAGTCGGTATTTAAATAGTTTGCGAATTGGTACTGAAAATTGTGAAATTTCAGATCAGCACCAGTCATACGGTAAAGAAGTAAAACCACAAATAAGTAAATAACCAAAAATAAAGCAAAGTGGAAAAGAGAAAGAAAGGATAGACCTTAATTGGGGCAGTACATAAAAGAGGAGGATCTACCCAGGTATTTTCTGCTTCACATATTGAGTCACTGAAATTTACAATGGAAGCAAACAAATTAATACTTTTTGTCTAAATAAAGTAGATTTTTTTTACTAATGCGATGTCAGTGCTTAACTTGAAACTAGCTGGAGAGAAGACTCCAATCCAGTCATCATTTGATGGACTTGAGAAGGTGTATTCTACATTCACCCATTCACTATTTTGCCCCTATTTGGAATCAAAATTTATATTCATGAGTCAACAATAACAGTAATCTTATGCTTTAAATACACTTAGGCCCTGATCAGAATGGCAATTTTTTTACGATGGATTTGACGTCATTTGGTTGGAACTTCTATGTTATTTGACCCCAAAGAAATCTCGAGAAATCAATTACAACAAAATGAAATCCCGTGTAAAAATCATTTTGATCAAGACCTAAAGAACTACACTAAATTTGGAGTAATGATGCTAGACTCTACCTCAGAAAAATTAAATAATAAAAGAACATAAATATCCTTGTACTTGTACAAGTATAATAAAAATATTGACGTAAATAGTTAAATGGGAATATTTCGGTGGAGCACTAACAGAATAGTTCCCACGAAAAAGATCACAAATTTCTACGAATCGAACAAATGTTAAATATTTTTAAGTGCGCTAGTTACCTCTAAACCGAGCAAAACAGGAGAAACACTGATGCGAGCTGAATCATGAAGTACGAATTCAGTTTTGTGAATGGCGATTCTAGAAAGAGGTTGCTCCCCAAATTGCGCCAAACTTCCCTTCGCATCGGAGATCAGAATGTTACATAGAAGCAGAAGTGGAATCAAAATCAACCTATAACACGCCATTAGTGTTTTCTTCCTATACTGGTATAAGAATTTTTATTAGCATAGATTAGAAAAGAGAAAACAAGGTTTTATTTATATAGATAAACTAATGAATAGAGGAGTTGACAGAGTTAAAAGTTTATAGAATTAGAAGTAGAAAGGATTAAAAAAGGGAAAGTCTTAGCCACATCCAATTATCCAAACAAGGATTGAGATTAATTACGTAAAGAGAAGTACTGTACAGGAGTGGAGTTGGTTGACTTGTGGCGACCGAATAGAACAGCAATTCGTGTGGTGGGTTGAATCCGTGAATTCGTGTAAACTGAAATCCATTTTGGGATTTCTCGACTCGAACCCGTTTATTTTTTTAATTAGGTTCTGTTCTTTTATTTTTTTTATTTAAGTTAAAAAAAAATTAGAACGAAGAGAATGGAAGAACACGTTAGTTCTCAAATTTGAGATGAATCAAATGATAATATTTATTTTTTGAAGATAAATTGGATCGAGCCTTTCAACTTAATTTTAAATTAAATATTTATGAAAGACCTCCGGTTGAGTTTAAAACCTACGACTTTTCACTTAAATACGTTGCTCTTTATCACTAGATCAAGAACTAATTCTTAAATGATAATATCTATACATAGAACTCACTTTCTTTTCAATCCTGAAGCAAGTTAAACTCCCTCAACAAGTTTATAGTCTCGTTTCATTCCATTCCATCATCCTCTCACACAGTCACACTCTTCTAAAGCGGACCCTAAATTCTGAATAACCCCATTGCAAAATCACTGCTATATCAAACTTAAAACAGAATTGAGTATGATGAACATTTGCGAGTGCAACTAACTAATCCCTACACCATCATTACTAAATATGGGATGACAGCATGTACCATATTTGGATGTCCGTTGTTTGAACAATATTAGTAAATATTTAAAAAGAAAAAGCGTGCAGAATCTTATTCGATCTGAAATTTCGACACATGACAGGGTTTTCAAAGTTCTTGTCTTCCGTGCTTCAAAATTTTATAATTTATAATATTTCTATTCTAAAAATGTTCTTTTCCACACCCCCAACCCAAAAAAAATTTTTTTTTTAAAAAAAAAAACCTCCGAAGTAAGATAGCTAATTCATTTTATCTTTCCACCCACACAAATAGATAACACAAAAGACTTTAGCAGAACACCCAAATATGACACAATTATGAAACACGCCGAATATTCTCATAGATGCTAGAATTTAGATCGTCAACTCAGATCACACGACCACACCTGTCGTCGTTATTTTTATTTTTTATCTTCACATTGTTTTAACAATAAATTAAATATTACAAGGAACATATAAGCAGCACATGGATTACCAAACAGGATTTAAATAAACGGTAATTTCTCTACTTTTGTCAATAACAGTAGTTTCGCAAGGTGAATCAGGTGCTCACCATGTTTTTCAACTTTCTCAAAAAGAAAATAAATCTTAAACCGAAAACGTTCTTAAATAAACTCAAACTCTCACATATTGTACTCACAACAAAATTAAATATTCTAATATTTTTCGAGCTACTTTCCTTTTTCTTTTAACATTTTCAACCTCAATTTAAGAGGACTTTATTCCTATACGGAAAAGGGAAAACAAGAACCAAATTGACAAAAATGTTTGAGAAATAAACACATTCAGGAGATGTGGGAAAGTAGAAACAAAGAACCAATATTCAACCGCTAATTTACAACACATTTCATTTGTCAGCCCAGGACATCATAAATCTGCCCACAGATTTATATATCACAAGAAGCCTAGCTAAAAGGAGGAAACAAAAATAGGAGCCTAAAAAATTGGCATCCTTCCTAAATTTTCAAGCAAAGATTATTATCCAATAAACATCAAGCAAACCTAAGAACAGTAAATCTAAGCAGCCCAAAATGGTTTAGGGCCTGATCTCAGAGTCGGGTTCGACTTAAAAGAAATATCAGCATGATCAGGCTCATCATCATCTTCCTCCTCTCCATACTCAACCAGCTTAAGTAATGTATCTACATTAATAAGCGACTGTCAGCAAATCATGCAAGAAATTTCCAAGTGCAATTTGAAAAGAACACACAAATTTATGGCTAACTTGAGTACTTCTCCACTGCACCAAAAGGTAAATTCTGACGTAACAGATCAATTATGGTGTTTCAATATAACTGGACTACTTTCAAATATTTCTCCTTTTGTTAGCCCTAGCAATTACAAATTCACTTTATCTGAAATATCTTAGAGCATTATTAAAACTCAGTAACTTTAGGTTCTGATGGTCAAATCCTGTGCAGTTCAAGTATTCATTCTACATCACATTTACAGAATTTATTTATTTGGAGGTTCGTCTTACTACCAGAGTACCAGGTCTCAAAAATCCAATATCAGCACAACACGACCCCAGGTACAGTACTAAAAGGGCGACCACACATGAAAAAAAAAATAAACAATACATAGACCCAACCCAAAAAAAAAAAAAAAAAGTAACAAGAAAAATAAATAAATACCAGCAGCAGGTTCTGCCTTCGAAGTCTCAGCTGATGGCTTTATAGAACGAGAATGAGACAAATCAGGATTGTTTGAAGACGAATGACTTCTCTCAAATGTTGCAGGAGGTTTTATCGAGCTGAACTTGGGAGGGGGTGGAGGCATGGCAAATTTTGGCAGTGGAGGGGGTGGCATCATTGCATTTGAATGATGTACTGTCAACTCGTTAGTTGGCAACTCAACTAGCTTCCTTGGAGGTGGTATCGTTGATGGATTAGCTTTCCTTGAATTTGAATTTGATTCTTCTAAACCTGGCTTATAAAACTCTGACCCCTGTTGTAAGTTCTGGTAAAAAGAACACAACCTGATTTCTCAATTGCACCGTACAAATTGAAATAGATAAAGTAAATAAATAATTTTTTCCTGCAAACAGACAGCATTAGTAGCCCAGGTCTCTCAAATGCCACAGAAAAACCATTTTATTGAGGATGAATCAGCTGTAACATGATATACAGTATACAGATGGTATGGAAATTTTTTATTTCCTCAAAACCTTAAAAAGGATAAATAATTAATACTGTTGCAGTAAAAAGAAGAAGAAACTGTAAAATATTTAAAAATAAAATTCCTTTCATTTTTTTTTCTTTTCCAAAAGAAGACAAAAGACAAACAGGCAAATGGCGGTTGAGAAAAAACATCAAACATAAAATGTTCTAAAAGAGACTGTTCTAAAGCACAAGAAATACCAATGAAAAACAAAAGAAACAGTTTAAAAAATAAAAATAGTAAATCTTCATTAACTATGTATGTTAAAAGTGCTTTTTTTTTTTTGGCAAAATCATGCAATGCATAAAGTATAGACTGTCATTTAAAGCAAGAGGTAGCAAAGACGTAATAAGCCTGTCAGCTGCAGAGAAGTCAGAGAAATACCTGGAAAATACAGTTGCAAAGTTAGAACAAAAATAACAACACTAACAGAAGTAGAAATGCTTAGTGCTTAGAGCCAAACTAAGCTCAAGTAGGCACATAATAAACTGTTGGATCCAATCAAACTTTTATGTTTTTCATGTGGCAGGAGATTATCAAAGATAGTTCAAAATCCTGCTAGTACTAACATTTAGGGTCACTCATACAACATTGTATTGCAGCTAAAATGCTTTTAACCAAATTTTTTGTTAATTGCAAATTTATCCTTTCTAAGGTCACTCTAAGTGCTAAAATCCTTCATGTCTGCTTATGTTCGAAAATGGAAAAAACAAATATTGATAAAAATATTATTATTAAAATAAAACAATCAGTCAAAGGTAGATATAATGACATGCTTTACTCTATAATGTGTCTATACAAGTCTAAGCTTGCGGATACTAAAACTACAACTTTTCTCAAGCAGTCGGTCAAACTCCTAAGAGGACAAAAGGTTTGAAAAGGCATACCTGCTGGTCTCCAGTCAACCCCTTGGAAACTGCAACTGGCAACTCTTGAAATTTTCTCTTCTGTGTAGGTCTTTTGTTCGTCTCTCCACTGGAACTGGAACTCATACTCGGTAGACTACTCGCAGCAGAACTTGCAGATGGAGAAGCAACAGGAATGCTAACAGTAGCTGGAGTAATAGCAGCAGGACTTGCCTGCTTGAGTGCCAATGCCACCTGCTGCAAGGGGGTCGCTTGTGGGTATATCCCTTCGTAATAGCCGTTGTAGTGGGTCCCACTTGTCGGAACTGGATTGGTGAAGTAAGGAGGGACAGTAGGTTGGGATACTGGTGTTGCAACTGGAGGGGGGTAGATATGATGTGGTGGTAAAACTGGTACTGATTTGGGTGGCACACTTGGTAGCACCGGCACAGGTACAGCAAGTGTGCTAGATAGCAGTGGGGGTGGAGGGATGGCACTGAACACTTTAGATGATTGGATCCTAGAACCATTAAACTAGTCAAGATAAAGAAAACCAATATAAAGATTACAGAAACATAATCCCATATGTAGTCACCGTGAGTTAATACATACCTGGAAGCACCACATTCAGCTGCAATAGTGTCTAGAAGATTCTCCGCAAGAATCCTTGCTGACTCAAGACTCTTTGCATTTGAACTTGACAGAAACAGATGAAGCGGCTGTGATGACTCTGTAATTTACTCGTGACAATGTACCAAGTAAAAAAAGGGAGATTATTTCTAAATTCTAAAAGACATCCACTTTTATAAGCATTCAAGTAAAGCACCAATGACTCGGTCAATGTCTATGTCTAAATATTTATAATACATCTAGAAGATATATTTTTAACTTGGAATTTGACTTGTAGAAGGGGGGTAATATTCCTTGTACGCAAGAAATGTTTGCTTTTCACAAATAACCATACCTTCTGCATCTGAGCTGTGGTTTCCTGAGTCACGACCTCTTAGCACAACCGTAGCTCCTGTTTCATTGGTAATGTGATTTATAAACTGATCCTGCAAATAAAAGGCAAAGGAAGCACCAAAGCACAAAAAAGATCTCTCCCATATGTGGAGATGTCAGAGAGAGAGCTTTCCCATTAGATTTCCTCTCACAAATAGATGAGCAATCAGCAATTGAAATAGAACAAAACAAATACATACAACCCTTTTATTTCATCTCACATGCATTTAACACAATCAGGAAAACCAAGTGCTAACTGTAATTAAGATAAAATAAAGGAGCTGTATAAATTTGTCTAGCATCCTAGTCAAAACATACATTTGGGCCACGTATTCGTGATGAAACATTTAATGATGGATCTGCCACAAAGCCCAAGAACACACGTGTAGTAAAGGGCTGAAGAACCTGTGTTCATGTGAATCATAAAAAGTCAAAAGACAATTTTGTAAAGCAGTAAAACTAACAAAAACGATAAAACAAGGAAAGATAACTCAAAGTTTAACTAAAGACTAAGAATACAAAAAAAAGGCCAAAAATATGCATATTAGAAAAATAAAATGAAACAAAATGCTTATAAAGAAACCTTTTAACAAATAATTAGTAGTCTAAAAAGGACTGGATTACCATGTAAATTACACACCCCAAATATTAGAGTAAGTATTTACCGGGTCTTGTTTTAGCATATCCTCTACAATGGAGGCCGCCTTATCAACTGCTTTGATACGCTCTACAACATCCTTAAGCTGATTCAGACAAAATCAAAACATTTTTATTTGTTAATATTTGCACTGAAAAAGAATAACAACATAATGAATATTTAATTTCCCTTTGACAAATTTAGTAGCTTTCTAAACCTTTAGTAAATATATTTTAACATCCTGGTCCCCACGTACTAGAATATGCTAGGCAAAATTAGTGTCTAGACTATGCTAGAATAACTTCATTTGAATAGCCATGATTGCAGTTTTTAAAGCTTTTGTTTTTCAAGAATGTTTATTTTATTGATTGTTTTCTCAAAACTTCTTTAAGGAAATTGATTTATTGAAGAATTTATTATTTATTAAGATAAGGATGATTTTTTCCAAAGAAAAGTGAAAATTCATAATTATTTGATATGCAGCTCTTTGAAAATTGAAAAGAAAAAAAAAATGGCAAATAATGAAGCCCAAAAGCATGTGGTGCTCAATAGTAAAACTCATTTGCCTACTGCTATAACTCCTCAAAAATGCAGTGGCAGTAAGTTAACAGATGCCCTAGTAGAATGTCACAGTCTAGCTTAAAAAAGTATAGCTTATGTATACTTCTGCATCTCTTGGAAAATTGCAACATGAGGTACATTAAAAAAAAGATCTGAAAATTATGCAGACAGCCAGAACATGCTTACATGGGAACTGGCAGATATATGGAGATATAGAGGTCTTTCACTGTCCGGTAGAGCATTTGGAGGTCGATATTTACCTCTGTAATAGAAAAAAATGTCAGTAACACATACAGTATGAGAGAGAAACTTGTATGCACCGGTGCAACCAACCTTGTAATAACAATGGCACCAGTACTCTTCTCAATCTGCAAAAGAAAAAAGTATATTAAACAAGTTCAATTGAATATCCAATCAAGCTGCTCAGCATAAGCAAGAATGTTGTATCAACAGTTGAATCACCTCTTCCTGTGTCTGCCGCTTTGTAAGCTTGCACCGCACACTTGGTTCAGCATCATTTATAACAATTTCTCGTGCTATCAGCTCATCCTGAATTTTTGGCTGAAGAAAATAGAATGTCAAAAGATGAAAATGCATATGGACATGTCAGCAAGAATATATTTATTAACATGTAGATTTAAAAATAAAAAAGTTGGTTGCATAGTAAGAAACAACAAAAAATCTACAACTTGCTACTTACACGGTAAAGCTATTTTAAAAATAGAGTTCATTGAGCACTTCATTAACAGGAAAAAAGAGAGAGAGAGAGAGAGAGAGAAACGTCTGGAAAATGACTATAACCTGGGGTATAGTAGAAACTGGTATCAGATTGGTCAGAGAAGAACTAACTACTGAAATTACTCCCGGCAATGAAATTCCAATGGTTCCATTGATAGTCAATGGCACTGTTGCAGAAGCAAAAGCCTCTGCTGGTTGGTCCCACTTACTCCTTTTCCTAAAAAAAATAAAAAATAAACTCAAACACCTTAAAAGAAGAAAGTAATTTTGCCACTGTACATTGATTTACAGTGTATTCCAAACAAAACTCCATACGACAATTTTGCCGAAGTTTGAGCAATAACAAAATTAATCCTTAATGCAATCCAATTTGGCACAATTTGCCTGCCAATTGTGCAACATAGCACTGATGAAGGCTGACGAGAATCGATACAATATTTGGCCAAACTGAGGCCGGATTTTACTGGTTCAGATAATAATAATTGGGGATCGTCAGTACCACAGCAATTATAAAAGATCTTTGCTAATTGGGGATTGCTCGTACTGGTGGAAATACAAGTACAATATTTTTAAAATCAGTTTCATTTGGTTTCATTTTTTTTGTTCTGGTACACATTACAATTCAATCGATTCGAAAAGAAATGCGCAGATTTGTGGAAGAGGAGAGCACCTTGGCTTGGCGACAGCCGAGACGGATTCCTCTTTCGGCTCCTTCGAGGCGTTGCTCATATCTCTTGTAATGGTCTACGTTTCCAGAGGCGAGCGAGAGAAAGAGAGAGAGAGAGAGGGAGTGAGGAATGGAGAGGATCTAGCTAGGGTTTCGTTGCAGCGGAGTCGACGGAAATGAGAAATGAACTGGTAAAAAAGAAATAACCATTTCGCGGGCTAAATAAAGTAAATGGAGTCGTCCTTTTGACTGCTGTACCAGGATTGGATGATATAACTTGACCTCTCCAGTCCTAGAAAAAGATGTTGCTTTCCTCTCAGCGACGCAGTTTTAATCTATGCACTCCTGATAAGAGGGAGCGGACCAGTATCTTCTGCTATCTTTTAGATCAGCAAAGTGTTTTTAGATGCATATCTTTTAGATCAGCAAAGTGCTAACTTTCGATCTGAACCGTCTGATTTAATTTTGATGGACAAATTTTTTCAGGTCGTACGAGAAGTCACCGAGTCGGAAAGCACCTTTCTCTCATCCAACATTTTTGTCAAACTGTGTTTCTAAAACAGGGAAAAGAAAAAAAAAACATTTTTGTCAAACGATAGATTTATGAAGAAACTTTCTGGATCAATTTTGAATACGAGTTACAAGTGTGTACGTTCACATGGTGTAACCGACTGACTTTGCATGATTGATCTCTTTAGACTATTGTTTTATATAAAATTTCATATTATAATTTGAGTGTCATTGATACCCATTAAATACTCTTAAATATAAATTATTGTAAATTTGATGTTATTTGACAAATGGTACAACTTACATCAAGTTTCATTTTTTCTTTATTTATATATGTTTTAGTTTTGACTGTCTTTAATTTTGTCAAATTAATATGGATCTTGACCCATTCTAATAGGTGGTCTACCATACCTGTCAATCAAAGCCTATAGTTTTATTAAATGTGGTACAATTGACCAAACAAAATAATATAATAAGGACCAATTTGAACAAATTTAGAAAATTAACAGACCAAATAGCTAATTCGGCTTCCTGTGCTTTATTATTCACAAATTAGGAAAGTGTATCAGGGAGAGAGAGAAAAAAAAAATCTTTTTCTCCGAATGACTCTTAATTAATTAGCTCAAGATTGACGTGATTCTATGAAAGGGACTTCAAATCATTGGAAATGTGGCTAGATTGAATAAAATTTAATAAACCAAGAAGAAAGTGTACTATACAACAAACACGTATCAACCCAACTAAACCTCATACAGTTAATCATAAAACCTAAAGCTAATTAGAGTCAATTCCTACCCCAACGTCTCACTAAAATCTCTCTCTAAGCGAGCCTCCCTAAACCACCGAATCAACACGAGTTGCTCCAATTTTTCCAACCTGCTCATCTACATCCATCTTCAATTACATTTAAATAACAAGGAATAAAAAGAAAAGGTACAGGTATCGTGACGTATCACGTATGAACCAATAAACTCGAAACAAAAATATGTTTAAATTGCTTGGTCCAAGAAACCCATGCTACTTATACAAGCTCTTCTATCGCTTTACATGATTATCCAATATCCAACAAAATGCTACTGCCTTTGTACTCTTAAAATTGTCTTGTATATTGTTGCATCTATAATAATATAAATCCAGAAATAACCATGGTGGCTTCTCAAGAGTTTGTTGGCTGTTCCACATCCAAATTGTCTCAAAGTAATTCTGATCAGGACCCTGATATTAATGGAATTTTGATCCAATCTACAAACCATCCATCACAGCTCCAATCAACAAACAATATAGGTTCACTGAGCGCTACGACTTCACCTGAGAACACCCCAGCTGAGATAGAAATAAATATCAATTTTCATGATGGCCAGTCTTGTGCCAGTTGCAGCAAGCGTAGTTGCGCGGGTAGTACCGCATGTTCTAAAAATGAGATGGTGGGAAGTGAAGATCCTAAGGAGCTAAAGGGAGAGGCTAAGTTGCTGTCTCTTCCTTCTCTGAGAACGGAATTTATAGAATGTGATGCAAATGGAGATTTAAAATGGAAGGAGGTTGAGGTAGCAAGTGATCTTGCATGTAGTTCGGCAAACACTATGTGTAAGTTTTCGCATTGTTCTTTCATCTTCTTTGCACTTTTGTTTGCATTCTCCTTTTATGTTCTTTTGTTCTGCCTCTCAATTATCTAATTCTGCCTTTCCCTCCTTTTCTATATAGGTACTTTATCAAATAAACAAATACATAATGCTAGTAGTAAATGAAATTTTCAGCTGGTCAATAGCATAATATTTGAATGTCGTGCCATAAATTTATGTTGATTAAATAAGAAATTTTATTTGAATACGAAATAGAAGGATTATGTATAAAAATACTAACTAAGACTATAACATTATGTTGTGGAAAAAATTCATAATCTGATAACTTTTCTAACACACATAGGCAAGATGGAAGCTGCCGATACCAGAGAAGAAACGATACAAGCCAACACTGGCAACTCCAAGATCGTAATCTCATTGGATACGTAATTCTCACAAAATCCAATTCTTTTGTGTTATATATAAAAATTCGTAATAATTTTTTCTCAAAGAAAATTCAACATCCATTATTTTTTCCCATATTTTTTTTGCATGTTTAAGAGTTATCTATATTATGTTGGTTTTGATCTGTCTCAGATGTGGGAGGAAAGTATGCGAGAGAATCACAGAGAAGGAAATAATTCAAGTACGTCCCAAAGTCCCAATCAAATTTTTGATTTAAAATAACTAGAAGGTAGAGTTCTTATCAAACTTAACTCTTGAGGTAAGAAAACCGTTATCTCAGTGAAATATTAGCAAAAAATCAGAACGGTACTGAAAATGATGTCATTCTGTTTTTTCATTCTTTTGCTTTCCTTCCATTTCTGCTAGGTCTTTCTCTCTCTTCCTTCTATTGTTGCATTTCTTTATTCTTTCTCATATGCCATCTGAAATGTACAAATAAGAAACTTAAGAAAGAAAGATTGACAGTGGCCTAAATTACCGTATCATTCCAGCTTTTTTCTGCTAAGGTCTTCCTTGATGAATATTTTTCTTTTTGCAAACAACTCTTTGTAATAACAGATTTATAAGTCAGCAGGCATATGCATGCATTAAACTCAATTTTTAATGAGTACATAACTACATACACAGCAGGGAAATTTCAGGATAATTTAACATTTTTCTTTACAAAATTAAGAGAGCGTACTTCGTAATTTATTTCTTACTTACATATTTCCAGGCTATACTGTACAGTGCTTCTGTGAATAGGTTGACATTCACACCAGAAGAGGCTAAGGAATGCGCAAGGTTGATATTAGAAGAGCTCAAAAGTGATCAAGTAACAATCGAGGTTCTTTTCTGTTTTTCCTCGTGAAAACTTTTTCATATTTAGTATCTTTTCAAGTGATTAGTTCAACCTTTTTATTTGGATCTGAGATTTCATATACATAAGATTATTCTAATGTTCTAGTTTTAAAGGGACAAGGGACTGAGAAAACTTGACTCTGCTTCAAACATATTAGTTGTTTTACGATTTTGACCTCTTTATGAAATAGAAAACAGTGTTTATTATTATTATCATTTTCTTAAGCAAGTAGGGGTATACCTACGTACCACTTTCTATTAAACATAAAGCCAAAGTAACATTTATTATTTTATTTGGTCTATGACATCATTGATTTGTTGACTCACTCAATATATACTCCATTGAACAGATAAATGATCAAAGTGCCAAGTCAACATACACACCACCTGCTACAACTTGGTCAACTGAGTTTCTTTCCTCGAAGGATCATCCCCACAAAGCCCTATCTTCAACAAATGTACTTCTTCGGGCCCACTGGAGGCGAGCCTGGATTGTGATGCTCTGGCTCGCAGCTTGTCTTGGTCTCTTTACATGGAAATTCGTTCAATACCGACATAGATCAGCCTTTGAGGTCATGGGATACTGCCTCTGTACAGCCAAAGGGGCTGCTGAGACACTTAAGCTCAACATGGCTCTTGTGCTCTTGCCAGTGTGCCGAAACACAGTAACCTGGCTTCGAAAGAGCCATAAGATTGGCTCTGTTTTGCCATTCAATGACACCATCAATTTTCACAAGGTATATGGGGCCATTGTATGCAATACTAGATGGCATTTTATAATTCCTTTTTCAGTACTTTTGTTCAAAAAAAAAATTCCTTTTTTAGTACTACACTCACATTTATTGCAAATTCAAAGTAGCTCTGATTTTTATATGATTATATAGCAGAAGTCATGGGAATTGCTCAGGCCACGCCCATATTACTCATTCACTCCAACTTTTGACGAAAATACCCTCTCCTCTCGCATGGTATTTTTCTCAGATTTTCTATTTAATAAGGGTGTTTTGGTCATTTTGGATGAAAAATTGGAGTGAATGAGTAAAAAGGTCGTGTCCTGAGCAATTCCCAGAAGTCATAATGACCATAACTAATTCAAATTCCAAGAGATCAGAATGCCTCATACAATTTCTGCTATACATAACAACCAGTTTAACAATTTATGAGTACACAGATAAAATTAAGCTCTTATTCAACTATCTGACAATTACACACGTGCCTTCCTTTACAAAAATTGATCCTCTACTAAGTGGTCAGCTAATCGTCAGTTCCTTATCATAAACAATTTTCTTTCTTTCTAGTGTAGCTTGTTGCTGCAGGAATCATTATTGGTGTGATCCTACATGCAGGCGTTCATCTGACATGCGATTTTCCACGAATTGTCAGAGCAGACAAATTCTTATTTCGGCAAACAATTGCTTGTGACTTTGGGTACACACAACCATCTTACCTTGACATATTGGCATCCACCGAGGGCTGGACAGGGATAGCAATGGTGATATTTATGCTAATGGCATTCTTGCTAGCTTTGAAAACACCAAGAAGGAGCCCTCAATCTCTCCCCGGACCAATCCAACGATATGTGGGGTTTAATGCATTTTGGTACACACATCACGTGTTTATTTTTGTTTATGTGCTGCTCATTATTCATTCGATGTTTCTCTTTCTGGCGAAAGACTTCACTGAGAAAACGGTATTTTGCTTTAAGCATTTGATTTGTACTATTCTATAAACTTTAATTTATTTTTGAAAAATTCATAATGTTTCTGTTATTGTCAACTTATCTCAACTTGAGATGAAGAGTTATTTTAAAATATCCATTGCAATATTCTCATATCCCTATTTTTGTTTATTTTATTCTCTATTTAGACTTGGATGTACTTGGCAATTCCCATATTAATCTATGTTGGAGAGCGTATATATCGAACAATACGATCAGAAATGGTTGATCTCAAGATCCTAAAGGTATGACACATAACTAAAGCAGAGTAGCTTAAATAGCAATAAAACATGATAAATTGATCTTATTTTTTGATAATTTTCTAAAACCGATATATTTACACGATCAGGCAAGAATATACTCTGGAAAGGTTGTTTCACTGGAGATGAAAAAACCACCAGGTTTTACATATCGAAGCGGAATGTACGTTTTTGTACAGTGCCCTCGTATATCTAAGTTTGAGTGGTAAGAACAATTTGTCAAAGTTAATGAATGTTTCCAAGTAAATTTTGTAGACTTCAAGAACTGCTATTGTAGTTTGAGCCATCTTAAATGTTTTCTTTTCATGCATTATTGAAATTCAGGCATCCATTCTCACTGACCTCTGCACCAGACGACGATCACCTAACCATGCATATTAGATCCCTTGGCGATTGGAGCTATCAATTTTATAGCATCTTCCAAGAGGTATGAAGTTAATGTTGTCAGCGTTAATAGCTCGTTAACTAGCACTTTTTCGATTCTTTGCTAGACAAGTGTGTCACCCTATATTATTTACCATTGGTATAACTTCAACACTTGCTGGGACATCGGTAAAGGAAAAGGCAAAGTTGTGACAATTGTAGCAATTAAAGCTCGAAATCAACAATAAAGATTAGCACGTATTTTTTTATACCCATGCAGTACAGAGATTTAATCAACAACTAATCAAAACAATAATAAGTACAGGTTTGATGGATCAAGCATTACTCAGCTTCAATTTGTTGTACGATTTTTTTCCCTTTCTTGTGCTGAAGAATGCATTATTGATGACTCTGTAGGCATTACTATCTGGCCAACCCAACTTGCCAAAAATAGCAATAGATGGGCCTTATGGTTCAGCTTCACAGGATCATGCCAAGTACGACATTATTTTGTTAATAGGCCTAGGGATAGGTGCAACACCTTTCATCAGTGTGCTCAAAGATATAGCTAATGGTCTTAACAGGGTAATTATGCTTTTCCAAATTTGTCTTTTGTTTCCCTCCCCTTTTTCAAAAGTAGGAAAAAAAAATTAGGCCCTGATCACAATGATTTTTACTTGGGATTTCATTTCATTTGAATTGATTTCGTAAGATTTCATAGGATTTCATCAGACCTAATTATATAGTAATTCCAATCAAATGATACCAAATCCGCTCATTGTGATCAAGAATTTTCCAATAAAATGAAATGAATTGAAATCCTACGTTAAAAAAAAAAGGATTGTGATCAGGGCCTTAATTGTACAGAAAACTAGAATATACCTGTAACATATGTGGGTAATATTTGTGTGTTTGTGTGTTTGTGTGTTATTTTTCCCCTATAGACAGATAAGGGAAAGGCCAAGAGAAAAAGAAAAGCGTATTTTTATTGGGTCACAAGAGATCAAGGTTCATTTGAATGGTTTGGAGATGTCATGAAAGAGGTATCCTGCATGGATAAAAATCAGGTTTGCCAGCAATTACTTATATGTTTTTTTTAAAAAAAATACTTATCTTTTGAAACTGATAATTAAAGAGTTATACCAAAACAAATATTCCAAAGAGGAAGGTTCTAATTCCATAATTTTTGTGAACATAATGTTGCAAGTTTGTTTATATTTATTTTGAAAAAAATAAAATTTAATTGTCCAATTCATTGATTATGTTTAAGGTAGAGATTAGTTCATGTAAAATATTATATTTTTAAGGGTTCATTTTATACTAAATCAAAATGTCACAGACGAATGCAATTAAATCAATCGATCACATATATAATTAGATTTATTTATTTGTAAATTTACCACATGATCTAGTACAAAACAAACTCCGAGAATCATACAATTCTACATTAACACATCCAATCAAGGATTTGGATTAGCATTTGGATTTTAGATTTTGAACTATAAAGTATCAAAAAAAAAAAAAAAAAAAACGTTTATGGCATTGTGTGGCACCAAAAATATGAGGGCGTACCATATTTTGCTAAAGACGTAGTATTTGGCAATTGGCAGTAAGTTTTAATTATTTGTCACAATTTATTGCAGTCAAAATCGTTTCCTCAAAATTAACATAATTTGTACATTCGCCAAAAAAGAGTTTGCTAATAAAGTAATAAGAGTTTGCTAAGATATTAAGTACTTTCTGTGTTCACATGCTTAATAAAAAGTTTGTAGATTAGGTGATATGTTGCAATCCTGTGGCAGCCAAAAAAAACAGCGCTAATGTATTGCGATATCATGTGTTTTAATGCTACAGGGGGTAATAGAAATGTACAACTACCTCACCAGTGTATTCCAAGAAGGCGACAAGAGATCAGCGCTTATTAGTGCAATCCAAGCCCTTCACTTCATAAAGAATGGAGTGGATATAATCTCAAAAACTCCAGTAAGTTCTTTTACCTTGCTTCACTACCGTTCGTTTATTGTCATTTTTGTACTAACACTTTGCATCTCAATTAGGTGAGGACACAATTTGCAAGGCCAAATTGGCCCAAGGTTTTTTCTGGTCTAGCCACCAGACACAGTGGGGAGAGAATAGGTGAGCAGCGATTAACAGTTCACTTTTGTTTACAGAAAATAAAATCGACTAGTCATATGCTTCCTTTTAATTTTATAAAATAAAATCAACAGTTCACTTTGCATTTCAATTTTGTCTTGTTAGTCAAATTAATTTGTGAGCTTCTGTAAATGTGTTTTTATCTTAGGGGTCTTCTACTGTGGTCCTGGTTCACTGGGGAGACAACTAGAGAGGCTATGCCATGGCATGACTGCCAAAACTGCAACCAGATTTGTGTTCCACAAGGAGTACTTTTAGCACATTTTATTGCTTTGAAGTATATAATTTTCTTTCCTTTCATATTTTCTTCCAAGCAGAAAGAAAGAATATATAGCCTATTTTATTATTTAATTTTCATTTTATAATTAATATTTCGGCTCCAATATTGCAAAATGTGCAAATGAGAGTTATATTATGTATACTCGTTTTCCCCTTGAGGGCAGCTTGTATGCTGGATGTCAAATTATACTTGTAAGAAATTATTAAAAAGATTAACAATAAGTTATTATTTTAATTTTCCGCACGTAGTCATCAAGCTGGAATAGCTCAGTTGGTTAGAGCGTGTGGCTGTTAACCACAAGGTCGGAGGTTCAAGCCCTCCTTCTAGCGTTTATTTTTGCTTGATTGCATTTTTTTTTTCTGATGATGATTAACAAAACGCATTCCATTTTGAACTTTTAATTTGAGCTTATGACTTATGATATGATTAAATTACAAACTCATTAATATTTAATTGTAAAATCGTTATGATTGTGACCGGCTACAACGTAATGATGATTCCAAAAACATTTATATTTACAGTAGAGTTCGTTTAGAGTTTGTTGTTTTCTCCGTGCTTGTAGTTAATACAATTATTTTTGCTGTACAAATTGGCTTATTAGTTCTTAACATATAAAGTAATGAAGTCGGAAAGATGTGGGAAGGGGCGAGTTGAGCATCTCTTTTGACAAAACCGAACGAAACAATACATTTTCGTGGGGGTTCGTGAGATCAATTAACGTCTTAAAAAAAAAGCAAATACTGAGTTCCATTTAAATAAATTAAATTGTTTTTCCAACCGATATATGATTGTTGACGGCTGAATTGCACATTTGCACACAATTTTAATCGAAAAAGGTAATTATTTCTGTCATATTTCGTACGAGTGCATGTGATATATTAATGTCTTCTACACATGTATTAAATATTATTTTTATCTAATTTTATAAAATTATTTTATATTCTTCGACTCCATTTGAAAGAAGAATATACGTTGCTAGAACGCTGAAAAATAGTTTCCTTTCGTTTTTATTTGGACCGTCGGATCTATCATCTATGCAGACTGGTAAACTTCACATGAATCCGCATCCTCTGGACTGCGGTTTGGGTGGTCTTCGGTGGTCTTCCTTAAATCAGAGCCGTCTGATTTAATCTCAACGGCTATAAGAGAGCCCCGTGAATAGTACCAGATTGATAGGCCCGAAAAAATTCAACCGTTCTGATCAAATCGGACGGCTCGGATCAAAGAAGACCACTGGACTTCTTCTAAAGAAGTCCAGAGGATTCGGTTCCAACTTCACATAATCACATGAATAATTCACAAGACAACAAATATTATCAACAGGCCTCGAGACAACAAGAAAGCTAGACAAGGACCTTAAAGGCCCAATTCAATTCACACCCAAAATAAAGAAAAAAATCACTAAAATCCTTCTTTTCGCTTCCCAAAGCAGACCACTTTAACTGCACAAAGCTCAGCCATGGCACCTTTTTGAAACCAAAACCCTAGCTCTAAAACCACTTCTAGAGTTTTATAATCAACTTATTCTGAATATCCTTCATGAGGTTGTCTTCCAGAGCAGATGGTGATCCAAATGGAGGTTTCAGTCCTAAACTCTCATTCGAGAACTTCTTTGGTCAGTACCAGTCTCCGTTTTACTCTCAATCTGTCAAAAGGGGAAATCAGAACTTTTGGACTAATTGTTATTCATTTACAAAAATATTTCTGATGTTTAGTTTGGAGGGAGTTCGTTTGGGGAGCGATTGCGGGGGCAGTTGGAGAAGGGATGATGCACCCGATTGATACTCTCAAAACGAGAATGCAAAGCCAAGCGATCATTACTGGGACTCAGGTTGTTTATTCGACTTTTTGTTGTCTTTGTCATATGGAAATTTATACTAGTTGGCAGGTAAAGGGTGAGCTGTCTTTTATTTACACCTGAAGTGTTCTAGATTTTTGGAAGAACAACCTTTAGCTACTGGATTTTTTTTTTTTCCTTTTACCAAACAATTCTTCGCATTCTTTCTAGAATTATCTTTGGAAATTTAGTTCAGGTTCAACTCTTTTGTGCCATTTCAGAGTTTAAAATGTAGACTCTTATAAAAAGTCAATGGTTGATGTGCTGTAATTTGTAAATAAGTAATTACAGATATGACATGATATATTATATCTGAAAAGTAAAAGATTGACTGAGCAGAGCATCCTATCAGTTTAAAGAGTTATAGGTGCTCTTACTGGAGTTAGTTCAGAATGATTTATGGGTTACAACTTCAAGTTTTGACCATGTTCAGGGGCAATTTTCATACCTTCACCAACAATTTCTGCAAACATGTCATACCTTACAATTATGGAGATTTCAACTCCTTGTTATGGGATTCTTATAAGATGAATTTTAAGATCCAATTTGTTCTCACTTAAATTTATTTGGTTGAATAGGGTCAGAAAACCATACTCCAGATGGTCAGAACAGTTTGGGCCTCTGATGGTTTGAGAGGTTGGGCACTTAATTATTTATTCTGTCTTCTTAATATGATAATAAATGAGTTCTTTATTTGATCATTTTATTTTGGCCTAGGATTTTACAGAGGAGTTGCACCAGGTGTAACAGGCTCACTTGCAACTGGTGCGACATATTTTGGTGTAATAGAATCGACTAAGAAATGGGTAGAGGAAGTCAATCCCAACTTAAGTGGCCATTGGTCCCACTTCATTGCTGGTGCTATTGGTTTGTACTTTATACTTTCACTATACTAAAAGGATTCTAGCTTCTCATATCTTTTATATTATAGTCCTTTTCTTATTTAATAGTTCTTTATTATGTCCAAACTTTAATATATGATTTGGTTGCTCGAGTTGGTGCACATTTTGGATTGTTGATTATGCAAAATGGACCTTAATTTCATGACACCATCATGTAGGTTACAAACATGCAACATTTTTGGTTATTAATTTAATTTAATCTTTTCCATAAATAGCACATCACATAATATCAGAAGTTAAGTCATGCATCTAAATCTACTTGGAATGACTACTGTTTAATTTGAGCTACAAATGATCTTTTTAGATAAAGGTGGTAAAATTATAAATCTTTAGCAGAACAGACTATTTTCATAAATAGTATTTCAATCTAACTTTTTTCCCTTAACTTTCTTATGTAATGTCGGCTGTTAGTTGCGAAATTGAGCATTGTTGGATATATGCCTACTAAAACTAAAATTCTTTACAGCATCTATTCCAACGGTGCCTTTGATTTGATGCGATCTTGATTTTTCTTTATACTTTCTTTTTTCTTGTAGGAGACACTTTGGGGTCTATTGCGTATGTGCCATGTGAGGTGATCAAACAGCGCATGCAAGTGCAAGGTACAAGAGGTTCCTGGATTTCAGCCATTTCAAAAGATAAAAATACACTGAACAACTGCGGGCCTCAGATGTATGGATACTATTCTGGAATGTTCCAAGCTGGTCGCTCAATCTTAAAGGAACATGGCCTCAGGGGCTTGTATGCTGGGTAAGTTGGTGCATAAAAGATACCTGATTGTATTTCACTAGTTCTGCAGTGTGATCTGATTTATCCATGGTATTTTATGATTTCTGGCAGTATGAATGATGTTTTTAGGTCTCATAGAGGCACAAATGAAATTTGCCATATTTGAATGAAATTAATTTGAGGAAATATATTGAAATGCAAATGAAGCAATGTCAACTTTTATTTCTCTGTACAAGCCATTTCAAATATATCACCTTAAAAAGAATTCCATATTAAATTGGAGTTGCTCTCCATGCTTTTGCAGTTATTGGTCTACATTAGCAAGGGATGTACCGTTTGCTGGCCTTATGGTTAGTTTCCTTGTGACTGTTATTCTCTTGGATTTATATATGCTCTTGGTACTGGTATGAGGCCACTTTCATGGGTATTGCCACAGATTACTTATCTTTGTTCTGATGCAGTAATTTATTCCTGTTTCAGGTTACATTTTATGAAGCATTGAAGGATCTTACTGAGTATGGAAGGAAGAGATATTTCAGGAATAGTGGTTTTCATGCCAATAGCACATTTGAGGGGCTGGTGTTAGGAGGATTAGCTGGGGGTAACATTTTTGCTTTTCTCCTTGTTGCTTTTTTTAAAAATTGTCTGCACAATGGAACTAGAGTTGTGCTAAGGTGCGTCATGAAAATTTGGACACAATCTCAGTATTCGAAATTCATACTCCCGTGTAGAGCTGCTCAATAGATCTACTTGAATTCTTGTTGGAAGCCAAATTTTATATTCTTATCTTTTTACTAATTTTCTGGTGGGGAGAAAACTATTACTGCTGGATGGTGAAAAAATAGTAAAATTAATAAACTGCCTCCCTATTGATTCATCCTTAGATCAATGTTTTTCTCCCTATCAGGAAAAATAGTGAAAACAAAGTATAATGTTGGTTTTTAGAGAGTTTATATATATAACAGTGGGATTTTGTCCTGAAGTACTGGCACATCTTAACTTTGCAAAGCACCTTAGCAAAACTAATGGAACCACGTTATATTATTACTTAGCATGCTAAGACTTTTTTTTATCCCTGTTATTGTTTTTCAGGTTTAAGTGCATATCTTACTACCCCTTTGGATGTCATAAAAACAAGATTGCAAGTACAGGGATCTACCGTTAGGTAATTTGATAAACTAGTTATTTTAGTAATCTTTAAGTATCTACCTGCACTTTCAAGTTATGAACGTGCAGCTGAAAATTGTTTTCTTCATTGCAATTCACATCTTAAGTCAGCCTCATTTGATACATCGTTGATGGTCTGTATTGTTTTATTGTGTATTTTCAATTATGTCTTTTGTCATATTTTTGGGTACATTTTCAATTTGCACCATAGTGTTATGACAAATCGCAAATGATGCCTACCTTTTGTTAAAATTGTGAGGAAAATATTTCTGCTGGTTATTTTTAAACTGAAGTTCCTTCACAATCAATTCATGTGAACCTGGAGATTGAATGGAAGTTTACTTTCTTGAAGTTTTATCGATTATGGCTGAAAGAAAAAAAGTAAAACTCATTAAGGGTAGGGGAAAATTGATTGGCAGTTGTTTGCAAAACCCCTCTTATACCAGCAAAACCAATAGGTGGGTGTAGACATGCAAAAAGTTCTAACCATGTGAAATGTTGGTTGTTATTTCCACAAATGAAAAGAGCAATTGGTGAAATACTTATGCTTTGTATTTCTTCAAATTTTATGTTTTCTCAATTTACTGATTTTGTCAGGTACAAAGGTTGGCTTGATGCTTTTACAAAAATTTGGGTAGATGAGGGAATACATGGCATGTTCAAAGGCAGCATACCAAGAATTATGTGGTACATACCAGCCTCAGCCGTCACTTTTATGACAGTTGAGTTCTTGCGGGACCATTTCAACAAAAAGCTGGATTCTCCTGTAAGTGGAGTCACTGGCCTCTCCATGGATTCAAGCTCCAAAGTTCACAAAGTTGCTTAAGCTGTGCCAGTCCTTTTAATATTGGCTCACGCGGAAATTTTGTTTTTTAATCATATAAATTTCCATTGTTGTCACCAGTGGGCAGCAGGCGTGGGCCTACTGTACTGAGAATAGCTTATCAGTGGCGGTTGGTTATTAGTTTTGGATTTTGTACTTGAGGATCGGGTAGAGCTATTCCGGGACACATACTTCTAAGTGTCAGATAATTCACTGAAAAAATCATTTCTTATGCCTACCATTTTTTCTTGGATGATGACATGAGATAAACTATTACATGCCTATACTTTAAATCGATCGGTGTCAATTTCTTTTTTCTCACGATTCTATTAGGTTTTGGTTTTTTTTTTTTATTTTAAACACCCCGTAGGGTATGAGGTTTTGGTTTAGAAAGACCAACCTCATCATATTCGTATATTAGGAATTTAGGCCCCACTATAGCAGTGATAGGATAAAAATTAGGTATATTAAAATAAAATATATATCAAGGGGGGTGATAGTATCATGGATCAGGTTTTTCTAATTCTAAAAAGACTATTTGCTGAGAATGTAAAAACAAAATTTAGACCTAAGCACATTCTTTTCTCAAAAAAAAAAAAAAAAGACGCAAAATGAAAAGGAAAAAAGTGCAAGGTTTTGTTATCCTTATCAGGTCTTTACACTGGTGAAGTACCCCCTTAGTTTTTATTTACTTATTATTAACTTTTTTGTTGACCAATTTTTATTGATAGAACGACTATTGGATCAGGCACTGCACTCGCAGGGTTTTAGATGTAGTGGGTTCTTTGGATCCGCGAGTCAGAACTCACGCATGCTGATCTGATTGGATTTTGAAACAGGTTAATGAAGAGAAATATAATAATTTCTGCATGCAGCACAATAAGAGTACCAGGTTCAGTATATATTTATTTTTAAAAAAAGTTAGATGAATTTAACCTTTCTTTGCTCAAAAAATTTGAACATAAATGTCTAAAGTTTGCTAACTGGAAGGAGAACTTCTGATCCCACCGGGAGTGACCCGCTACATAGATGAAGTTAAAAATTCTTTTTCCACGAGTGACCCGCTACATAGATGTCAACACAGGGAGTACAATACATATTTATATTCCCCAATCACCCGGGCCCGGGGGTTTGCCAGCAAACTGCCGGGTCTCTGACTTAACGATCATTCGTTTCTCTCCAGTTCCTCTTCGCCAGTGTTGACTCGACTCGCTACCTCGATGCAGCCGGAAGGCAGCGAAAACGAGCAGCTTCTATCCTCCTTTACAATCGAGGAATGGAGAGGATCATCAGGCACAAAGCTCTCCCGCACGGCCATCCTCACCGCAACATCCTCCTCTCTCGCTTCCACCAGGTGCCTTTTCTTTTAACACGCAACGCTTTAAAACAACAATATCTCTCTGTATTCTGTTGAGATAAATTAGTTCCCTTCTTAGGTTTGGAACTAGATGGGGTCAGATATGGAGCTCAATTATAGGCGCATTTGTACCAGAGGTAATTCAATGTGAATTTTTGAACTGTTGTTCAGAAAGATCAACTGAAGTTGAATTTGATATTTGATGTTTTGTATGTGAAATGATGTTTTTGAGATGAATTAACTTATTAGGGGTTCCCAAGCAGTGTGACTCCAGACTATGTGCCTTTCCAGATATGGGACACTTTTCAGGTACTTTTTATAATAATGAAAATGTATATGCCCCTTTTTGTTTTGGAAGGTTAATTAACAATTTTTTTGTTCAGGGGCTCTCGACATATATCCGTGCCATGTTATCTACTCAAGTGAGAGTTCTAGTTTATATTATTTCTGTACAAACTTTGTTCTCCTTAGAATATTGGAGTTGACTGCATTTTGTACATATGTATTTATCCTTATAAATGGATTAGGCTCTGTTGAGTGCAATTGGAGTTGGAGAGACAACAGCCACTGTCATAGGTGCTACATTTCAGGTATCTTTACTTCTTTCCTTTGTTTAGTTTTTTTTTTTTTTTTTTTTTTTTTTTGGGTTTTAATTTCATGATTGGTCCAGTTACTCTAATCTGCACCAGGCTTTAGAATTGCAAAATCATATATCATGAAGTATTTTTCAAACCACAACCTTTTTAGTCCATTGAAGTTACTTATTATATGTTTATAAGTGACAGTGGTTTTTGCGAGATTTTACGGGTATGCTTGGAGGCATCTTGTTCACATTTTATCAGGTACACTTGATATTGCATAAATTCCACAAATTAGCATTTTTTCTGTTATTTTCTTAAATTAAATAAAGGTGAGCTAATAATACTAGATATTCCATTGCTATCTAAGGGATCAAACCTGGACAGCAATGCAAAAATGTGGCGACTAGTGGCTGATTTTATGAATGACCTTGGTGAGAACTTAATCTTTATATAGTTATTAAGAGAATGTGTTTTTCTTTATTAAAATGCTCTTTTTCTCATTTAGAGAATCGTTACTTTTTGGTGATTTCAAAATTCTGAAATCGAGTGCTTACCCGTTCATCGCATATCATACAGGGATGCTTATGGATCTTTTAAGCCCTTTATTTCCTTCAGCCTTCGTACTAATAGTATGCCTTGGCAGTATATCTAGATCATTCAGTAAGTTTCGCTTTATATTTAATTTATGAAAATAATGCAATTTATAAATTGCCTTTATTGTTGAAAATGCTTTTGTGTTCGGAACTCCCAAAGGTGACTTCTTTCAAATTGTTTCTTGTTTTAGCTGGTGTTGCAAGTGGGGCCACCAGGGCAGCGCTGACTCAGCATTTTGCCCTCGAAAGAAATGCAGCTGATATATCTGCTAAGGTAATAGAGTTTGACAGATCACTAGAACTGCACTTTTGGGGACATACATCATCTTCATAAAGCATAAATAATACATGTACCAATTTTTTTTGGAGCATATTATGCTCAATAGAAATTATCTGGAATTATCTAGGACCGTTTTTACCTCCTTTTTATTTCTGAAAAGATGTGCAAATTACCTATCATTGTTAATTATATTGTGTAATGATCAAATGCTGAGTACAGTGGATATAGTGTTGCTGCTCTGCATGACTGCATCATGGGTGATGCTTTGTCTGTGGAAGTAATAATGTTATTTAAATCACTATTTCTTAATTTCTCTCACTTATCTTCAATGAGTAGGAGGGTAGTCAAGAGACACTTGCTACTATGACTGGTATGGTAATTGGTATGCTTTTAGCTCACATCACAAGGGGTCATGCTCTGGCCATCTGGATCTCGTTTCTCTCTCTAACTATGTTTCATCTCTATGGTGAGTTACATTATATTCACAACAGCTTCTGAACTGATAAGTGGAATATGTCAATGCCAGTAGAGATATACACTGTAGTCCTTTTGTATTTTCCCTTAAGCATTTCTTCTCCAATTTGAATTTTGTTTCTGATGTTAATAATGATAACTCCTTTTATTATAATCATGTAATCTTTTTTTTTTTTCTTAATATGAACTTCAGCAAATTATAAGGCAGTGCAATGCCTTTCACTAACCACATTAAATTGTGAAAGAAGCTCCATCTTGCTAAAGCATTTTCTTGAAACTGGGCAAGGTGATTTGAATCATACTTACAGAACTCCCTTTTTTTACATGTAAATTTGTCAATGGCAAGACTTTCTGAGAGAAATACTTTGTTATTCAGTTCTGACACCACAGCAGGTTTCAAAAATGGAGCACATTCTTCCCTTTTGGGCAAGTTGGCGAAGATTGACAAACACCAAGTTATTGTATGAGCATGTACAATTGGGTGCTAAAGCTTCTAGCCTCAGACATTCTGAGATGTGAGCTCTCTCGTTATGCTTGGAAATGTGCTCTTTGACCTTTTTATTTTTTTATTTTCTTACATGTACTAATTTCATATTTTACATTTCAGACTGGAGCTTTATAAATCAGCAAAATCTCATTTCAAACTTGGTAGCTAATTCCTATCCATTTTCTTGTCATTATTAAATTATGGAAATTTTAATTTTGGTATTCTGATGACTCTGTCAAATTGATATATGCAGCTCATTATCTCTTATTGGAGAAGAAGGACAATATTGTAATATTTGTTCATAAGCATGCCACTAACGTTGATATCTTGATGGCATTTTTTAATGCACTTCTTTTACTTAGTCTGAGAGAAGAAATCAAACATGGACAGACAGATAGCCACAAATGGATGGATGAACACTATCCTATTTTCATCTCTAAGGTTCTATTCCACTTGCGACGTTATATTTTCAATCCTGAAAACCCAACACAAATAGTTAATAATATTGGATCAAAATCATTATGCTACTTTTATACACATGTTCTTTACATGATAGTTATCTGCAAGGCTTTCTTTCTTTTTTAATTCTACGTATTATCTGTTTACTGTTTTATTTTTGCAAATTATAGCTTCAGTCAGGTGGATGGTCAACTGAAAGGCTTTTATCACCTTCAATAGTTTGGAGAGCACATTGGGATTAATCCTTTGTTGAAGAGAAACTTAAGCAGCCTCATTTACTGAGGCCAGAGGCCAAGAAACAGTAGATAGTTTTTTTTTTCATTTTTTTTTTTTGGTGAAAAGCCTCAATTTTGGATATTTTATATTATTCATAGCCTAAATTAAGACTAAGTTTCATTTTGGAGCTGTGACAGCCTTTGGCTTCATGTATCAACGATTAGCAATCTCAAATTCTCAACTATCCTTCGCCATTGAATTTCACAATATGACTTTCACGGCCGTTAAATATTTGTGATTAGCAATCTGAACTTAGTTCAGTCGATGTGAATTTCTCCATTGCTCCAGCGTTGTACCTCAATCTAAAAAACATTTCCAGCTTAATACTGATAAAAATACCCGAGGGAAAAAAAAAAGGAATAATGGAATACAACAACAAATTGTTTCACTGTTATCAAAAGAATTTGTTATAGTTAAGTTTTAGGAGTTTAGCATTGAAAGCCCAACATGCTTAGATTGATTATAATCATAAAGCATTTTCACCATCGTATTATGCTTCCATCATGACCATAAGAGTGTGTAATAAAGTGTTAATAAGATGTACTAGTTTCTCTATTGCTAGTAAGTGAACATGGAGTCCAGCACAGATGGTCAGTGATTTCGCCGTTATCCTAGAGGTAACGAGTTCAATTCCTGTTGGACGTGGCATAGGTAGCTATAAATAAGCAGATAAATAAGTTGAAGATGGATCAACTCTAATTTACAGAATGAACTAAAGCCTCTATAAATAAATATCCTCTTATTTCAAAAAAATTCTGCTAGTAAGTCACAACTAGGATTGCCAATGAATTAGTTTTAGTTGCAAAAGCAAATATGTAACACTAAGAATAGGTATCATTGACAATCAATAGATAAACAAAAAGAATGAGATGGAGAGGTGCACTTTTGTTTATATCCAGTCCTGATAGATAAACAAAAGATAGGTATCATTGACAATCAATAAGTTTGAAAATTTTTAATCATTAAAAATTAACTTATAATTTTGAAAATTAACACGAAAAATACGATCTAATGTACTCACATGAAAATTTATAAAATTAATGCAACTTTTTCATTGCAATGATTCTTATTTTACAATCTTTGATAAAATCAAATTAAATTAATTTTATTCAAATTTAATACATAACTAATTATACGATCAAATAGTTGATTTATTTTTAAAAGCTATTTAATATTTTGGGAAAATACCGCCAAAGTTCCGATCTTCGCATTACGAACAATCTGTAACCCACAAATAAAACTGGTAGAACGGACAAACTAAAACCTTTATTTGCAAATATCGTGAAACGTTGGATGTTATTTGCAAATATCGTAAACCCGTTACCCGTAGAACGGACAAACGGTCCAGGCTGGCTCCCAGGATAATTACTCAGGACTAGGGTTCTCCAATCGTACGTGTCGTGTCGTGTCGTGTCGTGTCGACACGAACTACTTTTTTAATCGTGTCGTGTCGTGTTAAATGGTGAGGATAGGCAACACGACACGCATTCTGACACGATACGACTAACACGATCGTGTCGTGTCGTGTTGACACGTCGTATTAGTCGTGTCACATCGTGTCATATTATTTATTATTTTTAAAATTAAAAAATATTAAAAAATTAAAGTAAAGGAAAAAAATTACTAAATAATAATTAAATTAGAACAATATGAGTCAAATGATGGTAAATAATATGATATAGTATTATAAATTGAATTTAAATTATTAATTTTGTTTAATTAATTAACATTAATAATTAAATTTGTGTTAATGTGTCGTGTTAATTCGTGTTCGTGTCGTGTTGCGTGTCAAATCGTGTCGTGTTGGTTCGTGTTAAACTTTCTAATATCCCAACACGACACGATTATGACACGACACGATCGTGTTAGTCAATTTTGTATTTGTGTCGTGTCGTGTCAACACGCACACCGTGTCGTGCCAACACGCACACCGTGTCGTGTCATTTTGGAGAACACTACTCAGGACACGCCCCCTTTTGCAACACACTCCTGTTTTTACTAGAAAAGACTAAAATACCCTCAACTGCATATGCATCAAACCCATCAAGTGAAAGTCAGTTTTGGTCTTTTCACGTTAAAAGGAAGTGTATTGAAAAATAAAGAGTGTTCTGAGCAATTCCCGGCTCTCAGAAAAACCAATCCAAGGGTTTTTCATTTTTCCTAGCTCGGGAGGGTAGAGCCAACAACACCGTTTCTCTTCCTCCTCATTCTCTCCTTCGTCGGGGTATACTCTCTCTCTCTCTCTCTACTCGGTCGCTTTCGATGGCTAGGGTTTCACTCTTGTCAAAATTCCTGGCCTTGGGGTTTGCTTTTGTGGCTAGGGTTTTATAATCTAAGACTGAAATAGGAACGAAATTCGTACCCAAGTTTCTTTTCTGAAGTGTTTTTTTTTCCCCTTAGTTGTATTATGAAATTTTTGTAGTTACTACTTATTACGTGCTAATTTTGAGTTATATGCTGAAACATAGCTACGATTATTGATTGTGTGTTGCTTTCGCAGATCTCAGGAAAGAGTTGAGCAATGAATGCCCCAGACCGTTATGAGAGATTTGTTGTGCCTGATGGCACTAAAAAGTAACTCCTTTTTTTTCCCCTCTATAATCATTTTTTTTCCTTTTCCATACTGGCATTAGTAGGGGCAGTTACTGGTGCTCTACTGGTATTTATACCAAACCAAATTTCCTACATGGATAGCCAAATCAATTGTTGGTACTCTTGAAAATTGTGGGTTTTGGAACGAAAAGTAGTTGTTAGAGTCCTCTTAAGCTTGTTTTGTATCCCATATTGGTACTGCTACTTGTGAGGGTGCCAAATGGTGCTTTAGCAGTATAGTATTATATGATAGTTCCTACAAGGAATGTCAATTTGGTTTTTTCCACTTTGGATATTGTTGCTTGTGGTTTTTATGTTTTGATTATGTTAACACGGATAGAAATGTGATTGTAATGGAAACAGGGTTTCATATGAGAGGGACACAAAGATAGTTAATGCTGGATCCTTCACCGTGGAGCGTGAAGACCATACCATTGGCAACATTGTTCGCATGTATTTGCATTTCTCTCGCCCCTATTTTACCTCTGTTATTTCAAGATACACACTGCATGATATGCTAAAGTAAACAAAGCTTTAAGTTCTTAATAGAATTAATTAGAACACTTTTTTGTTTGTCATGTACTGGTATGTACTACTCCAGGGCAAATTATTTGGATTTTCTACAGGGATATCTGGAGAATGTTCACCTTCTAAGTATAAGACTGAGAATTCTTAGTTTCATTTCTGAATTCTGAAAACAGTTTCAAATCATTTCAGGCAGCTGCACAGGGACCCAAATGTTCTTTTTGCTGGTTACAAACTTCCACACCCTCTACAGTACAAGATCCTTGTCAGAGTAAGAACCATATTATTCTTCCTGTCATACTTTTAACATCTTTTTTATTATCCAAGGATTACTTACCTCCTCATCTATGTAAGGCAGAAATGCATGTGCTTCACTGCTTTTATTTGGCCTTGCTAATTATTGAAGAAAAATTCAAGAAAGCATACATGTTTACGTAATCAAACTTTGTAACTTATTTATTTATTTATTTTATCTGAGTAGATCTATATTATTTTGTTTTAGATTCACACAAATAGTCAGTCGTCACCGCCCCAGGCATATAAGCAGGCAATAGATGACCTTGACAAGGAGCTTGAGTGTCTCAAAGAAGCCTTTGAGGTAAGGTCTTTCTTCACCTTGGTTGTGAGATGCGATTGTTATCTAATAATTATTAAAAAAAATATTGGATATCGTACATGTTTTGCAAGCATATTATGAAAAATACAGTTCTTCGAGTGTTTTTCTTGTCAAGTTATATCATCTCCCTTCTAATGTGATCTAATGTGATTGAAGTGTAAACTGTAATGTTATTTACGTGTGTTCACCCTGTTGTCACAGTTCCGGACAAGTCAGGGCTACTGGAATAGTTACCAGTGCTGTACTTATTACACCTGCTAGTCAATGGACTTGAATTTGTTTTCTCTCAACAGTCTGCAAAACATCCAATTTGAGACAATTACAAAATCAACCCCCAGCCCAACCCCCCTGGAACACACACACAGCCCCAAATTCCCAAAGACCTGCTGACATCACATGTTGAGGTTTACTTCAGAAACTGGGAAACTATCCCTTTCACAATTGCATGACTACCATTCTCCAAAACGGTTTGTTTTTCCATCTAAGAAATGAACTAGTGCAATTTGATATTGCAGGATGAAGTACAAAGGGCAGAGGGAGCAAGTCAGCATAATCAGCATCAGGGGTACTAAGCCTCTCTGTGCAGGATGTTTGGTAACATATTTAAGGTGGACCATTTTGTAATGATGTCTGAAGGACATGCTCCCCGTTGACATATTAAGTTGAGCTTATGGACTTTGATTATTACCAATTTCAGTGTTAAGAAAAACAGAAATTAATTACACATAAATCTTGTAGCCTCTACAATATTTCAGTGTTAACCTTGCTTGTTACATGAAAGCAGAGTACATTCTTGTATTGATTATCTAGCTCACTTTTGGAGCATCTGATGCTTGAAAATCAGTAAGATACTTCCTTAATTTCCATTGAATAGTGGAGTATTTTCTCAAAACTACACTAAAGAATATCTTAGTTTATACATGGTTTGACTTTCTTTATTGCCTTGCCTGAGTATAAAGTTGTATTGATTCTCTGTTCGCACAAATTGCTACTGGCAGGTTAGAAATTTTTCTAATAAGATGCAAAAGGCGCTTTGGCATATGAAAACCACTGAGACAAATAAATACATAAAATTTCTAATAGAGCGATCATGAGATAAATTTGTTTGAGAATCGATAGTGTCCTGAAAATAAATACATAAAATTTCCATAAAATTTGTTTGATAAATTTGATCATGAGATAAATCATGAGATCAATTTTAAGATATGCGGCTATTCTTCTTGAAAGCTTCTGATGGAATTAGAAATATTTTTTAATTTAGATGGAGTAATTGATGCTGGTTTCGTTAAGGATCTAACCTTGCTTACAAAATGTTACTTTAGCAGTTCTTTTGGAATTTCTTCCGCCATGAAGTGTAAGTGTTGACCGCTCAAACGGCATAAATTTTTACATGCAATTTTCTTTTTCTCGTCATAGTTTATTCTTTGATAATATATACATATACGTCTTCTAGCGGTAGAACAAAGGCACTCCAGCGTTTAGGTTACGCTCAGAAAAAAAATAGTAAAAAAAAAAAAAGAAAATTTACACACACAGACACATCTTTATCTTAGTCAAATCAAATAATTGCTTCTTCATTTATTATATTTTAATCAAATAATTACTTCCATTATTATAATTGAATCTCCTCATCCAAAACCGTAGGCGTTACTAATTTATTCTCTGATTAATTAGTTCCAGCCCTGATACAACTGAACTGGACGTTTCTGTTAAATTTGTTCGTACTGCAGTTGAGACTTTTGTTGGTATGGCTATTATTTCATAAAAATAATAAATGTAACTTGGCGAAAATGGGCCTTAAAGAAATATTTGGGCTCTTGGTTCTGATTTGCGATTCAGGCCTGCTAGGGGCTTACCAAGGAAATTGACTGTAGAGATAAAATTATCAACTACAAGAGAATATTGAACTCGGTGCTGATGCATATTCTTTCCTAAGTTAATATTTTATACTTAAAAAGAAATTCGCATTATATTCTACAGAACAATTTTTTATTGTTCGTATTTCGTTCATGATAATCCGATCTATCAAGTTGACTTAATTTTTATACTAGCCGAAATTTATTTTTATCTATGTATGAATTATGCGTTAAATATTGGCTGTGGTTGCATGAAATAAATTAAGTTGACATTTTGGCATATGAAGAAGTGAAGGAATTTTACATTATGTGAGTCTGGAATTTAGAATCATTGTGCCACGGATAAACTCTTATAAGTATTTGTATTTCAACAGAAATACAATCGGTTCGAATCATGTTTATACAAGTTTTATCAATTGATTCAAGCCATCAATGTAAGAATTTTTATTGTTTATTATTTTTTTAGATATTTTACAACCGACTCTAATTTTGTAAAATTACAACAAAAAAACCGAAATTCATGTTGACTGGTTCAGAATGACTACTCGATGAAAATTGAAAAGTGAAATTCATATAAAAAAATAAACTAATTATACAAATATTTGTAAAATAACTTAACTTCACACGCCAAAATAAAATGCGTTGGCGTTGAAAGGTCGAGATGCTAATAGTGGCATAGTGCTCGTTTTGTGGGATGGGAAAATAATAAGGATCGAAAAAGAAACTCGGCCTATTTCTGAAATTAGTTGTTCGAGTATCGGTCCCACTTTATCGGGAGATAATTAAATATTTCATGCTAATGATCTCAGCATGCATTTATAAAACTTGAGAAAAATATACGCTTACCATATATAGTCAATGGAATCTTGGCAGAAGTGGGAAAGAGAGAAAAAGCGCTAAAAACAGTCAGCATAAAAGTACTTTATATTTCTTAACCAGTTATCCGTGATGCTTTTATAACAAAATCAAAAGACGGATCATGTCTAAATCATAAACAATTTGCATATATTAAAAATGACTCTTCTTTGAATGCCTTATTAGGCAAGTCATGCTCATGGAAAGTGAGTATTAGTCAAAATCAAATCTTTTTTTAGATCGTTAGTATAATAAAAAGACTGTGACAGTGGATATACTTGGAATTGGTCCACTTGGCTTGCACTTTGTGCATTACTTTGAGGCTAACCTTAGTAATTTTTAAGAAATTGAGGCCCACTTTATCCCATGTTCTTGGAATGTATTCTCTCTCACTAACTAATTTTCTCTCTCTAACCTCATTGTGCATGACTGCATGTGGCTCCAAACAATGCCTTTTCCCAGGCAGAAAGGAATTGATGGCAACTGAGAGATAAGACATGCCACATTGCCACGTAGCCTCATTACCCACAATTCCTTTTTGGACTATTTCATTTCAGTTATAATAATTTCAGGAGAGAAAGTGAGAGAAAGAGTACAGAAACAGGATCTTAGGCACTTGCATTTACAGGCACGTGGCATGTTGCCAAGAGCGCCGTACTATGCGTTCTTTTAATGACAAAAGAAATAGAATGTTCCAAGGATGATGGAGGGGACAGTGCATGAATGCTATTGGGACAAAGGTTTGTTTTATCTTTTGGGAATGAGAACATGTATGCTCCCTTTCTATTGATAAAATGGTGATTCCTAAGTACTTGCTCTGTGTGTACTGCTTGAGCCCGAGAAGTGAGGCGTCTGTGCAAAGTAGTATGATTTTGGCAGCTTTTAGGGCTGTCAGTGCAAATATACAAATTACATAACTATTCTGCATATCTAACATTTATAACGACACTACTGTAGAAACAATAATAACTTTCTCAAGGGTTAATTTTAGATTAAATTTTTGCGAGGTGTTTCTAGAAAAAGATTAAATTAATTGACATTTCTTCTTTTGCAACATAATTTCGAGATGTAAAGTAAATAAATTATACTATTAATCAGCCTTATAAGATATCAACAATTGAAATTACAACTTTGAACTTTCTCAAGGGCTAATCTATAATGAGGAAAAGTTGTATGTGTGTCGGTGAAGAACAAAACAAGATGAATTTAATTGGTTCGTGCAATATGTTTTGGGATGACTTCTGCAAAAACTTTCATCAAATTTGGTATAGAAATTTACTTCACTCTTAAAATATTAAGGTCCGCTAGTCAAAACAGGTATTCAATTTAATCCGTCCCTGTGGGTTCGATCCTAAGCTTTACCAGAACGATTAGTGAGGTAAATCATAGGTATAAATTTATTTGACCTTAGGATTTAAAGCCAATTATCCAAATTAAACAAAGAAGAAAATAATTAGCATACTCTAAATACATGGCCACTATTTTCTTTATTGAAAGGGGCCATAAAAGAACAATATACCAGCAGCAACATGTCAGTATTAAAATAGACTTTATTGCTTTGAAGTGGACCTTCCTTAAATGTGCAAACAGAAGAAATATCAAGGGCTGGAACGTTACAGGTCCCGATAAATTAAATTTAAAAAATGCAAGTGCGGCTCAAGAGGGGAAAAAGAAAAGATCTAGATGAGCTCACCAAATGTATCATTGTTCGCATCTCGTATAAAATAAAGGCTACCCACAAAATATAACACGTACAATTTATAAAACAATAAATTTGAACATACCTTTTTGGAAGAAAGCCCATCATTAGGTCCCCAATAAATTCGCAATGCACAGGAAAAGCAATATTTCACATTGATAGTGATCTCTTCGGTTAACCTACAAAAATAGTTAACATATGTATCTTTGAGTTCTCTGAAAAGTACTCTGCAATGAGATGCAGTACTTAAACCGATTTGGAGGGGACCGGGCAAAGTATCAACTGATAAATTGATAATTGACAAATGGATGCGTTTCATAACTTATAAAGGCACATTTTATTTGTCATATGTGGTAATATTTTGCTATGTTTTCTCTGTGTCATTATGTTTGGTCTTTCATTTACATCAACAGTCACATTAAATGAGAATCATTAGTATTGTAAATATAAAATTTAAATCCCTTTTTGTTTCAAGGTTCTTAAGATGCGGTCCCCTGTTTCAATTAGTGCAACGAATTTTGTTGATTTTCTCAAGAAGTGGAATTTTTTACTTAGTGCCAAATGTTTTGGTTTGTTGTTATATTTTGTTGGTCGTTTCGTCGTTGCCTGTTTAGTGAGAATCATTAGTATTGTAAATATAAAATTTAAATCCCTTTTTGTTTCAAGGTTCTTAAGATGCGGTCCCCTGTTTCAATTAGTGCAACGAATTTTGTTGATTTTCTCAAGAAGTGGAATTTTTTACTTAGTGCCAAATGTTTTGGTTTGTTGTTATATTTTGTTGGTCGTTTCGTCGTTGCCTGTTTAGTGCATGTTTTTTCATTTTTGATAGGACCCGAGTACTTTTCTAATTTGTCGTACTAGTTGTTAGGGTTGTCAATGGGTACGGTATGGTACGGTAGAAGGTATTTTCATACCCGCACATGTTAAAATTTTGTTTACCCGTACTGTTAAGAATTTACGGTATGGGTCGGGTAACGATATATAATGGATAATAATAGTATTATTAATTTAATAAAAATATATAATGCGCTAAATACATATATGGATAAAGTACAAAATTTAGATAATAATTATAGGTATAATAAAAATCATGAAATTTATTCTCATATTAATTGAATTAAAGAAAATTTATATAACTAATTATAAATTATAATAATATAGAATGCAAAATAATTTTTCATAATATAAAAAAAATTGGATGAAGATCGAAACTAATAACAAATCTTATGAAATTTTCTTATAATATGATTATACATACATATATGTTTGTAAAATTTTACCCATTAGATAATGGGTACGAAATAGCTGTTATCCGTACTCATATCTGATAAGATAACGAATTTTTTTTTTTACCCGTATCCACACCTCTTAGTCTAATGAAATAAATCATAATCCATATCCGTCTTATCGAATACGGTACGAGTAGGGTATACGAATAAACAGATTTCATTGACATTGTGAACTGATTATACCTTTTTTGTTTTTTTAGTTTTATACTCTTGCTACTTTGTACGATTTCGCTTGCTTTTTAATAGAACAATGCCTCTCTTTCTCGGGATGCTATTTGATATATGAAAAAAAAAAAGCATACTATAGTCTTATCATTTTCTTTTCTTTCAAGAAAAAAGCGAGAAGAACATCACATTTCTTTAAATACATTAACTAGAAAAATAATAATAACAACAACAACAATAATAAATTATCCGCATCTCACTGTTTTTAGTAAATTCTACATAAATTGTCGATTTTGGTCCTATGTCATAGTCTTGACCATTGAATTTTGATTTATTTGCCTTCAAAATCACTGATTGTTTCATTTCTTCCAATGAAGTCACTAAAGTCACCTTTTCACCTACAAAATTCTAACAAAATGTAAAAATCTTTGTCCAAGCCAGCGAAATAATCATCACATAACAAAAAAAAAATGTCCGCGTCAATAAATATATTGTACCCATATAAAAAGAACTTTAATTATTCAAAAAACAAAACAGAACTTTTATGCATGGATAATAGACAGCCACGTCGACAATCATTGTGTTATATTTTTTATTGAAGTTGTCTAACTAGAATGAAACAAAGAGACTAGTACTCCCAACTTATTTGTGACATGGCGCAACGTTTAGTGATACGCTGAGATTATTATTATTATTTTTTATATAGATATATTGGGTAAAGTCATCCAACTTATTTTTTAATTAAAATTTCATAAAAAGACTCCGCAAACCTGTGATCATTTACTCAAAGTGTATTGTCTAGATAGTAGATATTAGATCAAGAATTGGTTCTTTATTGACAAATCTATATATGTACTTTAAAAAGGTGAACAATTTCATTGTAATAACAAGAATGTTTTAGAGTTTTTATGCTCGCTTATCGAATGGTGACATCCAATACAAAGCCATTTTCTTATGTATTAAAGTTAATAATTCCTATGTAAAAAGAGAACCAGCTCTGGTCCTACTTGCAAAGAGCAATGCAACTCGCGTGAAAGTTCAAACGTCTGAAATCCGTTGGGAGACCATTATGAATATTTAATTTAAAAAATAAATTAAGAGGCTTGAACTCTAATTTATTTTTAAAAAAAATCTAAAGCTTGACACCAATTTACCTTAAGAAAAAAATTCCTACGGGAAAAAAATTACTTGGATCTGAATCACTTCATGGATGTCGCAATCAACATGTAAAATGTTGCGGCAATTTATTTTAGTTTTTCATGAATATAAAGAGATTGCGGAAGTAACCGTTAAGGAATTTTCGTATTTTGTTTCTTTTTTGCGATTTTGGTGTGCACTGAACTAAACAAAATAGTATAATCGTGCGTCATGATTCATGAAGATTTCATGACATAAAGCATATCCAATTTTGTTTCGTCGTTCTGAATTTTGTTTTAACTTTTATGAGAAAGTTGTTATTCTTAGAAATTTTATTTTGAATGACTATTGCACAATCTAAAGTACAAGCGTACGGTGTCCTAGAGTTGTATCACGACTTCTAAGTTATGGCTGATTTGAATTGTCCAATACGTTTTTATAGAAAATCTTGTTGAAAAATAAATTTTATATATTTTTTTTGAATTTTAAAATGCTTTCATTGGAGGCTTCATAATACTCACAGCAATTCATTTTAATTAATCAGAAAAAAGAATTATAAATAAAAATACAACATTTTATTTAAATTTTCAATATGAAAAATAGACCGAATGTTCGAACTCAAAATGTAATATATGACTTTGAAGTACCGATCCATCCATGCTTCAGAAGTTACCGAGTCATTCTCATTTTTAAGTATGTGATCTGCATGACAATAATGTTTAGAATAAATTTAGTATATTGTTATAATATTTGAAACACACTAATTTTGGTGCATACAAAATTTTTAGTCACATTAAAAGTTAATTTTGGAATAATAAGGAGAGTCGTTTAAGAACTTGCAGACCTAAAATTTATGTGTCTTTTGGATTTCCAATATGATACAAAAACTCATTCTAGAAAAACAAAAATATTAAAATTCAAAAGGCATTTATATTCTCAAATTCAAATTGTAGATTTAATCACAATAACAACAAAATTACAATCCCAAACTACAACTTGCGTTATTGTTGACATCTTATCGTAAGCAATGTTTTTAATATATAAATTGAATTTTCTTTTACATAAAATCAAGCGATGCTAATCTATGTCTTGAAATCCATTACACTGGTGAAGATTCAAATAAAAGTTTCATGTTGATTGTTTGAGCTAATTGATCTTCGAAAAGAAGTAGGTTAAACGATATATTAAATTTTAAATGGAAAAGTATGATCATAATAATTTCTGATCCTAGGAGTTGCTCCCAAACTAATTTAAAAAAAAATACTAAAAGTTGCTAGGATGCCAAAATTGTTAATATTGGAAAAATAAGAGTGTAGTAAAATACTTATTTTCTCAAATTTGATGGTTTAGTATTGTATTTTTAAACACATTCCGAAGAGGTGGCGCTAATTTAGAAAGAGTGACCGCAAAGATGAGTGCACTCCTTTCTTGCCGTTACGGACATTTAATTTAATCATTAGACTTAGATATATGAAACAAGGATTTTATCAATAAATAAATTTAAAAAAAAGCGCGGACATCACAACACAACCAGAAAAGGAAACGGATATGTTTGGTACATAAAAAGTACAGTAGATGAAGTCAATTTATGAGACAAAAAAATTAAATTGCTAGTCAAGTATGACCATTTTACTGGAACAGAGAGCACGTGGGCCCGACATGTCAGAGGTACTTTCTGCCTCCCGTCCTTTGCACTGAAACTGGATACATCCAGCACTCGTCACCTCCAGTTCGTTGAATTCTTCGCCCGTCTCTCTCTCTCTCTCTCTCTCTTTCTCTCTCTAACATAACACTTTATCTTTGCCCTTGAGCTAGACTCGAAACCCCCATTCGCACCATTCTCACACACTGAGGAGAAAAAATTGATACAAATAAAGAGAGAAGAGAAGAGACCATTTTTGCTAGACAGCTGCATCCTTTGCGTCTCTCCTCAAACCCTAACCCTAGCTCGAGATCCTCGCTCAGAAAACCCTAACCCTAATCGCCGACGCCAGGTCGCTCGATCGTCATTCTCCGACCAATTCCTTATCGATCGAGGTTAGTTTGCGGGAGAAAGTCCCGTGCTTGCTCTTTGTTGGGTTAGATTGTGTTGGATTGGGCGTCTTGGTTAGAAAGGTCCTGAATTGGGGCTTGATTTGCCTTTTTTGCTAGATCTATGTCATTGTTTGCTACTGAAGTGCTATAATTGCAAAATTGTTCTTTTCTAGAAAAACAGGTCACTTTTTTGTTGTTTTTAAGGTTAATTTGAGCTTAGTGTGCACTCACGTACCATGTGATTGTCCTCCTTTGAGCCACTATGATCGAACTTTTGCTTGATCATAGCTTAATTTCAGCTGAAAGAGTACCTGTTCGTTTGACAAGTAACAGTATAGTGACTTTGAGCTTAGGAGGGTTACTTATTTGTGTAGGTTTATGTTGTACTTGTCTTTTCTCAAATGTATACCCATGTTTTGAGCTTAAACTTTAATGCCTTGAGCTCAGTGTTCGTTTCTTTTTATATGACACATTGAATGTGCAAATTTCTTTGTAGGTATTGCCACTTACTTTCCTTGTTTTGTCAGGTCAAATGTGCTATTATATTAACCACTTTCCTTTTCCTCTGGCTACTCCAGATAACTGAACATACCTGAATTGCAAACTGTGCCAATGTTTCAAATTGAAGACAATAATGGAATACTTGTTTTTTTTTTTTTCTTTTTAACTTCTCAAATTATACCTAAATGCTTGAGACCTGTATAGTTTCCTTTTCTTTTGTGGTAAAGCAATTATAAAGCACTAAATATTAGGCTTTATTTGTACTGTTCTGCATCATTTAAAGCTTCAGAGTTACTGTGGATTATAGTTTGATGAAAGTGTGTCACACGTTACTTTTTGTAAGCAAGAGAGTTGATAGCTGATTGTATCACATACTTTTTCGTTACACTTGTGCAAATGCAGTTTCACTTGTGTCATTATTCAGACGCTTCCTTTATTTGGTTGTTGGTAATTTAACAAATGGTTACATTCTATACTTAGAAAGCCTTACCTTCTTATCAACTTTTTGTAACTAATTTTTTTTACTCTTTTGTTTCTTAGGTCTGTGCAGTCAGATTTTCCTCTCAAATTGCAAGGAAGAGGGTCTAACTTAAATGAATAGCGCTACTTATACAGTTAAAAAAATTATCATAGAGGACTAAGATACATTATATTTGTATTGGTAAATGCTCCCGAACTCAACCATCTCATGTAAAACCAATAAGTTGTTTCATCATAGCCAATAGAAAATCAGAAAGATGTCGCAGCTGTGGCAACAGCAGCTGCTGTATAAACAGATGCAGTTACAGGAACTGCAGAGACAGCAACAACAGCAGCAGCAGCAGCAGCAAGCACAAATGAATGAGATGCCTGCATGGCAGAATAATAGCTCTTCTCAGATAGCAGTGGCGAACCCATCATCATTTTCCACCCCAATGCAGGAAATGTCATCATGGTCAAATCATTCCCCTCAAATGGTAGCTAACCCTCAGACGTCCTTCCCGATTGGTAATAATGTAAACTGGATGCAGTATGGCATGGGGCCTGCCTCAATGAATAACTTCACAAATGGTGTCTTGATGCAGCAGAATAATCAGCTGCAGTCCATGCGGTCAATGGGGCTAGTGCCACAACAAGTGGACCCGTCCTTCTATCAGAATTCTCAGTTCTTGGGCATGGCTGGTAATGCTAACGCTGGGAACATGTTAAATAAGACAGCTGGTAGTGGGGTTCAGTCGGATACGTTCAGGTCATATCCACAGACCGTAGCCGACTCAGGGTTCGCAGCAGATACTGGTACCACTCCACCAAGTAATAATACCATGCAGAATTTCTTAGGAAGCTCTTTCAATAATGCACCCGTCCAGGGTAATACGAGCAGCTCGGTGCAAGATCATTGGTCTTTACAGGATAAAACAAACCAACCAAATCAGGCTGTCACACATTCAGGGCCGACAACTGGGGGGTCTAGTTTGGACCCAGAAGAGGAAAAACTCTTATATGGAGATGACAACTGGGTTGGTTCCTTTGCTAGAAGTGCTGCCAACTCATCAGCAGGGGGTGGCTTCATGAATTCATTGGACGACAGTGGCAATAACTTTGGGGGTGCATTGCCTTCTCTCCAGAGTGGAAGCTGGAGTGCTCTAATGCAAGAGGCACTGGATGCATCCAGTAGTGAAAATGGCCAAAATGAGGAATGGAGTGGGCTAACTGTACATAAAACTGAGGCACCGGTGGCCAACCAGCTTTCCTTATCTAGCACTACCATGAACAACCCCGGTTTACCTAATTTTCAGCAAAATGTTGAAGATGTGTCCCCTAACACTCAACTATCTTATAGTCACGAACAAAACCAATTGTCAAACGGGATGTGGGTGCAACGACCTGATAACAGTCCACAGTTTGTGCAGAGGGGTCCCCATGGTGTGTGGGTTCCACAACAGAACAGACCTGCTCAAAATAATACTAATCAGTCTGAGAATAACAGGCAGAATGGATGGAATTCCAATAACACACAGCTGCAAACCAATGATAATTCCTCGAGTATGTTAATGCAACCCCCAAAACTTGACAGTGGTAAGAATTTGGGTAGTATGAACTCAAACCTATCTAAAGGTAGTCAGGAAATGAGCGCACCAAGGTGGGCTCAACAGACGGTGGATTCTTCAGGAAAAAATGTCGCTGAGCGAAGAACCGATGAGGGCAAACAAGAAGGCCCTATTTTGTTCCCTAACCCTAACCCTATGAGCAGCGGTGGAAGTGGATTTTCCTCGCATCAGCTGGGCATTGGGGCTCACATATCCCACAGCCAGTCAATGGGCACTTTGGGAATGAATTTTGGGCCGACCCCTTTTGGGTCACACCCTCTCCTGCAATCTCAACTGAACCAACAATCAGGTGCACAAATGCCGAAAAACCAAGAGCAGAGATTTGGCGAACAAGGTCAACATTTCAGTGGCATGCCTTCTGACAAGGCGAATGATCCACCAAAGGTATGTTAGTTTTGGGCTGGTCACACTTTGTCAAAGCAGTGGATCTGTTTAAGCTCAAGTTGACATTGTCTGTACATCCCTTTTTTGTCTTTTGAATTTTTCCATTCTAAGTTTTTCCTTCTGGTGCACTTGCAGCTGCATACTGGAGATGAGGAGCTAAATTCCAGGGTTGGCATGCAAAACAAGGATAATAGCAGCATGCTATATAATGGATCAATGCCTCTTTTTTCTCAGAACAGAACAAGCCAGCCAAGGTAAGCCCGTTAAACTTTTTCTTAAATGCTAGCTGCAAGTTCTAGTAAAAGATTGGATGTTTGCATTTTATTTTTCTTTTTGGGCAGCAGCTAATCCAATGCTAAAAGTTTTGTGCAAATTGGCGCCAATTAAATTAGATTTTACCTATCTTTTAATTTTTCAAACAACAAACAAATTAGTTGGAAAATTTACTAAATTATTTGCATTATTGTATCAAGAGCTAACAATAGATCAGATATTACCATCCTCTGATGCTTATTAAAAATAAATCCAATTCCATGATTTTTTTTTTTTTTTTTTTTTTACATCCAGTGGCTTGAACTTTGTTTGTTTTTATGTAGGTACAATTAGTTAGCAATGTTTGTCACAGGAAACCATTGACATTACTCAAACAAATACAAGATTTCCAAGTTCTGTACTGTATTGTAGTCCATTCTTGCTGGTCTGTGTCATTGTGGTCCCTTGTTAATTTTGACTAAAATTGAGATGAAGTTCCTGACCAAAAGGTGATGATGAGACTCAGTTTACCTCTAGTTCCCTCAATTACAGGGAATGTTATTGATCATCTTCACGGAGGTTTAGGCTTGAACTGTTTGTAAAGTGTAGTTTTTAGGAAATAAATTTTAGTAGGGATTTCTTAGTACTTTAGCCAAATGTGCTTCAGAATTCCTTCGATTACTTTTGGAGTATATTCTGTTCAATTGTTCTAGTACAGGCCATCAGGGCAGCATTTGCTATTTTTATTATTATTATTATTTTTTAACTCTGCTTGCATCTAATGAGTATATTCCTACTGCAGTCAAAACATGCTCGAGCTTTTCCAGAAAGTTGAGAAGGTGCCCAAGACTGATAATACCATTACACCAATGCCTGGCCAATCAGGTCTCGACTCATCTACAACTCATCACCATCAACACCAACCTTCTATTCAAAATTTTGGTTTAATGTTGGGTCCCCCATCTCAGAGGCACCCTACCTCCAGCCATACTCATTCTCCTGACATCTCCGTTGGCAACAAACAGCCGAATCGCGAAACTCTAGATGCTAACCTTGCTTCCACCTCTTCCAGCCCACAATTAGTATCACCAAGTGGTGCTGATTTGAGTTCGCCAGGGGAAACAACAGAGAACATTCAAAACCAACCCAAGGAAGCGACCTTTTCTCCAAACAATCAAAATTCATCTGATAATTTGAACCGGGGTGCGAATCAGCAACCAGGTGCTGCCAACATGTTTAAGAATGTATGGACTAATGTTGCACATCAGCGTAATCTCACACCTAGCATGATTCAATCCATGATGCTACAACGAGGTACTGCTACCAACCTGGGACAATGGGGCCCTACTCAAGGAAGGAAGGTTGATTCTGATACTGTTCAGCCTGATATTGGCACTAGCTCTGCTGGTTCGCAGAATCAAGAGGAGAGGCACATGTTGGAGGGCAACTCCATGCAGGGCATTGTTGGTTCCAAGAGAGGAGCCTCAGAGGCTGCAAGTGGTAGTCCTGCAAGTGGACCTGCCATTGGCTCAGATGCCATCTTGCAGGGACGCCCACTCACTCCGAATGCTCCTCAGAGCACTTACTCGCTGCTACATCAAGTGCAAGCCATGAAGGGTGCAGATTTGGATCCAGGGAATCGGATTGCTAAGAAGCCCAGAGGTCCTGATCACAGTTTAGATACTGCCCCTAGAATGATCCAACCAGACCCACGAATGACCCAAGCTGGCTTAAGAGCTCCTCTTCCAGATGGTAAAGCCAGTGGAACTTTGCAGGGTCAGCTTACTCCAGAGGGCAAAATGCTTAGCTTTATGTCAAGAGAGAACGAAGAGAGAACCCCCAGTGTACAAAATGCACCAAATGTACCTACTGAGCGACCCAAAATCAGCCCACAGATGGCCCCTTCATGGTTTGGGCAGTATGGAAACAACCGAAATGGCCAGAACCTTCCTACTGTCTATGAGGGGCAGAGAACCAGTGTGACCCCACAGTTCACCTTCCCTAAACCACCTTGGAACATGGAGAACAATGAAAATAGTAATAATAACAATAAGAATACAACTGAGAAAGCACTTGATAGAAGCCCAATTACTAAGTTTGGTCAACAGAATATACCCCCAAATAATGTGGCGTTGGTGGCTAAAATGGGGGTTAATGAAACCTCACAGTCCCCTCTTCAACCATGTGCCAGTGCACCTATTGTTGTAAAAGAGAAAAAGCGAAAAGATGCAACAAGAAAGCTTGTACCGTATCACAAGGTTATCGAAATTCCAGAGAGCATAAGAAGCACCAGGTAAATTATTTTATTCTTTATGGAAAAATTCCCGTCTGCATCTTTTAGGAATATTGGACTATGGTGTTTTTTTTTTGGCATACCATATTGGTCTTACCATTATATTGTTGGATGATGTGCTGGAAATTAGCCTTAGCAGCTTGGTGTTCAATTCTAATACAGTGCAAGCTAGTTTAATCCCTCTTCGACCAGCTAGTGATATGTTTTATCTTATTCCCTTGACCGCAACCAATCCAGTGCCAGACCCCAATCAAGCATAACTCTGACCCAATTATAACGAGGCATTAGGTTCTGACTAGAAGCTATGATACAGTTTCATGCCAATATTATCTTCTGATTTTTGCACCAATACATTTGTTCTTTACAAGTTCTGTGAATCTAACAATTCCTCCTTTTCTTATAGTGTTGTGGAGATGGACTGGGCCCAGACTGCTAATAGGATTATTGACAAGGTATGTGTCACTTCTATGTCGTCTTAAGCACTTTTTAAACATTTATTTTTTTTCTATATCTTTTGTATGGTTGAAAAATATCACATAAAACCCAATTCTGGTTACTCAGATGGATGATGAAGTTGAGATGCTAGAAGAAGGACAAGCAACAATTGCTATACCCAGAAGACGATTAATTCTTACTACCAAGCTGACTCAGCACCTTATACCAGCTGTTCCACCTCGCTTTCTCAGGGCCAAAGCTGATACAGCATATGAAAGCATTACATTTGTTGTCTCAAATTTCGCCCTAAGAGATGCATGCAGCTTGATTTGTTCTGTTGGAAGTGATTCATGTCTGCAATTGAAGAATGAAAATGCGTGAGTTATTGTCTACTATCAGCAATTGCTGAAACCAGTTTCCAATATAATACTCAGCTTAAATATGTTCAGATAATATGGAAAAAAAAAACCAACTGGAGCATTACTTCAAGATAATGCATCTTTATACCTACCCAATTATCTGCTGCGTCACTACATTACAGAAATCTGATACTAACTTCACAAAATAAACTATGTTTTGACATAAGGCCATTTGACTCGTTATATTTAGATATCATGATGTCATTGGTCTGTTTGGTATTGGTTCAGTAATCAAGTTGGTGTGTTGAGATAAAATTTATTTGAAGTGCTCTTTTTTTAACCTGTTTTTCTTCTGAACTGTCTAGTTTGTCAGAAAGAAGCACATCCATTGAAAAAAGGGGAGAGAGTTTCTTCTCAAAGGTCGTCGAGTCCTTCAATGGGAGGTTCAAAAAACTCGAAGAAGGTTTCACAAGGTAAATGGCAACTAACCTTTCCATAATATTCCCCTCTAGCTGCACATTTTGCCTGCTTTAATGAGGAAAATTTCGGTAATTTTGAAGAAATCAAAAGTAAATTGGTTTTTCATGATTCCAGAAGCTGCAAAGTAGATTTTACAATAAATGAGTGAAAAATGATGGTTGCATTTGGCTTACAACAACTGGTTTGCCTTGCCATGTCGATTTAGACCCATCTCTGTTCTCAAGTTGTCCCCCGTGTGTGCTGAAGCAAACCTGGTCTACTGTTCTATTCGCTAGTTATCTTTGTCCCTCTGCTGCATTTCAGCTTTTCAAGTCCCCATCTTTTGGAACTGGTTCTATAGAGGTTGTTGGTTCATATTTTTTTTTTTCTGAATAGGGGAACCGATTAAACATATTCTCTACAAAAATAAAAGTATCTGGTCCCACTAGTCAAGGATTTAAGTACAGATAATTTCTTCGGACCAAAGATCCCTGTACTATTTAGATCCAATTCTCATCCTGCCACTGCCTTTCAGTTAAGTATCTCTTTCATCTGGACCCCATTTCCATTTTTCGTCATGAAGCTTGCTTTGCGTTGAGCTGTTGTGACAGATATTGTGGCTTGCCCCTTCTTTGGAAATAGAGAGATTTGTTGAGAAAGGAGGAAAAAAGAACAATGCAAATAGAAACGCAAAAATTACCCAGTATTCTTGTGTCCAATCAGAAATGAGAAAAGTTCAAGGGCCAATTGTGTTCTCCTAGGATGTCAGGGAACATAGCCCGAATGGTCCTGTCAATGTTATTTGAGAACAAATTATTCTGATTTTTTTTTTTTTTTCCATGTTTCAGATTGAACAAGAGGACCTCCGTGCTGGAATTTCAGCTGGAGTGCCAGGAATTGGAGATGTTCTCTGTAATTAATCGTATGGGAAAATTCCACCGCCGTCACATAGTAGAAGGGCCAGGCGGTGACACCCCGTCATCTTCTAGAGCCTTCTTACAGAGAGCTATCACTGCAGTCCCCATGCCTAAGAACATTCAAGAAGGTGGAATCAACTGCTTGTCTCTCTAACACCCTAGGTTGGTGCAAGATTACCCCCACACCCTCCACCCACAAATCCAAATCCAAAGCCTCATGAAGGCCTGAAATGGAAAATCTACGGATTCAATCAACGTTTGATTTGTTGTAGAATGGAGGGTAGCAGAGTATAGTAATTCCCGGCCAGTGAATATTCTATTGCCCCATTGTATTACTACACTCTAGGAAGTAGGCTTTTTTGTATATTGTGGAAGCTAAGGAAAATTATTAGGGGGAATAGAGATGTTTGGTAGGATAATTCAGCTGAAAAGTGGGACCATGCCGGATCATTAGAGGGCGGGACTCTAGGGTTATGTGTTGTTTCTTTTGGCATTCTTTTTTTGTTCCCTCTTTATAATATTAGGTTTGGCTCGTAATTTTACTGGGCACCAAAAAAAAAGATGGAATATTTTGTTCAGTGGATAGTGCATCAGCGGTTGTAAATGAGATTTTATCAATTCCCCTTTAGTGGGGGCCTTAATTATTATAGCCAGATTTTCAGGTAGGTTTTAGTGATTTTGATTGTAACTTCTGTAAGGTTCCCGTGTATGTACCTACCTTTCAATCAGTTATGCAGCCTTCATGATTTTAGAGGCATACATTGACAAGTAATGAAACAAATAAATTTTTAGACTAAAGTTTTTATTCAGAGTTGAATGAGATACGTATATATCTTTTCAATGGACGCGCTATTTTTCACAAATAAGTAGCGTGTATGAGTGTATCTCATAGCTTTCCTAATCGCTCGATCTTTCGACTCTTGTGCAGTGCAGAGTTGGTGACCTGAATCGTAAGGCCTCTACAACTTTTTAGTGCATGTGATTTTCACAAAAAAGGACTGTGGTCCATGTTGCACGGTCAAAACTCAAAAGCATGCATAAAGAAAATGCGAAACAGGTCAATGTGCATGGCGGGCAATCGGGAGGACCTCGATTACGTCTATTAGACTATTACTCTATTGCCACAAGCCCACAACGGTCAAATTAAGGGTCAGTTAAGAGTAATCCCGTCCGTTCAGTTGTTTTAATCAGAACGGATGTTTTATTTTACGCTGACTATTTACGAATTTCTGAACATTCGAAAATCAGCTTAGAATCTAAAATTTGAATTATTGATATTAGAAATAAAACAAAAAAAATCAAATATAAATGGAAGAAAATAAAATTAATTGCAATCCATTTGTGTTATAAGACTATATATGTTGCGTCGTTATCAACTGACTTTCTGAAAATTTTGGTCTGGTCATGGAAAAAATTTGGATATGATAATGAGCTTTAGATTATTCATTTCTAAATTATTTGCCTATTTTGTATACCTATGACCCATTGCTGTCTGTGCGCTTTGTGTTTTCTTGTGTTTTTTTTTTTTTTATATACCTTGTGGCATGGAAACGGTTGTTTTTTCAAGTCCGGTATCGCTTTTGTTCTTTACTAAGATTTCATTGAAGTGGAATTGGTTAATGGAGCAGGCACCTGAGCCCAGTGAATCATAAGTCAGGCCCATTTTCTGTAATTCTCCAATATCGGCCTTTATCCTCCTTTTCGAGTTCCGATGGAACTTGAAACCCCTGGTTATCTATCGGATACCAGACGCTACACTTCGGATTATGTGCCTTGGGCTTTGTTTTTCCTGGTTATATCTGGAAATATAATTCAAACTATTCTACTAAATTGTTGTTATAGATTTCATACCAAACCGTACCGTTGAACTTGTCATTGTATTCGATGTATATTTAAATGACGTATATGCATTGTTTTGGCTTACTATAATATCTGGTTTTACAAAATAATGGAGATTGATGATTTTCTCTACTACATTCCTTGTAGGGTACCTTGGCACCGGACCCTTCTAAGGAATTTAGAACCAAAAAGGATTTCTAAAGAATGAAATCAATCAATACTGTTTCCTGATGTGATGATTTTGGCCCTTTTCTACCCATTCTAGCTCCGGTACCAATTGGTACGGGTCCCTTTTTTTTTGTGTCCAGGCATGCTTAGTCCCCTATTTAGAACTAATATGCTCCTTGGTTCTTGGCAATTAAATTTGAACTCTCCTGAGGTTTGTACATTATCTAAACTTGATTGATTGTTATTGGTAATCTTCGTGGTTTAAGGCTTGTTATGACCGAGCCTTTGCATCCTCAATTTAACGTGGGATTCAAGTTGGAATTTCCATATTTCTTGCTCGCTGGTCCGTGAATTTGGTTGAATACTGGCTGATTATTAACTTCTGAAATTTGTGAGTTCTGTTTTTTTTTTTTTCGAAATTATAATATTATGGCTTGTTACAGGGGCTAATTTGGAATATGCTAGATACATAAATACGGTTGTAGGCTGAGATTTAATAATCATTTAATCCGACAATGAGGCTGATACTTTTAAGTTAATAAATTTGTAAGTTCAGAACTCCTGAAGATGTATTAGGTGTTGAAGCATTTAACTAAAGGATACGTATTATACAGTAGTGGTGTGTATCAGTGTATGACCTGAGAAGTATATGGTTGTAGCGCGAGAGACTTGCTAATGATATTGATAATGAAATGATTTGGTCCTAAAAAAAAAAAAGATAATGAAATGATTATAAGTTCACTCAACGAGTAGCAATCCAAATATTAACTTCAAAAGAGATTAAAGAATTGGTTGAGAAGTTTATGGGAAATTCTGAAAACGAAACTTGAACTAAAATATTCAAGCAACAAAGATAAGTTTTAACGAGTGAAAGAGAGAGCATAATTTCTAGCAAACAGAATCTTTCTACATATGAATTTATCGAGGCATCGGAAAAGTGCAAGTCATGCGTCGACAATGAAACCCATCAAGATAGCAACAAGTGCAAATAAAAGTGAAAAACTTAGGAATAATCTACGAGCGTGATGCAATTACTAAGTTTAATTTGAATAAATGTTCTGATTCCTTGAATAACGGATGTATTTGGTTGCACAGGAATAATAAGGAGAATAGAACTAATTCTTATTATAAAAGATTGTTTGGTTGGTGTGTTGAGAAATAAAATGTTTCTCTATTATTTCCTTCCTTATATCATGTTTTCGTATTATTTTCTTCCTTCTATCATGTTTTCGTAATAACAAGAAATAAGACTTATTCCTTAATCTTTTCTATATTTGGTTGGACACACATTCGGATATTAGAGTTTTATTTCTTATTTTTGTATAACTATAAACACAAATTTTTAGTTCTATTAGAATAAAATTATAATGCACTCTTAAGAGTTTATTTGTTTATTTGTTTTTTGTTTTCTTCCTTCTGTTATAGCTCCTCCTCCCCGTCTCTGTCTATAGCCTATACATATATTATATATATGCATTCGACCTATTATGGATAAGGAAGCTTATCCACAAATTACTGTTTACATACTTTTTGGTAGAAGCTGGTTTGGAAATTGGAATTAACATTAAGTAATTTTATTTTTTATATTACACCTATTTGCTAATTTATAAAGTTCACTTTGTAAAAATAAATAAAGACAGAAAAAACAGAGACAATTATCTGTAGTTGGTATTTAACTCACCAATTAGAAAGTTGTGGGCCCCATTGAAAAGCTTCTTCTCGCATTTTTTTTTTTCGGAAGAGGACATTAATAGGAATATAGGATACAACAACATACGCCGTCAAACAGAAGAAGAAATCGTGATTGGTAGGGTGCGCTTCACCCAGCAATTTAAAAAATAAAAAAGAAAGAAAGGAAGTTCAGTACATCATCCATTCTTTCATTTGTAAGAAACAATTATTATTATATCTATGATGCATGGGTTTATAATTTCTCTCCTTTCGAACAATACCTCAGAGGTTCAGCTCCTCTACGAATATAGAAATTAAGTTAAACTTTTTATTTATTTTAGATTGAAAGATCCATATTGAGTCTGATTTTATATTAATTAAATCGGTCAAAACGAAAAGCAAGCGACAGAGATATGATTAGAGCTCATTCAGACCGTCCGATTTAAAACGAATGATTCAAATCTATCTGAATCCCTTCAATATAAAATTCATGCAATTGGCTAGGAGGAACTTTAGCCTATGAATAAACGGTAATGCCGAACTTCATTTAAGCCGTTAATCATATTAATTTGTTATCGTCGAGCTATAATATTTCATTCTATGACGAACCAATTATAAGATACAAAAATTTATCTAATCAATTTTTTGTTGTGAGTTGAACTTGGTAGTTTTGACGGGAATCACTAAAACAAATGATTATAAAAACATTAATATAATAAATATAACTTTAAAAAATATAAAAATATAACGTAAACCGACTACCATTAACATATACAACTAATAAAAAATTAAATATTATAAGCTAATACATCATTATTTACGTACTATGTTGTCATTTATTTATCCGCAGAAAAATTTCTTCAAAAATAATGTACAACGATATAATCCGGTTTAAATAAATTACTTTTCTTAAGTCACATTTCAATTTTATCGAATTAGTTAAAATCAAATTCATATCTAGACACTGATATTAGATTTGCATGGCTACCTACCTAGATTCCACGGATAAAGGTTTCACTGGTGATCTCTTAAAAGTGAAAACCTAGATTCCACCTCCACGTGATGGAGCCTTCATAAAGTTTTCGGGCTCGTTTGGATGGGTTGGGAATTGTGGGAAGAGTGGGAAGAGTGGGAAGAGTGGAGGAATTGGCTATTTCGGGAATTGAAAATGTTGTTTGGATGGTGAATTTAGGAATAGCGTTGAGAAGTGTGAAAAAGTAGAGAGAAAAGTGTTGTTGGGAAGAGTGTTATTGAAAATTGTGTTAGGAATGGAATTGACTATTTCAAAACCATTTGGATGAAAAATTTAGGAATGGAATTGCCAATTCTTAGGAATTGGCTATTCCACCCCAATCCAAACGAGCCCGAAGTATCTAATATTGTAGAAGAAGTTGAAGGTTTCGCGTTTCAACTTTCAAGCGGTTTTAAGGGGTTGAAGAACGTCACAGGTTTAAATGCTCTGTCAACGGGATAAAGTCTCCAATAAAGAAAAGCAAAGCATTTCATATATGTTCACATATCATATATATTCATATATGTCAACGGGATAAATACCTACTTCCGAACTGTTAGATTTTATTATTATTTTTTTATTTAAGTAATTTCGTCTGCTATATAATTAATCGAAGAGCAAAAAATATTAAGGCATTCTATGACTTCTAAAATCATCATTCGGTAGACAAGGGAGGTTTCATAATCTATATACAATCTCATGAACATATCAATCATGAGTCATGACGTCTTTGTGACATGTACGGTTTAACTATGAAGGCTGTCCACGTTGAGTTTGATCGATATTTGAATTATTTTAGTCAACCTAACACGCCAGCGTGTTAATTTGAACTTGAAGTCAAACAACTGAACAAGTCACATTTATTCTAATATTTTATTTGCGTTAAATCAAGACTTATTCAATAAATTGGTAGGCTCATTTCTCAGAAAATAAAATTATTTGAAATAGAAAAGCCCGTTCACATGTTCTAAAAAATGACAGATATTCAATTTCCGTACGTATAAGTAAAAGTGATTTTTTTTAAGAAGGTAAGTAAAATCGATCGTTGCAAAGCTAATCCGCAAGATTGGATCAACAACATGCATTTTGAGAGCAATATGATACTATTGGTGCAGGGATGCCTCACCGGAGTACCTATTATAAAGAAAACAGAGTGGAGAAAACAGAGACGAGAAAAGAGAGGATTCAGTGCCCTAACGAAAATTTTAAACGTAATTTTTATGGTTATAGTTAAAGAAATTCAATGTAGCTAATGGTAAAATAGCTTCGAATCTATCTTAGTTTGCACATAAAAGCAGTTGCATGTTTTGGATAGAGAGCCGAGGACTGAGTCAACAATATAATTAAAATGAAACGTAATATTTCTTAATTTTTTGGATAGAACATAGTTTTACAATTGTATATCAATTACAAGCAATATTTTTTTAAAAAAATACTTAGAGAAACAAAAATAGTAGAAACAATAGTTTCCGCGCTCAATCCCCTAACTTAATTATGCATTCTCCTGCTCCAACTGGTTACTATTTATTGTAAAAAAAAAAAGTAATAAGTTAATTTGGCACTTATAATAATTAAAAAGCTCCTTATCTTTTTAGATCATGCCTTCATTATCTGCTCAATTCCTTACAAATTATCTCACTATATAACAACGATATCCCTCATAAAAGATCGCCTAAAAAATCTCTAGAACTTTTCATTCACCTTAAAATTTCATAAATTAAATTTTCTTACCGACAGTGCTTGGAACAACATTACAAGCTTAGGTCGTTTTGGCATTCACCTTCAAATTTCATACTTTTAATTGATTATTTTACTTGGGTCTTTTTGCATATATATGTTTATTGAAAGATTTGTTGATTTCTGAGGTGTAGTGACAACATTTTAAGCTTAGGTGACAACAATCAATTAAAAGCCTGATGTTTATAGTGCAATTCCTGGTCCATAATACATTGTACTTTGGACATTATTTTGAACAAAAAAAAAACTTTTCTAAAATAAGAAAAAAATTACAAAACCTCCGTGTCATATGAGTGAGACACAATAGAACCGAGATGACTCATGCAAGTGTTGTAGCGAGTCACGTTTGCTTTATATGTACAGAGGTAGTTTGGCTCATGGGTGACTACCAATCTTGCAATCTCACCCATTTGACCTTTGGTTGTAACCTTTTGAGAACTTTCAAGCGCATTATGTCATTATATGAAAAAAAGTATTTACTGCCTTTTGACTTATGAGTGAAAAAAAAATGACAGAGACGACAGAAGAGATAAAGATAGTTAGTAGTCTTTTTTATTTATATATTCTCTGTTTTCTATTCATATTGGTGTCGTTTGGATGGCAATGGAATTGGCCAATTTCCGGAATTAGCAATTCAATTCCTAAATTTTTCATCCAAACCATTTTAGAGTAGCCAATTCCATTCCTAACACAATTTTCAATAACACTCTTCTCTATACTTTTCACACTTCCCAACGCTATTCCTAAACTCACCATCCAAATAACATTTCCAATTTCCGGAATAACCAATTTCCACAATTCATGTGAATGGTATTTTTTTCTAAATTTATGTTATTCCTACCCTATTCCTAACCCATCCAAACGAACCCATTGTATATTGTTATATCAGATTCACTGATTTCCGAGGGGGAAAAAACATTGAGAGAGACAAGAGAAGATATAAAGGATAAGTGGTACTTTCTCTTGACTTATAATATTCTTCGCTTTTATTTCATTTCATATGGTAGATTGTTGCATCAAACTTACTATTTTTTCAACTAATGAGTAAAAAGAAAAAGGACAGAGACAAGAAAAAAAATATGAAGTTGGTAGTTCCTCTTGACTTATTCTCTGCTTCTTATTCAACATATTTGTATCAAATTAACTGCTTTTTTGACTTATGAAGGGAAAAAAGTAAAAACAGATGAAAATCTTGGTGTATTCTTTGCTTCTTATTCACATATAATTGTATCAAATTTACTGATATTCGGCTTCAGAGGGATAAAAAATAATGAAGACGAGAGAAAATGTGAGGGTAGTTGGCTCCTCTTGACTTATTTTCTGCTTCTTATTCATAATGGTCGCAAGATGAGAAAAAAAGAAGTATTCATACATCTGAGATGTGGGGTGTATATCTGGTGATTTTTATTAAAGAAAATGCATTTGTTGGCTTAATATATTTGATTTTAAAATGGTTCATATGATTTATACTAAGATTATATAAGTAATATGTTTCATACGGATTTAGTACGAACTCAATTTATTAATTTTAAATCGGACATAAATCGAATATCTAATTTCCAAGGAGAAAAGTTACGTTCGTTTTAAAGTGATTAAATAATTAAATAGACTACTTCCAACGAAAATTTCTATATAACTAAAGGGACCTATATTTTAAATGGGAAATGTTATTGGGAGCACATGTATAAAGAAAAATGAAAAATAAGCAATGGTGACGGAATCCAATTGAATTCGTATGATATTTGGCTACCCTTGTATGCCAAATTCCGAGAATAGACAGGTTTGCTTCGAACTACACTTTACCACAGATGCATTAGAGCTTACCATAAGTTGGAATATTCTAACATAGTTTCCGTAGTTTGTCAGCTTTGGAGTAGTCTGAACATATTCAACAGAACTAATGTCAACTTCATATTTGTTCTAGAAATAAACTAAATTCCTAGTAGAATTCCGAAAAGGGGGCTTCAATTGGAAAATATCAGAGAAATTTATTCAAGAGCATCAGCACATTGAAACATAATATAAAAATTTGAAGATTTGGCATTTGTATTGAATTCATAGCCGGCATAACTATCTATAATATATGGTGTTTACTAGTATGGAGATAAAAAAAAAAGTAATTCGTAAGATAAAATGGTAGAGATATTTATACGAAAATTTAGGGTGGAACTATAAAACAACAGTTACATTGAGAACTGTTAAAATTAAATTATAATTTATATATCCGACAATTAAAATATAATTCATATTATATGAAAATCATACACATGCAACGTGATGAAATTTGGCGTCAAACGGATATCAACTGTCCTTATTTATCGGTTTTGATTGCAATTAACTCGACTGGTACTCAAGTTACATGAAATTTAAAACACACAACTAGTTTATAAAGTTGAAAACATGTCTATAAGTTATTTTATTTTAAAATCATTTTCATGTCAATATAAGGTTTGTCAATGGCTCCTACGCCAATATTCTTAAAATTAAGCGAACATTTAACTTATCTAAATTTCTATTTTTGTTATTAAAATAGTCTCCAATCATATTAATTTTGTGTTACATCCTATACATATCAAATAAAATATGCTTGTTTGCTGATAAATTTTGTATGTTAAATATTTATTTTATTATTTTAAATTTTCTTTTTTATTATACTTGTATATTTGGTAGTAGTACCGGTTAGTATCTATTTAGAATCTTTATGTGAATGCATAAATTCAATTACGTGTGAACGTAAGTTTGAAATTTAATATTCATCTAAATTATGTATCTATATGATTTTTCATTCAAAGAACATTTGCTCCAAATATGTTTGATAAAAAAGAACTCTCACAAGTATATACAATCAATTAATACGCAACTACTTAAGTTCGGTGGAACTTGTGGCTATTTTCTCATAGAATATTGCAGTTAGAAAAATATTTATAACCAATCGCATATTTTTTTTTTTTTGAAAATAAAGCCCGTAGGCAATAACCAATCGCATATTAAGACTCAACAACCAAGTATATCTGTATATGAATATATCCGTTATGTAAAATTCCAAATTCCAATGGTCGCCAACATCCGTTAATATCATATCTATAACAGTTATACGTCGGCTCCAAATGCGCTTGGAGAGATCTCAATGTCATCATTACTCAAGGCCAATATTTCTTTAGCCAATTATGAACATCGCCTTCCAATTAAATCACAATTCAATTCACTGGAAATGAATGGCCAACGTGGTTCCCTTTTCTGCCAAAAGTGCATACGATGCTATAAATACTCAAGATGGGAGTGTATGTGTACCGAAATGAGATCAGGTGTTGCGCGACACCGTGTGTAGCGCGTTTGTAGGTCGTCTGATCTGAATCTGATGGATAAGGGAGCTCCGTGAATGTAACAGATTGATAGGCCTGAAAAAAATGAACCACCCGATCAAAATCGAACGGCTGAAGGGTGCGCTACACCGTGTATCGCGCGACAGCAAAATCGGATTCATGTTTACCAAATTTTCTGGAAGAGTAAAGCATCTATAGAAGTTCAGAATTTTATGTGGTGGGAAATTAGACAATTTGAAAAAAAAAATGAAAATATATGCATTTCTCTTTTCAACTTGTAAGTTTGAGTCTCATATACTTGTCCACAAGACAGAATTGGAGACGCATTTATAGATGCCATTTGCTCAGAGCATAAATAATTTCTTTTTGGTTTTTTTATTACAATTTGGGCAAATTATTGTTTGTTTCTTGGTTTTCTTATTTGATCTTATACAAGTATATTGTAACTTTGTACCATTCAATGAAACAAGCAAAAATTGCTTCAAATATATGGACAAATAAGGAAATAAGGTAATTGATATTATATTTATTTTATATAGATTTGTAAAATAAAAATACTATAAAATCAATGATTTTAGTCTTTCCGCTTTAAATGAAGAGTCAATTTTTCAGCTGAGGTTACCGTCTACACTACTGATTAAATTAAATTTTAAGATCAATAGTTCATATTTGTCCGGGTCTAAAATTGATTACATCTCTCGTCTAATTGTTTACACTCTTAAATTGATTCTTTTATAGTTACATGGATTGTTAGATGGCAATTGTCGCATGAGCTTTTGAGTAGACACACATACACTTGCATGTATGTACATGTATGTATGTATGTATGTATAAAATGTAAAAAGTTTAATTGACATTTGTAACATATTTGCGGTTGGGTTGGGGAAGAAAATTTTAATTAAGTATTTTGTTTTTGTTGCTGTAGGGTAATTTGAAAATATAACACGTTTGCTCATGATGCAGTAATAATAATCAAAGCGGCGTTTGGTTGTGTAGTAAGTGGTTGCATAAGTTAAGGATGCCTAAGTATTTATGTAGTGTTATGTAATACATGTTTGGTTGTGTAGTAAGGATGAATAACTTAATGCATGCATATATTCGTGTCAAAAGACTAAAATGCCCTTAAACTTGAATTATTTAATTTGAATTAGTATTATGTATAAATAAGACGTTGTGACCTAATTATTGTTAATTATTAATTATTATAAAAATTAAATATTAATGATAATAATAAACCATTTTTATTATTATGAAATATTAATAATTACTTTTAATTAAATATTATAAACATTATTAATTATTATTTAATCGTTATTATTAATAATTAATATTACTTGTTAAATATTATTAATTATTATAAATTTAATTACATATGATGATAATAAATGAATTTTGTTATTATGAAATATTAATAATTAATTTTAATTAAATATTATTAATTATTTAATAATAAAATTATTATTGATTAATTATTTTTAATTAATTAATTATTATTATTATTAAATCATTATTATTAATAATTAATATTACTTGTTAAATATTATTAATTATAATAATTAATCTTTATTATTAATTATAATTTTTTAATAATTATTGTTACTTATCAAATATTATTAGTTATTAATTATTTGTTAATTATTAATTATTATTATTATTTTTATGGGGTATTGTTGGAAAAAAATTAAAGGAGATGGGTGTTTAAGTTATGCACCCTTTTAAGTCACAGACAAACGCGTGATAAATTTAGCTTTCGGGTAGCTGCATCAGAAAAATAAACAATATATCATATATATTTTAATATTTAATATAGAAAATTTCCTTGCTACCTAAAAAAGGTACATATTGCTATAGCAACAGAGGCACTGCGCTTGTTACCACTCATCAAATAGTTTACTATTCATGGAATCACGGTCGATAGTAGTACGAAAAGGATTTTGATATTGATGAATGATAATGTTAAAATAATAATTAAAAAACCCCCACAAAGGAGGTAGGTACGAAAAGAATGAAGATCGAAGAAAAATAAATAAGAAAGGGTAGTTGACAAAAGGTAGTTGTTCCTCAGGGAAGTAGGTACAAGGGCCAGCCAAAGGCTTGGACTAGAAGGCGGCAGGAGCAATTCCAATTCTCTCTACGCCCCATCAAAACCTCAGAGAGACTCGTTCAAAACGAACAGTCAACTGTGTCACTTTCCTGCCTTAATTACAAGTTAGAGTTACCTTTCAATCCGTGATATTTTGATGTAGTATGTACATTAATGTAATATATTGATGATAGGATGACACCATGAAGAGGATGCATCTCACTCTATTTCTGTGCAATTTTTTTATGATTGATATTTTAACAAAAATGAAATTGATATTTGTGGACATAATTGTGTGCTTTTATTGATAGAATAAGTGTGAAATAAAATGTCCTAATTATTGTTAGTGGGCTAATTTTATTTATTTTTTTTTGGCAAATTGGATTAACAGTGAATTTGGGATGGATGAGAGACCGGTGAGAATCATAGATAAGATCTCAAGCTGACAAGTGGGTCTTTAATTTGATGTGTCAGAAAGGTCCCAATATTTGCCTATTTGGGTGTTGCAGCATACACCTCAAATAATTTGCTTCAACTGGTCCCCTACTCCCCTGGTACACGTGGACCAATCAGTTGTTAATTTTGAAATTACCAGTATACTATGCCTATTTGTTGTTAAACTTTCTTCTATAACTTCAAGTAATTTAACAAAAAAAAGGTGTCGCTGTGTTAAGTAGAACCAAGAAAAACACTCTGCTCAAATGACATGACGGTATCGCTGTGGCCTTTTGAATATACTTCCAAAGAATTCCTGAAAACCCAACAACAAAATTTGAACCGTCATGTCATTTTAAAAAAAAAAAAAAAAAAAAGAGAAAAATCTTGTACTAAAATTCAACCGCCTGTGTGAGCTTACATTTTAAAGAGTTCACAAGGACCTGCAACTGCAAGGGTTCAACTATTATATATCTACTCCCTGTGACCCAAAACCCTTCACACACCCCATCATCCCTCCTAAGTGCTAACAACACTCTAAAATCATGTCACCTCTCTTCCTTCTATTCTCCACCATCCTCTTATCCACCATTCTTTACAGCCTCCTCTTTAAAAAGCGCTCCGGTACACGGCCGCTTCCCCCGGGTCCAAAGGGATGGCCGATACTTGGCAATCTGCCTCAACTTGGCACAAAACCACACCAGACCTTGTATGCCCTCTCAAAAACTTATGGACCCCTTATCTATCTTCGATTTGGGTCGGTTGATGTCATAGTCGCATCGTCATGCCAAGTGGCATCCCAGTTTCTCAAGACCCATGATGCAAACTTTAGCAACAGACCCCCAAACTCCGGTGCAGAGCACATCGCATATAACTATCAAGACATGGTGTTTGCACCATACGGTTCAAGGTGGCGTGCTCTGAGAAAAATCTGCGCTCTTCATTTGTTCTCGGCCAAAGCACTCGATGATCTCAGGCCAATCAGGCAGGCTGAGGTGATGTCCATGACAAAGGAAGTGTATTTGCATGGTAAAAAGGGTGCGGCGGTGAATCTTGGCCAGGCAACTTATGTCTGTGCCATGGATGCTCTTTCCCGAGCCACGGTCGGGTGGAAGATATTTGGAGGAGGGAAGGAAGCAAGCGACTTCAAGGCCATGGTGGTTGAGCTTATGCAGCTAGCTGGAGTGTTTAATGTTGGAGATTTTGTTAAGGGTTTGGCATGGATCGATCCTCAAGGGGTTGTCGGAAAGATGAAGAAACTTCACAAGAGGTAATTTGAAATACTATGTTTCTAATGTAAACGGAAAAAAAAGGGTATCATTTACAAATATTAATTTCCTCAATAACCCTGAATAGGATAGCCAGAATAAAATTTATAATTACGACTAATATATTCTTTTTCCCTGTTTCTTGAAACTGGCTAAGGTTAGTAGTATAATAATCATTGAATTTTCAAAAAAAAAAAAAGGTATAATAATCATTGTGTCTCTGTCTTGCCTATTAGGATTGATTTAGATATTATTGACATTTTGGGTAACAGATACGATGAGTTCTTCGACTCCCTGATTGAAGCGAGAAAGACGGGGAAGAACAAAGGAGAAGGAAAGGATTTGCTAAGCGTCCTTCTCAATTTTCAAGGAGAAGGGGGTGATTTTGAAGAAGGCAAATTGAATGATACAGACATCAAGGCTTTAATGCTGGTTAGTCCCAGTGTCCTTTTTGCTTGCTCTTTACATAATAATTGGTTCAGTATATTATCTTAATTAATATTTAGATTCATTATGTTGGTTCGGTTCATTTTGACATTTTTTTTATTTATTTTTCCGGTTCTAAGTCTATTCAAATTAAACAAAATCATGTTTGTTTTTTAATTAATAATTACTAATTTATTTAAATTGAATCCTACATGTTATTCTCTATTAAATATAATAATATTGGTAAATATATTGATATACCAGTCTCTTTAGAAAATTGTTTGGTAGTAACAAACCGATATAAAAAATTTAAAACTAAATCATATTTGTTTTAGCAGAGCGATAATATATAACAGTTTAAGTTCTTAGAGAACCATTGTGGTTAATATGTGAACATTGATGTTTGGATTTGTTTAACAGGAGTCTATTTTAATCATAGGGAATAGAATTAGGGTCATGATCTGGATTAATTTATAACTAAATTTTGAAAAGAAAATTACCCGCTTATAATTAAAGAATTTTAAGAGTAGGATACCGAGCAGAAAAGTTTATCTTTGTCATATTATCAAACCTAGTGCTACTGTGCTATCATCGTTTTTAGTGCGAGTGCAAATTGGATTTCCTAAATGACAAAAAATAAATAAATAAACAAAATAAGGCTTTCATTACTTGTTATGGATATGTTGGATTGTTGGGACTGAACTGTTACTGTCACTGTTTTTTGTCGTTTTTTTGCCCCATTCATAACCCCTAAATGTATCTCTGCTTATCTCCCAACAACCTTTCACATATATTAAAAATATATGCTTAACTATTTATGATCGACATATATTTATTTTAGTTAAGATGAATAGCTGTCACGTTGTTTTGTCAGATGTCAGGTTGATTTTGCTTTGATATATTTTTTTGGAACAAAAGGTAGCTTTATATGCTACCCGTTTCGATTATAACAAATGTATAATTGTTTTTATTTTAAAAATACTTTTTTTTTTCTAAAATACATACTTAAAAATCACACAATCACTCTTTAAATGACGTACTATACGCTTTCTATTTACTTTCTGGAAAAAAAATTAGTCATGGATAATTAATAAGTTGTATATATGAGATAAGATTTCAAAAATAAGTGTAATATTTTTAACAATCGAGCTAACTTAGCATCAGCATCTTTGTTATCGAAACTCACAAAGCATTCTTGTACTAGCATTATGAAAAAAAAAAAAAGGAGAAAACTATTCCAGTATTTAATTAAGCTGCTTGTAAATGTACTTCGAGAATATATTCATGTTGAACTAATTAGAACTAGCTAATTAGTTCATCAAATTTACAAAACGTCAAAACCAAATAGTGGACAACTTTTTGCAATTTATAGCATTATCGGGTAGGTTACTCTAGGTTGGAGGGGTAAGCATTTTTCGATAAATTCAAAATATAGTTTAGTCCTCATGTCAGTTAAGAAAAAAATCGAGCACATCATATTTTAAATATTCACATAGATCTGGATCCAACTTTGAAGACAGTGCGCTGGTCAAATTTTACAAATATAAATGTCTATATTTTGGGGACAGTGCACTAAGTAGGATAATAAATAATTTTATAAATTAAAATTTCTAATTAAAATTAAATTCATGACAAGCTAATTCCCAGACTTCCAAACTCCCATCATTAATGGCCGAAAAAAAAAAGAAAACTCGTCATCATTGACGAAATAATAAAATTGCAAGTTTATTTTTAAGATAAATTGGGTCAAGCCCCAACTAATTGCAAGTTTAAAGGGAAAAAATGTCAATAAATTATAAAAACCCAGGAAAATAAAAATATATATATATCATATCAATGAGACTTGCAAGTGCTTATCTGGAACTAAATAATCTCTCAATCTTAAAGTAATTATGTGTGATGTATTCTTTGTTCTGTTTTTTTTTTTAAGAAAAACAAGGGTCGAGCCTAATTGTCTTTTGCATTGAAATAAGTTTAAAAAGTACAAAAGATGTGTTATGTATTCTATACTTCTATTACAAAGAAACTGAGAAATACCATCCATTTTTGCAGAACTTGTTCACTGCCGGGACAGACACGTCATCAAGTACGGTAGAGTGGGCGTTGGCTGAGTTGATCCGCCACCCAGATATTCTCAAACAGGCCCAGAAGGAGCTCGACTCGGTCGTTGGCCGGGACCGTATCGTGACAGAGCAGGACTTGCCAAACTTGCCAATATTTCAGGCCATCATCAAAGAGGTCTTTCGGCTCCACCCCTCAACGCCCCTATCCCTTCCACGAATGGCTGACAACGAATGCGAGATCAACGGCTATCATGTACCCAAAAATGCGACCCTGCTGGTCAACGTGTGGGCAATTGCCAAGGATCCGACGGTTTGGAAGGACCCGTTGAGGTTCGATCCAGGTCGGTTCCTTCCGGGTGGGACCCATGCACATGCCGATCTGAAAGGGAACGATTTTGAGTTGATACCGTTTGGCGCCGGGAGGAGGATCTGCGCAGGCATGAGCCTGGGTCTGAGGATGGTCCAGATCATGACGGCCACTTTGATCCATGGGTTCGACTGGACCCTGCCTGACGGGCAGACTCCTGACAAGTTGGACATGGAGGAGGCCTATGGGCTCACCTTGCAAAGGGCTGTGCCGTTGGTGGCATGTCCGGTACCAAGACTTGAATCCGGAGCATATGAAATATGAAATTAAATATTAAATCGGCACGGTTCCGTGTATTCCTTCATGTTCTTCACCCATACCATATGGGATGGATTGCGTTGATCAGCACATTGTAATGCAACAGCTATTTAATAAGCTGGTTTTAACTTCTTTCTTTGTTCCTTTTTTTTTTATTGTAGAACTTGGTGTATAAAGTTCTTTAAGAGTTATGTGCTTTCTATTATAATTTTTGTCGGTAAAATAAAACGTTTCAAAGTTCGTTAATTGAATATAAAGAAATATAAATTTATTTTAAGAATTTGAATTACACATTCAGAAGTGAATACCCTCAAATATTAGTATTGTTCTTGTTTTAAAAAAATATTTTTAAATAATATAGACATAAAATAAATGGAATTTACTAACATATCTGAAAAATAATAAATATTTGATTTTAATTTTCTTTTGTAATTTACTTTGTGTAATTTGATTACCTTTACAGAAAAAAGTTATTTCGTAAAATATGAATTAAATATATACTTTTTATTTGAAGTTAGTATAAAATCACAAAGAAATTCAAGTAAGAATAAAAATTATTAGAGTCGTTGCGGACATTTTACATTCAAAATTAATTATGTTAACTAAAACGGAAAGTTAGCGGAAAAATGATTATACATTCCAAAATATAGGAGGGTGATTGACGCAAATAAAAAAAAGAGTGCTATTTGTTCCTCTTTTTTTTCACTAGCTCGTGTATGTTTTAGATGTGTACTCGTACCAGTCAAAATTCTGATTATTTTATTGGTACCTGTGTGCTCTGTGTGTGGACCGTTTCAATGACTGAGAGATCCGAACCAGTGCACCGTGATGCTTAAACGTGGCGTAACGTACAAAATTGACGACTCTTTACTCTTTTTATTTTGGTCATGTAATTTTTTTCTTTTTGACTTTTGGTGCACAATAGAAAGGGACTTCATTGAGAGCTCCCTTGTCACCATAATTTAATTGGTTCGTTTGTTTCGCTATTTAATTTATTGTTTCGCACAATAGAAAGGGTCATGTAATTTATTGTTTTTCATTTCGCTTGGATGGTGCTGTCCTGACTTAGAGTTGTTATTGACGGTATGGTATGGGGTACTGTTTCTTTACTGTTTCTTTATTGAGCGCTGACACCGATGGATGGTGTTTTTGTCGGAACTTGGTGGTAGTTGGCAACAATCTTCACTTCGTTTTAAGAACCTACAAATCTTTTTTTCAAAACAAAAAAGAAAAAAGAAAAAGAACCTACAAATCCTCGCCATTTCGCAACTAGCACAAGTTCTAGTCGTCGGCGCATCTAGACATCCTTAATGTCCTCACAAGTTATGAATCTCAAATTCTCAAATGTCGACTAAATGTTTGATACCTTGTGTATCCACCACTGGGTCAGATGGGGCTAGAGCCCCACCTAATGCTGTTGAGTCCATGAAGTCCCACATTAGCCCCAGTTAATTTTTTCTGTCATTGGAGTACTCAAAGTTCCATGTATGAGATGGATATATGATGAACTTATGTTAATCTAATGTTCATATAAACTCAGCCCCACCTAAATAGTTTTCCTAGATCCGCCACTGCTTGTGTTTGTGGTAAAACTTAGAAAAGAAGAACCTAAAAAGGACGAGACATCTTAAATGAAAGTCACGAATTTATAATTTGCTTTAAAATTCTTCATGTATATTTATTTAAGGTAATATGCTTGATCTCTATCTTCTCGTCAAAAAAGAATAAAATATTATACCTACAACAAATGACAATGATATATTTGGTATCGATATCAAAATCAAGTTGTGATGGAGAAAAAAAAAAAAGAAAGTTAATTTGAAAAATGTTTGAATCTTGCTGATTGGAACGGAAGGAGAAGGCAACCCGATTGGCATGATTTGAGGAGCTAAATCTTGCATCCGTAATTCCTCCGCAAAAGGATGATATTTGACAAGAATTCACTCAGTACAAACATAATTGTGTATTTAATCACTTTATTTTATGCCTTTCTTTTGGCGTCTCTAATTATGCATTTAATATATTTCTCTTTCGTCTTTGCTGTTGAATGCGACTAGAGCAGCTACTTTCTCCAGCTCCTAATAAGCAATATATCCACTTCCTCTTTTTCAATTGGGTCGAAATGATTATTTTAAGAAGATTCTAGTTAAGTTTTTTTATGCTATTTTTAGTAAGAAATTAATTTATAAACCTCTTTCAGAAGCAACTTCAAATAGGTACTTTACAGAGACCCTTATGTTTGGGGTAACGTTAAATAACTCAGCTTGAACAACAGCAGAGGGTTTATGTGGGTCTCACACTTGGATCAGGCCAAGGTTGATTTAAGTAAATGACATGTGCTCGTTTCTAAATGTGTTTACCGGTTTATGTTAGTTATGATGCTTAAATAAAGAAGCATTTAGTTATTTTGCTGGATTGTTGGGACAAATATACGCAACGGTATGCTTGTTTTGATGGGTATAGGTTAGGAACAGATCTTTATCTACTGATAGGGATACCGCTGGTAGGTTGTGGCATTACTAGTGAGTACTGTTGTTGATATTAGAGTAGTACCATTTAGCTCTTGTACTCGGAACTTCCATAGATTTAACAGGAGCTGGTTGCAAATTTTCCCTTGTTTCTTATAAAGAATGAATTTAAGTCTGATGGAAATCAAGCAAGAAATTTGGCATAAATATGCACTTGGTAATGCCTCCCAAGAAATAGGAACTGGAGATCAGGATCACCCGGTCAAATGATTTATACTGACAGAGCTCTTTTAATCTGAAAAGCGATTCTGTTTAATCTGACTGTGCAAGGTTCGAAGAAATCAACAGGTGATATATAACAAATGAAATATGATTCCTCAGAACCCAAAGGTGACAGTTAGGTGCTTTAATGAAGGAGCGCCGAGCATATTAAAATGGAGGCCCATTTTTAATGAAAAATAGTATGCTCAACTAGTTAACTATTTCATCAAACTTGATTTCTAATACCGAGGACTCCCAATTACAGTTGGAATACATAACCATACGAAACAATATATGCATTAAAAAATATCTTTCTACAAAAATAGGCACAATGTACGATTTTAACTCGAGATTATATACCGTAGGCATCACACTGCAATCAGTTTGGCACCGGTGTTCAATCTCCGTTGATTGTGCAAATTATCATTATTCCCTCATCAACCAAAGATCATAATAATTCGTTTTCAATCTCCCGTGCCTCCAAAATATCACAAATTCTACAATGATAGTCATTTCTGCATTACTTTCAGATGGAGATTGATTTTAATAGGTCGAGTAAGAAAAAATCACTTGATTGTTGGGAGGGAGTGTTCCTGCCCAAATTCCAGGTAGCAATCTGATACCGGTATCAATTTCATTTCCTGGAGGGGGGAAAAAATCACAACAACAGTTGGCACTTTTCCTCTTCAGCTGTTTAATTGCCTTCTTAGCTTCTTGTGTTCAGATGATTTAATTGAGCAGTTATCAATCACATCCCATCCCACCCCTCAGGAGTTGTAACAATCATCTGGATTTCATCCAGTTCATTCTTTGATAGTTGCATACCACCCGTGGGTTCTCTGACCAAGAGGTTCAGTGGCCCAAGACGACAGCTAAATGTAGCTGTCACCTCTGCTGCTGAAGCCTAGCAATGAGCATATATTTCAATATTAAATATTCAATTAGTCCTCTTAGCAAACAATATGAAAGATTGGGGTAAAAAATGCACCTTCATTGGAGCAACATATACTATTTTAAACTCATTTTTATGCAATATGCCTTCCCTGAAGTGCTGCTTAATCTGCACTTTCAATGTTGTATGTCAGTTGAAATATTTCTTTCACTAATTTAGATTCAAACTAAAGGCAACAGGTGTTAGAGTACAATTATGGTCTCAAATCTAAAGATACATAAAGAGGCAAAATAACTTCACACTTGAAAAATAATTCTAAATTTAAATTACCTCATGAAGAATAGCAATCATTGCAATGTTCGTCTTACCAGCACCAGTAGGGGCACAAACCTGGCATTTTGTTTTCCAATCAATCAGTCAATAAAGATCCTTGCTTAACAACAGAAAGTTAAGAGTCGCAAAGAGAGTAGTTTAGTACCAGGATATTCTCATTTGTGTTATAAGTGGCATGATAAATGCAGCTTTGGATGCGATTAAGAGTCTTGTAACCCTGGAAAGCAGCTTGTGCAAATTCATCCAACTCCTTTATCTCAATCTAATAATACAAAATCAGCATACAAGGAGTCAAAAGATGCAAAAAGTAATCTAGGAAAAAGGACACTCATAGAATAATGCATTGGATTTGAAATATGGAAATTACCAGCTTCTCATCAGATCTCATTGCAGAAGTTGTAATTGCAGGTATCTTAACCTCCTCGCATCCAGGATAATTTGACCGACTTGTCCCTTTATGCAGTTATAGAAAGTGAATTCCGTTCTCCGGTTCCAATCACATCATCAAATGGTTGTTTTCTCTCGCTCGCCAAGAGACGGGACATAAAGCTGTCAGCGACGGCTAACTCATCAGTGACACCAGTTTCTGCAACCCTTTTGTTGCGCTTTTCTTCTTTCCTCCTGAGCTTAAATTGTTTCTCAGACTCAGTTTGTATAGTCACCTATCAAAAAGATTATTTTGTAAAATACCTATTTAGCTTTATACAATTCGGGCATACAAAAAAAAAATTAAATGTCTACCTGGGTACCATAGCTCGGCATCTTAGATTGGCCAATGGAAGTTGCAATCTCAGATTTCAATATATGTAACCCATGCTGGATTGCACTGACAAGTTCCTTTCGGTGCTATCAAACAAATAGAAAACAGAAAAATTAATTACATATAATTCATTCTGAAGGACAAAAAGGAAAGAAAAAAGCATAATAAGATTGGAGAGGACATGCTCTGATGTTCTTACTGATAAAATATCTTGCACCATATCAAAGGCACTGTCACCGACCAGGTCCAACAAATCACCTGCAATCTACAAAATAATAGCCTATGGTAACTTGATATAATTTAATACAGTTATTTCTGTTATTAAGACAATAATTAATCTTAGGGATCCACCAAATTGTGTTATTTTACAGATATCAGTGGATCTGCCGTACATCATCTCCATAAGATGTGTCCTGAAAAATTTGAATTTTGACACATTGCCCGGACGTAGAGTTAAAGACATATTTAATTTAAAAGTACTTTTCTGGGTTTACCTCATCTCCTTGTTTGTTAGAATTAGAACCTTGACAAAGCCATTGCCAGGTCATCACCTGACAACTGTGAACTGTCACATCCAGCTATCCTGTCACAAGCCTCTTTCAGTCACCTAAGATTCACAGAGCCCCTCTTATCAGCCGAATAATGATTCTGTGACATGTGTTGATCATCAGCCCCGTTTGAAATGCATCATCATCTTCTAAGGAAACATTGACAAGAAATCGGGAGGGGGTGTTAAAAAAGTCAGAGCCCAATTTGAAGGAGCTATCTTGGGACCCACTGGTATCAATGGACATCACTTGTGCCTCATTTTTCATATGTTGCAGTGTACAATTTGTGAGCTAAGGAGGCTACTTTCTGTACACTGGCATCTGCTACGCGGTATCCAACAAGCCTCTGCATCTCAGACCTGTAGAAAGGACATCATAATTCTAATCTGTCCACCTGTGTCTGCATGCAAGCACATGCACAAATGCACAATGATAGGAGGGATGCAAGAGAGGGTGTATCTTCCAAAAAGAAGATTTAATAATTGAAGGACATCCTTAAGAAGGATCTTGCTACAATATTGGTAAATTGTAATTGCACACCCACTAAATTGATTCTGGAACCAAATAAGCAGCAATTATAGAACAATATCTGAACGACCAAAAGATTTGGGTCTCATACACACACCTTAGCACTATGGCCAGCCTCTAATTAATATTACAGTTCACATTAATTTAATAATTTCAATTAAATTTTATGTTCATTCATGCAATAGTTGTAAACATACTATAAAGATGGCCTCTGCTATTTATTTCTTTATTTGGGCTACATCACTGCTGCTTGGAAATGTATTTATCAGGCCTAAATGGTATATTACAATCATACAAGATTGCAATCATTATTTAGCATGATAAAAAAGGTAAATTGCTATACCTCTTTTCAGGAGAGAGAACCCTATCTCATCGTCTCCAGCATCTGAAGCTGCTATATAGATCATACACTGCTTTTGCAGCCTGTCGGAACTCCTCTGAGACCATCTCACTGTTTAGTTCGGCCAAGGCACCGAGAAATTGGCTATATGCTTGCCTCACATCACCCGAAGCTGCCAAGACATAAAACCTTAAAAACTGCCATGACAAGAAACAAGCATTCTGGAAACCTGAAAGAGCTCAGATTTCTGGGTATGGGAATACCATATTAATCAAGCTCTGCCTAGTACAGGTGGTATTGGTACACCAGTACCAGAAGTAGCAGGTCTGCCTAGTAAATATGATATAGTAGCACAACTTTTACCTGTGCATATCATTAAAGTTACTGTATCCCATTGGCAAAGTAACATCACCCAAACAATCGACTTTTCAAGCTTTAGTAATTAGACCTTATGTCATCTGAAGCTGTATGAAAAAAATAAAATTGATATCTTTACCTTCTATCCAATTCGACACCAATTTCTTGGCAAGTTCTGAATCATAGCTTGACCTAGTAAAACATGCACAGAACTACTATTCTCAAAATGCTTGAAATAATAGTTTTATTGACATTGCTATCTCTTACATATATAAACTGCGGTTGGTACAATACACCTTGTATGAAGCTAAATTCCTCCACTTATAAACAGAACCTGACGATAACTGAGGGTACATAAATCAAGGTTTAAAACCAATCACACTCAAAACATTACATGCAGTAGGTTCAGCTTAGGAATACAAAGCCATTGAAGTCTATTGTGTATAAATTCAATACCAGCGGGGCATAACTGAGTGCATAAACATATAAGCAAAACAGAAAATTCCCAAATTTGCAGCAGTACCTAGCCAAATTGGTACAGTTCACTTGCTACCGGTACAATAACCACCCAAAAAAAAAAAAAAAATCAAACCTTTTCCACTTGATGTTTTGGAGGAGGGTTTTGGGGCGTCGATGTCGTAATGACCTCTCAGCGCGCCAGTTAGTCAGGTAACTGAACCAGCATTGGGGTGCAACGGAGGAAACGAAAAATTGGAGCGCAAAATCATGAGCCAAAAAGACAACATTGCCCCACTACTTGGCGTTTTCTTCTTACTCCTTATTCTATTCTATTAGCTATTCTGGTGATTGGCGATTAATTGTGCCCCATCACCTGGTAGAACCCTCAGAGAATACTCCTTTTTTTGTATTTTGTTTCAAGTTTAACTTTTCCTCAAAGATTTTTGAGGCTAAGCGTAATACTAACTGAAAAGTCAACTTTTTGTTAATTCGCACTTGTTCTGAAAAATACAAATAGACATAACATCTTAGCAATTTTGATTATTTAGGCTAGAGTCAAACGCGTTTGACGTTTAAGCCCATCAACACACTATCAAATTTCAATTTTCAATGTTACAATGACAAATTTGAACCGCTCAATTTATTCTTCATAATGAAATCTCCTTAAAATCAAATTTTATATTTTTTTGAATTTTTTTACTATTTATTTTGAATTTTTAGAAAAACTTCAATCTAATTAATTATGGACCCTCCAATTTTAAAAAATCCGAAATAAATAGTTAAAATTTTTGAAAATTATAAATTTTGGTCTTCAAAATAATTTCAATATGAAGATCATATTGAGCGGTTTGAATCGGTCTTTTGAAATTTAAATAGTTGAGACTAGAATCATATTTAACGTCAAACTCATTTGACTCTACCATTGCTCATATAAAAATGTTGTCACGGATTCTAATAAATACTATAGATATATGTTGCAAATGTTCTTAACATGGCATAACTTGGCGTAAGTAATCATAAGTTGCACCCCTTCTTATTCCTCACCAAACGCCTCGTATGTGTGTTTCAAAGTAGGGGTGTGTTTGCATCGTTTAAGAGTAAAACTAGCTAGGATTAGGAAATGCAACCTATGAGAATTGAGCTTTGAGAATAGAACACTCTTTTTTTTTTTACTAAGATATTCCTAATCAATTGACAAATTGTTCAAAATAATCAATATTATTGTAATATTTTTAATTCATTAAAAGTATTTTAGTCTAATAAGGAGCTTTGAATCAATTTTAGAGGCGTGCAAACCAATTCCCCGTAGGCTGGCCTAAGCGATTTGAGTAGCTTGAGTTTACGATTATTTTATGGGGGAAAACAAGCCGACCGTTTGATGAGTGTTCTACTCGTTCGTAGATTGTTGGATTTAAATCCATGCAATAAACTTCTATTTTGTTCAGAGGAGTATTATCCATAGTTTCCTTATTAATTAATACTTCAAATTTTGGACATCGATTTTGTTCAAGTAATATATTGTTAATTTAGTGAGTCTTCGAACGGAATGAAAAGAAAAGAAAAAGAAAAAAGAAAAACAATCAACTTAGTAAATCTGAAGTGTTGCCAGCACAAATAGCATTTTTTTAGAAAATTTGGGTACAGCATTTTAACGATCAAACTTCTGAAATCAATCTTCTCACGGTATATACCTTTTTAGCAACTATATTCCAGGAAAAAAGCTGTCTTCTTGAATTGACACAATCAATCGGCGGAAATTAGAATATATTTTCTATGATTCAATCTATCACTTTATTATCTCTACTACTTATAAATGCACGAACCGTAAAGATGTTACACGCTAGGTCTAGCTTGTAAATACGTGTTTCTACTATTCGATAGATTTGATATGTGCTTGGATATTAATCGCTAGACGAAACAACAATATGTTTTGATTTTTCGTCTAACAAAGAAATAAACTGCACAACATATCTACATATAGCATGGGTAAATTGAGCAACATATCTTTATTTTTTAATATTATTTTGTTTCTTTATCTGTTCACATACGAGGGCATCTTTTTTGCTAGTAGTAGAATGAACTCCAAAAATCCAAACTAGTTATTTTTTTAAAAAAAAAATATCTCGTAATTTATTTTAAAGAAGTAGTGCTGCCATGCACGAGAAAAGTATTTTGTACTTGTAAATTTTTTATAAGAATTCTATATTTAAAGTAAAAAAATATTGTTAGGTAAATTCAATGCTTTTCCAACTTTCAAAATAAAGAAGCATTGAACATGTATCCTATGTTTCTAAGTATAGAAAAATATTAAGGTCAAGTCTTCTGTCTTCATTAATTCTAGAAGACACTTTTGTCCAACCTTATTTATGACACGACACTCCAAGATATAAGTTCTGGGAATTGCTTTCCATCATCCTATGATTCCTATCATCCCCGTCATCTTCTAGAATCTTCATTAATTATCCAGCGCCCTCATTAATAGAAGCCCAGGGGATGATAAAATCCAGTGATGAAATCCAACATAATTAACGTGTTTTCCATTTTTGTCTATCATCCCACATCCCTGCACGCGTTTTCAAAGGAAATTTGAAATTAATATATATAAATGTTGAAGTTAATATATATAACTGTTGAAGTTAATATGTATAAATATTGAAGTTAATATATATTAATTGTTGAAGTTAATATATATTAACTGTTGAAGTTAATATATATTAACTGTTGAAGTTAATATATAAAAATGTTGAAGTTGATATATATAATTGTTGAAGTTAATATGTATAAATGTTGAAGTTGATATATATAAATGTTGAAGTTAATATATAACTGTTGAAGTTAATTTATAACTGTTGAAGTTAGTATTGTAATTATTGAAGTTAATATCATAACTATTGAAGGGAGCGAAACAGAAGGGCGGGAAACGGAAACAGAGGAACATAGGTTGAGCGTTGGATTTCTAAAAACGGAAACAGAGGGATTGAGTGAGTAAATAGCGCTGGATGGGGATTCACGCGTTTTCTGTCATTAATGAAGTATTATCCTCATTAATGACTATTATTCTCAGGGGATGATGGGGATGATGAATATTAGGGATGATCCTTATCAGCCCTGGTAAATTCTGTGTGCACGAAATAAGAAGATAACAATTTCTCATTTTACATATGACGTCTTGTATTGAAATTCTAAAAACATCAAAACTAAATTTAATAACTTAAAAGTAGTAGACATAGAAAAACTAAACAACACATTGAAAAAGCAAACTCATTATGATTAATAGTTCATTATGGTTCTTGGAGATCGACCACTCTAATTATGATTTTTTGAGACCAAACTAATTAATAATCGCATCATTCGCCGTGCCACCTTATTAAGTTGGATCAGACATGACAACCACCTCTTGACTCCAAAATTCGTATCCAAGTCCAATCGAAGTCTGGGTCTTATAATTTAGAACGCACTGCGTCACATTGTACATTATGCGCAACACAAAAAAGAATCAAAATAAAAAATGATGGACCTTATCTATTTATGCGTGCGTGTGTATATATTGAACTTTATGTATATAAAAAAGATGACGAGGAACTTGTCTACTTGTAAACTATATAACGAGAGGCAAGTTTAGTTTGCCCAAAGACTTTTGAAACGAGATGTATGCCAGTTAAAAGAACTAAATAAGATCTAGTTCTTTTAGAAATTCTTCGGCTACCAAGTAACATAAGCTTAGTTAAGTTAAAAGTCAACTGTTTGGGTGATGTCGCTGACCCTGTCCCTATGACTATGAGGATTTGTATCCTCTACAGTAGCGAATTTATTTCTGTCCGTTCGATTTAATTTCGACGGGCAAATATTTACATATAGCACAAATTTCGACGGACTTGATATTAATTACGGAACATCCATCATCGATCGGACGGATAGAAATTAGTCTGCTACCGTGTAGCGGCTATAAATGATTTCATTGCTTCCATCCGATATACCAAAAATTTAAAAGTGATGGCGCTTCTATAATTATGGACCGTTCAGTTCAAGTCAAATCGTCAACGGCTTAAAAAAAAAAAGTCAAATTGTCAAGATTACACCTAAATTTTACTAGAAAATGATTTTATCCGATATGAGCTATTTGATTTTGATTTAAAACTTAGAAATCGACTGTCACATCGCTACCATCACCGGTAATATGTCATTTCGATTGTCAACAGTCAACAATATCATATAATACAATAAATGGCAATATGCTTGTCCAAGGTTGTAATATCCCTCTGTTCGTTTTATTTTTTCGTTGTAGTTGAATGGATCAATTTAAAAAAAATAAACGCATCAAGTCTACATATTGTTTAGAGATGAGTATTTCAAGATGCCATCAGATATCTTTATTTTAAATCAATCGGCCTAAATTAAAAAAAGTAACTTACAATATATTGTTTTGTTATTACATAGTTTTGAAATAACAGTGGAAATGAGTGCGATAATACAGGATAAAAAGTTCATTGATAATATTATGATAATGTTTTAACACCTAGTATTAAAATAATTAAAAAAAAAACACTTGAAAAAGAAAAACCTTAGCAAGAGATATGACACTTACTATTATTTTTTTTTTATCTTAGCCACTTGTCTCATGAATATTACTTGTTCATGCAAGATGACACATGTTAAAACTTTACAGCTACTTGGCGTCCATGCGTTAACATTATCTTTTATTAAAACCATATAATTTTTCTCCTTTCATACAACACCTCATATCTCTCTCTTGCAAAAATTGAACAATCTCTCTTGATTCCATATTTCCCCAAATCAAAATATCCGGTTTTCTTCATAATTTGAATATCAATTGATATTTGATTTTCACGGATTTGGATTTAACTTCTACATCTGATTCGTACTGCGTTGTACCGTTGTTGCAATTCCGTTTGTAAATTACACCTGAGATAATCGAATTTCTCTATAATTTAAATTTTATTTGATTAATTTGTCTAATAGATAATGAAATACAATTAATATTATTCACGGGATAGCAAGTTCTTTGATGCAAAAATGAATTTGAAGAAAATTGCGATATGAAATATATGTGTATAACTTTATATGAATCGCATGTTGAGGTACTATAGTAAAAAAGTATAAGATTTATCGATTTGATTTATTTTGAGAAAAATCTAGAGACACGCTTCTATTTCAGTAAAATATGATTAAATTATTGATTGTCGTGTGGATTAATCGAGTTATTTTTTGAGATATTGTCATATGTATTAATTATAAAGAAGTGCATTAGTTACTTAATTTTGTAACTGAATTTTTTTCCCATTTGTGGTGTCGATTGACAGACGGCTGAAATGATGAGAAAGATGACGTCCCACCTCACGCTCGTATTTCGGTACGAATACGATACAAGTGTGACAATTTTTAATAAATATTTTTTTTCTCAAAATAAAGTAAAAATAAATAAGCATAATATATCCTTATAAACATATTATTAATTTTATAAGTTCATCGTATGTGAAATTTCATGCAATTTTAGTGGTCTTTGTTTATCCATCAAAACTTATTAAATCTTGAATACTGTAGAATTCGAATCTTTTGATGAACGCTTAATGTTGCATAACATTTATTACTTTGTATTTACATGATATATACATATACAACATAAATGACGTATAAATAAAAATCAAATTAGAATAATTCTGTCATAGATATTATTTTGTTATTTTCAAAATTTATAAATTAGGGCAATTTATTAAAACTAATATACTTTATTATTTTCAAAATTACCAAAATAATCCTAGAATTCCGTCCGTATATATAAATCCCACGCCGTTTGGGTTCCCGGCCTTATGAAGGATTTAATCGAAGAATTCCTCATAAATTTCAAAAAAAAAAAAAAATCGAAGAAATCCTCATAGTACTCTGGACTAAAGCGGGCCCAAAAGAGCGAGTCACCGTTTTTCTCTTGTTAGCAAGTAGCAACCAAAAGCGAGTCACAATCGCAAACCGAGACCAAGAGAGAGACTCGCCTCAGTTCGTCTCGTTTCTCACTCCGCGAAAGCATGGCCGACGGAAACGATGTGAGCTTTCTATCCTTTTTTTTTTTTAACCTAATTCCTTTCACGAGTAGCTTGTAGTTCGGATTCCTATTTCTTAGTTTCAGCAACAATGCGTTTATTTCCGTCTCTCGTTGTGTCGTTTTTGTTGAAATTTTAGTAATTTGTAATTTTGAGGCTAGTTGTTGAGTTAGACGATAGTTTAGACATTGTTTCGCTTCGTTTTGATTCGTTTTATATGTTTGAGTAAATTTTTAAGATGGTTATTTTTTTCTCCTTCAATAACACTTGTTTTGGAAAAAAAAAATGACGGGTTTGTAACCCTCTTCACAGAGCGTCGAGTGGAAAATTTTTACCTAATGTGGGATTTTGATGTATAAATGATTAAAATTGATCGTCTTCCTATCCCTGGAAAAGTGGATTTTGAAAAAAAAATTAAATGGTTATTTGTTTCTCTTTTAATTTATCTCGTATTTTTGTAAAAAAAAATGGTGGGTTTGTAACTTTACTCTCTTCACAAGCATCGGGTGAAAAGACTTTACTCAATGTGGGAATTTCTTGTACAATATATATAATTGCTCAAACTTGGTTTCCTTGTAGGATGCATTTTTGATAAAATTTTGCACCACTGAATGAAGGATAAAGGACAATTTTTCTTCCTGACCCTATTATGCTTTAGTTGAAAAGATGAATTGGAAGATGTTGACACTTATATTTCATTTGCAATTCAAGCTGTACCCATAATAATCTCTTGTCCTTCATATCTACTTCTTTATTGATGTAATAGGTTTTATTATGCTTTCATTAAGCCTAATTATATAATACAATTTGAGGAAGATGAGAAAATGAAATAAAAAGTTGACATGCAAAGGAAAAGAAGTGAATTGAAGTAAACACCTAGTTTTAGAGAAGAATTCCTTGGTTGTCGTTCTTGATCCAAGTTAAGAGCCCCTGCTTGCTAATCTCCTTCATGGAACAGAGTGATGCACAACTCAAGAACGCGATGCTTTCTAGCATTATTTGGTTTTACTTTGTTATAGTTGGTTTGGCTTCTCAATTTTTACTCAGTTTCTAAGTTTCATTTAATTTTTAGTCAATTGGTGTCCTCATTAGAAGCACGTGTTAAAATGTTCTTCCGCTTTATATTGAGAATTTTTTTTTTATTGTTTTTTTAGATAGAACTTGATAGTGGCTATCAAGTGAATTCTTTTTTTTTTTTTTATTGTTGATACCCTGTGTTTAATATGTGAGATGTATATTTGCCTTGTCTCCTGATTTTTGTGATAATGTTAATTGTGCATTTTGTATCTTATTTCTAACTTTTCTATTGTACCATTCACAGGTGTTGATCTGTCACACATGCGGCAGTTCCCGCTGGGCAGATTTTATTGTCACATGTAAAAAATGCGAAAGGATTTCTACACATCTGTATGTCTTTCTTGTCGTGAAAACCAGTTATCATCATCCATACAAAGTTAGATCTGGTATTAGCATGAACTAGTCTTTTGGAAAAGAAATCCAAGTTTTCCAATCCAAAGATCTTGTCAATTACATGATGGAACAGAACAACCATATTCTAACTCTTTACTAATATTATATGGTATGATACCAAACATTCTTTTGTATATGCTTTCATCATTTTCTTTGCATATTTTCAGGTATTGCACGAAGAGAGTCCTTGATGGGATTTCTGAGCAGTGGTTCTGTGAAGATTGCAATGACCGTGAGCAAGCAATAAATGACCCAAATGGAAAGGCCCCTTTACACAACCCTACTGACAACAGAGCACAATTTACATCCATGCAACTAAATAAAGCTTGTTCGCCTCCTCAGACAGGGAAAGTGAAATTTATCTCTGAGAGAGAAATCACCTTCTTGAATAACCCTAAGTATTTTGCTAAAAGGTCTATAGGTACATTTCTACTTACTGGTAATTTTTTACTTTGGGTTCAGGTCTATTTAAGTTCACACGATAGTTTGTAATTTTTAAATTTCTGGGTTGTTTAGGATTTGGTTTGCTTTTAAATTTCCAAAATTGTAATGAATTTGTGTTTAATTAGGGTTTGTGTTTAATTATGTTAGTTATTGTGTATGAATTTGCTATGAATTGATGTTCTAATTATTGTTATAAATTGATTGTCTAATTATTGTGATGATTTGATTGTTTAATTATTGTTATTGTGAAATTTATTGTAATTGTTCTAAAATGAATTATTGTTATAGATGGTGAATTGTGCTATGTAATTTTGATTTGAATTTACAGCCGTGTCGAATCTGGATGAGAATCCCGTGTCGAATCCGGATGACAATCCTGTGTCGAATCCGGAAGACAATAATGTGTCGAATCCGGATGAACAACCTGTTAGTAGAAGGGGGAAAAGATCAACGACCAAATGTCTGAATATATTAAAGAGGATAGCTGCTGGACACAAGTTGGAGATGAAATTCAACGAAGAAGGCGCTCCTATCGGTGATGATGCTAGGAAATTCACAAGTTTTTGTGCAGTGAAAACAAGAGAGATGATTCCTTGCAGGTACCAATATGAATATATATGAATGTGAATGGTATTTATATGAATTTGAATGTGAATTTGATAACGATATTAATTTGTTTTAATGCAGTTATGCTAGGTGGAAGCAAGTGCCAAAAGAGTTGAAAGAAGATTTGTACAAGGCAATAGCCGAGATGTGGAATCTCCCACCTAACTGTCCACACAAGCAGAAGATTCTTACGCATTGTAACATTAGATGGAGGAGTTGGAAAGGCAGAATGGTGAGAGATTATGCTTTAACATCCCTTCTAATTATAATTACTTGATTAAGTTTGATTAGCTATAATTATAACGTCTTTCTTCTCATTGTAGAATAAAAAATATAGGGTGAATGCGAAAGATGGTGCACCGAATCCATGTGATGCATACAACATCTCAAAGGAAGAATGGCTTGCATTTGATGGATGGTGTCAAACCCCTGAGTTTATGGTATGATAAAAATTTCATATAGAATTATTCGACAATACTAGTATCCTAACTTATTTCTTTCTAATAACAAGTCCTTTGAATTTGCTAATAGGAATTGAGTAAGAAAGGACACGAAAATGCCTTAAAGGTCGACATGCCCCACACACTTGGATCAGGCGGTTACATAACTGCCGACAAGAGATGGAAAAAAGGAGAGGTGGTCCATGGTGCGACGTCGATCATTAGCCAGGAAGTAGACAACAGGACTTATAGATGGACTAGGGCACGCGCTACAAGGGATTCAGAGACCGGTGAACTTAGGGTTCGAAATCCTAAGGCTTGCGAGGTCCTTGACAAAGCGGTACATACGACAACTCAAATAAATTTATTTATGTACTCAACGAATTCAATTTAGTTTGACATAAATTATTTTTGTGACAGGTCGCTCTATCTAAGTCAGGTGAAATTGAAGCGGTTCGTCAGAATGACATCTTGACGTCTGCGATCGGAACCCTAGAGCACTCGGGACGGTTGAGAGGATACCCCGTGTTTTCAGGTGTGAAGCAGGTGTACGGTAGGGGTACGAGGAAATCCAAGGGGTATACAAAAGAGGAACTTGATCGGAGAGTGCAGGAGGAAGTGAATAAACGAGTGCAAGAGGAAGTGGGCAAGATGATTGATGCTAAGTTGCACGAGGAAGTGGATAAGCGAGTGCAGGCCGCTTTGACTCAGCAAAGGGAGATGGAGCAAAGCTTACAAACTAGAGGTTCATTTCTAAGGTGACCGGCTAATCTTGTGGATCGTGATTTGTCGAAATTGGTAAATCCTACAAACTATTCTAAATTTCGCAAGTTTATAATAATTATGTTGGTAGTAATTAAATTGAAAAATATTTTTTATTAATAATATATTAATTTCAAGGTGCAAATGAGGCGAGGTTAAATGTGGCTTAAACTGCTATATTCTTATACTGAAAGGTGTAAATTGTGTGTTCTGATATATTGCATAGAGTGTTCTTTGTGTGAGGCTTGGCTTTTTTATTTATCGTCTTTTGATTAATATGATATATTTTATAGGAAAAGAGAAGACAAGTGATGCAGTTAAGAGGTCTATTAAAAAGCAGCACACTGTTGTCTGCGATTTAATTTGGGAAATCGACTTTATTACGGTATTAGTATCAAACATTATTCTTCTTTCTGATTAATGGTTCTTATGATGGGATCTGTCAGAAATAGCCTTAGTATATGGTAAAGATGGGGTGCTTTTGCTTTTACATTGATTTTGAAATATTGGGAAAGGGTAGGTTTCGTTGTTTGGGGGCTTTGACATTTTTTCTTCTTTTGTTCTTTACAATAATCTATACATGTTTTTTCATCCTTTGCAGGCTACTCAGGATATTCTTCAGGAAATAGGTAAATTCTTTTTGTTTGTTTGACGTCTTTATGATCATTGGTGGATTCAGCATATAGTTCATTGTATATTGAGTGAATTGCTCCTGCACAATATCCTTTATCTCCAGTATCCCGTTTTACTGAAACTAAATTGAAGTTTCTGTTAGAAAAGGCACATGAAAAACCTATGGAAAGGTGAAGGGAAACCCAAATCACAATCCATGTCATGTACCCATAGTGCTTGGATATATGACATGCTCTCCTAATGGTATCATCTTTTTTTTTCAGGGGAAAATGGTGACTTGTTATCTTAGCATGTAGTTTGTCAGAGCTGGATTTATTTGACATCTCAATTTTATGTTATAGGTTTGTAAGCATGGTAATTGGTAAGTATTGTAACCCAAATTTTTTTAGTCAGTCTACTCTTTTCAACGCCTATTGTAACACTAATTTAATAGTATTTATTAGCCCATTAAATATGAAGTTCCTGATATGCTTGAAAAGAATGTAAAGATGTGAGGAAGAATGTGTACTTTTTAGTTTTCTTTTTAAAATTAGTTGTGGTTTAAGAATGTGCAAGGAAGAGATACCATAGGTTCATTTTTAGTTTTATTTTTAATTTTCATTTAATCTCTACCTATAGTACTTTTTCAACTATGATTATTTTCTTAATCTTTGGTCTCTTTCTAGCTTTGTTTATTCAAAAGTTACACTTATGTAATGCTGGTATACTGTTGAGATATGAAAGGTAAAGAAACACAAAAAATGAACCTTGTAAGATGGACTTTGTAGGAAACTAGAAATTATAGCATTTAAATTCAGGGATACAGGGATTAGCTAAAAAAAAAAAAAGGAATTCAGTAAAATACTAAATGCACTCTATGAAAGCTTGCTGTATATGGATTATTCATTGAATGATTTCGGCTGAACAATAATAAGAAAACATATTCAATAAAAAAAATTATGACATGTTCACACATAAATCAGAACAAAAACACAAATAAATATTATCTAGTAAATTTACCGTGTGCCGCTCATTTTAATTAAGCATTAATAAACGTTGTTCATTTTAATTAGTGATGTATCTATGAATAGATAATCACAAATTTCTATATTGTTATCTATTCCACCAGATTATTTTGTTGATGCTTTAAAGACAATTTGTGATATGTTATGGTTGCATTTTGCTAAGATAGAGGCAAAATTTGTTTATGGTAAATACTTATTTTGTTCATTCTTCAAAACATGTTTTATGGTAAATTATGGATACTTTTAATCCCAAGTAATACCTTAGTTTTTGACTCACATACAACAATAGTACTACAATTAATCATACAGTTTAACACCAGGTAGACCAACTGGCATAAATACCTTTTGTGTATATCTGACCTTAATGCTACACAAACTTTGTTATGTGTTCTACAATTATATGTTAATATGTTCAGCGTTTTTCTTATGTACTATATGACCTCAATTTTCGTTTATTAATTTGTTTTGATATGCATTGTTAATTATATTTCACTCTCATATCGGTAAACACAAAATTGTTGCATCTTTATGATTATAAAGACATGATTTGTTGTCTGATAAAGACAAAAGAAAACTAGATCGCAAATTTAAAAAGGGATGTATAGAAGTTTGATTACTATTCGGAAATTTTCCCAATAACCAAACTTTTATAATTAGTTAATTAGCTAGAAGAACAACATTAACTGGCTAGGAGAAAATCTAGCAATATTTTACTAGGTGTGGGCAAAAGAAAAGGCCCAGTGAGAGTTTGAGAAGAAATCATGCATCCAGAAAATATACTACATCGTTGAAGATGAGGTTAGTAACGTTGAATTTGAGAACAAAATTCTTTCCAATCTGTTCTTGACTGGCCGATGACAAATTATTATGATGTGATTGAGATGTTAAAATTAAAAATGTAGAAATTGAAATTGAAATTAGAGTTAAGACAAAATCAGAAACAAACAAAAGGAAACGCATGGCTGATAAATGAAAAGAAAAATTCAGAAAAAAAAAAATGCCTCTGGTGCCGGCAATAATACCAGACCAATCTCTACATGCAGACCAACAGGCCAACGACCATACCAACAACAATGCAAAAGTGAAGGAAAAGAAAAGGTTGAAGAATTTGAAGAAAAAAATTAAGAGGAAAAAAGAAAAAAATAGCTTCTATATTGAAATTAAGAAAATTTGATTCAAGAGGAATGGAAATCGGTCAACAAAGCAGCTCTTCCATACCGGTAATACCAAAACTTTCTAAACACAAAAAGAGCCGTAGATATCCACATCCTTTTGCCAAATCTCCAAGTCTCAACACAAGATCTAAGACGGCAGCTAGGGTTACAAAAAATAGTAATAAGAACAATATGTCAGAACCAAGATTTGTAACTAATGATACTCATGTCACTGAAAACGAACAGACTGGCACAGGTGGTCTACGATTTAGACACTGATGATAATGATGACTCTGATATCAACATATTAATTACAAGATAGCCGCTATCTAGTCCTCTCTAAAAACTAAAAAGACTCTGATATCAACATAGATAACTAATCTTTCACAATTTACATAATGTTACGATGTGCACGGGTCTCGCAAGGTTATTTTGTTATGGTAGTAAAAAGACTGAATTTATGTTATGTCATGATCGTATTTGGCTAAGATAGAGAGATGTTCTATCTCCTTCTTTTCTTAAGGACACAGACTCTGTTAGTTGTTAGATTTATGATGCAATGTCAGTTTATTAAAAAATTAATTTAGTAGATGATTATCATTCGCCTTTTATTAAATGAATTTTCTTTAGTAGGTTATCATTCGCCTTTTATATTGCCTGATCACATCATTTTTATTAGTGCTATATATAAAAAAAAAATTATAATTACAATTTTATGACATATTATTAATGTTATTTATTAAGGAGCCCGTTTGTTATCATATTTTAATAATTAAGTTTTCAAAACTGCTAATGTTCATGAGTTGACATGTTAGATTGACATTTTCTTCATCCCAATAACCCTGTATATAGTTTCAGTTTTGAAATTAAAACGAAATTATTGAATAAATAAAGACTATAGTGTAACATTTCTGTTCGATAATTTTTTTATCTAAACAAACGTAAAAACTAACATATAACTTTTTTAAAAATTGTAACTTGTATTTTTTAAAAAATGATTATTAAATTTTACAATGCATATATATTGAAAAAATGGATAATTGTTCATTCAATAAAACAGGAACATATTTTAATACAACAATGCTAAATTTTAAGTTTAAAGCTTCCTTTATACTTATTTATATTCCTTTTCACACTTTTAATCATATTTTTTCACCTTCATTCACAATTGTATATACTTATGTCAACAACGTAATTACTAATACATGTACATCCCATTCAATCCAATTTTTTTTTTTTTTAAAAAACATCATATCAATCATAGCATATAAGAATTATTAAACGATTTAATTATTAAAAATTTATGTATTGAGCAAAGCTCGATGACCCCACCTAATTATATAAAGTGTCAAAATACAGATTGTGAAACCGGAGGGTGGGCCTTATACGATGAAAAAAACATATATTTAGATGAGTTTTTTGTTTATTTAAGTACATTTGTATCTAGATAATAATTAATATTGATATTTGGTATGATATATTGTTGCATATATGGTTGTTTGTTTTGATATATATATATATATATATATATATATATATATATATATATATATATATATATATATATATATATATATATATATATATATATAGAGTTTTGCTATGGTGAGTCGCGACTCACAGAGCCTCTGGTGAGTCGCAATCCAGACAGTCCATTTCGCTTCAAGATTCGTGCAGATCTGAAGCGCTGATGAGGCGCTGAATCGAGTTAAAATTTTACGTTCCGTCTGTAATGCTCTCCGTTTGCTTCTATTCATCATTACTCCCGACTCTCTCTCTCTCTCAAATCGAAAGAAATAGATCTGAGGCTTGCGCCTCCTCCTCAGAACCCTAGCACAAAAAGAGCAAACCAGCGATCCAAGCGATCCAAGAGCATCGTGCTCTCTCCCCTCGAGGCTAACCTCAGACTCTCGCCTCGCGACTTTTGGCTGGGCCTCCTCAGCGCCTCCCCCAAAGCCCTAAAAAAAACTGAGATCGGAGAGCACTAGCTATCAGAGAGCATCAGCGCGGAGTTTCGTCTCTCTCTCCTTCGATCTGGTGACTCTCTTTAACAGGTTCCTTTTTAGTTGAATTATTTTTTAATTCTGTTGGTTTTTTCTTTGAACAAAAATTGCTTACTGTATAAAGGGATTCAAAATACTGAGCGCAATTTAAGATCGCAATTTAGTCAAAATACTGTTTAAAGGGAGTCAAAAATTGCTCAGTCGCTTGATTGTGAGTGCAATTTGAGCGCAATATCTCTCTCTCTGAGGTTAGTAATACAAGTTCTGAAGCATGTTAGTTTTTGGTCGCAATAACTAGTTCTAATTAGAGAGTAAACCAGAGAGTTTTTGGAATTAATTTAATCTTTAGCTAAATATATATCAGCTCATAGGCATGGATTTATGGAACTGCTCACCTTGTAAGGGATTTTATTGAACTTTAGTCTACTACTATGTTAGCTAGATACGGCTAAAATACTGCCAACCTGCATCCTTAGGAGTTACTGTTGATGGATGTACAAAGATACACATATCCCATCGTTCAATGCAACGGGAGCTTTCTGAATTATAATTCTTCTTAATGGCCATAAATGAGATAAACTAGAGAGCTTTTCTAGCTTGTGATTGTTTCTAAATTGCATGATGTACTAACTAGTAAATTGTTCTTATGGTGTAGGAATGAGCAGTCAAAGCAATTGGAAAGAGTGAGCACCTTTCAATGATGTAGGAATGAGCAGTCAAAGCAATTGTTCTTATCATGTTTCAATTTTTGTATCTACAGTGAGCACCTGTGTGGAAATTAGTGTGAGCAAGGATTGATAATGTCAGGTGCTCACTGTAGATACAAAAATTGAAACATGACAAATTTAGAAACTTAAAGCTTTCTGAGAACATCGTTAGGAAGAAGAACTTGGTAAAGTTATAAAAACCAAGAAAAAAAAAATCAGATATAATGCTTGGCCCTTCTTTGGAAAAAATAATATATATTTTCAGCACTTCTCCATTAGCAATTGCTGGTTATTTTTGCTAATACATATCTAATTGTTCTTATATTTTGGCAGAGAGCATTGATTGATAGGCATCAACAAACGCTGTCGATGACGACGAGCAAGTTCAATTGTGGATATGTATAACCTTGGAGATAAGTGAAGAATCAGATAGCATTGGAGACAGATATCATGTTTGAGGAGCATGCTAATTTCATGTTAATTTCTGTATATTTGAGAAGCTCAGACTTGTATTTTATGTTAATTTCTATGTTAATTTGAGTAGCTCAGACTCTTATTTTTGTTTGTTAGAAGCTCAGACTTCTATTTCATTTAATTTCTGTATGTTTGAGAAGCTCAGACTTCTATTTCATATTAATTTCTATGTTAATTTGAGGAGCACTGTTAATTTCTATGTTAAATCTGTGAATGTTATTGTGAATGTACAACTTATATACCACGTTATTGTGAATATACCATGTTTGTTTATAAGCTGCGTTTGTAATAATTTGTACTGTTTATAAGTTTGGTACATGCCTTATGTTTATCAAGCTTGGTACTGCCTTTTATGTTTTTTTTTTGTGAATATACAATGGCAGTAACCAATTCAAAGAGAATTGTATAAAGTTTCTATGTTAAATCAGTTTGTAATAAAAAGTACCTTAATTTATAAGCTTGGTACCATGGATGTACCATGTACCTTTTCTGCGTTTGTAATAAAAAGTACTATGCCTCTTTGTCAGTTCATGTTTGTAAGCAATCATCTATTATTACCCAAAAAAAAAGAAAAAATAATGTGCCAGCATATGTACAATGTCTGAGTTTTAATCTACCATAGAGAATCAACATAACATGGTATAGACAAATTATCACATACTACCATAGCGAATCAACATATTCATTCAAAAAGTATATAACAGACCAATCTACTTTTATCACCAAAAAACAAACTAAAAAAGCTATTGATATACAGCTTTTTCTATTTCCCTTGACGTGAACTATTGACTATATTTCCCTAAATACTACCAATCTACTTTTATTACAACTAATTATCTAAAATCAACTAAAACATAAGAAATTGGTACGGCTGCACCTTGGCAAACTGTCCATCTTTCCTAGCACAGGTTTGTTGAGAATTATTACAACCAGTAAAGATCAACACATAACAAAATAACAAAAAGAATTTAGTTTCATGTTTTTGACAAGCTGCCCCTGAAACATCTTCTAGTAGGCAGCAATTATTCCTCGGAAGTGAGTGACATCTTCTTCTCCAAATATAATGTTGAACCTTAGGGATGATGTCAAAATCTTGCGGGGTCCAATTAGTGATGCAATCCTTGATCTCAGCTGTAGCTGAACCTGCCCAATTAGGCCTGAATTACAGATTAAAGCAAAAATTCTCCACTTTTGAAAATCAGAAAAAATTAACCTGCAACTACTCAATCAATGAACCAACAAAAATCGGTTGAGCAACCTTTACATAGATTGCGCTAATATATTTTTACACATCCTAATTTGAGACAATATGGGAAATAACTGATGATAAATTAACGAAAAATGTAAAAAAATCAACACACAAATAATTAGTTCAGAGAGAGGGAGAACCTTTTCATCAGCAATAAATGATTTGATAAATCAACACACCAGATCGGGAAGGAGAGAGTTGCTTCGATCCAAGCACTGTACCGTGGTAAAATGCTCTCCGATCTAGGGTTCTCTGTTGCTTCGATCCACTCTCGTGAGGAGGCAACTATACAGATTGTGAGGAGGAGAGAGAGATGAAAGTGATCAGAGGAGGAAGGCGTGCGGAGGCGCTCTCATCCTCTCCGATTTCTAGGGTTTGCTCAAACTTGTTTCTGTTTCGAGTTTGAAGAGAGTGAGAGAGAGAGAAATTAAAGAGAAAGAGACGGGAGACGGAGAGAAAACAGACGGAACGGAGAAAGTTTTAATCGCTCCAGCGACTCATCATCGCGCAGATCTGCACGAATATTGAAGGTAAACGAACGGATTGGATTGCGACTCACCAGAGGCTCTGTGAGTCGCGACTCACCATAGCAAAACTCTATATATATATATATATATATATATATATATATATATATATATATATATATATATATATATATATATATATATATATATGTGTGTGTGTGTGTGTGTGTGTGTGTGTGTGTGTGTGTGTGTGTTGTGATAAAAAAATATTTTTTTTTTTTTGCACGTTGATCTTTAGCACCGGTTTATTACTAATAGTCGTTGTTAAAGATTTCTCTAGCATCGGCTATTAGTAAATAAAGAAGTGCAAAAGAAAGAACAAAATATTAAACAAATAAATCGATCTTAAGAACTGATTAACTAAAACCGGTGTTAAAAATATGATCTTTAACAAGAATTTTTAGCCAAAAACTAGTGCTAAAGATCAATTAAACAAATTATGAGGAAACCAAATTGGTTCTTAATAACTCATTTTTGACAACGGTTGTTTATAATCTTTTAACACCCCTCCATTAGCACCACTGACCAACCGGTTTTAATTATTGGTATTTAACCGTTGCTAAAAAAAAATGGCTTAGTGAGAAACAATAAATGGTAATATGCTTATCCAGGATTGTAATATCGCTCTATTCGTTTACCCTTTTTTTTTTTTGTTAAATTGATCAATTGAAAATAAATGCATTGAGTCTATAATCTTATGTTACGAAACAATTCCAAATTGAAACGCCATCGTGCGAAGCGCGATGCAATAACTAGTTTTATGCATTATGTGGTCTGTGGCATTAATATATGAGTATGTTTGCATAAACCAGTGTTGAAAATAAGCTATAGCATTTAGTAGCAGTGCCTATTATAAAGGTACATGCATTTACACGCTTAATAATGAGGTTTTAGAGATGTTGTACCAATTTCTGGTACAGAGGTTTGGTCTTTGGTCTAGTTGGTTTGTTGTTTAGAGTGCTCTGGGATGTCTTAGTAATAAAACTAATTTTTTTGGGCTTAAATGCAAAGTTCTGAGGGCTTTTGTGTGACATAGAAACGTTTTATGAACTTTTGTGGGCTTTTTTTGTAAAAAATGAGGGCTTGATAAAAGTTTGTGGGTTGTTAAGTAAGTTTAACAGGCGTAGTGGTTCTGATTTAATTTATATGCTTTGTGGATCAGATTTGGATCCGTGATGGTTTGTCAGACTCGTTACGGTTCGACCCAAACAACTGGGTCAGGTTGATTGGGTCCAGCCCGATGGTGCCGCTGGAATTTTTTTAGGGCCAAGCTAGAAAAAGAGAAGTAATTTCTAAGTAGGCTTTTGATTAAAAATTATGTAGGCCGAAATTCGGATTAAAAGTTGTGGGCTTTATAACAATTAAGCTTTCGGATTAAGGTTTATTTAAAGAAATTAATTAGGAGACAAATTAATCTAGATTCCGTTGAGCTTGATTAAGCAATACTTAGACTCAAATGGTCGTTTTTAGAGAAGTGATGACACGTCTGATAAAAATAGAATGAATATTATGGCAAGTTGGCAACTACTCAGACATTCTGATCTCGCAAAATAAAATTTTAAAAATTTTCTGACTGTTTATTGTCTGAGTTTCTGATTTCTATTTTCTATTTCTGATTCTCTTTTTCTGACTTCGATATTAGGAATTAATATAAGTAAATAAAATAATTGATCTGATTCTGACGATTGGATAAGTAATTAAATAAAATAATAACTACTATTTAAGGAACTTGGAATTATAACCGTCAGTCAGGTAACCATTAGGAAAACCAGACCTACGTTCAAAAAGGTTCACCCAACGGATTATAGAATCCCGTTAAATCAACATTAACGGATCTTTATCCGTAAATTATAAATAGGGACTAGTAGTGATGCGAACTCTCAGGATAATTACGAAGGCGCGGATACGCAGTTTTTTTGTTAAAACTCGAAATTCGGTACTTTTAAATTCATACATAGCATATCGAACAAACTGCTAATGTTGCATTTAATGTGGAACAAACTTTTAAAACTACGTTTACTCCCTCGAAGTAAAATATCTCGTTCCGTCATAATTAATTAATATTTGATTGTCAGTGATCAAATTTAATTTCCACATCGAGTCGTACTTTTGTTGCATTTCTATTTGTAATTGGTCCTCGGGTATGAAACTTCTCTATAATTTAATACTTGTTTGATTAATTTGTCTGGTTGATATTGAAATATAAATACAACTAATATGTATTCACAGATAACAAACCTTTAACGTGACATGAATTTTAATGAAATTGTGATATGAAAATAGATGTGGCATTTGAATTGCATGTTGAAAGATGATAGCAAAAAATATATGACTTATTTATTTTTTTTAGTCTAGACCCACATTTCTATCTCTATGAAATATAATTATATTATATTATTGATTGTCGTATGGATTAATCCAGACATTTTGAAAATGTTGTTATATATATATTAGAAGTATTTTTATTATTGGATTTTGTAGTTGAATTTTTTTTTTTCTTTGCTATGTAGATTGATAGGCTGCTGAAATGATGCAAAAGATGGCTTTCCACCTCACGCCTCAGAATCCGGTACAAGTGTGACTTTGACCAATATCTTTCTATCAAAATAAAGTAAAAATAAATGAGCATAAAATATCCTTATAAACATATTGTTAATCTTATAAGATCATGTGTGTAAAATTTCATGCAATTTTAATGTTATTTATTTATCCATCAAAACTTATTAAATTAGAATATTTTAGGATTCAAATCTTTTGAAGAACGGTTAATGTTGCATTATATTTATCACTTTGTATGCGCATAATACATGTACAACAATAATTACGTATAAAAAAGATTAAAATTAAATCACTAAAAAAATTAAATTTAGGGCATTTCTGTTATGAATATTTTCTATATTAAAAATTAATAAATTAGCGTAATTTATTAAAACTAATATTTTTTTATTATTTTCAAAATTACCAAAATAATCCTAGAATTCCGTCCAAGTTAAATTATATTAATTAATATTTAACAAAATCCCACGCCGCTTGCATTCCCGGCCAGATATATATACCCTTAGTTCGGGATATAGATGTTTCGAAGGGTTTAATCGAAAAACTCCTCATAGAGTCATAGTGCTCTTGTCTCTTGACTAGAGCGGGCCCATCTGAGCGAGTCACCATTTCCATTTTGCTCCAATACTTCATTTAGCAACCAAAAGCGAGTCACAATCACGAACAGAGATCAAGAAAGAGACTCGCCTCAGTTCGTTTCTTTTCTCACTCCGCGAAAGCATGGCCGACGGAAACGATGTGAGCTTTCTACCCTTTTTTTTTAACCTAATTCCTTGCATTAACTCACTTGTAATTTGGATTCCTGTTTTTAGTTTCAACCACAACGCGTTTATTTCCTTCTCTCGTTTTGTCCTTTTTGTTAAAATTTTAGTAATTTGTAAATTTGAGGCAAGATGTCGGGTTAGACGATAGTTTGGTCATAATTTCGCTTCGTTTTGATGCTTTTGATTTTTTGGGTAAATTTTTAAGATGGTTATTTGTTTCTCCTTCAATGACACTTGTAATTTTGGGAAAAAAAAATGGTGGGTTTTAACTTTGCCCTCTTCACAGAACGTCGAGTGGAAAATTTTTTACCTAGTGTGGGATTTTGATGTATAAATGATAAAAATTGCTCGTCTAATCGTCTTCCCATTCCTGGAAAAGTGCATTTTGATAAAATTTTAAATGGTTATTTGTTTCTCTTTTTAAGTTATCTCGTATTTTTGGGAAAAAAAATGGTGGGTTTGCAACTTTACTCTTTTCACAAGCATCGGGTGAAAAGACTTTACTTAACGTGGGATTTGCTTGCATAAAAGATATAATTGCTCATGCTTGGTTTCCTTGTAGGATGCATTTTGATAAAATTTTGCACCACTAAATGAAGGATAAAGGGAAATTTTTTTTCTGACCCTATATGCTTGAGTTGAAAAGATGAATTGGAAGATGTTGATCCCTTATATTTCGTTTGCAATTCATACTGTACCCATAATAATCTCGTCCTTCATATCTACTTCTTCTTTATTGAAGTAATAGGTTTTACTATGCTGTCATTACGCGTAAGTAATTAAATAATACAATTTGAGGAAGAGGAGAAAATGAAATAAAAACTTCGCATGCAAAGGAAAAAAAGTGAATTGAAATAAAACCTAGTTTTTGAGAAGAATTCCTTCACTGTCATTAGCCCTCGCTTGCTTGTCTCCTTCATGAAACAGAGCGATGCACAACTCAAGAGCACCATGCTTTCTAGCATTATTTGGCTTTACTTTGTTATAGTTGGTTTGTGTACTCAACTTTTACTTAGTTTCCTAAGTTACATTTAATTTTTAGTCAATTGGTCTCCTCATTAGAAGCACGTGCTAAAATGTACTTCGGCTTTGTATTGAGGATTTTCGTTTTTTTTATTGATACTCTGTGTTGAATATGTGAGATGTATATTTGCCTTGTCTCCTGATTTTTGTGATCATATTTATTGTGCATTTTGTATCTTATTTCTAACTTTTATGTTGTACCATTTACAGGTGCAGATCTGTCACACATGCGGCAGTTCCTGTTGGGCAGATTTTATTGTCGCATGCAAAAATTGCGAAAGGGTTTATACACATCTGTATGTTTTTCTTATCGTGAAAACCAGTTATCACCATTTCAGATTTCTGTACCATACAAGTTAGATCTGGTATCAGCATGAATTAATCTCTAGGAAAAGAAATCCAAGTTTTCCAATTACACGATGGAACAGAACAACCATATTCTAACTTTTTACTAATATTATATGGTATGATACCAAACATTCTTTTGTATATGCATTCATCATTTTCTTGGCATATTTTCAGGTATTGTACGAAGAGGGTCCTTGATGGGATTTCCGAGCAGTGGTACTGTGAAGATTGCACTGACCGTGAGCAAGCAACAAATGACCCAAAGGGAAAGGCCCCTTTACACAACCCTACCAACAACAGAGCACAATTCACATCCATGCAACTAAATAAAACCTGTTCACCTCCTCAGAGAGGGAAAGTGAAATTTATCTCTGAGAGAGAAATCACCTTCTTGAATAACCCAAAGTATTTTGCTAAAAAGTCTATAGGTACATTTCTACTCACTGGTAATTTTTTACTTTGGGGTCAGGTCTATTTAAGTTCACATGATAATTTGTAATTAAAATTTTTCTGGTTTGTTTAGGATTTGGTTTGCTTTTGACAAGTATTATCAACAACAACAAAGTCTTTAGTCCCGAACAAGTTGGGGTAGACTATGAGAAGTATTATTAAAGAAAGAAAAAAAAAATAGAAAGACTGTGATGTTAAGTTCTGTTTGAACTATAGTAGTTTAACTACCTTTTTTAAAAGTGGCATGTTGTTGCTCTATTATATATAGTAATATAATATTATCTTATGTTTAATCATTATTTTTCATGTGTTACTTGAAAAAAGCTCGAGAAAAGACACCAAAGAAGCTGAAGCGCGTGGCAGATCTTTTGGGTTCGTCTCGCCGTGACAAAAAGAAGGAAGTATTGCTTATAGACAAGGGTACTTACTTTCTGTACCTTCAATTTTCATGAATGGGACAACTGAACCATCAAATTAAACTTATTGTAATTAATCTTGTCATACCAAATTTGCTAACGGTGATAAGGACCCTCAATGTGACACTTCGACAGATAAAGAGGCAAGCCAAAGAAATAGAGAGCTTAAGCCTGAAAAAGAGTATTTCATTAACCTCCCAAAGTCAGAGGTGGTTTGGAAGTAAGCATATTTTCTTCCTCCTAAGATATTATTTCATTTAGTTATAATTGTCTAATTGATTTTTAGCAAAACTCTTTATTCTGCAAATATTATTTTTATTTTATTTAATATTTCAGGGGTTCAATCAATTACTATGAGCATGTAAGCCACAGTTATAGTGTGCAAGTGCACCTTGCAAAGAAGGCATCACAAAAAGTTGAAGATATTTCAAAGGAAATGCCTAAAAGAATTAATCTGAAAACAAAGCTTAGGTCAATGTTCTGGCCTGAGGCTTTTAAATTACAGCATCCTTCTCATGAGGATATTGGCCTCTATTTCTTCTGCTCTGAGTCTGAAAGGTAATTTCATTAAAAAAAAAAAGACAAAAGTAAGATATTTGGTTGGTAATTCTCACAGATTCTTGTATGTGCAGGCTTAAAGAGAAATTTCTTAGATTGGTTGAGAGGTTGTACAAATCTGATCAAGTACTGGTGGGTAGAATAGGCATCCTTGGGCTATACCTTTTTCCTTCCCAAATACTTCCAAAGTATAACCAATGTATGTTCTATACAATTCTGAGCCTTCTTTTGGAAATCTTTCATGGGCTTTAAGTAGATACTTACTATAAATGACTCATTGAGGTAGTCAGTTGATTTATTTTTTATTTTTTTGTCACTTTTGCTCAGTGATTGATGTTCTATATTATATTAGAGATCTCGCAAGAAACAGCAAAAAAACCACGATTAGCTGTTTAGAAACTTGATAGGAGTTAGCCTTAGGCGGTTTGAGTTGTATTAGTTGTAGATGCAATTTAAACTTTGTATACCCAGATTTCAGCCCCTATCCATGTGACTGACTACAGGGGTTTTATGAGCTATTGTTTTGTCTTTTTTCCCCATAAATGTTTTTTTCCGAATGCAGATATCAATGGAGAGTGTTATCTCTGGGGAATATTTCAAAGATATAAGAAAAGGGTGTCCAATCAAGAGGTGGTTCCAGTCACCTTTGGTACCACCACCAGCGCAGAGAGGGAAAATCATGAACATGCAACTCGTGTTTCTCATGTCAAATCCAATGAGGTGTGATAATTCGTACAAATAGAAATGGATCATATTGGTTCCGTAACTGTACAAAATTGGTAGCAATTATATAAAAACACACCTTTTCTGGTTCAGAAATCTTTTGCATCAAATGCCAATTAAAGTGATGATCGTACACAGATTGAGGTGGACATGGAGGTGGACATGGAGATAGACATGGTAGGAGGGGTCGAGCTCAGCACTGCACTCGCTCCCAAATTTGCTTCTCGGCCTGATCCAATAATACCTCCAGGTTTTAACATCAGTCATCTAAAACCAACAATCTAAGCAATCACAGATCTGCTGAATTTGACATGGCATGGTTATCAACCTCTGCTGGGAGTCGACGGAGTGTGCTTGGAGTTAAACTCTGGGGTTGAAACACCAGCAATTGTATGCCCTTAGAACTTCAAAGGTCTTTATGATTCCTCGATAAGTTTGTTTTACAAGGGTCAGCATAGGTTTAGAGAGGTACAACGTCTTTGTAGACAGTTCCTGAAGTGCTTCTTTTGTGTCCATAACCAATTAAACTTTGTGGTGACTAATTTATAGATTTTTTGGAGAAAATTGTAAAAGTTGGCGCTAATGTAAAAGGAAGGACTATTGTACTTTTGACCTCAGGGACCATGTTTCATAATTCATAATTTTGACCTCAGCGAGCATGACCATACTTCAGCTGATGCTATGGAAAATAGTCCATTGTCTTTAGTTTTTAATTTGTTAGGCCATTCAGTTTGATTTTTCAAATTGAGATTAGTGATGATTTTTTTTTTATTTATTTTTTAAATTTTTTCTGTTGTTGTGGTAGTGTGCGCTTAAAATACTTGAGGGGTCTGAATTCGTGACATAATTCCAGTGATGATTTTCTTTTCTTTTCTTTTTTTCCTTTTCTTCCGTACAAGTCTTGATATATTTGTTCTTCCTTTAGGGTAAAATATTAACAGTAATGTTTTTCTTAGAGGTGAATATTGGATTAGTTTAACTAATATAGTATTGTTTGTAGGAAGAAACGGAGTAATGATGAATAAAGTATATCTGAAATTTTTACAAGAATAGTCATCCTTAACCTGGCACATCTTTTTGTAAGGAAAACAATACTAAGCATTTTTACCTTCCCAAAAATTTAAATAAGAAGGCGTTTAACTATACAGGGAAGTTGGATCAGCAATGTTGGTTTTTAACTTATTTTGGTTTAAATAACTTGCTCATGGTTGATTTCCTTTAGTAGGACTAGTCGCGTGACACTTTTGTTTGATCCATAAAAATGCTAGGAGTGTAGCACTACCATCTTCTCTCCGGAGATGATGATCGGCGAAATTGTACATGAGCGGTATTTTTTTCCTGCGCCCTGCTAAAGAATTTAGAGGCAACTTACATACATAATTATTCTTGGATGGTAATGAATTTAAAGGACATTACTCTCTATGTATTCATTCGATCTGAAGGAGATAGTCAAATTGAATGTCATAGAATTCTTACTGTAATAACTATGGCAACGGATATAGACTTGTAAAAAGGAAACACAGTGCATCAAAAGTTGCTTAGATTAGATATATTGTAGGGGTGGAGCTAGAATTTTAGTTGTCTCTAAAAGTAAGGTACTGCATTTGTTCTTCTCATTGAATGCTGGATGTTAATCGTCATGTATTAATTGTCGTTAATTTGTTCATGAATTATGAATTGATGGAGATTTTGACTGATCAATTCCCAAAATTTTTTTTCCAATATTATCGTCAGCATTATGAATTTATTATGACCGCCGTGTGCCTTTTCATATTGATGTCATTAATTTGTTCCACCAAAGCCTGAATCCCTGAACGGCTGAACATATGTGTAACAGCAGTAACGCCATCGACAGCTGTATTTTGACTTCTATCCAATGTTTTGGAAACCCGGCCCATTGGTCCAGTGGTAAAGCAGCTCTGTTATTCCATGCTTCCCTGGTTCAATCTCTACCTCTCTCAATTTTTGTGAGAAATTTATGAACCAACTGAAAAATAATTTAAAAGATATAAACCGGCCAGTTCGGTTCAACGGTCTCAGTACCGGCCAGCTCACTGATTCAGAAACGAAGAGGTATTTTGGGCTAGTTTGGACCAAACTGGTCACCGGTTCGCGTTTGAATCTGTCGAACCGGCCACCGGTCCAGTTTTCAAAACACTGCTTCTATCCGCCAAAAATGCACTATATAAATAATTTTTATAAACATTTATACTTAAATTTTTTTAAAATTATAAGAATTTTATTGATTTATATACTCACTTATTTATGCTTTATAATTATTAAATTGATATTAATACTATTATTTTATATATATTATAGTCATCTCCTTTTATTATTTTTCTTTTGGCTTTTTCATCAAGAACATTACTTTGTATGTGGTATATAGCCGAAACAATTTTTGTTACTCTTCCTATACGTCCATAAGTATCATCAAGAACATTACTTTGTTGTATATAGCCGAAACTATTTTTGTCAATCTTCCTATACGTCCATAAGTATCATCAAGAACATTACTCTGTTGTATATAGCCGAAACAATTTTTGTCAATCTTCCTATACATCCATAATTAAGTAGAAAGACTTATCCATAGGAGTCCCAATCATCTTTGGTTTTACCTTTCGTATTTCTACGACCAAAAGAAACCAAATAAGAAGAATTAACTGGGATAATTTTGTCCCTGAACTCTTGCATCATTGAAGAGAAAAAAAAAAAAAAAAAAAAGAAAAACATCAATTTTGTTGATGCAACAAGCAGCCAAAATACAAAAGTATTCAGTAGAGCACTCATCTGCATGACACCGCGTGTCTTAGTGTCAAAAATAAGAACAAAAGTTGGTTGTGCTCATAGGCAATTGAGGCTATCCTTCTATACAAATCAATCAAATAAAAACACTAAACATAAAAGAACAGAGTAACGAAAAGGAACTTCTGTACATGAAAGTTACTTTTCGGAGAACACTCTAAATTGTGTAACATTTGTTCTTTGTCTTGAAAACATAAGATACACAGATGGAACTTGCATTTCCTTTTCTTCTCAACATTGCAACTTCCATTGTCCTACTCTTACTCTTTTTACGGTTCCTCAAAGAGAAAGTGAACCGGTCTAAATTCAAACTTCCGCCAGGTCCATGGACCCTGCCTTTTATCGGAAGCCTGCACCACCTAGCAACTGCCGCTTTGCCCCACTACACACTGTGTGACCTTGCCCGGTTGCATGGACCTGTTATGCTTCTTCGTGCTGGTCAGACTGATCTTGTCGTCATTAGTTCCCGTGAAGCTGCAAAAGAGGTAACCTTTACTACAAATTATTTGAAGCAAATGGATAACATGAAAATCAGAAAGAGGACAAGTGTTAATTTGTAACTGTGCATGTTGTTGTTGATTGGTAACTTCCTTACGTACCTCGTCACTCTTGGCCAAACTTTTAATTTAATTTAGATACACTCATTCAAGCAGCTGATCGATATATATGGATAAATATTGTTAAAAATTTTCTTTTATACTTTTGATATTATTTACCATAGTTTGTAGTTTCCAAAAAATCATTGGGGAAAATATATACTTTTTACATCGGCGCATACAAACTGCATAGGTGATGAAAACACAGGACGCAAACCTTGCAAACCGTCCTATGATGTCTGCAGCAAATGTTTTCATGTATGGTTGCACAGATATTGCCTTCTCAAATGGTCCATACTGGCGCCAGCTGCGCCGAATATGTATCACTGAGCTATTTATTTCAAAACGGGTGAAATCCTGTTCCACAATCCGTCTAGAAGAGATCAATTCTATGTTGAAAAGCTTCAGCTTAGTTTCTGATGAGTCACCAGTCAATTTGAGCGCAAAGATGTATGAGCTTTCGAACAATACTATTATTCGCACAGCATTTGGAGGCAAGTGTAAAAATAGAAGGGTATTCTTGGAAATTATAGGAGAGGTGTTGGAGCTTTTCTCCGGGTTCAACCTATCTGATCTCTGTCCTTCATTGCGTTGGTTGGATGTAAACATGAGAAGAAAACTTGCAAGACTCCACAGGTAACAGTTTATAAAACTTGTTATTGTGCATTCAGGTGTCGCTTAGAAATTCACGAGACAACTAAACATGAACAGAAAGAGTAGAGACAGTACTAGGGATCATAGCTAGAAAAATATTCTATGTAATGTATGTTATTCTATTTCTATTCAATGTAGGAGTTTATATATGAAGCTAATTAAGAGTTTAAGACAATATATTGCTGGACACAATTTTTTTTTTTTTATTATTATTTATATATAACATCATTTATTTAGAAAGACATTGTTTATCTCTCTTTTGATCCTAGCAAGAATTGAACCCATCTCCTCGAGAAAAACTACAGAGTAATTGACCATCTATATTGAACTCCCAGATTCATTGTTTGTTCAGATTATATGCTGTTAAGGTCCAAATTAATGTTAATTTTTAATACATATAGCAAATTGGATATGGTACTGGAGGAGATTGTACATGAGCATTTGAAGAAGCAACATCAACATAAGAATGACGACAAAGGGATAGAATATGATTTGGCTGATGTACTTATCAGTGTGAAGGAACGTGGCGATTTGGAGGTGCCTATCACGATGGACAACATAAAAGCTGTAATCATGGTAACTTCTACTTCATGCAAACCTGTGTAATAATAATAACAAAAAAAAACTAAGGAAAAAAAAAAGTACCCTTTTTCATACAAGGGAACGTAATTTTCCAAAGAAAGAATATAAACTGAAGACTATAGTTCCATTACTTTCTGTAGCTAAATCCAAAGTCGACTATGTTATATATATATATTCACGATAAATCATTATTCGTGAGAAGACAGACAAATTTTTAGCCAGGAATTGATATACATCTGACAATAATGAACAAAGCTCACAGAGCAGTCCATAATATTTTGAATTTTGTAATAGACATTTGATTAACCTAGCAATTGCTAGGAAGTAGGAACCGATGTAAAAAATATTGTCCTAATTAAGAAATCAAGTCCAACCAGCACAGAAAAAACACTTTTTGTATAATATTTCTAAAGAAGACTTCACATTGATTAATCAGCATACATGAAACTCTTACGGTGAAGCTCGATAAGTTAGCAACTGATATTTAATAAATTTATTATCTAGGAGCAAGAGCCTACTATACACATTACATTCCAACCAAAAAAAAAAGATAGTAAACGAATTTTTTACTCTGATGATCTGCTCTCTGTTTAGGATGTATTTACCGGTGGAACTGAGACATCATCAACGACAATAACATGGGCGATGACAGAACTGATTAAGCACCCAGAGGTAATGGCAAGGGCACAGGCACACATAAGGCAAGCCACAAGTGAAAACACTAAATCTGATGAGAATGCTCTCAGTTACATAAAACTAATTATCAAGGAAACACTGAGGATGCACCCCCCTGCGCCACTCTTGTTACCACGACTGTGCAAGGAGAGGTGTCAGATTTTGGGCTACACAATTCCAACTGGGGCCCATGTGATAGTCAACGCATGGGCTCTTGGAAGGAATACTGGATACTGGAACAGTCCAGAGGAATTCAACCCGGGGAGGTTTGAAGCATCTAGTGTTGATTTTAAGGGGCAAAACTTTGAATTCGTGCCATTCGGTGCAGGGAGGAGGGTCTGTCCCGGGCTTGAGTTTGGTGTAGCGGTAGTGGAGGAGACTCTGTCAAGGCTTTTGTTGCATTTTGATTGGAAATTACCTGACGGGATGAAGTCAGATGATGTTGACATGACAGAGACATATGGATTGGTCTCTGCCAAGAAAGAGCCACTGTGTTTGATACCAAAACTGCGAGTTCCTTTGCCTGATGTTTAAATGCTGAGAAACAATGCTTAGTTCTGGTTTGTATATTGAAATAAAAGCAATGTATCTTCAATGATTGTACTTGGCTACTTACAACTACAGAGAATGGATGCTTGCTCAATAAAGAGAGTTCTTTTTCTACTATAGTGCAGAGACCTATGTTTATACTTTACACTCGAACAAGTGCTTCACTTTTCTTAAATTTTCCATCCATTTATCCATAAGATGTTTCATTTTCCCTACTGTAGCAATAACTTGGTCTGAATATTATAGTTGTATATGATTTCCAAAAGCTGTCTTTTGTTAAGATCTCTTGTTGAGTATAATTCGGATTTCGGAGAAAGTTCGTGCTCTAAAGCTTTTACTATGTCATCAAGTGTACTTTATGCTATTAAAAACTCCTATAAATAGACTAAAGTGAGGAAACCAGATCTGGATTTGTGTACCCGATAGCATAATGTCAAAATTCTGAACTATCTCTAAACAGAGATAGCAGATGTCCTAATTGGTTTTGAATTCACTTTTCAAAATACAATTCTCCAATAGTCAGACGCCTAAACCCCTTGGCCATGTGCATGCATGAACATCATGCCCAGCTACCTTGTTATCCATACAGGCATCTAATAAGTATCATGATAGTATTAAACAAGAGTTTGAAAGCTCTGAAACGAAAATCATGCAGAACATCATGTTCCTAACTGCATATTTGGGACTTGCTTCTGGCCTGTTCTGGGTTAAAAAAGTTGAGCTTTCTTGCAAATATGCAATCGTTGGGTTAGGCTTGGTCTAGATGGACTTTAAGGCCCTGATCACAATGATTTTTATTTGGGATTTTATTTCATTTGAATTGATTTCGTAAGATTTCATAGGATTTCGGTAGACCTAATTACATAAAAATCCCAACCAAATGACACCAAATCCGCTCATTGTGATAAAAAATTTTCTAATGAAATAAAATGAATTGAAATCCTACGTTAAAAAAAAAAAGATTGTGATCAGGGCCTAAAAGTATTGGTCTGTCTTGTTGTTTCCGGAGCCGGGTGCCACGAGAGCACAAAGCGTCAAAGCCCATGTCATAATTATATTTTACTTTTGGGAATTGGGATCAAAATTAAAAATACTGTATATACCCACAATAAAACAAAAAAATATTATAATATATAGTTGTAATTTATTAAGAAAGAAATTAGTCCATAATATTTTTTTTGAATGTCAATTAGTCCATAATATTGAACATCGCCAAATGCAATTTTCAATTTGAGATCCTATATTTAGAATCAGTTCTGAATCGGGTATATATAAAAGGTGAAAAATTGATAGAACCCGATGTATCTTTTATTGGTCAGAAATGACTAACAACAATAGTATTTAACAAAATTTAATGAACTATCAAATGATACTCAAATTGTATTAGATTTAGTGCACAATCAATCCATATATAAAACACATGACTATGATTAGTTTCTAATTCATTGTTAATGAGTCTCAACATTAACTCAATGATTAATAAAAAAAATTGTAAATATAAATTTGTTAACGTACCGGCATTAGCATTTGGATATTAAATGCTAATATAAATCACACTTTTTCATATCTAATGATTGATTCAAATCATTTAATATGATTTACATATCAAAATTTTATAAAATCAAGTTTTATTATTTTAAAAATATTTTTATTATTTTTTAGTTTTAAAGGACGAGCCTTCTTGATAAGAAAAATATTTCTTTCTTTTACTAATTTAAGATTATCTTTAAAAAATTTTACAATATTAAACAAATTATAAGAATATAAATGAAATTTTCTATAATATTATAAGATATAGAAAATAAATTAAGGGGATTGAATCCACTGTTTTGATAAAGAAAAAATAATATGATTTAGCTCGTTAGCATAAATGCTAATGTTTGAAATACATACATGAGCAAATTAAATAAATTATTAAAAAGTTCCTGCAATCCGGCCATTTATTTAAAAAGAAAGAACTATATGGGCGTAAATGATAAATCTCTCTTTGCTCTTTCTTTCCGCCCCGCCGTCTCTGCGACTGTATAACCTGCACTCCGCACACGTAACACGAGCTCGTTTCCGACAACCACCTCTTTCCGTCTCAGCATCCGTCGTAACTTGCCTGAGTTGCCTCACTCTCTCTCCGCAACCCCGCCAATAGATTCCATGGACTCCGAAGCAACTCCACGGCGCTTAATCGACTCAAACACCCGAAACCTTCACACTAGCTCACCTTCTCCGTCACCGTCGCCGTCGCCGTTAAGGCTTTGGCGGCCAGCGGCGCAGCGAAACATCAGAAACCAGTGGTCGAAGCTCCTCGCGGCGAAGGACAGTTGGTTCTCTGCCGCCTCCGGGGGCAGATCGCACGCCACTTCCTTAGTGAATGCTTTTCTCTCTCAAAGGCGAGTTCTTTTTTTCACCTCTTATTTTCATTCTTCGTAGTTGTGTTTCTTCGAATTGTAGAGTAGAAATTAGAGTGATGTAGGAATTGTGAAAGTATAATGTTGGATAGTACGCTGTCTTGAGTGTAAATTGAAATTTTATTGATGGGATGGCATCAGGTTTATGTTGCAAAGGGACTTGGGGGTTCTCAAGGATATGACTGGAATACGCGAGAAGGCCTGTCAAAAATTGGCGTACCAGCAGGTACGAGTTTTTCTAATTTCTATTGTGAGCATAGTATGTTTGGTTAGTTTTAAACCCACCAAGCAATTTTATTTTATTTTATTATTTTGTTTTTACATTTTACTTTTACTTTGCTGGATTTGTACAATTAGGTCCAAACTTACCAAACTACGCCGTACTCTTGATTTCTCTTGGTTATTTTGTGCTTCTTGTATTGTGTTATTGGTGATCTTCAAATCGGTTTGTTCCGATTTGATACGTATTTTTTATCTTGTTCTCTTGTATTGTTTAGAACATGAAGCAATACTAATTGAATTATTGCAGCACCCATAGGCAGACTGATAGTGTGGTAATTCCTTAATCCTTGTCTGTGTATACAAGTGATGATAGACCAATCTCCAACCTCATGTTTGAGCTACTGTGGACGATTGTTCTGAATTGAATTATTAACCTTTTGATAGTTGTTATATTGTGCAATGAATATGGTTTGTATGACTTGGCTGATTTTCTTATATGCTCTTCTGCTGGTTTAGGAGCTTGGTCGGAGTGCATTGTTGTCTTCCTATAAGGATATGGTATTTCATTTCCTAAATTTCTATATTATTTGTCTTGTTACCTCAGGAATTATAAAAGGAAACCTCTTTTGGAGTTCCATTGCACAAATGCCACTGGAAACAAAGGTGGACTTTGCTAATTCTTATACAATTTATCAATAGAATACCTGAGATTAAGTTGCACAACCAAAATCTAATAGAAGGAGAGAAATATCAGTACTTTATTTTTCTATTAGATTTTGTTTATTTACATGATACAAATCCTCAGGTACTTGCTGTTTCTAATATGGTTAAAGCATCTAAATCAATGCGTGTTTTTCTCAAAGCATCTACTGGGAGTCCAATCGTTCAATTTTGTGATCAACCTGAGGTCATGAATGACTCTGGAGATGGTGGTGGTGTTCCTATTTTCTCATCATTTTCTGTTTCTGGTTTTGGTAATCCCTCTTAAATTTGTAAGGTTGTTTTACATAATAAAGATAAAATACATATTCTTTCTGAATTATAGATTTTCTGGTTGACCCTGAGAATTTATTTGCCATAGAAAAATTTAAATTTTTACCTCTTGTTCCCTTGTTGCTATGATTTTTCATTCTAGTGATTAACATGAATCCTAGTGAACCTAAGGTACTCGGCATTATTTTTGGTAAAACACCTTACAATAGAGAAATGACTCATTTCGTGTGAATTGCAGTAGTCTTTGTTCATCTTTTAACTGAAAAATTCTTTATGGATCAACATGGTGAAGACTGGATTTATTAGAGAGTAAATGGGTCTTCTATTTAGTTTTAAACTTTTCACACAAAATGGTTTCACTGTGGACTTCCATTAAGATATTTGCCATTTTTATTTGATGTATTTAACTCTCTTTATTCTTATGCCCTCAAATCATTCTAGTTAGTTTTGTCAAGTAGAACCAGTTACTATAGTTTTGTTTTTCCATCTCTTTGTCTATTAAAACCAGTTAATATAGGTGGGATGAGAGTTTATCAAGAGATGTGTGAATTCTGAAGTTTTTTTTTTTTTCTTGAATAATCTCAGAAGAACTTTCACAAGAACTTGTCGCTATGTTTGTCTTAGAGCTGGCTTTGAAGGTAGATAATAGAACATATATCTCGTTCTTTCTCCTATGGATCTATTGCAGCTCATTGCACTGGCTCTTTGCTATTGATTCACTTGCTTTATTGAGCTATTCTTCTTTCTTGATTTGTTTTGATTTATTATATCATCAATTATATCATCTATATATTTGTTTTGGTTTAATAGAGATTGCTTGTGGCGGAGCTCACATCTATGCAATTAGAGAAAGAAATTGAAGAAAATGACACAACAAAATGTGTCACAGAGCTATTTGAAGGAGAACTTGATGAACTAAGATTTATTGGTCTTCTATCGGGTGAAAGCTATGACACGTTATCCCCACAAATTAAAGATCTGGTTGGCCTTTCTTCACGGTCCCTCTTGTTAAGCCATGAAGCTACTGAATCTGTTTTACAGGTGAGGAATCATTAAGTATTAGTCCTGTTTGATTGTGCAGACCAACCCCAAGCTTAGAAACAACTGATCTCTACATGGCTTGTATCCTCAATTGAAATTCTTAACATTGGCATGCTATCATTTAAGTAGAGTGCTTAATAATTCCTTTTGCTTGCTACAGCTCACTGTTTCTGTTGATCTTTTATTAGGTATACTTGACTTCATGGCTTGCTAATGTGAACCTCAATTTGAGCAGGTGCATATGTTTAAGCTTGAATATACTTTCTTCTTATAAATTTGTTAATTATTATTTTGGTGATGCTCAGAGTTTATTTTAATAGAGCTATTGGTCTTAAAATTTAAATAATTCGTAGTCAGTTTATTCTTTTCCTTTTAGATGGTTCTTACTTGATTGCTGTCAGCATCTATCTGGTTCAGCAATGTGAAGAAGTTTTATATATATTTTTATTCCTATTTATTATAATCTTCTTTGTTTGCTTTTGCATTGTGTTTAATTTCTATTCTTATATTCATACTGGGCTTCTTTACAGACCGTAATTGTACTGTTGTACTTGAGTACCCTTGGATTTTTTGTTAACTTCTCTTGCTTTTGTTGTCAGGATTGATGAAATAATCCTGGTTGTGGAAGAAACAATGCAATTGAAGTTATAATATTGACCAACCATTGGTAGCAATAATAATTGGTTGGAGCTTATTCTCATGAAGATGATATCGCAATTCAAATGTCGGCTACAGTTAAAGTTTGACCAAGTGAGTTTAAAAGCGTGGGCATCAAATGGTTTTCGTCATTATGCCTTGTTGAACCTATAAGACTTTGCCCTGGATTATAAGGTATCCAATGACTTCATCCAGCTAGTTATCGTTTCCATAGAATATATTTACTAATTTATGTTATTTGATCTGTATTTCAATCTATCTAATTATTACCCAATACTCCTCCAACATTTGTGTGAATTGATAGATGTGAAATTGAATCAGGTGCTTCGTACTAGTAGATTGTTGGAACCATTGCCTATTAACTAAATGGCGTAACACTAAAAAATGTGTAGATTATGGCGCTTTGCACAATTTTTTAAAAATGCTAATGATATTCAGTTTTTCTTCCCCATAATACAAAACCTTTTATAGCTCCAACAACTATTTCTTGGTAAATCAGAATACAAAAGATTCAGAATGTAAATCAGTTTTTTCTATTGATAGCATATTTCTTGGTAATTAGTATCATCAAGTAGGAGGTATTATAGTATTTTCCGTCTTGAATATGAAAGAACAATTGGCAAAGTCTGTTATCACAATTGTTTATTACACCTTGTTTGGATGGAGGGTACAGAGGAGGGAAAGAAACTTTCTGAGATCATTCTTGTTTGATTGAATAATTAATAGGACACCAAAGTTAAATGGAAATTACTCAATTTTATTTATATTTATTATTTTTAAATTGAATGTTACGGAGGTAAACAGAACTAATTAAACATGAGATATAAAATACTATTACTATTTATTTTTCCATCCCCTCATAATTTCACCTCCTTTTGATCTTCTCCTTCTGTAAACTAAGCAGATTTTAAGTAGTTTTTTCCCCCTCTATGACAAAACATACCTGTATCAATCATGAATTTATAAAATGAATAAAGGATATATGACGTCGGAAATTCGGAATCTCAATCCATGTATCACACTTCCTAATTGGTTTGTAATTTTTGTATCTAGAGCGGCTAGCACGCTAGAACAAGTTGGCGTCCTTTCAGATAGCTGACCCAGATTTAAAGAAAGTACATTTATTTGAGTACTAAGTTTGAGGGAAATATGCTTTATTAAAAAATGCTGTTATATGTCACAAAGGCTTACCGGTAATTGGCGAACACAATGCTAGGCCATGAAGCGAAATATGCTGTTATATGTTAATTTCTTTTTATTGCTGTTTATTTTGAAAAAAATAGATAGCAAGAATAGTGCCGATTTATTATACAGTATTTTAAAAGATTCAGAACAAGCATCCTTTTTGATCTGCTGAAAACATTTGCTGATTGCTGGTCTTCCTAAAATAAAATAGTGGCCTCTCTGGGCCTTGAAATTGGAATTTCTTCAAAAAAAAAAAAAAAAAAAAAAAAAAAAAAAAGGAATTTTTTCACATGACTTCTTCACATGCTGTTATATGTCAATCTCAAGGACTTTCTTCACATGACCACAATCAAATTGCTATACAAGTCTGTTTATTTATTGTTCTATTATCTCCAGCACTCATAACCAAAAAGAAAAAAAAAAGAAAAGAAAAGAAAAAATGTAACTCACAATCCCCTCTCTTTTTTACCTTTCAAGTGCTTTTCTCCTCTTTGTAAATATAGATCAAATTTTAGTTTCTCGCACTTGAAATTATTTATCAAAGAAACTCTACGATTGCACCCACCCGTGCCATTTTTGCTACCACGACAATGCAAAGAGACATGCCAACTACTTGGCTACTCAATCCCGGCTGGAGCTCGGGTGGTAATCAATGCATGGGCTCTAGGAAGAGATCCAAACTGCTGGAACAATGCAGACGAATTCATCCCGGAAAGGTTTGAAGGGTCTAGTGTTGATTTCAAAGGGAATGACTTCGAATTTGTACCATTCGGAGCTGGCAGAAGAAGCTGTCCAGGGTTGGAGTTTGGTATGGCTGTCATCGAAGTAGCTATGGCCAGACTTTTGTTCCATTTTGATTGGAAATTACCAGACGGTATCATGCCAAGTGACGTGGACATGATGGAGGAGTTTGGTGCAGTCTGTCGCAAGAAAAACCACTTGTCCTTGATACTGATACTGCGGTTTCCTTTGCCGGATGTCTAGTTGCTCCTTTTGGGATGTACCAGTACTACTATAGGCAGGCATGGCCTGCATGATTGGCAGGGGTGCAGAACAATCATGATTGGTATGATTAATTGGTGCCATATTGTTATCATATGTACTAAATAAAAATGAACAATATTGATACCGATACTGCGGTTTTCTTTGCCGGATGTCTAGTTGCTCCCTTTTTTTGGGATGTACCAGTACTATTATAGGCAGGCATGGTCTTCATGATTGTCGGGGGTGCAGAACAATCATGATTGGTATGATTAAATGATGCCAAATTATTATCATCTGTACTAAATAAAAATGAACAATATGATTGTGTGTCTATTTCCTTGTAGAGTGAATCCCATCCCTTTCATAAATTCTTCCTCTCAGTGGATAAGACGCATCCTCTAGTGCATTTCATCTTCTAGCAGTTTGATCTTTGCTCTTTTAATGAAATTTTCAACAATCGATACAACTTTTTGTGGCGCTGAATATTGTTGATAATTTCACATTGCTAACTTTCTTTTTATTTTATTTATTTCTTTCAATTTTTATGAATATATTCTCTAACAAGACCCCATCGATTGATCAAAATTTTCTCAAAGTCACATTCAAGAAATTGAACTTTTTAATGTAGTTTCTTGAGAGTTTCTGGCCTTCTAATTTCATCTCAATGTTAGGATTGGATGAAGAAAAACAATATTATGGAGATATAAATTGTTATTTTTGGATAATATAAGCATGAAAATATCATTAATTATCTCTGTGCAGGTTTGATTAGAAATTTGGAGATGACTCAAAAAGTTATTCCAAATTATAAAATTTGAATAATGAACTTTCTAAGTTTATAATAAAATATTATAAATTATAAAGTAATAGGAAAGGGAAAAAAGAGAGAGAAAAGGATAATAGAAATATTCGTAGGTCATCTGTGCAACATAATAAAATTTGATATTTCATTGCAAAGTTTCGGAAAGGAGGACATTTTATTAATGTATCTGAATTAAAGAAGAGAACATAAGTTATATACCTCTCAAATTTTCTCTAATTGAAAATATCTCCCTCCAATCATTAAAATTAAAAATTCTATCATTGAAATTAATTATTTAAAATTATAATATCCTTAATATTGAAAAAGAGTAGATATCCATACTATCTAAGATTGGAGGGGGTAGTGTTAATTTAAGGCCCTGATCACAATCCCTTTTTTTTAACGTAGGATTTCAAATCATTTCATTTCATTGGAAAATTCTTGATCACAATGAGCGGATTTGGTGTCATTTGGTTGGAATTCCTATGTAATTAGGTCTAACGAAATCCTATGAAATCTTACGAAATCAATTCAAATGAAATGAAATCCCAAGTAAAAATCATTGTGATCAGGGCCTAAGTGATTGGAGGGAGATGTTTCTAATTAGAAAAAAATTGAGGGGTATAGAGTTATTTTTTTCTTAAAAAATAAAATAATATAAAACAATCGGGAAAACCCGGTCCACGACAACTGATGCCTCGGATTCCTGATTCCTCATCTAATATCATTCCTGATGAATCCATCTTTTTGCCGTTTGAAACTATTTTGGGCTTTTTAAAAGCCCCACATTTGACCGTTATATGTAAGGCACATGTGACCTGACCACCTTGAACAAAATCCAGCCGCAAATTTGCATCAAAATTGCACTCTTGCACAAATCTTGATGCAGTCTAACGATTACGGATTGTAGGTTGTCAGGTGGGTCAGGTACATGAGACGACAAGGGATCCAAACAACGATCGCCAATGTCTCTCTTTCTTATATAGCCAAATCAACGTTCCCCTTTCACAATTGAACACAAGATCTTTCTCTAAGAAAAACGCAATGGACAATACACTCTCGGAAGCCACTGAACAAACCACTCCAACCTTCAATCCACCAAAAATCGAAGAAAAAACTCCAAAAAAAGATAGTGGATTGAAAACCCTGACCCCGATTCAACGTCTCCAACTCCCAAAAGTTTCTAGTTTTTTCTGATAGGTAATTAAATTTAGTTTGATTTCCTTTGGAAGCACTTGCAAGATTCTGTAATTAGATGGTTTAAACTTTGACATTACTTCATCCTGATTAGTTTATTTTCTATGTTTCTATGTTTCCTTTACATTTTTTTTTTTTTTTTTTTTTTTGTAAAAGGTGTATGAGTCCAACCGATCTGCTCATATCTCCTGTTTCGAAGAAACTACTTTCGAGAAATAGGAAGAAAAGCGATCTCTCTGCGCCACCGAAGAATCCATCTAAGGTAGAACTAACTATTCAATAACTATGCAATAGTGAAATTTTGATTGTCTATTTCATTGATTGTTATACAATTTTTGGTTCGTAGGAAGTAATCCCGCTTGCAGGAATGAAGCGTCAGTTGGCACCGATATAAGTTTTATTTGGTACAAATTAAATTAGCAATTAAAAAGGTATTTTGGTATAGAACATCGCTGTAAAGCATTCGTCCTTTTTTATCTGAACTACACTAACATTAGTTATGTTAGAGAAATTCCTTCTCTGTCTAATAATGTTTTTGGAATGCTGGTTTTTTTTTTTCCTTTTTTCATTTCTTTCTTTTTATACTACCAGTCGCTGTCTAGTGTATCCAAAAAATTAATGATAATAATAATAATTCCGTCTTACATTTTTCAATGTTCACGTGTTTTTTTTTAAGAAGTTTAATTTAGTGAACCATAGTTTTCTATGTAATAATTTATGCATCCTTTTTTTTTCCCCTTAGATATGGAATAATTCTTAAATAGTTCTTACTATTCAATGTTCACGTGTTTTTTTTCAAGAGTAAGAATCTATTTGCAGGATGCTTTTTGTTTTTTGTGCACGTAAGGAAGAATATTTATACTTTTTTTCATAACAAATATAATATTTACTCAATTATTCCATCTGCGTTTGAAAGCAAGCTAATTATCTAACATAGAACAATAGTCGAATTAGCTGTCTTTCATCATTACTTCATTATTAGATGAAAACTAACTTATCCATTGTAAATTAGAATCTAGAATATTAAAATAAAACTCTACTTTTTTTAAAAGAAAGAAAAAAATCACATACAAACCTTTGTTCTTCTTCTCAGGACGGAAAAAAATTTAAAAATAATGTTGTGCAGGGCTTGACTACGCCTTATGCAGCCAATTGACTTTCGAGTACGCAAATCAAATATGTAATGAAATATTTATTACTATTGATATTGTGCATTATTTTAGTTATTTATTTATTACTATTGATATTGTCTTTATTGTAATGTCATCTTAATTTTTATTATTATATCATAATTAAATATTCTTATTGTATTATTGTTATAATTATTATATCATTATAAAATATATATATATACATATAATTAAACATTTCAAATATATAATTAAACATTTCAACTAACATTTTATTAATTAATTTTTTTCATTATTTTGAACAACCTAACACTATGCAACTCCTATCTAAATAGTATTGTTGCAACGTGGAACCGGATCCTCTGGATGGCCGTCCAGGTGGACGTTTTATTTGGACTGTCCGATTTAATCTCAACGGTTAAGTTTTTTCGGCCCCCTCAATCTAGTATTAATCACGAGGCATCCATTATTGATCGGACGGACACGGATGAAAAACATCCACTGGACGGCCGTCCAAAGGATCTCGTTCGTTGTGACGTTTATCATCATTTATCAAATGGGCCCGGAATTAATACACTACGTGCTTCACATGTTCACAAAACCTGTGTATACTTTCTTGGTTTCCCAGAAATTAAAGGTCAATCCCTTAATAAGTTATTTTAATTAATATTAAGAATCAAAAATAAAGATTTTTTGTAACGAAGCTAAAACAAAATTGAATAGGAATTTATTTTTTGAAACGAAGCTCCCAAGCAAGGGACTCGAAATCAAAATGCATTGAAGTAGAGAAAGTAGTACAAGTTATAAATAATAGTGACTTTTTTAGCAACAAGAAGCAGAGAGTGCTAACAGCTAAAACTCCCAATACTAGCCCAAGAGTAAAGCTAGCCCATAGCCTAAAGCAAACATGACAACACCATTTAAGCCTGGTTAATACAACACAGTTAATCCAACCTTAACAAGTCACGAAAATATTTATTGAACTAGCAAAAACAGGCTTAAAACTCTGCAACAGACTTTCAGCACATGAACCCGCTGGAATGGATTGTTGAGGAATCGTCAGCCCTGGGTAGCGCTGTCAACTTGGTGCCGTTTCGAACGTTTTCATTCCGTTCCGTCCGAAACGGAACGGAAACGGAAGGGTTTTTGGTTTCGTTTTTTGAGAAACGGAACGGAAACGGAATGGTTTTTGTTACGTTTCAGGGATATACCATGGAAAATACATGTAAAATCGAAACGGAACGGAATTTCCGTTCCGTTTAAGGAAAAGCAGAACGAAAACGAAACAATTTCTGTTTCGTCCACTGAAACGGAACGAAAACGAAACAGGGGTGTTCAGTTCCGTTTTTTAACGTTTGACACCCCTAGCCCTGGGAAAGGAATAATTAAGAACTTGTTGTTCTTTGAACATCTCATCAATTGAGGATAGAATAGAATTTTCTATTTGGTCTTGGATTGCATCTTTCTATCTGTGAGGCGAAATGCAATTGTTAAGATTCCGAGTCTTGATATAGATTTGGTTCGTTTATTCTTTCATTTTTCCCATCCTATGATTATGCTAAAAAACTATCACTATTGTTGAGAGTTGATCTGACGGAAAACAAACGAAGCAGTCATTTGGAAAGGAGCTGCAGAGGTGATAGCGTTACATATTCAATTTGTCGATGTGATTAGCGAGTAATTTCTTTATGCTCCAGTTGTCACATTGCATACAATTATTGTTTGTTTTGAAATTGCATTTAGTCGACTCCAATATCTCATTTTTTTTAATGGTCCTTTGTTACCTAGTGGCATATCTAATTCAATGAATTTGAAAAAGTACAAGATGACAGAGGAGTAATAAATTAGACGAGGATGAAACCTTAAACAGGTGTTCGTTTAAATAGGATGGTGGATCATTGGTACTGCATTCTTTGGTGGTGATAGTCATATTATATGAGTAATCAAAACATAAAGCATGATTCTACCTAACTAAATCACATTAAATACATCTTAGTAATTTGCCAAAAATGCGTGCGCAGACAAATCTGTCTCTCCCTATTTTTCTCCTCTTCTGCTTGCTTCGATCGCGAACAGGCTAGCTCATGAATAGGTGAACAGACCGCAACCAAACAAGTTTAGAATTGGTGCGAACAAGATTTTTTTCCCCAAACTACTAGTTCCTGACATGAAACAAGCAAACAAGCATAGTGCGTACAAGAAGAATGAGTAAAAAAACAGTGAAGAAATCGAGAAATAAGAATAAACAATTAGTGGGATGAAAGAGAAATCGTTTTTTAGTTTTTACCCATTGCCTTTCTACGGTCCTATTAGAATATTTTTTTTTATCGAGCCTAATCACTCAAAGAAAATCTAAGGAAAGCGTCTAGACCACTGAATATTTACTTAAAAAGGCCAAGGAGCAGAGTGCTTGTGCGCCTAAAATTTGCTTCAATGCCGTATTATTTTTTTGTCAATTTTGGCACATGACAGTGATGACACTATTCTACCTGCGCTGGGCCCAATAAATGGAGTTTAAATTGCTCATTCTCATCCACCACAAGATACAATCCCGAACCCACATCAGACTCAGAGAAGGGGAAAAAACCATGTATTTGGAGGATGTTTAGAGAGCGAGCAGCGTTGGGTGCATGGTGGCTTTCATAGGGCAGATAGCCCTGGTGTGCCAGCGAGGGTTGGAGGAAAGGGATTGAGGAGTGCTAATTTGAAAGAAAGACTTAACGGAGAAATGGAAGGAAGGACTGAGGAGGTTTTCAAATTTCAAGGAGAGAGGAGGCAGTACGATGGAACATGCTACTATGCTAGGCTAGGAGAGGCTAGGAGATTAGATTGCTGCTGTGCGCCGTTCCCGGTACCCGGTACCCAGTACCCGTACGAGAGGTTGAGAGGTCGAGAGGAGACTCAGGAGAGGAGAAAAGGCGGAGAGTAGGTCGCCGTACCTCCTCCTCCTCCTCGGCCTGGCATCGCTTCGCTTTTTTTGATCTTGAAATTAATTAATAATAAATATTCATTCCCAAGCGAAGGAAGGAAACGAAACGAAGATATACGGCAATTAACCTTCCGGTTCCGGTTTTGGTTTAGTCCCACGACAGCAAGTTAACCTATAACGCATCTACTTATATATGTCCTTATACACGAATCCGTATCCTCTGGTCTTCCTAAAAGAGAAGACCACTGGACTTCGGAAGATCTGAGCCGTCTGATTTAATCTCAACGGCTATAAGGGAGCCCCGTGAATAGTACCAGATTGATAGGCCCGAAAAAATTCAACCGTTCTGATCAAATCGGACGGCTCGGATCAAAGAAGACCACTGGACTTCTTTAGAAGAAGTCCAGAGGATACTGGTCCCCTTATACACCCCGCTATTGTCACCTACGAGACATCCGTTGGATGATAAAGGGCATGGCACGTGTACAATTGGATGGATTAGATAGATGGCTGGTACGTCCCGGCACATGGCACATGTACGCTTCCCCCAAAATTAATTTACCCCCTCATCAATTTTCAAATTTCAAGGAGAGAGGAGGCAGTACGATGGAACACGCTACTATCGGAATCGTAGAGGTGAGCAGAGTGCCTACCCATTGTTTTGACCCTTGGATCTTAATCCAATGGCATACACTAGAATCGGTAAATGGGTGAAATATTCTCCCCTGCCCGCGACTGCCCCTCTTTTTCTCCGATTCAATAAAAAAAAATAACATATATTCCATCGCTTCCATTCGAGTCTTCGAGACGAGAGAGAGACTGAAAAAGATAGAGGAAAGGAGACAAAATTCCGACGTCTCGGACGGAGAGGTCTGGCATTGAAGAGAGAAAGAGAAAGCTCGACTCTCCGACTGCTCCGACAGCTCCGACGGCTCCGACTCAGACCGATTCGACTCCGACTTTGCGTTGTGACTCAGTGAAAGAGAGAGAGCAAGAGAAAGAAATTGAAGGAGGAGGGAGGAAGGAGGCTGAGCACCGTGGTTCAGGTATAAGCTCTGTCCCTAATTTGAGTAATTAAGTCAGTTTTGGTTTGAATTTGGAAAATTAGGGTTTTGGTTTAAGATTACGAACAAGCAATGTATTACCTGTAAGGAACTCAATAGAGGTGAGCAATGTATTACCTGTAAGGAACTCAATAGGAATAATTTCCTAATCCTATTAATTTATACTGTAAAGTATTTGTGATGAAAGAAGTGTTTGCCTCAAATAAGTTGAGAGGTTTCAATTCAGATCTAGCATATTTGATCTAAAGCCTTGATGTGAGTTCAAATAGTTTTAGAGCCCCAGTTAAAGGAATGTCCTAATCCTTGTTAACGCCCCAGTTAGGTTAGCTTATTTGAATACCTTTCCTATATGTGCGTAAATGCAATATCCTGAGCCCCATTTAGATCAAGAATTTTGTTTGATATTTATGTTCTTTTATTTATAGTAGATACTTGATTAAAAAATGCTTTAATTATTTTTCATACTATGTAGAATGAGTAGTCAAAGCTCAAGGAATCAACGGACAAACCTGTGTTGCGAGAAATGTGGTGAGTACACAGTGGTTAGGCTCTCAAAATCTGAAAAAAATCCTGATCGTGAATATTTCAAATGCACTTCATGCAAAGAATTTGCCGGATGGTGCAATAATGATGCTCATGATGCTGTTTAAAAAAAATTAATGTAATGTTAAGCTATTGTAATGATTTGATATATTGTTGCTTTGATATAATGTAATGTTAAGCTATTTAGGGTTATCAATTTGATGTAATGGATGATGATTGTTGCTTTGACTGTAATTGGATCAATATTATCTAATTGGCTTAGTCCTCAATACAATTATCTACTCCTTGTATCCGTTTTCATTTGATAATGCTCATGTTCGCTAGCTTCTATTAAAATACTCCTTGTATGATTGATCATTATATCTATGGGAGTTTTAGATATCTTTTGTATAGTTTGTTTTGATAAAGCAAAATTTGGCGCACTAGACAAAGATAAGTTTTGAGTTTATGGCTTTACCTTTTGATAACTGTTGTATTAAATCATAATGGCAGCATGTTTATTGGGAATTAATACAGCTTGGCTGATTAGTGATCTTTTATATTGTTGAATAATTGACATATTTTTTCCAGCAAAAACAAAGTTTTTAAGCTTTCTAATTCTCCCCAATCGTTATTTTTATGGATCTGGAACTGTGTACCTTAAGCCATGTCAATAAAATGGACATTTTTGTTCCTGCCAGAATGGTCATTGATTGTTTGGTTTGGTTGGACAGTAGTCACCTGTCACCCGCATGCATCTATATCTAGTCTCAGAAACTAAATAATTAAAAAAAAAAAACTGAGCACTGAGCACACTTATGCGCATATATCAGTGAGCATATTTTTGCACATAAACCCAAAAAATAAAGAAATTGCTAATAGAAATGCTTCCATAGAAGATATAGTCGGATTTCATTGAACTGAATTCTTTCATCTACAAAAATGCTGCTATATATTGTAGCTTTCATTTACAAAAATGCTGCTATAAATTGTAGCTTTCATTTACAAAATGCTTCAAAATACTTCCATCTATAGTCTTGGGAAATATATTGTAGCTTTCATTGCTTGCCAAAATGAAGTAACTCCTAAAATTGTCTAGTCCTGGGAAATATGAAAATCGCTGCAAAAAAAATAAAGAAAAAATGTTACCAGAAATGCCCCTGGACATGAGATAGTAATTTGTGCTTTGTCATCCAACAATGTATCTTACAGGATATTATTTTGATGCTTCTGGTGACACCTGATATAGGTATCTTAAAGATTCTTTCCAAATCTATTTATAGCTCCCTACCTGAAATATAGGCCACAAGACCAACTCAACACCACTGCAAGTAATAGCATTGCGCTAACACTCTTGGGTATTAGTGAAGGAAATCAACGCTTTTATTACACAGAAGCGGACATCGGGCAGGGGCAGTGTCGAGAGAATCAACGCTTTTTCTCCATCTCACTGGGCGACGTTGGATTAAGATCCAATGGTTCAAGAGATGGGTATGCACTCTGCTCACCTTTTAGAGGTGAGCAGAGGATACGGTTCCCGCTACTATCCTAGGCTAGGAGATTAGATTGCTGCTGTGCGCCTGGCATCGCTTCGCTTTTTTTTATTTTGAAATTAATTAATATTGATTCCCAAGCGAGAAGGAAGGAACGAACATAACGAAGATATACGTCAATTAACCTTCCGGTTCCTTTTGGTTTAGTCCCACGACAGCAAATTAACCTATAACGCATCTATTTATATATCTTCTTATACGCCCTTCAACTGTCTCCTGCGAGACATCCTTTAGACCATATATATTACATAACAAGGGCAGGCACATGGTACGTTATAATTGCTGGATGATAAGATGGAAATCAAAATACGTCCCATTACATACATACAAGGGCGGGCACATAGTACATTATTCCGTGACCCTTGCACATAGTACATTATTCCGTGACCCTTGCGCCTCACAAAATTTTTTGCTTTCTAATATTTTCCTTTTCTTTTCTTTTCTTTTTTTTGCGCTTTTTTCTTCTCTTTTGTTAATTTATTTTCCGTTTTCTTCTCTCTTCCATTCTCACTTAATTGTTCGTTTATTTTTTTTACGACTTTTATATTTTTCTTTTCATCGAAAAAATGCTCTATGATATTTTTTCCTTTTCGTCAATCTTTTTTTTTTTCACGGATTTGATGGTTGTTTTTTTTTTTCCAAAATTTTCTATTCGAAATCCGTGATTTTTCAACTTTTTTTTTGTTTGAGAACTTCTCTTCTCATTTCTTCACCGTGAAAAAAAAAACCCTTTTTTTGTACAAGGCAACTTTTAAATTTCTTTCAAAAAAAAATTTTATTTTTTTTTCAGTCCAATCTGTATAGTTTTAGCAAAAATTTCAACTATCGACAAAATTTGTGTATTTTCTTCCTCTATAGCTTTATCTGTTTAACAAGAAAATGCTCAAGTCTCTGAAGGAATGTTAGAATTGGATATTTCTTCCTGTATGCAAATTAATTGAAATAAACACAAAATGGACTATCGAGGGTCATCATAACTCTCTTTAGACAAGTTATCTTGGAGTAAAACTATTTTGGTCACTAAGATGGGCATAATTATAACTCTCTTTAGTGTGTTGCTCCTATAAGTGATATGTATTTACGTTTTGTTATGTTGATAGTAACTAGGAATTTAGTGTACTTCTATTAAAATGACATCGACCAGTATTTACTTCCAGAGGAACGATCTAATCAGAAAAGCATACCGGCTAGTTTATTTATTGATAAAAAATATTCATATTTAAAAAGTTTGGATAGGTACTTGTAAATAATATGAAGGTTGTGTCAATCCTATCTAATCAATAGCATTCAAAACAGAATAAATCAATAGAGAAATAACTAATTTTAAGAAACTGCTACAATTCCCAGGAAAAAAAATAGATAAATTAAAAATGCAAACTAATAAATGGCGTTTGAATCCCTGATATACTGTGGTAGACAGGAATTTTTAATCATGTTTGAATCCTGATATTCATCTCCGTTTATAATTTTAAATGAACCCTTAATTGAAATCTAGGTACAAAATAATAATGTGCAGAGCAATATTAATATATTATATAAAAGATATTTTAGAGAAATAGATTCACGTTCGAATAATGTTCAACCTAAATCCGATTGACGGCCCTAAAATCTTAACCGAGATGGGCCTAAATTTGAGGGAACAAATGGGCCGAAAAGCCTGGAATAATTTAGGCGCCAAGACGAAACAAAATCTCCCGCAAAAAGACCCTAGAAACAAGGCCGAGTTCTCCCCTGCATTCTCTAATCCAACTATTCGCGAAGCAACTCCACTTTCAAGACCCTTAATGACCCGCTACATATACATAAACTTAAGAATATATACAGAAACTGCAACCAAGTAAACTTCTGGAGGCTGAAATCCGAAAGGAAAAAAACAAGCGCCAAATGTGCCCAAAAATCAATCTCCCGCCTAAACCCCACCCAAGAATATAAAGAAAGCACCCTTCCCTTCCGTGACAGATCCGTTCAATCCATTTCTCTCTTATTACTCTCTCCAAACTCTCTTTCGCTTGCAAGGTTTTAGATCTGAATAATAAAAGGAATAAAAGAAGCCATGGAGAAGTTGCCGACTGAAGGAGGGATTGCGACGATTCTCGCCAACCCAAATCCCGATTCTGGTTCGGATCTCCCAGAGATCGTTCTTCAGGTCGTAGATCTGAGACCCATCGGAAATAGCAGCACTCGATACACGTAAGTTTTTCCTTTCTTCCTTTTTTCTCTTATTTGAAGTCAGAATGATTTAATTTTTAGAAGCATTTAACAAAGAAGAGTCGAAATTTCTAATAAGTGCGACAACCATTTCATAAGGTGTTAAGTCTGATTAGATCCGTTCCGTACGCGTTTATAGGTGTATATTTAATTGATTTCAGTGGTTTATCTTGTTAAATTAAGACACATACGTTCCAATCTAGGTCTCTTTGTGGTTGGATGTCAATTATTTCTGATGTTCAGTTTATTTAGAGATTGATTTTTCGTTTTTGCATTCGTGCAAATTTGTAGGTTTATGGCGAGTGATGGAAAGATGAAAGTCAAGGCAATGCTTCCTACACACTTTGCATCTGAGATTAATTCGGGAAATCTCCAAAACCTCGGCTTGATTCGTGTGCTCGATTACACATTGAACTCAATCCCCAACCAAACTGAAAAGTAATTTTTGCACCATTCACTGTTTTATTTTTAGGTTAATAACCAAGATACAATTGGAAATGCTTGATGTACTCATTTGATGCTGATATACTAGTACTGACCTGGCACTTGCGAAAACAATTATTGTTTGTGTGGCTCTTATTTTAACCAATGAACAAATTAACCAGAGGTGTATCATCTTGGAACTTAGTTTTACTGCTATTTTTTGATATATGTGTGCTATCAGCTCACATTGTTCGTATGTTCTGTGTTTTGAAATTGTGTTACTTTTTGTCTACTGTTTAATAAGAGCTAGCTTTACTTGGTAGAAGGAATTATATGGAAAAATAACGTTTTTGGGGGAGAACTAAGACTTGGTTTATACCATTTCTATCAGTCGCATAAGCATTGGAATTCCTTGAAAAAATACATCACTGTTTGACATTTTGCAATGTATCAATAACAGGGCATTGATTGTGACAAAATGTGAGGTAGTAGCATCATCATTTGATTCAGAGATAAAATCAGAGGTGAAGAAAGAAACAGAAATGGAGAATGAAGCAATTAAAGCCAAGAAAGAAGAGGCAGCACCATCAATTGTGCTCAAACCAAAACAAGAACCAATTGTTAAATCAGCTATGCAAATAGTAAAAGAGGAGCGTGGCAAGTAAGTAGCCATAGATTTTAATATGCAATGTCTTCTAGGAATTTCATATTTGCTTGTAGAACTATGTAGTATTAAAAACTATCCCTATTAGAATACGTAGCAAATGTTGTTTCCAAATTGTCATTTCAGTTCAAATGTCTTTGTCTTTGCTTTTTATTTTACAAAATGGAGGGAGGGGGGGGGGAGGAATTGGTCTTTCATCTAAAAATTAGTGAAGCAAGAGTTGTATAAGGCACTTTTTTGCAAAGACAAAATGGAATTGCATATATTCAGTAGCAGTTGATCTTGGCTCTTTAGATAATAAAAAAGTTAGATTTTTTAAGTTGTTTTCCTTCTCCCTATTTTTTTGTTGTAGTGCGGCTCCAGCTGCTCGCTTGTCCATGACGAGGCGGGTACACCCTCTAGTGTCTCTAAACCCATATCAGGGTAACTGGACGATAAAGGTGAGGGTCACAAACAAAGGAAACTTGAGGACTTACAGGAATGTGAAAGGTGAAGGTCATGTCTTCAATGTAGAATTGACTGATGAGGATGTAAGTGCAATTCAGCAACTATATTTCCAACCAGTTATTAAATTTTTTATATCAAATTTTAGTTTGCCTCAGAAAAAAGCTTTATACGAAACTATGCATTTGGACATTTTAGTGTAGTTATTTAGAATTAGGACTGCAGGCTGTCTCTACATACAGCTTCTGATGAAATTCAATGTTTGTGTGTAGTAGTAGGCTGCTTCTGACAATGTCATCTGTTTTTTCTTCTTCTCATTTTTCATTTATTAGGGTACCCAAATACAAGCTACCATGTTCAATGAGGCAGCAAAGAAATTCTATCCCAAATTTGAACTTGGGAAGGTGTATTACATCTCAAAAGGGTCTCTCAGGATTGCAAATAAGCAATTCAAGACTGTTCAAAATGATTATGAAATGACCTTAAATGAAAATGCAATTGTTGAAGAGGCAGAAGGGGAGGTCTTCATTCCAGAGACTAAGTACAATTTTGTGAAGATTGATCAACTTGGTTCTTATGTTAACTCCAGAGAACTCATAGGTTAGTTGAAAAAAGTGTTACCTTTTTATTGGTTTATCTTATGTCCTTTGGTACAATAACTTGCTAAAAGACTCCTTTCATCAATTGAAATTGGGGGCAGGGGGTAAAATTACCAGTTCTGACTGATATTTTCATTTAGGTAAAAATAAAGAATAGGGCGTTTTGTATCATTAATAAGATGAATGTTTATCATCTTTGTTATTCTGGTGTTCTAATTTGGTATGCCATCTCATTTTCTTTTCAGATGTAATTGGCATCGTTCAGAATGTTTCATCTACTCTTAGCATAAGAAGAAAGAGCGACAATGAAACAATACCTAAGCGTGACATCACTATAGCTGATGATTCGTAAGTGACCTTCCCTAACTTTCCTTTTAATTTCAATACAAATTGTTAATTAGCAATTTGCCAGCAAACTTGTACGACGAAAGCCTTTTCTTATTATTTTTATGTAATTCCTCGTGTTTCTTACATTCCATGCCAAAATGGGAATATTTCAGGAACAAAACTGTTGTAGTCTCTCTATGGAATGATCTTGCAACTAACATTGGGCAAGAACTGTTAGATATAGTTGATACTTCACCTGTAGTTGCTATTAAGTCCCTCAAAGTTGGTGAATTTCAAGGTAACTTGTAAAAGCTCTTTCTCTAGATTTCAATTTTTTTTTAAAAGTTGCAGGTCTGGCTTTTACAGAAAGATGAATATTGTGCAAATATAAATCTTGGTTACCTTTCTGTAGGTGTTTCTCTGTCAACTGTTAGCAAGAGTGTAGTTCAGATAAATCCAGACTTACCTGAGGCTCATAAGCTCAGAACCTGGTAACTTTCTTATTTGAAGATTTATTTCTTATTGTATTTGACTTTGATCTATTTTTTTTTAAACCTCTATTGCATTTTTATTTGTGATCCCAGGTATGATTCAGAGGGAAAAGGAGCATCTATGGCGTCTATTGGGTCAGATATGGCGTCTCCTAATACAAAGAATGGTTCAAGGTCCATGTATTCTGATAGAGTTTTCCTTTCTCATATCACAAGTGATCCTTCTTTGGGCCATGATAAGGTATTCATTTTTTTATATCTGGGTATACCTCTCAAGCTTCTAAGACATCTCACCAAGAAAGTAAATTGTTTTCTTTGTCATATTTCTTTGTTTTAAAGACAGATTTCAACAAGTGTATTCCATATTCTGCATAATTTTTTAAAAAATAGGCATAATTTCTGGTCAACTGGAGCAGTTCAGCACTATTTCAAAATATCAGACTGAACTGCAGCGGTGAACAAAAATTCGATCTCAGAATGCTGATCCAAACTTTATCTCAGACTGATACTGCTTAGAATTTAGCTTGTAAATTGGGAAAAACATGGTAGTGAATGAATGAAATTTTATTCTTTGGTTCCCTATATGTCCTGATTTGATTTATATAGTGCTTTTATGAGGTGGCGGACAGTTTTTACCTAAAATTTTAGCCTTATCTTTGTTTGAAATGCTGCTTCACTCACTATTTGTTATTTTGTTGCAGCCGGAATTTTTTAGCATCAATGCGTACATCAGCTTGATCAAGGGTGACCAGAACATGTGGTATAGGGCATGCAAAACATGCAACAAAAAGGTTTCTGAAGCCTCCGAGTCTGGTTATTGGTGCGAGGCTTGTGGGAAGAGTGATGACCAATGCTCTCTCAGGTAACATATTGAACTCAATATGTATCAAAGCCAATTATCCTAAAGTGCTCATGATATGATGTGAATGTTTTTCATTGTATGTTTGAAGAGTGAGTTCACTTCAGTATCTGAGATTTTAAGTGCACATAAAGCTGTAAAGCAATAGCATAATGTGCTAATCAAAAGTTTCATTTTTGAAATTTGAGGGTCAACTCTTTTAATTTGTTCAGTTGAAGTTAACGAAAATTGAGCTATAAGCGATTTGCAAATTTGCAACACAAACATATGCCCTTATCCAAGTGCAGTTCCTCAAATTTTAGAATCCCTAAAGGTCGCATGAAACTAAAAGCAAAATTTACCAAATATGAGTTTCCAAATGAATTTCACAAGGATCATTCTTAATTCTTTAATATAAGCAGAAGTTAAAGAAGATTAGTCTTTCAAATTTCAAATGACTTATCAAAGCTTAGTATTACTAAGATGGGAAAATTTGTTTGGTACTTGAACATTGGTATACTGTAATTTTGTAGGTATATAATGGTTCTGAAGGTGTCAGATCCTACTGGTGAGGCATGGCTTTCAGTTTTCAATGAACAAGCTGAGAAAATTATTGGGTGCAGTGCTGATGAGCTGGAAAGGATAAAAAATGAGGTATCCTCTGCTTATTATTTTGTAATAATAATCCACCTTTGAACTGAGCCTCTGCCTACTTGTAAACCAGAATTTTTATCCTGTGGACCATGAATCAATGATCTAATTAAAATGATGAGTGAAAAGATTAAAAATGAGGTATCCTTGTCTGTATTATTTTTTAATAATAATCCACCTTTATACTGAGACAGCCAACTTGTAAACCAGATTTCTTATCCTGTATAGACCATGAATTTTAATGTACACTTAATTTGACTTCATCTCTGTAAATTCGAGAATTCAAGTTTTTTTTTTTTTTTTTTTTTTTGGAATTTGTAACACTAAATAAAATACATGCATCTCTTTAACTTTTTCTGGCAATGTTAGGAGGGAGATGATCAATACCAGATGAAACTGAAAGAGGCGATGTGGGTGCCACATTTGTTTCGGGTCAGTGTAACCCAGAATGAATACATGGGAGAAAAGAGGCAAAGGATCACTGTAAGAAGCCAGGCACTGGTGGACCCAACAACTGAATCAAAGTATCTTCTTGAGGAGATTGCTAAGCTTTCTGTTTAATATGATTATGCTAAATGTGTCATGGTTTGTGCTAATATATTGCTAACATGCCAGCAGTTTGGTTATTAGGTTTTTTTGTATCCCTGAGTAGCTAGTAATCAATCATTGGGTTTGAGTAGTGTTTTTTTTTTTTGAAAGCTTAAACAGCCCATGGGCTTGGGTTTGAGTAGTGTTTCTCTAAAATGATTTGTATATCTTGTCAGAATGGACTCCTCCCTGTAGTGCTTGTGTAGTTAAGTAGTGTTTATTGCACCTGAGCCTAAGTATTGCCTGTTTTTATATATTTTCTTCCTATTTCATTCGCAGAATTCTTAATTCTTAACTGTGCACATGTACTGTTTAAGTTCAAGCACAAAATGCAAGTATGCGATAATGCAAAGTACAATCTTTTAATTCTTTGCTACTCTAATTTAGATGAGTTTAATTTGACTTTAATTAGGTTGTATCACTATTTCAAGACCGAACACTATTCTATTAATTTAACTGCACTGACATGTCATCACCAATTGGAGTCGTATTGTTTAGTTCGTTGTAGTTCTTATGTTGCTTATAGCCTAGGACTCTGAAATTTTTAAGTATTCGTATTATGTGACAGGTCTTTTTCCTTGAGAAGTTTTAACACCGAGCTTCCTTTTCATGTAATCTTCTTTGATTGTATGGTGTTCAATTGGCAACTTGCAAGTAAGAAGTGGTACATGATCATTCAATTTAGTGTTTTGAAAGGTTAAGCTGCTGTTTTGAATCTCTGGAATAGCACAACACTCCATTTCTTCAGTCATGCCACAATTGATTCAAAATCCGAAAGATGAATCTTGATCCGAATGAATAAAAAATAAAAAATTGTAATATTGATGAAAGCTAAGTAGGGTTTTATTATGCTATGTTTAAAAGGATTACATCTTGTTTGTTGTGTACCTTTTTTGACACGTTCAATACATAAACGATCAGGAGTGAAGGAGCGAGAATAAAGTGAACTGTTGCATACATGGTGGGGGTTGCCGTAGCATATCCCAGGTAGAAAATGGATGGTCACAGTTCAATTCGAAGATCGCATACGGCAAGTCGTGATTGGACCGCACTCAACTTATACAAATCTGATAGAAAAAAAAAATATCTGCTACTTTCTTTTCTTCAACTTGCACTCTTTGAATGATGTATCATGCATCCCTTCTTCCCACTTGTATACTTGTGGGAGAAAAATAATGTCTGTCCGGTTCACTTGGCAATGGGATAACACATTGTGATACTATTTTATTTTGGGTTGGCAGATACGACCCCTTTGTCTCGGTCACAGTACAAGTAGCATTATCTTTTGTTGGAGACCACACAAATAGTGACATCAAATGCCTATGACCTACACAATATATATTTGCAAGTGTAACAGCAGCTTGGCTCCCGGTGACCACAAAGGGCCGCTTTTAGGTGGGTAAATTTTTTTTTTTTATTATTTTTCGTCCTCTGTCTTTTTTTCTTTTCTTTTTTTTCCTGAATTCGTGTCGGGCCAAAATGTTTTTGGTCGTGGCATCTTCAGTCGGGACAGATTGTGGGTTTAACAGGAGATTGTTGGGTTAAAGGTGATTTGAATTGAGGTAAAGGAGGAATTTGAGCTCATTTCACTTCTCGCCTACAATTAAAAATTAGTGTTTCAAATGAAATTTCGTACAAAGAACATTTTTGGTGCCCTATGTGATGAACTTCTATCAAATTTTTATTTCACAAATAGATTTAGATTGGCGAAAAATTTATTTGACGATTTATTAAATACTTACAAATATAGAAATATAAATTAAAGGTATATATTTTATAGTTTACATAAGTTATGTATTAAATTTTATAGCAATTGATAATCAATTTATTCATCTATTAAGAAGTTTGAAAAATTGATACTTTTAAGTATTATTAATACTTGATCAACAATGAGAATTACATCATTTTTTTAAGACCGTATGATGAAATATTAACTAAATTACAGCATATTTAATACATATATCTAGATAACCTCTTTAGAGAACTATTCCACGGTTGGTACTTAACACTGCTGTTATCTTCAAAAACAGTTCTTATTTATTATTTTAAGCCTTCAGTAGTGTGTACTACTTGGATCTTGGAGCCAGGGACTGTTCAGTAATTACAAAGTATATAAGGTCCCATCATAACATTTGGTAAAGGCGCGCTTTGTGCAAAAAGTAATTAGAAAATGATACCGCCTGAATGCCTGATAGAGAGAGAGCGCGTCGTGGATCGTGAAGTAGGTCCATGATTTTTTTCTTTTTCCGAGCTTAATTTTATACAGTTCCCTTTAATAATTTTTACTGTGCAGCTGACACGTGTCGCCTTAAAACTATAGAGATGTGGCCACCTTTCGAAGGAGAGGACCGTATCTTTAAATTAAACAACTTGTTCCCTCTGTCTTCATTACATTTATTAATTATATGGCTCAACTTCATTTTAAAAACCTCTTATTCTACCTAACATAATGCTAATTAATTACGAGGATTGGAAGTAAATTTAAGTACAAAAAATTATCAATACATTTTTATTAATATTTCATATTTTTAAATGATGAACCTAAAATAGAAATCTCACTTCCTTAATTAAAGATAAGTCCACAATATTTTAAATACCAAAATGATGACATCAAATGAAATAAATAAATAAAAAATATAACACAATATATCATTACGTTTGATTGTATGTTTGTCTGCTCAGTCAACGCTAAACAAATATATGTTTTATTCTTCTACCATGGAAATTGGAATACTTTGATGATGTTGACACCACCGGTGCATACTACTTTCAATATTTATATATTGCAAAATTTAACTCGTGTTTCACCGTCTGTTCCTATTAGGCCGGAAATAATAATAACATAGTAATCCGGGCAACGAGGTTTTGAGCAACAAAAGTTCAGATCAAAGCATTTTTTACATACAAATATTATTCATTTTCTTTCCCTTCGATAAAAACTGTGTTTCTAAAACAATGATACCGAATCCATTATTATTATTATTATTATTATTATTATTATTATTATTATCTTTTTCAATAAGATCTACTTGAGTATAGAAAAGTAAAGGTACCTTACAGTCGCTAAGGGTGCGTTTGGATCATCTAAGAATAAAATTAGGATTGATTATTTGGAGTAAAAAATATTATTCCTAAACGATAATAAATAATTTTTTTAGATCTAGAGTGTCATTTTTTAAGTTGTTCAACACCCGGATTAAATTTTTATTCCTAAAGAATTTAGATCTTCTTAATGTGGATTAAGTAGTTGTTGAGACCGCTTTTTAATCCGAATTAAAAAGATGATCCAAACATTCTACGAATAAAAATTTAATCCGACTATTGGACCACTTAAAACTAACATTCTAGATCCAAAAAGCTTACTCTTGATCATTTAAGAATAATATTTTTTACTCTAAATAATCAATCTGAATTTTATTCTTAGAATAATCAATCTTAATTTTATTCTTAGATGATCCAAACTCCCCCTAAATTACAAAATTACATCATCTAGAGGGGTTAAAACTAAATCATCACTGCACATTGTTGCCACCTGTGTACTCAGGCTAGGATCACCTCCTTATCTTTATAACAATTTTGATAGCAAATTATGCTTAGTTCCTAACAAGATACCTTGCTTCGATTAAAGCCATTATTATAAATAGAAAGGGAAAGGAAAATAACATTAATAAGCATAAGAACCATCTTTTGTACAAAGCTAAGTATAAAACTAAAAGAACTAATTCAAAGATTCTTTATTGTTCATGTTAGTTCTCATTTCTCTCTTGTCAATGTCTATAAAACAATTCGTGCTAAATCCAACATATCGACAACAATGTACCTCAACTGTTGCGGCATGTCAACATCTCATTTGTGTATCAAAGTCATCAAGATTATATCTATCCACGGTGAAAAGTAAATTTTCATGTAGACAAAATAACTTCCTAAATGCCTACTTACAGTTAACCAAGTATACTATTTGGTCATGGTAATATTAATTTTCAATAATAAGCAAGCCCCATCAAGGGAGACCATTTCTCCATAATAAGAATCTCCTCATTTTTGCCCGTTAAATAAATTACAACATACTGACTAGTAAAACATAAGGAGACCCAATTTCATCCGATACCAAACTAAGATTAAAAATTAACAAAGAAGGCTTTAATTAGAAAAATCGCAAAAATTACTCATACGCAGGTCGAAGGAGATGCACTGACCACAATATGCCTCAATGGGTGCGCCACATCACTGCCACCAGCATGTCTTACGAACTCAGCCGGTGTTAGGAACCTGCCGTGGCACACACAGACTATTCTCACCTCCTCGCCTTTCTTATATTTGTACAGAAATCCCTCGACTCTTTTGCCGTTCGGTCCGTCTCCTTTCGTAGAAACACACGGCATTTCCTGTAGCATATTTCTCTCAACCACACTGAAGCTGTGTGCTCTTCCTGTAATCTTTCTTACAGGAATTGGAGTCGGGGAAACTCTGGTTGTAGGAAGAGATGGAGCAGCTGCAAGGGATTGGTGGTCAGTTAAGGCTTGAATGACTTCGGAGCTTCTTTGCTCACTAAAAGTGCTCAGACCAGACACAGACTCTCCTGAAAATGGAAATTAAGTAAATTTAAGAGAAGGTGACATTTATGAATACTTGTCACATAATTTAAATATTAACCATTTTCTTTTATATTCATGAGCAAATGTTTTGGGGTGAGAAGAATTAAATTTCAAAAAGAGCATGAGCACTGATTTGGCAACATTCTTTTAATTCTCACGGCGTAATTAAGCAATCGCATCCAATAATTGCAATGCTGAGGCTAAAACTATATATATAAAAATATTATTTGGATATCAACATACTGATTTTGGAATTTAACTTAGGCATATAGTAGATCAGATGCAGTCTCCCTAACATTACCGCTACGTATGTATGCATGCATGCACACACATGTTCATACAAAGAAAGCTTGATTTACGTCGTGCTCGTGTTTTTTCCAGATACATGCCGTTAAAGTTAAACTAATAGTAATTTGCACTCTTACAATTCCATCCTACACCAGGAGCATTACAGATTTTTAACATGAACACTGTACCTTCAACTCTAATTTTGAATTTGAAACCGGGTACTGAACTTGTCATTGGGATTGCTAACACAAAATAGAAGGTTCTATTCAGGATGTTTATTTCTTCTGCTTTATTTTATTTTCATAATTTTAATTCCATGTGCCGTATTTGCTCCAAAGAAGAATTCAGGATTTGATGTTCTGGTTTTGACTAATTATTGGTCTAGTTTATTTTTCTCTAGAACACACAAAATGTGTCAACAAGCCACCTCTAGAAACACCCAATATCACTCTGCCTTTCCATTTTAGTCCCTACCTTTCCAAATTTTGATAATTTATTACTTGTATGAAATGTGATCTCTTACTACTAGTACATTGAGAAACTAATTACCACAATGTAAATTTAAAAAATAATAAACAATATAAGTTACAAGCAACTTAAATGAATAATATAAAAATGATAAAAATAATAATATTATACCTTGCACAAGTTTGACATCAACTCCAGACACGTCAATGGAGGAAGAACTCGCCTGCGATTTCAACCCGGTAACAACAGACCCGAAATCAACCCGACCCGTTGTTCCGTTAAAAATTTCACTTGCACCCTCAACTTTTCTCCTTTTCAACCCGAGGTCCTCGTCACATCTCTCCACGGCGCTCTCAGCCTTCCCTCCTCCGCATTTATTGATCGAATTCCTCCTCTCCAGTCTCTTTCTCTTCGCCTCCAGTCTTTTCAAAACTTGCATCTCCTCGGCTGGTAGAGAGGTGGTGCGCATGAGAGCGCCGGAGGTGACAGGTCGCTCGTGTTCACCTCCAGTGACCAGAGAAGGGAACGCCGCAATGGAGGAGGAACGGATCAGGCTGGTTTTCTTGTTGGGATCGACGCCGAAGCACCCATTAAGAGACAAACCCAAACTGAGTTCTAGCTTGTCGGACTCTTCGTTGGGGTTGTGCTTCTCGGGTTTGGTTTGGAGAGGGTTGTTGTGACATGAGATTTGGTGAAGGAAATCTCTCGCTCTTTCTCCCATGAGAAAGTTATAAGAAGAAGAAATGAAGGAAAAAATAAAATAAAAGAATGAGACTTGTTGGGTTTTCTTCTCTCTAGTCGGAGAGAGGTGTAGTGGGACGGGTGGGAACGGGAGAGAAGAGAAGAGAAGAGAAGAGAAGGAATAGAGAAAGAAAACAGAGAAGGAAACGGCTTATTTTCTTCGCATTTTAGCATGCATGCCCGTATAAAATTTTTTTGTAATTTTTCTCTGACCTGCCATACAAATGAACGTTCCGAATTCCGATTAGTAGTAAACGAAGAATTTGTAAATAAGATTTATTTTTTAAATAACATATATTAGGTATTAGGTAATGCATTGTACTAAATTTTTATATAGAAATCCAAATCGTTCATTTAAAATATAAAATAATAAATAGTTTCCATTAATCATGGCTAAAATTTGATTAAAAGCTTAGTCCACCGTAATATATCTTTATATTTTATATGATGGGTGCAAAGCTTAGTATAATTTTGTAAGACATATCAAGTCATGTATTCTTATATATGTATGATCATATCTTTTATTATTTACCCTGAAAGAATAACTGAATGTTATACTTTTCTAAGGTTTCATAAAACTCTTACATAAGTAATTTGATGCAACTAATATTTTGAATATTTTTTATTACTTACACTTATTTTAAATATTTTGAAAATGTATTTGTGTGTGTCTAAAACTTATTTAATGCAAGATTATTTTATGCAAATTGTCTCCTTTTTAAAATTTATATTTTCAGATAAAAGTCCGGTGAACAATCCTCAAATATATAAATAAATAAATTCTTGCTCAAGGGAAAATGTAATTTTGATTTTGAGGGTAAATGTTGTCACTAAACTTTATCTATAATCTAATTCTAATCACGAACTTTTGTTTATCCTTTTAAAATTACAAAACTTTAAAACTATTTAAATTTGATCCCTCCATGAAAATTATGTCTAATTAATTGTCAAATTAGCTTATTTATCACTTTGTTTTGCTATGCTCGAAACTGAGTTCATCGCATCAGTTAAAGAATACATGATCTCTGAGCATCTTAAAAATTGATATGACGTCCTTATTTCATCCCACATTAATTATAATTAGAAATTTCACAGAGCGACCAAATTTGTATTATTTAAAAGTTTGGTAATTCTAGAAGAATAAATAAAACTTCGATTACTAAAACTAGATTAAAGAGTGATCTCTGTAAAAAAAAAAAAAAAATTACCTTGATTTTGAAATTTTCTTATTTTTTTTTGAGAATAAATGCCCGTAGGCTTGAAATTTTCTTATTAGTTGCTAGTGACGATTTAATTTATCTTTGATCTCTGATTTATTACCTTTAATTTATTTGACGGGTCCATAATTTACATTCCTTAAATGTTTAATTTTTGAGTTGGTTTGCGTCAAATCAAAATGCTGAAAAATTGAAATATATTAGCAATATTTCATCGTTAACAAATTTACAGCCTATTGATGATAAACAGTATTTGTCCAAAATTTTGTTACGTCAACATTTGGCTCATTATTTTTATGAACATTGATCATTAAAAAAGAAAATCTCTATCGACATTTATCCAAGACTAACAAGTTATGACCTCGGCAATTATCAAACGGACAAGTATTTTACAAGTTGGGATACGATTCTTCGCTTATATAAGACATATTTCCGCAGCAAAATAGTTTTAATTAAATAGCAACATATATCTGCAATAAAACTTTTTTTAAGGCTTTTTGAGGTTGTATTGATATAATACAACAATATAATAAAAGGTATAACGTTTGGCACTAAATATATGTCATTACTAGGTGGTTCTTTTTTAAAAGTACAAGGGTTAATATTAGACAATTAGTTCGAATATCTCAATTTGTCATGACTAGAAATTCAAATATATAATTGGAACCCTAGTTAACTATATATAAGACAGTGAGTTTGCTATTTTGTCCTCATAAGAGGTACTTGAATTAGTTTTAGAAAGTTGAATTTGAATTTAAAAGTAAATAGTGATATAATACTTTTATAAAAATATATATTTGTTTTCAAGATATTATAATATTTATTATTTACTATAGCACGGTAGTCGTTTTGCCAGTTAAAAATTTGTAAAGTACTACATAATACGAAACTGAATGGATGATACATTTCATTTAGCACAATATAAGTGATAGCAGTTAGTGTGATATTTTAATATATAATTTACTCATGATATTTTAGCGGCACAAGATTTTTGAAAGGACTATGTTGAACGAGAAATTATAACTTTTTTTTTTATTAGATGATAGTTCAAGGAATGTAATTTTTCTTAAAGGAACTTCAAGAAATGGAAGGGAAATTCGTCTATGACTCAGTGGGTTTTTTATTTATAATAATTTTATATTTTAACTCTGGGCAATAGGTACTGGCATCTTCGGACTAGCAATTTCCAAAAAAAATAAATACCAATTTTCCAGAGGGGTACATTCACAAATTGCTCCTTTTCTGGGGATTTGACCAAGGTCAAACAAATTTAGCGTTGATAAAGTAGCAGTTCAGCAGAGATACATTCCAGAGAGCGAGAGAAAAAACAGAAAAAGAGAGAAAATGTAAAAGTGGGGCCCAGAAGGGAGGCTGAGACGCCCAACCACTTGCAATGCTTTTTCCAGGGAGGGACGTGAGGCGCCGCATCTATCGCCACGTGTCTCGACAGGCACAACCGGGACACGTGTACCTTTGTGTTGTGGGCCCCAGACAGCTCACACCCGTCCAGCCAAGTTGCCCAACTTGCCTCCTTCCCCGGGTATACGTGTCGCCTTCTCGCTGCAGTGGTTCTTCTTTTCTGACGTCACCGGAATATTGGGACGGTTACCTGGGAAAAATCTCTCCTGCTCTCGGTCTACTGATGTTAATTCAAACACCATTTACAAGTTACCACTTTTCCCTTTTACTTTTTACTTTTTTAATTATCCATGTATAGCAATCATTGTACTAGGACAAGACTCATGAATATTATGAGAATGCAATAATTTTTGCTAAAAGATGCTCATCAATAACTTTATAAATAGTATTATATTATTTAAAAAATAAGTTAATAAATAGTATAAATCTGGATCATAGTATTAGCTGTCAGGTTCTGATATTTTCAAAAAAAAACAAAAAAAAAAGAGAGAACTTTATCTGGGAATGTAATTGATTGACAGCTTTAAATTAAAAGTAATGTTATTATTATGACGGGTGAATAACTTTCAGTCATAAATATAATAAATTTTTTTTAATATTAAAATAATAAAAATCTTCACCAATTTTATAATTTCCTAAATCCTAGTTTTTTGCAGAAGTGAAATTTTTTTTTTTGTTTTTTGAAGATGCAGAAGTGAAATTGAAGTCATTTTAAATTACAAACAGTATACACGCGTCAAGAGAAAGAAAAAAGCTTTGTAAAGTTCACAAATATTTTGCACTGCCTTTGAGGTAAAGTGTACAGGTGTCAAAGAGCGCTTTGGGAAGATGCGTTTTTTGGATAGGCAGAGCGACACGTCACCCACCTCTGACATCGGATCCATACCGAGGATATCTTCGGGACACGTGTCTACTTTTTACGGGCTATTCCAAGCAAATGGCACATGCCAGTCAGAAAGACAGTAACTGATCTTTGAGATTCTCTGTTACTCTCTCCATGAGTAATAGTATGTAGCTACATGTGATAACTAATAAATTATATTGATACCTCTGTCAGTAAATGACAACATATTTTTCTATTGATTTTTTTTACAGAGAAGTGAGGATGGTAGTATAGGTGGGGTAGGGAAGCATGAGGCAAATTGATTGTGTTGGGTCCTTTTCTGGGAGAAAAGTTGGGTTTGGTTTGGTTTGAGTGTTTAAATCAAGTGGGAAAGTGGGTTCAATAATTCCTGCTAATGTAATAACATTGTTTCATCCTTTTTCATTATTCGTGACATCGTGTCGAGTCTATATATACACAACTTGATCACGTCTCTCTCTCTAAACTGCCCTTCTGTGTCTCTAGATTTATTTGTGTAGATAGATTTTCTCAGGTGAAGGCTGGATTGAAGCTGTCCTTTTAATTTTGAGTAATCAACTGCTGGCCTAATAATTTGACTCTGTATCCTGACAGATTTTACACCAATGTTGCAGCAAAAGATATCTATTACCAACTTACTTCTAGTTGGATACAGACGTTACGTTAGTAATGGGGATAATTTGAATTGCTCCTATTTCATTGAAACGAAAGTTATATATAGTGATTTTACTGTTTCTATGGATAATTTATGGAGAAATTCGAATTTGACTCTCCATATTTTTACATCATTTTTTTTTCCTGCTGATGATTTATTTACTTCTAAAAGTAATAAAATTTAAACATTAATTATAATCCCTAATGTGCACATTGATATGTTGACCTACATAAAAAAAAAAAAATCCTGCATCTGTTCTCACTATGTTTTAATAATCTGAACTTGCTAGATATTTCTTTTTATCATTTAGATATTTTGAAATATCCGACAAATCGTCTACTAAGTCAAATTCAAAACGAAATATCTTATTTTCAACGCCTCGAAGGTTAAACTTTAAATATTATGTCTTCTTCTGACAATACAAGTGTCCAAGTAACCACTAAAGTTACAAAAATTATGCGTGTGATGTGTCACAAACTCACAATATTTTAACAATAGTTGCTTATTGGTATCCTGTTAGTTGGCAAGATTTAATTTTCCACGTTAATTACAAGGTAGGCAGACTATTATATCTTCTTAAATTAAAATAAACAAGGCCCAAAAAAAGATAATTTGGACCACAATGAGTCTGTCGTGGGCTCGTGGCACCCCCTAAGTTGCATCATTGCATGGGTTTCCTGTAATCGGTAGAAATCCAGGGCCATAAGATTTTTAGGCCTCACATCTGAACATGCATGTTCTGAATTTTTATTTCATAGCGTACTTGCTGCGAAACAAGATATTTTTAAAATGCCTTTATCTTAATACAATATACATAACTAAGCATGTCTCTCTCCTTTTTTTTTTTTTTAAATTAAAAACTCCTCAGAGAATGATGGACTGCATTTCATTATACTAAAACAAAATTCCCAGTCTACAACTACTAGTACTTATGTCAGACAGATACGTGACAAGATTACATAAAAAATATCTGTCTGACTGCCTCACATCAAGGCAAATTATTAAAATCCACAAAAATAAACTTCCCGACATAAAGCTAAACAACAGAAGCAAAAATATTTAATGAAGACCATCTTATCTATTCTTCAATACTTCATCCATTGTTATCTCTATTTTCAACGAAGTTGGTTAAGGGTTAACACTTTACAAGTTTGCTTGCGCTAAATCTGAATGCCATCCATTGTTAGATGGGCTTTGATGGACCCAATAGATGGGAACCAGAGGTAAACTAAACTAGTTTGTTTTCTTTTTGTTTTTGTCAGACTAGGCACTAAGCTTGGTAACTGCATTAAAGTTCGTGCTGCAAGCCCAAGTATAAATAGAAGAACTCTACCTGAAAAGGTAACGATGAGTTGAAATATTTATATTTATCGTCTCTAACAAATTTATTAGATTTTAAATCCCTAATATACAAGTTTTAAGCCTACATGACAACGTAATATATATGTTTATAGCTTTTCATATTTATATAAACAATTAAAAAATTAATAAAAATTAAAACTTTAAAAATCAATGTCTACAAATTTTCTTCATTAGATTTTTTTTTTTTTACATTTTTTGTAACTAAATGCAAAGTTAAAATATCGATATTTTATATGGACCTTGTGGGCTATCTTAAGTTATTAAAACTTTAAAACGTAGGCATCAAACTTTGATAACATTTAAACTCTGTTTCATCTCCTGTCAAAATCATATGAAAGAGAATTTGACAACCTCATCTGAGAAGATATTTGCAAAGCTTCTGTTAAGATAGTCGTCATCAAATTTATGAAACCCTAAGTTGCGCACGGACTTCAGGAGTCTACATATGAAATCTCCAATTAACCAACACAAACCAAAACAACCAAAGAGAAAATTGGAAAAACATAATAATATAAGAACAAAGAAAAAGGAAAAGGAATCCTATGCCTACTAACTAGGTTAGGGTTACTTGACATGGACAGTATGTTTGCTTGATTATACCAAGCTTCAAGTTAACATTACTTCTTGTATACTTAACCTACCCAGTTATATATGGGCATAAAGAAAATAAAAAGAAAAAAAAAATATATCCCAATGTTTTTGGCATTTGGATTTTTCGATCGAGTTATTATTATTATTTTTTTTGCATAAATTCGTTACGACCTGCAGATATTTCTTTTTTACTTGTAATATTTCGCTTCCGTAAGTTAACACTAATTCCCGCCAATTAAGAGAAAAACAAAATTGAATTGTGAGTTTGTGACCCAATAAAAGTATAATATTTGGTTCACACATCAACGTGTTTTCCTTTTTGGGACCATGTCCTTTTAACATACATCTAACATGTTGCTTAGCTCTCGCATGCACAGTAGAAGGACCATGGACCATGGTTTGGTTCTTTGGCCCATGAGCAAACCCTAAATCCTCTTGTTTTAAATAAGAAAAGCCTAAAATCAAATAAAAACTTTAAACAAAGAAACTAAAAGGCACACTGTTACATTGGTTAGGTGGAAACAGCTCTTTAGACACTGTATATTTTTCAGTTCTTTGAGAGAGAGAGAGAGAGAGATAGAGAGAGGTACGGTCGTTTGATGAAAGAAGAAAGAGATCTGTGAGAGAGATAGTGATAGGTTGTTTGATAAAGAAAAAAGAGATCTGATAAGGTCACTTTTTTTTTGAGAGAAATAAGATAAAGGAGGAATGTTTGTGTGACAAAAAAAAAAAAAAAAAAAATCTTTTGCTTCATATTGATTAAGATTTATATGTTTCACTGGCAACATATAATTTTATCATAGTGGAATTTATTGACAAACTTTATATCTGAAACGTAAAAACTGATACCAGAATTCGTGCAATCAAATATTAAAATTATAGAACTATTATTTTAATATGCAAGTTATCAGGCATCAATTATCGATACTAATAGTTAGCACATATCAACATTACTTTATCAAACAACTTTCCTTCTCTGTCATCAGATAATTATGGTTGAATGAAAACATTTGTGTACTACTAATAATTAGGATTTTCAATTAAACCTGTTTATCCGTTTACCCTACCTGTATTTGATAAGGCGGGTATGGGTAAGGTTTTATTTTCGTTAGACTAACGGGTATGGGTACGGATAATTTTTTTTTTTCGTTAACTTATCGGGTACGAGTATGGATATGGGTAATGGCCATATATTTCGTACCCATTATCTAACGGGTAAAATTTTACAAACATATATATATATATAATCATTGTTATTAGCATATTACGTTAGATATGTTATTAGTTTCGATCCTCGTACAAATTTATTTATGTTGATGAAAAAATTAATTTGCACTCTATTGGCAGCTTATATATGGTATGCACAACATCCTCACTACTGAACAATATGATTGTTATTCCGGGAATAAGGCTTTCTTAATTCGTTGCAATCCAAACACAAGCAATGTGAGTTTGTTAATTATAATTAGATTACTACATGGAATTAACAGTGTTAATATATTTTGCTCATATGGACATATATATATTTTTGTTGATAAGATGAAGTCAACATGTAAAATTTAGTGAACTGATTTGATTTAAATAAATGAAGATTTACTATATATAATAATTAATGAAGAAAAAGAAATTATTACCCAGCTCTGGGAGAAAATTATTTAAACTTTATATTTTCCTCACACCAGTTCAGATGTCACTTTTGATGTACTTTGAATCGATCTAGTTCAAGAGTATCTGTCACATATTTCGTGTCAAGGATTAGTTATCGTGACGATTATTAAGTAGTCTTATATTATAGGGCAGGAACACTAAATATCATATATATGCGAATACTAGAATTGTATTACATGTAACTCATACATCGTATATATATATTGATTAGGATAGCCTTCAAAAAAAAAAAAAAAAAAAGGATTAGGATATAGTGACATTAAAAATTTAAAAATTATTGTGAGACAATTTAAAAACATAGTTGTCATTCAACGAGCTGTGACTTACAAAATAAGCAATTCAGTTTTGGTGATCTGTTATTAGTGAATGATAAATTAAATTGCACTAATCAGGTTTCACAAGGTATCTATATATACTTTAAAGAATACTTCTAAAATTTTATTTTTAAATCTTGATAATTATTATGTCGATTGTTAACGGGTTAACCATGCATGCTTTATCTGAATATATATAATTAATCCATTTAGTTTCATAATTATAATAGTTATCTAAATCTATATTCGGATTTCCAAATCGAGCATAGAAGTGGTCCATGACTATTAGTGGGTCACTAAAGGGTTTTTAAAAATGGTCCCTAGTCTAGGTGTTGTACTATTTTTCATAGCATGTAGCCATGTACTATAAGTTCATTTATTTATGAACTACCTTGCATTAGTAGAAGATCCGTATATATATACGAGCCAATCCAGCACACTCCATGTATCTTTACTGAATCACTTAAAAGCTGTGGTCTCCTTTTTGCAAGAGGAATTCAAACTTTTTTTTAGTTTATTATTTTGACACTTCAGTTTCAAAACATCAATTCTAATAAACGTATAGTTGTCTCTCTCTTTTGTGCATTCTATATCTCTCCCTCGAAAAGTTCGGCGAGGTTAATGAAGAATTTATCAATTAGAGTGCTTCCGTCCCGAAAAGGTACATCTATTGAATAAAAAAATTAAATTTTTAAATAAATACTTTTTTATAAAAAGTTTTTTATATTTAGAAAATTCACATCAAATACAAAATTATTAGTTAAAATTCTAAAGACCTATACAGCTAAAAACATATTATATATATTAGAGTCAATTAATTGTAAATACGTCAACTAATTTTTATTTTGACCAGCACAATAAAATGCCTGCATTACTTCCTTTTGCACTCAAATTTGGTCGAAGGTTGCTAAATGGCAGCATGTATGCTTTATTGCTTTCTAGTATATATATAATATTTGACCGTCCAATTTAGAATCGATTTATAAGCTTCTAGTAATATCTCTACCCAAGTTAAATAATCAGTAAAAAAGAAAATTTACTATTATGGTTAATAAAATACAGCTCTCTCTCTCTTTTTTTTTTTAAAATCTGTTATGCACAGCGCACAAGTTTTTTTCCCCCTAAAAATGCCATATTATTTCTAATACATTAATATTTTAAAATTTGAAATTTACACCTCGGATTCAAACTATTGATCCTGTTTAATTTAACAACCGGTGCATTTCTATATAATTTTTGTAAAGTTTAGAGTTCATTTCTCGATTAAGAGATTAACAACATGAGCAAATCTTGTTAACTATAATAGATTAATTCTAATGCATTCATGTTTTGAGCGATCTTATGATCGATTATCAAATGAACTCTAAAACTTATAAAAAAAAAATTGGATTATCACTTTGCTCGTAAAGTTGAACAAGATCGATAGTATGGATTTGAGATCTAAATTAATTTTAATATTCAAAATTTTAATAAAAAAATAAAAGTTATTACATTTATGGCGCATGCAGAAAGCTTCTGGCAGTGAAAGTGAAACTGTGAAACCCTTCTCCTTGAATATATTAATATATGTGAATACAACACACGCTCAAAACCACATATACATCAGAGTATAATATCGAATTTAGATTAAGACTAAAATTATAAATGATATATACAACCTTTTGTGTTCCTCCGCAAGAAAGCTCATGCAACTATTTTTTTTCTTCTTTCATTATAAACAATTTTATATTATTGAAAATATATTTATTTGCGTTATGTTTTTTTTGAACGGAAGATTTTAATATAATTATGTTTTTAATATTTAAATTCCCTTCTAAAAATTAAATAGATATCATTCTAGTGTGAAGTTCAAAAAATAATATTTCAATTTTGCATGCTACAATGTATATCGAAAATGATCTAGCTAAGTACAAGAATTATTATTTTTTTTGGTCAAGAAACATTAGATTGTGTTGTTTCGGAGACTGAAACAAATTAATTTTGAGGATGCTGACAGCAGCTGTCAACAAAGACTGAAACAAATGAATTGAAGACGTATTAGTTGGAAGATGGATTCAATATAAGTTGCACGTGAACGTAATATTACTTATTACTGGTAGCTTGTATATACAGATAACTTTGGCTTATTTTTATAGATTGTAATTTTACCTGAGAGATTGTACACTTCAAATTCAAGTACGGTACATGAGGAAAAAAAAAAAAATCTAGCGTAGGTCGAGCGCAACTTAGCTCTGATAGAGATGTAATTAAAGTGGGATAAATTGACAACTAGGCCTAGCACACAATTTGGTGGGAATAAGTATACACCACAAATGAATCACTAATTGGTGGTGCCTTTAATTTCCTTTCCTAGGGTTTCTGCAAATCTAGTATCCTTTAATTTTCTATTCGAAACAACATAACCCTCCATGAAAAAGCTGCAAATCCATTCAAATCTCTGAGAGTAAAGGTCTCAAGGTGAAATTGCTGAAGCGTGCATTCGATCCCTCCCATACTGCCTTAGTTTGAACGATTCATCACTGGGGAAGAAACTTTGATTTAAAAGCAAGGTAATCCTTATTACGGAAATATATATCTTTAATTTTCTTCCTTGTTTTTGGTATTTGCTTCTTTTGGTATCTCGACAGCTGATGTATTGCACGCATGTAACGAAGCTAAGTATAGAATTGGAATATTAAAACATTTTTGTATTTCCTTTTTTCTTTTGAATTCAATATTATAATTTAAGAATTTTCTCATGCTACCTATATATCGTTGTGGCAAGTCACTCTAGCTCTCACTAAACAACCAGCCATAACTTCACAGTTCACACAAACCGGAGCACATGAATACACAAATATACATTCTTTTTTTTTTATTTTTTTTTTTTCAATCTAGAATAGCTCATTTTATGTTCAACCTTTTTGGATTGATGCCTCACCTTAATTAGAATAACTAGGAAGCGGATTTTGGGCATCCATAATTTAATTATACAAATTATTTTATCAATCATCGATCTATATCTGGAAGGATGCATAATTACGTACATATATATATTTCACAATAGGCGCCATATTTATATATTGCAAACTGATATTATAATAAGAGGTTTCAATCTTTAGATCACTCCTTTGCTAATTTAATAGGGTTTAGAGAGTTATTATGTTCTTGTTTCATTAATGAACTAAGAGTAGTTTTAACTTTTTTTATTTCAATATTCTAGCTGGGGCAAACTATGAGACAATAAGATGATAAACAACTCAAACAAAGAAGTCACCAAAAGCAACAAAAGACAACACGAAGAGTATCGACCGACATGGTCTAGTCTAAAGAACCCTAGAATTGTGCGGGTTTCACGCGCATTTGGAGGAAAAGACCGACATAGCAAGGTCACGACTGTAAGAGGCTTGAGAGACAGAAGGGTACGGCTTTCAGTTCAAACAGCCATTCAGTTGTATGATCTCCAAGATAAACTAGGGTTTAATCAACCAAGCAAGGTGGTTGATTGGCTTATAAATGCAGCACAACATGAGATTGATAAGCTACCGCCTCTCCCAATTCCACCAGGAAATTTCTTCCCAATTCCACAGTTTGTTAATCCCTGGAATACTGCTATCGCTGACAACAATAGGACTCCACTAAGACATCCACAATGTCACATGGCAAATGCAGTGCCTGAGGTTAAGAATAATTTTGTTGAAATCACATCAAACTGGAATTCAGATGTGTATTCAAGAATTAAGCCAAATGCAACTGGGGATGACACAAGTACTAGTAGGAGAAATGGCAAAGAACATCAAAGTTTTTGTTTCCCAAATGCTGGAAGCTTGCAATTTCCATACAATAGCTCGGAAGCATCAAATTCATACGCGTACTATTCAGGAAACCATCCATCTAATGTGGAGGCCTTCAATCCAATCTCTTTATTTGCAACAAATTATGATGGGAAACATTATGGTTATCTTGGTATGTCAGCTTTATCGGGTTCAGAAGGAAATCTAGAACTCAGAAATGACAATACTCATCAAGAACAATAATGCTAGAGAGCTGATCATCCTTGAAGAAGTATAAAAAATAAACAGAAAATCATAGGATGGAGATTGAATATAGATGGGAAGATCAAATCTATTCTTCTTTCAAAGGAAAATGGAGGAGAAAGATAAAAGGCATGCACTTAAACGTTGGTATTGGTGTCTGCCGTACTCTGTTGTAAAATACAGTTCTGTGCATGTGAAACTTATTATTTGATGTTTACTACCATGTATTATTGCGGAGGAGCTGGTTTGTGTTTTCTTTTGTTTCTGATTGTGGAAACTAATTTCAACAAGAGGGTTTGATTGAGCGCATAATATTGTCCGTGCTCATTTTTCGGTTTTTTTTTTTAGTTAATTCTGTTGTACGGAAGTACTGGAAATTTTATTGAGAGAGGACCACATCTGAGCCTACTGAACAAATCAAGATGAATATCATACTTACGACACAATCAGCAGCGATAAAAGGGATGATTCAAAATGTTTACATGAAGGGTGTATTATATCTTAATTACATATATTATATATACCCATCAGTTCATGTTCGAAAAGATAATATATATGCACCTTTGCTCTCTCTTTTTTATGTTCATGCAAACATGAGTACATGACCATACTTTCACATCCACTCTTACATGTGCACACTGGCTTTTTTTTTTAATTATCTAATTATTTAAATGATACCTATACTTGTAGCGTTTTAATGAATAGTCTCTATATTTCATTACTTTATTAACGAAATGTATTGTTTTCATATTTGAAAATCCATTTCTTAATGGTAGAAATGGAATCTGTTTGCATGTTTTTACATCAACGGATCCTTTTTTTTTTTTTTTTTTTTTTTTTTTTTTTTTTCTCTTTTTCCCTCTTGTTCCATTTCAGATGCATTACATTTTCATTTTATATAATTGTAGCGTCTCATTTTCAGTATTTCCAAACTCTTGCATGCTTTGTTTTCAGGAAGACTGAACCTTTTTTAGTCAAATTTATTTTCCATTATTCAAGCATATTTTCCCTACATATTATATATACTCTCTTTAATTATATTAAAGAAGTGTTGTTTCCATTTTAAGAATAGTCGTTTTAAATTTGTTGGTTATGCCTTGTACGTAGCTTCTTTTGTCATATTCTGATCTTTGACTTAACTGACAGCTTTTAATAAAAGTATATGTTTGTATGAGCAACTTTTGTAGCTATCAACATATAATGACGAGATATATATAAAACTTCTAAATTAATACTAGATTTTAAATTACGTTTTATATATGATGTGAAAGTCTAAATTGTATGATCGAGAGATAATTCTAACGGGTTTCATCTCTTGAAGCTTTCTAGGTTTTAGTCAATATAAGTGATCATGATTACAATCATATTGTAACTTTTTAATAAACTAATGATTTATGAATTATGATTTCATGTAAAACGTTTATTGTATATATAGCCATATAGATCTTATTTAGGAAATAAGTCTAATTAAGCAAGACATCCAAAAACACATTATTCTTGTAACATGACCGTGATTTATTTATTTATTTTTTGATGAACATGGAGTCAGTGTGACCATTTTGCTATCTTCTCTTTTGAGTTATTATTATTATTATTATTATTATTATTATTATTATTATTTTTTAACAAATTACGGTTTATTACTTCAGTAAAAATATCAAGGTTCAGGAGCATCTTTTGTTGGTTTTTCTGAACTGATCTACAGTTCTCTTGAACCACATTTTTGTTCCAATAATTAATCAAAATCTCATGTGTTGTGATTGATCAACAATTTTGTTCCAACAATTTATCAAATATGAATATATATTTTGTAACTCATTTTATAAGCATATTCCAAATTGATTTTTGAAAATATGGTTTGTTGGAAGTCGAAAAATGTTAAAATTCTAAGTCGTTTAACAAAAGGAAAGGGCTTTCATGATTCATGCATCAACAGGACTGTTGGTGTTATGTGCAAGACAAAAGTCATAAAACTGACTATAATTAAGTAGCAACAGTAACACACATTATACATTTTGTTTGATAGTGCAAATTAAGCACAATTTTTTCTTCTAGAAATATTCAATCCTCTCCTGTTTCTCTCATGAGTTCTATATATTTTTGTTAAATTGATAAAAATCAATGATTGAATAGCTACGCAAAGAATAAGTATTGGTATTGGATCGGAATAGGTCACCAAGTTGTATATATAAACTGTTAAATTAATGAGCTGAGCAATCTTTATAGTTGGTATAGACATCTTGAATCTGAGGAGTTAGACTGTTATTGGCTTGGACCAATTTGTGCTGTGCTGATCTTATTAGAACCGTTGTCATCTATGACAAACTCCTGAAAAGGAACCTAATTTAAGGGGGCCGGTGATGTCAAACTGTCCAATTTGGTTTCTTTGACAAGCCAAGGAGACCATAAAGAGTAGTTGCAAGAGCAGCCTGTGAGTTGTGAGTTGTGACCCAAGCGAGAAGGATCTACAAAAGGTGCATGTACTTTCCATCCCCAAGTTTCACACGACATGCTGCACATGCAGTATGAAAGCATGCTGCATGCTCTGGATGTCTATGTTAGTTTCACATTACGATCAAGATGTGCATGCCACTTCTGTTTCATTTTTTTTTTCACTAAATTTCAGTTTCCTCCATTTTATTCCTGAATATGCATGTATTGCCATATCAAAACAAAAGTAAATTTGTTCATGTAATGGAAAATCAATTGATCATGAAAGGCGATGATGTATGGGCGTATTACTCTTTGGCATTAAGATACTATTATTTAAAAGAAATATTTTAAGAATCTAGTTAATACTATTCTACTTAAATTGTCATTAAGAAAGCATTTCTTTCAAGAATAATTAATTAAGTCTTGAGTAAAGAAGTACTGGTACATGTGACAAATAATAATATATTCAACAAAATGATGCATGCCGGGAGAGACTATAATACACAAATGCATGGTGTCACAATTTACCTTTAGGTTGAAAACTTACATTACATCCAATTATCATTTAGATCCACATGTTTTGTATCTTTTTTCATTATTTTGTAGTAGAAACTATGGATAAAAAGTGCATTACTTTCGGTATGTACTAGATCTAAGGAGTGAAGTAGGGATGGAGAACTGCATGCAGCCTTTAAATGGGATCTAGTGGTCTATGGTCCCATATGGAAAAGTTGACATACATAGCTCAATAGGTCGCCATTTTCAAAAAAAAAAAAAAAAAAAAAAAAAAAAAAACATTTTCAAAAAAAAAAGCTCAATAGGTCGCCCTTTGTGCTATGCTTCTCTACCCAATGGACCACAAAGCACCTTTATGTTTGGTCCCTATACGCTACAAAATCCAAGGTTCCCACTACAGTATATAACATTGTATACATCCGTTCCTTTTCTTCCATCTTTTTTCACTTGTATAGATTATACAATTACTACAGGAATTCGAGTTGATTTCTTTTAGCGCTGTTTCATTGGAAATATTCCATCTTCGAGGTACCTAATTGCATGTAAAGATACTCAACTAATTAATTATATATAGAATACAAATACAAACTTTAAAAAAAAAAAATTCGAGATTACCATGTTTTCAACCTTGAGCCTTGGAGTACTTTTAGAAGTCAAGTTACATTTGGTCAGTCATGGATAATTCCTTTAAACCAACCTACACTTATGGTCATTTTAATGAACTTTTTTCTAGACACGAAATGGGTACCAAAATTTTGAACTTATTATTATTGTTATTATTATTATTTATTTCAATGTCCATAAATAACACCTTATTGGATTCCAAAGTGCATTGTCATTACCATTAATTAGGACTGATTCTTAAAATTTAGAAACTAATATTTTTTTAAGATAAGATTCGGAAGGGTTGGGTGGGGGGGGCGGGGGGGATGGGGGGTTCAAACTTTCAGACTTAATGAAAGTCAAATATCCGCAAGGGATTTTAATCACGAACCTGTAACCTTCAGTCACGGTAATTTTTTAAATAAAATTTATTTCAACCATAAATATGCCATCGGTAAGGAATAATGTTCTGATGAATAGATGCGTATCATTTACAGAAATCGAAAAGGAACATAATGTATGATGAGAGAGACATTACACCTTAAAGATCTTACTTGAGGAATAAATAATCATAATCTTTGATCATTGTCCAAACATAACAATAAGCGAGATTTTGAGACAATATACTTTGATGCCAGCTTAATTTGATGAGAATATAGTATGTATACAATCAGAACAATTTACAGTTCTTATGATGAAAAAAAGCAGTATCATCAATATAAATACATGAATAAAATCCTTAACTATGATAAACCCTATATACTCATCTATACTTTTTGTAATCGCCTTTTAGTGTATCATTTGAATGCCTATTAAATCCTATGCCCATACTGAGAGGGGTGAAACTTGAAAGGAGGGTGAAGAAGAGAAGAACAAAAGCCTTACAAGTTTTATGCTTTTAAATGACTGAAAGCTAATTTTAGGTAATTGAGTGAAAATCTAATGCGGGGAAATAAGAGAAAAGCCTATCAAGTTTTATTTAGGCCAATTCTAGAACTTTTTCTCTGTTTCCTTTACCTTCCTTATCTTCACCTCAAAACTTTTTTTTGAAAATAAGATAGGTTCAAGTCCTCTTAACTTATTTCGAAATAAAATGTCACAACGGACTGGGTCGAATCTTGGTAGCATTTTGTCAGAAAAAAAAGGTAGCACAACCTATAATAACCTAAGCAGAATCAAAGCGTCTCACAACTTCTGACCAACAGGTCTGTTATAGGAAAGAAAATTGAGAAAATTACATGTTTGTAGTGTCACATGATATCTGTTCGGTTGGCCACCAAATGATACAATTCGTTCCTTTGTGTTCAGTACTAAAATTTATTACATCCTTCGAATCTACTCGATGATGATGATGATTATTATTATTATTATTATTATTATTCTTTTTTTTTTTTTTTGTCTTTTGTCTTCCCCCCCAAATCTAAACACCACCTGTTTCTAAAATCCTGACCTGATCAGGTAACACGTCTATTGAATCCTAACCACTGTACATCAATGTTAATGCAAGTCGCACCTAACCAGTCAAGATGAGAACAGAACATAATACATAAAAAATTTAGTCTGCTTTAGGTATTAGAGTACAGAATAACTTAAAGAAAGCATTGAGTAATAATATCAAGCCAACTCCATTCACTAAGAATCAATAAAATTAGTGCCTTCATTGATTGTTTACATGATTCTCTGGTTTGATGTAATATAAAATGTTAGGTGACTACTTGTAAAAATTTGCTCAGGGCTCAGTAAAAAATCACCAGTTAATGCTTACCATAATTTGTTAGGCCTGCTTGACCTTTCATTACATTACAATTGCATATTGAATACTGAGGGATCATTCAAATGCCGGTACAAGTGCAACAGATGCTACAGGCTTTTGCATTACGAAATAAATTTGACTCTATTTGCATCGTTTTAATTTATGTACTATTATAACAATATATAGGTAGTGCATGCTCTGGGCTGCGCATTATACTCGACTGCAGTGCTCATAAAAAAGGACCAAATTGTTCTGCAAATGTGGTACCAGTAACATATAAAGAAGGCCCTAGTTAGTAGTTTCTATATAAGCTCCTTTTGAAAATGAAAAAAATTGAAAAGGACAAAATAAAGGACCCTGTGAGCCTCACTATTCTGACAACTATTCTATTTTCGCAGTTGATAATTACTGACCTGGTTAAATTGTCCACATGCGAATTATGACCCGTACCTGATTTAGTTTCATAACAGGTCAGGTGCGAATTACGGTACAACTAATTCTTTTTTTCCTGTTATATTCTATTACTCAAACCAAACATGCATATCAGAACAGCTGTTATGAATACTAATATAATAATAGTATAGCACCAGTAACACTTATGAACAGCTGTTAAGATTTAAGACTATGTACTATACATAACAACAATCGACCATTGCCGCTACTTCAAATCACATTTTATGAGACTTCAACAACTAATCCATCACTCAATTTGACCTACCTAACGAAATCTTATAGAATTATTATTATTATTATTTACAATTTTCAGTTTTTTTTACTATGTTTTCTTTATTTGTCAGAATTGTTGTTTTTTATATGAAAAAATCATTCCTAATTGAATGGTATAAAATTTCAAAATCAATAGTTCTTCCTAGCTGAAAGATTCGCATGTACATCGAATGAGCGGACTCCACTATCCATTTCTTCTTTTTTTTTTAAAAAAAAAAAAATCAAAATTTAGAGTTGTAATAACACTAGCCGAGTAGCGCCGTCAATTGCACCATTAGGTCCATACCCTTTCTAAAGCTTGATCACCTACCAAACGAGCTTCTTCTAGAAAAACTCAACCAAAAATGTTTAAGAAGTCTGTAGATGGTATAGCTTTTGGTGGTACGGCCATATTGAAAATTTGAAATTTTCAAAAAGAAAACTGTGCAATACCAAAAAGCAAGATTAAATCACAAGTGCTTATAATTTTGCTAAATGAGGAAATGCACCAAAAACAAATCACATAGCAAAGATCAAACACAGTAAGGATTTTAGATGCATATGTCGCAACACCAAAGTAAAATGTAACGTTTGTCATTGCTACAGTTCCAATAAAAACATAAAATTTATCGCATTAAACATCTACTTCCAGAAGATAGGCCAGAGGTGGTAGTAGGAGTCTCTTATTGACCTATCCAGTTTATTCCACTGAAAAAAAAATAATTAGATATAGCAAAATCAGAATAATATACTACCTAAAAATAAGAAAAGATAAGGATTACCACTAACATGGCTACTGTAACTTTTAAAAGTGAGAAATATACTTCAAAAACTTCCCTTCAAGTATTTATGTTTTAAAGAAAGGAGGAAGACCCAAAATAGTCCCTACACTTACCTTCCATACTAATCGAAACAATCACCACAGACTACAGGTTCAGCTAAAGGATTTTTCTGGAAGTATAAGGGTATACCTACAGGTAGTCTCAATACTAACATTTATATAACAAGTTATTACAAAAAGATTTATCTATACAAAATAAAACTGTTAATAATTTGATCTTTCTGCTATCCAATAACCTTAACGACAGGTAATGGAAAAGGAACTAAGCATATTACAAATGCTTAATAGGTATGGGAAGGAATAACCTTTGCATATTCAGTACTAGTTTGTAGACATCAATAAGAGGGGTTAGTTTCTGAACAGTTAATTATTTGTATTAGTTAAAGTATTATCATTATTGTTATTGTTATCATTATTTTTATAGTATTCATAAGAATGACAATAAATAAGACTACTACTAGGAAAAAAGTGAGGTCCATATCACTCAAAGGAGATTGGTACAGATGGTCAAATTTCAAAGAAAGGAAAAAAGGACAATGTAACAAATAACATATGAAGGTATCTAAAGAATAATTCAACACAAATGGTACCTTAAAATCATAATCATCTTCTTCTCCCTTTGCCAGGGCCTTCTTCCAATGGTACTGCTCGTGCAGCATCCATCTATCATGATAGCTGCAATCCAGTTCATTTTTTGCCACAGTAAAATATTAAAGGGCAAATTAGAAAAAAACATTAAACAGATAGAAGATGAACTAATAATTGTTGGATTTCTCTAATTTGTTCTGTTCTGGCTTGGCATCAGATATCAAACCAACTGGCAGTCTGGCACCAGTATTCACTTTGACATGCATTCTAGAGCTCAATTTAGGCCAAAAATAATGCTTTGATGTACTTCCAATGGAGACATATTAAAACAGTCTGTTGAACATGTACTGGTAAGTTTACTGGTACAGAAATCCAGACATTTCTGCATATACGTACAGGTCAAATTGTGAATTTACCAAACTTATTCCCACAACAAATAGTAAAAACATGCCATGATTGGTCTTGAAACTAAACTAGTAAGTAAGCACAAACCCCCAATACAGTCAATATTACTACTGTACTAAGTAGCTATGGTTGACACGGAGTACCAGAACCATCCTATTTGCTTACCAATCAAACCTCTAAAACAATGATTTTGACTTTACCTAAAAGGAAAATTAGGTAGATAGAGAGAGAGAGAGAGAGAGAGTACGGACTTCCATTGAGAGGCGAGATTCCAGATGTAAGGGTAATTCCAGGTGATGGCGCTGAAGGCGAAGGAGCCGAGCCAGATAGCGGAGAACCTGCCTGGAGACGTGTGTGGCACTCCCGGATCCCCTCTGTACGCGTTCCCAAAGTACTTCTCCATCTCTCTCTCTCTCAAAGTCGCACCAGCGGAATGCGAAGGCGGAGCTCACTTCTTCCCACTTGATAATAGATAGATTCGGATAAGGTTTCGGTTCTCTGATCGGATGATGATTTCATTCTCATCTCATCTGACCGTCCGATTTTGTGCTGGGACAACTATGGGCCTTTGTTCCAATTGAACATTAGTCGTTCATTTTGGGCTTTGGATCAGAAGGTCCACCAATAAGTGTAGATGTAATTGAAAATAAGAAAGCCGACGTCTAGTTTTACGAACAAGCAAGGACAACTGGACAAGGAGTCACAGTACATGATTTTTGGGAATTTGTTATTGCTTTATTAATGTCAATAGTTGTGCTCAATTGAGGTATATTGACACTTAAAAAGTCAGTCCTTTGCATTAAGTATTAGCGTTTTAATTTGTATTATTTTACTATTTATATATTTCCGAGGAAGAAAGGAAGTATAATCAGTCAATTTGAAATTGTTCACTGTGTATTGGTATCCACAAAAGGTCAAAGAACTCGTCGAACAGATTATATTAAAAAAATGTAAGTAATTCGATGAGGGAAGCTGTTTTGTCACCAAAAATAAAAAAATCCCTCGTTCTGGACAACATAAACAAAAAAGAATATCAGTGTGCTAGCCATAACTTGGGCATCCGGTCTATGCACACCTTCAACGAAGCAACCCTGCAAAATGAAACTTCTTTTAAAATCTACAATAGAAACCCTGCAAAAATGATAAAATTGCTAAATGAAGCTTCTCTAAAATCTACAACAATTATTACAATTGAATATTAAATGGTGAAAACAAGCATGAAAATAGATGCCATATCTCTTTCCTCTAAATAACATGTGAGTAATCAAATCGCAACTTCTTTGGAACTTTACTTACAGTGCCAACAATTGTGTTAAAGAACTTGATCAAACATGTGCATTAAAGATCTCAGAAGACTTCACATACCTTGTCATAACGCCAGAAGTTTTAGAACCACATATTTTTACCCTCATCAACATCTTTTTCTTTCTGACAATGGAAAGTAAGAATTATTTATACTGTTCATAACTCGCTTATAAAATTCCCAACAGGGAGTTGAATTAGAAATAGGCCTTTGGCCGAAAGGATGCCTCTTGACAAACTTCCGAACATCTTTGGCTGAAGCTAATTCTTCTAGATATTCTCGAAAATATCCCCCACTTTCTGCATCATTACATCAAGTATTAACGTCATCCAAACATAATCTGCCAATTCCTTCAGCAATATTAAAAAGTGTCCACATATGCTCCAAAATTTATTGAAGGGTGCAGGTACAATGCATAGCCATAAAAATAACTTCCAGGATTATGGAGGGCATTGAGGCAAACACAAATAGGAAAACTGTATCATACAATAATGAGAGGGGAAATATCATAATGCAAAAAAAAACTTACCTAAAGCATTATCGTCTTCATCCTTGAAGTCATATGGGTAAGGAAAAATAGCAGTGTGTGGCTAAAACAATAATAAAAGAAATGTAAACCAATATGAAGAAAGCGATAATATTATTATCTGCGAAGATGAAGAGCATAAAACAGTTTATTTAACCCCCTATATGTCAGCTCAAATGCAAACTAAACACTGCATATTCAAATCCTTTTGTCACACTTTGCAAAAATTAATGTTTCATATAGTTTTTTAGGAGAAATTAGTAAGGTACACTTGATCGCATGGTCCAATTTGGTCAGGATAGTGTTCTGATAACAAAACCGAAGAGAACTTTTACCGGGTTACATAGGGCCTTATATGGAGAATCATCAATAAGCAGTGTATTGCAGGGTGAAAATTCTCCATTCACCCAAGGGAGGTCACTTTCCTTTTGAGTCCACAATTTTCTCATCTCTTTCAGCACGAGAGGCTTCTTTAAGTTCCCAATTGTTGTGAAGCCTGTGTGCGTGCATTTTGAAGAATCCTATAAGATATCACAAAAATAGGCTCATAAGAAGAGTTTTTAAGTATAAATAGTAGATTATATTTCTCATGTTAGAATAATACATACCCAACAGAATAACAACTTATGTTTCATATCACCCATGAGATATTCAACTAAGGGATTGAGGTTACTCCTGAATTTAAAAAAAAAGAAGCTCAATTATATGGCTCTACTAAGAGAGAGAGAGAGAGATGGAAATACTATACTGTACTAATTAAAGTAGCATACCTCCGCCGGGAGGACCAAACACCAATGTGGAAGTTCTCAAAACAGAACTTCAAAAAATCATCACAGAATGGCCTCTTAAAAACTGAAATAGATACACAAGAAGTGTCATTACTCTATTTTCCAATAGAGGAATTTAAGTACTCCTTTTGACCATGACCAGAGTTAAAGAAAGTGCTAACCAGCCTTTTTCTCGATGTACTTTGGTGCCTTGAGTGTCTTGTGGAAGTCCAGGCTGACATCAGCAAGAACACCATTTATGTCAAGCACTAGTAATTTCTTTCCACAACAATTAGTAAGTGGCTCTTTGGGTGGCAACTGAGGCTGTTTTAATTTTACATTTTGAAATGGGGTATACAGATCGTAGTTGGAGAAAGTATCTCTTCGTGGTTCCATTGATAAAGTGTTAACTGTAGTAACATTCTTCCTTTTGGTTTTTCGAGATATAGAGTCGGGTCCTGAAAAATATATCAGAGGAAAATATGAATATGCTCATCTTACCTTGCTAGGATATTTGTATACTCTATCATCATTCTTTCTCATTTCATTCAGCAGAAACATTTAATCATTAAAACAAATGAAGTTACATTTAGTGTCAATCCTGGTACCAGTTAGACCAATGCCAGAAACCGAGTTGACGATATCAGTTTGAGAAAGAAAGACTGTGTTTGAGAGGCTGGGATTTTACTGTTTCTAATTTCTGTTTTGTAACAAATGCCTGTATTATTTATGGCCTTGTGTTGGATGGTTGATGTGTTGTGTTTGATGAACACTCAATCAACTCTCCTCTATTCAGCCAATTTGGCTAAGAAAGGTTACAGAGGCAGTCACTGGAGTTGGAGATGTCATCAGATGCTAATCAGGAATTTGAGGTATAGGTAGAAACAATCGTACTGTGGTTTGATGTGTTTTTGGCTTTGTTGAAATGATGTAAATTTGGATGTTTCAATAAAATGAAACCGGTAGTCCGGTTTTTTTTCAATTACATGTGATAATAATGAGCACTCCAACAGTACAGGCAAATCAGTGAGAAGCATTCAAGTACACTGCCTGCAACTTATATTTTAAACTAAAGAAATAAAAAACATAAAAAATGTGTTCACTATTTACCAAGTACAACTACAAGCTGACAGTGTGGCGATTGTTGAAAGCATGCTGATTTATAACCAAATGGCATGCAAGGCTGATACCTGTAAATTTAAGAACAACATAGAAAGTAGTTAATGCAAGAAAGAGGAAAATTCACAACAAGATGTATCCTAAGTACACTCTCAAACCTTCCCCTGTTTCACTGAAAAATATTCCTCCATGCAATTTGTTTCTCTAGACAGGCAAGTGAGAGAGAAGAAGTTTTCTAAGAAGTAGATGTGTAGAATAACAACAAATGTTATATATTTCATGTTTGAGAGGAACATACTTCTTACTTCTTGTTTTGGGGTATATACAATAATTAAGGTTTGCAGTGGTATTTCTTTTCTTATTAATTAAAAAAACACAAATGGAAGAAAAAAAACATGAATTAGAAGCATTTATGAATAGGTGGAACATACTTAATCATCATTTGTTACTCTGCTGGTCATCGAGTTTCTCTGCTGGTCATGGAGCCATGCATGTCAAAACCTCTAGTACATGAAAGCAAAAGGAGTTTACTTGTGGGATTTTTATTTGTAAAATAAATGAATAATAAATAATATAGAGATGAGTTTGTGCATGCTATTAACTACCCAAGAATACTGGTAGTATAATGCATAATAGATATATCAGTTACACCCTTCTTTAACTTCTAATGCCCCACTTCTAATTATTTTATAATGCCTAATTATCCTCTTATTTTGTCTTTATTTCACAAAGATATTTAACACCTTTTCAAGCAATTGGAAAGGATGATTATCAGAGTTGCCATTTTTTTTGCAGATGTATATGTGATACTTCTATTCTACACCAGCACATTAAATTATATTTCTCATATATAGCAACATCAGAGATGCTTCATCAATTTCGAAGGGAGTATGTTAATTTTCCTCCCAAGTATAGTGTGTATCTTAACAATACAAAACAAAATTATTTTGGAAGCAGTCATAATTACAAGATATATGAAGCAGCTTTCAGGGAAAACCATAATAAGATATCCAAGTGCTTACCAGATATGGGAAGCGGCTTTAATTGACTAATGCATTCAAGGTACATATCCTTAAGAGTTTGATTTGTGCAATAAAAGTTTATGGTCTGCTCCCAATTGCATAAAATGGGGAGAAAGAGTTATGCTTATAATGCTCCCGAGTTCTAATTCCAGAAGAGGGATGAAGTTTAATAGATAGTAAGAAAGAATCACTCTAATCTCTGCAATTCATCAACCTCTATTTCCCCAAATTTGGAGAGAGAGTCACCAATTCACTTTCCTCCCACTCCCATTTTCTTCCCTCCCTTCCCTCTTTTCCTAAAGCCAGAAAAAGACCGACCCAAAAATTTTAGAAATAGAAGTAATGTGCTATTGGAGTATGTTCAAGGAAATAAGACCTGGAAGCAAAGGGAGAAGAGAGAGGCAGCGGCGGAGTAAGCTTCCAGCCGACAACTGAGTAGGATTTCCAAGGAAAACGGAGAAAGCGACGATTGAAAGGTTGCGAAGGGAATCCAGCGGCGGAGCTAGGCGGCGATTGAGATTGAGAGAGAGAGAGAGAGAGAGAGGTGGGAGAGAAATGAGAAGAGGAGAAAAGGATAGGCGGGTTTTGTTTTTTTGTTTTTTTTTTTAAATATATTACGGTGGATTATTCTCAAACAAATATCCAGGGCAAATGGGCATGGTCATATTTCCATCATATATATACATATTTTTTAAAAGGCCATAATTTCGAAAGGGAGCGAAAATATGAGCTCATTTGTGCAAAGAGTCGCTCGAAGCTTACATGAAACAGTATAATTTGCAACAGTTATAATAATTTTTTTTAGTATAATAGAACAACGAGTAGCAAATTTATCTTATTATTATTATTATTTTGTTTTTAATCTTTGAAATTTGGTCTTTTGACGAACGTATATGTGATTGGAAATTAGGGATTGATTCAAAATCTGATATTAGAGTTTGTTTTATTATATACCTAAAAATTGGTCTATTTTTTATTCATTGAAGTTTTTGACTTAGCAATTTCCATCAGAATTGGATGTTTCCAAAAGACTCGCTACACTGAAAGCCCCAGAGTTCAAAGATGCCAGATTGATTCAAAATCGGATATTGGAGTTGAGGATAGAGAGGGAGAGCGCTTTCATGTGCCATCCTTGTCATTTTCGTTCATTTTCTTTTTCTTTTGTTTGCATTCAAGCCGACCCAAAAAAAAAAAAAAAAAAATTCAAATAATCTTAAAAGTGTTCAGAAATATCTTACGAGAACACCAAACTCATATAACCCAAACTATGCATCCTTTTCAATCATATCTTACCGTAAAGAATTATACTCAATTGTGGCGTATAAATTATGGCCCCTTTGTGAGTAGTACTTGGAATCGATATCTTTCCTGCACTATGCAACTTGGAAGGATAAGTATTTCCTGATATTTGTGCTATCTCCTCAAAACACCCACCTTAATTTTTTCTGCCAAATAAAATATACCCTCTATACACGCAAGGAGAGTAGGCAGAGGTTCAAGAACTTGGTGTCCTTGTACAACAACCTCAAGTCGACCTGAGCCCAAATCATCTGCAGTTACCATTGGTACTGCAATTATGACTCAGCAAGGGTCAACATAAGGGAACCTTAACTATCTTCAGTTGTACTATCAAATATTCAAATGTGTAACTTCCATCTAACTCTACATGAGAAAGAAAAGAATGAACAGAGAAGAAAAAAAGTTGAATCTGAGATAATCTTCAATTCTATTCTCAAATATTTATAATTAAGCTTCCGTCTAACCTAACTCTATGGAAGAAAAAGAAGATAGGAAAAAGTGAGGGGAACAACCACATGGTCTGGCTCAGAAAAGAGCAAAAGAGAAGCAACAGCTAAGGTCATGACAGTGGAATCTACCAAACAAGGAAAAACTCAGCAGCAATGCAGTTATGAACTTATGAGAGCCTGTAAAAGCAGTCATATCAGGTACCATTGCAGGTACCAGTAGAAAGAATAGCTCACTAGCCACCAGGCCTGTAACTCAACAGCAAAGAATTTGCTATTCCATACTATGATTCTAGACTAAAAAATGTACCCTTTACAAATGCCAGAACAAAGACCAAGTAAGATGCAGCTTGTAATTTCTCTCCAAAATTCAAATCCGTCTATGGCAATTCCACCTTTGTCAATCCATAACAAAAGTTGTGCTTATTTGAAGATAAAATTCATCGATGAGAGAATTCAGTTCAACACATGGAGATCAAATACAAGGTTAACATGAACAGGAAATCAAAGAATAATGTGATTCAGGTGTGATGATGCATGTCACACTCGACAAGACAATGCAGCGCTGCAGGGAGTAAGGTGAATTGGGGCAGAGGGAGGGGACGGGGCCTCTTAAGGGCTGTAAACAGAACGCATAAAGAGTAAATATTTCTGAAACTATATCCTTTCTGAACTCCAATGAGTGGATACAAATATAGAGATGGATATGCATCAGATATTCAATTGAAAACCACATCTGCAGTAATACAGGTACAGATATGGAATGAATACTTGATGGGTATGGGTTCAGACAAAAATCCATACACAGATACTACTGACGAATATGCAAGTACAGCAGAACCAAGCATTTAGAATAACCAGAATGATAAAACTACCACCGTAAAAGATAACAACTTTACAAAAGATGACAACTTTACAAAACACAAGTCTTTCAACGAAAAGAAGAAAACTCTAATTATTTGAGATAAGCAGATAGAATAGTAAAAATTAAGATATCTTTCTAAGAGACTATTCTATATCTAGATCCCCATATACCTAGTATTATCTGTATCTATATCTATGTTTGCATAGTTTCGGGTTGTTCATTGAAGGTAATCTTGTGAGTACAGACACAAGATAATCTATTTAAACCCCTAGTGGGTTCAAACAGAGGATAGGGAGAGCAGGAAGAATATGAGAACAAAGAGTACAACAGCATTTATTTAAACCAAAAGTGAAATAGATGCAAGCACTATGGCAACAAATAGTAAAAGAGAAATAAGTGGGAGGTATTGGAGTAAATGGGGAGTAGAAAAGTGATAAAAGAGTTCTGCCTGAATCTTGGCTACTTATACCCAATTAACTGTAGTAATTCTTCAATGTTCACAACAACTAAGACCTGTGATAATCGAATAAACTTCCAATAATTTCATCTACTTGACCATACCTTATATTATTTCTAAAATAGGAGAAAAACTTGGACATTTTCCGTAGCCAATCTTATAAAAGTGTTGTGTAATTTCTCATAGAGAGGAACCCTCTCAGCACCTTCCACCCTCTTCTCTCCCCCAGATCTCAATTCTTAGGTCTGAAAATAAACACCATAACAATTGGTAGCTTTACCAATCACACAAAAAGCTGAAAACTCTTCCAAAAGAACATCACCGACCAAAGTCTGCTCGAGACACTATTAGTGATAAGAAAAAATATATACTCTTCTTCCTAGTTCCTATTCTCCTCAGCCAAAGGATATATTAGATTCTATAGTTAGAAAACCCTCTCTATTCTAACTCGTCTTAGGATCTAACTGGTTAGCTCAAAACCTACCCTCCATTATAAACTACACCCTTCACAATCTAAATTATCATTCATAGTGAAATGCTCTCAATAATGTGCCTACAATGATCTTCAGAAATCTAAATAAACAGATGTAAAGGATGTACAATTGTTAACTGTATAAAGGGTGAAGCAAGAAAGGATATTTTATGGAGAACACAAAATAAGATCCTATAAAACAGAAGCAGTACATAGGCTCTCAAGCAAGAATTGAAATAAAAATTCCAGAAGCATCAGTTATCAGTACATACATTCAAAAAGGTTCAGCCAAAATCTCTGATGCGGAATACATCTGGTTTTGAAGTTATTCCTCTTTCAATTTGCACTGAAACAAGCTAAAGCTGCTTCTTGACATACTTATCAACATAACTCTGAAAACAGAAAAGAAATAAATTTATTTCACCAAATTTGGAGAAAAATTTAGATTTGACAGGATAAAGAATAGATAATCCAATTGATTAAAGCAAGGTACCAGGATCTACTTGTAAGCATTTGGAAAAGTAACCTATATCTGTAAAGTATAAGCTTTACATACCATGACAAGCTTGGTCACTTTCTGCTGAGATGCCTCGACATACTGGTTAATCTTTGAGGTTGTTTTGGGAATATGATGACTTGGCACAGAAGCAGAGACCTTGTCAACTGTCTTTTTCACAATTGTCTTAAATGCATCCTTGCTGATATTCCCTTGTCGCCATGCCGGCTTCAGCACTTCCTTCACATAATCAGCAAGAGCTACTTTCAACAACTTCATTGACCTCGACTCTTCTTTGTTCATCTCTTTTGTCGCAGTAGATGTACCCGTACCACTTGGACCAGGATTTGCTACTGGCTCAGGGCTGATGTTTTCTACTGCACCCACCACCTCCTCTCCCAAATCATCAGCCTCTTGCTCAGTGGTTGGTTTCGATGACAACTGGTCTGGTACTGGTAATGGGTTGGATTTCTTAATAGGCTCGATACTGTCAGACAATGGGTCATAAGGGGTACCTGATGTTGAGTGTTTGACTGTTCCATATTTAGTACTGTAATTAGTACTCAACCCTTCGCCTGGTAGCTTAGATGAAATGCTGAAGACTGGTGGTGGTGGTATAGTTTCAAAAGTGGATGCATAAGGGTTATACCGGGTGGTGATTGTTGACCCAGTAAAAGAAGGAAGAAGTGTGCTCGTACTGGCAACAACACCAGTAACAGTGCTGGACGTGATGCCAGGAGGCAGATTTAGGGGTGCAGCAGAAACTGACGGACGGGGCCACCTCTCAGCATGAGAAGGAAAAGGGAGGGGAAAAGTCTGAGGTGGTTCCACAGGAGGGTAGGGACCACCAAGATTTGCTGTGAAATCACTTACAGAATGTAGGGGATTATGCATGAGCTGCATGTGTGGTGCCATTGGAGGTGGTGGAGGCGGTGGCAAGTGAGTCCACATTGGTTGACTTGGGTCTTGGGTTGAAATTGGACCAGTGTTTACAGCAGAAAAGTGAGGTGGGTGTGGCCCGAGAAGTGGCATTCCAGTTGGTTGGGCAGGGAAGCTGTCTGTCAGAGGGGCCTTGATTCTCTTCCTGGGTGATTCACCGGGGCTTTCGCTTGGAAGCCTCTTTCCATTTTTCACCTCATTCAGCTCACTAGCATCTATATCCTTTGCTTTATGTTTAATATTGTCCTTGTCTGCATTTTCTATCTCCTTGTCAGTGGTGGGCCTGTCAGCATCTTCCCCACTATCTAAAGATCCATAATCTTGTTGTAACAATTGGAAGGGACTAATATTATGATTCTCTTCCAAAGTCTTGCTAGTATTGTTTGCATCTATAACAGATACCGCAGGTTCCAGTGATGACCTGGCAGGGCTTAGATCCTCCATGAATGGCATATTGTTATCACCTAAAAAGAACGTTCCTGAAGTCATATCTTTAATCAGGTAAATTACTAAGTTACAAATTGATGGATCATGAGTTAAGTTCTCAAATTAACCAGAGTGCAAACAGAACGCTATGGGAGATGATGAAAAAATGTGAAGGAGAGAAATAATAAGAGGAAATTAAAATAGAAAGAAGTTTCAATTTGCTTACTAGACATATAGGATGTGAAGCTGCTTGATTGGGAATACATTGAAGTTGAATGACTCAGGTCTGGGAAATTTGATGGGAATGGGACTGACCCATTTATCTTGGGTTATAGCTTAGCTACTTCCTTTGAAACTTCTCCATTGTATGTTAAGTATCATTCAAGAAATTTGCTTTTCCTAATACCATTTATTAGGCAAGTAATAAAAAAAAAAAAATGAAATTACCAGTGGCTGGTAAAGGTTTTGGTGAATGTGCATTAAGCAGAACATCAGCCTCCTCACCATGCTCCTTTGTAATGCTTTTACATCCGTGCAATGGTTCAACATTCTCTTTTATAGTGCTATAAGACTGGTGCAAGAGTTCTTCGTCAACATTTGATTCCTTGTTTTCTAATGAAGGTTTCGACGGTGTTTCTCTTTTATACTGATTTGCTTCCTTGTTGGAAGCTGGTACATCATCATCTGTATCATGAACACAATCCAACAAAGATGATTTAAATAGACAACAGAAACAACAGAAGAGGCATCATGTTCCCACATTTGCAAACAGCACCTGAAAAATTATGGGTTATTTACGAATAACACCCAACTTTGGAAACAAAGGTCAAATAAGTAAAATGATCAAATTATTCCTAGATATAATAATTAAAAAGGAGTTCCTCACAACTACCCAAAAGAATTTTGAACCAGCAAAGCAAGCCTAAACTAGAGTTCCAAAAATAAAATGGTCCACTGACCTAACAATCGACAAAGATTTGTTCCATCTAAATTGAACTGAGATATGTTAGGAGGCCGGCAGCTGATATTCACAAACCTCATGCTACAATGCATGAAGAATACTTATTACTTCTAGTTCTAGTCTTCTAGATAATAACAATTGACTAATTATTGAATACATATATTGGTGCAAGTTTTTTTTTTCTTTTACTTTTATTACCATAAATGCTGCAGAATATTTTTCATTTGTTCTTTTAATAAAGGAATTAACAAATAGGGCAATAAATTAATATAACATATGAGCATTACAAAGTTTATAATAGTTATTCAACCAAATTTAATGTCCTGCTTTGTCTTTTATAAATGAAATAAATGAATGTCAACTCCTATTTTGGAATTATGATCTGTTGTTTTTGCAAAATAATAATAAAATTGCACCTTCCATGTCCATATCTGAAAGAGCCGGTGAAACTGAACCAGTGTTCTCTTTCTCCAAATTCATACAACTGGACGAATCCAACCTTTCTCTACCTGGTAACACTTCTTCTCCACTTGGCTTGGGTGCTATATCAGGGGGTGGGGGAGGTATAGATGGAGGAGGCAGTGAAGGGGTTGGAGGCAGAACAGCTGGTGTTGGAAGAGTTGGTATTGGAACCGGCATGGTATTAGTGGGATTGGTACTTAAATGCCCAAACTGGGAAGGAGGTGATGCTGGGAGGAAACTAGGAGGGGGAGTGTTGTGAGACTGGTAGAGCTGTGGAACATGTGGTATTTGTTGTGGCAAAGGCTGTGTGTAAGGTTGCCCGGTATGGGGGTTGGGATAGGAGTGACTTGTGTGAGCTGGGTACGGAGGGTTTGAGCTTTGCGGGCCTGTCTGTCCCTTTTGGTTTGGTTCTGTGAGTTGTGATGGGTGATGGTATGGAGGCGGGAAGTTGCCTTGGCCATACATTTCTCACTTGAAATATCAATTTTGTATTCTTATATCGACTGAGAATTCAGCACTGAAAGCTCTGCATAAAAGTGAAATTAAATATATATCACATATGTTTCTTTTTTTCCTTTTGTATTACATGTAGCACATACTTACCACAGCAACTCTTACATAAAATGAGAAAAGCACTTTCTAATTTATGTGAAAGTGAAATCGGTAAGTTCTAGGAACTTACATTGAAATGCAAATTTTCAGGAATAGGAAATTTGCACCTAAAGTTTGTGAATCTCCAGCGAGTTTGTGGGTAATGAAAGTGAACTTGCAAGTTTTTTAAAAAACAAAAGACCATTTCAGACTACAGTACTTCTTATTTTTCACTTTTATACTATCAAATAAGAAAAAAGTGTGGAAAATGGGTTGTTCAGACCTATCAACATGACTAATACCAGTACAGGTTGAGGAATGACTACCAACATTTGGATAATTGATAATTACATACAGCAATACTGATTAATATTTAAGCAATTACAGTCTTACCAGCATCAGATCAGTTATACTACATGACTACATGTAGAATTTAGAGTAACTTCCTTGCATAAATAAAAAAAGATAACTTCAGCTTTTGACAGAAAACAATTCACTGGAACTAATCGTCTTCCTTAAAAGCAATACAAAATCTCGTCTCAGCTCTTTTTCCCCACATTCCCCATTGTCGCTTCCCCGGTTTCGAAAATCTATCGGAAAGGCAGCACTTTCAACGATCCAATTATTCAGAGAGTCTCCCGACTAGCCGAAATCGTTTTAGGCTAAAAAAACACAACGATTGAATAGAATAGAAAAAAAGGGGTAAACCTTACCAGTTACCACTTCATTGTTGATCCCCCCCACTCGCCATCGGAGTTGCGCAGACTCTTCCTTCTAGTTCGTTTCTGATTGATCGAATTTTCTGACTTCGTTTCGATTCTTCCAAGTTTGGAACGTGGATGTGATTGACTGAGAATCGGAAAAGAGAAAAGAGTTGTTTGCGACTGATTGAATTTTCTGACTTTGTACTGATCCTTCGACGAGAGATTTGAGGGGGGCGATCGTTGTTTGGACAACGCTATTTTTTATTTATTTTTTTTCTTTGTTACGAACTTTGCTTCAGAGTAATAAGTGAAAATATGGGAGGAGAGGAAAAATTTTACTTACGACTTGCGAGTTTTTATTTCGGGAAGTGAAAAAATAGATTTAGATTTAGTATTATTTTATGAGAATTATTTCTTTCTAACTATATAAGAAAATTAATTTCTTCAATTTCTTTTTTATGTTTTTCTTTTTCTTTCATCTCCTTTTTTTTCCCCCACAAACTATGAAGTTGACTTCAAGTTTCTCAATGACGACTTTGTCTTCAATTTAAATTTGTATTATACTTGTTCTCAGATTTATAAGAATGAAATTTCCTATGTTCCACAATTGCAACAATTTTCATAATAATTACAGACACCAAAATAAAATAAAATAATTAAAGACTTACTAAGAGTACACAGAAATGAACTTTTGTAATGTGGTTGTATTTTATCATTATCATGAACAAAAAATGAGCAAAATACAGTTTTATAAATCTTTAAATATAAAAGAATAAGATACGCAATGATGGTAAATTTGTTGTTTAAAAAAAATATATATTGGTCGCAGAGAAATTGATGTTCACCAAAACGACTAAACTGATGCTCGAGACTTTTTTTTTAGAAACACTAGATAGAGGCTATCTAGTTACTGATGCTCGAGACTTGAGAATAATGTTTCTTAACACAAAAACAACAGAAGAGGACCCGACTCTTAATTTTTTGATAGTATGTTGTCTCGCACTTTTTCGGGTCCACCTCAAACAAAAGCTTTCATCAGCCAAACCCTGGGGAGGCTCACATAAGTGGTTATAAAAGAGGTGCAGAAGCTCCATGATGTGAGGATCGTTTATGTCATCTCGGACAGTAAATGGGTGAGTCCGGTGCACGTGGTTCCCAAAAAAGGAGGCACGACAGTGGTCAAGAATGACAAGAAAGAGCTGATCCAAACGCGAGTAGTGACTGGGTGGAGGATGTGTACTACCGCAAGCTCAATGCGGCAACCAAAAAGGATCATTTTCCTCTTCCTTGCTAATCACTCGTATTATTGCTATTTAGATGGTTACTCAGAGTTCTTTCAAATTTCAAATAATCCAAATGACCAAGATAAGACCACTTTTACCTGCCCCTACGGTACATTTGCCTATAGACGTATGTCTTTTGGTTTATGTAACGCACCAGCAACCTTCCAACGTACCATGATGGCTATATTTTCTGATTTCATTGAAAAATAAATGAAAGTGTTTATGGACGATTTCTCTGTTTATGGTGCTTGTTTTGATTCATGTCTTGCTAACCTCTCGAAAATTTTCCAGCGACGTAAGGAGGTGAACTTGGTGCTGAATTGGGAGAAGTGTCATTTCATGGTGCAAAAAGGCATTGTGCGGGGCCACGTGGTGACCTCTCAAGAGATCGAGGTCGATAAAGCCAAGACTGAAGTGATCGAGAAATTTGAGATTCTACAAAATGTCAAGGATGTCCAGAGTTTTCTTGGACATGTCGGATTTTACCGCTGATTCATAAAGGATTTCTCAAAAATAGCAAAGCCAATAAGCAATCTTTTGATTAAAGACAATGAATTTATTATTAATGATGATTGTATTAATGCATTCAACAGGTTGAAAGAAGTCCTTGTTTCGGCATCGATTTTGCAACCACCGGATTGGTCTCAACCGTTCGAACTCATGTGCGATGCAAGTGACTTCGTGGTTGGGGTTGTGCTTGGCCAAAGGAAGGATAAAAAGACGGTAGCCATCTACTATGCAAGCAAGGTGCTTGATCCGGCTGCGGGATAACAGCAATTTGAGCGGTGTTTAAACCCGACAGGTCTGTGCGGTCGCATGGGTGTATTGTTTGTCCCGGTGTGATGGGCCCCCAACTTCTCACTTTGTTCGGGCCCCAAATCAGCATTCACAATCACATGACATGTCTCAGCTGGGTCCAGGAACTCATACCTTAAGCTGTCGGGCAGAGGCTTGAGCTCGAACGCTATATGGGGCGAATCGGCAGTGTTTTGCGCGATTTCAGCAGTGAAAACCACAGCCCGAGGTTTCTGTGCGACCCCACAGATTGTGGTGCAACCGCACAGGGCTCCAATTCCTCAAGGGTGCTCTCGGGTTCATCAATTCGGTCTGAATTAGGGTCTTGCGGGGGAGTGCTTTGGACATGCTAATTAACACTGGGAGCAGCATATTTTTTTTAAATGACAAAATTATCCCTGTTAAAATAAAGTAAGAAGCTCCGCTCTGTAAATGTTGCCATTTGTTCCCTGAAATTATATCACATAGATTTTCTTAATTGATTTCTCTCTTAATAGTACAACAAATTCTTATGTTAATTTCAATGGGTGCCGTATTGAAGAGAAATTCATAATCGACAGTATTCTCAAAAATTCAGTTGGACTCTTCAAACTTTTGTGGCACAAATTTAGTGGTCTTACCTTCCAGTTGACTCGGTACTTTCTCTTCTAATTTATTCATATATATATTTTCTATTAATTTTTGTTAAATCTAGTTGAGCAATGACTCCACCTTTTTCATTAAATTGAAGTGAAATCATACCCCAATATCTCAAGATACAAGATTGTTTATTGTAACCCACAATCAAATAAATACACCTTTGCTATTTATCATGAAGCAATAGTTTCCAAACAAAACAAGAAAAAAAAATGTACCAGTTACATAAATTCTTCACAACAAATTGAATCATAAAAAAAATCAATGGGCAAAGGGATTTGTTTGTTGATCTGCATCTTTAATTTGGTAGGCACAAAGACTACATAACTATCCCAGTTGCAAAAGTCAAAAAGCTTCATCAGATTGTGATCTGTGATGAAGACTTACTCTATCGTTGTTTGAGAAGTCTTACCGAAAATAAAAACCGATTTATACTCAATTCAGCCACTAAATTAACTTAATTAGTATTGACGGGTTGTCGAACTCAGGGACGGACTGTTCAATTATACAGAGAGTTTGCTCTGAAATCTAAGCTAAATGAAACTAGGATAACAAGTTGGATAATAGGATTCAGATAATTGTGGGATTAAACTAAAACTATTTTGAACTTGCTAAACTATGGAATTCGTGGAGATCGAGATAAAAACCTGATGAAATTGTAAACTAGGGGACTGAGTTGTTCGCTTTCTAGTTTAGTTCCGGATGCGAGCGACCCGTCTACTTTCGTAGCCGACCGCTCGAACCGCTGGAGGTCGACTGGACTCAGGCAGTCTACTTGTTTCTAAGTTTGCACAGACAACAATCGAATAGTCCAAGTACAACTCCTATTCCAAGCCGATAACTGAGTAGTTTAACTAGCTTATTTGGTCCTTTGTGTGAGATAGATAACGAATAATTATACTTAATCCTAACATTCGTCTAGGTCAAGGTTTGATTAATGTTATGACTAACTCCCTATCTACCCTAAGTGTCAACTTTCGCTTCTTAACTGAGGGCCGATAGTTATGATCTTTGGGTCTTAAGATATCTCTCAACTTTCGTCTATTGAGATTAGACTTCATCATTTCTGATTCATGATCTAGGCTTTCATTTTTTGATTAGTTGCCATCTGAGAGTATGTTGTTGCTGAATTGTCCTAAGCTTGGTTGGGTTTAAACTCCTAGACTTGAGTTTGGCCTAAACTCAACAGGAAAATACCAAATCTACTCGAAAACAATTCAGAACAGCAATTAAGGATAAATCACAAAGATCAATAACACAAAAGATCAAATATAAACTAATTAAAACATACTTAATTAAACTAAACCATAGGTTCACAACTACGCCCCTAACTGTATTTAGCTTTTACAGATCATCATTAAAACACGTGTATCAAACATCAGATCTGGAAAAGAAGAGATTACAACAAATAAACTCGGTTTCCCTCATCTATCTTCTCTGCCTCGAGCATCAAGCGGCCAACCTGGAGGCCAAGCGATTGCCTGAAGGCTCAGAAGTTGTAGTCCTGGATCTCTTTAGTGGTGTTTTCTCTCTCTTTCCAGAACTCACTTTCTTCTTCGCCTTCTGGTCCTTTTATAATGTTGCCTTGTAACCTCTGGATACCAGATCGTGCCAGTTATTGCGGTTTTTGTCCAGTAAGCGCATGAGAGGAAGTAAGGTTGAGAATAACTGCTCGGATTGAAAACTGTCAAATTCCATGCTCACAGTCCGCTTAGACTCCAAACTGCCCGCCTGGTTGTCAGCAGATGCGTCCTCAACTGTCCTTTTCTGTCTGCCCGCTCAAATGGCAAACTAGGTCGCTCAATTGCTCCAAAAATCGTACAAAAACTTCCAGATCCAAAATAAATCCTATAAAAACTTAAAAGGGCATAGAAGTACCTATATCTAACAATTATATCCAGAAAAATAAGTTAGAAACATATAAAATTAACAGTAAATTAGGGCCAATTTGGGTCAAAATCCTAGTATGAAATCTCTCTAACAAATTCCCCCAAACTTAAACTTTGCTTGTCCCCAAGCAATAGTATAAGCTGTGGAAATGCAAATTGGGGCCTAATTTAAGGTCAAATTTATGATATGCAAAAGTTTATAAATTAGCCAATCAAAACCCTAATCACTGACCCAAGTTCAAAATCGTCCAAACAACTTACAAAATCATTTCCTGGTTCAAGTTCAAAAATTTCAAGTTGTTTAAATTCACCTCAACTCAAACTAACAGTTCATTTCAAATCTAAACTCCGGCATGACTGATAAGCCGCCTTGCTAAACCCTAAATTAAACAGCTTACTTAGATTAGAGCAATTGACTTAGGGAATAAGAAGGAACTAACTCTACCAGACCAAACGGTGTGTCAATGACTTAAATTTCCAGACTATAACCTTAGGTTACTTAACCACTCAGCAATTTTGAAAACATCAATGGACATCAGACTAAAGTAGGGCAATAAAAAGGGTACAACTCCCTACCTATCCTATTCCAAGGTTTTTGGGTTGATTAATTAAATTTTTATTTATAATTTTATTTATTTTCCATGGGGCAATGGTAGGATGCGCGACAAAGGTCGGCCAGATGAGTGTGGATTTATTTTGAGATTTTCCTCATTTTTGTTTTGATGGATCCATTTTGTTTATCCACACAAACCTATAGCCTCTCGCAATGGCCATCGTCAGAGCACCGCTTTTTAGTTCTCCTTTTGTATTTTGTTTTGTTTTTCTCTTTTTTTTATATTTTTTCTTCTTTTTTTTTATATTCTGTGTATTTACATCTTCGACTTTTAGTAAACTTGAAAAACTAAGTGGCTATTCGGCTCTAGGTTAAGCTATCCTTCTCTGGATTGACACAATTTTGATCAGGTGAAGTTAATTTCTTAGGAAAATTGGGAATTTTTAAGGGTGGTGCCTCTAATTACCTTTTCATTACCCAAATCAAGTACTAATCTACTTAAACCATCTAACTCAGTCTCAGCAAGACGTTTACTAGACATGTCAGGTTCATCTTCAAAATTAACTGTTGTCTAAGTTTGTCAAATACAAAAGGTCTTTGACTAATTTCTAATTAACTAGTTCTAAACTTACCTAAATGCAAATCTACATGAATTACACTACAAATGCAAAAATTTCTGAAAAAATGAACTTTCTGTCTCGAATCAGTCGGTTCGATTAAAATTTGGTCAGGTCGACTAAACTTCAGTCGGGTCGACAACTCAAAACAAAAACTAAAATTTCTCAGAAATTTATCTAAGTTATCACAGTTCAAGCGAGTCGCCTATTACTAAGCGGGTAACTTAAAATTGAGATAGAAAACTAATATGCAAATTCCTAAGTTAATTAATATGCACATCTACATGGTTTCCTAAGATACAATTGCAAAAATTTTAATTTTTCTAGCTTTACCCCCCAAACTTACTCAATGCACTGTCCTCAGTGCATGTCACAACCAAAGGAAAGAAAATAAGAGGGAGAAAAATTAAAACTTACAAACTTGTCTTATTTAGTTAGCAGGGGGTGATGGAGGTGGTGGTGGTGGGTCCCTTCCAGGGAGCTGCTGACGCATTCTTAAAATGAATGCATTCATCCGGAGGATGTATGCACGCACTTCTTGGCGGAAATGGTATGCTTCAGCCCTCTCCTGGGAAAGTTGTATCTCCTGTTGCATGTTATTCTGACTTTCTCTCATTTCTCCCAGGAGATTGCAAATAGCTTGAGCTAGTTGAGGTTCCCATCTCCCTTGCTGGCGAGTAGTCCGTGGGTTCTCTCTCGGTTGTGTCCCGGCGTCATGGGCATCAGATGTTCCCGCCCTGTCTAGTGACACTTGATCTACAGGTGGTGGTGTGGCAGCATCATCGTGTGGGAAGCGACGCACAAATACGCCATTTTTCACAAAGATAAGAGAATCGGGTCTAGTGAGATCTATGTTGCACGGGTTCGGGTTCGAGTACCGTACCCGGTACGATTCGGGTACGACGGTACGGAAATTTTCAAAAATCTCCGGTACGGGTACGCCGATATATATATATAATATATATATATAATTTTTAAAATTATGATGACTTATGAGAATTTGACAATTTTTGTATATGAAATATGCTTTTATAATGTGGTTCAAGTTCATATTTATATTTTTTTATTGCTATGTTGCATTGACAATTAATGCAATATTGTGAAATTTGGCCCGTTTATTGCAATTAATGCATGTGATATTAAGGTAATTTGTTGATATTGGAAATTTGGAATCACCGAATCAATATCATCAATATCAATGAATTAATGCATTAATGCATGTGATATTAGGCCCAAGGCCCAGTACAGGGTTGTGTGGTTTTCCGGTTTTGAAATGCAACGTTAGTCCCACACAGAAAAATGATCTTACATAAGGATAATATATAAGTAAGGAGAGATGCCACTCAATGCAGACTTGAATGTCCATCAGTGTCCTCGCTAATTGATTACGTGCTTATCATTATCTTCTGCTCCTGGAGCGCATTAATTACAAGTTTAAAACAATCCGATATAGGCTCCAGTCTACGTGGTACGCGTACCAGTGCCGAACTTTGACCGTACCCATTAGTCAAACCGATTAAATTAATTGGGTACGCCACGTGGCGAACCCGGTACGTACCAGCGCCGTACCCGGCTCGAACCCGTACCTGGTACGTACCCGGTACCGGTTCTTGTGTCTTCTGGACGTACCAGGGTAACTTAGAGTGAGATCGATCCTCTCATGGATGGGCAAAGGCATAGTGCGCTTGCCAATCACCCAGTATGTTTGGTCGTCGAGATGGATATGGTGCATCTCAACAAGAAGAGCAAGATCGATGTTCTTGTCGCCCCCGCTGGGAGTAAGCGGGAGAATGTGTAGCCGTCGGCCACAATCTCTAACTAGTCGGGTAACAGCGCCACCCAAAGTGACTTGTCCCCGCCCAACTTTCCTGTTGGTCGCCACATCATACCAATGTTGTATCATTCGACGAGTCAAGTTTTCACCCAGTGATGGCTCCGGTCGGAGCATATGAGAGAGAATAGATAACTCCTCTCGAGTTATCCTTGAACCTGATTCTCCTCTTGCTAAGAGAGTGACAGTGAGAACTCTTGCTATGAAGCGGATAATGGGGTGTTGGATGAGAGCAATCTTCTTATCTTTCCCCGTCCTCCCAGTGATTGATGGCCAGAAGTCAGAGCCATAATCATGATCCATGCAGCCTTCTTCCCGCAGAAAGAAAATGTCACGAAGACGGTTTTCTGTCCTTGTAAACTCTTCCCCAAAAATCCTGAACGAAATCGACCATGGGTCATTGGATTTATCCAATTTAAGAGTACTCAAGAACTCAATGGTCAAGCGTGTATACGCTAAGTCATCAATTCCCCAAAATTCGGATTTGAAACCAGCTTTCTTGGGGAGCTCATGGAAATCTTCAGTGATACCGAGCTGGTCTAGCACAAGGGGGCGTATGCACTTTGTTTGAAGAAACTTCTTTGTGCATAGCCTCTCATACCGGACTTGCTCCTCAGGATCATCAAACTGCAGTCCCTCATCCCGGAGTTTGAGTTCCTCACCTGCAGTAATGGTTGTCTTCCTCTTGGTTTTTCTTCTCGAGGTTCTCACCTCCTCTTCTTCTGCACTTACAGATTTAGATTGCTCACTGTGCTGAGGAGTGTGGAATTCATCCTCCTCTTCGGTTCCTGGTTCTCTTGCTGGTGGCGACTGATCGGCTGCCTCAACAGGAGAGGATGGAGAGGGACCTTCCTTGCGGTACCTCTTCTTTACCGCCGTCTTGGGTCGGACGGATCGGTGGAGAAGTTCTTCTTCTTCTGAAGAAGAAGATGTGTCAACCACTATGGGAGTTTCCTCCTTGTGTGGTTCTTGAGGAACCGAAGATGAGCCACTGGTTCTAGATCTCAATGAGTACCTCTTATCCATGGAGAAATGAGAAAAGAGTGTACTGAAAACCTGAGGGTAAAGGTGTTCAAGAGACGAGGTAACTTGGGGTAGCGATTTGGAGATCGGAGCACAGGAAAAGGTGGAGGGGATCGAAATGAGTCGATCGGTGGTCTCAGATGGTTGATCGGAGCAGAAGATCGCCGGCGATGATCGCTAAATTGCACTGGCGGTCGCTTCGAGACAGAGAGAGAGTGTTTATGGGAGTAGTCGAAGAGACTCTCCCTCTCTCTTCCTTTTAAGTTCGAAAGTTGTCGGTTACGCGTAGTGGGTCGAGTCAGTTTCTGACCCACGACCCGTTCCGACGGTTAATCTTCCACTCTTTTTAATTCTGTCTAGCGGACAGCTTAGCAGACGAACTGGTCGCTCAGTCCCCCCAAACTTGATTTGAGTTATCGGGTAGATTGATGTTGAATCTGGCCGCTTGAACAATTTCTGCTTAAGTCGATCTCATCCGTCTTTCATCGGGTCGTCCGACTTATGTTAATCCTGCAAATAAAGACAAGTTCCTTGCATTAAACCTAATTTTTTTGTATTTTCTAGTTTTCTTACTTTTGTTTGTATTTTTTCGTTTTTTCTATAAAAAGGAAGAGAATTTAAATTTAAAAACTCTTGGGTTGCCTCCCAAGCAGCGCTCGTTTAACGTCATTAGCTTGACGAATGATGGTTATGTCTTGACGGATGTCGGGTCTGAGAGCATGAGAACTTATGCTGTGCCCTCGCTTGGCCAATCTGTCACATAGTGCTTGAGGCGTTGACCATTGACCTTGAATGTTCCACAATCTTCTCTCCAAATTTCAATAGTTCCAAAGGGATAAACCTTCTTCACTTCAAAAGGACCTGACCATCTTGTTGTCAATTTTCCTGGAAAGAACTTGAGCCTTGAGTTGAAAAGGAGAACTAAATCTCCTTCTTTGAAATCTCTCCTTAGGATCTTCTTGTCATGCCACTTCTTAGTGCGCTCCTTGTACATCCTAGCATTATCATATGCATTTAGCTTGATTTCTTCTAACTCTTGAAGGTCAAGTACTCTCTTCTCTCCTGCTGCCAAGTAATCCAAATTGATAGCTCTTGTTGCCCAATATGCCCTGTGTTCTATCTCCACCGGTAGATGACACGCCTTCCCATAAATTAGCTTGAAGGGACTCATGCCAATGGGAGTTTTATAAGCGGTCCGATAGGCCCATAGTGCATCATCTAGTTTAAGTGCCCCATCCTTCCTTGATCTTCCTTGATCTCTCGGTTGAAAATCTCCACCTGGCCACTTGTCTGTGGGTGATATGGTGTGGCAACTTTGTGTCTGACTCCATACTTGGTAAGAAGGTTGTCAAATAGTCTGTTAATGAAATGCCTTTCCCCATCACTGATAACCACTTTTGGAACACCAAATCTAGGGAAAATTATCTTCTTAAACAAATTTCTAACTGTTTCTGAATCTGCCTTCTTACTTGGCACGGCTTCCACCCATTTTGAAACATAATCAACTGCCACAAGAATGTAATAGAATCCACATGAAGGAGGGAATGGTCCCATGAAATCAATGCCCCAAACATCAAATACTTCAACTTCTAGAATTGGGTTCAAGGGCATTTCATGGTGTCTTGAGACATTCCCCATCCTTTGACATTGGTCACAACCAAGAACAAATATCCTTGCATCTTTAAACAGGGATGGCCAATAAAAACCAGATTGTAAGACTTTAGTTGCTGTCTTAGATGCTGAGGCATGCCCTCCATATGCAGATGCATGACACTCAAAGAGAATCTGTGAAATTTCATCACTTGTAATACACCGTCTAAACAAACCATCAACTCCGAGCTTCCATAGGAATGGATCTTCCCAAAAATAATACTTGACATCAGCCAAGAACTTATTCTTCTGTTGATATGAAATATCATGGGGTAGGATACCACTGGCTAAATAGTTAGCAAAGTCAGCAAACCATGGTGTCTGAATCGGATTGGCGGGACGCTTCTGAAGTGAGCGATCCTCCTGCTGTTGGTTGACCTCGAGGAGTTGCTTGTAGTCCGTTGACTGGCTGATCTAGTCGGGTCGACTGGTGGTCAAGCGAAGCGACTCACTGCGTGCGGTAGCTATGAGTTGCAAATCGCTTGATGATCGATCCGTTTGATCGAATTGAGCGGGTCGACTGTCGTCAAGGCGAGCCGACTGATGCTGTTCAATTGAGAGAAGATGTTCATCTGGAAAGCTATCATCGATAGGCAGGCTGTCATCTTCTTCCCACTTCAACCTAGATAAGTGGTCTGCAACAGTGTTTTCTACTCCTTTTTTGTCTTTGATTTCCAAGTCAAATTCTTGGAGGAGCAGAATCCACCGGATGAGGCGCGGTTTGGCGTCTTTCTTGTTCAAGAGGTACTTAAGGGCTGAATGGTCAGTGAAAACAATGACCTTAGACCCAATTAAGTATGATCTGAACTTGTCAAGAGCAAATACTACTGCAAGAAGTTCTTTTTCAGTTGTGGTGTAGTTCACTTGAGCTTCATCAAGAACCTTGCTTGCATAGTATATGACATAGGGTAGCTTGTCCTTCCTTTGTCCCAAAACTGCTCCTACTGCATAATCGCTAGCATCACACATCAATTCGAATGGTAGATTCCAATCTGGTGGTTGCAATATAGGCGCTGATATGAGTGCATCCTTCAACTTGCAAAAAGCATTTTCGCACACATCATTAAAGTCAAATTCTGCATCTTTAAGAGTGAGATTAGTCAAAGGTTTTGCAATCTTAGAAAAATCTTTTATGAAACGCCTATAAAAACCGGCATGGCCGAGAAAACTCCTTATGTCTCTAACACATGTTGGCTGTCTTAGCTTGGCAATGACTTCGACCTTAGCCGGGTCGACCATCATTCCTTTATCCGATATCACATGTCCCAGAACTACTCCTTCTTGCACCATAAAATGACACTTCTCCCAATTGAGAACAAGGTTTACTTCTTCACATCGCTGTAGAATCTTTGAGAGATTAGACAGACAATGATCAAAAGTATTTCCATATACTGAAAAGTCATCCATAAAAACCTCCATGTCCTTTTCAATAAAGTCTGAAAATATAGCCATCATTGCCTTCTGGAATATAGCAGGCGCATTGCATAATCCAAATGGCATTCTTCTATATGCATAGGTTCCGTAGAGACAGGTGAAAGTAGTCTTCTCCTGGTCGCTTGGGTGGATAGGGATCTGGAAGAATCCAGAGTATCCATCTAAGTAGCAAAAGAATGAATGGTTGGCTAGACTCTCCAAAAGTTGATCCACAAAGGGTAAGGAAAAATGATCCTTACGAGTGGCAGTGTTGAGCTTGCGGTAGTCGATGCACATCCTCCACCCAGTCACGACTCTAGTTTGAATCAATTTATCCTTGTCATTCTTCAGCACAGTCGTGCCACCTTTCTTGGGTACAACATGAATAGGGCTAACCCATTCACTATCGGAAATCGGGTAGATGATACCCGCATTCAACAGCTTCAAGGCTTCTTTTCTAACGACCTCTTTCAGGTTGGGATTTAGCCTCCTTTGATGTTCTATTGAGGGTTTATAGCCTTCCTCAAGTAGAATGCGATGCATGCAGACGGACGGGTCTAGTCCCTTGAGATCGTCTATTGAATACCCGATAGCTTTCTTTCGGGCTCTCAATTCCTTGAGAAGCTTGCTCGTCTGTTCTTGATCAAGTTGAGCATGATAACCGGACAGGTTTCATTTGGGCCAAGAAACTCGTATCGAAGAGCCTTTGGAAGTGGTTTGAGTTCCACTTTGATTGCCTCGGGTTCGAGTGTTGAGCTGTCCGCTTGAAGTTCGAGCGGGTCGCTCTCCACAGAGTCGAGGTTCAGCACATGGTCCGGTTGGCTCTTGAGTTGAACCAGTGCTGACTGTCTTATCGCTTGGTCTGTAAGCGGTCCGCCTGAAACAAAACTGAGAATGTCAGTTGGGTCCAGTGCCTGTATGATTTCATTGAATATGAAATCACTCTCTTCTTCCTCAAGGGAGTCGGAGAAAGACTCATATGCTTTGACAATTTTGGTGAAGTTGACATCCTCCACCATGAGATCTAATTCTTCCACCATGAAGATAGAATCATATTACGGAGGCATCTTCATGGCTTTTTCAATATGAAATTCGACCTTCTCTCCATCAATCTCCAGAGATAGTTTGCCTTGCTTCACATCAATGAGTGCCCCTGCAGTGGCTAGGAATGGCCTTCCTAGGATAATTGGCATCTCCATGTCTTCTTCCATTTCTACAACTACAAAGTCGCAGGGAACAAATAGGTTGCCGACTTAAAGAGGTACATCTTCAACAATCCCCAGGGGTAGCCTCAATGTGCGGTCAGCCAATTGAAGTGTCATTCGTGTGTCCTTCAGTTCTCCCACTCCAACTTTATCAAAAATTGTTTTGGGCATGAGACTCACTCCTGCACCTAAATCACATAATGCCTTTTTGATAGATGCTCTTCCAATCCGGCATGGGATCGAGAATTTCCCTGGATCCTTCAACTTAGGGGGCAGTTGGTTTTGTATAAGAGCGCTACACTCCTCAGTTAGGGCTACAGTGTGGTGTTCATCAATCTTGCGTTCTCTTGGAAAGAATATCCTTAAGAAACTTTGTATAGGTAGGCATGCGTGTGAGTGCATCGGTAAAGGGCATGGTGATGGATAGTTGCTTGAGAACCTCCATGAATCTACCAAACTCCTTGTCTTCCTTTGCTTTGGCTAACCTCTGTGGAAAAGGTACTTCTGGAACATTAGTGGATACAATGCGAACTCTGCCTTTCTTCAAATTAGCACTCGCTGGGTCTTGAGCGGGTCGCTCATCAGCTGGGCTAGTTGAACGGTTTGAGCTGTCTGTTTGTTGTTTTGTCTGGTCTGTCGAATCAGAGTGTTGAGCGGTCAGCTTGGAAGCTTGATGGGTCGCCTGATCTAAGATGTGGTCATTAGGCATGGGTGGTTCGTCATAATTAGTTCTACTGCGAAGCGTGATCGCATTGACATCTGCCTTAGGATTGGCCTCTGGCTGGCTAGGGAACATTCCTGTCTTTGTCAACACACCATTTCTAGGCGGGGTGACTACAGAGTTGAGCTGAGCAAAGATGCTGTCCATAGTCTCACGCATCTTTTTCATGTCTTGAAACACTTTATTATTCCAAATTCCCTGGTCTTTCATGAAAGAATCAACCACTAATCTATACTGAGCATTAGAAGGTTGATTGCATCTCTCATTATTATTGTTCCTATTCCCATAATTTCCTGGGTTCGCTGCACCATCTGGGTTTGAGTATGAGAAACCCGCATGGTTGTGTCTGTTGGAGCCTGGAGGGAAATAGGCTAGCCCATTGTTCAGGGCATTCACATCGACATCTGTCGACTCGACTGTGGAGAGTTTAGGGCAGTTGGGTGCCAAGTGCCCTTCTTCTTCACACATTTGGCATTTAAAAACTTGAGCAGGCGGTGAAGCAGCCTTCTCACTCAACTTCTTCATCATGGTAGTCAATGAATCAAGCTGAGCTTGAAGATGAGTAGTCTTGTCGACCTCCAACACGCCCTTCTGCCTAGATCGGACGGTCCAATTGGTTTGCGCTAGAGCTAATTTGTCAATCAAATTCATGGCTGCTTCACAACCAAGGTCTAAGAGTGATCCTCCTGCAGTATTGTCAACACTTTGACGAGTTAGATGAGTTAACCCATCATAAAAACAACTAATCAACTTACTATCATCAAGTCCATGATGTGGACACATTCTTTGTAGGTCTCTATATTGTTCCCAAGCTTCACTAAGGCTTTCATCTACTTCTTGTTTAAAAGTATTGATCTGCCTAACTATTTGGACAGTTTTCTCCCTAGGGTAAAACTTGTCTAAAAAGGCCTTGGCTAACTCATCCCAAGTATCGAATGGTTTGGTCTTGTAACCAGCTAACCAAGTTTTGGCTCTGTTCCTTAGTGTAAAAGGAAAAAGGGTAAGACGGATAATGTCTTGGTTGACTTGATCAAAGTTCTGAGTGGTGCAACATTGCAAAAATTCTTCTAAATGTTGGTTGGCATCCTCAAAAAGGATCTCCTCCAAACATGTTCTGTTGAACTAGTTAGATCAGTCCGGGAGTAAATGAGAAATCCCTGGCTCTTAGTGGGTTAGGCGGGTTAACGCCAAGCCCGACATTGGTGGCAGCAGGTGCTCCAAATTCACGCAAGGGTCGATTCCTTACTGCTGCTTCTCTTGCTGCGAGTTCAGCTTCAACAGCCCTTTGTAGGGCTTCATTAACGACGGCTCCTCCTCCGTTGGCGTTGTCTCCCATTGATTCAATATCAGAAAGATCTTGGTCGTCTTCAGATCTCGGATCCGCAGTTTCCTCGGACTCGATGTGAGCGGTCCGCTTGTTAGACAAACGGGTTGCTCTATCAGTTTCTGACTGCTGCTTGTCCTCAGTCGAGCAGCCTTCTTCACTCGAGGATTTCTCGAGGATGAGCCGACTTGATGAGTGAGCTGTAGTCTCTCCTCGCACTCGGGTAGTCTTCTTAGCGGTCCGATTTGGTTGTTGTCGGGTCGCTTGGAATAACTTCCTTTGGCGATGAGGTGGTGTTTCTTCACAAAGTCTTGGCTTTCTTGCACTAGAACTGGGCTCACCAGCAGGTTACTTCTTGGGTCGCCTTCCTGCCAGTGCTATCTCCTGTTTAGCAAAAGTAAATTCGAGAAAATATGAAGATAGGAATTTCACTTAACTTAAAATAAAAGAAACAAAAACTTGGTAATCGTCACCGTCCCTGGCAACGACGCCAATTTCTGATGAGGATTTACTCTATCGTTATTTGAGAAGCCTTACCGAAAATATAAACCGATTTATACTCAATTCAGCCACTAAATTAACTTAATTAGTATAGACGGGTTGTCGAACTCAGAGACAGACTGTTCAATTACACAGAGAGTTTGCTCTGAAATCTAAGCTAAATGAAACTAGGATAACAAGTTGGATAATAGGATTCAGATAATTGTGGGATTAAACTAAAACTATTTTGAACTTGCTAAACTATAGAATTCGTGGAGATCGAGATAAAAACCTGATGAAATTGTAAACTAGGGGACTGAGTTGTTCGCTTTCTAGTTTAGTTCCGGATGCGAGCGACCCGTCTACTTTCGTAGCTGACCGCTCGAACCGCTGGAGGTCGACTGGACTCAGGCGGTTTACTTGTTTCTAAGTTTGTACAGACAACAATCGAATAGTCCAAGTACAACTCTTATTCCAAACCCATAACTGAGTAGTTTAACTAGCCTATTTGGTCCTTTGTGTGAGATAGATAATGAATAACCATACTTAATCCTAACTTTCGTCTAGGTCAAGGTTTGATTAATGTTATGACTAACTCCCTATCTACCCTCAGTGTCAACTTTCGCTTCTTAACTGAGGGCCGACAGTTATGATCTTTGGGTCTTAAGATATCTCTCAATTTTCGTCTATTGAGATTAGACTTCATCATTTCTTATTCTTGATCTAGGCTTTCATTTTTCGATTACTTGCCATCTGAGAGTATGTTGTTGCAGAATTGTCCTAAGATTGGTTGGGTTTAATCTCCTAGACTTGAGTTTGGCCTAAACTCAACAGAAAAATATCAAATCTACTTGAAAACAATTCAGAACAACAATTAAGGATAAATCAAAAAGATCAATAACACAAAAGATCAAATATAAACTAATTAAAACATACTTAATTAAACTAAACCATAGGTTCACAACTACGCCCCTAACTGTATTTATCTTTTACAGATCATCATTAAAACACAGGTATCAAACATCAGATCTGGAATAGTTGAAGGAAAAGAAGAGATTACAACAAATAAACTCGGTTTCCCTCAGCTATCTTCTCTGCCTCGAGCATCAAGCGGCCAACATGGAGGCCAAGCGATCGCCTGAAGGCTCAGAAGTTGTAGTCTTGGATCTCTTTAGTGGTGTTTTCTCTCTCTTTCCAGAACTCACTTTCTTCTTCGCCTTCTGGTCCTTTTATAATGTTGCCTTGTAACCTCTGGATACCAGATCGTGCCAGTTATTGCGGTTTTTGTCCAGTAAGCACATGAGAGGAAGTAAGGTTGAGAATAACTGCTCGGATTGAAAACTGTCAAATTCCATGCTCGCGGTCCGCTTAGACTCCAAGCTGCCCGCCTGGTTGTCAGCAGATGCGTCCTCAACTGTCCTCTTCTGTCTACTCGCTCAAATGGCAAGCTAGGTCGCTCAATTGCTCCAAAAATCGTACAAAAACTTCCAGATCCAAAATAAATCCTATAAAAACTTAAAAGGGCATAGAAGTACCTATATCTAACAATTATATGCAGAAAATAAGTTAGAAACACATAAAATTAACAATAAATTAGGGCCAATTTGGGTCAAAACCCTAGTATGAAATCTCCCTAACAATCTGCACCTTTAATTTGACTAAAAACAGAATCGTCCAATAATCAATAATATTTCAAATCATCAATGGCATTGAATTTATAATTTTTATTTTACCATCAGTTAAACATGAATCATTAATTTGGATAGTTCAAGGCTTGAGATTAATTATGTTTACTGTCATATGAATAATATATATATATATATATATATATATATTTATATATATAATATCTATTGTGAACCATGGTTCATTTAGGCCTTCGTGAACCATGATCGTTTGATCGGTGGTTTTGCAAATTGACAAATATAAATTAACCAATCCAATCTATATATTGAAATCTCATATCAAACCAAATGGGCGGTTCTATCTACACCAAGTACACCCACAGTGGTGGATCGATACAAGAGAGTTGGGTGATTTATACAATAATTCAAGTGTTGTTCCTAGTGATAAATGGAAAAATATGCTTGAGAATTTGAATAGGGAACATCTTAAGTGGCCTCTTGGCAAACAAAAATTTGCTGAAGAGAAAATTCAAGAGATTCTCAACCAAAATGAAGTGCTTTTTGAACCAACAATTCCACCTCCTGAGAACAAATTTCAAGTTGCAAAAAAAAAGGAAAGCAAAAAGTTCTACCAGACGCGATCCATCACAATTTGAGATTGTTGAAGCAACATGGCAATGCAGTTCTTCGAATGGTGTTTCTCAACCTAGCCAAGTTAACCAAGATATGAGCATAGCTATCACTGAATCTGAAGTTCCTACTACAATATCAGATGATGGTGCATTTTAAATATTTAATTTTCAAGTTTATGTTATCACAGAGATAAATTATTCAATAGCTACTGGATGTTTACTAAATGGTGTTGTTTAGACTTATTTAAATTAGGCTAGCAATGAAAGATAATATTAGTTTATGAGAATTTAATGTTTCAGTTTTAATTTCTAAAAAGTTATTGTTGGATAGCTACTGGATGTTTCACTAAGTAATCTAGCTTCAGATTATAGGTAGGTGCATGCCAATATTATGGTTATAATAAAGATAATTGTTCCTAAAATTTACCTTTGTGCAAAGAGCCATCTCAACAATGTCAATACCAACAACTTTGGGCAGTCTAGCAAAAAGCTCCTTGCAGATGGTAAGAACCGATTGCTAAGAACAATGACTGTTGTGTCAATACCCCCCACTTTACTTAGATGCTTCAAATTGTATCATGTTGTTGCCTGAATTTGTTGAAATAGTAAAACAAAGAAAACAGTAAGAAATGTGATTGCCATTTATCTTTAATCTATGTACAAAAAAGTTTCATAATGATACAACGAGATCGTTATATTTTGCCCAGATTTTTGCATTAAGGTCCATAATAAAGGAATAGAGGTACAAACAATTACAATTTTTTAAGATAAAAACACTACTATTACATGCATCCTATAATGAAAAAGAAGGAACCCCACCCCTAAAATTGCGTGCTTGAGAACTCGGAAGAAAAAAATTATCAAATTGAATTTCCATGGACGACTAATCTGAAATAAATTCGAGGTAAAAGTGGATTGCCTTGTACGATCGTTCATCGAAAATTGATCAAATCAGAGATTGTGGTGTGAAGTTAGACGATTTGGAAGGAAATAGGAGGCGATCAGATGAAAACCGATCATCTTCGACAGAGGTATCTCTCCTGACCACTTGGGTAGTTCCGGCCTTCCCTCTTCTGCCACCGGATTCACCGTCGCCATCTCTAGAGATAGCAAAAAGGGCGTGAGGCCAATAGCAAGAGAAGGTAACGAGGTTGCTCACTAAATTATCAGTGAAGAAGAGAGAGGGGGCGCGAGGTTGCTCACTAGTCACTGGATTGTGAAGGTAACGAGGTTGGAGAGAGACATGGAGTGGGGAGGAGATGAAGAGTGGATTGTGGAGATTTCCAAATTAGACTGGGAGAGTGCGAGGGCATATTCGTCAAAAAATATTTAAGAGAATGCCCCCAGTGTTATTTAGCATGTCCAAAGCACTACCCGGTCTTGTGCGACCGCACAGGGATCCGGTGCGACCCCACAGTGCTATGGGCCCCGGAACAATGATTTTCAGCCATGATTTGCCCTTCCTAAGCATGTTTCATCAGTGTTTTGGTTGGGTCTGTCGTGGCAGTGCAGCTTGCAAGCGCTGTGCTGATCGGTCAGCTTGCATGAGGTCGTACCGAGTCAGGTCGTCTGAGGGACATCCGCAACCACTAAATCTGAAATACCACAACAAACAACAACCAATAGGAATTAAATATTCTCCTCAAATTTTTTATTATATTTTTACTTTTTCAAATTTTTAAGGAATTTTCAAATTTCTATATACAGAAAATAAATCCTAACTATGTGTTTTTAGATTTTTTTTTTCTTTTTTTCAATTTTCAGATTTTTATGTGTTTTTAAGTTTTCCAAATTAAAGTGGCTGATTTGCCCTTCCCAAGCATGTTTCAACAATGATTTGGTTGGGTCTATTGTGGCAGTGCAGCTTGCAAGCATTGTGCGGATCGGTCAACTTGCATGAGGTCGTGCCGAGTCAAGTCGTCCGAGGGACATTCGCAGCCACTAAATTTGAAATACCACAACAAATAACAACCAAGGCATTAAATTTTCTTCACAAATTATTTATTGCATTTTTAATTTTTCAAAATTTTATGGGATTTTTAAATTTCTAAAAACAGAAAATAAATCCTAATTATCCTAAATTACCCTACATTTTTTTTTTCTTTTTCCAATTTTCAGATTTTGATGTGTTTTTAAGTTTTCCAAATTAGAGAATATGAAAGGAGAAAGGTAAGAAATCCTTGGGTTGCCTCCCAAGAAGAGCTTGTTTAAGGTCCTTAGCTTGAACACCTCTTTTGTTATCTTATCTTCACTTTGCGCCCATTCAATGCATCGTAGTTCACCCAAAAATGGTTGAGCAAGACCCTTGAGACATGATTGATGTGCTCTTTGTTGGTTGTCCTCATGGTTGGTTCGATTGTCATGCAATACTTGATGTGCGATTTGCTGCCCTTCATTGCATCAGTACTCCCCAAGCATACTTCAAGTTGAGGGCTCAAGTCGATTTTGGTGAACTTGTCATTTGTCACGTTGGATGCCTCGACTTTGAGTGTTCGCTGTGTTCACGAACCTATCCAATTTTGTTTGACCCTACATTTATATAATATACATATATACTCCTATATATGTGTTCTTGATCATCATAAGAGATCAAGTGATATCGTCATAGATCCTAGTTGGATCACCAATTTAATATTGGGTTCTTCAAGATTAAGCTATGGTTCGAGATGCATAGAACCATATTAGCTTGACTGAGAACTTCTCGATCCATACTACATTCTTTCATTGCTTCACAAGTTGCTTTATATTTTGTTTTGGTGACGGAAACGGTTGTAATATCCCATTTAGAACACCTTCTAAATTTACAACACCACATTTAAGCAAAATATGTAGCTCAATTGTATTTATATCAATCTTTCGAAAACTAGCATCAATATAACAATTTATATGAGCTTTCTTTCATCTTACCAGATGGAAAAATATATCACTCTTTCTCATAAGATACTCGAAGAACATTCTCGATTATTGTCCAAATGTATTTTTTGTTGGAGTTATGTCCTAGAAGTCAATATTTAATGACTTATTTTCTTAGTTTATGTTAATGATGATATTTGATCATTTGTTCCTAGAGTTTATTATTGACAGATCATTCAGGTTGAGGATCTGAATTGTAGATCTCTGTGGATCATTCATTAGAATGACAATAATAAATCTAAATCGTCCATAATCTTGATAATTAACAAGGAACATTAATTATCATAAAAGATTAGTATGCAAGTTAAGTGATGATTAAGTTCTACAAATCATAGGTAAGGAGTTACCAACTTAATTGCATATGTGTATGTTATTGGAACATAGTACAGGACTTGACCCAATGAAATAAACATATGGATTGTGTTATGTGTCATTGTTTATTTCATATAAGTTTGATTCTAAGTTTGAGATGCTCACCTTTTCCACATGAGGATAGGTTCAATAAATATCGTCTAACGTTGATTCCTGATAAAGGCTGCTATAAGGACTTTATTTATGTTCTCTTGAATTGTGCGGGGAAAAGTTGTTCATCAAGAAAACCGTATGTCCCTCATTAATATACTTAATGAGTGATGATATCTGTTTGGGCCCCTTGATGGAGTTTGGATTGTTTGGCCAACTTGTACGATCAACTCTAGATCAAGAAATGTATAATCTGCAAGAATGACACATTCCTATCTTGGATTATATAAGGATATCATGTGACATAAGAATCAGACAAAGAAATACTAATATTTCTTATGCAGGATTGAGATATTGTAACGGTACATTATTTATACGAATTGGGAATCATAACGTGTTGCTAGATACCGCTTATGATTATTGGAATTAAATAAGCGATTTAATTCCATGGCCAACATAGTATAAATCCTCAAAGGGTCACACAAATAGAGTTTTAGTCACACAGTGTATTATCTATTTATTCTCAATAGTGGATATTGAGAAAATATGATAGTTTGACTAATTAGTTATATACCGTTATGAACAGTTATAATTATTTGAGTCAAAAGGATCATATAGAAATAAGTTAATACATTATCTAATCCCAAAATAGTTATTAATGATTTAATAATTATTTTAAGATCAACACATATTGATATAAATGGTTATATCAATTTATTGGGCCAACATTTCATAGCAAATAGATAGTCCAATTGAAGAGCATTGAAAATGGGTTTTAATTAAAGGAATTAAATACCCAAATAGATGGAGAAAAGGCCCATAAAGCCCAATTTGGTTCGGCTAGGGCTGGTGGGTGGCATTTTGGTAAATACAAGGAAGAGCTCCCTAGAGATGGTGTCTATATAAGACCCCCTTTGGAGAGCAAACCCTAAGGTTTCTCTCTCTTCCTTCCTAGCCGCCACCACCTCCTTCCCTTCTCCATTTGCTCATGTGTTGAGCTTCATTCCTCCATCAAATACATCTAATAGGATTAGTGCAAGGAGGAAACTAAAGGGATTAGACACTAGTCTTTGTTGCTAGCACAACAATTAGACTTTGTGACTAGTTCTCTTGGTGGACTCGAGGCCGGCGCCGCCATTGGAGGGGAGACGAAGTTGGAGAGCACCCCATCGACTCCCATGCCATGGATTCGAGCCTCATGAATGCGATTTCATGAGAGGTACAATTTCTCCTATTTTCTCTCTTGATTGGATGTGTTGATTGGTTTTTGAGCAAAGATCCTTAGTGCTTGATTGTTTTGTGACTAATTAGTAGTTAAGAATTAAAATTGAGCACCTAAATAGACTTCTTAACAGTGGTATCAGAGCTCTAGGTCGTTCTTGAGCCTTTTAACACTTAATTAAGTGAGAATTCGTAATTAATTAAGTTAATTAGTGATGTGCATGCTTGCTAGCTCTGGAAAAGCTATTTTTCTGTCTTGTTGCTTATTTTTCGTGGTGTAAAGCTCTCTGAAATTTTTTCCTTCTTATTGGAGGTTGTAGCCCTTTGAGTTGTGGTTGTTTTCCCACTGGAATCATTGAAATTCGATGTAAAATGAATTTTTAGTGATTTAAACGGTAACGGTGCGCAGATCTGTTATTCTGCTGCACAGTTCTGTTGTTGTTGTTGGTAACAAATAAGTTTGTATACAAAGTACCTGTAACTTTTAGATAGGATTAATCTAAACTTGATGATCTTTCTGTATATGTAAATTTTGTTGCATATTTCGGATTTTATGTGGGCATTCAAGGATGAAAAGCGGTGAAGTTGTCAGATCTGTTTTTCCAAACAAACCGATTTTTTTGAAAAACTGTACTTATTGAAAAACTTTTATGGAAAAGTGTTGAAATGAAAATGTTCTTCTTTAAGTCTGGAATCTGTGAAAATTAATTTCATAGATTTTCATTGAGATTTGATACCTCAACCGAGTGAAACCTTTTTGGTCGACGGTCTGTTCCAGAACAGGATACCTTGCTTAAATGCTTGTTATCTCGTTGATCTTGAATATAACTTGTGGATTTTCTTTTCATGGAATGATAGCCTATTGTATGTGGTATTTTTTTATGTAAATTGTTTGCTAGAAAAATATCAAGGGGATGATCATACAGATCAAAAGGTTGAGACCAATAACAGAATTTTCTCTAACGATGCTTCGTGCACAATCTGAGGATTTGTCTTTTTTGGTTCTCCCTGATGGTAATTGATCTCTCCTTGAGATTTTTACAGGTAATCACAATCTTTATAAGGAGTTCTCTGGATTTATTTCAGATTTTTTGGAGACCGAATTATTTTGAATTTTTTCGGGCCCCAAATTTCGTATTTTAATTAGTTAAAATAATTACTAATTAATCAATTTGATGAAAGATTAATTAGAAGACTCCTTAAATACCCTCCTTTCTATTTTGATGGTTGGATTTAATTTAAAAGGGCTTAAACAATTAGTTGTTAAGGTTAAGCCTTCTTTGCATTCGAAAGACTTGAGCAACAAGTATGCACAAAGATTCTAATTAATGAAATTAATTAGGAACAAGTGAATCATGTATATTGTATATATGCTAAATTTGTTTTGTAGGAGGATGTGGGTTTGATATGGCTCAAGATGTCAATGCCTTGTGTGTTGTAAAATGTTGTGAATGCATGTGATTGCTTGTAATGTGGCCTAAGGTGCCTTGATAATTAATAATTGATTAATTCTTGATGTAACTTGTGAGGCTTGCATGCCCCTAAGGCCTAGGCGGGTTTTAGAATTTTATCACATGTATTTATTTTCCTTAATTATTAGATAGGATCTTAGTAATTAGTGGAAGGGTTTAATTAGATTAGTTTCGTTACATGGAGATGCGACGGAGACTAATGCAAGCGGGAGCCATACAAACCCACGGCAATGATTGAGATGCTTATGTTATGTGATTGTTTGTGCATGCCTTGAATTGTCATAGGTAGGTATGGGTGTATGCTTACATGACCACCAAACAAGAGTCACATAATTATTTTGTCCCAAATTAACTTGATTTAGCCAAATCGTCCTCCTTCTCTCTATCCCCTTCAATACAATTGATTGTCTATTGATGCATTCCTGCCGACGCGGACATCGTAGTCCATCATTGTAGTCGGGGTGTAAATCGGATTTACTAGGAGCAAATAGAGAGAAGTTGCTTTACAACGGACCCACTCGGATTGGACGTTGGGACGAAGTTTGTAGATATACTTATGATATCTCACAAACCAAGAATCATATGGACAAGATATGATTGGTTGGAGAACCTACCTTATGTAGTTGTTTTAGGTGTCATGCCGACGCTGGCCCCTATTTCAACGAAAATGAGGATCTTGGAATCCATTACATTTAGGGACATTAATTAAATGTAGTGGGAGTTTTGTTTATCATTCCATAAACAAAACATTGCATAAACTAAATGACCTTAAATTGAAATTATTATAGATATTAAATATGTTAATTTCGTTGCGATCAATCTTTGGAAAACGACAAGCTCGTTTCTAAGGTATTTACTTGGAGAAGAAATACCGATTCCTAAGATATGTTCTTGGAAATGAGAAACTTGAGCAAGTTTAATCCCAAAAACGTTCCTCAACTTCCCGAAAATAGCTTCGCAATGATTGATTAGTTTTGACGAAAATTATTCAATAAAGCGAATGCTTATATCCTTTTAGAAGTTCTAGACTTTTGAATTGGAGAATTCATAAGGACTAGACTGGACTTCTACGTTCTCATGCACTTACTCAAAAAAAAACGTTCTTAGAGAAAGTAAATATAGACTCAATCATTTATGATCGAGTAATAGAGTGTGAGTTAACCAAGAGACTCTTTTTATAAGAAGATAAATATTTCATTAGCTTGTGAACCGAAAGGTTTGAGTAGCTAATTGACAACTAGAGATATTAAGATCTCCAATGTCAAGGATTGTTGATATTGTCATACAATCTCTTTCTATGGATAAAGGATATATTGTTCGCACACTTGATAGTGCTAAAAGTAATTGGTTAAGTATTAAAGGAATACTTTACCAAGATATGAGTTGAAACTTTGAGATCCTCACTAGTGACCGTGTGTCACATGAGATGTTTCATTTGCCATTTATGAGAGGCATTTGAAAGGTTGTCCGAAATACCATGATGTTCTAAACCTTAAGATATTTGTCGTTCAAATTATCTCACTATCTCTAATTCACACTAGTAATTAGGTGCTAGTTCATGTGCTCGCATTTAACGAAATGTGTAGGCAATGATGAATAAGAGAAAGTTCGAGATAAGTAAAGTAAACTCTGTTTTGGAAATGGCTTATACGTTTAAGCCGCTACCATTGAATACGTAGAGTTATCTTTATTAAATAAAGAGTTTGTTTAGGAATTTGAGGTTGTATACCTTATTCCAAACATCTCATAAAACCTTATCTCCGTTTCATATTTGATGATGGATGATCATGTTTTGTAATAGAGAAATGTTGTTCTCTTATTGTTATAAATTTGTGTATAAGATTTCATGCATCTTAATTGAATTTGCTTGAAATAGATAAACAAATTTTGAATGACAAATATGTAAGACTTCACATAAAGTATTTGACTTTTATGTAAAATAGTTGCTTAGTCGAATATAAACAAGAATCGCATTATGAGAGTCTACGTAACGTGGAGCTCGTAAATCAATTTGATTGCAAATCAATTGAAATTCATGCGAATCGTGTTTGTTAAAAGACAAAAGAGCCTTTGACCTACGAAGGTTTAAAGGACAAGTAACTTGATTAAAAACTAATACATATTGATGTATATAGATCAAAAGCACTTGTGCAATTGAAGGTTGTTGATACTTTACCACTTGACCAACGATCATTGTAGATATTAACGTATCTATTTGATATGGTATAAGTATGAATCTTTTGACAAGGTCAAAAGAATTTCAAGAGTAAAGTTGAAAAACTATTCAATAATAGCAAAAGTCTTAAGATGGATCATGGTAAATAGTTAAGTCATATAGTTTGATATATTGCCTAAAGAGTATGAAAGACGTTTCACTACTCGATCCATGAGGAACATTGAAAAATGTATCCAAGGATGAAGGTATCGAACATTGTTTGATATAGTTCGATCGGTAATAAATCAAATTGACTTGTTTGACTCATGTAAGGGATTGTGTTTGAGGACAATATTGTTTACACTAAATAAAAATTCCATTGAAGTCTATTGAGAAAGATATCTTACGAGATTCGATCTCTAGGTATATTGTATCTCAAGATTTGGTGTTGAGAAGCTTATTTCAAGGTTCGATTGATTGATAAGCTTGGACCCAAATAAGACGCTTATTATTTTGTAGGATATCTTGAATTAGCCAAAAGGTACTACTTCTATGAACATGATAAGAACAAGGTAGTTGTTGCTCATCATAACGTAATCTTAAAGAATGATATTCTCAAGAAGAAGTAGTGGGAGTAAAGTGAGCATTAAAGGAGTTTATGCGTCACTACAAGAAGTACCTTTATAGGGAACTTGTCACTCCATACATGGTGCTTAGTGGGAGTTGAGCGGAACTTAACTCACAAGCAGTTGTGAAACGAAGAAGTTTATAAGCACGCTCGCTTCTAAAAGGTACTCAAACATCTCACGAATGGATGATGTTAGAGAAACTCGTGCAATACATTAGGATCAAGAACTTATTCTATAAGATGTTGTAGGAGTAGTTCATAGACCTCAAGCACCAATCCTACAAAGATCAACGAGAGTGAATTGCCTAAACTGAAAAGTACATAGGTTTCACAACATCCTCATACTTGACATATGAGGATCCGTTGATAAATAAAGAAGCGATGGAAAGACCCGATTCCACAAGTATGGTTTGAATCTATATGATCTTTAAGTGCAATCCATATATATAACAACAAGGTATAGACCTTGATTAATGTTCATGAAGGAGCAATCCATCTAGAACATATAGATCTTTAAAAAGAAAGATAGATATGGATAGCAAGTCGACTCTGTACAAAGTACAATTTCATGATTGATGCTATGTCTAAGTCGATAACAAGTTGACCATGTACAAAGCACGGCTTCTCGCTTGTAGCTATGTATAAGTCAATAAAGATCATTCTAGCAATAGTTATATTTCGTATATATAGATATATGGAAAGATACATCAAAACCACCTTCTTCGATTGAATGAAGGAAATTGTTGTGTATTTGACACAAACCAAGGATTTGTTGTATTATTGGAAACATATATATGCTTCAATGATCCATTAATGGATTGCAGCAAGTACTGTGGAAATTGGAATAAACATTTTGACAAGGAAGTCAAGGAGTTGCACTTCGTCAAAAGTATCTTATATAGACAAGATATTCAGTGGGAGCATGATTGTGTTACATGTATTGTACAAGATACAAGACATTAATTGGGAATAACATTAAGAAAAGGAATATTGTCAAGATCTCATTGGAGAATGTTTTCTCAATAGAGAACTTGGAAAAATCACCTAAACCCAAGGAAACAAAATCTATGGAGATAGATTATAATGGATGTCAGGTTTGAGAAAATGTGCATATAATGACAAAGTGTTCTAGTAACACGAAAAGATAGACTCCTAGAAAGGATGTCTAACCACGTTGTATGGCATACACTTGAGTTTTAATCGGTGTGTTGCAACTCAATTCGAGAAGAGTGCACGATATATTTCGAGCATCCTTCTGTTACGAGTTTCATAACGGACGCCATACTTATGCACATGCCCCTATGTGTTGTACCCAAGGAGTATGACAAGCAGTTGTCAACTGGATACAAAGAAAAACACATTTGGACAATAATCGAGAATATCTTTGAGTATCTTGTGAGAAAGAATGATATAATTTTCATCTGGTAAGATGAAAGAAAGCTCATATAAATTGTTATATTGATGCTAGTTTTCGAAAGATTGATATAAATACAATTGAGCTACATATTTTGTTTAAATATGGTGTTGTAAATTTAGAAGGTGTTCTAAATGTGATATTACAACCGTTTCCGTCACCAAAACAAAATATATAGCAACTTGTAAAGCAATGAAAGAATGTAGTATGGATCGTGAAGTTCTTAGTCAAGCTAATATGGTTCTATGCATCTCGAACCATAGCTTAAACTTGAAGAACCCAATAATTAATTGGTGATCCAACTAAGATCTATGACGACGTCACTTGATCTCACATGATGATGATCAAGAACACATATATAGGAGTATATATGTATATAGGGTCAAACAAAATTGGATAGGTTCGCGGACACAGTGAACACTCTAACTTAACCTCCACCTTAAGCGGTATACGATATGCAGTTGTGCATCCATACGTGATGGACGTATGAGTAACTTGCTTTAAGTGTATCTTATTTCGAGGTTCGAGACATGTATATATATGGATATATGACATTGTTTTAAATTCTTCACTTGCTAGAAGTCACTATTGATTGACTCTAGGCCAAGTGGGAGATTGTTGGAGTTATGTCCTAGAAGTCAATATTTAATGACTTATTTTCTTAGTTTATGTTAATGATGATATTTGATCATTTGTTCCTAGAGTTTATTATTGACAGATCATTCAGGTTGAGGATCTGAATTGTAGATCTCTGTGGATCATTCATTAGAATGACAATAATAAATCTAAATCGTCCATAATCTTGATAATTAACAAGGAACATTAATTATCATAAAAGATTAGTATGCAAGTTAAGTGATGATTAAGTTCTACAAATCATAGGTGTCTCGCACCTTTTTGGACCCTGATCCTCGGAAGGGGGAAATGACCGGATGCTTCCGCGGGGGAAAAAGATATTGCGGACGAGATACCCCTCGATCGTTTCAAAACTCAGACATCGGCACCCACCTGAAAAGGGATGTGCGTACCGACGTGGTTTCGAACCTCTCGAGAGTTTGATTGTTTACTGCAGGTCCTTTTTTTCCAGTAGGCGCAAGCCCCTACTGTTAATTACCTCTGAACCAAGTCAAGAGCACCTCTAGATCGGGATAATCAATGGGTTAGGCATAACGGCTAGTATTCCAGCATTTTACAAAAGACACTTGGCACTTAACATCAAAGAACGCAAACAAATGGTGACATGGATAGGGCAGATGATGCGACCATGAGAGGATTAACACGATGCAAAACTTGATGTAAGGAAATTTAATTTATATTTAAGATTCCGGGACTCTTGGAGTTTGGTTCTGGGTGACTAGCTATTGACCCCTATTTAACCATATTTTTATATTTAATGATTTTAGTTTGTTCTCTTCAAACTATACGCATTGCAAGCTCAGAGAGGACGGACATAGACGTGCAAAGTTCCGGTATTCAGATCATACCAAAGCTTTAACTATTTTTTTAAAACTTTAATTTATCAATATTTTAAAACTTAGGTCTGTTTGTTGACATGTTAGAATCGGAGTTATCAGACGTTTCGGGAAACTCAGGCATCAAGGCATGTAGAGATTCCGGTCCTTGAACGTGTGTCGATTCTGGTCAACTATTGACGTGTTGAATTTCTGACCCCGTGACGTGCAAGAGTTTGGTTATAAAACGTTTTAAACTCCGGTATTAAGGCGTGTTTAGAAGTTCTGGTCGCTTTGGACATTTTAAACTTTGGTCTTCATATGTTCTAGAATTTACCAAATCCTGATTTTCAGACATATTTAAAGTTTGGTCCCTGGATTATAGAATTTTTTGTTTCTGGGTCTGTATTGACTTCGGATTTAGGTCCGGGTCTCGAGTTTTGGATTTTCTGGATCTGGATTTAACTTGGGTTTGGATTTCAGATTTGGGTTTGGGTTTCGGATTTGATTTGAGTTTTGGGTTTAGCTTTGAATTTGATTTTGGATTTAAACTGGGTTTGAGCTTAGGTTTTGGATTTGACTTGAGTTTGGATTTGGATTTGAATTTGGATTTAATTTTTGGGTTTAAACTGGGCTTGAGTTTTGTCTTGAGTTTCGGTTTTGGATTTGACTTGAGTTTGGATTAGGATTTGGATTTGGTTCTGGAGTTTGAAATAGACTTGAGTTTCGACTTGAGTTTTGGGTTTTGGATTTGAGTTTGGGTTTCATTTTTTGACTTAGCGAGAAATTTGTTCTTAACGGACGTTACTGTTTAATTGTACCTGCTGTCCGAAAAATTTTTTAAGTACCTGCTGTCCAGACATATTCGTCATTTTGAAGTACCTGCTGTCAAAGGGGTTCATACCCTTACATTTTTATACCCCTTTCATTAAATTTTGACATAATTCAATTCTTGGGTATTTTGCACTTATTAATTTTAATCATTTTTAATTTTAATTCTCTTTTGGTTGGGAATTTGAATTTGGAGTGTTATAGAAAAGTGTTCCTCATAATTTTCTGGACATTTTGATATTTTATGGGAAATTTTTGGACTTTCTAGCTATTTTTAATGTATTTTTGAAGTTTCTGTATTTTGGAAAATTATTATTAGTCGAAATCTTGTTGTTTGGTGTTCTGTAGTCAGCAACTCGCCACACCAAGGTTGTCACAGAAGATCAAGTGTGGTCGCTGAGGCTGGATCTGGCTGAACCGTTTGGTTCACGCCCATATCTGTACGCCAGACTTATCTTTCTTTTTCCTTCATCTCCCTCCCTCGTCTCGTTGACTCGACGACAGCGGGGAGAGGCGCCATTGACTTTGCTTCTCCGGTCGTCATTTTCCGTCAAGTCAGGTTCTATAAGGTCGTCTTCTCTCCCTCTTTTCCCCGACGTCTTCAATTTGTGTTGCGTCACTTGATTTAAAGTGCTTCATCTCCATCTCAGATTGGGTCTATCGACGATGAATCGCTGGTTTCTGACGGCAATCTTTACCAGAGATAGCTCCTACGGCCTCGTGATGGTTCCTTGAGGTTGCTTATGTCGTCGATTGAAGTTAGGCTCTTCAGTTGGGGGTTTGATTACGGTTCTTTAATTTGGTCTGACAATGGATTGATCAGGTGGTGTTGATAATTATTGATAATGACTCTTCTCTGATGGACGGCTGCATGGTCATCCCGAGAGGGTTAGGAGGATACTTACCTCATCAATTTGTCCATTGAGGAGATCTTCAGCGATGTTTGGCCTTGTTTGAGTCTGGTCTGATAAGACTTATGTAATGAAGAACAGCAACACATTTTTTTTTTTTATCATTATGCTTTGATGTTTATACCATTATTGCTTGTAATCTAGACTTGAGAAGTGTATGTTGGGATTAAAGCAAATTTCTTCTTCCTTTTCTTTTTATTATTATTTCTGTTGATATGCATAGCTTGCCCCAAAGATTCTTCATTGGGTCGACTTTTAACACAAATGAGACTCATGTCATTAATTGAATCAATTAAGCCTGGTATGTTCCTGTAGAGTTAATTTTATCCATAAGATATTGTATATACTATTAGAAATGATCCTGGTGGCCATCATTGGTACTTCTAATATTTCATACACCCCCCCTCCTCTTTTTTTTTTATCCAGGACTTCTTTTATCATTTTCTTTGTTTCGTGTCACTCTCCTTTTTTATTTTGAACAATAATTTACGTATGAATATATGAATGCAGGTATTACAACCTAAGACAAGTCAGGAAGCTTAACACATTTTAGGACAGACTATCCCCACTCCCCCTTTTATTATCATTCATTCATCATTTTTTTATGCGAATTAATGACTTGTCACAAAATATTTTTAAATTTTATGCTATTGGAACCTATTTATTCAAATAAACTGACGGGTGGAACTATACTAATGGCAGGCTTATCTGATGGAGGGGTAAAACTGACCAATATATTAATAAATCCCATACTATTTATATATTATTACCATTACCCTCCTTTCTTTCTCATGTGCCATTGAAATTTTCTGTTACTCCTATTATAACATGATCTAAGAGAAAATAAATGTTTTAGGCCTGCCATGGCATTCATGCATCATGCATATGTGTCTTATTAACATAGAATTCTTGTACATTCTAATTCCCTGGACATCTTGTATATACATATGTACTTTTTTATTTAAACATATATGTCTCCTGACACTCTCCTGGACTTATGTATATTTATTTTTATATGTGTTTTCTTATATAAAACTTTTTTCGTTACAGACCCAACTTTATTCTACCAATCATCTTAATTCCTGGTTTTATTATATTGGCCTAGTTATTCTGTTGGATATGAGTGTGAATATAATGATATTCCCTTTTTTCACTGTTTACTTTTTTTTTGTCAGTACTCAGGCACAGGTTCTCAGACGATGAAACCTGAGTACTGGCAAGGCAAAATGATTGTCTGTATACCCCAATTTTATTTAACTTACTGAAGCTGAAAATGCATGCAAGTAATGACCCTATTTTAACTTTGAAAACTCATTTATTAAGCCCAGCTGACACTCAAGTACAAGCTCTTAGGCTGTGAAACTTGGGTGTCGGCAAGGTTGATAACCTTAATTAACCAGGGATATGAGTGTTATGGTGCTGGTTTTCTCCTTTGTTGTACATTATTTTTTTTAGAACTTCACCAACACTCAGATACAAGCTCTTGGGCTGTGAAATCTGAGCGTTAGCAAAGGTATAGTGACAGTTAACCATGCAATTGTTCATAGGAAGGATCAAGGACTTTTATTTAATAGACTATCCATACACCCATGCTCAGACACAAGTTCTTGGACTATGAAATCTGAGCATGGTATATGAACAATCCTTTGTGTTGTTTTACAGTATGTAAACTCAAAGACAGAAGAACACAAGAGAGAGATAAGGAATTTGTTGAATGCCCCAAAAAGGAAAGAAGAAAAAAAAAAAGAATCAAATCTTATGCTAAGAAGAATTTATTCTCAAAAAACCATATGATTGATGTACATTTTTACCTTCTAAGAGATGTCTTTTTTTTTACAAAGCAGCGGAATAGAAAGAAAAAAATGCAGAAAAACTGGGGGGGGGGTCTTCTGGCGCCTCTTCTCTTTTTTTTATAGGCAGCTGGGGTTAGGGTTTCTTCAATCTCTGGAGCCATGTGTCATTTTCTGGTGCCTTTGATGATGATGAAGGGTGGTGATTCTCTGATGATAAACCGCCTCTCTTACTTTGTCTTGACATTTGAGGCCTTAAGACATTGTATGACATGTGGGGGCATGCTTATTCCCTGGATATGCTTGGGGAAGGGATTTGATGGCGCCAGCTACTGACAGGGACAGATGGCATGCATCTATGTTGCTATAAGCTGTGTATGAGGAGATGGCATCATGTATTGCATCTCCCTTGTATCTCTAGCCGCATGGGTTTAGTGTTCATTTTTCATCCTCTCCATTTGTGCTATGTCAATGTTCCACTCAGTAGCAGCTGATGTGGCTTTATGTGTAGCCTATTAATCATGGGACTATGCAGAAAGGGTCCCACAACCAGGCTTTAGCCTCACCAAGTAGCACAGAGCTCATATGAAGTTAGATAAATTGTTTTTAGGTTGTAATTGGTGTATTTCATCTCAATTTGGGGCTGGAGAGGGCTCACATCAATATTTTTTGCTTGATTTCCCTCTTTTGCCCTTTTGTTGATTCATAATTAACCTTATTTCACTGCTAATTCCTGCTGGTCTGGAATTCTTTTCATTAAATGTGATCCAGCCAACTTGCTGTTTGCTGTTTGGGGTCTGCGCACCTTCCAAGATTCATTCTCTGGCGCCAAGGGATTGTATGATATACAGTGGCTCCCTATGTGGCTTATGCCTCTGTGGCATTATCTTTCATATCATCCATTTCTATGATTCTGAGAATCTCTAGTAGCTTTGGCCATAAACAATCCATATTTTAGTTATGCACAAAGACAAGCTGGGGGCAAAATGGGTAATGATGCCTTATAATTCCTTAATTGCACTTAGGCATCCCTTGTCTGTTCCCCCTAATACCTGATATGCCCTTGACAGAAGGGGTGTCATGCATGGGAGAATTTCTCTTCAGTCATGTTTTGGCGTATATGAGCACATAACAGAAGAAGCACACAACAGCTTCATCCTACCATTCATTGATTGCGTTGCCATCTTGATATGAGAATCAAGGGTACAGATGTGATCCTTATGTGCACCATACATCCCTAGATTTCATCCTAATTTCCCTTTTTTGATCACGGTAAAAGGCCAGCCGAGTCTTACCTCTTTCCTATACATCCAACGGCTAGGAGGCAGCACCAAAGTTCTCTTTCTCGTGCTGCATAGTACATGTACCAGGCGTCTCTTCAGTCGTAGGTTACCTTTTCAGATAGTAGGCTGTGGCCACAACGAAGAGATGCTCTCCATTTACAAATTTGTGCTACTTTATCGACACTGGAACCCTCCAGTTACAAGGAGAATTTGGCTTTGCCAACTCACAAGCCCTTGTACCTTCCTGCATCGTTTTCACATCATTCCAAGCTTCATTGTGTCTCCATATCCTCAATTTTACTTGGAACATCACAGGAAGACATTCGCACTAGGCTCGACCTCTCCGTCAATGGCGAATGGTGGTAGCTGTTTTCTCCGACGAATTGGTTGAAATTAACCCCGAAATCTGCTTTTCTACACCCCAAAGAGGCTTCCCAGGTCATCAAATCACACTTCCTTCCATTAATTTAGCTTAACGAATCTCCCCAACTTGCGACCCAGTCGCTGAGATTCTTCAATTTGCTGCATTGCAGGTTTGTGGGGCGGCCGTGTCTGATGTCGACGGAGTCGTGACGACGCCCTCTTTGCAGCGGTGTACTTGGTTTGGGTTGCGACGGCGTGTATCGCCGGCGAGAAGCGAAGCTGCAACTTCCTTTCGCAGGTCTGTACTGCCTTCCTCCTTTTTTCTTTCCTTTTTTTCCATTAACAGAAAGAACAGGGGACCCATGGGACGAGCCAATGGCTGCGTGCCACGTGGCTAATCTGAAGCTGACTGACCGAGTCAGTTAGGTGTTGTTGGGTCCGTGTGTTTGCCTATTGGGACTCAGTCGGCGCCGAAATGCTTCCGCATTTGATTTTGGCTGGGCTGAGTTTCGCTGGGCTTGCAATGGGCCCGATTAATTAAACCAAGCAGGCCTCATTTATTTATTTGTTATAAATGAGTTTGGATTTGTGTTTCAATTAAGTTAACTAGCCCAATTGGTTAATCAAATCCAAGAGTGAGGTCAAATGCACTTGCTTGGTTGTTTCGGTGTGGAGTCGTCCCTTCTTGCCATCATACCGGGTTCTGTTCGTATACCGGAATTTTATATTGCTTAATACAATTTTTGTTATAATCAATTAATTAATTAATTAATCCATTAATTATGTGGGTATCAACATATTTCACATAATCTTGATCAATTAATTAATAAATTGTTTAGTGGGGTCTTTGACGTGGGGTTTGGTACGAAACTTGTATAATGTTTGACCATCATACACTTTCCACCTCTTTTCTTTTATATAATTAATTAACTAATTAATTATGTGAGTTTTTAGCATTTTTCACATAATTTAATCAATTAATTAACCATTTTGTGTATTTGTGGGTTTTATCATTTTGTTTGTGAGTTTTCTGTTGTTTGAAGAGTAGGTCATGGTTATGAGTTTTATTTCTCGATGTAACACTTCCTTTAATTTGCAGGTTTACTTGAAGATTCTGTCATTCTCTCAAGTAGCAAAATTTAGAGGCAAACAAATGCCCCCCACCAGAGTGGAGCGTGAGATATGATTCCAAACGGTCTACTCTGGTGCCCCCAGCCTCTTGATTGTTATTTTTAGAGTTGAGTTCGGCATTTGCTCATTTCTGTTGTGTTTTTGTAGGTGACCATGGGGCCTGTAGAGGAGATCTACAGCACTGTTCCGCACTTTGGTTTTACCAGGACTGGCTTTTACGGTCCTTCTGACGAGTCTATCACCGACTACATCAATAACTATTTGGATCCTGAAGGAGTCCACCAGCATCTTCATGGCAAGTGGAGAAAGAGGATTCTTCAGGGCAGGGACAATTTTCATGGCTTGCTGGCTCGGCATGATCGTTTACCTTTGCCGCCTCGCTATCATTATCCTCGCTTGGTAGCTGACCCGCCTACTCGTACAGAGAAGCGCATAGCCTGGGCATACGACTCTCATTGTCCCGTGACACGTGACAGGTACGTAGCTCCTACTCAAAGTTTTGAGGGTCTTTTCCTGGGTCCTACTGGGCGTAGTACTTTTTCTTCGGACTTTCATCTACTGAGTGTTGAGATGATGGAGGGCCGTGTTGCCCCTTGGTTACCTGGGCATTTGAGGGTCCAGGGAGGTCTGGAGTGGAGTCCTGGTCAGACCGAGTGGATTCGCTGCATTATGTGCTGTATGGGTGATGGCTTGGAGAAGGTGAAAATATTTGGAGGCGTGACTCTTGCATTGTTTGAGTACTCATGGAGCCCCAACCTTCTTCGAGCTATGGCCTCGAACTGGAACTATGTGCATAACACTTTTGTATTAGAGGATCGTGATGCCACTGTCAATCTTCAGCAGATGGCTCATTTGATGGGGGTCCCGGTTGAGGGTCTGTATTATGAGGAGAGGGTACCTCCTGAGATAGAGCTTTATGGCCCTGATCGTCATGGTTCCACTTTACATCCGGATTCTCTCAGAGCTGTTTTCCGGATTTATTATGAGATTGCTACGTCTCGTGCCCGCCGTGGCCTGAGCAAGGATGTTCCTTTGAAAGACTGGGTCCGGTACTTTACTGGCCGGGTTTCCGAGCGTAGGGCGATAGGTTTTGCCGATCCTTTGGAGTCAGTCGTGCAGGGTCTCGACAAGACTTTTGTGCCTTCTCGTCAGGTAAAGATTTCTGATATCTCTTCCCTTTCATTGGATAACGAGACGGTGTTGACAGCCTATCTAGCTTGGTGGCTGTGTTATTTCTTGGTTATCTTTGAGCCTGTTGGGTACATTCGCCCTGGGGTATTTGTAGTGGCAAATGCCTTGGCTCGCGGTGAGCGCTTTGCACTGGCCGTACCCACTCTGGTGAACCTTTATAGGTCTATGCGGGAGTTGACTTCGTCAAGGGATCCTTCGTATGCCGACGTAGCCATACCTGTCCATATCTTGCATGGGTGGTTCTATATCTACTGGGAGAAGTGTTATGCGCCCGTATCTTCGGCTGGTATGCGGATGCAACTGCCAGCTTTGATTCATATAGCAGGGTGCAGGGTTCACGACCCCGACCAGGTTTCTGCTCATCTGTTCTTCTCTCAGAGTTCTCTTCACATCCCCGAGTATCGCCCCGAGGCCTTTGTGAAGGGGTGGCCAAAAGAGAGAGGGAAGGAGTATGTGGTAAAGGATACGGCTCCTAATATCCCGGACACTTGTCCGAGGCTGGGTGCTATTCGTTTCAGAAAGAACCGGGATTTTGCCATTAGCATTAGACCCGCATGCCTTTCCATGAGGATAGGGAATCGTGTGATCCATGAGGTCTACAGCCCACAGCGATGTGCCTGGCAGTTTGGCTATGACCAGGACATCCCTTCTGTTTTCACACTTCCTGGAGCTCCTGAGGCGACCCTTGAGTCGTGTGCCGTTCGAGGGGCTTTTTCTTTGCGGCTAGGGACGGGTACTTGTGATGTGGTCCCTGCTATATCGCGGAAGGGAAAATTGACAGGAAGATATGACAAATGGTTTAGAGATTGGGCGAGGATACCACAGGGTATGTCTGCCCAGACTTTGAAGGAGAAGGTGTATCCTTTCAGGGCGACTAGGAGGAGGGTGCCAGGTGGTCCGAGACCTTTGAGGAACTCTTTTGGGGCAGATGGTTCCGTCGTCTCTGCTTATGGGCCTGCTAGGTATCGAGAGCCTCCACCATTGCCTACTGGGTCGTCTCCAGGTATTGGTTCTTTTCTTTTATTCGTTTATTTACCTTTTATTCTCATTTTGTTTTGTCATAGATGTGGGTCACATGTAATCCGTTTGTTTTGTTGCAGGCCTCGGGAAATACAACTTTGGTCATTTCCACTTCATGCATGCAGAGGGTCCTCCTGCTGGAGGCGAGTCATCATAGGCGCCTTCCCATGGGCCGGAGAGCTATAGATTTTGGGCCACATATACAGGTACGCGGTGTTTCTTTGACTTTTGTATTTTTTCTTATATGTGTTTAGGCTTATAGAACCGTTATGTCAGGCGTTCCCGAGCCTGAGCTTGAGCCGGAGCCTGTGCTCGAGCCAGTGACTGATTCTCCCGTTCTTGAGGGTGATCCGGATTTATCCTCTTGTCCTTCACCGGAGTACCCTGAGGAGCTTGCTGAGGAGGAGGCTCGCGCAGAGCTGGGGAAGAGGCGCCGCGAGGATTCTCCGTCTTTGGAGGAAACATCCCGTTACGAGCTGCGGCCAAGACTGGGAGAGGGATCGTCTGGTACCAGGTTCTCTATGGAGCCTCCCTTGCTTACGCCTTTCACAGGTATGCTCTTTTCTTTGTATTTTGTTTTTGCTTCATTTCGCTCCCATGGTATTGTCTCATGTTTTATGTCCAGGTACTTCATGTTCTGGATTGTGGGGCAGTGCTCTTGTTGCCGAGTCTAGTGCCGCTGGGACGGAGACAGTGACAACTTCGCAAGAGACTATAGGGGCAGTTGCGACATCAGTTACTGGGCCAGATGCAGAGGCTCGTGCGATTGTGCCCACTGAGGTTGAGACCGAAGAGGTTGATGTGGAGACGGTAGAGATAGACACACTGGGGGTACCATTTGAGGAGATGCTGTACCCTAGTTCTGCTATTCTTGCCCCATTTCTTGAGGATGATGATTTATTTGTCTCGGATGACTCCTTGGCTATTGTTCCGGTGACAGTGTCGGGACGTGAGCCGGCCCCTTTATCTCAGATTCCTCCGATACTTCAGGGATTAGGTACTGTACTTCCCCTATCTGCTGCATCTTATCTGTTTTGCATTTTCTGATATTTATTGCGAGTTGGCCATTTTGCAGGGCGACTTCCTCCTTGGCTAGGGGCCTTCGATGTTGATCTCTGGGCTTCCGGCTTACGGCAGCTATGCTGTCAGTATCAGTTCTCGGCTCGTAGCTTTGCTAGCATAGGCGAGCTTTCAGGTGCTATCCCTGGCGTGGAGCTGGAGATTCAAGAGAACGTGGAGCCGGAGATTCGGGAGGATGCTACCCTTGCTGTTCAGCCCTCTTCAGGTACCCTTGGTTTCATGACTCTTGTGAGCATAATCAAGCAAGGTGAATTTCTTGTTTGTTGACCTTCCCTTTCTTTTTCGTAGGGAAGGATATGATTAACGCTTTGTTTGATGATTGTGATCTCCAGACTCTTCACGACATCATCATGACAGATGTGGATATGGGGACAGTGCCTTTGTCAGAGGTGTTACTGGATTACCCTGAGTGGGCAGCTGTCTTGTTGGGTGTGGACCCCATTGGCTTTATCCCGCCTTCAGATGTTGGGACCAGCCATGTTCCTACATCAGGGGTCATGTTGACGGATTTGTCTGGTCCTGAGGGTGTGGGATTTGTGCCACCCGGTGGGACTGATGATGAACCAATGTCAGAGGATGATGACGTAGAAGGGGTAGTTGATGTTGTGCTAGCCCTTCCTTGTCCTGGGGTTGCTTTTGTGAACAGTCCGGCTGATAGTGGAGATACAGAGCCGATTTCAGGGGACACTGAGCCACTTTCTGGAGATAGTGGTGGGACTGAGCCTTATCTTCAGGATGAGCCTGAGGTCGAGTTGCCAGCTTTTTGATATCTTTGAGACAGGATAGAGATTTACGGAGTTGTTGCACTCCTTGTATCTTCCTTTATCGCATTTTCAGTCTTTAGTTAGCCATGACATTATGCTTGTCTTGTTTTGTATGACTGTATGAGACCGGATATCTGTAGTGCTTTGCTTATGCTTTTGTGATATCTTTCTGGATTATATCTTTCTATGTTTCTTCATCTTGTATATCTTTTGTGATATTTTCCCCTAATCACAGAACGATTAGTGCATGGGAATCAAACGCCTTTAGGTCAGAATCCTGACGTCACTATCTCTCATTCTTTATTTAAACGTTGCGGCGACGCCGCCCTTTCTGCTTTGTTTTTTAGGGTTTAGCTTTTGCAGTCTCCTTTCACCATGTCTGTCTCGAACCCAAAACGTCCCCGAGACACCTCTAGTTCTTCGGTGGCGAGCCCAGGCCCGACTGTTCCCAACTGGTCTTTAGTCCCTGACAACCGCTATCTTTTCCGGGACGTCAAGGCCTTTGATTGTCACATGCATAATACCGGAGGTGACCGGCGCCCAGTGGCCGACTGTTTTTTCTTTGCTCCTGACGGCGCCATAGCGGGTCAGCTTAAGAGCCTGCTTGATGGTTGGTTAAATGCTTGGAACCTTAAGGGTTTGACTTTGTTCAATCGTCCTTTTTATCCTTCGATCGTGCGTTTGTTTTATGCCAATCTCAGGGTAACATTTGATCACTTCGGGGTCCCCTCTGCTTCCTCCTATCTCTTTGGCCGAGAGTTCCATATAAGGGTAGAGGATTTAGCTGCCCTTATCCAGGCTACCGAAAGTCTGGGTGGTATATCTGTGTATGCTTATGAGTATTGGCCTCAGGATTTTGGGACCTTTGGCGCTTGTCGTCGCTGGTTCAGAGCTCGTCCTTATGAAAGGGGTGCCGAGGTTGTTTCCACCGGGCATTTACCCGCCCTTCACAGGTATGTTTGAATTTTCATTTCCTTTTTTTTTTTTCATTTGAGCATTGCTAACTATGCTGAATTTATTTGCAGGGCTCTTTTCTTGGTTGTGACTCAAATTCTCTTTCCGCAAGGAAGTTTGACTAATCTCTCTCGGCCAGGGGGTTTGTTTTATCTTCGTCCGCTTATCCGTAAACGTGACAAACCCGATCTGGCCAGCCTGATCCTTCAGCACATGCATCAGGCAGTGAGGTTCACACATGGGTGTCTGCCTTATGGTCATCTGATAGCGGCTTTAGTACATCGAACCCAGATCCCAATGCCTGATATGTTGTGGGAAAGACCTGTATCCGAGAGGGACGTGGTGTACTGCCGCAATCTCCTGGATGTCTTGCCCTCTTTTGGGTGGGTTGGTGATCAGGACGGTCATTTGGTACCTGACCCCAATCATTTGATCAATGGCTATATCTTGCAGGAAAATGCTGCTGTGAACCAGTATAGTCCAATAAGAGAAGCTTCTCCTCCTTCAGATGACGGGTCTGCCATTGGAGATCCTCCACCGGCTCAGGTTCCATTGGACCAGCAGCTTGGGGAGTTGCACGCTCGTTTGGAGGCTATAGAGGTGACGCTCCAGTCATTGTCCGATGCTGTTAACAGGTTGACCAGGAACGTGGCCCTGCCCCCTGCGTAGGCGTTTCTTTTTTGCATTTTCTCTTTTTGATAACGCTGTTTGTTGTCTTGGTTGTTTGATTGACTGTTTATTCTTGTCACTGGATCTTTCGTTTATTGATTGTAGCTTGTTTGGATAATGATATATCTGCTTTAAGGTAAATTGCAGGAATATAGTTTGGATATATTTCAGGCATATGGGGGTCTTTTTGGATTGTAACTGGAGTACAGTTCATAAGGTCGTTGTTTGGATGTGTGTATGCATTATACGGATACGTACATGTATATCAGTTTGAGGCATAGTCTTAAACACAGCCGGTGGGATTTGTCATTTGCACGCATTATAGGAATGTACGTGCTCATATAGCTATTTGAGGTATGGCTTTAGGCATGAACCGTGAGATTGTTACTTGAATATACACATATGCTCTGAGAATGTGCATACATGTATAGGGGTTTGGGGGTAGGACATAGCCCGTGGGACTTGTTGTTTGAATATACGTATACGTCATAAGGATATGCACATTCATATGGCTATTTGGGATATGGTTTTAGGCATAGCCCGGAGGTTTATTGTCAGGATACTCACATATGCTTATGAGGATATGTGGATATGTATAGCTATTTGAGGTATAGCTTTAAGCATGAACCGTAGTATTGTTGTTTGAATATATGCATATATCATGAAATATACATGTAGGTATAGTTGTTTGAGGTAAGTCTTAGGCATAGCCGGTGGGACTGTTATCTGGATGTATGCGTGTGTTATGAGGGTATACGCACACGCATAGCTATTTGAGGTATAGCTTTAAACATGAACTGTGGTGTTGTTGTTTGGATATATGCATATATTATAAAATATGCATGTAGGTATAGTTGTTTGAGGTACAACTTTGATCATGAACCGTGGGGTATTGTTATAGGGATATACGGCTGTTTGAGGTACAGCTTATGCATGAACCGTGGTATTGTTGTTTGGATATATTGTTAGGTGTAAAGGTCGACTTATGGGGCCATGGGGCAAATCGCCTTTAAGATCCCTACCTTACTAGGGAACATGGTGGATTGGTGAGGCTCACGCCCTCAGATATGCTTCATGGGGCGTGTCCTCGGTACTTTCAGCTACCACACAGGTTTGAGCCTCCTCAAGTACCTTTTCACTTTCGGGAACCACGCAGGTTCCTTCATAAAGCGGATTAGGAAATTGTATTGGGTAAATGTTTACAACCAGTGTATTCGGAAGCCACATAGTCTTTCTCAACATAGGTTGGGGTTTTAGACTCACGCCCTCAGATAGGCTTCATGGGGAGTGGTCTAGGTATTTTCAGCTTTCCACACAGGTTTTAGCGTCATAAAATACCCTTTTCGCTTTCGGGGACCACACAGGCTCCTTCGTTAAGCGGATTTTCAGGGGTAAGTTTCACCATGCTCCACGTATTCAGGAACCACACAGGCTCCCTCAACATGGAGTCTTTGTTTGGTAAATTTCACCGGTAAGTTTCACCAATTTTGTGTTTCACGATTGTGAAAACAGTTGTGTCATTTCCTCGTGGGCTTCGGCCCAATTGGTGATGAAGTCTTCGTCTGGGTGTCGTCGAGGCTTTGTGTATTCTGGGGGTTGATTTTGGCTGTAATATTTCTTGAGGTATCTTCCATTTAGGACTGGTAGTGGGTGTTCCCCATTCTCTGTGGCCAGGAGGTAGGCTCCTCCATCATAGACTTGGTCGACTATGAAGGGACCTTCCCAATTTGGTGCGAACTTGGGGCCATGATGTCGGCCAGTGATTGGTCGCTCTTGGTCTTGAGAGTTTTTCATAGGCCCGTGTCATTCGAGCTTGATATAACTCCAAGTTTTGTTGTGCAATGAGTCTTCTTTCGTCCATTCCGTCCAACTCTTGAAATCTGAGTTGCATCTGTTTGGTCATGGGGATTTCTGAGGCCATAGCCACTCTCAATGAGGGTAGCTCGATCTCAATGGGTAGAAACGCTTCGGTCCCGTATACCAGGGAGTAAGGTGTGGCTTGAGTAGGAGTTCGATGTGTGATCCTATACGCCCACAATGCTTCTGACAGCTTGTTGTGCCAATCTTTCTGATTATCCCCGACCGTCTTTCGGAGGATTTTGATCAGTGTCTTGTTGAACGCCTCGGCCAAGCCATTGGCTCTAGGGTTATACACAGAATAATATCTCCACTCAATGTTGTGTTTCTTGGTGAATTCATCAATTCTGGTATTCTTGAAGGCGGTCCCGTTGTCGGAGATGATCTTCCTGGGGATGCCATATCTGTAGAGGATGTTTGTAGTGAAAAATTTCACCACATCAGAGGCCTTGACTTCTCTATATGATCGGGCTTCGGCCCATTTCGAGAAATAGTCAGTTGCGGCTAAGATGAAGCGGTGCCCATTTGAGGCTGGGGGATCAATGGGACCTATGATGTCTGTCCCCCATATTTTGAAGGGCCATGACACCACCGTTGGGTGTAATGCATTCGGATGTTGATGGATGAAGTCTCCATGTATTTGGCACATATGGCATTGTTTGGAGAAGTTTTCACAATCGGCAATCATTGTAGGCCAATAATAGCCCAACAATTTGATGTGGACTCGCATTCTGGAACCCGACTGGTGGGATCCGCATGCTCCGGAATGTATTTCCTTCATGACTTGGTGGCCTTCATTTCTGGTGATGCATCTTAACCATGCGCCATCATATGACCTCCAATATAGAGTGTTGTTGACATACACATATCTCAGAGCTCTTTTTCTGATTTGTTCTCTGAGTCCTTTGTTTGCAGGAAGTTCCCCTTGTTGGAAGAACTCAAGAAAGGGTTTTCTCCAGTCTTCATCGTCTGCATCTTCAATGATCATGGCTTGAGTGATTTCTCCCCATTCTTGTATGGTTTCCTCCTCCCAAGCTATCACCTCCATGAATAATGCGCTTTCCTCATTTTCTTCCAGAAGTTTTGGGAAGCAGGGAGAGAGCGCCCTTCTTCTATGAACCAAGATTTGAATCTCGTCTTGGTCGGGGTCACTGAGTTCATTGGCTAGGCGAGCCAAGGCATCGGCTTTTCCATTCAAAGACCTAGGCACTTTCTCCAGTATAATATCAGTGAACTTGGCCATAAGCTCGAGAGCCTTTTCATGGTATTTTACCAATTCTGGTTTTCGTATTTTGAACTGTCCCTCTAACTGACTGAGTATCAACTGGGAATCACCAAAAACTTTCATCTTTTCAACACCCATATCTAGAGCCATTTCGAGTCCTGCGATGAGGGCTTCATATTCGGCTTCGTTGTTGGTGCGTGGTTCTGTCAGACTCAGGGCATATCTGATGATTCCCTTTTCCGGTGTGACAAAGATCAGACCCACCCCGGCTTGTCGTTTGGGTAAATCTGGTTTGACTGCTGGTTGGATAGAAGAAGACCCATCGAAATACATCTTCCAGTATTCTTCTTGGTTGTCTGTATGTAAGGTTTCTTCATCCGGAAAGTCGCATGCTAGCGGAGAGTCATCTGGTATGGGATGAGCGGCCAGAAAATCAGCCAATGCTTGCCCTTTGATTGCCTTTTGAGGCGCATAGGTTATGTCAAACTCCATCAACGCAACAGCCCATCTTGCCAATCGACCTGTGAGCATGGGTCGAGTCATGAGGTATTTCAGGGGGTCGGTTTTAGAGATCAATGTGACTTTGTGTGCTAGCATATAATGTCTGAGTTTCTTGATTGCAAAGACAAGTGCTAGACAGTATTTTTCGATCGGGGTATAGGCATGTTCTGCTCCTACCAACATTCGACTGAGGTAGTAGAGGGCATTTTCCTTTCCTTCCTCATTTTCTTGGGCTAACAGTGCTCCTAGCGATCCATCCAATGCTGTAGTGTAAAGGATGAGAAACTTTCCTGGGATAGGTGCTGCCAAGACTGGTGGGTTTAACAGGTATTGCTTGATATCCTCGAATGCTTTCTGACATTCATCGTCCCATTTAAATGGTACATCTTTTTTGGTAAGCCGGGTGAAGGGTTTGATTTTGCCTGAGAGGTTGGCAATGAATCTTCTGATGTATGCCAATCGTCCCTGTAAGGATCTGAGCTGTTTGAGTGTTTTGGAAGGCGGCAGCTCCTGGATAGCTCTGATTTTCTCCGGATCAATTTCTATGCCTCGATGGCGCACCACGAAACCGAGAAACTTGCCGGAAGCGACCATGAAGGCACACTTCAAAGGATTGAGTTTCAACGTGTGAGCTCTCATGCGGTTGAACATTAACCTGAGGTTAGCCAGATGTTCCTCGTACGAGTGGGATTTCACTACCAAATCATCGACATAGCATTCCACGACTTTATGTATCAGGTCATCGAAGATCTTGGTCATGGCTCTTTGATATGTGGCACCTGCATTCTTCAACCCAAAGGGCATGACTTTGTAGCAGAAAATGCCAATTGGAGTGCGGAAAGCTGTATGCTTTTGATCATTTTCATCCATCTTAATTTGGTTGTATCCAGAGTGTCCATCTACAAATGAGTATACCACATAGGAGGAAGTATGATCCACTATGATTTCTGTCACAGGTAGAGGAAAATCTTCTTTTGGGCACGCTTTGTGCAGGTCTCGAAAATCCACACAGACCCGAATTTGTCCATTCTTTTTCTTGACTGGGACAATGTTGGCGACCCAATCAGGAGTTTCTTCTTCTCTTATGAAGCCGGCATTGACCAATTTCTTGACCTCAGCAATCACCTTTTCTTCAAGTTCAACCCTCATTCTCCGAGGACCTTGCTTTACGGGCTTGACTTCTGGATCTATTTTCAATTTATGAACAGCTACAGCGGGGTCCAGCCCTGGCATTTCACTGTAACTCCAAGCAAAGCAATCCCGGTATTCTTTCAAGAGCTCCGTCAGTTTTCTTTCAATGTCTGGGTTGAGAGAGGTACTGATGAAGGTAGGTCGAGGATCTTCCTCGGTGCCCAAATTCACCGACTTGAGTTCGTCAATGGTGTTTTAACCTCCTTCCTCCAATTCTTTTGGAGCGTTCTTGACGGCTAAGATGAACTGTTTGCCTTCTGATACCTCAGGCTCGGCCTCGAGAGTTTCTTCTTCCTCCTGGACTTCCGTTATAGTGACCCGATGACAGGTATGCACTTGATTTCTGGTTCCTTTGTATCGAGCCCCACCGGAATGTGAGCCTTGATTCCTATCAAGTGGCTCTTCTCTTTCCCTTCTCTTCGCATAGGGGTGAGATTTCTCTTTTTGATGTCTGTCACTTCGGCTTTCAGTCCGATTACGCGACATTTGATCCCGCAATTTGCGGATCTCTTGTTTACAGGCGGCCTCGCTTTGTGCACTTTGCCGGCATTTTTCTCGGAGTTTGTCATTTATCTTGTACTCTTTCTCTAGACTATGGGCTGTTTCTTGTCTCAATCGTTCTAGAGTGAGGATCTGGTATACATGATGTTGCTCCCTTCTTTGAGAGGCTTTCCTTTCTTCCTGGTACCTCTCCCACAGTCCCTCTAGTTGGGTGCGTAGGCCTGATTTTTCGATTATGAGGCAGGACACTTCGCACTCGAGCCTTTTATGGGACTGAATCAGATTCTGGAGAACATCTTGAAAACATTCTTTCATTTCTTCAATTGAGACCGCCTCTTGTATTGGCGAATCTCCGTCAGGACCATCTTTCTCATTGTTAGCTTCAGGATTCTCATTCTCATCCTCTAACATGTCGGATATAGTGACCCTGTGGCATGTATGTAACTGAGTGTCTTCCAATTGAGCTTGATTCTTAGCAGAGACGAGGGCTTCTCTGGTCTCCCTTACCACTCGGCTGAGTGACTCTATCTCCTTTTGGTAAGATAAATTCCTTTGAGACACCAGAATTATTCTATCCTTGACTCTTTCGCCAGCATCATGGAGTCGGGTGATCTCCTGGCGTAGCATGTTGACCCGTCGTTGAAGTTCTTTTATCTTCTCTCGACAGGCTTGATTCTCTTGTTCTTTTGCTGCTATCTGCCGACAGAGATCTTGATTACGGGCAATTAATCGTCCGATGGAGCGCTCAACATCTTGTTGCGAACGAACCATCTCTTGGAAACGCCTTTGGAGCACATCGAACATTGTTATTTCATTGGATGTTTGTCTCCTGGAGCCAGTTCTTCTCCATGTTTCAGTGGAGGAGATGTGCCGGCTTGTGTGCACTTGAGTGTTTTTGAATGTTTTGGGCCTTGATGTTCCTGGTTGCGTGTCGAAACCAAGGCCTCTAGTGTTGGAGGTCTTTCCGTTGAGTTTGGTCACTTCATTTGAGTCACCATCCCAGAGCTTCTAGAACATTTCGATCCGTTTTTTAGAAATGGGCTCCAGGCAATGAGTTCGGTGGAACAAGCCCTTCATGCGAGCATCAGTATTTCTTTGTAGCTTGGGAGGAATTTTGGTTTCATTTTCACTTTCCTCTAGCCATCGCTTGTAATCCTCAGGAGGAGCCTGATCATCTTCTGGGTCAACTTCTCTTATTTTGATAAAGCGAATGCTGGGGTGAATCACTGTCCCATACTCCACTTCTTCAATTTTTGGTGGAACGGTGAATGTTTTCAACTTGGAGATTCTCTCTCTTTCGCGAGGAGTGAGGTCTTTGCAGTGTTCCATGGGCATGAATTCCACAGCTAAAGAGCTTTGACCTTCTTCTTCGCTTCCTGAGTCTTTGCATGGGCGAGCCGGGGAATGGACATCATCTTCAGCTTTTTTAGAGGATTCTGGTTCGCTATCACTTCCCCATAGCATTTGGGTCGTTTGTGACTTGATAGCTGCTTTCAGTACCACCCTTTTTACTGCCTCCCTGACGGCGTCTGACGAAGAGGTATTCTTTGTGGGTGCTGCCCCCTATTCAATCCTGGGTTGATAATATTTTGCATCATCTAACTCGGCTTCGTGTGCCTCAAAAGGTCGGTCGTCACCCTTGATTACACATTGTTTGCCATCGCGAGTGAACTTGACACATTGATGTAGAGTGGAGGGGACCAGGCCATTCTCATGGAGCCATGGTCTCCCTAACAGCGCCTTGTAAGTGGTGTCAGCCTCTATGATGAAGAATTTCACAGGCGTGACAATTTCACCAAAATCTATGTCGATGACGGTGGATCCCAAAGCCTTTTGGTATTGATGATTGAACCCATGAATCCGGATTTTGTCTTTCTTGGTTTCTCTGATGCTGAGGGAGAGCTGAACCAAGGTTTTCAATGGCATGATACTGATGGAAGACCCTGGGTCGACCAGAATCTTGTTGATCTTTTTGCCATATATGATACCGGTGGTGTAGAGAGGCCTGTTGTGGTCTACTGTTCCAGCCATCAGATCATCATCGGTGAAGGTGATGTGTGGTTCTGGCTCGATTTGTGCTACTTCCTCCCGGGCTTCTTGAGCAAAATATGCTTGAAAGCTGGCGGGATTTTGCAAGGCGTAGATGAGAGACTCGCGGAGTTCTTGTGACACCATGAGGGCATCGAAGACACTTAGCAAGGCCGGTATTTTGCGCAGGTGTGCTACCACATTGTAATCACCTACGGTCATTCTGGGGCTGTTGCCGTTTGGCCTGGCGTCTCCTTCAGTGATTATTTCTTCTGGAGTGTTTCGCCTGTTATGAGGGACCTCCCTTGGGGGTTGCCTTTCAGGTATTCTGGTACCGGACCTCAAGCTGACATTGCATTGTCCCTTTTGTTTTTGTTGGGCTTTGGCTTGAACTTGTCGAGGTGTTGGGTTTGGTCGACTTGGAGGAGGTGACATAACTTCTTCTTCTTCCTCGGTCTCATTTTCTTCAGAATCGCTTCCAAAGGGCATGATTGTTATCGGGTGAGTTACCATTACGACTGGTTCCTCCTCTAGGCTGTCATAGTCTGACTTTTCTGAGTCTTCCTCTTCTGAATTCTCGGGATCTGGGTACCAAGTTGTTGTGCGGCACTCTTCTCCTTCTGTTTCTTCGTTCGAGGTGTTACCATCACCATTGGGCCAGGCCAAACATTCATTTCTGGTGTGGCCCCATTCTTGGTGATGCTCACAGTATTTTTTGCATCCTTTAAGTTTATTCGGTTTATGGGTTTGTTTTATGACTTTGTGGGGCTTTTGTGGAGCACTCTTTCTATGTCGGTCAGACTCTGTCTTTTTGAGTAAATGTGACACAGCCTGGGCAGGAGTCTTCTTTTCATTTCTTTGGAGTTGGCCGTGGACATGGATCCATTTTGGTAGTTTTTCACCTCAAGAGGAAGGCTCTTCTATCCTGCGCAGTCTCACATCGATGTGGTATTTCCCTTTACGGGGAGATCCACCTTCTCCTTTCGAGGTATTTGTCTCACCCTCGGCTTCTTTAGAGGGTCGGCTGCGTGAGCTTTCACCTTTTTCCATCTTGCTGTTATTTGAACCGCCAGGTGGAGGGCAAATTTGTGTTTTGTCGCGTTTCTTTTTCTTTTCTGCGACTGGTATTGGTGCTTTGCCTTTGCCAATGGGTTTGTCGGATTTGGATGTGGGTCGATGACCTTTCCGGATAGAAATGCCTACTTCTCTCCTCCTGGGAGGGGATGGTGCTTCAGCAGGTTTTTCCTCGTTTTGTTTTCGCCTCTCTTTTCTCCTGGCTTTGGCCTCGAGGCGTTGTCGCTCTATGACACAGGCCAATTTGTGCTCTATCTCCATGAGTAGTCTTCTATTGTCAGACCATTCTCCTATGCTCATTCTTTGCAGCGTTCGGAGAAGCTCAAGAGTGATGTCATTTTGTCGAAGCACAGTAGCAAGGATATTTTCTAAGGCACTGACCTTTCTTCTGATCCTTGCTATTTCACTTTGGTCGACCATTGGGTCTTCTTGCAATGCCCCCTGTCCATTGGCCGGGACAGGGTTTGATTGCACTTGGCGAGACCGAGTACGGGTGGCGGGACCGCCTTCTTCAAGTCTCTGACACTGTTGTTCGTCCTGCTTCGGGGTAGCCTCATGTCTTGAGCTGCTTGCCCTGATAGGGTAATGTGCCCTTCTGCTTTCAGGTCGGACCGGTACAGGTCTATCTGGGCTGAAGGAGTGTCTATCCGGGAACTTTCCTTCACCCTCCGAGTCTAACTCTGTAACTGTGATGAAACGAGAAGTTTCAGTTCTCTTTGAAGCATTCTTGAATTTTCGCGCTTCGGGCAAAGTATCCTTTTGAATGTTTTCCCATATGGCGGGGTCATAGTATCGGCGGAACTGTTCATCTATATAATGTCGAGTCCATTCCGTCGGAATAGGGTAATGAGGAGATGGTTCATGACCCTTCGTTCCTTCTGTGACTGAAGACTGGCGGAATTGTTGAAGGAGCTCTCCCTCAGTCTTTTTGTTTTCTGATTGACTTGGATATACCAGTTTTCTGACTCGGTCATACTCCAAGTTGCACACTTCTCGGCGAGACCTATTCCATCTTATTCTTTCTACCCAAGGTCGTGGGGCAGTCCGAATTTCGCTTTCTTGTCTCACCGTAGTGGATTGTCGTGTCGTAGGCCATGAATCAAGCACAAATGGCTGGAGACTGGTTAAGTGTGGATGTTCAGGTTCGAGTTCTTCATCACTGCCTTGCCACCCGACTTGTTCACCTGATTTTTCTATATTTTTAATCAAGTGCCCTGTCCACCCAATTGGATCTGACAAGTCATGTTCGTAGTTTTCGTCTGAAAACTCTTCTCTTTCAGATTCCTCAGTGCATGAATCGTCCGAGATGTAGATGACTCTACAAGATGCGGCTCCTCGGTTTTCTTCTTCTTTTTCTTCTTTTTCTTGAGGAGGACCGGAAGATGAAGCTGTGTTATTTGACTGGCTGGTGGGAGGAGTTTCAGCTGCGTTTTTGGCGGGCGTCCTCTTCTTCCATGATTATAGCTTCCCTTGTTTGGTTGACTAATTGGCGCACAATTTCGCTCAAGTCTTCCAGGGTAAGCTCAGGGTGACCGAGGATATTAGAGATGTGGATGTCGAGATTCACTCTCCTATCTTGTTGTCCTTCCAGATCCGCTGGGTTTACCTGGTATTCGGGATCCAATACGAACTCGTAATCATACTGGGTTCCGTCATCTCCACCATCTGAATCGTACCCTGCCCCCGGTTGTGACTGAGGGTTTTCAGGGTGCGGGCCAGGAGTTGTTGATTGTGGCAGAGATGTTTCGGGTTGAGGTCGCGGCATTTCGGGTCGCGACTGCAGTGTTTCAGGTGCAGCAGGCTGAGACTGAGCAGCTCCAGACTGCTGTGGAGGTGAGTCTGGCTGCGGTTGAGGTATCTCGGATCCCTCCTCTTGATCATCACTTGCATCTTCGCAAGTGATTTGGTAGCAAAAGCTAACATTCCGAGAGGATTCACCTTTTGATGTCTTGTTTTTCTTTTGGCTCTTCTTGTTTCTCCTCTGGTAAACCAAGAGAGGTTTAGTTGTGCCTTCCTCTTCCGGGAACTCATTTTCTTCAGAGAGGTAGAGAACGTCTTCCTCGTCAGTTAGCTGTAGTTCTCGCAAGAGTTCACTTGTTGTTTTCCCTTCGGTGGCGGCTATGAGGGTCGCTAATCCTTCAGGGAACATTTCAGTCCATTCTGGCTGTGGCCGAACTGACATACGAGCATTCCTCTTATGAGTTTTCTTCTCCTTGGTTTTGCCCCGAGACCTGGGAGAAGGTTCATCATCATCCGTCCATTCTGCTATCTTAGCTGCGCGACGGTTAAATTTTATTTCCCTGGGGCTCTCAGGTTCATCACTGCTAATATACCGAGATGATTCAAAAGGACCAACTCCAGGGTTGTTATCATCATCTGGTCTGAAAATGTGCTGGGCGGCTTCGGCTACTTCTCGCATGCGAATGGCTTCAGCAGGATTATTGCGCACAAATCTTTCGCGACTCCTTCTCCATGTGGGATCAGGATCCGCGATGGGATATTCCAAGTATCGCATGAGCATTTGAAAATTTTCTGTTGCGAACCGGAAGAATGCTGGCTCACTATTCCTCAGATCCTGGAGATATGTGTGTAGGTCGATGCCTTGGCGCCTCGTGATTCCTGTGCGGGCCACCGTTTCTTCCACCAAAAGGTTGGTTGGCCTGTGTGGCTGGTTTCGGTTTGGACCAGGAGCATCGCTACCACTAGCACCGACGTAGCAAGAAGTGCCAGAAGTACCAGCTTCGGGGTTGTTGCCGTCATTGCTTATCCCGAAGATGTGCCGGGTGGTTTCAGCTACTTCCCGCATGCGAGTAGCTTCAGTGGGGTGTCTGCGTATGAACTTCTCGCGATCCGTACTCCATGTGGGATCAGGATCGGCCATGGGATACTCTATGTACCTTAAGAGCATCGAGAAATGTGCAGTTGCAAACCGGATAAAGGCAGGTTCGGTATTCATCAGATTTCGCAGATAACCATCTAAGTTGGCGAGTCTATGCCTTGCAATTCCCACGTGTGCTGCTATTTCTTCAACCGAGAGGTTCGATTGGCTTGCTGATTCAGCTTGATTTGGAGCAGAGCCATCGTTTTGGCCCGGGCCCGTGCTTATATGGCGAGAAGTGCCAGAAGTATTGGTTGAGCTTTCACCGTCACCGTCGTTACCGTTAGAGGGAGTGGAATTCTTCAGATTATCAAAGTTTTCCACAACTTCTCTGATCCGAGCAGCTTCAGCGGGATGATTTCTTATAAACCTTTCTCGTCTTCTTCTCCAAGCTGGATCAGGTTCGTGGTATGGATACCCTAGACAGCGAGTCCAGATTTGCTCGTGATTTATCACAATATCCAGAAATTCCGGGTCATTTTGGATCAGATGGTTGATGTATGAGAAGACATCGACAGTTTGATTCATAGAGAGGCCATTAAAGGCGTCTGAAACATCTTCCAATGGGTATCCAAAGCCAGGGTCTTCATCATAGTATACACGCAACGGTGGGTCAGTAGAGTCAAGGTCTCCACTATAAAACACGCTCACCCTTGAGTATCCACTGCTTGAGGTAGGCGCTCCAGGATTGGAAGCATTCTCACTTTGTGAGGCTTCTCCTGTGGCATTGTTCCCAGGGTTTGTTCCTTGTTCTTCCTCACTGCTATCACTTTCTTCACCTTTGTGAGAAGTTTTGTGACAAGAAGCTGAAACAGGGTCGTGTTCATTGTTCGATGCATTTGATGCAAAGATGTGCCTTGCAGTTTCGGCAATTTGTCGCACCAACGCGGCTTCCACTGGCTGACTTCGCACAAAATACTCGCGATTCCTGACCCAAATGGGACTCGGATCGTTGTAAGGGTGTTCCATGTACCGCATTATCATCTGGAGATTGGTGTTTGCGAATCTGAAGAAGGAAGATTCCCTACCTTTTAGACTCCGCAAGTATCTGTACAGTTCAGCGCTCTGACGCCTTGTGTCTTCTGTTGAGATAACAAGAGTTTCATTCAGGGGATGAGATTGCTCACAAGATTCGTCCTCAGAATCTGAGTCATCATCCCAGTTGACACTGATATGGTGTGAGGATCCGGAAGGACCGGCACCTGAGTCATCGCCATCGCTGTCATCATCACTCGCAACAGAGGTCACGATTCTGTGGAAAGTGGCGGCTACCTCTCTCATACGAGCGGCCTCAGCTGGGTGTTTTCTTATAAATTTCTCCCGCCTTCTTCTCCGGGCTCGGTCAGGATCATGTTCGAGATGTTCCATGAAACTGACCCATACTTCAGCATTTTCGGTGTTATCCGATATCATGTCAATGAATCCTGGGTCATTTTGTATCAGATGACAGAGGTATGCAACCACCCCAGCCGATTGATGTATAGTGAGGTTTTCGAGTGTAGGGGTTAGATTTAGAATGGGCTCTGAGGAGTTGGGCCCTCCTGTGAAAAATATACGCGCATTTGGGTCTAAATCATTGGGACCGAGCTCACCGGGTCTTCGCCTGGGATTCCGCCTAGAGCCAGCTCTTTCTTGTGGCAGTGGCGCTTGTGGCTCATTGTTTCTCGAAGTCGCTGATGATTCACCTTTATCCTTTTCATCATCGCTGTCATCATCAGCGGTAATATGACGGCAAGATGCTGAGGGCGCGTCATCATCATTGTCTGAATCGGATACATACGCAGGGGTCTTTCCATTTCTCAACTCCTTCCGTACTATCTCAACAGCTTCTCTCTCAAAATCCTCAACGAACTCGCTAGCAAACATCGAGTGCACAGGATCCATAACATATTTGAAGGTCCTGGGATCGGAGACCCTCAAATCCTTGAGATAGGAGACATATAACTCCACTAGTTCATCATGTTCGCGTTGCTGAGGATCATGTAGTTGCTCTGGCGATTCTTGTTGGCTTGTCCCCACTTGATTGGAGGTTTCTACCATTGATTTTCCAGTCCTCATTTCTCTCAGGTGTTGTCTGTAACCGTACATCCATGGCTCTCGATTGACTTCTGGGGAACTGGGTTCAGGTGTGATTTCACCTTCTTCAAGGCCAGTACCTTCAGCCTCTTCTTTGAACATCCTTGCGATAGCCTCCTTTTCATAGTCTTCCAACTCGGAGGAATCTTCCGGATTCAGCATGTTGTGAAATTCCTCGGGGGCTATCATTTTCAAGCTCTTGAGATATTGAACATATGCATCAATCAACTCTTCTCGGGTGGAGCATCCATTATCACCGGGCTTGGGACGCAACCATCGGCCTAGGCTTTCTTCAAAAAGTGGAGTCTCATGTTGTGGTTTTTCACGTGCATCCAACACCTTGGCATGCTCGTAGGCGATCTGGTCATTGGTCATGGCACTGACCGCACTCACGCCTATTTTATCCCATCCATTGTTCACAATGATATCGGCGGCCACCTTTTTCACGGCCAAATGCTCAATACCATCACGATCCAGATCAGTGGCATTATCTATGGCTTCGTCCACTTTCAGTTCATCTTAGAATAGGTCAAAGTCTTGGACTTTCAAGTCCATTAAGAAGTCGATGTAATCAGACACCGCTTCGAATGTCACCTCAGGTGGTGACTCACCATCAGAGTTGTCATCAAAACTCAGAGCAGAGGTTTGGATTATGATCCTTTCGGAATAACTGTCATTTTCTACCTCAGACTCGTCAGAAGCACTTAGATATCGACAAGTTTCTGTAGTCTCTGTACTTTGAGGTTTCTTGAGCGATACTCTCAGTTGATATTTGCCAACCAGCCATGCGGCCAGCAACTGATCGATATCATCTCCTTTCATCAGCTCGTGGACCCACCACATGGGATCTGCCAAGATTTCTGTCTCTAATTCGGGGTGAAACACGACCGTGCGATACCAAGTGGCCAAATCTCGCCATTGTTTTCGCGCTCTTAGAAACATATTCATTCTATGTCTGGTGAGGAGTCCGCGAGGCTCTACCTCCTGGTAAAAGACACCATTTCTTGCGGTCGACCCCTCACCTCTTAAGAGTGACGACGGAGTCGCAACAGCTGTTTCTTCCGTCACATGTTTATCTTCCACCTCTGTTTCTTCAGATGGTTGGACTGCATCATTTTCGGCATTTTCATAGAAATCATCATAATTTTCATTGCTATCTTCTTCGTCCTCAGTATCAGAGGTCGCGAAGACATTGCAGCATGTACCGGCGGAGCCACCACCACCTCTTTCTTCGTCACTACTGAAGTGACAATCAAAGTCGTAATTGCTATCCATGTCACCACGAGGAGAGCTGGAACCAGGCCATGAATATTCATCTTCAAAGTAACATTCTTCTGGCTCTGCGGTTCTGGCCGGGGTTTTGGTTGAAGCGGACGCTTCTTTGGTTGCCGTTGCCTCTTTTTCCTTTCTAAGCTTTGTCGCGTTTATGGCCTCGCTCATCAAACCGGACACATGCTGGGCCAAAGTCCGTATCACAGAAGGAGGGAGTTCAGGTTGTCCCGCTTTATCCTCCACAAGCAGGTTGAAACCCAAATTGTTTAAGTTCAGACCACCGTCTTCACTTTGACATTCTCTAGGGATTTCTACATATACCCTTCTTTCTTGTCCATTGACGGTTACTGGGAGAATCATCAATTCTGAATCCGGTGACCCAGGACCTTGGTACCTAGAAGGTTCTCCAGGTGCATTTGCCTGAGTACCAGATTTTCTGTTTCTAAGACCCTTGTGAGTCCTCTTGGCTTTGGTAAGGGTGGCCTCGGTTTGTGTTCCTCGAGACGATGATGACCCTGTTTGACTGGACTGCCTGGACATATCAGGAGCTTCTGGTGCTATTTCTGGAACTTCTGGTGTTTCTTCCGGGACCTCAGGTGTTTCAGCATCACTTCCTTCCTGAGTTCCATCTGAGACATAGCAACAAGTGGTCGTCCAAGATTCTTCATCTGTAAGATCCTGGGTTGAAGGAGAGGCTTCTTCAGCTTGCCTTCTCTTGTTTCGCTTAATCACTGTGACAGCTTCTCTCAACAAAACGGGGAGCATGTTGAGCAAGTGTATGCATTGCTTCGGGAGAGAGGTTGGGCTGTCCCTCCTTTTCTTCGACCAAAAGTCTGAAGCCCAGGTTGTCTAACTTCAACCTTCCGTCATCATATCTGCACTCCTCCGGGATCTGCATAAACACCCTTCGTCCTTGATCATTGACTCTAACGGGGAGAAGTATCAACTCAGAACTCTCGGAGCTGGATGTTCCTTCAGCTTCCAGTTTGTATATGTCTTTTCCTCCCCTGGCGGTCTTGCGGACTCGTCTAGTCCCTCTTTTTGAGGTTCATGCATGCACAGCTGCGGAGAGTGTCGATGTTTCTTGGGCTTGCTGACTTGACTGGTCGGGGGTTGACTGAGATGCCTTCTTATCAGAGAGATCCTTATTTCCCTGATCATTGCTGGAAATGTGACGACATGAAGCCGTCCAGAATTCTTCAGATTCTGCACTCTCACGTTCCTTTCTTTCTGTCACATCTTTCCAAGCCTTACCAGTAATTTTGGTGAAGTCTTTTGGGGACAGAAAGTCAGCCAAGGTTGCTTGTTTTGGTCTCCCCTGGACGTATTGTTCCTCGATTTCTTGAGGTGCAATTTTCCTCCAGAACGGTCTATTGTTGCTTGACCGTGTCACCGGAATATAACTGCGTCTCGGTCTAAGAGGCAGTCTCGTTGGTATGACAACGTTTCTCGGCACGATGGGGGTGATGGCATTCTTCCATCTGAGCCTGGGTTCAGCTTGAAGCACCTTTAACTTCTTTCTGGTGCTCTTGTTGAGGCTTACACTCCAAGTGGTGGGTGGTCTGCCGTCAGAGCAAGCAGAGACGCGGTTTGTGCTGGCAACTGGAGTTCTGGTAGGTCCAGCATGAGGTGCCGGCTCTTGCCTAGCGTCATCATGGAGTGGGATTGCTCCTTCCTGGATTCTTTTCTCGATCCAGTCCTTGAAGACATAACAGTCTTCGATACTGTGGCCTAAGACCCGGTGATATGGGCAATAGTTCGGGTGATTGACCTTGTTTTCTTCCTCAGGCCTCTTACACCTTGGAAGTCGTATTTCCAGCACTTTCATTGCTTGCTGGAACAACTTTTTGGTCTTTTCTTTCTTGAAAGAGTACGGTTTGTTTTGTAATTCTTTCAAAGTCGGTCTTGGGGCGCGGGTTTGTGAAGTCCCGTCCTTTTCTTCATCACTTTCTCCCCACTGAACACCGCTGGTGCCCTCGACTTGATTGCTGGCCGCTTTAGACTTCACGGTTTTGCTTTCAGCTTTCTTTGGTTTCTCTTTGGGGAGAGAATACATCAAGTTGATGTCATCCTCCATTCCTTCAAACTCAGTGATCTTGGTCACTAAGCCTTCAAAGGTGGCAACATTGTGTCCTGCCAGGAGCACTTTCATGGGTGGCCGAATCCCGTTCATGAGCATACGGACCGCCTCCTTTTCAGAGATGTTTGACTGACACCGCGTGTACATGTTTTCCCACCTCGTAACAAAGTCTGAAGCGGTTTCTCCTTTGTTTTGCTTGGTATTAACCAAGCTGGTCAGAGTGACACGGCGAGGGGTGACTCTGAATCGAGTCTTGAAAGCAGCAACCATTTCCTTCCAATTCTTGATGCTGTTTTCCTCCAACGAAGCATACCATTCAAAGGCTACTCTCGTTAGACTTTGAGGGAATTGCCTCAGCAACCATTCCTGTCTTCTGGTAGTGTCCCCACAGGATGTTAGAAAGTGGGACAGATGTTGATCAGGAGTCACTTTGCTGCCGACTCCTTCAAACGGCTTGAATTTCGGCACAACATAACCTCTTGGGTATTCAACCCTGTCAAACCTCTCAGGATATGGTCTTCCTGTGAAGTTGTTGGGGAATTGAGGTCCGTCAACTCCCAAGTACTGGAATTTTTGTTCCATCTGTTTTCTCATTTCTTCCATGAGGTCAATTGGATCGACCTTGGAAGCATTCTTCTTGTCATATGACCCATCGTCTGATGTTTCGCTCGAGTCACGACTGGATTTGTTCTTTCTTTTCTTCTTGCGCTCGGGCACCGAGTGTCGGGCGCTTCCTTGCTTTGAAGTGACTGGGTTTGAGCTCGGCCATGCTCCTTTCTTGGCCATGTATTTCTGGATCTCCGCACAAGCTTCAGCTATGCGGGCATTGTCAACTTGCAGTTGTTTCAACTTCTTGTCTTTTTCTTCCAACTCCTTGCGAAGCTGGGCGACTTCTCCGAGGATTTCATTTTCCTCGTCTACACTTTCATCAGAGGCTTCACCTCTATTTGAGCCGGGATTTTCTCCTCTGTCTTCCTCTTCACCAGCAGAGTGATCGCTGGCTTGGTTAACCCTTTCTTCTGTAATGGGCTCAGGAATCCTGGGACGGCCATTCTTCTTTGGTGGGGCGGAGGCAGAAGCTTTGCTCTTCTGGCTCCGGGTCTCGACAGGTATACTCTCAGGCTGTGGGGGTTCCTGATGAAAGATTTAAATCCTATGGTATCAAATAAATTTATACCTAGAACTTAACCTCACTAGTCGTTATTGGTAAAGCTTTAGGGTCGAACCCAAGGGACGGATTAATGAATACCGGACTTTACTTCCTCACGAAAGCTAGACAAGACAAGTATTTTGGGATTTTATGGTTTAAAGAGACAATTATCTAAAGTGCAATAAAATAAAGAGATTTTGGGTTTTTAGGGTATAAAATATGCAAACAAATGTCCTAGGGTTCATGTTTCACTTAGGTTTGGCTCCAAGATAATTAGAATTGCTCGCTGTCGCGTTAAAGACTAACAACCTCGAATTCCTACTCTCAGTTCGGTCCGAACCAGACCAGTTCGGTCCGAACTGAGGGCGTGGAACAGAGTTGTTGAGTAATATACTTGACTTTAACAATGCCACAAGTTTAGACTGGCTGTAGCTACAATCCCTAGTCCTCAACTTTCGCCTTTTGGGCCAGAAACTAGCACAGGACTCTACTAAACTCGCTCAAGTTCACTAGGCCTAAACTTTCGTGTAGGCACAAGTTTACAAGAGTTTAACTATTTGTTTTCCTTGGTTATCTAAACACTCTTTCAAGCAGTTCAGAAGTTGTACCTTTCGGCATAACTAACCTATCCTTTCAGATCTGTGGCTTAACCTAAACACTTAACTTACTACTATTGTTCATTTAAATTCGTAACTTAACCAAACCCGGCCGTAGATTCAGAAGTAAGATAAATTAAACAACAGCAATAAACAAAACATCAAATAATACCAAATAGATAAATAGCATGTCAAGTATCAAGCATATCATCACAACAACATCAAACTAACCCTAAACTACATCCTTACCCTAAGACAAAACAAATCTAGCCTAACATGCTAATAAAACAAACTACAAATACAAATAAAGAAGATACAAACTCCATTCGATCAAATATCAAGAGAAAGGAAGAAATAAACCAAATATCGCCTCTAACTCAAGATACCGAACGTCCAGAGCCGTGGTTGGGTCGGTTCTGCCGTCGCCGCGTCTAGAATCGATCCAAAGTTGCTGCCATGGTCGTGCGTTGCTGCGAGAGATGGATTCCCACGCCTTTCGGCGCGAGAACGGTGGTGAAAAGGTGCCAAAACGTGGTGTGAAGGTGGAATTTCGTGGATGGTGGCCTCCCCCGCCTCCAGGACAGGAGGAGACACTTATAGAAGTTCCAGGATGACTTGGGAAGGAGGCTAGGGCATCCAGGTCGCCAAACATTGCCAAATCTGCAATTTCCTTCATCGAAAACTTGCCAAAACAGCCAATTCGGCTCTCAGTTCGGACTGGACTGGCTCAGTTCGGGTCGAACTAGCTTAGTTGGGGTCAAATAGGCTCGGTTCGGGTCGAATTGACTCAGTTCGGACCGAACTGATTCAGTTCGGGTCGAACTGGCTCAGTTCGGGTCGAACTGGCTCAGTTCGGGTCGAACCGAGAGTCCAGCATTTCGTATTGATAGTATTTCGAGCATAATTTCTTCATCCGGACTCCAATTGAGGCGTTTCAAAGACCGTTGGAAAGCTTGGGATGAGATCTACAATGATATTAATTCCATCTAGCCATTTCCTTCTCCAAAATCCTCCATTTTATGCAATAATTGTGTGTGATCCATCGAGTTCCTACAAAACAAGTCAAATGCCACGGCAATACCTATTTCTTGATAAATATAGCACAAAAGCACAGTGAATATAATGGTTTGGGTAACATTTGAGTGATAAGTACGATCAAAATACTAATGAATATAAGAGATATCAGTTCCTGAGAGCCAGTTCCAACCATATGAACCTCAGTGAGGTCATCATCATGGTCAGCGTCATCCGCATGAACATGGTACACAGACACAGATCCTGCACCCTTTCTTTTCTTGGGCACATGGACCTTCCTTCCTGGGGCTTGTGTCATATATGACACAACATCAGACAATTCGGAGGTTTTCTCCCTCCGCTTGTTTTCCTTCGGGAGCTCGACACCCTCCAGCTGGGAGGCAGAAGCGTGTTCAGGCTTCCGGGCTCGAGCAGCCTTCCCCTTGGCTTTCATATTTTTGGAATTGGGCTTGAGGGGAGGAAAAGTGAGTCGGTCGAAGACCGAAGGAGGTGTGGTTCCAACCTTCTTCTCCGAAACACTGTAATCAGCATCTCCGATCCTGGTATCCTCATAGTAGGGGAAACGAAGGCGCTGAAAGACTGGGAACCGGAGCCTCTCCTTGATTGAGGGCTTTTGGGTGTTCTTGGCGGGTTTGGCGAAGGCTTTGCGGGCCCCGCGGAGTTTCTTGACTATCTTGTATGCAGCATGGATGGCCTCCACAGCTTGGTGCTTCTTGGGAGTGGAAACCGCCTCGACCTTCAGAGGAGCGTACTGGGGTAGCTCCCAGTCCTCGCGCAGGCGTGGACCGTCAGCATTTTTCTTCACAATGCGAAGAGGAGCGAACGCATTGTTCAGAGGCAAATCAGTGTCAATTTCCTCTTCCTGGGCCAGGCCAACAAGGCATTTTTCTTTGAGACGCTGGGCACCAGCCCCAGCCTTCTTGCTGAGAGAGATGGTTGCAGTCACGGGCGCTTTGCCAACAAGCGCAGTCAAGGGCACCTGGACGGGCACAGTGAGAGTCTCGGCCACCGACTTGTTAGTCTTCTTCAAGTGTGCACCGCTCACGATTTCGCTCCAAGTCACCATGTCGATTGTTGGTTGTTAGTTTTGAGTGAGTTTTCCTGCAAATGGAAAACACTTAAAGTTAACGCCAGTATCTTTGTATATTTTAAACGTATTTCATACTATACTGATATACTATGTCGATATGCCTGGTCCATTGATTATTCCCTGATGAGAGGAGAAAAATGTCCCACCGGGCGTGCCAGAATCTGTCTCGCACCTTTTTGGACCCTGATCCTCGAAAGGGGGAAATGACCGGATGCTTCCGCGGGGGAAAAAGATATTGCGGACGAGATACCCCTCGATCGTTTCAAAACTCAAACATCGGCACCCACCTGAAAAGGGATGTGCATACCGACGTGGTTTCGAACCTCTCGAGAGTTTGATTGTTTACTGCAGGTCCTTTTTTCCAGTAGACGCAAGCCCCTACTGTTAATTACCTCTGAACCAAGTCAAGAGCACCTCTAGATCGGGATAATCAATGGGTTAGGCATAACGGCTAGTATTCCAGCATTTTACAAAAGACACTTGGCACTTAACATCAAAGAACGCAAACAAATGGTGACATGGATAGGGCAGATGATGCGACCATGAGAGGATTAACACGATGCAAAACTTGATGTAAGGAAATTTAATTTATATTTAAGACTCCGGGACTCTTGGAGTTTGGTTCTGGGTGACTAGCTAATGACCCCTATTTAACCATATTTTTATATTTAATGATTTTAGTTTGTTCTCTTCAAACTATACGCATTGCAAGCTCAGAGAGGACGGACATAGACGTGCAAAGTTCCGGTATTCAGATCATACCAAAGCTTTAATTATTTTTTTAAAACTTTAATTTATCAACATTTTAAAACTTAGGTCTGTTTGTTGACATGTTAGAATCGGGGTTATCAGACGTTTCGGGAAACTCAGGCATCAAGGCATGTAGAGGTTCCGGTCCTTGAACGTGTGTCGATTCTGGTCAACTATTGACGTGTTGAATTTCTGACCCCGTGACGTGCAAGAGTTTGGTTATAAAACGTTTTAAACTCTGGTATTAAGGCGTGTTTAGAAGTTCTGGTCGCTTTGGACATTTTAAACTTTGGTCTTCATATGTTCTAGAATTTACCAAATCCTGATTTTCAGACATATTTAAAGTTTGGTCCCTGGATTATAGAATTTTTTGTTTCTGGGTCTGTATTGACTTCGGATTTAGGTCCGGGTCTCGAGTTTTGGATTTTCTGGATCTGGATTTAACTTGGGTTTGGATTTCAGATTTGGGTTTGGGTTTCGGATTTGATTTGAGTTTTGGGTTTAGCTTTGAATTTGATTTTGGATTTAAACTGGGTTTGAGCTTAGGTTTTGGATTTGACTTGAGTTTGGATTTGGATTTGAATTTGGATTTAATTTTTGGGTTTAAACTGGGCTTGAGTTTTATCTTGAGTTTCGGTTTTGGATTTGACTTGAGTTTGGATTAGGATTTGGATTTGGTTCTGGAGTTTGAAATAGACTTGAGTTTCGACTTGAGTTTTGGGTTTTGGATTTGAGTTTGGGTTTCATTTTTTGACTTAGCGAGAAATTTGTTCTTAACGGACGTTACTGTTTAATTGTACCTGCTGTCCGAAAAATTTTTTAAGTACCTGCTGTCCAGACATATTCGTCATTTTGAAGTACCTGCTGTCAAAGGGGTTCATACCCTTACATTTTTATACCCCTTTTCATTAAATTTTGACATAATTCAATTCTTGGGTATTTTGCACTTATTAATTTTAATCATTTTTAATTTTAATTCTCTTTTGGTTGGGAATTTGAATTTGGAGTGTTACAGAAAAGTGTTCCTCATAATTTTCTGGACATTTTGATATTTTATGGAAAATTTTTGGACTTTCTAGCTATTTTTAATGTATTTTTGAAGTTTCTGTATTTTAGAAAATTATTATTAGTCGAAATCTTGTTGTTTGGTGTTCTGTAGTCAGCAACTCGCCACACCAAGATTGTCACAGAAGATCAAGTGAGGTCGCTGAGGCTGGATCTGGCTGAACCGTTTGGTTCACGCCCATATCTGTACGCCAGACTTATCTTTCTTTTTCCTTCATCTCCCTCCCTCGTCTCGTTGACTCGACGACAGCGGGGAGAGGCGCCGTTGACTTTGCTTCTCCGGTCGTCATTTTCCGTCAAGTCAGGTTCTATAAGGTCGTCTTCTCTCCCTCTTTTCCCCGACGTCTTCAATTTGTGTTGCGTCACTTGATTTAAAGTGCTTCATCTCCATCTCAGATTGGGTCTATCGACGATGAATCGCTGGTTTCTGACGGCAATCTTTACCAGAGATAGCTCCTACGGCCTCGTGATGGTTCCTTGAGGTTGCTTATGTCGTCGATTGAAGTTAGGCTCTTCAGTTGGGGGTTTGATTACGGTTCTTTAATTTGGTCTGACAATGGATTGATCAGGTGGTGTTGATAATTATTGATAATGACTCTTCTCTGATGGACGGCTGCATGGTCATCCCGAGAGGGTTAGGAGGATACTTACCTCATCAATTTGTCCATTGAGGAGATCTTCAGCGATGTTTGGCCTTGTTTGAGTCTGGTCTGATAAGACTTATGTAATGAAGAACAGCAACACATTTTTTTTTTTATCATTATGCTTTGATGTTTATACCATTATTGCTTGTAATCTAGACTTGAGAAGTGTATGTTGGGATTAAAGCAAATTTCTTCTTCATTTTCTTTTTATTATTATTTCTGTTGATATGCATAGCTTGCCCCAAAGATTCTTCATTGGGTCGACTTTTAACACAAATGAGACTCATGTCATTAATTGAATCAATTAAGCCTGGTATGTTCCTGTAGAGTTAATTTTATCCATAAGATATTGTATATACTATTAGAAATGATCCTGGTGGCCATCATTGGTACTTCTAATATTTCATACACCCCCCCCTCCTCTTTTTTTTTATCCAGGACTTCTTTTATCATTTTCTTTGTTTCGTGTCACTCTCCTTTTTTATTTTGAACAATAATTTACGTATGAATATATGAATGCAGGTATTACAACCTAAGACAAGTCAGGAAGCTTAACACATTTTAGGACAGACTATCCCCACTCCCCCTTTTATTATCATTCATTCATCATTTTTTTATGCAAATTAATGACTTGTCACAAAATATTTTTAAATTTTATGCTATTGGAACCTATTTATTCAAATAAACTGACGGGTGGAACTATACTAATGGCAGGCTTATCTGATGGAGGGGTAAAACTGACCAATATATTAATAAATCCCATACTATTTATATATTATTACCATTACCCTCCTTTCTTTCTCATGTGCCATTGAAATTTTCTGTTACTCCTATTATAACATGATCTAAGAGAAAATAAATGTTTTAGGCCTGCCATGGCATTCATGCATCATGCATATGTGTCTTATTAACATAGAATTCTTGTACATTCTAATTCCCTGGACATCTTGTATATACATATGTACTTTTTTATTTAAACATATATGTCTCCTGACACTCTCCTGGACTTATGTATATTTTTTTATATGTGTTTTCTTATATAAAACTTTTTTCGTTACAGATCCAACTTTATTCTACCAATCATCTTAATTTCTGGTTTTATTATATTGGCCTAGTTATTCTGTTGGATATGAGTGTGAATATAATGATATTCTCTTTTTTCACTGTTTACTTTTTTTTTGTCAGTACTCAGGCACAGGTTCTCAGACGATGAAATCTGAGTACTGGCAAGGCAAAATGATTGACTGTATACCCCAATTTTATTTAACTTACTGAAGCTGAAAATGCATGCAAGTAATGACCCTATTTTAACTTTGAAAACTCATTTATTAAGCCCAGCTGACACTCAAGTACAAGCTCTTAGGCTGTGAAACTTGGGTGTCGGCAAGGTTGATAACCTTAATTAACCAGGGATATGAGTGTTATGGTGCTGGTTTTCTCCTTTGTTGTACATTATTTTTTTTAGAACTTCACCAACACTCAGATACAAGCTCTTGGGCTGTGAAATCTGAGCGTTAGCAAAGGTATAGTGACAGTTAACCATGCAATTGTTCATAGGAAGGATCAAGGACTTTTATTTAATAGACTATCCATACACCCATGCTCAGACACAAGTTCTTGGACTATGAAATCTGAGCATGGTATATGAACAATCCTTTGTGTTGTTTTACAGTATGTAAACTCAAAGACAGAAGAACACAAGAGAGAGATAAGGAATTTGTTGAATGCCCCAAAAAGGAAAGAAGAAAAAAAAAAAAGAATCAAATCTTATGCTAAGAAGAATTTATTCTCAAAAAACCATATGATTGATGTACATTTTTACCTTCTAAGAGATGTCTTTTTTTTTACAAAGCAGCGGAATAGAAAGAAAAAAATGCAGAAAAACTGGGGGGGGGGGGGGGTCTTCTGGCGCCTCTTCTCTTTTTTTTATAGGCAGCTGGGGTTAGGGTTTCTTCCATCTCTGGAGCCATGTGTCATTTTCTGGTGCCTTTGATGATGATGAAGGGTGGTGATTCTCTGATGATAAACCGCCTCTCTTACTTTGTCTTGACATTTGAGGCCTTAAGACATTGTATGACATGTGGGGGCATGCTTATTCCCTGGATATGCTTGGGGAAGGGATTTGATGGCGCCAGCTACTGACAGGGACAGATGGCATGCATCTATGTTGCTATAAGCTGTGTATGAGGAGATGGCATCATGTATTGCATCTCCCTTGTATCTCTAGCCGCATGGGTTTAGTGTTCATTTTTCATCCTCTCCATTTGTGCTATGTCAATGTTCCACTCAGTAGCAGCTGATGTGGCTTTATGTGTAGCCTATTAAGACTATGCAGAAAGGGTCCCACAACCAGGCTTTAGCCTCACCAAGTAGCACAGAGCTCATATGAAGTTAGATAAATTGTTTTTAGGTTGTAATTGGTGTATTTCATCTCAATTTGGGGCTGGAGAGGGCTCACATCAATATTTTTTGCTTGATTTCCCTCTTTTGCCCTTTTGTTGATTCATAATTAACCTTATTTCACTGCTAATTCCTGCTGGTCTGGAATTCTTTTCATTAAATGTGATCCAGCCAACTTGCTGTTTGCTGTTTGGGGTCTGCGCACCTTCCAAGATTCATTCTCTGGCGCCAAGGGATTGTATGATATACAGTGGCTCCCTATGTGGCTTATGCCTCTGTGGCATTATCTTTCATATCATCCATTTCTATGATTCTGAGAATCTCTAGTAGCTTTGGCCATAAACAATCCATATTTTAGTTATGCACAAAGACAAGCTGGGGGCAAAATGGGTAATGATGCCTTATAATTCCTTAATTGCACTTAGGCATCCCTTGTCTGTTCCCCCTAATACCTGATATGCCCTTGACAGAAGGGGTGTCATGCATGGGAGAATTTCTCTTCAGTCATGTTTTGGCGTATATGAGCACATAACAGAAGAAGCACACAACAGCTTCATCCTACCATTCATTGATTGCGTTGCCATCTTGATATGAGAATCAAGGGTACAGATGTGATCCTTATGTGCACCATACATCCCTAGATTTCATCCTAATTTCCCTTTTTTGATCACGGTAAAAGGCCAGCCGAGTCTTACCTCTTTCCTATACATCCAACGGCTAGGAGGCAGCACCAAAGTTCTCTTTCTCGTGCTGCATAGTACATGTACCAGGCGTCTCTTCAGTCGTAGGTTACCTTTTCAGATAGTAGGCTGTGGCCACAACGAAGAGATGCTCTCCATTTACAAATTTGTGCTACTTTATCGACACTGGAACCCTCCAGTTACAAGGAGAATTTGGCTTTGCCAACTCACAAGCCCCTTCCTGCATCGTTTTCACATCATTCCAAGCTTCATTGTGTCTCCATATCCTCAATTTTACTTGGAACATCACAGGAAGACATTCGCACTAGGCTCGACCTCTCCGTCAATGGCGAATGGTGGTAGCTGTTTTCTCCGACGAATTGGTTGAAATTAACCCCGAAATCTGCTTTTCTACACCCCAAAGAGGCTTCCCAGGTCATCAAATCACACTTCCTTCCATTAATTTAGCTTAACAAATCTCCCCAACTTGCGACCCAGTCGCTGAGATTCTTGAATTTGCTGCATTGTAGGTTTGTGGGGCGGCCGTGTCTGATGTCGACGGAGTCGTGACGACGCCCTCTTTGCAGCGGTGTACTTGGTTTGGGTTGCGACGGCGTGTATCGCCGGCGAGAAGCGAAGCTGCAACTTCCTTTCGCAGGTCTGTACTGCCTTCCTCCTTTTTTCTTTCCTTTTTTTCCATTAACAGAAAGAACAGGGGACCCATGGGACGAGCCAATGGCTGCGTGCCACGTGGCTAATCTGAAGCTGACCGACCGAGTCAGTTAGGTGTTGTTGGGTCCGTGTGTTTGCCTATTGGGACTCAGTCGGCGCCGAAATGCTTCCGCATTTGATTTTGGCTGGGCTGAGTTTCGCTGGGCTTGCAATGGGCCCGATTAATTAAACCAAGCAGGCCTCATTTATTTATTTGTTATAAATGGGTTTGGATTTGTGTTTCAATTAAGTTAACTAGCCCAATTGGTTAATCAAATCCAAGAGTGAGGTCAAATGCACTTGCTTGGTTGTTTCGGTGTGGAGTCGTCCCTTCTTGCCATCATACCGGGTTCTGTTCGTATACCAGAATTTTATATTGCTTAATACAATTTTTGTTATAATCAATTAATTAATTAATTAATCCATTAATTATGTGGGTATCAACATATTTCACATAATCTTGATCAATTAATTAATAAATTGTTTAGTGGGGTCTTTGACGTGGGGTTTAGTACGAAACTTGTATAATGTTTGACCATCATACACTTTCCACCTCTTTTCTTTTATATAATTAATTAACTAATTAATTATGTGAGTTTTTAGCATTTTTCACATAATTTAATCAATTAATTAACCATTTTGTGTATTTGTGGGTTTTATCATTTTGTTTGTGAGTTTTCTACTGTTTGAAGAGTAGGTCATGGTTATGAGTTTTATTTCTCGATGTAACACTTCCCTCAATTTGCAGGTTTACTTGAAGATTCTGTCATTCTCTCAAGTAGCAAAATTTAGAGGCAAACAATAGGTAAGGAGTTACCAACTTAATTGTATATGTGTATGTTATTGGAACATAGTACAGGACTTGACCCAATGAAATAAACATATGGATTGTGTTATGTGTCATTGTTTATTTCATATAAGTTTGATTCTAAGTTTGAGATGCTCACCTTTTCCACATGAGGATAGGTTCAATAAATATCGTCTAACGTTGATTCCTGATAAAGGCTGCTATAAGGACTTTATTTATGTTCTCTTGAATTGTGCGGGGAAAAGTTGTTCATCAAGAAAACCGTATGTCCCTTATTAATATACTTAATGAGTGATGATATCTGTTTGGGCCCCTTGATGGAGTTTGGATTGTTTGGCCAACTTGTACAATCAACTCTAGATCAAGAAATGTATAATCTGCAAGAATGACACATTCCTATCTTGGATTATATAAGGATATCATGTGACATAAGAATCAGACAAAGAAATACTAATATTTCTTATGCAGGATTGAGATATTGTAACGGTACATTATTTATACGAATTGGGAATCATAACGTGTTGCTAGATACCGCTTATGATTATTGGAATTAAATAAGCGATTTAATTCCATGGCCAACATAGTATAAATCCTCAAAGGGTCACACAAATAGAGTTTTAGTCACACAGTGTATTATCTATTTATTCTCAATAGTGGGTATTGAGAAAATATGATAGTTTGACTAATTAATTATATACCGTTATGAACAGTTATAATTATTTGAGTCAAAAGGATCATATAGAAATAAGTTAATACATTATCTAATCCCAAAATAGTTATTAATGATTTAATAATTATTTTAAGATCAACACATATTGATATAAATGGTTATATCAATTTATTGGGCCAACATTTCATAGCAAATAGATAGTCCAATTGAAGAGCATTGAAAATGAGTTTTAATTAAAGGAATTAAATACCCAAATAGATGGAGAAAAGGCCCATAAAGCCCAATTTGGTTCGGCTAGGGCTGGTGGGTGGCATTTTGGTAAATACAAGGAAGAGCTCCCTAGAGATGGTGTCTATATAAGACCCCCTTTGGAGAGCAAACCCTAAGTTTTCTCTCTCTTCCTTCCTAGCCGCCACCACCTCCTTCCCTTCTCCATTTGCTCATGTGTTGAGCTTCATTCCTCCATCAAATACATCTAATAGGATTAGTGCAAGGAGGAAACTAAAGGGATTAGACACTAGTCTTTGTTGCTAGCACAACAATTAGACTTTGTGACTAGTTCTCTTGGTGGACTCGAGGCCGGCGCCGCCATTGGAGGGGAGACGAAGTTAGAGAGCACCCCATCGACTCCCATGCCATGGATTCGAGCCTCATGAATGTGATTTCATGAGAGGTACAATTTCTCCTATTTTCTCTCTTGATTGGATGTGTTGATTGGTTTTTGAGCAAAGATCCTTGGTGCTTGATTGTTTTGTGACTAATTAGTAGTTAAGAATTAAAATTGAGCACCTAAATAGACTTCTTAACATTTTTTTCCTTGTATTCAGTTGACAACTGTTTGTCATACTCCTTAGGTACAACACATTAGGGCATGTGCATAAATATGGCTTACATAATGAACTCATAACAAAAGGATGCTCGAATTGTTTCTTGCACTCTTCTCGAATTGAGTTGCAACGCACCGAGTCAAACTCAAGTGTATGTCATACAACGTGGTTAGACATCATTTCTAGGAGTCTATCTTTTCGTGTAACTAGAACACTTTGTCATTATATGCACATTTTGCTCAAACCTGACATCCATCATAATCTATCTCCATAGATTTTGTTTCCTTGGATTTAGGTGACTTGCCCAAGTTCTCTATTGAGAAAAAAATCTTCAATGAGATCTTGACGATATTCATTTTCTCAATGTTATTCCCAGTTAATGTCTTGTATCTTGTACAATACATGTAACATAGTCATGCTCCCACTGAATATCTTGTCTATACAAGATACCTTTTTGACGAAGTTCAACTCCTTGACTTCCTTGTCAAAATATTTATTCCAGTTTCCACAATACTTGCTGCAATCCATTAATGGATCATTGAAGCATATATATGTTTCTAGCAATATAACAAACAAATCCTCGATTTGTGTGATATACATAACTTCCTTCATTCAATCGAAGAAGGCGGTTTTGATGTATCTTTCCATATATCTATATATACGAAATATAATTATTGCTGAGATGATCTTTATTGACTTATACAAAGCTACAAGCTAGAAGCCGTGCCTTGTGCATGGTCAACTCGTTATCGACTTAGACATAGAAACAATCATGAAATTGTGCTTTGTACATAGTCGACTTGCTATCCATATTTATCTTTCCTTTAAAGATCAAAATGTTCTTGATGGATCGCTCCTTCATGAACATCAATCAAGGTCTATACCTTGTTGTTATATATATATGGAATCAAACCATACTTGTGGAATCGGGTCTTTCCATCGCTTCTTTATTTTATCAACGGATCCTCATATGTCAAGTACGAGGATGTTGTGAAGCCTATGCACTTTTCAGTTTAGGCAATTCACTCTCATTGATCTTTGTAGGATTGATGCTTGAGGTCCATGAACTACTTCTACAAGAACATGTAGAATAAGTTCTTAATCCTAATATATTGTACGAGTTTCTCAAACATCATTCATTCGTGAGATGTTTGAATACTCTTTAGAAGCGAGCGTGCTAATAAACTTCTTCCTTTCACAACTGCTTGTGAATAAAGTTCCGCTCAACTCCCACTAAGCACCATGTATGGAGTGACAAGTTTCCCATAAAGGTACTTCTTGTAGTGACGCATAAATTCCTTTAATGCTCACATCACTCTCGCTACTTCTTCTTGAGATTGTTATTCTTCAAGATTACATTATGATTAGCAACAACTACTTTGTTCTTATCATGTTCGTAGAAGTAGTACCTTTCGGTTACTTCAAGATATCCTACAAAATAAGCGTCCTATTTGGGTTCAAGTTTGTCAATCAATCAAGCTTTTCAACACCAAATCTTGAGAAATAATATATCTAGAGATCAAATTTCGTAAGATATATTTCTCAATAGACTTCCATGAAACTTTTATTCAGTGTAAACAATATTGTCCTCAAACAGAAATCCCTTACATGAGTCGAATAAGTCAATTTGATTTATTACTGATCGAACTATATTAAACAATGTTCGATACCTCCATTCTTGGATACATTCTTTTAATGTTCCTCATGGAGCAAGTTGTGAAACATCTTTCATATTCTTTAGGTAATATATCAAACTATATGACTTAACTATTTACCATGATCCATCTTAAGACTTTTATTTTTATTGAATGATTTTTTTTCAACTTTACTCTTGAAAACCTTTTGATCTTGTCAAAAGATTCATACTTATACCATATCAAATAGATACGTTACTATCTACAATGATCGTTAGTCAAGTGGTAAAGTGTCAAGAACCTTTCAATTGCACAAGTACCTATAGGTCTATATACATAAACATGTATAAGTCTCAATCAAGTTACTTGTCCTTTCAACTTTCGTAGGTCAAAGGCACTTTTGTCATTTAACAAACACGATTCACATGAATTTCAATTGATTTGCAATCGAATTGAGTTACGAGCTCCACGTTACGTAGACTCTCATAATGTGATTCTTGTTTATATACGACTAAGCGACTATTTTACATAAAAGTCAAATACTTTATGTGAAGTCTTACATATTTGTCATTCAAAATTTGTTTATCTATTTCAAGCAAATTCAATCATGATGCATGAAATCTTATACACAAATTCATAACAATAAGAGAACAACATTTCTCTTTTATAAAACATGATCATCCATCATCAAATATGAAATGGAGATAAGGTTTTATGAGATGTTTGGAATAAGATATACTACCTCCGATTCCTAAATAAACTCTTTATTCAGTAAAGATAACTCTACGTATTCTATGATAGCGGCTTAGACGAATAAGTCATTTCCAAAACAGAGTTTACTTTACTTATCTCGAACTTTCTCTTATTTTTTTTCATTGCCTACACATTTCGTTAAATGCGAGCACATGAACTAGTGTAATCAGAGATAGTGAGATAATTTGAACGACAAATATCTTAAGGTTTAGAACATCATGGTATTTCAGACAACTTTTCAAATGCCTCTCATAAATGGCAAAACATCTCATGTGGCACACGGTCACTAGTGAGGGTCTCAAAGTCTCAACTCATATAAGTATTCCTTTAATACTTAACCAATCACTTTTAGCACAAACAAGTGTGCGAACAATATATCCTTCATCTCTAGAAAGAGATTTTATGACAATATCAACAATCCTTGATATTGGAGATCTCAATATCTCTAGTTATCAACTAGCTACTCAAACCTTTCGGTTCGCAAGCTAATGAAACATTTATCTTCTTATAAGAAGAGTCTCTTGGTTAACTCACACTCTATTACTCGATCATAAATGATTGAGTCTATATTTACTTTCTCTAAGAAAATCTTCTTGAGTAAGTGAATGAGAGCGTGGAAGTCTAGTCTAGTCCTTATGAATTCTCCAATTCAAAGGTCTAGGTTCTAAAAGGATATATACATTCGCTTTATTGAATAATTTTTCGTCGAAACTAATCAATCATTGCGAAGCTATGTTCGGGAAGTCGAAGAACGTTTTTGGGATTAAACATGCTCAAATTTATCTTTTCCAAGAACATGTCTTAGAAATCAATATTACTTCTTCAAGTAAGTACCTTAGAAACGAGCTTGTTGTTTTCAAAGATTAATCGCAACGAAATTAACATATTTAATATCTATAACAATTTCAATTTAAGGTCATTTAGTTTATGCAATGTTTTATTTATAATGATAAACAAAATTCCCACTACATTTATTTAATGTCCCTAATGTAGTCGGTTTCCAAGATCCCCATTTTCGTTGAAATAGGGGCCAGCGTCGGCATGACAACTAAAACAACTAGATAAGGTAGGTTCTCCAATCAATCATATCTTGTCCATATGACTCTTGGTTTGTGAGATATCACATGTATATCCACAAACTTCGTCCCAATGTCCAATCTGATTAGGGTCCATTGATAACCAACCTCTCTCTATTTGCTCCTTACAAATTTGATTTACACCCCGACTACAATGATGGAATACGATGTCTGCGTCGGCGGAATGCATCAATAGACAATCAATTATCTTGAAGGGGATAGAGAGAAGGAGAACGAATTGACTTAATCGAAGTTAATTTGGGACATAAGCAATTACGTGACTTTGTTTGGTGGTCGTGTAAGCATACACTCATACCTACCTATGACAATTCAAGGCATTCACAAACAATCACATAACATAAGCATCTCAAGCATTGTCGTGGGTTTGTATGGCTCCTGCTTGCATTAGTTTTCGTCGCATCTCCATGTAACGAAACTAATCTAATCAAAACTCTCCCACTAATTACTAAGATCCTATCTAAAAATTAAGAAAAACAAATACATATGATAAATCCTAAAACCCACCTAGGCCTTAGGGGCATGCAAGCCATAATCAAGTTACATCAAGAATTAATCAATTATTAATTATCAAGGCACCTTAGGCCACATTACAATCAATCACATGCATTCACATCATTTTACAACACACAAGGCAGTGACATCTTGAGCCATATCAAACCCACATCCTCCTACAACAACAAGTTAGCACAATATACAAATATATGTCTAAGTTGTTCATAATTAGTGAACTTTCAAGTGTCTTTGCGCATTGTTTGTTAGCTTGTGTTTTTCCATGCAAAGAAAGTTTAACATTCAAATAACTAATTGCTTAAAACTTTTGACAAAATTCAACATTCAAAATTTCCAATAGAGGATAGTAAGGAGTGTTCTAATCAACATATCAACTATTTGATTAATTAGAACAACCACCATTATTCAAACGGGACCCGAGAAAACTAAAAAATTTTCGGCCTCCAAAAATTCCAGAAAAAATCATGAGCAATCCTTATCAAGAGACAAACTACCTGTTCAAATTTCAAGCGGAGATCATTTACCAATCGGGAGAACCAAAATTAACAAACTTCATGTTGTGTATTAAAACACCGGTTTGAAGTTTTAGTTTTTGGCCTCAACTTTTTGGACTGTTTGACCACCTTCCAAAAACTTTTAATGCAAAAAAAATTTTACAGTAAACAATCACATGTATAAGGCTAGCAAGCCATGAAAGAATACCAATTATACTCACACAAAATTATCAAGTTAAAGGGGTTTGAATACAAGTCCCCAATTCTGGAACAGCACGTCGACAAAATTGATTTTGAGTGGTTGGGGTATTAAAATTAGTCCGATTGACGAGAAATTAATCTTTGTGGATTCAGAACTTCAAAACGAAGTTTTCCATTCAAACACTTTTTCAATAAATAGTCTCAATCAATACCAGTTCTTAAAACAATCCAATCGGTACTGAAAACCGATCAGACCGTTTTTGTCTTTCATTGCTTCAAATAAATAGAAAGACTTCGATCCAAACCATAAAATTGGTATGAAAGGAAGTAATACAAGTCTACTTAATTTCTAGACATTAAAAAAGGGGTCTCCTTATCAAAATAACACAGATAATACCCACAAACTCAGATCTGGTCGCACAGGAACTTGTGCTGCGCACCGTCACGAAATAAATCACTAAAAATCCATAAAAAATCGGATTAAAGTGAATCCTGTGGAACAATGCTCACAACTTGTCCCTCTATCAACTCCATCAAAAGAAAAAATTAAATAAAAAGCTTTGCAATAAGAAAACACCCAGCAAACCACGAAAAACTGAGTTCCAGCCAGCAAACAATGGCAGCAAATTAATTAATTCACTAATTACTCAATTCTCATCTAATTTGTGGGGTAAACCAAATCTCTAGGAGTTGGTGGCGTGCCTTCTCCACCACCACCACCATGGTTGCGTCGCCGGCCTCGAGTCCACCAAGGAGATTAACCACGTTCTCAAGGTATGTGCTAGCACACCCAAGAAAAAGCCTAATCCCATTAGCTTTCTCTCTTCTAGCAATTAAATCTTTCATTTAAATGGAGAAGAGAGCTCAACACATGAGCAAAAGAGGGAGAAGAGAGGAGGTTTGTGGCAGCCACAAGAAGAAGAAAGAGAGGAGAGAGAAAGCTAGCTCTTGGAGCCTCCAAAGGGGTCCTTTTATAGAGATCAAATCCTAGGGGCAACCACGAATTGGGCCCTTGTTGGGCCACTTCTCACACTCATTTGGGTCTTTAATTCACCTAATTAAAGTTCCATTAGTTTACTCTATAATTGGGTTATATATTTTCCTATCAAATAACGGTTCAATTAATCAATATAACTATTTATATTAAAATGTGTTGATCTAAAATTAATTATTAACTCATTAATAATTATTTTGGGATTAGATAATGCATGAATTTAATTCTATATGATCCCTTTGACTTAATTAATTATAACGGTTCATAACGGTATATAATTAATTAATCAACTTATCATATTTTCGCAATACTCACTATTGGGAATAAATAGATAATGCATTGTGTGGTCAAAGTTCTATTTGTGTGACCCTTTGAGGATTTATGCTATGTTGGTCATGGAGAATAAATCACTATTTATTTTCAATAATCATAAACGGTATCTAGCAACATGTTATGATTCTCAATTCGCATAAATAATGTACTGCTACAATATCTCAATCCTGCATAAGAAATAAAAGTATTTCCTTGTTTGATTCTTATGTCACATTATATCTTTGTATAATCAAAGATAGGAATGTGTCATTCTTGCAGATTATACATTTCTTGATCTAGAGTTGATCGTCTATTTTGCATGCATACGATCCAACTCCATCAAGGGACCTAAATAGATATCATCACTCTCTAGGTATACTAATGAGGGACATACGATTTTCTTGATGAACAACCTTTCCCCGCACAATTCAAGAGAGCATAAATAAAGTCTTTATAGCAGCCTTTATCAGGAATCAACGTTAGACGATATTTATAAAACCTATCCTCATGTGGAAAGGTTGAATATCTCAAACATAGAATCAAACTCATATGAAATAAACAATGACACATAACACAATCCATATGTTTATTTCATTGGGTCAAGTCATGTACTATGTTCCATAACATACACATATGCAATTAAGTTGGTAACTCCTTACCTATGTTTTGTAGAACTTAATCATCACTTAACTTGCATACTAATCTTTTATGATAATTAATGTTCCTTGTTAATTATCAAGATTATGGACGATTTAGATTTATTATTGTCATTCTAATGAATGATCCACAGAGATCTACAATTCAGATCATCAACCTGAATGATCTGTCAATAATAAATTCTACGAACAAATGATCAAATATTATCATTAACATAAACTAAGAAATTAAGTCATTAAACATTGACTTCTAGGACATAACTCCAACAGAACAAGCCTAATCCCATCAGCTTTCACTCTTCTATCAATTAAATCTTTCATTTAAATGGAGAAGAGAGCTCAACACATGAGCAAAAGAGGGAGAAAAGAGGAGGTTTGTGGCAGCCACAAGGGGAAGAAAGAGAGGAGAGAGAAAGCTAGCTCTTGGAGCCTCCAAAGGGGTCCTTTTATAGAGCTCAAACTCTAGGGAAAACTTCCCCAAAATTATACCTCTTGCCACCCTTGGGGCAGCTACGAATTGGGCCCTTTTTGGGCCACTTCTCATACTCATTTGGGTCTTTAATTCACCTAGTTAAAGTCCCATTAGTTTGCTCTATAATTGGGTTATATATTTTCCTATAAAAACGGTCCAATTAATCAATATAACTATTTATATTAAAATGTGTTGATCGAAAATTAATTATTAACTCATTAATAATTATTTTGGGATTAGATAATACATTAATTTATTTCTATATGATCCATTTGACTTAATTAATTATAACGGTTCATAATGGTATATAATTAATTAATCAACTTATCTTATTTCCGCGATACTCACTATTGGGAATAAATAGATAATGCATTGTGTGGTCAAAGTCCTATTTGTGTGACCCTTTGAGGATTTATGCTATGTTGGCAATGGAGAATAAATCACTATTTATTTTCAATAATCATAAGCGGTATCTAGCAACACGTTATGATTCCCAATTCGCATAAATAAGGTACTGCTACAATATCTCAATCCTGCATAAGAAATAAAAGTATTTCCTTGTTTGATTCTTATGTCACATGATATCATTGTATAATCCAAGATAGGAATGTGTCATTCTTGCAGATTATACATTTCTTGATCTAGAGTTGATCGTCTAGTTTGCATGCATACGATCCAACTCCATCAAAGGGCCCAAATAGATATCATCACTCACTAGGTATACTAATGAGAGACATACAGTTTTCTTGATGAACAACTTTTTCCCGCACAATTCAAGAGAGCATAAATAAAGTCCGTATAGCAGCCTTTATCAGGAATGAACGTTAGACAATATTTATAGAACCTATCCTCATGTGGAAAAGTTGAACATCTCAAACTTAGAATCAAACTCATATGAAATAAACATAATGACACTTAAAACAATCCATATGTTTATTTCATTGGGTCAAGTCCTGTACTATGTTCCATAATATACACATATGCAATTAAGTTGGTAATTCTTACCTATGATTTGTAGAACTTAATAATCACTTAACTTGCATACTAATCTTTTATGATAATTAATGTTCCTTGTTAATTATCAAGATTATAGACTATTTAAATTTATTATTGTCATTCTAATGAATGATTCACAGAGATCTACAATTCAGATCGTCAACCTGAATGATATGTCTATAATAAACTCTAGGAACATGATAAAAAATCATAATTAACAGAAACTAAGAAATTAAGTCATCAAATATTGACTTCTAGCTAGGACATAACTCTAACAATTATTAAAAATCTTAATTATCTCTCTTCACATTTACTAATAATAGTACACTCACCTATATTAGAATTATGTATTTTTAATATTTAACATTATAAAAACTTATGAATTTTTTTTAAATGTACATTATATTATTATATAAGCATGTCTAAAGGCACGTCTACCTTTTTTTTTTTTATTATTGTCGGGCGAAGATTGATTTACTACATGTACATGATAATAAAATATTAGTAAAAATTCCTATATCGAGCAAAACTCGATAAACCTCTCTAGTACGAATTATTTTGTTGTCCAGCTAAGAACGGTGTAGGCTCTTTTCTAGATCTCCGTCATTGTAGGATCGGTTGACTAAACACAACATTTATGACTTCTCATTTTTTTACAGGTAGAGAGAATAAAATCACATTATTATGATTCACAAGGCATATATAGCTAGGCTAACAAACAAAGAAACAAGATAACGGAATTACCCCCGCATTTCCTATAAATAGAGAACCTCCAGGCCTCCCAGAGCCAAGCCAACAACACGTACTGTTGACGATCCCTGCATTTCGACAATATGGCATCTGCTACTCTCTTTAACACCTTCATTATCCTCTCATCCACTCTGGCCCTTCTCACTCCATCTTTTGGTTACAATATCCTATATGCGGGTCAAAATATTACCGCAGGCCAGTTTCTCAATGAAGGTGAATTCGTTCTCAAAATGCAAAAAAACTGTAATCTGGTCTTATTCGATGCAGGCCAAAAAATATGGGCAACAAACACAACCAGAAATGACCCGAACTGCCACCTTACTATGCAGTATGATGGCAACCTAGTCCTCTATTCTGGCAGCGGTTCTTTTGTATGGATGACTGGCACCGGAAATCGCCCACATGCCATCTATATTCTGGTACTGCAAACCGATCGCAATATTGTGATTTATGGACCTGGGGTCTGGGATGCACAAACAAACATAAAATAATCGCATTGCAAATGCTAGTGCAGTCAATGGTGAGAAGATATCTATGTGTGTGACCATGTTCTTGTTTAAGTTCGTGCTTATGTGACTCTCTAGCATGCGGGACGAATAAGTTGCACTGCATGTGTTACTGTGTTAGTGTTTGTGCAACATCGATGTTTAGGGGTCGTCGTGTACTTTATTTGAACTTGTTCGATTATATTTTAGTTTCAACTTTCAATGTACTGTGTTAATTAAATGGTCACAATGAGTAAAAAAAAAAAAAAAATTCGTGTCAAAAGCACTAAATATTTTCAGAGCTAGAAAAAAATTATTTTATAGTTAGTTCATGTAATCCTCGCTAGCAAGCGGACAAATAAGTTGTAGGCTAGCTATTAAATTAATTATTAACCGGCCCTACTGGATCGAATAGTTCGCATATGACCCAGATGTATGATATATATAGCGGGTCAGATCTAATCCACATAAAATTAATATATAGTAATATTGACTTTAATTCGACGTCATATTGAACCAAATTATTTACCTGTAATTTGGTGGTGAATAAGTTGTACCTCTGATTTTGAATATTTTTTTGAATAATTAAAGATATCTTTCTAGCAAACACGTCAATATTTTTTTTTCAAAGTCAATAATTGGATATTAATTAACCTTGAAACAATATTATTTGAAAGTCCAGCTGTCTGACAGCTCGATCGGTTGTAATTTTGCTTTTTCATTTTCAACTTTGTACTACGATTAATACAGTATTGAAAACTGTTGCCATGAGAATCGCCATTTAACCTTATAATAAATAAATAAATCTCACTTCAGTCAGATAGCTGAAACGTCAAGATGATAATTTTAAAAATTACTAATACAAGGACTGTGCGCTGAAATGGACATTTTTTTTCCCCCAACTTGGATGTTCACATTCATTTTTCCACAAACTATTAGATCTGCTCGTTGACAATGTCCACAAACCTACATATCTTAAAAAAAAAAAAAAAAAAAAAAAGACAATGTCCACAATCCAGAAGTAGAGATTCGCAAATACCAACATCGTATTCTTGAAATTTTGCATTCTAGTATAAGTTCCTAGCATTTATTGATTCCACACATTCTCATTGATTAGAAAGTGTTTTTGAAGTAATTCCTTTTCTTATTTTGTGTAAGAGTTGCTGTGGTACATAGGTAGTGTTAAGTTTACAAAAATAAAAGAAAGAACAAATGTATGTGTATGTTAAAGGTAATTAATTTCACTTTTATGCAGAGGTATCAGTGCTGAATTCTCTGTCCAAACAAGAATACAAGATTGATATTTCAAATGAGAAATATATGGGCAAGGCAACTTCCTTCTCCCATACCATTAATTACAATTCATCAAACTCACTGGACCAAACCAAAAGAAGCAGACAGACCTGCAAAGCTCAAACCCTTCGTACCCACCCATACAAGTCACTCCTATATATACCGAGCAACAATATACACTGTAACACACTCCTTTTGCCACAACAAATTCAACAGCTCTACCAGTCCCACATGGCCACAATTTTTATTAGTCGTAACATCGCGCGTTGCGCAATTTTTATCGGCACTCTCAGCTTTATATGTCTTTTATTCCATTATCTTTCCGTCATTTACTAGTTGGGAAAATATAATTAAGATGAAACTATGAAAGTAAAACAATTGAAATAGATTAGCGGATTATTGAACATTAAAAAAAAAACTTGCTACCTTCACAATTAATGTTCTTAGTTTTCTCCGTTTTTTTTTTGTTTTTTTTTTCCTCATGCGATTGGAAGGCTTTCTCCTTTAGTATTTTTTCTGCTCCAATTATTCTTATTATTTGTTTATTTATTTTTTGGCAAACGACAGTTTCTAACGTTATAGAAGAAAATATATAATTCAGCTAACATATGAAGTTACACTATTGACTAAATGCTGGAGCTTATTTGACATTATTTACTCACAATCGTCCTCTCTCTTTGTCGCCATACAATTTAAATTTTAATAAGACAAAAAACAAAGTGCTGATATGAGCACGCCTTTTAGTGCGTCGGACTTGAGAATTTCTCTAATTATATTATAATTTTCTTCAAATAAACATTAAATTCAGAATTAGTTACTACCATCTACTTTTTTTCCATCCAACCATCCAACGCTTTCTTTATGGGCCAGAAACGGCCCAGCCTTCTTCGCGCTGCAATAGAATTGGTCTATTTATGCTGGTCTAGGGTTTTATTTCATGTCCTTTTCGCAACCGCTCTACACCTAAACCAGAGCTCTAAACCTCCGTCTGAGATCTGACCCTATTAGAGACTTCTCCTTCGCCACTTGATTTCCTCCTGCGACACTCCGTTCTCCTCCGCCACTCCGTTCATCTCTACTTGTAGCAAGACACGGAAGTAAGACTAGTGCTGTCCACGATAAGAAGAGGAAAAAGTATTTTTGGTACTTCATTCTCTCCCTTCGTTTTCTCAAACAGTACCCCTCGAGATCCCTCTTTTGTTGATTCTTTTGGTAATTGGATTTGTAAATAACTTTGTTCGAGAGGGATAATTAATTGGGATGCTTTAGTCTTTTTAATTTTGAAAGGTCTGTTAATCAATGATTAGATGTGGTTAACTGATTTTTTATTGCCTAATTTTACTTGTTTTCTTGATCAATTGATGAGAAGTAGTTAAACTTTAACTGTTTAAGTAATTCATTCATTCATTTGTGTTGAAATCAGTTATTTTTCATCTAATTTTATTGTTTCTCTTTACTGTGAGCATAAAGGAAAAAAGAAAATTAGGTATAGGCTTGTCACAATGCGAGTTTGTGATGAAATTAATTGTTTGTTTTATCTAATTTTACTTGTTTCATCAATTGACGAGAAGTATATATCAGGTTGACGCAAATGAAATTATATATATTGCATTAATATAGGCTTGTACTCGAAACAGTTGAATGCTTCTTGTTGTATGTTGCTGCTAGTTTAATTGCTGATATAATTTGCACAAATAAGGGACATGTTTGCAAAGAGAGATGGTGTTGCAGTAGATGTTGGCAAAACAAGCAAGGAAGAAAGAGATCATATGTGTTCAGTTAGTTTTTTTATTTTTGGTTTTTTTATTACATCTTTTCTATCCGTTAGTTTCTGCATTTATGTGTTCAGTAATTAGCGATCATATGTGTACATTTACAATCGATTGAAGATGAGTTTCGAGTTTGCAATCGATTTGTAATAATTGGATGTAATTTACTGCATTTGTTGTGTATTAATTTATGTATTGGAATAGAGAATCATTTATAATGGATGCTATTATCAGTAGAATTGTTTAGTTTGTATATTGAATATTGAATGTGTTCATTTTGTTTATTGTAAATGTTAACTATATTGTTATATGTGTTCACTTTGTATATTGTAAATGTTAAATACGAAATCAAATTTCTGCTGCAACTAACTGAACAAATAAAACTTTTAGTTCAACCTTTGCCGTATTAAACTGAACACAAAAATACGAAAAATTCCATTTTCAAATGCAATTAACTGAACAAATAAAACTTTTAGTTCAACATTTGCCGTATTAAACTAAACACAAAAATACGAAAATTCCATTTTCAGATGCAACTAATTGAACAAATAAAACTTTTAGTTCAACCTTTGCCGTATTAAACTGAACACAAAAATACGAAAATTCCATTTTCAAATGCAACTAACTGAACACTTACGACTTTTAATTCAACCTTATGGCATCTAACTGAACAAATAAACCAGTACATTTCTGAAATTTTCGAAAAAATTCCGAAAAAATTTAGCTGACGTCAGCGCGCGAAAAAATGAGGCTGAGGCCCATTTCTGACCTGTGGATGAAATGGATGAGAAAATGGTGGATGGTGCCTGCATTACATTAGATGCATCTACGGTTTTAAGCAATGAGCCCAAAGTAATGGCCCAGATTGTCCCATTTTAGACGACTGAAAAAGCAAACGCTTACAATGAGAAAAACGAACTGTGGGCTTTCCTACATAGGTCGAGCGAACATGTAAAAGAACCCATCTATGGTTATGACTTATGAACAATTCCTATTCATTTTACTCGGACTGGCTATAAAATAGAACAAGACTAGTACGTCTCTGTTCAAATATTTCAAATTTCAATTGCAAAAGATCACCTACAGATGGCTGGTTTGCAGCGATTCAACATTCAAAATATCGAGTTCGAATTTTTATATTATACTAGCTGTTGGTGTTAGTGTATAAGCTATAATCACCATCCATTGACAGATACCGATGGTTCAATATGGTCGAGTATACATCCAGTCATCAATATTATTTTACTATAATATATCATACATACTAATTAAATCCGACCTGATAAAATATATGCTGAATGTCATATAGATCTATAATGCTCCGACTTGTGTCTATTCCTCGGGTCATGGACCAATCTTATCCAGTTAATTTGTTTCCATTGGCAGGGTGATCCATTCCGAGTGACCCTCCATTTCAAAATGCACCTTCAAGTTCATCTATTTACCAAAAAATTGTGATTTGCTAATTACGGTACGGGCAACTTGTCAGCAATGTACATAATTACATATGTAAGACCCGTTGCTGGTTGAACTGTTTATCCATGAATGATCGATGCAAGGTTGAAATTTGAAACCCATCTCAACCCATTAATATTAGATCATCTTCACATGTGTTGGGCGTGTGCCGGAATCATTCAATCCATTAGGGTCAGGTCATAATATATATATATATGTCATGCAGCATCAGAAGATGGTTTATTATCGCTCAACAAAAGTTTATGCAATATTACAACTACCTTTACTTTCTTTTTTTTTTGTTGAATTTCTTGAGGCCATCAGGGATTATAATGAATAGATTAATATAATGAAGTTGGGTTGATAATTACCGCATTGTGTTACCTTATTTGGATTATTTGAGTTCATATTGTTATTATTATAGGTCATATAATTGGATTCAAATGTGATCATGTTCACAGCAACTCATATTGCAGATTGTGTCGATTTCAGATTGGGATTCAAATAGTTTTATACAAAAATTGCGATCAGATTAGGTCCCGTACTCAGGTCCCGTACTAGTTTGGATCAGTTAATCATCTCTTCAGAAAACATTTAGTACTTTTGAGACGAAAAGTAATTTATTTTTACTCACTACTCAGTGTGACCACTAACACAAAGTACATCAAAACTAAAAAAGTGGAAAAAAAAATTCAAAAGAAATTGCACAGACCCTAAACATCAATTAATGTTGCGTGCATATACACAACTTACTCGTCCCGGCCACTTGCTAGCGAGTCACATGCGCACAAACTTAAACATACATGGTCACACACATGAACTGAGACTACAGTACCTTATCACTATGGTCAGTTACCATAGATATGTTATCACAATTGACAACAGACGGGCCACTTGAGTAATCACCAGCAATGGGGATATTTAAAGTACTTCCTGCAGTGAGTTTTCCTGCGTGCCAGTATGCAGGTCCACAGATCACAAGGTTGCGATCTTTTTGCAGCACCAGAACAAAGTCACCCTTGTACTTTTCAGTGTTAGTCGCCCATACAGGAACATTGCTGCCAGTCAGGGGTGGAACCAAGTGCACTCCAAAGTGTGCTTGGCATATGCCAATTTTCTAAAAAAGCCCTTATAAGTTTGATAATTCTATACTAATCCTTCTAAAAGTTTTAAATATTCTTATTTGGCACACTCTAAAAACTCAAAAAAAGTCTATGCTATAAATTTTCGCCCCCTCTATTTGAAGATCCTAGTTCGGCCCCTGCTGCCAGTGTAGATGACTAGGTTGCCATCACGCTGGATAGTAAGATAACAGTTCTGTTCCTTTTCCAGCTGACCCCAATGACCATATTGTTTGGCCCATGTCAAATAACTAAGTTACAATCTTTTTGCATAATGAGAAAGTAAGTATCATAGGTACGCGCCTGGCCTGCAGTGAGTCTTTCATTGGTGTTGTCAGCAAAAGGAGTGGCAAGGGCGAGAGTGGCTGAAAGGACGAGGAAAGTTTTCAAGAGAGAGGGAGAGGCCATAGTGAAACTATATGTGTTATGAAAAATGTAAAGATAGTGAGGTTTGCTGGCTTGCTTCTGGGAGGCTCGGAGGTTCTCAATTTATAAGAAATTTGGGGGGTAATTACGTAATTTTGATTGTGTGTTTGTTGCCCTAATGCCTTGCATATGTGAATCACATGGTGATTTTTATATTAATTCACTGCTTGCCTTCCGTGTCCATATCTGAAAGAGCCGGTGAAACTAAACCAGTGTTCTCTTTCTCCAAATTTGTACAACTGGACAAATACAACCTGTCTCTATCTGGTAACACATCTTCTCCTCTTGGCTTGGGTGCTACATCAGGGGTTGGGGGAGGAATAGATGGGTGAGGCAGTGAAGGGGTTGGAGACAGAACAGTTGGAGTTGGAAAAGTTGGTATTGGAACCGGTATGGTATAAGTAGGATTCTACTTAAATGCCCAAACTGGGAAGGAGGTGATGCTGGGATGAAACTAGGAGGGGGAGTGTTGTGAGACTGATAGAGCTGTGGGAACATGTGCTATTTGTTGTGGGCCTGTAGCAAAGGCTGTGTAAGGTTGCCTGGTTTGGGGGTTGGGATAGGAGTGACTCTTATGAGCTGGGTACGGAGGGTTTGAGATTTGCGGGCTTGTCTGTCCCTTTTGGTTTTGGTTTGGTTCTGTGAGTTGTGATGGGTGATGATATGGAGGTAGGAAGTTGCCTTGGCCATACATTTCTCACTTGAAATATCAAATTTGTATTCTTGTTTCGACTGAGAATTCAGCACTGAAAGCTCTGCATAAAAGCGAAATTAATTACGTTTCACATATATTTCTTTTTACTTTTGTTTTTTATTATTACACATAGCTCTACATATGTACCACAGAAACTCTTACATAAAATAAGAAAGTAAATCACTTGCAAAAAAGCATTTTCTAATTTATGCGAAAGTGAAATCAGTAAGCTCTAGGAACTAACACTGAAATGCAAATGTTCAGGAATAGGAGATTTGCATCTAAAATTTGTGAATCTCCAGCAAGTTTGTGGAATATGAATGTGAACTTCCAAGTTGAAAAAAACAGACCATCTCAGAGTACAGTACTTCTTATTTTTTCACCTTTAAACTATCAAATAAGAAAAAAGTGTGGATAAAAAGGTTCTTCAGACCTACCAACATGACTAATACCAGTACAGGTTGAGCAATGACTACCAACATTAGATAAATGATAATTACATACAGAACTCACCATATAGCTTACTGATTTGTATTAAAGCAATTACAGTCTTATCAGCATCAGATCAGTTATACTACATGTAAAATCTAGAGTAACTTCCTTGCATAAATCTAAAACAACTCAGCTTTTTGACAGAGAAAAATTCACTGGAACTAATCGTCTTTCTTTTTTTGAAGAAAAAATTTTTTTTGAAGAAATTAATCGTCTTTCTTAAAAGCAACACAATGAAAATCTCGTATCAATTCTTTCTCCCCACATTCCCCATTGCAGCGCTTCAACGATCCAATTATTCAGCGAGTCGCCCGACTACCCGAAATCGTTTTAGGCTAAACAACACAACGCTTGAATAGGACAAAAAAACAAAAGGGGGTAAACCTTACCAGCTACCACTTTACTGCTGATTCCTCCGACTCGCCATCGGAGTTGTTTCTAATTGACTGACTTCGTATCGATACTTGGAAGGTGGAAGGGGGATGTGATCGACTGAGAATCGGAAGAGAGAGAGAGAGTTGTGTTCTGACTGATTGAATTCTCTGACTTTGTACTGATTCTTCCAAGGCGGAGGTGAGACGAGAGATTTGAGGTTTGAGGGCGATGCTTTGACAATGCTGCTTTTTTTTTTTTTAACGAACTCGGCCTCAGAGTAACAAAAGTGAAATAGGGGGAGGAAAAAATTTGCTTACGACTTGCGAATATTTATTCCGAAAGTAAATAGTAATAAAAAGGATTTACTATTTATTTTATGAGAATAATTCTTTCTATATATATATAAGAAAATTAATATTTTTTTATGTTTTTCTTTTTCTTTCATCTCTATTTTTTTTTCACAAACAATGAAGTTGACTTCGAGTTTCGCGATGGCGACTTTGTCCTCTATTTAAATTTCTGCTATGCTTGTTCCCGATTTATAGAATGAAATTTCCTATATATGTTGCACAATTGAAACATGTTTCATAATAATTACAGACGCAAAAGTAAATAAATAAAATGATTAAAGACTTACTAAGAGTACACAAAAACGTATTCGGATAATATTATGAAGTATAATTAAAATAATTAATCTTAGCAAATTCACAAATTAACAACAATTTTCTTTAGAAAAAGCACTTTTTGTGATATGGTAGTGTTGTCATTATCATGAAACAAAACTAAGCAAAATACATTTTTTTTTTATAAATCTTTAAACATAAAAGAATTAGATATGCTATGATGGTAACTTTGTTGTTTTAAAATAAAATGATAGGTCGAACGGTCGCAGAGAAATTGATGTTGACCAAAACGACGCTCGAGATTTGATATTATGTTTCTTAACACAGAAATTGGTTCTGTTGGTTGGGACCCAACTCTTAATGAATAGTTTGCTCGATAAATAAATAAAAAAAATTCTTGGATAATACGTATGAAGTCTTCAGATACAACTACTACCTACTTCTTTCATTTAAAAGATCATATGCAATAGATTAAAAAAAATAATTTGTCTTCTATGAGCTATTGAGCTTAGAATAATCGACAGTGCAGCTTCAGCACTACATTTCAAAGATTACTACATGCATGTGTTTCCAAGAAGTAGACATCTCTTTTCTTTTATCTAGTTTAATTCATTTCTCTAATTTTTTAACATTCTATTAAGATATGATTTTATATATTTTAAAAAATAATATACCATAAATTGCATATTTTGATAAATAAAATTCCCTTTCGATGAATTTTTAAACCGTCAGATGCATGCCGCTACTGCCAAGGGGCTTATGATTCAAATAAAAAAAAATAAAAAAATAAAAAAATAAATAAAAATAAATAAATAATAAATCATAGCGCTATTCAGTATTCACTTTTTTCCCCCTCAGCCCCCCACAAATTATTAATGACTATACCCCCGGATGGGCCTACTAAGAAAAAGCAAGGCTGAGCTAAGATATCCGACCCATCAAAAGTTAAAGAAGGCCTTCATTCCTTATTTCGGCCCGTGAATTTTAAAAAGCTCCATTTCGTGCACGGGGTGATATACACCATCCACCATTTTCCCATCCATCCCATCCGCAGACCAGAAATGGGCCTCAATCTCATTTTTTCGCGCGCTGACGTCAGCGAGCGCTTTGCTGACGTCAGCGAAATTTTTTCGGAAATTTCTGGATGCTGACGTCATCAAATGTACTGGTTTATTTGTTCAGTTAGATGCCATAAGGGTTGAATTAAAAGTCGTAAGTGTTCAGTTAGTTGCATCTGAAAATAGAATTTTCGTATTTTTGTGTTCAGTTCAATACGGTAAAGGTTGAACTAAAAGTTTTATTTGTTCAGTTAGTTGCATCTGAAAATTGAATTTTCGTATTTTTGTGTTTAGTTTAATACGACAAAGGTTGAACTAAAAGTTTTATTTGTTCTGTTAGTTGCATTTGAAAATAGAATTTTTCGTATTTTTTTGTTCAGTTTAATACGGCAAAGGTTGAACTAAAAGTTCTATTTGTTCAGTTAGTTGCAGCAGAAATTTAATTTCGTATTTAACATTTACAATATACAAAGTGAACACATATAACAATATAGTTAACATTTACAATAAACAAAGTGACCACATTCAATAGAAGTAATTATATTTTAATTTAATTTTTCACTGAAATCTTTAATCTCAAATTCCAATTTTTCCTTTTATCAGCTCAATTATGACCTCAAAAACCTCAACAACCTGCAAAAGAATTCAACCTTATATTAGACATAATCACAATGAAGTGCAAATTATACAAAACTATAAGACAAAGAAATTTTTTTCAAAAGAATTAGAAATTTAGGTGCTATTAGCTTGAATTGATTGAGAAATATCGCAGAACCGAACAAGGAAAGGATTAAGGTTAATGTATACCAGTATGTGCCTTCATCGATCTGCTCTAGCTTCTCGAAGCAGTCAACGCTTTGAGATCCCCATGCCGTGACCTTGTCTAGATTCAGCTGTTCTGGGGCGGCGACGGCCACCGATTGTCGTCGGAGCTAGGCGGATCGGAGAAAGAGCTTCAGAGTTTGTGCGAGAGGCGACAGAGGAAATGGGTTCTAAGGTTTGTTTGCGTGAGAGGAGAGCAGATGGTCGGTCGGTCGGTCGGAGAAGGAGATATCGCGTCGGACAACCATGGTTGATTCCTGACACTCGATTTTGGGAAAGTGAGGGAAGGTCGGAGCAAGGTTGGAGAGGCGGAGGCGATTTGCGAGAGGAGCAATCGGCGATTAGAGAGGCAGAGGGAGCAAGTTTGGTGAAGGAGGTCGCCATGGATATGAGTTATGAACTTGGCTTGGGTCGTTTGATTGAAAGGAGAAAGAAATGGTCGTATAAAATTTGTTTGATTGCAAGGTGTGATGGGTGAGGTCGTGAGGAGACGCGCTCACGCGCTATGGATGGTGTGGATGGTATTTCCGTGGATGGTAAATACCACTTCTGTTTCGCGCATCAATTTTCATAATTTGGTTAGTTGCATCGTTTTGGTCAATTACCTGTTCTGGTCAAATAATGTTACCTGGAATAAAGTTCTGTTCAAAACATTGGACAGGTGATAGGACCAAATTGGTGTGTCAAATTAAAGAGATCACACTTTAGCAATGCATAACTACTTTGCTGGGGACAGAAAAAAGGTTCCTTGTTTAGTTATTTCCTTTTTGTTTTGGTAAAAAATATTCAAATTTTTTTAACATAAATTTCCATTTGAAATTGATTTTCTTTATAAGATTGTTGATGGAATAGGAACTTTGAATTGGGTGATAAGGTTAAATCAATCGAATTCGCAACCAATTCTATCTTGATCTATGCTTTTCCCTTTGGAATAATCATCAAGTGTAATATATCGTTTGAAAACGTAATCCTTAGATTCAACTTATAATCACCAACTTGCTTTTAGATTTGTAACCGCGGGCTATAATGCACCTTAATATCCCTGGTCAATAAAATAATCAAAATACTATGCTTGGCTGTTTGATTGTTTACAGTCACAAGTATGGCTGCTTGCAGTCGGTGTATGCAACTGCTGCGAGTTTGCGACCAATAGATGGAATCAAATGTGGTCACACAAAATTTGTGATCACTGATCACACAGAGTTTACTGCACATGGCAGGGCAAAGGAAAAGAAACCAGCATATTGTACTCCTTTTTTAGAAATCAGGTGTAGACATTTTAAAGCAAGCACATTTTAAATCAGGTGCAGTCATTAGTGAGCTGTCATCCATGCTATTTGACTCAATTAAAAAGGTATAGGGAATTTTAGGTAGTTCTTGTGACACAAAATTTTCTTTTTTGCGCTTCTCAGAGTTCATCATTGATCCTCAATTTTGTATAAATTCCTTTCTAATTTCAGTTCTTCTGGCTCAATGGTATTGAGCCTTCTCCCTATTTACTGTTGAGGCCTTCACATTATTATTTTTTTTTGATGAATTCTTTTGGCACCAGAGAATGAAGAATATGTTTGAATGAACCATCTTCTCTGGCCATGCACCTGATACCATGGGTCCGAAGATGTCATATCATTTTCCTTTTCATTTGAAATTCTGGTTAAGTGATTTTATTTATGAAGTTCAATTCACAATCTCTTGGAGAAGGGGTTCTTTGGAAATCAATATGAATTCTCCTTTATAAGCGATATGTCCATGTAGCAAAATTATACACTTAATTATGTGTTTAATAGTGTACAAATTCTGTGGCCACACCATTAATCTATTTTTTTTTTTTTCCCTTGTAGCAGGCTTGGCATCATCTTTTACAGGCGTGTGTGAACCCCCAGCTTCATGCATGATCTTCTATTGTCTGAGAAGGATGTAACCCCTTGCATTGTACAGTATTCAATCATCCTTTCATCCAATCCGGGTTTTTGAATTCATGTGATTTGTAATGGAGGCTGCTTTGGCATGATATCCTTTCTGTATTACATCACAATTTTGTCCCAAATGATGGCAGAGAGAAGTATAGCACGGATGTCGTCCTCTCTTTCAACTCACCAAGTTCATCCAAAGGCTAATAAGCCTTTCTGCAATCATGTCTCTGTCAAGTCTAGGAGCATCTCCTCAGGTGTAGACTCAACTTTGCAAGCGCTAGAGGCAACTATCAAGGACATGATCCTCTTCAATTCTTTCTTCTCTTTTTTTTTTTTTTTGTTTTTACTACTTCTGAGGCAATTGAACTATAGGTATTTGTGTGGTTCAGTACTTGTATGATTTACCCTTATGGTCCACTAAACAGCAGTGCTCCAGTAGCATTGGATAGCATTGGTTGGCATGTGTGTACCCTCTTTTTTTTACAACTTGACATTTATGTAATTTGACAAGTATCTGAATTTTCAATAAATAGAGCTATCCTCAATTTCTCTGAATTACACCTTTATTCTCTGTGTGATGATTTGGGGACAAAACCAAGGGCAGAAAGGGAAATATTATTTCCAATATGCTTCATCTTTGTACCCAACTCTTTTGTCACTTCTGTCAATTACAGATTTGCCCATGGGACCCACAAAGGAGAATTCATGCGTTGCATCTGATAGTCCATGCCCTCTTTGGCTGTGTGTGATCTCCTCTTAGTGCTGGAGAAGGAGCATGCTAATTAGCTACTCCCATCTGACCATCCAAGGTGTAATCTAAGGTGAAATTCATATTCATTCTATGCAACACTCTTCAGTTCATCCCTTTTGTTACTCACATCTTTTGTCACCTCCTGACGAGCATTCAAACTCTTAGTACTATGAAAGATAAAGCAACCATGCTTTCTCTCCATCTAACGGCTGCAATTGAAGGAATGAGCCCATCCTCCTCCTGTCAAACGAATCTCTACAGTAGTAGATAGTAGATACCCTTTTTCAGGTCATAGGCTATAGAAAGAAGGTACCACTCTCTCTCCAATTTTTGTCACGTCGTGCATTCCTCTCTTCTTTTAATCCTTCTTTAAGCTACTACAGACTCCATTGAATGCTTCTGCCTCTTTTAGTTTGAATCAAAACGAAACATGGTACAAGCTTCATCCTGCTCAGAGTTTTCACTTGTGGTTTATGGCTTCACTTCCTTCTTTCGACGGAACTGATGCTTTCTAGCTCATCACAACTCCTCTCGAGCCTTCAGAGAAACTGTTGAGGTAGTTTACCTTGCCAATTCTCTATTAATTTCATGCAATTTTAACGTTTGCTCTCCGATACCGTACTCACGTTTCTCTCGAACCTTTGTCTGTACGACCTCTCTTCCTTTTTTCCTTTTCTTTTTTCTTTTAACGGAAATGGGTGGGTTCCCACCGTCTCAACCAATCAGAATTCAGAACGCAGCGTCTGTTAACACAGTTCTCAGATTAAATCCATCCGTCGATGTCGGATAATGTCACGTGGCATTCATCCAACGGCTCAGTCGATGGGATTCACAGAAAATCAGAAATTGGGGTGGGCTTGTATTATTTCGAATGGGCTTGATATTTGTTAATTCGAATGGGCCTCGGTTTGATTAAATTTAAGTGGCCTATCCGTTATTTCCCAGACCAGCCCAATCCAAAAATATTGCCTCCATTCATTGTTTATTCTGAGGTAGAAGCCCTCTATTTGTTATGGTAATGGATCTGTCCATTTGCTGGGATTTTTTTGAAAAATATTATGCTGCTCCATTTTCAGAAAAATTAATTGGTACTCTTCACTTGGTCATTTTAATATGAAAATTTGCATGACCACTTAGAAAAATGCAAAGAATTTAGTCATCCCAAGTTTTCCATTTTTAGGATTTTTAATTAATTAATAACATGAATTTCTCCATTTTTCATATAACTAATTAATTAATTAATTGTATAGACTTTGGGGATTGTTTATCATGGCACCCTGTCATTTTGAATCCCGGGTTACTGTTATGAAATTAAATTCACCATGTGTCACCCCCTTTTCTGCGGGTTTTGTTTCAAACATCTGATGATTTGGAGGCAAACAGATACTTACTTCTAAGTAATAGATTTTCCAATGTTTATTACCGTGCAATCATTAAGTTATTTATTAATTGGTGTGTGATGTGGCTTGGCTCGCTGCCAATCTGAAAGTGATTTGTTGTTAATTATGCATCGTGTACATTCTTGTTAATTATTTTTTTCTTGATAATGAATGGATAAGATCAATGGAGGTTTGAAATATAATTATTAACTATATATTTCAAAAAGAAAAAAGGTATTTAATATGTATGAATTACTTGTCTTGTAAATAAAAAGTATATAGGAGGTTAAATTTGTAGCATTTTCCCTGAGTTTTTTTTTTTTTTTTTTTTTTTTTTTTGAACCGTTGGTAACGGTGGATTGCTGACAAAACTCGAATTGGAAAGAATATGAGGCTGCAAAGTTTAACCAACAAATTGATCCAGAATAAATGCTATTATATAGTACATTTCTCTAGTTTATACATTATTGATATTTGATAGTGTCCTCATCAAATTTCTTTCATACTTAATGCAGATTAAGTGATAATTGCGTATACCTGTTGGTCCTCATCAAATTTCTTTAAATACAAGTTTTAAGAGCATATCAAGTCAAGCCACAAGAAGGCACAAAACAATTGTTCAATCTTCATCCCCCCTTTTTCATTTTCTTATCTAATCCTCATGATGCAGGATTCCTTGCTTTCAGAAAACCATGTTAGCTCCAAATCACAGCAAGAAAATGAAGAGGAATTAGATCCGACACTAATACCATGGCACGCAGAGGAACTCATCTTTTTACCTATAGAAGAGACTGATTCACCATACAAAGACCACATCCTTGCACTCCCTCAAGAAAAACGTTGGCTGCCATACAACCTAAGAAACTACCAAGGCTTTTGGGAATTAGAAGGCATTATTCCTCACATCATTGCCTTCCAAAACCAGTTCAAGCCTCGCTACACTGATGTTTTTGTTGCGAGTTTCCCAAAATGTGGCACGACTTGGCTGAAAGCCATAGCATTTTCTGTAATACACCGAAACAAGTACGACTTTGTCTCACACCCTTTACTGAGGCTCAACCCTCACGATTGTGTAAAATTTCTTGAGCCGCTGTTCTGTGAAAAAGGCCAAGTTTACCTTGAAAGCATCCCTTCACCGAGAGTTCTTGGCCTTCACTTGGCCTATAGCATGCTTCCAGATAGTATCATATCCTCAGAATGCAAAATGATTTACATTTGCCGAGACCCGAAAGATGCGCTGGTTTCTCTGTGGCACATGAGCAAGAATCTTCAAGCTGACACATCTTTTCTATTCTCAGAAGCCTTTGAAATATTTTGTGAAGGCCGGTCACTAGCAGGACCAATATGGGAACATGTACTCGAATACTGGAACGAGAGCCTCATAAGGCCAAATAAAATTTTGTTTCTGATATACGAGGATATGGTAGCAGATCCACTTGAAAATGTTAAAAGGTTATCAAATTTTGTGGGGCACCCATTCACGAAAGAGGAGGAAACTGAAGGGGTAATCGATAAAATTGTCGACATATGCAGCTTTAACAAATTAAGGAGGTTAGATGTCAACAAGAAGAGAGAAGGCGGTGATAAATTTGATATAAACCACACTTTCTTTCGAAAAGGTTTGGCAGGGGATTGGAAGAACCATTTGACTATGGAGATGGCCGAGAGATTGGACAACATAACAAGGCTCAAGCTGGAAGGATCTGGGTTGAATTTATCCAAGTGCTAAAAGCTTTCACTGGTTTTACACAATGTATAGTTTGATCATGTTACCAATCATATTCAGTATGTTTCTATTATCCATGTTTATTATATTGGCTAAATCTCTGTTATTTCAATGGAGGTATAAGTATAAATGATATCTCATTGTAATATTACTGCGTTATATTTTTGTTTAATTTATAAACTATTACATTTGTCTCGTGCATGCAACTGAATCATATGTCTTGCATATTTTTCTTTCTTATTTTTTAGGAAAAATTGGATATAACTCCCGGAATCATCTCAATCTGGACAATCTTTAAAATTAGATATAATCCCCTGAAATCATGTTTGTCATGGAAATAACCCCTTTTCCCTAATTTAATTATTTATTTATTTAAATTAAAGCAAATGTATATATATATGACCAAAGTACCCTCCTCCCTACCAAAAGAACGTTTCATCTCCCTCCCTCCCTCTCTCTCCCAGCCGAATAAACATAAATTGATGAATCCCGATTCTAAATCCAGAATATATCTTTCATTCAATACATCAATCTTTTGGATTAATATAAAATAAATATTTGAGGGTTCGTAACATCAATTACTACGGACGAGTATTATATCGAGAATGGGATTCATGCAAGATTTTTGGCAACAACGCACTAACATTTTTTCCATTAATTATGAGGTGACTTTTAACAATTCATTAAGGAAATGAATTGCCTTGAAGCCAAGAGGAATCATCTTCAAAAATATTAATTCATAACTCTTTCGATTAGACCAAAAGGCAAAAGGAACATTCAAAATTTTTTTTTTAAAAAAAAAGAACAAAAGGATTTCTCTGAAGCAAGCTACCCAAAGTCTTATGTGCATGCGAACAGAAGCTACTTTTCATAAATTACTACCATTTCTGTATATGCGACTGAGTTTTGGAGTGATATGGAGCATATAGACACAGAGAGAGAATGTGCAGAGGACGCAGATCAGGAAAAGGAGAGAACAAAGAGGGTATTTTTGTCATCTGTTGTGAAATAATATTTTTTTTCAATTAAAAACTGATTAAAATTAATCAAAAGGGTTATATCTCTAGTGAACAAGATTGTGGGGTTATATCTTTAAAATTGTAGGGGTTATATCCAGATTGAGATGATTCAAGGGGTTATATCCAATTTTTCCTATTTTTTAAATAGCTTATGTCTTACATGTGACTGACAGTACTTAATTCTACTTAAAAGAAAAATATTAATTCAATATTCTTTTCCAAACTATCAGATAGTCAGGAGTAGGGCTGTCAAACGTGGGTTTTACCCATGGAAATGGCTCATGCCGTTTTCGTTTTCGTTTGAAAACGATAAAAAATATTATACCGTTAACCGTTCCATTTACTAAACGAAACAGATTTTTGTTCCATCAACCGTTCCACTTACTATTTTCTATTAAAATAATCAATTTCAGTATTCCATTTATTGGTAACGGTATAACTAATTGTGCCACATGCCGTTTCGTTTAGAAAACGATACAATTTTTTATGCCACTTACTGTTCCACTTAGGTCAAACGAAACGACATAACGATAAGTGGCGTACCGTTGACAGCCCTAGTCAGGAGGCATCCAGCATCCTATGTTCACAAAACCCAAAGCTAGCTGGTCTGTTATATGACTCAGCTGAATTAGTTTTAATTTTTATTTAGTTAACAAAATATTTAAGCCAATAGTAGGATGGATGGAAAACTTAGGCTTTTACCGGAACGGATATTTAACACGAGAAATAGACAAAAATAACTTTTCTCCGAATTTTCTGATCGGAACCGAAGGGCGCGCGGGAATTTTCTTATGGTGAGAATCGACGACAAAATTTTGGACCTGTGAATTTCCGTCCAAAACCAAGAAATTTGGTGAGAATTTTTTTTTCTTTTCTTTTTTTGCTTGTCTCCATTCTGATCAGAGCCTTATCTAATGGGTGTGAATTCCCTTTGCTCCTTTGAATCTTTGTTTAATGAAAATTTGATATTAACTTCTGAGTAACTGGCTCTTAAAAGAAAACTAGTGCTAATCTCTCGTGGCGCGATTCATTCCTATACGAATATGTTATTAAATGGTTTCTTAATGAAATGAGTGACTGTGTGGTCAAGATCGATAACTATAGAGCGAACATCGCTCATATAATTTTTTTTACGAAATTCACTATATAAAAAATACCATAAAAATTGAGAATACTATTAAAATATTATGCGAAAGTTGCCACAGAAAATCCAGACCAAAAAATCATGCCCCACAGAAAATCCAGCCGAGTGGCCACAGAAGATCAGCGCGAGTTACTATTAACTCACGCGCATAATAGACCTCCTCAAATGAATATATTTATAATTCTTAGTAACTAGATTTCCCCAATGATATACACCCCAGGCAAAACGACGAAATATGGCACAAATTTTTCATACCATTTCAAAAACGAAATGAAAAATGGAACACGGAAACAAGGAATTATAATGTAAAATGGAAAGTGGAATGGAAACATAATAGGAAAAGTGTTTCATTTACCGAAACGGCATGGAAACGAAACATAAATTTTTTTCTCCGTTACTGAAACGGCATGAAAAAAAAGACTGTTTCGTGTCCATTTAGCACGTTTGTCAGGCCCACCCCACCCTCACCAGTCCACCACACCCCGCCAAACACACACACAAACACAACCTCACATTTATCGGAGGAATTTGTTTTACCATGCATTATGCAATCATCAAGTAGTTATTTATTAATAATTGATGTGTGTCGTGGCTTGACATGCTGCCAATCTGAAAGTGATTTGTTGTTAATTATGCATTCCACTTAAGTTCCTATCGCGTCTCATGAGGAGAGAGACAGAAGAGAGAAGAGAAGGAGATAGAGAGGAAAAGGAGGAGAGAGAGAAAGGGAAGAGATGGGTGGTCACGGTCGGATTTCTCTCAGGACGGCGATTGCTGGCGAAGAGGTTCTCTGTCTCTCTCTCGCTTCTTCCTTTTCTACACTTCATTTTGGCCAAACCCCCTTGAGCTCTTTACTTGCCATCGCCACTTCGTTTATTGAGTTTTTATTCTTTCGTTTATAAGAATCGCTTGAGGTTTTTCTCTTCGTTTACGGATCTGTCTTGGTAATTTTTCTCGCTTTAATTTCATATTTTTTCCCCTCTCACTGTTGCTACTTTTTTCTCTTTGAAATTTCAGGGAGATTTCAAAGAGGGCGAGGGTCTTTAATTCTGATTATTAATTTCGTACCTTTATTTCAGGAACCACTTCTTTGTTTCTCTTTTATCCATCTCTCATGTTCAAGGCTGCTGAAGAGGCTCAAATTAAGGTGGGAGGCTAGAAAAAAAAAGAGATGAAATCGAAGTTAAAGCATACTTTAGATTTAACTAATGTGGTCTGATGATTGATTTTACAAAAAAGGTAAAGTTTATAAAAGAATTTCAATTGTTATAAACTAGCTTTTGATACGCGCTTCGCGCGTGAAGCATTGTTCTTGTAGTTGAACAGTAAATGTTGGATAATTTAAAGTTAGGGGATAGGGTATCAATGGTAATTGTTTTAAGACCGACATACAATTATAATAAATGCTAGAATTATAATTGTAGTTATTTGAATAAATGCCAAACTATTTTACAATTGATCTCTTGTTATAATTAATTGAATACTTTGGCATGTGTGTCATTTTTCCTATATTTGCCATTTATGTCATTACTATTTTTTTGGCGTTAATTTGTTTTTAGGGGATCTTCATTGTCTCTGATATTTTTAGTATATGGAAAGTGAAGGAATGTCTTTAGGTTAAGATGTAATCATTAAATTTTTTTTTTTACGAAAAAATGTTAGAATTACGAGAACAAAACAAACTGTATGCATCTTGGGCAAAACCAATTGCCTTATGATTTTCTAAGTTTTAAAAATTTGATCAACTTTTAATTTTTCAATTGCCAATAATCTATAATTGAATACCAATAAAACTAAATATAATTTCACAAATAATATAAAATTCTTGACATCAATGGAGTTCTCATAATATGTTACCATTCATATAAAGTTTGGTGAAAAAGTAATTTAACAAATTGTCAAATAATTTAAAAATTATAACGCAATGATACAGAATTCGTAAAAATCAAAAAACCATGAAAACTATTGTAAACATTGGAAAAAAAAAATTAATATCATTAAATAATATATAATTCGAAAGAATACAAATAAAATTAAATAAAAAAAATTAAATCTAGGAACCTCTGTCAGAAACCCAATATTTAAAATATTGTTCGGAAAATTTGTAGAAGTAAGAAATTCTGTAAAATATTTTGAAAGAATAAAATAAAAAAGTTTGTATCATTATTTTTTTATAATTTTTTTATTACTTATATAAAATTTTATACATTATCAAATTCCGAAAAGACTTGAAAATATTTAAAAATATAATTATATTTATGAAATAATAGAATTAAACCATCAGATTTAAAAATTTGAAAATAATATTTTAAAACTCTATAATTATTAAAGTTTATATTGCTGGGTATTTCATATTTTTGAAATTAAAAATATAAAATATTTATACCCAATTGAAGTAATAAATATCCTCAAATAATTTCTAAAGTACTACATATTTCATATTTCACAAAATTATATGGTTAGATTAAAAAAAATTCTGTTGCATGATTAGATTTGTTATAATTTTGGAAGAATTTACATAATATTTCACGCAGAAATAAAATTGTAAATTACTTTGCAGAAATAAAAATCTAATGATATTTATGAAATTATAGATATTCAATTTTATGAGATTCAGAAAATTATTGCAAATATTTCATAAGTCTTTAATTATAAAATTTTATATCACTAAATTTTTCATTTATCTTTGAGTATGCACATAAATTGTCATAGCCAAATGATTTTTTTGAAGTCTTCAAAATAATTTAAAAATAAAACTCTCATATAAATTAAAATATATGAGATTTAGAAAATTATTTAAAACATTTATAAGTCTATAATTTTAAAAAAATTATATCACTAAATCCTACAAATTTGTATGAGAATGCACATAATTTTTCATAGCCAAATGAATTTCTAAAAGCATATTAACAATTTAAAAACAAAACTATATTTATCTGAAATTTAGAAATGGAGGGTCCATTAATCTGAAAAATGGTAATTGTTATTTTTAAGTCTTTAAGATGATTTATTATAGTGCCAATTTTTTTTAAAAAAAAAAGTAGGCTGAAAGTTAGTAGTTACCATTCCATTATATGAAACCTAGTTGATACAGAACAACAAAAAAAGGAAAAAAAAATTGCCGACTCATGAAAAAAAATATTTAGAAAGCCATCAAACATCTTAAAATCAATAAATTTATTAAATTATAGAAATGAAATACATTTCTTAAAATATTCTTAAAATATTCTCAAATCTTGTTTTTTTTTTTTAAAAAAAAAAAAAGCTTTTCTGGTTGATGGTGTCATTGATGCTTATATAATTTTTATCAAGTTAATTTTATTTATAATTTTTGGCAATGAATTATTATTTTTAAAAATAAATAATATATTTGTTCACATTTTCTTGTTTGTATTTGAAGTCTAAGTTATCAATGAAAAAAGTACTTATGGTCATGATGGTGTGAAATGAAAAATATATGAGAATTGAATTGCCAAAGCCCAAAAAAGAAAAAAAAATGACGTCATGCTAACATCACAAGTGTTACGGTAGAAAAGGCTCCTCACATTGCATATTACTAGCCATAATTTCACGCTTCGCGAAATAAATGGTGTAGTTAAACATGCTCTATGATTTTTTTTTTAATTAAGAAAATATTGCTCATTGAAATTTGGTAGGGAAAGCATAGAGATTTAGTATTATACTTATTGAGATAAAGAAATTAAAGAGAGGATGGTAAGGAATTTATACATACCAATGTATATTGCTCTGTATATAATTTCTAATTATTGAGACGTATGCAATGTTAAAATTAATGTTCTATTGTAAAAGAAATTTTGCGATATAGTTATAATGATCAACATCCATATATGAATATAAAATATATTTATTCATGATTATTTCTAAAAAATGAAATAAAATTTTGTTTGAAAACATATGATATAGCTGATAGAATAATATTTTTAGACATAAAATTTTATTGAAAAATGATGTGAAAAGTCTTGCAAACTATAAATCAAAAGTAAAAATTGACCCAAAATTTTTTTAAAAAAATCCAAAATAGAAAAATTATATAGCTTGATTTCGTGTAATTATGTCGGTTAATATACTGTTTTAAAATATATATATTCTGATAGAATAATTACAATTAATGATAGGCATATTAAAATATATAAAAAAATAGTATCTATATAATACTTTTTTATAAAAAGTATAAAAATTACACAAGCACTATACAAAATTCTTTATAATATTCAAAGAACGTCCATAAATTCTAAGAAAAAATACTTGTGGAGAGACTTTCAAATAATTAAACAAAAGAAGTAAAATTTCTAAAAATTTGATTATTTAATAAAATAAATTAAAAGTTCTGCGATAAAAATTACATAAGAATTATAAAAAGAACAGGGGAGCAAAACAGAAAATCACATGTAACTTCTTTCATGCGTGGCCTCTTCTTCTTATTTCAATTGATTGTTTGTATATCTCATGCAGCTTTTTTAGTGTTGCAACTTGCAAATAAAAACAGATAGTTTAATAAAGCTTGTTGCATAGAACATCATGGGGATTTCGCCACAAACCATCTGAAAAGCATGCACATGGTTGATTGGCAGCCCATTTTTTCCTCATTTGTATGTTGTGGAGGATTTCGTGTAGAACACCGTGTTGCATATTAAAAGGAACTATTATCATAAAGCCTACAACCCGTTGCATGTAAAACATAATGTAAACTTTTCACAACATATCCTATAGTGACACTGTAGAAAAGTTTCCTGAAATTGTAGTATCTTTTGATTTTGATTGATTGATGATTTTTTTTATGATTGTCAGTGAAAGTTGTTTTAAAAAATATTCTAAACGTTAGCCAAATTATGGTCATATAGATTAAATTTCTTTCCTTCATAAGACAAAATGCCTTAATGTTGGATCAGAAAGACAAGATTGGACTACCCTCAACCCTGGATTTGTTTCAAAAGTTTGGGTGATGTAGCAACCTCAATTTGTCGGAGAGAATGCATAGAGTCGAATAATTTTCTGATGATAAGATCAATCTTGATTTTCGCTCTGTTTTTTTTTTTTTTTCAATTGCTTTGTAGATCCTACAATCACTGTGAAAATTAGAAATTATGTGTTGGTTGTTAGTCATCAGTTCCGATATTACTATGATATGATATTGTTGCAAAAACTTGAGTTCTCAAAATTCTTTGACCTGTCTGATAGATGGAATGATTGGTTGACTCTGTTTAACTCATCTGGCCAAGGTTGTATCAGGACAAAAAGAGAGAGACACCATCGTTTTTTTTTTCCATTGTTGTTTAGAGTTTGCATAACTCTTATGCTGTTTTAATTTATTAACAAATTATTTTTCCTTTGAATAGGCAATAATATCAAATTTGAGCACATAAAACCTAATAATGTGTCAAATTTGGTGTACACCAGTGGTACAAGTGGAATGCCAAACAGGGTTATGCTCACTCACAAGAGCATCGTGCATGGTATCAGATTACTCTTTTTCAAATAATATTACACATTTGTTTAGTGATTTGCAACATCACTTAGTATATTTAATTGTAGAGAACACCAAACTCTTTCAAGGTATACCCTACCAAAATTACTTGTATTTTCTAATAACAAAAATATTCAATTGAATGTGTCAAACCAGCTTATATTTAGGATGAATTTGTATCATGCAATCCAAGGGCTAAGGAAATGATTATGGGTACAGTATACAAAGTGAAGAATTATCTTTGTATTATCTGTAGTTTTGCCTATTGAAGATTAATATTTTGGGAAATTAAGTATATATATATTGTTATACAAGCTCTTACGGTAAGAAAGTTTTGTATGCATGAAATCATTCATTGACAGTTCTTTTGCTTCATTCGTATCAATGTTGCAGAGACTTTATCATTTACTATGGTAATTTCATGTTTTTCTGGTAGTGACTTAGTGACCAGAGGCCATCTTATTCAGAATAACATTTATCTATTATATTGCATTGTTAAAAGAAATGACTATTAAAGTAAACAATTAGATAGCTTATTAATGTGGAGTGGGCTGACTAATTTCTTAAGATGTCTTTTTTGCTATCTAGCTAATTGAACAAAGATCTTTTACTGCCATGCAATAGGAACAAGTCTTTTCATTATGGCATATACATTAGTGTTTCCTTAATGTTGCTGGCAGCATCAGGTATAGTGTATTCCTATTTTTTCATTAACTATCTTCATGCTACTTGCAAACTAATATCATTTGTATATAGTGTTGTTAGGGAACAGATGGTTTTTGTAAAAAAAGAACAGGCGGTTTAGCATGTCATTGAAACATGGGGTTGTTAATTTAGTCTTTTGTTGCATCTTTGTGTTGTTACATACAAGTCAGATTAATTGACATTATTCATTAATGGGAAAAATGGGAAAATTTTTTCTGTACCCCACCAATTGAGGAAATAGAGAATTTGCCCCTCGAAAGTTCAAACTCCTAATTTTGCCCCTCGAAATTTCGACCGCTTTCTGCATTTACCCTTCTACCCTATTTTATAATATAAATAATACTTAAATAATAAAAATGAAATCTGGTGACCATTATACCCTCGTCAAATTAATCCAGTCGATTATGAACCAAGATCCAGACCTAGTTGATCGATCCCTTCTCTCCTCTTCTACTCATCTCTTCTCCTTCTCTCACCAGCACGAAGCCTTCCCGCTGGCCTCCACTTCTGTTTCTCCTCCTCTCTCACTCGCACACCACCCCCAGTCGGCCTCTGACTCTTGGCCTCTCGCGCTCTCAGCCTCCCATCTCTCTGCTCTTCGCTTCTGCCTCCTCTCTCAGAAAAACTCAGAAATCCTAGGCTTCGCTCTCTCCACTGTCCCCTCTCTCTTCACCTCGACCTCTTCTCCGAGCATCTCCATCAATAGGTTACTAATTATTTTGTGGCTGAAATGCTTGTATGACAACTCAGAAGCTAAAATTCTTGTATTATTATGTGGGATTTAAAATTTATTTTATTTAATCTATTTCAAGAAGTATCTGACAACAATTATGATATTGCTATCTGACAGCAATTTTTGCTATTTTGTTCATGGATATCCACTTGTGTGTAGAGCATGTTCTTGAGTTTGTGTTCAATGCAAATCAAGAGATTATGTTATAGGGAATTATATATTCACTGTGTTGTTTGTGTTGCGTGTAGAGATGCTTATACTTTTTTCACTGTATTGATTATACAAGGAGCCATGATGCATATGAGGTACTTATAAATGGTATCAACGTGGACAAGTTCTATACATAACCATGAAATACTTGGGTTTGGCTACAAATTTTAATTATTTTTATACATGAAATTATGAGCATAAGGATATGGCATGTACGAAATTATAAAAAAAAAAAAAAAAAAACTTTTGACTTCTTTATAAAGAAAAAATGCATTTGGATAATATTTTACTTTTCAGCTGGCATGAAACAGCTATGTATTCTCAAAGATATGTTATGCCAAGAGAACCTTACTCTACACTATTTGGATTTAAATTTTAAATGAAAGGGTGATTGAAGAATTTCAAAGTAATATAACATAGAAACAGATGTTATATACCATAGAAACAAAGTTGAACTTTAGGCATGCAGAATTATATCAAGACTATGATTATTGCAAAGAAAACAATCATCCATCAAAGTAACTGAGATCAACGTACAAGCACTAAATATTTCCTAGCTCAACATACAAGCACTAAATATTTCTCATCTCAACCTCAATTTCACCGCCTATTATCTGAGATCATCAAAATCAAATTCAAATTATGTTCCAAAGTCGACCAATCAAACAACACCTCGATTTAACTTCAACTAGAAGAACCCAGCAGCAGTCTGAGTCTCTCCTCTAATTCGACGGATCCGATCAGTCCATTACTCCTCTGACACCTGATCCACCCAATTTGATAGAGAAGCAATTGTTATCACCAATTTCATAGACAAAGAATCAAAGACAAATGAGGACTTACAGTGGTAATCTTCTATAGCGATAATTGGTACTGATATATTCATTGTGTTTTGATCAGAAGATGCAAGTTTTCCTCTTCGAAATTCTAATTAATTATTAATTATACATTTTGTTTTGACTGTAATTAGTACCAATCTAGTATCCGATTAGAAATTGGTAGTGACGACAATTATTAATGTCTTTCACTACCAACGACATGCATGTGGGTATAGAGATATTTGTACCAAAGACATGGATGGGTTAAAAACCTAACTGTGCTTCAGCGCATATTCCACATATGATTGTAAGAATTGAATGGCCAAAGAGAAGACGGAAGGAAGACATACCTGAGCAAGAGGAGATAGAGCGCCTGAGAAACAGTTGACTTGAGCAAGAGATCGGCAAAGGGAGACGGATGTGTGCGGATATCGACAGCGATCGTGCGAGAGAGAAGAACCAGGAGGAGAGTAGTTGAGAGGAGAGATGCTTTTTGTAGATCTGACCTTCTGGATCGGAATGAAGGGAAGGTTTAGGGTTCATCGATCAACATTAGGGCGATGGAAGGAGGGATAGGACGGACGGAGGACTGGGTCTGAGAAAATTGAATCGATTCGATCGACTGTGTCTGGTCTTAGTCTAGGTAAATTCCATCAGGGTAAAAGGGTCAGAAATAATTAGTTTTATCTCTATCTCTACTACTTATAAATGTACCCTACAATAGGTTAAAACAATTTTGTCTAAAAGGGGTTCAAATATTTGTTAACATCATGGTAGACCATTGATCTGTATATTGTGCGGTTCAGATTTGTATTTCAAATAAAAACCTGACCCCTTAACAGCAAGGGGTCAAGTCGCTGGATGGTCGGTAGACAATTGTTAAGGCGTTAGCGTTAGCCAGTTCGATTCTCACATCCGTTGCTTTTCATTTTGATGACATTTTTTTTTTGCGCCCATTAAAGGAAAAAAAAAAACAACGCACATTACAACTCTCTCTTCCGTATCTTATTTTTCCATCCAGCAATGAATGGCCGCTAAGAAATCTGCCCCTCCTTCACAAATTCGGACAGAGAAATCACTGTGCCTCCCTGAATTGGAAAGATATCGCCTATTATCAGATCGACTTCCTGATTCGAAATTTCACAATTCGGCGCTCACCCTTCGCTAACCCTAAGTGCCGCCTCTTCTCTGAACCAAAATTTTCATTTCGAATTTTCATTTGGCGCTCACCCTCTTCGATCTCGAACACAGAAATGGAAAAAGGTGAGTCTAGGTCATTCGTAATTTCACAATTAGTATTCAATTTTTCATTTGCCGCTCAATTTTTTTTCTACTTATTGCCAGAAATAATGAAAATAGAGCATGCGTTTGAATTTCACTTTTGTCGCTCTCCATTCTTCTCTCTATATAAACAAGCGATTGGTGCCGACAATACAACAGTCGTCTCATTGATTCAAGGTGAGCAATAAGAAACACGACTATGTTTTGATCTGTTAATCGCTTCCTTTAGGAATTGTGCTACTGTTAGTTCAATTAATGGGTTGCTTAGGTTTAGACTTGAGTTATAAAAAGTGTAGCAGATAATTAGGACATCTCAAGCTTGCTAATCTGTTATTTGTAGATGCACCTGTTAGGTTATGTGCTTGTTGAATCGATTTAGAGTAGTGTGACTGTTGTATAGTCTATCTCCTGCTTGGTTGATCTGTTTAGAATCTGGTATAATTACTGTCAAGTCAAATAAGTGGTCAGTTAGGACGTCTAAGGCTTATGTGTTGTTCTCTAGTCTGAAATTCAGGCTGGTTTCTTTCTTACTTGCTTTTCTATTTATATTTATCTCTATGATTTTGATGTTCTAAACACTTTTCCATTTTCAGTTTCTCATCAATTGCTCTATGTTTGAAGAAAGGTAATTGCTTAATCTTTATTAAGCATGTAATTAGATGTTTTCTTCTGATATTCTGAAATTTTTGCAATAGGCTATTTGATTTGATGTTTTGCTGAATGACAATGCAGTTAATACTGTTACAGTAATGTGGTACTTGATACAATTGAAAGAAAAGGTTTGCTTTATCTATGCTTCAGTTGACCTTCAAATAAAGTATCAATTTTTCATGAATTTTTGCAATTCAACTTTACGAGGGCAACCTTAATACATTAGAATTCTACTTGCTAATATGAGATGTCATTTGATATTTTGGTGCTTCGATGGATTTCTGTTATGTCAAACTACCTATGTTGACTTTCTATGGTTTGACGAAGGTTTCTAGATGTTTCTTTGTTTTATGTATTTTAGGAGTTTTTTATATTTTTTACCTCCTTTGCAGAAAGTGATTACGGTAGTATTCATCTCATATGGAATGAACTCTAATTCTGAAATTTTGCACCTTTCCCTCATAGCTTTGCTACTTCTTTTCTTTTTTATTATTCCAGTTACTCATAGATTACTGTGCGTTAGTTTCATGAAGTAATTGCTAATCTTTTCCTGTAGTTGTGCATTTTGAAGATATTTGCTTAATTTTTTCTTACAGTGCATCAAAGCTATTTCATCATTTCCTGATTTACCCTTTATTCTGTTACATGTAACTTTATCCTTTATTCTTCATGGCCTAGCTAAGACATTATATGAAGTTGAAGAAATTGAAAATAAAACATACTACATAAACCTTGTCATACTACTAAAGCCGGTACAGTGGTACTGTTACAACACTGGAACCACCATCATAGCAACACTGCTGCTTAAATATGCATGTGTATCATATTCATATATAATTGTTTATTCATTGAACGAGTGGCAGTAATGATAGTGTTTTTTTTGGCTTTTCTAAGACATTTTATTTATTTGGATCTCTGTTAATTTACTCTTTTGTATTTTTTTGGCATTTCTTTTCTTTATTTTTTGAGCTGCTTCTGAACTTCTATTTTCTCCAGTTTGTCAATTTGGAGCTTTGCTAATTCATCTTGTGTTTCCTTCATAGCAATATAACGTAATACTGTATTTCTAACATTTTGATGCACGTTTTTTACTTTTGTTTCAGTCTCTTTGATTTAGTTATGTTATTATAGATATTAGAAATTTTTGTAGTAATTAGCTATGTTAATAGACAGGTATGTGAATTAGCTATGCCTATCTTAGTTTTTTTTTTCTTCCATTGCCTGTTGATGAGAAATTCATAGATTTTACTGATGTAGATTTTCTTACTTTTTTTTTTGTTCTTGTAGTATGGCATCATCCAACCAAATTCGCCGCATAAAAGCTGTAAAGGTTGTAGATCCCATTACTGACAGAAACAATACTGTGGACCCAATACAAGGACAAGTAGGGACTCAAACTCCTTCCAATCAGATCAAGAAGAGGTGGCTGCCTTTGTTTTTGCTTTTTTATGAATTTTTTTATTGATATTATTTGGAGAACAAACCCCAGTTGAGTATTTTACTACTCACTTAGTAATGTACTTGCTTAATAGAGTTTATGATTTCTAAACCGATTTCATACATTTAAGGTCGAAGAGATCTGCATTGACATACAATCGCGTGTCAGAAAAGTTCATCATGCCAATAAAGGCTGCCACAAAGGAACTGGGTGTATCAAAGAGTACATTGAAGTTCCGATGCCGTGAACTCGGCATTCCTGATTGGCCCTATATGAAAATGAAATGCTTGACGACCCTAGAAGCATCTGCGTCAGTTTTTGCACACGAGGGATACCAGAGCGTTATCCGCCACATCAGAGAGGAAATGGATGCAATTAAGCAGAATCCGAGCTTAGAAATCAGTGATGAAACCAATGTGCTTAGAAATCAAATGTATGATTTGAAAAAAAAAAGAGGAAGAGGAATAAAATGATTGCTGTTTAGTGAAATTGGGTATGGGTATTGGTTAAAGAATAATATCTAATAATTAGGGTAAATCATTGTTAGTGTTTTACTAGCATTTCTGGTTTAGTAGTGTTTGTTTGTTTTGTTTATGAAAATGATCAATAAAAGTTATTATTGGCCACCTATATTTATGCTTGATTGATGAATGTCTGTGATTGTTTTGTAAATTGAAAATCTGGGTTGTGCCCATATCAGGAGATGACAAGGAAAATCTGTTTTGGAATGCCATATACGTTGGGGATATGATGAACAATTACACAATTAATTGCCTAATAGTAAGGGATGTGATTAATATGAGTAACTATGGCATTATTAATATTGAGAATTGCGATGAATTTATTATACAATTAATTAATTGTCTAATGGATGTGATTAATATTATGGAGCAATATATGGCAGATTTCCTTAATCTCTATGCCACCCACGCGGATTGATATTGATATTGTTCATTAACATAATTACGAATACGAAAATAGAAAGGAAGTAACACTGGTTAAATTGTTGTTGACAGCAAATCTCTGTGTTTGAATCGTTTACCTCTAAAAAAATATATATATCTGATGATGAGTAGACTCTGTGTGTACTGTGAACTCCATGTTTAATGTGCGCATATATTGCTTTCTCTCTCACGTAATTATTTTGGCTAATTGCATAATTAATGGTTCTCTGAAGCTATTTTAACACAGTTGAAATTTTCAAAATATATAAAAGGCTTGTAGTCATATGGTTTAAATTTTCAAAATAATGAACTTACGTATGGAAAATTTTATTGTTTTATTTGTAAATCAGACACCATGGCTTCATATTCACAACAACACAAATTAATTTATGAAGGAAATATCTTTGCACCAACGAAGGAAGAATCTATGGAGACTAAAATTCCATACAAAAAATTCTTTATTTTAGCGTATAATTTATTGCTGCAGTTAATGTCCATTTAGCGTGGTGGAAGATTTTCTTACTATCATTATCTACCGTTTAATTTGCATATATATTCCGTAAAACATAAAAGGAAAAATAATATTAATTTGTTCCACATATGAATGGCAAGAGAAATAATATTAATTTCTACAATGAATGGCAAGAGAAATAATATTGTTTCCCTTATATAAACAAGATGTATAGGCGTGAATTGCATTTCCTGGTCACATAAATCAAAAGGAATCAAAACATGCCACTTAGATATATTTTATTACCTTGCGTGTTTTAATTGAAGGAGATATTGCCATCTTGTGGAGCTTAATAGTAATGGCATGTTTATTTCTAATATTATTTTCCTAGCATATATCATATTAGAAACCAATGAACCCTAGCGCCATATTGTATTGAAATTACGATGGACAAAAGAAAAGAAAAAAAAATATATATATATATATATATATAATCCAACTTCGGTTATTCTTGACTGCGTCATTTTTCTATAGAAAATTATTCAAGCTTATGTGGGAATGTGGGATGCAAAAAAAAGACAAAAAGTTGTAACAAATATATTGTTCACCATATCTTGTAAATATGACCTACTTACAAAAAACAAAATTAGTAAAAATTAATGAAGCATGTTCCTAATTATTTCACATTACTACTACGGAGTTTACATATATGCAACCATATTGGTGAACAAATTGACTACATGACTTGTGATATCAATAGGAAAAATCTCAAACTGATATCAATAGGAAAAATCTTATTACATAAACGGAACAATCAAATTGTCTTGCCCATTTAGCATCCAATATATCATATATGTCATTCTTTTTATTTCTCTCTACGTACAGAATCAGTAAGGTGATTGCAAATTCTCTTGCCCATTTAGCATCCAATATTTCATATATGCAATATTTCTCTCTATGTCATATATGCAATATTTCATCCAATATTTCATATATGCAATATTTCTCTCTAACCGTTTGGAATTATTACAAAATATCAAATGCCCCTCATGACCAATTAAAAATAATATATTAATATATTATGTGTTATTTATATCTGGCGTCTTTCGCAACAAAAAAACGAAAAACATAAATTTAGACAAAAAATGATACAACATTCGCATCACTTCATCATTTGGGATTATTTTAATATTTAATATTTTTAAAGAGATACATCACATTTACATACATGAATTTTCAGATTTAAGATTCCAATTAACTTGGAATGCACTTCCGTGTGTACGGTGAGCAAGCAGAGTGGGATTGCAGAGCTTCTTCGGAGGGCAACTCTTTGTTGGAGTTATGTCCTAGAAGTCAATATTTAATGACTTATTTACTTAGTTTATGTTAATGATGATATTTAATCATTTGTTCCTAGAGTTTATTATTGACAGATCATTCAGGTTGATGATCTGAATTGTAGATCTCTGTGGATCATTCATTAGAATGACAATAATAAATCTAAATCGTCCATAATCTTGATAATTAACAAGGAACATTAATTATCATAAAAGATTAGTATGCAATTAAGTGATGATTAAGTTCTACAAATCATAGATAAGGTGTTACCAACTTAATTGCATATGTGTATGTTATTGGAACATAGTACAGGACTTGACCCAATGAAATAAACATATGGATTGTGTTATGTGTCATTGTTTATTTCATATGAGTTTGATTCTAAGTTTGAGATGTTCAACTTTTCCACATGAGGATAGGTTCAATAAATATCGTTTAACGTTGATTCTTGATAAAGGCTACTATACGGACTTTATTTATGCTCTCTTGAATTGTGCGGGGAAAAGTTGTTCATCAAGAAAACCGTATGTCCCTCATTAGTATACCTAGTGAGTGATGATATCTGTTTGGGCCCCTTGATGGAGTTGGATCGTATGCATGCAAACTAGACGATCAACGCTAGATCAAGAAATGTATAATCTGCAAGAATGACACACTCCTATCTTGGATTATACAATGATATCATGTGACATAAGAATCAGACAAGGAAATACTTATATTTCTTGTGCAGGATTAAAATATTATAACGATACATTATTTATGCGAATTGGGAATCATAACGTGTTGCTAGATACCGCTTATGATTATTGGAAATAAATAGCGATTTATTTTCATGGCTAACATAGCATAAAACCTCAATAGGGTCGCACAAATAGGACTCTAACCATACGGTGCATTAATTATTTATTCGCAACAATTAGTATTGTGAAATATGATAAGTTGATTAATTAATTATATACCGTTATGAACCATTATAATTAATTAAGTCAAAAGGATCATATGGAAATAATTTAATGCATTAGCTAATCCTGAATTAATTATTAATGAGTTAATAATTAATTATGTTCAACACACTTTAATTAGTTTGAGTTATTTGGACTTCTAGTTATTTAATTAATTAAAGGCCCGATTTGAGAAATGATGAAGGATTAATTAATGGGATAAATTATTGGGCCATTGCAACATTTGATGTAGCCCAAAATGACCCCATATAATTTCGGCTAGCCCTAATGGCAATGTTGTAAATAGTTCAAAGAGAGGATGAGAGTTGTTGGCCATATAAAGGGGTCACCTCTTGGGAAAGTCCTAGCCATCCACCCCTTTCTCTCTCCTCTCGTCTAGCCGCCACCCATCTTCCTCCCTTCTCTTGCTCATGTGTTGAGCTCCATTCCTTCTTCTCCTCCATTAAAATAATTAATAGGAAGAAGAGGTTCATAGAGGGGATTAGCTAGGAGCTCTTGAGCACTTTCAAGGAGCTCGTGGTTAGCTCCTTGGTGGGCTTAAGGCGCCATAGATGGTGGAGGTGGTGGAGCACGCACCCCATCGACTCCCATGCCATGGATTCGAGCCTCATGAATGCAATTTCATGAGAGGTATATCATCTCCTACTCTTATCTTTTGAAATGCTTGTGAATGGCTTTAAAGCCTAGATCTTTTGTGTTTGATTGATGTTTATGGCTAATTGTTGGCACAAAAATTAAAATTAAACACTTTCTAACACTCTTATCATATGGGACGAGGCATCCATGTCCAAAAGGAAAGCCGTCGAAGCGCTCGACAGGACTTTACATGATATCACGGACTGCCGCCAACCATTCGGCGGAAAAATTGTCATATTTGGCGGCGATTTCAGACAAGTTCTGCCTGTGGTTAGACGTGGGACCAAAGCTCAGATCGTCGACGCGACACTACCGATGTCCCCTCTTTGGTCCTACATAAAGAAGAGAAAGCTGACCCGAAACATGAGAGCTTCGAGTGATCCATGGTTCGCTCAGTTCCTACTTAACGTCGGCGATGGAACCGAGCCCTCGATTGGGAATGACTTCATACGTATCCCTGATGAGATGATAATCCCATACACTACAGAGGAAGAGTCGGTAAAGGAACTAATTGAGACTGTATTCCCCTCTCTCAATGAAAACGGTCATCGAACAGATTACATTGCTTCTCGGGCAATTCTCTCCACCAAGAATGAGTTTGTTGACAAGCTCAACCAGCACATGATTAAGACTTATCCTTGAGAAGAATTGGTATATCACAGCATTGATACAGCAGAGGATGATGCTCATGGCCACTACCCCTCTGAATTTTTGAACTCTCTGACGCCCAATGGATTGCCGCCTCATATCCTCAAACTTAAAAAGGGATGTCCCATAATTTTGTTACATAATTTGGATCCTGCAAATGGACTTTGCAACGGCACGAGACTGGTGTGTCGGAATTTCCAAAGGAATGTAATTGATGCAAAGATCGCTACGGGAGGACATGCAAGGAAAAGAGTATTTATTCCCAGGATTCCATTAAGCCCGCCAGATGATGATTTGTTCCCTTTTAGGTTGAAGAGGAAACAATTTCCTGTTCGACTGTGCTTTGCGATGACAATCAACAAGGCACAGGGACAGACCATCCCTAACGTCGGTGTTTACTTGCCCGAGCCGGTGTTTTCTCATGGACAATTGTATGTGGCGCTATCGAGAGGTGTGTCCCGACAAAATACAAAGCTGCTTATAAAACCATGTGACAATATCGACCCGGAAGATGGAACATGCACCAAAAATGTTGTCTACTGGAAAGTGCTACGAAAAAATTAAGGTAACGAAATTTCATTTCAAAAATATTTATTTCTCTCATATCACACTCACACATGCACTACACGTATAAAACTATCTTATTTTATTTATTTTATTTTATTTATTAATTATTAATTATTAATTTTTATAAAAACAGGTCTTCATCATCGATTTTCATTACAATTGGGGAGCAAGAGTGATTCAAAATATTGCCATGTTGAATTATTATTATTTTTTCGATCAGGAAATATTATTAAGAAGTAATATTTTTTCAATGAATTATTTCTTTTACTGTTCACATGTCTGCCTTTATTGTTTATTTATTTAAACCGTTCAATATTACTGCTACATTCAGCGTCGATCTAAACAACATTAACCTTAATTATTGAATATTGAAAGTAGACAACATATCTGTATCAAATAAGAATTTTTTTCGCATATCGCAGATATCTGCCCACACATTTAGGCGGGCACTGCTGCTAGTTATTTTAATGTTATTTTTATTATAAAATATGACAGAAGGACAAATGCAGAAGGCGGTCGAAATTTCAGGGGGCAAAATCAAAAGTTTGAACTTTCCGGGGGCAAATCTTCTATTTCCTCAATTCTGAGGGGTACAGAAAAAATTTTCCCTTGATTTAATTCATTATGACTTGCAACCTATGTAGTTTTTCCATAATTTATTTGTTAATTTTAGAAAACTTCTTGAGCAAAATGATGGGCGCCTGTTTTATATTTGGATTTCTAAAATTTTGTTTAATTTTTTTTTATATTGATGTTACTTTTGATATTTTGAGACGTGTGAGAATTCAGAAGGATAATACTTTCTTGCTAGAAAAAATAAAAAAGATAACTTTGGTCGACAATTCATAGCGCAAAGCGCGATAGCACAGCTAGTTTTCTCATAAATTAGAAAGTGTTTTTGCAAGTGGATTTATTTTCTTATTTTATGTAAGAGTTTCTGTAGGCCTGTAGTACATATGTAGTGCTAAGTCCAATACAAAAATGAAAAGAAAGAAGAAATGTATGTGTATATGAGAGGTAATTAATTTCACTTTTATGCAGAGCTTCCAGTGCAGAATTCTCAGTCCAAATAAGAATACAAAATTCATATTTCTAGTGAGAAATATATGACCAAGGAAACTTTCCTGCCCCCATACCTCACCAGTTCACCACCTATCCATCAAACTCACAGCACCAAACCAAAGAGGTAGACAGACCTGTAAAGCTCAAACCCTCCGTACCCACTCATACAAGTCACTCGTATATATACCGAGCAACCATGCACACATCTCTTGCACAACAAATTCCACAGCTCTACCAGTCCCACAAGCCACAATTCTTACTCGTAACATCGCGCGTTGCGCAATTTCTATTGGCATTCTCAGCTTTATGTATTTTATTCCATTAATTTTCCTTCATTTACTAGTTGGGAAAATATAAGATGAAAGTAAAACAATTGAAATAGATTAGCGGAATGTTTACCATAAAAATAAAAAACTTGTTACCTTCACAATATTCTTTGTTTTCTCCTTTTTTTTTTTTTCTCATGCGATTGGAAAACTTTCTCCTTTAGCAATTTTTCTGCTCCAATTATTCTTCTCTTATTATTTGTTTATTTATTATTTTTTTTTTGCAAACGACAGTTTCGAACATTATAGAAGAAAATATATAATTCAGCTAACGTATGAAGTTAATTACACTAGTGAATATATGCTGGAGATTATTTGACATTATTTACTCATAATCGTCCTCTCTTTGTCTTTATATAATTTAATTTTTAATAAGACAAAAAATAAAGTGCTGATATGATCGAGCACGCCTTTTAATTAATGTGTTGGACGAGAATTTCTCTAATCATATAATGTTTTTCTTCAAATAAAAATTAAATTAGAATATTAGATATATCTATGGTTTTGAGCAAAGAGCCCAAAGTGATGGCCCCAGATTGGCCCATTTTAGACAACTAAAAAAGCAAACGCTTACAATGAGAAAAACGAAATGTGGGCTTTCCTACATGGATCGAGCAAACATGTAAAAGAACCCTTCTATGGTTTTGAACAATTCTTGTTCATTTTACTCGGACTGGCTATAAAATAGAACAAGAAGTCAAGAATAGTACTTCTCTGTTCAAATATTTCAAATCTCAATTGCAAAGGATCACCTACAGATGGGTGGTTTGAAGTGATTCAACATTCAAAATATCGAGTTCGAAGTTTTATTCTTCTTAATTTTTGGATTATACTAGCTGTTGGTGTTAGTATATAAGCTACAATCATCAGTTCATCACCCATTGACAGATCCCGATGGTTCAGTAGGGTCGAGTATACATCGAGTCATCAATATTATTAATAAAATATTATACGTACTAATTAAATACGACCTGATAAAATATATGCTCAATGTCATATAGATCTATAATGCTCTGACTTGTGTCCATTCCTAGGCCTGTCAATATCGACGTTTCGTTCCGTGTTTCGTTCCGTTCCGTCCAAACGGAACGTTAAACGAAAGGAAAATAAGTTTCGTTTCTGAAAACGGAACGGAAATGGAAATGAAATTTGTAAACGTTTACCGAAGCGGAATACGGAAATCGGCCGAAATCAATGGTAAATGAGGGACGGAACGTTAAACGGAACAGAAAACTGTTTGGTTTGACGAAACGGAACGGAAACGGAAACGGAAGAGAAATTCTGTTTCGTCGTTTGGAACGGAACGAAAACGGAAATAGGCTGTTCCGTGTTCCGTATCGACGTTTGATAGGTATATCCATTCCTCGGGTCATGGACCAACCTTATCCAGTTAATTTGTTTCCATTGGCAGGGTGATCTGGGTGACCGGCCCTCCGTTTCAAGATGCACCTTCAAATCTTCAATTTAATCTATTTACCAAAAAATTGTGATTTGCTAAGTACGGGAAACTTGTCAGCAATGTACATAATTACATATGTGCAAGACCCGTCGCTGGTTGAACTGTTTATCCATGAATGATCGATGCAAGGTTGAAATTTGAAACCCATCTCAACACATTAATATTAGATCATCTTTACATGTGTTGGGCGTGTGCCGGAATCATTCTATCCATTAGGGTCAGGTCATAATATATATATGTCATGCAGCATCAGAATATGGTTTATTATCGGTAGCTCAACAAAAGTTTAATTATGCAATATTACAACTTTTTTTTTTTTTTTTTTTTTTTGAAGGTAGGGTGGCGACTGCCACCTACAAAATTTCATTAAATAGAAAGAAAGTTTACAAGTCAATAATTACAAATGATCAAAGGCAGTATACTCTGTACAAATCCTCCCTAAAACACTTTACAAATCCTTCCTATCTTGTTCTTAACCACCAATATTACAACTACCTTTACTTTTATTTTGTTGAATTTCTTGAGGCCATCAGGGATTATAATGAATAGATTAATACAATGAAGTTGGGTTGATAATTACCGCACTGTGTTATCTGATTTGGATGATTTGAGTTTCATATTGTTATAGGTCATATAATTGGATTCAAATGTAATCATGTTCACACCAACTCATATTGCAGATTGTGCCGATTTCAGATTGGGATCTATATAGTTTCATTTCATCCAAATATATTTCCGATCAGATCAGGTCCTCTACTAGTTTTGGATCAGTTGATCATATCTCTTCAGAAAATATTTAGCACTTTTGAGACGAAAAGCCATTTATTTTTACTTAGTGTGACCACTTAACAAAGTACATCAAAACTAAAAAAGTGAAAAAAAAAAATTCAAAGGAAATTGCACAGACCCTAAACATCAACTAATGTTGCGTACTGCATACACGTACACAACTTATTTGTCCCACTTGCTAGCAACTCGAGTAACATGCGCAGAAACTTAAACAAGCTTGGTCACACACACCTGAACTGAAACTATAGTATCACTTTACTTCTCACTGTGGTCAGTTACCATAGATATATTATGATCACGATTGACCACATACGGGCCAGTCGAGTAATTGCCAGCGATGGAGAGATTTAAGGTACTCCCTGCAGTGAGTGTTCCCGTGTGCCAATATGCAGGTCCATAGATCACAAGGTTGCGATCTTTTTGAAGCACCAGAACAAAGTCACCCTTGTACTTTCCGGTGTCAGTCGCCCATATAGGAACATTACTGCCAGTGTAGATAACTAGATTGCCATCACGCTGGATAGTAAGGTAGCAGTTCTGTCCTTTTCCGTTTGACTTTGTTGACCATATTGTTTGGCTCATTTCGTATAAAACTAAGTTACAATCTTTTTGCATAATGAGAAAGTAAGTACCATAGGTGAGCGACTGGCCTGGGTTGAGTCTTTCATCAGTGTACAGGATGTTGTCAGCGAAAGAAGGAGTGGCAAGGGCGAGAGTGGCTGAAAGGATGAGGAAGGTTTTCAAGAGAGAGGGAGAGGCCATAGTGAAACTATATGTGTTGCGAAAATGTAAAGATAGTGAGGTTTGTTGGCTTGCTTCTGGGAGGCTCGGAGGTTCTCTATTTATAGGAAATGAGGGGGGTATGTACGTAATTTTGTTTGTGTGTTTGTTGCCCTAATGCCTTGCATATGTGAATCACATGGTGATTTTTATATTAATTCACTGCTTGGTTGGCAAAATGAAAATGAGGATAATGTTGAGTTTAATCTATCCACCCGAGAATCATGGAGATCTGCAAGAGAGCCTGTACCGTCCTTGGCTAGTTGGAGATGAAGACACCAAAATGCACTTGCTAGAACAAAGTAATTAAGTATATCGCTTTATTATATATATATTTATTTTGAGCCTGATAATCTCTTCAAAATGCTCTCATTCGTAGCTATCTTTTTATAAATTTTGTGTATTTTTGAAATGTACATTCTTTTAATATGTCGATAAATATTAATTAAATTTATTGTGTTAATGAATATTTACCTATTGATAGCTGTTATATGGTTTTTTATCAAATTTTTTAAATATATTTTTAACAGATGTCAAATAATTGTTTTAATTTTTTAATTATTTTTAAACGTGTAACACACAATTTGACACGACACACACGATTGGAAAACTCTAGTTGTACTTATCATTGCAACACGAAATAAAGGAAGATATTACTTTCGTTCTTTTTTTATCAAAATATATACTTCTTAATAAAAATATAGTTCTATTTAATATGCTGACAAAAACAACAAATTCTGAAAAATATTATACGTTCTCCAAAAAAAAAAAAAACAAATAAACACAATTACGATATTTTTTTTACTTATTGCCACATCTCGGAGCAAAATTTGAAATGTGAGGTAGAACAACATCGATCATTTAGATCCATCCAACTGCCCTTGACTTATTCATTCACAACAAAAGAAAAAAAGAATTAACTACAGAACTTAGAAATATATAATATTTAAGGGTGAAAATCAATTTACCTCAACTTTTTTTTTTAAAAAAAATAAATTAACTCAGTGCTGCAAAGTTACAAAACCATAACATTTTTTTTGGAATAAAATTGTCATAACATCTTCTAATTACCCGGCCTTACGAGAAATCCATAAGTTTTTTCTTGTATATCACTACAACAGAAATTATTTTTAGAGACACCCCCTTTAGAGGCGGTTTTCCATAAAAACGTTTCTAAAAATAACCAGTGGCATTTTGGAAATTTTTGTCGATTATTTTTAGAGGCGGTTTTTTACAAAAATCGTTTCTAAACGTTTTTGAAAAAAAAACAAAAATGGCTGTCTATCTTTAGAGGCGGTTTTTACAAAAACCAACCTCTAAAAATCAAATTATTAGAGACGGTTTTTACTAAAAAATAGCCTCTAAAAATGAAGACTTTTTCTGGATTTTTTTCGCATTTTTAGAGGCGGTTTTTACAAAAAACAGCCTCTAAAAATATGCATCTTTAGAGACGGTTTTTACTAAAAAACAGCCACTAAAAATGAAGACTTTTTCAGGAATTTTTTCGCATTTTTAGAGGCGGTTTTTACAAAAAATAGCCTCTAAAATATGTATTTTTAGAGACGGTTTTTACTAAAAAACAGCCTCTAAAAATGAAGACTTTTTCTGGATTTTTTCACATTTTTAGAGGCGGTTTTTACAAAAAAAAAGCCTCTAAAAATATGCATTTTTAGAGACGGTTTTTTATAAAAACCCGTCTCTAAAAATAAACAAATTTTTTATAACCCTTCCTTCTCCCCCAATCTGACATTTCGATCTAGATCTGTTGCTACTATTTTTTTCCTCCCAAACCGAGATTTCCTGCACTAATCAAAACCACCTATTTAAATTAGCTAAAATTTTAGAAAAATTTGGAAAAATTAAAAAATAGGAAGAGGATGTTAAAAATTTAAAAATAGGAAGAGGATGCTAAAAATAGAAAAATATTTAACTATGAAAAATACAAAAATATTTGATGTTAAAAATACTTAAAATATAAAATTTTAACTAATTAAAAAATAAAAAATAAAAAATATATTAAAAATCGGAATTGATCTTTAGAGGCGGTTTTTAAGTCAAAAACAGCCTCTAAAGGTCATATCCGATTTTTAAAAAATCTTTGATGTTCAAAAATATTTAAATATTTAAAATACTAAAAATATATAATGTTAAAAAATATTTAACTATTAAAAATACTAAAATATTTGATGTTAAAAAATATTTGATGTGAAAAATAGTTAAAATATAAAATATTTAACTAATTAAAAAATAGAAAATAAAAAAAAAATTAAAAATCGAAATTGATCTTTAGAGGCGGTTTTTAAATCAAAAACAGCCTCTAAAGGTCATATCCGATTTTTAAAAAATCTTTGATGTTCAAAAATATTTAAATATTAGAAATACTAAAAATATATAATGTTAAAAATATTTAACTATTAAAAATACTAAAATATTTGATGTAAAAAATATTTGATGTCAAAAATAGTTAAAATATAAAATATTTAACTAATTAAAAAAACAGAAAAAAAATATATTAAAAAACGGAATTGATCTTTAGAGGCGGTTTTTAACTCAAAAAAATTCATGTATCTTTAGAGGCGGATTTTAATAAATAACAGCCTCTAAAGATACATCTTTAGAGGCTGTTATTTATTAAAAACCGCCTCTAAAGGTGTAGAAATTTTATTTCGAATCTGGCTTATTTTTAGCCACGCCATTTTTAAAGACGGTTTATAAGTATTTTTAACACCACCTATTTTTACTAACTGTGCCAAACCGTCTCTAAAAACACTTAAAAAACAGCCTCTAAAGATGTTATGTGGTGTAGTGTATATATATATAAATAACAACAAAAAATAAAATATAAATAATTTGCTTAAATATTATTCATTTTAAGTTGAGTAAGAAAAGTATGATGTAATTAACTCATTACTACTCATAAAAATAAAGATCCAAGAGTGTTAAACCTCTAGATCTAGCGTGTAAATACTTTTTGTGTCGTTTGATCTATTTGATTTGTGGTTGGATGTCATTCGATAAATGAAATAATATTAAGTGCTGGTTTTACATCTAAAATTAAAAGAGCATTGATTAGAATATTGATTGTTTCTCTATTTTAGATAAGAAGAGAGTACAAATGAAAAACTTTCATTACATATAATTTTTAAAATATTTTTGTTATAGAAAATACATATTTTTTTATTAAATTACGTTTTCCATATTAATGTGTTGGTTTAATTTTTTGTTGAAGTATGAATATTTTTAAATTTTTACTTGCTCACACATTGGGTGGGTATATTTTCTAGTATATCAAATAACTCATGAACCATGCTACAGAATATCTACACGTGGATAATATTGTGTGAGTACAAGTACGAGCGCAAGTACTCACACATTAGCAAACTTGACGTTAGAGTACTAACTTTCAAATTCTCATCAACCAAACACACCCAAGGTTAATGAAGTTGGTGCTAACTTCACTCTACTTCTCTAACTTGACAAAATGTTGAGTTAGAGAAGTTTGATCTCATGATGAACTTAAAAAATTAATATATTTATTATGATCATCTAATCATAATATAAATTATAATTATAATATTAAAATGAAAATAAAAATTAGTAAAAATTAAATAGTAATATAATTATGATAATAAAAATAATAATAATAATAATTGTTATTATTATATTATTATATTATAATTAGTGTACTAATTCATATTAATTATACTTAATAATTATAGTTATAATATTAAATATTAATAACAATTATTGCTGTTGTTTTTATTATTTCAATAGAATTACTATAATAGTAATAACTATTAATAATAATATAATAATAATAATCATAATTATTATTATTATTTAGTAATAATTATACAATTGATTCTGATAAAAATTACGACAATAAATATAATTGTATAATTAATGATAATTATAATTATAAAAGGTACATAATAATTAATATTATAATCCAGTAATTATAATATTAATGGTAAAATAAATATAATAATAATTAATATAGTAGATATAATTAGTAATAAAAGTAAAAATATATAAAGTAAATATTTTATTATTTTCTTTAATTTCTAACCCCAACATACCACACCAAACAACATTTTCTAACCTCAAGTTAGCACTAACTCTTCACAATCTCTAACTTCTCTAACTTCAATCACTAGCTTCAAAAGTCCTAACTTGGATCTCTAACTTCACTAACTTCACCTCCAACCAAACATACCCTATATACTAACTTCACCTCCAACCAAACATACCCTATATATATAGGATAGTAAGCACGAATCTTCAAAGAAAAAGATAAACAGAAGATACAGAAAGTGAGCATTAAACACGGTATGTACTAATATAACACGTTGGAGGGATAGTTCCTTTCCTACAAACTAGAAGGAGCCATCCAAACATTGTTGAAGTCATTCATTCCATATATATATATTGACAAGTATTGAAAAAAATTAATACACCACAATTTTTATTTTAAAAACATAACCCATATCTCACATTCTGAAATTAATCAAAATAATTAAAATGAAAAATTGAATTACAGACAAGTTTCGTTATCTGACAATGCATATGACTTAGTTTGACATTACGAATGGAATCGTAACGAATTCTCAGTATAATTACAATCTATACAGAAATTTTGAAAAAAAAATTATGAAAATAATTTTTAAAAAACACATATTTTTCCATGTCTCTTTAATTTTGTTCTCTACTGATGCATGGAGACATATTTGAGTACACAAGTTTAGAGACATATTTGTTCTCTACTGATGCATGGAGACATATTTGAGTACACATATTTGAGTACGCTGGAAAGAATTAAGGAGAGAGAGCGGGGGCACGTGGTATTAGAGGATGGGATGCCACGTTGTGAGAAAACAGAGCACTTGGCAAAAAACAGAGGTTATTTATGGGTAGACAAGACAACAGTCGTTTTTATTTTATAATAACGGGTTTCACATTAATTATACACGTATATATGTTCACATCACTGGACTGGACACTGGACAGTGGTGGACACTTTAATCCGGCAATTAATGCCTTCATATGTTCCTTCTTTAATTTAAATTTCGAAAAGAAGACTATACATTAGTTTTTAACTGAAACAAAATATAGCGTTAAAATGGCCATTTTGAATTCACTGTAATTGTAATGGCATTTGTTTGCTAACGTTGCACCTGCTACGAGCTACGTATCTTTCAATTTGAATATCTATACGTAATCTAAATATGGTGCCACATCTGGATACAACTATATACTATTAAAATAAATCAACTGTGGTGAGAAACCACTAAAATTATGTAATTCAGCATTTTCTTTGTACCAGCTAACCGGGACCGGAATGTTCAATGTTGAAAATATGAAAATTATCAGTAAATAACAAAAACAGCTGTATCTGCCAAGATTTTGCTCACGCAGAAGATCCTTTATATCCTGACCTACGCAAGTTAATCTAAGGTGTTACTAGTAGGTAAATCTAAATGCAGTTTACAATATGAATTATTTATAGCAGCACGCAAAACCATCAGGGACGGAGCCAGAAAAATTTTCATGGGTTCACTAATTAATTATAGAGGTAGACTAAAATCAGCCCCGACTAACGAATGGGTCCGTCAGCCGCAATTATATCTCAATTCTCGGAATTTAACGTCCGATCTGAACCGTTTAATATATTCATCATGTTGAAATCTCATTTGAGATTAAAATTTTATATAGTTTTTTAAATTTTTAGTATTTTTTGGTATTTTACAAAATTCTTAATCTAAACAATCATGGACCCTTCAAGATCAACAATTTTTAAAAATCTAAAAAAAAAAAATAGTAAAAAAAACAGAAAAATATAAAATTTGGTCTTTAATGAGATTTCAGTATAAAGAATACATTGAACAGTTTTGATGAACCATTAGAACTTCAAAAATTGAAATATAATCGCGGCTGACATGTCCATCTGTCAGTCGTGGCTAATGTTAGCCTAGCAATTATAATATTTAAATTATTGCTTGGACTCTATATCATCACACATCTATTACTTTACAATTCAAATTCTAATAGAAATAAATAAACAATAATTGATTTCATAAAAAAGGGCGAAATTTGAAAAGTAGTACCTTGTTCTCTATTTTTCTTACAAAAATAGGATTAGAGGAACGAAGTCAGGGTGATTTTTTTTTTTTCTATCTAATCTCGCAAGTAGCAAATAGGAGAGAGTCGCTCTTCAATCGAGGAAAGACTCAAAGAGAGAAGGACATCGACAAATCACTACATAACATTTTTTTCTTTTTTTTATTTGTCTTTATTTGCCTGATCGATTTCGCTAATTAATTGCACAGCTATATATGTCTGGCTTAGGATGCAACTAAGGCAACAACAAGAAATACATCTCTCATTCTCATATTATTGTCTTTTTTTACTATGGTAACACTTTGCAAATATAAATTGTTAATCTTTCAAAAAAAAAAAAAAACTTCACAAAAATTAACACTATAAATTAGGCATGGGGGTTCAATAATGAAAATTATCTAAATATTTTTGGGGGTTCAAACACATGGTGCGTCTAATAAAGTTATATTTTATTACTAGAAATATTAATATTAGTAATAATATTTTTTAAAAAAAAGGGTGACATTGACACCCCTTTATTGCATGTAACTCCGTCCATGAAAACCATTGAGATCTACAACAAATTAAAAAGAAAGCTAAAGAGTTAATATACACCAAATTAAAAGAAGCTAGAGAATTAATATAGCAGCAACTAATACCATTGAGATTTATATTTTTCTCTGGTGTGTTTAGTTGCCGAAGAATAAGAACGAGGGGGAAGAGAGAAGAAGAGGTTTTTATATCACCTATTTGTAGGATGAGATAAACTTAAAATTGGGTCGATTTTTCAATTTGAGAATTTTTTTAGGAGCGCAAGGATGACTTATTATTGTATCGAAGGTACGAAAGCAAGCTATAAGCGGATGTCTCCTCAGGGACACTTATTTCTAGGATGAGGGAAGAAGAAATAAAATGACTTTATTCTATAGTTTATCTCTTGTTTAGTTGGTTGTGCACTCTTTCCTCTTTCATCTTCTCTGTTCCTTGTTCTTCTTTATTCTTGGAGAACCAAAAATACCATAAAAGTAATTTTTGTTGTGAAATTAAAGAGAAAGAGGAGGAAGAGACAAAAAGACAAAAGTAAAAGGGAAAGACAAATTTCTCTTCTTTATTCATATTCTGAATTATTGGATACAAGATACAATGTACAACTCTCTATTTATAAGCCAAAAACAAATCTCCTAATAAATGCTAAAGATTTGGTGTAATTAATGGGATTAAAGATGAACAACCATATATGATTCATAATCATTTATAACACTTCCCCTTGGTTATTCATCTTTCATTATACACTATTAATATGATACTTCAGAATTAATATTAATATGATACTTCTGGATCATTATACTGTCTCGTTAAAAACCTTACCAAGAAAAATACATTGGGATAAAAACTTGGATAAGGAAAAAAGAGTACAGCGTGTATAATGTTTCCCCTCATTTTAATATTATTGGATATCCTTCAGTCGATGTAGACCTATCTTCATTCTGAGTTGCTGAAAAATTCTTGTTGGCAAAGACTTCGTAAATAGATCAGCCAAGTTGTTGCATGATTTGATGATGTAGCAGTTAGTATTTGTGTTGTCGATCACCATGAAATCGCAGCTCCACTATAAGTAAATATGTATCATAATTGAGATCGCGCTTTATGTGGATTTGACAAATATCCTGCATCTGCATATCCAACTAAATTAGATTTTATATCCTTTTCATAATATAGTCCCATATCTCGAGTTCCATAAAGATAGCAACTTTAATTCAGCTTGTATGGCATCTTTCCATTTAGACCAATCATATCTTTTCCTACATTCTTCTATGGTTTTTTGGCACATTATCATTTTCGCTTATAACATCACTAGCTACAGCGAATACAAAAATTTCATCAACTTGAGTTTCATCCCTATTCAACGTTATACCATTTTTCATATAATTTATAGAAATCTCATGATCATTTGGTATTTTAGTTTCTTCTAAAACTTCATCAACCTCTTCTGGGGTCGAGTTTCTTTTGGGATGTTTATTAATCTCTTCTGGGATTTTATCAACTTATTCAAGAGTTTTTAAAGTATTTTTCTTTTGACATTGTACCAACTGTTTTGTTATGCTCTTTTCTTTTACGTGGATTTATATCTGATGTGGATTATCCGCTCTTAAATTTATACCTAATTATACCTAAAATCAGTTGCAAGCGTACAACAATCATCTAAGTATTATCGGGGTCGAACCACAGGGACGGAATATTCAAATAATTAAGTTTATTGAACTTTGACTAACTAGATTTGAGATATAAAAGAAATATATTCGGAACAGATCAAAAGTAAATATTGCAGTAAGTAAAAATCCTAAATTAACAGTTCAATAAGTTAAAAAGCTTAAAACATTAATTAAAGATTAGGGGTTTAATTAGTAGCTAATACTTTTTAGTTTACTCCAGAATCAGCGGCCCGCAGAAACTCAGGTCGCTGACCCCTTAGTGGATCGCTGAAGGCAGAGGGCACAGACAACCCGCAGAAACCTTCTGCGGCCCGCTAGGTTTGGCGCAGACTCAATTTTTTGGTTATTTTAATTGTTACTTTGTGTAGGGAATTAATTCTAACAAAGGCTCCTCAATCCCACTTCCGTTTAAGGCCAGGTTTCCTATAGTTAACCTTATTTCCCTCTAATACAACCTAGATTTCAACTTCCGTTTCTTGGTCTAAGTTATATTACTTTATGCTTTACGACCTACGACTCCCTATACTTCCATAATCGGGAAGGACTTCAACTTCCGTTTCTTGACCCTAGCATAACCTTCCGGCGCCAACTCTCGTGTTAACCATACTTTAACTTTGTTACTTAAGAACGTTTGGATTTAACCACCTAACAATCAAAAGACGTCTCTTTTAACGGGTGCAAGCAATTCAACTTAAGCAATTCAGATAAAGTAATCTAATCAATTCAATCAAAGCATAAAACACAACATGCAAACAAAGAAAATATAACTGAAAGCATATTATCAATCATAAACTAAAAAGGTTCACTACTATGGCCCCTAATATATAACTACTCACGAGTATACATAACAAAACAAACAAAGATATCTAAGTAAATAAAGAACATAAAGAAAGAAATCAGATTACAACCGGTTTGTATCCAGATCTCCTCCTTTTTTGCTCTCTGCTACTCTTTCAGCGGGTCGCGGATACTTCCGGCGACCCGTCGAAAAGCCTCGGCTGTGCTCTCAATTAGCAATAATAGCTCTTAACTCACGAACTTTTCTCCTCTTCTTTTCCGTCGACTCCTGGTGTTTATATAGGCATGAGAAACTCCAGAAATATCGAAAACGTGTGAGTTGAGGCGCTGGAAATAGGTAAGGCGGTGTAGAGGTGGGTGCAGAACTGGCTGATCTATTTCTGGATGTCGGTTTCACCTTTTCAGCGGCCCGTCGAAAATCTTCTGTGTCGCCAGTCTCACCTGCTACCCGCTGTGCTCTTCTGTGGGTCGCGGATGTGTTCGGTGGGTCGCCAATCATGATCAGAACTTGGTCTTTTCACCGTTTTGAGTAGCTATATCACGTAGATCCTGTACAAAATAAAGGAAACCATAGCAGTACCTAGTTTCTACCCTAAATTACAATTAACTAGTTAGAAACACATATATTTCAATGAAATTAAGTCTTAAACCTGGTTTGAATGTATATATGAAAACCGCTTATCAATATCCTTAGAACCAATTGGTCTTCCACGTTTTTCTACGCTCGTGAGATTCATTTGGTATTTTTAAAATATCTATTCGAGCATGTGCATTTATGGCTGGAATATATAATTTAGTGACTCTATTTATATCTGTGAATGCATCAGGCAATTCATCTGCAATTCTTTGTAAGTTTATAATCTTTTGAACTTCAAGTTCACATTGACCACTTCTGGGATCAAGACAAGATAAAGATGAATTTTAAGTCACTTATTTATCCAGTATTTATTTTTCTTCTCCTAAATTTGGGAATATTGATTCATCAAAATGACAATTAGCAAATCTTGCTGTAAAAACATCTCCTGTTAATGATTATAAATATTTAACAATAGAAGGAGAGTTAAAATCAATATAAATTCCTAACCTTCTTTGAGGTCCCATTTTTTTGTGTTGTGTAGGAGAAATTGGAACATATATTGCACAACCAAATACCTTTAAATGGGACAAATTTGGTTATCTTCTGGAGACCAATTATAATAGGGAATACTTATGATCTGCAGTTGGTCTTAATCTAATTAGTGCTGCAGCATGTAATATGGCATGTCCCCATGCAAAAGATGGTAAACTAGATTTCATAAGTAATGGTCAAGCTATTAATTGTAAACTTTTAATAATTGATTCTGCTAGACCGTTTTGTGTATGAACATGTATCACTGAATGTTCTACAGTAATTCCAATAGACATGCAATAATCATTAAAAGCTTATGATGTAAATTCTCCTGCATAATCAAGACGAATTCTTTTAATTTGATAATCCGGATATTTAGCTCTCAATTGGATAATTTGTGCTAATAATCTAGCAAATGCAACATTTCTTGTTGCTAACAAACACACATGTGTCCAACGTGTTGATCCATCAACTAAGACCATAAAATATCTAAATAGTCTACATGGTGGTGTAATGGATCCATATATCTCATTGAATTCATTCTAAAAATGATGGAGCTTCATGTCCAACTTTATTTGTAGATGATCTAGTAATTAATTTTTCAAGAGAGCATGTTTGACATGTCAATTCTTTAGATAATAGGATCTTCAGGTTCTTTAGAGGATGCCCATTTGCACTTTCAATTATTCTCCTCATCATTAGATGACCCAATCTATCATGCCAAAGTGTAAATAATTTTGGATTAACTAACTTCTGGTTAGTCACCATATTTGATTCTATTGTATTTATATACGTACCATATAGTCCATTAGATAATGCTTGCATTTTCTCCATAATATTTTTCTAGCCATTTTTAATAGATATGATATGAAGATATTCACAATTTCTCTCATTCATAGTTTCAATATGATAACCATTTTTTTTTCGAATATCTTTAAAACTTAGTAGATTTCTTCGGAATCTATTTGAATATAATGCATTATCTATTATTAATTTTGTTCCTTCAGGTAACAAAATACAAGCTCTTTCGGAGCCTTCAATAATATTACTTGACCCAGATTTAGTTTGGATATTAGTCTCACTAAGATGCAATTGTAAAAAGTATTTCTTACTTTTCAATATTGTATTTGTAGTTCCGCTGTCTACTAGACATGAATCTTCTTTATTTATCATTGCATCAGTCATTTTCTTGAATAAAATAAAAACTCAAATATATTAACTTTATTTTATTTTCGTACTAAATTAAAGAATCTTTATTCATTCTGCCGTACAGATTTTTTTTTTTAAATTTGGATACACAAAAATAAATAATTGCAGTACATAATTTTAAGGAAGAAAATTAAAAAAAGAGGAAAAAATAACATGTCTTATTCCCGTACATGAACAACTCTTTTTTTTCTTTTTTTTCTTTTTGTTTGTTATATCATATGTTACAAATATCTTCAAGACATTTTTTTTTCATTGCAAAAATATAATGCGACCATATCAACATCATCTATATTAAATCATATTCGCTTCAGGGAATAGATTTTCACATGAATCATACTTGTTGCTTAATTTATTACAAACCTGTTATTTTACTTTGAAGGATATGATATTAACTTGGAGTATCTTTTGCTACTACAGGAGCAAATTTAAGATATAAAATATGGAGAATCGTACTCACAATCATATTTAAAATTATAACAACTTTTTCATTTTTGATGGTCACATTTTTTTTTGAGAAACTCTTCAAGAGTACTAACATGCTTTCATCATAACTTCAGGTCATTAATCAAATAACTTCAGGTTACGATAAATAAATGGAGATAACTAAATAAACAAACAAATAAATAAAATAAATGAAGTAAATAAAACATAAAATAAATTTAATTATAACTTCAGGTTATAGTAAAATTTTATCTAATAACTTCTGGTTATTAAATCGTCTGACTGCACAATTAAAATTTAAATGAAATAACTTCAGGTTATTTTTTTTTCATCCATTATCCGATAATGACTTATGGTTATTAAGAATAGAACTTCAAGTTCTTGGAAGAAAATTTCAGCTTTGAATGATAACTACAGGTTATTTATCTAATAGTGTATTATAACTTCTGGTTATATTAAATTTCTAATAGAACTTCATGTTCTAAATTTTAAATCAAAAATATAAACTTCAGGTTTTACGATAAAAAAAAAATCAGATTAAATAAAGACGAAAACAAAAAAAATATGTATTATTACGAGTCGTCCTTTTTACTTGCGGAAGAGGTTACAGGAAATGGTCAAAATGATAAACTTGGAAGAAAAATAAAATTTTACATTCGGTCAAATCTTTTACCCACGGAAAAAAAACAGATTAAAACTTCTAGAGATTTGTTTTAATAGGATCTTGAATTGTTGGCAGTATTAATGCTGTCCAAAGAAAAAAGATTGAGGACAACATGCACTAGCAAGATTAACATATCAAAAAGAGACATCAAGGATCTGTTTACGTTACCGAGAATTCTTTATTCTCAACCATTACCTAAATCAAAAACACTACTCAGGTATATCAGACAGTTGCGACAAAAAAATATATATACATATATATATAATTTCAATCAAACCTTTTTGCTTACGGTCACGGATTACCTATTGCAAAATTGTTTGTGATTCCTCCATGAGCAATTCGTGCTGCTCATAACGTGTTGTGAAATTAAAGAGAAAGAGGAGGAAGAGACAAAGAGACAAAAGTAAAAAGGAGAGATAAATTTCTCTTCTGTATTCCTATTCTGAATTATTGGATACAAGATACAATGTACAACTCTCTATTTATAAGTCAAAAACAAATCTCCTAATAAATGCTAAAGATTTGGTGTAATTAATGGGATTAAAGATGGACAACCATATATGATTCATAATCATTTATAACAATTTTATTCAATTCATAAAGTATCCTTAAAACTGTCCATCTGATTTATTCTATTATTTTCTTATCAATTCGAGGGGTATACAATTAATATCTATCATTCAAATACATTAATTTTATCACAGACGGAAGTAAAGAAAAATTACAATGTATTTTAAGAAGAACAAGAATATTAAAAATTACAATTAATATCAATCATTCAAATACATAAAAGGATTCCTGAGTAGCTAAAAATTTATTTTTTTAATATTTAAAAATTTGTTTTCAGGCTAGAAATTTTTTTTTTTTTGAAAAGTTTTGGGGCTTGACTCCTTCCTTTCTTCAAAAAATTATTTAAAAATTTTTAATTTCAAATATCGAATCCAAACCGTTGATCTTGTTCAATTTTACGAGCAATGAATTTTTATGTAAGTTTTATAAAATTTGGAGTTGATTTGATACTTGATTAAGTGGTCAACAAATGAATGAATTTGGTTTGATTAATTCTAATACGTTCATAATTTAAGCTCTTAATCAAGTATCAAATCGACTCCAAATTTTATAAAACCTACATAAAAATGCATCGCCCATAAAATTGAACAAGATCAACGGTTTGGATTCGATATTTGAATTTAAAAATTTTTAAATATTAATAAAATAAAATTTTGACTGTTCAGCTTGTTCGACGAAACCGAATCCTCAGCAGTCGTTTGCAGCCGAAATTTTGTTTCTTTAATATTTAAAAAAATTAAAATTAAAATATCAAATCCAAACCGTTCATCTTGTTCAATTTTACGGACGATGCATTTTCATATAAGTTTTATAAAATTTAGAGTTGATTTGATAATTGATTAAGTGGTCAACAAATGAACGAACCTGGTTTGATTAATTCTAATACGTTCATAATTTAAGCACTTAATCAATTATCAAATCGACTCTAGATTTTATAAAAAATATATGAAAACAGATTGCCCGTAAAATTGAACAAGATGAACAGTTTGGATTTGGTATTTGAATTTTAATATTTTTAAATATTAAAAAAATAAAAATTCGACTTCTCGCTGAGGATCCAAGTGTCTTGTTCGACTAGTTTTAAGAACAACTTGGCCTTCACGATGCCCGACACAGCATTATAAATTTGTAACAAAAATATTTTGGCTAACCGATCAGATGAGATGGTCGTCGGTACTTAGTGTCCTCCAAAATGACACGACACGTCACGTTTAGAAATTAACACAACACGTGCGTGTCAGCGTGTCGTGTCAAAGTCGTGTCGTGTTGGAGATTTTCAACATTGACACGTCTTAACATGACACGAGTTAACACGTGACACGACACGACACGAGTTAACACGTGACATGAGTTGAAACGACAAAAAATAATATTATTTAGAACTTATTAAGTTATATTGAGTTTATATTATAAATTTAATAATTTTGATTCATAATATTTTTATTCAATCATTAAATTTTATTTTAATATATGAAATTTCAACAATTTATTATAGTTTCTATTTTAAAAATTATTTAAAATACTTTTTAATTATTTTTTAGTTAATAAATTATAATACGTACACGTTTTACACGTCGTGTTAACCAATTTCATTTGATACGACACGACACGACACATTGAAAATATTAACTCGTGTCAACACGACACGATATGAAATTTAACACGCGCGTGTTTGACACGACATGACACGAAGTCTAACACGCACGTGTTTGACACGACAGGACACGTTTGCAATACACCATCGGTACTTCTTCGCACAATGTATTTTAATTCATCCCCAGTCCCATCATGTAACAATCATTAAGTTATGGACACAATGTGAAATCACGTGAATTCAGGCCCAATATGTTTAAATGTTTAATATTATTTATTTATTTGAAGTTATATGTTTTGCTTTTGTTTTAACGTTTGGGCATGTTAACAATAGACAGGAAGCGTTGTATGAAAGTGCATTTTACTATTTATAACAGCATCAAGTTCAAACTATAAAAAAAAAAAAAAATTGAAGAACTAAAAATATTTTTTTTGAAATAAAAGGCTATTTATTTATAGAGGCCGTAGTCCACTCTGTAACTTAGAGTTTATCCCTCTTCTACTAATTATCTACTTGATCCGTGTCCAGCGGAAATTGAACCCCTTAATCTCTAGGATAAGGACGGAGCCACTGACCATCTGTGCTGGACTCCATGTTCAAAAGAACTAAAAAGATTATTTCACATGAAAGTGATGATAAGTCTTACATTTCATATCAAACACGATTTACTATCAAAATTTATATTTTGTTACAGATATTTTCTTTGTATCACTAAAATTTATAGCATTTATTTTAATTTGAACTTTTCAGAAAACAAAAACAAGGCACTAAAGCGTAGTTATTCCTTATGAAGTACGTGTACCATGAATTCTTAATTATAAAATAAAAAACGCATATTCATTTTCGGCGAATAATTATACCAGTGTTTTTGTCTTAATTAAATAACTACCAACAAATAATCTATCAATTGTTCTTTCAGAAGTCAGAACATATAATTTCGATCTAGTTTAACTTTGAATTAAATATTTTTAAAGCAAATATATGATCTAGAAAAGACAGTTCGAAGGGTTTATTTTTTCTCCCTTTCACATTTTTGCGTATGTTAAAATATAAGTAAAATTTATTCATCTTTAATTCTTAATTTATCCACCAATTATTTTCGTAATTTTTGGCGTTTTTTCATGCATCATTTGTTTTGTGGAAAAAGAAAATCATTTTTAGACACAATCATACAAACTTTCGTGCCTCCGCTAAAGAAAAACTTTTGTATACAATATGCACAACCTCTCTTTTTCCATCATTTACGTTTCGAATTTATATAAGAACCTCCATTCTGAGATGATTCATTTATCAACTGGCAATTGACAACATTGTGTTTCAATTCCTTCCAATTACATTTCTATTCTGGTCAAAACATAAATAATTTCATTCTTCCCACACATCACCAGCAAAACACATTAGAGAACTATCCAACAAAGTTTTCCGTCAGCATGCTGCGAAAATTATACAGAAACGACCCTGATCTAGGAAAAATATTTAGGTGGAACTGAATTTATAAGAACATTGGACCAATATAAGTTCATTATATATCCATCTCATACGATGGACCTTTGAGTGCTCTAATGGCAGAAAAAAAATAGTTAGGGCTAAGATGGGGCTCCATGGGCTCGACGGCGTTAGATGAGACTCTAGCCCCACCCGTCCCAGTGGTAGATCCGTCTCTGGAGACGACCAAATACAAGCCGAAGGTGAGGAGAGGAGAGAGCTTTAGCCTTTCGTGCATTTTTTTTTTTCAGAAACGCCCTCCATTATTTCTATTTTTTTTATTTCTCGTAATAGTGATTCTTTTTTCTTTAAGAAAAAATTGATTCGATGTGCGTACGGTTTAAAGCAAAGAATTTTAAGACACCTCATCTTTTTTTCTTTCTTTTTCCTTTTTTATTTTTTATTTTATTTTTTTTGAAGTGAAGGGCATCAACATTTAACTAACAACATAGCCCAAGTTTGGGCCATATTATTTTTCTGTTTTAATAGTAGGCATGTTTCACAATAGGCAGGAGGCATCGTGTCACCTGAACACTCTTTTTGACTACGGTTAAGCCTGCCAAACGTGACAAAATAGTACGGAATGGATCCAAATCATTTGCGTGTGGTATAAGAAAACGGAACACCAACTCATTCCGTTGACCGTTTCATTTACGAAACGACACAAAAATTTTTTTCGTTTACCATTTTATTTCAGAAATAACACATAAAATAATTTGAAATGAGACTGAAACGATCGAAACGGTACAATTTGATGTTTCGTCTTCTGTTTCGTTTAAGAAAACGAAATAAAATTATATTTCGTTAGCCGTTCTATTTCAGTTAAACGAAATGACATAACGATAAACACCAAGCGTTGACAGGCCTAACTAAGGTAGAAAACAGCATAAAATTAAAGCTGCCTAGGCTAAAAGACGCGTTGAACAAATAAAAAGTTAAAAATATATATGTCAAGTGAAAGTTCAGGTCCAGGACGCGCGTTGAGTAATTTCGACGACACTAATGGAATCTCGACGATTTTCGAATGATTATGACGTAGAATTAGAAACAAAATATAATCGATCGGTGAAATAATCTATTTCTTTTAAGGGACGAAACGAAAGTAATTTTGAGCAAACAGGGAAACGCAGCTACCGCGTTCATTTTATTTTTTAATCGGGGTTTCCCATAATTGCGCACATACACTTCGCTTTACTGGACACATTATCTAAAAATTAATTATGTCTTCATACCTTTATTTATTTTCTATTAAATACAGAAATAGAGGACTAGGACATCAACTTCAACTAAAAATTAAGAACATAAAAAAGATAACTGATAATAAAAAATATCTATACGTAACTTAAAACGGGTACGTACCACAACTGGATACTAGTATATATATATACCACTATATACTAAAACAAAACATGCATGTAATGCAACTTTTTCTTCATACCCAGCTTGCAAATACCTGAAAGGCTGAAAGTAACAATCTTGAAATATCAAAGATTCAAAATCGGCAATAAGTAACCAACACAGTAGTATCCATGATTCCATGTATGCAGCAGCATCTAAGCCTCCAACAATCTCGGCATATAACCCAGAATCATGATTTGCCTTCACAAACTTAGTTTTCATTTATTTGGAAATTTTAAATTCAAATACCGATCCGCATCAGTCATCTTCTTTAATTTCACGAAAAATATTTGTTACTATATAAAATTATATAAATTTTGAGAGGTTATAGGCTTATAGCTGATAAAAAAATGAACGAATATAATTATTATAATTAATTTAAGTTTGGGATTAAGAGAGAGAGAGAGAGAGAGTTAAATGAGGCATTTACTAAAGGGGAGGGATTACGAGGGGCTGCCACGCACCAACATGCATGGAGCAAACCTACTGGTGAGATGCGCCGCATAAGATTTTTATTATTTTCTATTTTGAGAAAAAAAAAACTTTGACCGGTCAAAATATTCTTCCTTTATTTGTTACCACCACCAGCAGCAGTGCCCGCTCAATGTGCGGGCGGACTTTAAAATGTGAAAATATTGTTTTACATGGATATGTTATCCATTTTCAATATTTAGATCAATGTTCTATTGATCGAAGGTGAAGGTAGCTACGGTATTCACCGATTTAAACAAATAGAATTAATAAAAGTAAACATAGGTACAGCTTAAATAAACCATATTTTGAAAAAAAAAATTATCAAATCATATTTTGAAAAAAAATTATTATATTTTAAAAAATATGAATGGAGACAATAAAAGAAGAAAATGATATTTTAGATTTTCTTAAACTATTCCATTTTGACAATAAAAAAAAGCAACAAATAAATTAAGAATGGTTAATTTACCTTAAGCTTAAATTTTGAGTTGAATAGACGTATTCTCTTACAACAATCTTTACTTATTACTAAAATAAAATGAAATAATTTTCTTAATCAAGACATGTATCGATAATTAAGATACAAAGATTAGCAGAAAGGTAGGCACTATACTTTTCACACAGCACCAAGCTTAAAAATAGTCAAAATGCAGTTGGCATCACAAAAATAAAGTCTCGACTAAACCCAATTTTGCTTCAATCTATACTCAATTGCGCCAATTTAGAAGGTACATTAGGGTACCCAACTCCCAAGTACATACTTGTAAATATAATTATTCTATTCTACTTGTTTATAAGATTGTTAGAGTGTCACAAAATTAAAATCAAAATAATAGGAAAACGGGAATAGCAGCAAGTCATGATCTTGGTTCTGACAAGTTGGCCCCACCAGATGCTCTTCCTATGCCACTCTATTACAAATGAGATTTTCAGACAATTGAAGAGATATGCATATATGGACCTAAGATTCCAAATATTTGTATATGCCACAAAGGAAAATAATATTAGAAATAAATATGCTATTATTGTTGAGCTCCACAGGATGACAATATCTCCTTCAATTAAAACTCGCAAGATAATAAAAAATATCTAAGTGGCATGTTTTGATTTCTTTTGATTTATGTTGCCATATATGCTCCAACTGATGATCACCTCTATGTTTCCTTAGGTTGTGCTCCAGAACATGCTTATTAAAGGAGAGGAGAGTAGGGGAGAGGAAGGTTTGCCCAGATTTTGTTACCCTCCAAATCGGGGTGTACAAACAGTAGAGTAAACCTTCTTCAAATCACTCTATCTCTTACTTCTTCTTCTCTTCATTTCCATTACTCTCATATCAATTTGGAGCAAGTAAACCCTTCGGTCAGAGTAACTTTTGTCACTTTCCTTTCCTCTCCTCCCAAATCTTATGTTCTGGAGCAGACCCTTAACGTCAGTAGTAGCTGGACTAAAAAGGAAATACAGCTAATGAGAAATATAGCCCATGATTTGTATTTTTTTTTTTTTTTTTGATAAAAGCCCGTAGGCCATGATTTGTATCTTTAAAGACATTTGATAATCAGAATTTATGCCATAATATCAAATCAAACTTATGCAATGTATATTTAAAACAAAAGGAAACTTATGCCATATATATTTAAAACAAAAGGAAGGATCTGCATTTATAGAAGTGAAATCCAAAGAAACCTGTAACCATTTGCACTTGCTCCATCAAAAGGTTATTTCGAAATCTGATGTTCCACAGAATGGAAAGGTTTCAAGAGAGATGAAATGAACCTGATTTGTGGGGCAGGAAGTACTTGTTAGAATTCCAACTTAAATAGATTGATAAATCTATGCATATAAAGAAATATACCGAGAGGATATGTTTGTTGCGCAACCTGTTGTAGGCGTTGCTTTTCCTACGGTCTCATTTGCAATTCACGACAAAAAATTAATAAATGACAAAATTACCCATTGACAAAATTTCCAGTCCTGATGGAATTTCTTCTCTCACGAACAGTCCTTCGTCTCCCTTATTTTTTCTTCTCTTCTTCCTTCTCAGTTCCGACACAAATTGCCCTTTCCCTCACGAACAATCCTACTAAGAATCCTCTCGCCCTTCGCTACTCGCCATCTCAGCAATGCAACCTCGCCTCATCTCCATTTCCTCATGTTTGAGCCAACCCCTCTCTATCTCTCTAATGGGCCCCACTTTTTACTTCGCCAAAAATCGATAAGAACAGAGAAAATAGTGGAAGAGATCAAGAAGGCTGAGCACGGCCGGAGGTGAAGCCAGTGGTGGTGACAATGACTGCGATTTATGCAGTCAAAATTAGAAAGAAAATAAATTTTCTTCATTGTGTCAAATAAAGGAAAGAATATAAATGGTTTTGAGATTTTTGACGAAAGATCCTGTTACACAAAATAACGGAAGGGTATTTTTGTCTTAATAGAGCATTTTGCCGTGCATTGCAAAATGAGACCGTGGGAAAAGCAACGCCCGTTGTATATGTGACCATGTAGCAATTACTTGATATCATCCCTAAATTATCAACTGTGGTCTATGATTTGTTTTCAAAGGAAGCAGGTAAGTGATTAGTACAATTAGTATTGTTGATATTTTCAGTAATTGTTGATATTTTTAAAAGTACACTCACATAATTTAGAAAAAGGTATTTTCGGCAGTTTTTTAAATAATTTTTATTAATTCAATGGTTGAACATAATTCAATAAAATTTTAATTGTACACACTTTATGGCCAAACTAATCTTATGTAATTTTTTCAGAATTGCTGTACTTAAAGATTACTTACAACAATTTTTTGAAATTAGACAATTTAAGTCCAGAAAGTACTGATTTTTAGTTATCACAAAAAAAAAATATTAATTTCTATCTTTGATAAACCATCATATAAAGCTAAACAAAAGAGTTCGAGTAATTATTGAAGGCTATCAATGCAAATTTATATTTGTTTAAAACTAAATGCATTCATATATGAGAGCAACAATTTCTAGGGAAAAAAATCAAAAGTAAATTAACTAACATGTGCGTACGAAGAGACAACAAAAGTCAGAAATTAAGTTTGGCCTGAGATAATATATTCTTTCCTTTTATTTGATTCTTTTGTTTAAGGCAGCAAAAGAAAAAAAAAAGGAATTGCTTTCCACCATCCCCGCAGATCTATCATCCCTATCATCCCCTACTGACGCGTTTAATTTTTTCCATTTTTAAAAAACGCGTTATTTATATTTTGGAATACAATTAATCCAGTGTCATCCCCTCCTAAACGCTGGTCCCCATTTATGTCTCTGGTCCCCCATCAACATATTTCCCTTTCCCCTCTCTATTTCGCTCCTCCCCTTCCCCTGGCACGCATTTTTTCTGTCATTAACCCCTGCACCACCCCTCCCTCTTAATTGTTCTAGTTCCAAATACTAATTGTTCTAATTAAATAAGTAATTGTTCTAGTTAATATGAGTAATTGTTCTAATTTTGAAACTAATTGTTCTAGTTAATATGAGTAATTGTTCTAATCTGAAATTAATTGTTCTAGTTAATATGAGTAATTGTTATAATTCTGAAACTAATTGTTCTAGTTAATATGACTAATTGTTCTAATTACTCATATAAGTAATTGCTCCTTCCCTCCCCTCTGTGTCGCTCCCCTCCCTCTCCTCTGTTCGCTCATCCCTTCCATCCGTCATCCCCTCATCCAAAAATGGAAAATGCATTAATAACTGCCAGGGAAATCATCCTTTTATGGAATGCAATTAAACTAACTATCGGGGATGATGGGGATGATGAATATTGGGGATGATCCTTATCAGTCCCGGGAAAAAAATACGGAGGCTGGGATCGAACTCCAGTGCATAGATACGAAAAATTTAAAAACTTGTTAACGGCGCCCTGACCTTTTTATGTCTAAGAGTCTGACTCTTTCTCTGAAATATAAATCTGAACCGTACATCATATCAAATTGTATAGATCAATGGTTTATAATTGATGTTAACAATTGTTTGAAAACCCTTTGGTGATTTTTTGTTATGACCTTTCGCAACGTACATTTATAAGTAGTAGAGATTAAATCTTATTTCTTCGAGATCCAAAATTCAAACGGTCAATCCAAACCGTCCAAAATTTTATATACTATATAGTGTTAAGCTAGCTAGGCTGATTCTTATACAAATTTTAGACGACAATATTTATTAATAAATACGTATTATAACAAAATAACTTTCATAGCCTTGTTGTTTGAAACAAAGTACAACCTTAGTATCAAAATAACAGCATATTTTATACTGAATGATATCAACCTCATAGTGTTTAATATAATAACACTTCAATTATCCTCTGTCAAGATCATCTTTTCTATAATCTAATTAATCAACTAAATAGTAAATTCTGGACTTCAATACAAGTAAATGTCATTACTAAAGACTAATATATCTATTTATCATATTCAAACACAAGTATCTTGTTGCAAAATTTGCTTATAAGATGCTGAACGGCGCCAAATTTGGATATCAGGGGAAATCGGCCATGCAATAAAAGCATTTTATCTTCATATATTTTCTTAGTTGTAGTACATATGTACACAAGTTCCTACTCTCATTAACTGAGTTGGAGGGTGGTATAAAAATATTATCATTAACATCGGGTAAAGCTAGAAGCTTAGGTATTGGCGCTTTTTAAGTTTTATAAGTTTCTACATACTCTCTTGAATACCATATATATGCAACCATTCCCACTATTAAATAGCTTATTTAATTATTATTTTTAATGTACTGGGTCCAAGTAAATAATTAAATTATTGTAAAATTAAATTAACCAGGCAATCAACATCAATTGGATGAGAGTTCGATTCTTATGTTGAGGGATTGTTGAATGGATAAAAGAAACAACAAAATGATCAAATGCTGACCTATAGGAGATAGAACCAAATAAATGTAAATCTAAATTCAATCTATATATATAATATTAAATTGAAACGTTTAACACAGAGCATGCCCATTTATCACAAGTTCTGAGTGGGTGGGGAACGTGGGGCTTCCTGCTCTGCCCGAGGCAGCATAAGCCACGTTTCACCGACCCGATAATAGATCGATACAAATTATTTATGAATATATATATAGAATATTTATTGTGAACCATGATGCATAGAAGCCCTCGTACACCATGACCGTTTGATCGGTGGTTTCGCAATTCGACAAATCTAAATTAACCAACCCAATCTATATATTGAAATCTCATAGAAAACAAAATTTTACAATTTTTGAAATTTCAAAAAAATACTTAAAAATTTCGAAAAAATAAAAAATTTGGTGTGCATGGAGATTTCAAAAGGGAGATCATATTGGACGGTTTGGATCGATTATTTTGAACTAGATCTAGGAGTTTTGATCGCGACTCACCGGAGGGTCCGTGAGTCGCGACTCACCGTAGCTAAACTATATATATATTGTGAACCATGATGCATAGAGGGTCCCATGAACCATGACCGTTTGATCGGTGGTTTTGCAAATTGACAAATCTAAATTAACCAACCCAATTTATATATTGAAATCTCATAGAAAATAAAATTTTACAATTTTTGAAATTTTTTTACTATTTTTTTCGAATTTTTTAAAGCTTGCAATTTTTGACCGATAATTCACTAATTTGCAAGCAAAAATGACAAGCTTTAAAAAATTTGAAAAAAACAGTAAAAAAATTTCAAAAATTATAAAATTTTGTTTTCTATGAGATTTGGTGTCATTTGGATGGGTTAGGAATAGGGTAGGAATAACATAAATTTAGGAAAAAACACTATTCATAGGAATTGTGAGAAGAGACTATTCCGGGAATAGGAAATGTTGTTTGGATGGTGAGTTTAGGAATAGCGTTGGGAAGAGTGTTATTGAGATGAAAAGTAATGAGAAAAGTGATATTGGGGAGAGTGTTTATTGAAAATTATGTTAGGAATGGAATTGCCTATTCCAAAAGTGTTTGGATGAAAAAAATAGAAATGGAATTGTCTATTCCAGGAATAGGCCTATTCCCGGCCATCCCAAACGACACCTTTTAATATATAGATCTTGGTGAAGCCTCTTATGTCATAGGCATTGAAATTCACCGTGATCGGTCTCTGGGGTCTTAGGTTTATCACAAAGGGCATACATTGAGAAAATGCTTAAGCACTACAAAATGCAAAAATGTTCTCCAAGTGTTGCTCCCATTTTCAAAGGTGACAAATTTAGCAAGTCTCAATGTCCCAAAACTGAATCAGAACGTAAGTAGATGGAAGATAATGAGTATGCTTCGGTTGTTGGAAGCTTAATATATGCTCAAGTCTACACACATCCTGATATTGCGTTTGTAGTTCGCATGCTCGGCCGATATCAATCCAAACCATGTATGGATCATTGGCGAGCTGCTAAGAAAGTTTTATGCTATTTGCAAGGGACTAAAGGCTACATGCTTACTTACAGAAAGTCCAATAGCCTTGAGGTCATTGGTTATTCAGATTCGAACTTTGCTGGATGCGTAGACACGAAGAAATCCACATCAGGATACATATTCATGCTTGCAGGGGGACCAATTTCATGGAAGAGTACCAAGCAGTCCTTAGTTGCATCTTCCACTATGCAAGCAGAATTTGTAACATGTTTTAAAGCTACCGGTCAAGCAGTTTGGTTGAAAAATTTTACACCTGAACTTCAAGTGATTGAGAGTATTGCAAGACCACTCACGTTATTTTGTGATAATGAGGCTGCTGTGTTCTTTTCGGAAAACAACAAGTCCAGCGAATCTACTAAGTTGATCAACATCAAGTATCTTGTTATTAGAAAGAAAGTTAAGGATAATATTATTGTTATACAACACATCAATACAAGAGCTATGTTAGCTAATTCGTTAACTAAAGCACTACCACCTACTCTTTTCAAAGAGCATGTAGCCGGCATGGGTTTGGTTAGTGACTTGTGATGTTGTAATGAACAATAATGTATTAATTAGGTTATGTACTGAAGTTTCATTTATGTATTGACTTTCAATTTATAATGTTTGCTTATTTTTATGGTGCACATTATTGTTATTAGTATAAGCAAATGTACTTATGTGGATCGAATGAATTTAATTAATCATTTGTTGGAAAGAATGTCATTTCTATAATTAATAGGGATCAAATAACAATAATAGTTATTTTGATTATATTAATTTAGTTTGATATTTCTAACTGAACAAGGTTTAAGTTTTATTGGCCAAGTGAGAGAATGTTATAATTAATATTATTAATTATATTTAATGTGGCATATGTTATTAATTATAAACCAAAATTATTTAATATATATTTATCTAAAGGGTGCATCAGATTTTGATGGAAAATCTGATGGACCATGTTCATTCAAAAATCTGATCCCTTCAATTACCTTAGTATTAATTCTAAAAATTCTGTCATTAGTGGCACCTTTTCCCCTCATTTTCGCCCATTAATAAAATTAGACAGAATAAGAAAACGCCATTATTTTTCTGCCATCATTTGGACTAAGGCTAAATTGGAGAAGATCGATATTTTGCCTTACGATGTCATCTCTCCAATCCTGTAAGTTCTACTCACGATTTATTAATTTTATGTATTACTCCAATCCTGTAAGTTCTACTCACGATTTATTAATTTTATGTGTAATACATGATCATGGATGCTAATTAGTATTAATTAAGAAATATTATTATGGATTAATATTTTACGCCTAACATACCTCTGTTTAACTTCACAGCATAGGGAAATTTAATTGCATTGGGTAAGGCTATCGGACTGAATCCACCATTAATTCAAAGTGCATCTTGAATTTCAGTAATTGATTCGTCTAAAACTGTACTTCGCTAACAGACGGGCCGTAAAAATTCATGAGCTATATTTATAACCTGATCCATGACAGGTGGAAGTTTGAGACCCAGTATCCATCAGGTCGTCCAACATGAGTTTTTAGAAGATAAGATGGAAGTCGTCCTACATGAGTTGGATCGTGTTGGATTGATTTAATCCATTGGGATCTGGTCATAATTTGATAGCCTACCATGATAATTAATGTTTTGGATCAGCACAAGCCCAGAACTCCCTGTAGTTTTAATTAATTTATCACTCAACAAAATTTGATGCTATATATATTTTTTTAAGATAAAATTGGTCAAGTCTTACAACTCATTTCAAAATTAAATGTCACAAAGAATCTCCAACCGAGTTTCGAACCCGCGAATGTTATTCTTTGTCATTAGATCCATAGCTGGTTCTTAAGTTTGATTTAATATTACAATTGATTTATGCTTTTAGCTGAATTTCTCTAAATCATCAGAAAAATAAAAATTTGGTTGATGACTATCTTGTTGTGTTAGCTGATTTGGATACGAGTTTTTTCATATTGTATGCCAATAGGTGTGTGGGCTTAAATTATATATACGTAGTGGTTATTAACGCTAACTCGAGTAGCAGACCCCGTCGATTTCGCATTTCGGATTGGTGTGCATACAAAAATTGCGACTAGGTAGGGATGAAAACACCGAATATGGATCGGATAGTGGTCAAACTATATTTATATTTATTTATTTATTGGGATATGATACAAATGTCGATATGTTTAGATACAAATGCGATTTAGATGTTAACGTGGAGATGAATATGAATTGGATATTGTTGGAGGAGCATAAAAAAAAAACAGATATATTTCGAATATTAAAATTAATATTTATAAATTAAGAAACTAATAGATATAAAAAATAAACAAAATATTAACTTCGATTTTATACATCAAAACTCTATATTAATGATATCTCATCAAATGTAACAATCACAATAAGAGAAAATAAAATTTTAATTTCTATATTGTCATCATAGTTATTAGTCCAATTAAAATGTTACTATAATCCAAGTTATATAAGAAAATTTATCAAATTAAAAGTCTTTTCGATAGTATTAGAGGACTAAAAGTGTTAATCATGTTGCGCCGTTGATTCCATTAAGGGTGAAAACAGATCAAATAAAGATCAAATACAGAAATAAGATAGCATATTTTTTTAGTCGAATATGGATCAGATAGTAAAGCCATATATGTCCATATTTTTTTTTTCTGTCGATACTCGATACAGATACAAATATGCTAGTATATATGGATACGGTTCGGAGCGAAATTTAACCGCTCTGTTTTCATATCCCTACCACCAGCTCACTTTGATTTGGAAGTAAATTGAGAGTCTTGATTTCTAATTCATCAAAAAAAAAAAAAATGTAGTCCGCTAGTCAGGTCTTGTTAAGTTTTCAATTAGTTTATTATATATATAATCCCATAAATTGCTAAAAATGAAAAACATTGCTATTAATGAATTATTGAATTTTGAAGTCAAAACATAAAATAAAAAGTTATGGAGAGAACAAATAATCAATACTTTTGAGACCATTAATTTAACAAAGTACATCATAACTATAGTACAAATGAACATTTTTTGAAGGAAATTACACACAGATCGATCATAAACATTAATGTTACATATACATACACAACTTATTCGTCCCCTTCCTAGCGAGTCACGTGCCACAAACTTAAACAAGTATGGTACACGTTTTGTGTTACTTCTCATTATGATCGGTGACCATAGAAATCTTATGATCACCAGCGATAACAACTGGAGCAGTTGAGTTCTCAGTGATGGTGACATTACCTGTGCCAACACGGTTTGTCCCAGTGGCCCAGAGCGCAGAACCGTAGAGCACAACATTGCGATCCCGTTGCAGCACCACAACGAAATTGCCTCGGGACCTTTGGGTGTTACTCGCCCATAAAGCCCTGCTACCACTGTAGATGACTAGGTTGCCATCATACTGCATCGAAAGGAAGCAGTTTTCAGCTTTTCGGTATGTCCCCGAGGACCATACGGCACTGCCACTGTCATATAAGACCAGGTTACAGTCTGTTTGCATAATGAAAGTGTAACTACCTTCAGTGAGCGACTGGCCTCCGTAAAGATATTCGCCAGAGTATAGGAGGTTGTAAGCAAAGGAAGGAGTTAGAAGCGCCAGAGTGGCTGAAAGGATGAAGAAAGTGTTAAAGAGAGAATGAGATGCCATAGTGAACTATATATACTTTGGAAGTGTATCTGTGTATGGATAGTAAGTTGTGTTGGCTTGGCTCTGGGAGGCTTGCTGGAATTGTTTATTTATAGGATATGTGCGGGGGGTAATTACGTACTTTTGTTTCTATGTTTTTATGCCATTTAATCTATTGTCTTGTATAGTACATCTACATCATCACGTGATAATTTTAATATTTTGCACCTAAGAAAAAATTGAGGATAATGTTGAGTTTAGTTGACCAGATCAGAATGATTGAGATCACGATCGTTAGCTAGTCGCCTAGTCTGAGATGAACATATAGTCATATACTAACCTTTTTATTAATAAATGCACTTGCGTAAGCGAACTAATTAAGTATATGCCGTTATATTCATCTGCAGCATGAAAATCGCTTCAAGGAACTCATTCGTACAAATTTTTCATAAACATGTTATTATATATTACTATTATTAATTTATTATAATAATTATTGTTATTATATTATTAATTTATTATTATTATTAGTGTCGTTTGGGATGCATGAGAATTGGCCAATTCCCGAAATTGGCAATTCCATTTCCCAATTTTTCATCCAAACGGTTTTGGAATAGCCAATTTCATTCCTAACACAATTTTCAATAACACTCTTCCCAATAACACTTTTCTCTCTACTTTTCACAATTCCCAACGCTATTTCTAAACTCACCATCCAAATAACATTTCCAATTCCCGGAATAGCCAATTTCCACAATTCCTGTGAATAGTGTTTTTCCCTAAATTTATGATATTCCTACCCTATTTCTAACCCATCCAAACGACACCATTGCTAATTAGATGTAAGAGAGCACGCATGTATAGCTAGACTTCATATATATAATATACTTATTTCTTCTATGTTCATCTAAGCGAATGAGTTCATGAAGATACGGGCATAAGAAATTCGAGTAGTAATATAACATCAAAACTCCATGTAACTTTTCTGCCAAACATTAATCAAGATGTGAACATTTATCTATAGCACATTAATTATTCTAATCCAATATAATTGGACAGATCAAAAGGCGAGCTCACATAATTATGAAACTTAATTCTATGAAGTTAAAGAAATTATGGGACTTACAATTATAAATGTCAATATTAGAAAGATTGAGGATAAGACAACTAATCAATTGAACGGTACCAATGGACATTATTTCGTTAACAACAGTACGTTCTGCGAATATTCCCTTCCCTATAGCGTTTTTTGTAATACAATTTTGGAAGTCGACGAGGCTCTTAACACAAGCGAGCGTAATTGGTCGGCGGTCCCCAACATGAAATTAGAATAAAATAGTAGACTGCATCGTTTATTAGAGCAAAGTTTCTGGTTCCAAAGTTTCATTTGTTACTCTGATCGAGGTAAAAATGAACTTTAAATATACAAAATTATATGAAAATACATGGCTCATTAAATCGAACAAAATCAACCATTAAAATTTAAATTATAAATTTTGAACTTTGAAATAAAAATAAAATTGTGGCATTGTGGCATCAAATACTTAATTTAGTACTTTTATAGAGTGCTCCTTTTATTAACGGTGATAAAATAAGTAGTTTTATATTTCTGTGATACAGTCACGCCGATTAATTGGAAAAAAGATAACGGTTAGTCGGTTACGAACATAAAATTTTCTACCAAGAAGGAAGACACGAACTTGTAGTTCTTTTGTGTAAAATCAATTTGATTAATTGAACTGAGACCATCCAAACAGATATGTAGAGAGTCTTCTTGTAGCAGCCCTCATGTTACACCAAAATTAGCATAGGACATTGAAATTGCTACGTTTTGACATCCTTGAAGGAGATCTCTAATCTTCGAAGGTCATTAAAAACATAAAAAGACATTTAAATTTCATGCTAACAACATATGCATGCTTTTTCAAAATCAATTTTTTATCAGAACATCTTTCTATTTTTATGTTTGACAAATGTGCTGAAATCACATTCTTGGAATAAATCTATATTTTACTATCAATCAATATGTTTTTATAATCTAATTGCTAAGACTTGAAATAATTTTGCAACTGCAATTCACCCAATTGGTGGGCCAACGCTGTTGCACGGTGCTAGCCTCTATATTAATACGAAGGCTAGATTTAGTTTGGAAGTATCTAGATTACTTTCAAATAAAAACCATGAACAAAAAGACAGATATCATATTTCATAGTTTGGAGGTATTTCAATTTTCCATTCAGCTGCCTCGCAAACTGCTTTACACGAAATTAGAAATAAAGAGGACCTCTAATGGGCTGATAATATTGGTACTATTACTCGAAAATGAAAATAGTTTGTTTGTTTTCGTTTGCAAGGTAATCCCAAAAGTAACCAAAGATGTATTCAACGTTCTGAGCGAAAAACAAAATCTTGAAAGAGTAACAATCACAAAAGTGTTGAGGGGTCATTTTCAATTTGTCTCAATTTTTTATTTATGGGAAGGGGGAAAGCCAAGTACTCGGATGCTTCACATTAAACTATGAATTAAACATGATGAGATAATATTTTCAAATTAAGCTCATATTTTAGTACGATTAGAATGTGAAAATAGACTTTCAGCGATCTCTATTCTTCTCATACCAAACAAATATTATAAAAAAATGTTGATTCTGGTTAAGCTTTGCTTCTGCGATTGGAGAACTAATTGCAAAGATAATAATTGTAGTGTCGACATCTTCCTAGTAAGACATGATCTGATGATATAATTTTGCGATATTTTCTCAGCTTTGCATGATTGATCTGACGCCATTACCATTACTAATTCCATTAGGAAAATTGGAATTGAATCGTTCTAACTTCTAAGTCGACGAGGCGCTGGTTGTGAGGCCTAATATAAATCTCTACTGAATAATTTTCCACTCAAAAAGCCTAAATCTGGCCTGTAAATAGAAACAAATAACAAGTAATGGACTATATATTGGGCTTTATAATTTTTAAATATAAAATATTCCCTTGCCTTTGATTTGTCAATCTCGCACTGTCGCCTGTATTAAATATTTCTTCAGCCCAACTAACCGTATCAGTAATTACATTAATTTGATATAAGAAGGGAAAAAGGGAATATCCTAAGTTTAAGATGTGACATCCTGCCATCTTACGGGGCTGGAGCTCGGAAGGCCCATTTACAAAATCACGTGAGATGCACGTGATTGCATATTTAATAAATCATTTCCGTAAAACCCCTCTCTCTCTTTCGATCATATCCAAAATCAAACTCTTCTCTCGGAGCTTCTTTCTACGGAGCATCTCTTCGGAACCTCTCTCCGAAACCTCTCTCTGTACCACTACTAGCGCGCTCCCTTCTTTTTTCTCTTTCAGGTGAGTCTATCTCTATCTCGATCAAATCAGATCACGAAATCATCATCGTTTTTGCTATTTTTCAATTTAGTTGTTTTTATTTCTCGATCAGATCATATTTCAAGTATACATGCGACGCATTTGTCATCAACTCTCCATCAGGTTAGTCTATCCCTATCTCGATCAGATCATGTCACAAATTCTTCATCGCTTTCATATTTTTCAATTTTGTTGTCTGATTTATGACTTTGTTGTATTCAATTGTTGATCAGATCGGATTTCAAGCTTCGTTTTGGCATTTAAGCTACGCATTTTACATCAAATTAATTGTTTATTTCAAGGTACTGATCTTAATTCTATTACATTTTGGTTTGAAATTGGAAATATGTTCAGATGTCTTCTATTGTTTCAAATTTGTTTTAAAATCAATCGTTTGATGTTGAAGTAATGTTTTACCAGATTAGAATTATAAATTATGAATTGTATAATAGTTTTTGCTGCATATCAGAATGTGATTACTTATATCCCAATTGTAAATGTTGTTTTACTAGATTAGAAACATTAATATTGATTAATTTTTATAATTCACTATGTAATTGTCTTGCATTTGTCCGTCAACAACATAGCAATTTCTTGTATGTAAGTAAATAACTCTCGAAGAGTATATAAATAATACTGAAGGAGTAAATAACTATATCTATGAGTGTATCTATCTAAGATAATTGTGTACATAAATAACACTGATTGCTTTGATGTCATCTCCTTAGAAGTAAAAAAATAATCATGAGTAAATAAATAAGCCAAAGTGTACCTGTAAATTACAATTGGTATATGGAAATAATACCAGATACTACTGACTTATTGCTTTTATATCATTACTTGGATATAAGCAAATAACTATCAGAGAGTATATAAATAATACTGAAGGAGTAATTGATTATATATGTGGGTGTATCTATCTAAGATTATTGTGTACATAAATAACACTGATTGCTTTGATGTCATTTCCTGAGAATTAAATTAATAAATAATCATAAGTGAGTAAATAAATAATGTGATAAGGGAGTATTTAATTTTTAAAATGTGTCACTTATTTACGTAAAAAGGTGTATTTTAAATGTATTCTTAATTGTAGGATATATACTATTCACTCATTTTTTTCATGTGTTTATTTATTTGTATACAGGAGATTATTTAATTATATAATATGTCAAGTTGGCCTTTATTGCAATTGCTAGTGGCACCAGCTTCGTCTCCATCATAATCGATAAAAGGGCTTCATCTACATCATTGATATCGTTTATTCAAGGTATTAATCTCAATTCTCATCAATTTTGCTTTGACATTTGAAATAGATTCCCAATCTTTTAAATTGTTCAAATCTGATCTAGGATATACTAAAGGAGTATATATCAAGATGATGCATTATTGGTCAGTTATGAATGTGTCTTGTAAAAGTGTAGTTAACTTAAATTAAAGGAGTAAATATAAACTGCAATGGGAATATAAACTAAGCTTATATCTTCTTTTTGTTGCTAAAGATGCTTTTTAATTAGATTAAAAAAAGTATATATCTAAATATGCTGAATAAGGAACATGTATCAGCTTATTTTATTGAGGGAGTATATTCATCAATGTAGGGGATCAAATATATTGATTAAGGGAGTATATATGTTAGTATGCTGAATAAGGAACATGTGTCAGTTAATTTTGTTAAGGGAGTATATTCATCAATGTGACGGATTAAATATATTTATTAAGGGAGTATATATCTAAGAAATAGGTGTTAGCTCTTTTGATTAGGGGAGTATATTCATCAATGTAGTGGGTTAAATAAATTGATTAAGGGAGTATATATCTAAGTATGCTGAAAGGAAATATATATCTATTGTTCCCTATAATTATGAAAATTACAGAAAAAATTATATCTTCACTATGTTGGTGTAAAATATATAAATTCAAGGAGTATAAATTTAAGTATGTAGAAAAAAGAATATGTATTAAGTATTGTCGCATTATTCCAGATCATATCTATTATTTGGTGTTGAATACAATGATTAAGGGAATATATATATTCTAAAATTGTACAATTTTTCTTTTGCAGATTGATGTAGGTGATGATAAGCGCGTGATTGCTTACTGTTTGTTATTAGACCTTATAAATCGAGTGAAGCCTAAATTCAAGAATGTGAGCGAATGTGTTCACCTTCACCTTGACTTTCACTAAGATGATTGATGCTTGCAGTTGTAGTTTTTATTAAGTTTGTTAGCATGGTTGTAATGATTTTATGTTTTGTTTGAATGAATAATAATTTGAACTTGATTTATTGTTAGGATTGATATACAATTAAATTGGATTTAATGTTGGTGGCTTATTTGAACAAGCTTGTCTGAAATTTATAACTTGAATGTTTATTTGAATTCCTTATGAAGAAGTATATACTCCCCTATGAAGATGTATATACTCCCTTAGTACCTTCAATTATTATTTGAACAAGCTTATCTGAAATTAGTATCTTGAATACTTATTTGGACTATTTATGAAGAAGTATATACTCCCTTATGAAGTTTTATATACTCCCTTAGTATATGGAATGCTTATTTGAACAAACTTGTCTGAAATTGTATCTTATATGCTTATTTGAACCCTTACGAAGAAGTATATACTCTCTTATGAAGAAATATATGCTCCCTTAATACCTTTAAAACTTATTTAAAAAACACATTTATATACTCCCTTATATCAACTTAAATACTCTTAATGTCTAGTGACGTCAGTGTCAGCACTATGATGATGTCAGCGTGACGTCATAACTCAGCTTCTGGCCCTCAAATTGCAACGCACATCACATATGGGCTAGGCTGTTCCATATGGGTCTGTGGGATGTCAGGATGTCAAAATTATTAGGATGTCCCAAATCAGGACCGGGGAAAAAGCATAGCGAAACTTTAGTTACTTTACTGTAATACAGAGCGAACTAAGGATCTCAGTTATTGCATTGGATGTTGCTTGAACGGAGGTTTGTATTCGTTTATGCCTATGGTGGTCTGTTTGAATTGATATAACAGAAACAGTAGTATAAGAGACTATATTAGTTCGAAAAGTTAAAAAAGAGCATCATAAGACTAATATAATCTGCGTGGTTTTTTTGCGCGACTTTTGACGCTAATCCGCGCACAACTCATCCTATTCGTCAGATTCCCGCGCACAACTCATCATGTCCGTCAAATTTACTCGTCCGACCTAATACTAATCCTAACCCTTCTACGACTAATCTCTATAGCGCTCCTACCCTCTTTTCCAATCTCTCCTCTCTCGCCCCCTCTTTCTCTCATCACGTCACGGCGGAGATCAGCGCAACCGGTGTCCTATATATGACCTCCCCCCATCTCTCCTTCTGCTCTCGCCTCCTCTTCCTCCATCCTTTTAGAATCTCTTTCTCCTCTGTATTTTGCAATCCAATTTCTCCTCACATCCCAACCCCATGTTAAAAAGCAACAGAAAGGTTAGGAAAGGGGCTTGCCTTGGCACCTCCTCCATGTGAACCTCCCAACGTCAATACCAGGTAATTATAGTTTAATATGTTCCAACTTTGTTGTTGCTTTGAATATTTTTCCTGTTCATTCAGTCCTCGAATTTTACTGTTACCAACTATTGATTGGCGCAAGATTTATGAAGAGCAGAGGAGATCTAAAACTTTGCCAGAGCTAAATGAACAGGAAAAATATTTTACAATTTTGGTGAAACCTTACATGGGTATGTTTTCATCCTATGTTTTTGTAATTTTTTTGTTTTTGTCTATTAATATATTTGTAAGTAAAAATTTGAGCTATAAATTGAATTTAGTCGTTAATTTATTGCTGCATCTTTGACTAGGGGCGTATGGTTTGAGAGCCTATGCAGGAACCCGACCGTAAGATACGTGAAATACAGGATTTCTTTGAAAGGTAAAACTTGCTTCAACAACTAAATACATTAAACACGGTACATGAATATGTAAATAAATGTAATATACTTTGAAGTTTGAATTACAATGAATATGGTGTTTTGACAGAATTGAGCGCAATATATTTATTTACATATTTGTTTTGACAGAATTGAGCACATGTCTTATACTGTCAAGGCCAGTTGGTGAGAATTGGGTACAACTGCTACCGGTTACATGATCCTTTCCACGCAGAAGTACTTGCAATGAAGGATGCTTTGTTTCAACTTAAGCAACTTTGGGAAACATATGGGACAGGAGAAATTCAAATTTTCTCCGATTGCAAAATACTGGTAAATGTAATCAGGGAAGGGGATATGCAAGATGTGCCTTCATGGAGGGCATGGGAAGATGTGCTGGAATTACTCAAAATTATATCTCAATTCCCAGTGCAGGTAGAGTATACGGAGGTGCAAAGACAGGTGGTACATGAAGCTCATGATTTGGTAATAATAAGTATTAATCAGTACAATGGAGAGCCAAGAGGTTAGGTTTTTTTAGAAATTTGGAGGATATGATTTTTCAGAGGGTTCAAGAGGAGCCTCCTTGATTGTATTATGTTGTTTACTTTGTTAAATGCCCAACCTGGAGTAGTTATGTTTAATTTCTTTTTCGTTTTTCTTTTTTAACAAGGCCTCTCTTACTGCTTGGAGGCTAAGTATTTTATTTTTCTTTTTTTCTCTGTTACGTTTCTGGTAGTGTAGGTAGGGAACCAGGTATTTGGGTTGATTCTTTTTGCTGTGTACTACAATATGTAGCTTTATGGGTGCATTTGATTAATGGAAGCTTAAAGGTGTACAACTTTAAAAAAAAAAAAAGAACAATTTTATGGAGATTAACAATCAAAGAGACATCTTGATTACTATATATATTTCCCAAGGTTTTAAAATACGATTTTTACGGTATGTCGGTACAAAGTTGATTTAGCGATTCGGTGTTATATCAGTGATATAACGGAGAAAAAACGGTGTGTATAAAAAGACAATTATACAACTAATTTATCTTATAAGTTACTTGAAAATTTAAAATATAAAAAAATAACAAGGGAAAAGGCAAAATAGACAAAATTAAAGTATTAAAAACTAAACGAATTAAGGTTTTTGTATGAATTTGTATTCAGCAAAAAATTTTTTTTTTAAGTTACATGATCCGTCCGTTTTTACGTAGCTAAATGCAAAAATTTTAAGTCATATCGTCGTTTTTTCGGAAATATAACGCAACTGTTATTTCGTGCTTGATTGTTGTAACGTTCATGCGTTTTGCTCCAAAAATCTGTTATTTCGTAACAGTGTTATTTCGGTGAAATTTAAAAGCTTGATATTTCCACATGTAGAAATAAAGATGCAATTATTGTAAGATGAGAATAGGCAACAGTAGCAATTGAAGATCCATTGAGGAGAGCAATTTAAGGAGATCAGCAATCAAATATGCAATTATTGTTGGTAATTAGTATGATTTATGGCTCTTTATTTTTTCCCATGCTCTTTACTTTCCGTTCCTGATATTTCATTCCTTTATTTATAGCTATTTATTAATTTTTTTTTTTAGTTAATGAAAGCTAGGTCTATGGGCGTCAATTAATAAAAAAAATAGTTAATCATGTTTATATATCAAAACATTGTTAGTTGATATAATTTTTTATTTGCTTATTATTTTCAGCCTGCCTATCATGACGTTTTGCCAAGCGAAGTACAATACAACTGATCGAGGCTTAAACCTTAAACAAATACCTTGGTTCTACCTGATTTAAATCAATCGTAGTAAAGCTAAGGGTCGAACTACAGGGACGGAATTATAATCTAACATAATTCTTAATTTGCTTAAGACTTTAAGAAGGAAAATAATTGTTTTAAAAATAAAGATCAGATTTTAAAATTTAAATACTAAGGAATTATAAAACTAAGTAAAAGAGTTTTAAAAACTAAAATCAAAAGTTAAACGATTTGAATAAAACTTAATAAAAATGTTTAGGGGTTTTAGTTGCAAACTTCTTTAAGTAATTGATTCCAATATATCGATTAATTTCTTAATCAATATATTTGAATCACGGTTAAACAAAAGATTTGAAAGGTTTTTTTTACTTGACAAAGTGCAGATTTAAATAAAATCCAAAATCAATGATTATAAACTTTCGTTTCAATTTCAAATCAAAAGGACAAATTTTTAAATCAATTAGAAAACCTAAGTTATTCAACTCTCGTTTTTGGCTTAAGGATTCTAAAATCTATCTTTCATACAAAGGATATCTCGCAACTCTCGTTGCGAGAAGGATTCACTTTTCAGTTACTTGGTTCCGATTTCATCTCTCGATTACTTTCAATCCTCAATTAGTCAAATCAATTCATGCAAGGGTATAGATTATTGTTACTAACTAGACAAGGCCTTAATCTACTTGGCATAATCAATTCTACCTAAGCAATCACAAATTCAACATAGCAAATAAACAACCAAAAGATAGAAATCACAAGCAAATATAAAAACCGATCAAAAGATTCGAATAACAACTACTTAATTGGTTCACAACTATTAGCCCCTAAAATCTAAATACTTAGCCTAACATCGTATCAAAACAGAATAATAAAAGAGGTTTCACCAACAACATAGAGTATTAAGACAGATTACAACATAAATCAATGCTTAATCTCCTACAATTCTCTGTCGAAACCTTCAGTCGGACCGTCTGACAGTATCCTGGTTCTGATCTCGCTCAAATCTCTCTAACTCTGTGACAGGGGTTAGGGATGACCTACCCCTGCTTATATACTCAGGATAAACCGCCAAAAGGTCGTGCTAAACGTGGAAAATCAGCTTCTAGAAGAGTATTTAAGGCATGGTCGAAATTAGCTCTGTCTGGCATGAAACGGTCGGTCAGTCGGTCCGTCTGGGACTCCAGTCGGTCCGTCTGGGCTCTATTTTCTGCTTCTTCCAGAAAGTCTGATTCTATTTCCAGATTGTCTCGATTTGATGCAGATTTCGTCCAAAATTGTCTTATTATTGCAGAACCTGAAAACAATAGGGGCAAAATAGAAGTAGCAAGGCTTCTAACCTAAAAACATAACAATCCTATCAATATTTGATCAAATAATAACATTTTAAGTCCTAATTAGGGTTAGAATGTAGCATTATAAACCGTCTATCAACAACCTTAATATTCAAACATACACAGTGCTATTAACCATTGGAGAAATAAATTAATCCTGAAAATAAAATAATTAAAAATATTGAACCTTAACTAAAAATAAATAGGTTGTACGACCTGCTCCTAAACAGATTTCAACACCAAGAAAAAAAGGAGAATTGACTAATTGCAATAAAATGTCTCTTTTTACAAAACTTATTTATTTAAAAAATAAAATAAGATAATATAACTGATTTTTAAAGAAGTGGTTTTTCTTAATATGAACTGTTTAGATATATTTTTTTTTTTGTAGTTGAACTGTTTACATATTAAGTAAGCTCGGTTTTCTTAATGTATCCAAATCTGGATCATTTTTTTTTATTTTTTTCGGCTGTCAAACCTGTTAAAACACTTCGGTTGTTTTAATCTTTTTGCATTAACTAATTTGATCATTTCTTAAAGCATGTTTATGTTGATATTTTAATTATATATTCACATTATTATTAACATATGTAAATAAATGTATATACTACAAATCAAACTTTAAATTATTTTAAAAAAATACTATATCGAGCGAAGTTTGATGTCCAACCCTAGTTTAAAATTAATATGAGACGTTTAATAGTTCAAATTTTGTCCTAAGAAGAATCCGTCCTTGAAGGCGGTTGGGTTTTAAAGTTTATCCGACGAAAAAGATAATTGAGTATTAACCTTCTGATTTTGAATTTTTTTTAATAATTAATATGTTTCTATTAAACACGTCCATCTTGTTTCAAGTTAGTTTTGTCCAGCTGTGTGACAAGCTCGGTTATAATTTTTTTTAGTTAACTTTGTACTACGATAAAAAAAAAAACTGTTGAAATGAGAATCTCCATCTAACCTTTAAATTATATATAAAAAAAAAATCTAACTTCAGTCAGATAATTAAAATGTTAATAATTTTGTTAATGTTGTCAAGAAATTCTTACTGATGCGCTGTTACAAAATTTAATAATTTTTAAATTAATTTGATATTATTAAAAAGTTGAAAAATGAACATATTGAAATTAATCTAACATATATAGTTAACTAGATTTGTTTATTTTCAAACTTTTGATCAAATATCAAATGAACTCCAAAGTTTATAAATTTTATGACAACACGTCAATCGTTAAAATGAACAAGATCAATAGTTAGAATCAGACGATTAAACTTCAAATTTTAAAATAAAAATAACAAAAAAATTACATTTGTAACATTCTAAAATGGATCGCTGGAACCATTCAGACAATCAGCATCATTTTGAAGGTACATAATTTTTCTGAAAATTCACCCAAAATTCTTCATTAAAATCAATACCGTTCATTTCCACACCACGCGACACGCGTACCCATCCGACAGCTCCTATTTGCCAGTCAAAATCGTACACAAACATCGTTTGACTGAGTTCTGTGATGTCATAGGTGACGCGGTCTCCGTGAACTCTTTTCCAGTCTCAATTAATCAATTACTCTATGCAAGAACTCACAACTTTCCGTGCTTCGAGTCGCTTCCTACAAACAAATTCAACCCGTCGGATCATCCAATACAGTATCACTCTCCATACTCGCCACAGAAATTCCAATTCTCGACCTTTGTTATTTTCTCCTTTTATTAAACATAAACATCTCTTCGCGTAGCCAGTAAGCTGCCTGATCTTTTGGATTTCGATTGCGACAAGGTGCGAGCTAGCGAGAGAGAGCAAGCATGGAGACGGCTTTTCAGGTTTATACATCTTCTCTAATTTTTCCTCAATTTTCTCTCAAATTTATACAATTTCTTTTCTAAATTGGTATTTGAGTAATCTATTAGAAGTCGAAAGTTCAATTTATTGAGCTTTTAGATTTGGTACTAAGTTAGGGTTAGGAACTTCTTTAATTGATCCGGTTTTTACATTCTCACTATTGCGAAATTTGCACTTGTTCACATTATATCCAGCCTGAATTGGCTGTTTGTTGAATTTGGTGATGTCTGATACGAGTACGACTGGTAAATTAGCATATTTATTAGTTGTAGTTGTATGAAGAAGTTTAAGTTGAAGTTGATAAATATAATAAAATGTATGTTTTATTTATGGAAATGAAAATGAAAATAAAACAGGAAGGGAAAGAGGAGGTAATCAGTGCATGGTATATGGATGACAGTGAGGAGGATCGACGACTTCCCCACCATAAAAACCCAAAAGAATTTGTTTCTCTTGACAAACTCTCAGGTACCAGAAATGAGAAACAAATCAACAAAAAATAAAACTAATTAATTGGATATCTGTGCACACAAAAATTAAATCACTTGAAATGATCAAACTTTATCGTGTATTGTACCAATAGTTAACTATATCAATATCAGACAAACAATTCTTTTTTTTCCATTCTTTTCATTTTTGGATAGCTATCTAATGAAGGTTAAATCCTATTTTTTTGTGTGCAGTTGTGCACTGTCAATGAGATGACATAAACCATGTCTAACTGTGTAAAGTTATTCATTTTGGTACAATTCAAAAGTTTGCTACATCTAGTACCAAATTATTGGCATTGGGTCCTTCCTCTATACTGATATCTCTCAATTGTTTGATCTGGTACCAAATTTTGACCTCACTTTGGGTTAATTTGTATTCACAACCTTCTTTTGTAGTTCAAACTGAATGCCGAAAATGCAGACAAGATATAAATGTTTTGTGTTAATGACTATGTGTGAAATGTTTTGAATTAGAATTAAGAAATAAAGAATGCTATGACAAGTGATTTTGTTTTTCAAAGTGAACCTTATTCCTGTTAGTCTAGTTTGCTTCTTTTTTTTTTTTGGCGGCAAGTACTCTCCACCCCACCCTCCCCATTCCAATCAACTCTCAGAAGTGACAATTACGAGAAATACTGGGTATTATTTACAAGTTGAAGTACAAGTATTATGTGCATTAAGTTCTCTTATTTACCCTGTGCTTTTCTTTTTCCATGTGCCGTAGAATAAGAATTCTGAGCTGGCACCTGGATGCTGGCAACTATGAAAATGATGAGAACCTTAAAAAGATTCGGGAAGCCAGTGGATACTCTTATGTGGTTTGGTTTTTTTTCTCAAATACTTTTTCAAAACAAATGATTTTCTGAAATTAAGGGTTTTCGCAACTTTTCCTGGTCTTATTATTGGTAAAACCTCAAATACGCTCCAAGCAAACTTTAAAAGCTTAAGAGCAGTTTGGTATTGACGTTATGTACCATCGAGCTATGGGAGCAGGGCAAGAATCCTCGAGCCCTCGAGGGCTTGGGGATCCCAAGGCCAAGTACGGCCTTGCAGAGCAGAGAATTGTCGCTTATGTCAGTAGCCTATAAATAGAACATTTCCTCAACTATGAAGGAGGTCGACACTGTCTAATTCTAGCATGTAATTCAAAGTTTCAAACCGGTGATTAATGAAAATCTGCTTTTAACTTATTTACTGTGCAAAACACCATTACTAGCGTAGCCTCTAACATAGTACTTGAATTCCATTAAAACTTATTCTAGTCCCACCACTACTAGAATATCATTTATCTGCTACGCCAATAAGCGTCGCTATTCCGACACGAATAGTCCATTGCGTCTAATTAAGGACCCAATCATAGCGACTTGGATAGTCTAGCCCCTAATAATAAACATCTGGGTCAGGCGGACGCGAATTACTTAAGTGCGTCCCTAATTATGTTCTTACCCGCGTCGGTATACCGACGTATGTCTTCTCGTCCGATTGCTGATTACACTGTTAAGAGCGTCTCTATTTAGAGATTATTATGTCGGTCTACTGACGCTTTTACTCAACGACCCAGATAATATATTGTCAGAGTATGGCGACGCTGTTAATTACCGACCATGATAATGTCGTCAGAATCTAGCAAGTCCCACAGTATATTCTTGTATGTGCGTTGCTATTTATTTGAATCTATGACGTCGTTATACCGACGCAATTGTTATATCCACATCAATTCCATTTTTACTCTTCAGGTACCAATTAGGTACCACCACTATTTGATTCATATTTTTTAATTCATCACAGCTATTTGCAATTCACAAACATACATATATTCACATTGAATAAAAAAATATATCACACAAATTTCAACTAAATGAAACATATAAATCATAGATTGCATTGAACTTAAAATCAACATCTAGAATACATTAAACATAAATAACAAACTTGCATATGTTTTGATACAAATCAGAATTCTAAGTAAAAGAGCATGAAAATTTAAATCGATCTAAGCAATAAACTTTAGCACCTAAAATCAAAGAGCCACAATGTCGCGATGAATAGTCTTTCTAGTTAAAATTCTCATAACTATGCACGTAACTATTTTCAACTTTCTCGCGCGAAGCTTTGGTTAGTAACGTCGTAAATTCTCCCATAGGCATGATCTGCATTCATAGATGTAGACATCTGTTATTCTCTGAGGACCATCATTTATGTACATTGATTAGTGGTTAAAAAAGAAGCGGACTCTAAACTATGAATGGCAAAGAGAGATATAATTAATTATTGAACTATGTGTAGTGTTCCATTTTTTAACTGACATCAATTAAATTAGGGAAATGTAAAAAGTTAATGCAATTATGCAAGCAAATGGGCGAACTTATAGTATTAGAGTACTGCTATAGCATTGTATCTTGAAATTACAAAAAAAGAATAAACAAAGAGAGAAAGAAGAAAAGTACTCCCAAGTCTAACCTGCCAAGTCTACAGACTTTGACATATTTTGAGCCTGTCGTATCTTCTCAAGCACAAGGGTACTTAGTCCTCTCTAGCTTGCTTAAATGATCTCACTTTTGCTGGCCTTGCATCAGACCATTTACAAGTAAAAAAAGTAAGCATTTGCAAATGTAAAAGTTTGTCTTGCTATATAATTAACCTTTATAAATAAACTATATTATAAGTTAATCCTGGTACCTAACAGATGAGCTATATACAACTTTGCACGCTTCCAGTACTCTCCATAAGGCGCAAAAGAAACATTGACAACCCCATAACCAAGAATATTATCTGCCTTCACTAAGGGAGGGCCTTGACGCGAAAATATCATCATGCTTTTTCAAAATCTTTTGTGCCATTTCGGCAAATGAGACCATGAAAGTCCGGATCTGACAGATGTGTAAAAGCACGAGGGCCCTTTCATAGACGTCTCCATCTATGAATAGAAACCAAAAATAGCTGTGAGGAACAAGTCAATAACGCAAATAATAATAATAAATAAATAAATAAAAATAAAAATTATAAAAAATAAAACACATAATCCATAGTAGAATATCTCATAAGTTAAACCTTAATTATTCTCCCAGACCATCTGCAGAGATTCGCAAGTGGTCGTGAATGGAAAAATAGTCACCTGCGCAATATACCCAAAATTGACAAAGTAAATTTTGTGGAAAAGAAATATGTTTTCATACAAGGATAAGTTATATTACAATATAAGGAACTTACTTTTACGAAGCCATCGCAATTGGGACAGACATAACGCTTTGCATTTACTGAATAGCCCCGACCATCTGTGCGATAAAATTTGGTTAGAATATCAATTGTTAATGGTAAATATAAATTCACAACAACACCACCACAAGTAATGCTATTGGTTTCTACTATCTGCATGAATCACATAGAACCTTTGCTGCAAAAGATAACTCCACCTTGGCCCCATTAACAACTGCAGCAAAAGGGAGCTTCAAGACTACCTAAATAACTTTAATAATGTCTAAGTACCTAAAGATTCTATCAACCCAAATAACATATAGCCATAGTCAATAGTAAAAGGTAAGGAAACAAAAGCAACCTCTACATCATCTGCATAAGTAGTTCTCTCATCATCAAAAACCTCTACATCATCTGCATAAGTAGTTCTCTCATCATCAAAAACCTAGATTAGAAAACATTAAGGAAAGCTATATTACTCTTGCATATGTCCCAATTTTCCACAGTATACTAGCAGATGTAGCAAATTACTGAAAAACATACATCCACACTGATCATAAATAAATAATAATCTAAGAAAATCATAGCAAGCTCTGACTCCTTTGGGGATTTCGGAAGGTACAAGTTCAATAAAAAAAACGAAGCAGTAGGTTATTAATTGATTGCAATTGAGGTGCACGCATGGCTGAAAATCTCAATTAAGATTTAGACTTACGCATTTAAAACCTAAACCGCTTAAATTAAACAAGTTGATTGCAATTGTGGGGCATGCATGGCTAAAAATCTCAATTAAGATTTAGGTTTAAACATTTAAACTCTAAATCTCTTAAATTAAATAAATTGATTGCTAAAGAATTTGAAAGAAAGCGTACATGTGATGTCAACCTCGACATTTACTTTCGTCTTGTGTCCACATAAAATCGATGGTCTCCGCCTTGGGCTCGTGAGATCTAGCGGCAAAGAAGCACTGGGGCAAGGAGGTGCCGGAGCCGAGGAGTCGCCAAGAGAAGCGTTGAGATTATAGATACCAGATATGCACGAGGAGATACAGGAGATTGGGGCAGACGCATTTTGAGGGACGGCTGCGCGGTTATGGAAAAACCTAATGCTCTAATTTCACTGGATAAGAGAGGAATTTAACCTAAATTTCATAACAAATCTTTTTCGTTCCTTCCATATCCAACGACTGAAAATTGATAATTGAAGGGTTGTATATGGGTGGGTGGACTCTGAATTAATATGATGAGTTTTCATGAAATTGAGGTGGGAAATTTTCACTTTCCCGCTAAACTAAAATTTCGACAATGGAAATTTGGATTACAATTTTCAGTGCCTAGTTTGATGATATAATTTTTGGAGGAAATTTGTGTGCGTGTGTTGGGGGAAGGGGCGGATACTGAGGCAAAGATTAGATAAGATGCAGAAATTCCAATTAATGTACAATATTTCATTATTTCCCTCTGATTAATATCCAAAGGCTGAAATTATTTTATTGCAGATATTGCATTGTAGAAATGATATGTAGAGATTTCTTTCTATCTTTCTGATTAAGATCCAAAGGCGGAGATGGCTGTTGGGCCCTTTTTTTCACTCCATTGAAATTTTTCATCTGCTTAATTTCTTACATCTATGAAATTTTTTTCACGTGTTTATTTTTTCAAAATAAAATCATTTCTATTTTGATTTGTACAACAGCTACACTTTTGAAATCATCAAACTTCATATATTATGATTATTATTAAGAAATCAATTCTAAATATCAAATAACATAAGTATACTTCATATCAATGATGAACCGATTTAATAAAGGATAATGCAATTATCAAGGGTTGGAATTTATTAATGATGAACTAATCTAATAATTTTTAATCCATTTTTTTTTCAGAAAATACATATATATTGCCACTCATCGCATGGCTTGGGATATTTATTATAAAACTACATATTTGATTGACCTCACTACTTCTTAGAAGCCTAAAATCAAATTCCAGTTATTATGAATTCATGAATGTTTCTTCAATCTAGCTGGCTAACGTAGCTATCATGTCAACCTTATCATTCTGATCAAGTTTACATCTAAATTAAAAATAATTTTGTATCATTATCATGTATTCATGCATTTTCCCTTCTTAGTAACTATACTGTATTGAACTTATATAAGAAATTAACTTTGTTTTAATTTTTATATTGCATTTAAAAATAAAAATCTAATTAGAATTACAAATAATTAATGTAATATAAAAAATTAGTATTATATTTGATTAGACTTATATGTTCACCTTATGAATAGTATAATATACCCTTACAAAAAAAAAAACGAATTAAAATAATATTTCTTGAGAATTCATTGATTTTAATTACTATATTCTAGATCTATATAAATATAATAAAATTATGAGAGAACTTTATGAAATAACTAGGTATATAATATTGTGTACTAATAAGAGCTCTAATAATTTTTTTACAATTTAAAAGAATAATAATAGTAGATGTGTAATTTGTATACAATTTAACTAAATGCCAATGCTTGCACAAATAAAATAATATTGTATTTGATTTAATATTTTAATAGAAAAGATCTAATTTTATTTTTTTAAATAAATTATTCAACGATCACAAATAATTTGGTTTAATATTGTATAAGAAATATATCTATGATTTTGAAGCGTGAAAGAGTATTATATGTAGCATAATAATAGATCAATAATATTAAATAAATCTTATCCAAATTTGAAAGTTCAAATCGCTGATCTGAATTGTTCAATTTGATATTCATATTGAAATATCCTTACCGATCATTTTTTTTATTTTTTACTATTTTTTGAAATTTTAGAAAATTCTCGATCTAATTAATTCTAAACCCTCCAATAACATTAGTTTATAAAATTAAAAAAACTTAAAATTTGAAAAAAAAACAATGTAAAAATTGTTCAACAAGGAGATTTCGGTATGAAGAATATATAGATTGATTTGGATTGATCATTTGAATTTTTGAATTTAAGATCTAATTAGATTTGATAGAGCGATCAGTCAAAATGCTTTGACAGTAGCCAAACTCATTATATTTAAAAAAAAAACGTATAATAACATTAATGTGATTTATCACAAATGTACAAAAATCGATGATTTATAATAATAAAAATATCTTCATCATATATCAAATTAATATAAGTGTCAATTTAATAGTAACTGACTATAATGTTGTGCTTCGCATGATGAATGTTAGATTAAAGTTGGTCTTTTGAGTCTTTAAAAAGACTTCGAAATATATCAAATTTATTTTACAAAAATTTAGAAACTCAAAAAATAAAAATATATTACTAGATTAAGTGAAATTTCGTAAGAATATCCTCTTTTACTAAATTTCATCGTATTCTCTTTTGAAAACTCAAGTTAAGGCTTGGAAATTCAAAATAAAGTTGTTTTTTTAGTAATGGGAGAGTGAATTACTAGTTCATTTTTTTTATTTTTCTTATAATCAGAATAAATAATCATATTATCTAATAATCTATTTATAACCTATCCTTAAAATATTTGTCATATAACATGTAATAATTAATTATTCTAATGAGAATTATAAATATTAAATAGATTACTAGATTATACTATTATATAAAGAACGGTTATAAATATTTGTCATTATCTGAAACCACGTAATATCAGAAATCACCATAACATTATTTTATCTAATTTGTCATGCAAACTATATTACCATATTTAATACTGATTTTTATTCGGCGCCAAAATAATCTGAAAAATAGCAGTGGCGCCAATGTAAATTTGGTAAATATTTTTCCCTCGTTTTTTATAGCGCCAAAATCAATTTTAGTGATTCTTTCTCTCATTTTTGGATAGCACAAAATTAAGTTTTTCGGCTCACTGACAGGTGGTAGCCACGAGTTTAGATATGTGATAAGCTTTTATATCCCTTGTCTCTCTAGTACCTTCTTCCCAAATAGACTTCCAGCGTCTCTAATTTCCCCTGATTCTCTCTTGATTCCTCAAATCCTCTTTCTTTTTACCCTCTCGGAGTCGCTCTCTACCACACCTTGGACTTCGCCTCCTTTGACATCCGCTGCATCTCCTCCGATCGTGTCATTTGTTTATCCCTCTCTATCTCACTTGTTTCGCAGAGAAGGGGATACCCCAATCAGAAAGTTGGATGCAGGCAGAGATACTCCAATCGGAAAATTTGAGAACGTTACCCCAATTTGAAAGGAAAAAAGTAATGTTCGGACCGCTGTAGCATTCGCAAGGTATCTGTCTTCTTTCTGTAGAATATGAGAGCATTTTTGGCCTTTCAGTAAGAGCCTGATTTCAGTGGGAGAGCATTTTTTATGTGAAATAAATTGATGATTTACTTCATTAATTGATGAAATAAATAGAAGTCATCAGAGTCGGTCTTTTAAAAGAGAAGTTCTAGATCATTTCTCGCCGTCATCTTCCTTTATACTATTTTGTTATTGCAAGATGCCAGGACCCAACAAAATATGCTCAGCTCTGATTTATTTGACTTGACATCATACTTTTTCTTAGTAATTATAATAACGTGAAATAAGCCCAATTTGGTGGAATTGTTTTATTTATTTAATGGACTGTAATTAAGAAAACGACATGAGTCAACCTTATTTATTTCCACCAGTGTCAGTATTATTGAACTTTCAGAATTCGGTTAAAGTATTTATTAACAATTATTTTTATACTCTACTAAAGAAAAAGAAAGCAAAAGACAAAGGGATAATAGACGAGGGCTCAAGAAATACAAACGAAGCTGGAGGAACAATCGGGCAGTGCACTCCAGAATAGGTATGTCTTCGTTCCTCTCTTCTCCGTCTGTGCTCCAAACTAATTTAACTTTACCTTCTGGTGCTCAACGTTGTTATTGTTGGAGATTTACCTTCGAAGGCGACCTCAAATTTATTTGCTTTGATCTCAATTGAACATTTGATATGACAATGTTGTTCAAAACAAATTTTAAAAAAAGTAGAATTAAAGAAGTAGCTTGTTATCAAAAGAACATGATGTTATTATGAATGTGGTAACTGGTAAGAAATAATAACTGCATTATTCAGGAACAGTCTATTGTGACTTGGATTATAGTCTTTCTAAACTGAAAAAAGAAGTTTTAAACTCTGAGCCCATTCTTTCATTGCATATTTAATATTCTTTTTTATATAATGCAAGGTTTGCTCATTTTTCTAATTCACTTTGTTAGTTCCATTTCAGCTTGCAGCTACAACTTAGTTGTTATGGAAATATCTTAAAACTAATGAAGAGGAAGCATGAATCTGATAAGTTGGTGCACCAAAGAAGCGTTATTGAGATGACAAGGAAAGAGTTGAAGCAAATATACCATTTTTCAAGTACTTCTATATAAAAATAATAGATTTGTGCTTCTTAAATTGCTTTTTGAAAATGTGTAAAAATTCTATGTTTACTGATTTGCTTATGTCGTGGGTTAACAAAATATAGTTGGGAGTGGTACCACTTTGTGGAATCGGTATTCATTTGGAGGGATTAGGAGTCAAAATATGTGGATGATTATCATTCCTAGGAGAGGGAAGCATGGTTTGGGCTACTCTTTTTTTTTCTCTTTTTTTTTTTGGTGGGGGGAAGGGGGGTTTACTATCCAGGGGCGGAGCCAGAATAATATGGGTTTATGTATCTTCTTTACATTTGGTTTCAAAGTTAATTGAACAGATGGGGCTGACATTGAACAATATGGGTGCTTAACAAAGAGGCTGAGGGTATGCACAATAATATTATGAATTAATTAAATTACAACAAACTCATCACAAGGACTAAGATTCGAAGGTAAAGATTGCATGTTGTCTGTTACATGTCATAACAAAGGAACATATAATATTGGAACCGACATATTTATTTAAATATTAATTTGCCCATTATTAAGTGGGCGTGTTTGCTAGTATTTTAAGTTAACTTATATTTATTTTACTGGTTAGTTAATAATTTAAATTAAATTTTCGTTTTAAGTTGGGACGAGATATCATTATTTCCGAGCATTCTTATTCGTTTTTAGAAGACTTCCTTTATATGGGTGAGATTTGTTTAGAACAATAAAAGGTTGCAGCAAAAAAGAGAAATTGGGAAAGGAAAAAAAAAAAAAGAGAGAGAAGGAAGATGGAGAAAGAAAGGAAACTAAAATATAAACTAAGATTAAGCAATGGTCCCACATGTCTGGGCCGTAAAGTGATAAGTCAATGATAAGTCCTATGGTTTATGTATATTGTATAAATTCGGGTATTGGGTTTATGTATGTTGTGAATTCGGACATTGGGTTTATATATGCTGTGAATGAATGGTATTGAAACTGGTACATAGCAGAAAATGAGGTAATGTTTATCAAATATATTTTCCTATATGCGTCAGTACGCTGACACATTTGATCACCAAGTAATTTTAACTTAAATAATTTAGTAATTTGTTTATTAGCGTTCGTGTTGACGTGTCAACTAGCGACTCCAATTATATTTAGATTAAGCGCGCCTGTAAAAAAATAAGTGTCTCTGTTGATATGTGTCGGTCTACCGACGCCAATTAGATTCAAGTTATGCGCATCCCTATCCAGAACTTGATAGCGTCTCTGTCTGAAATATTTATGCATCCCTACTTATGTGCGTCAGTCTACCGACACCGATTAAAAGTCCCGTGGCCCGCTTTTCTCTTTCAACGTCCCTACTTGATTTAGGGACCCTAATACGTTGGTGTTCTGACGCGGAAAAACGAAATTCTAATAGTGCACCTATTATAGCTAGTATCTTTATCTTTACTTTTTAAAATCTCAATTGCAGAAGTCACTGATATGGGTGGTTTGAAGAGATTCGACGTCACCTCCCCAGAACGAATTTATATTAGTAAGGAGGACGAGCGGACGTTGAAGTCCATATTAATTTATATTAGATTTATATGGATAATACAAGATCTGACCCGTTATATCAATCATAGATCAAGCATGTTAACTTGGTATCCAATCTTCCGGTAATACGGATCAACTTGATAAAATTTGTGCAAAGGTATGAAACTTAATTAATATATATATAGGAGGCGTTTGGTTGTGGAATAAGTTATGATTTAATTTAAGGAGGTATAAATACTTATGTCAAGTTATGTAACGTATGTTTGGTTATGGAATAAAGAGAAATAACATAATATTTATTTAAAGACTAAAATGTCCTTGTTATCTTTAAAAGAATCATATAATGAAAGGGTATTAATGGAAATATTGTAAGATTTTTTTTCTTTTTATGTTGTGGGACTCAGTTACATAACTTATATTATGGGCGTGTTTGAAACCCCAAGAACAAGGACTTGTTCAGAACAGCTAATTCCAGAGCTACCCAAACACCTTTCGGAACAATGAGAACAGCTTATTCGGAGCATTGTTCTAGTTCCAGCAAAAACTTGGAACAAGAATGGAACGTCCGTGACTCTTAAAAAAGTATTATAAATATCTTTGTTTATTTGTGGGTCCACCTCCAAGGGTGACACACCTCCGCTGCCAAGTAGAAAGGTCCAGCTGACCTTTTTTTTTTGTGCGAAATAAAATTGTTGGTTCTTGTAAGAATATGCATTTTTTTTTCTTATTTCAATTTTTGACGATAATTTTGTGTGATTTTTTAATGTTCCTTGAGTAGGTTTGTTTAGTCAATTTTTCTTTTTGTTTGCCTTTTTTACTGGAATGGTTAACGGATCATTTTTCTTCAATGTATTATTAATTTTCATTACTGGTCTTGTATACTAACATAATTTTATTTTATATGATATTGCTTCTTAGTTTTATGAATAAATATTAGTAACGGCTCTGGTTTTAGTAGGTTGAAAGATAAAATACAAAACATCATTATTTTATTTTATCCCCCTTGTTCTTATTCTTAAGTAACAATCCAAACAACAACAAACAATTCATGAATAAGCAATTCTTCACCATTTCTTATTCACCATCATTGTTCTTAAACAAGCTATTCTATTCTTATTCACCACACTTCCAAACATCCCCCATATATTTAGATGGTATAAGTTCTTCCCCTTACGTAAAATTATTCCTTTAATGTTTGGCAATATAAGTAGAATAAAATGGTTTTATGCCATCTTATTCAAACAAACAAGGCCATAGTGGCAAGGTTATATAAGAGTATTGGGTCACGTCGGAACGATCAATTCGATCAGTAGGATCTGTTGATAATTTAATGGCCTATACCATCAATGTGGCGTACATGTATACACTATACACAACTTATATTCGTCCCGCTTCATAGCGAGCCACATACTCACACGAACTATAATAAAAATCAATTTATTCTATTTCCGAAAACATTTAGGGGCGTTTGGATCATTTAATAATGAAATTAGGATTAATTATTCGGAGTAAAAAATATTATTCCTAAACGATAAAGAATAAGTTTTTTGAGATCTAAAATGTTATTTTTAAGTGGTCCAATATCTCGATTAAATTTTTATTTCTAGAATGTTTAGATCATTTTTATAATCCCAATGAAAAAGCAGTTGCAACAACTTCTAAATTCACATTAATAAGATGATTCAAACATCCTAAAAATAAAAATTTAATTCGAATGTTTGACCACTTAAATATAGCACTCTAGACTCCAAAAAAATTTATTCTTAATCGTTTAAAAATAATACTTTTTTACTCTGAATAAGTAATTAAGTTAATCTTAATTTTATTCCTAGATGATCCAAACTTCCCTTCGTACTTTTGAGACGGAAAACAATTTAGTTTTACTCATTGTGACCATTTAGCAAAGTACACGTACTGAAACAAAAATACAAGTGAACAAGCTCATCAAAGGAAATTACAGACGATCCCTACATCAATGTTGCACACACAAACACGTACAACTTATTTATCCCGCTTTCTGGCGAGTCACATGCACACAAACTTAAACAAGAATGGTCACACACCTGAAACTACAGTATCGCGTTACTTCTCACTCTGCTCAGTTACCATAGTTATCTTATCACCGTTGACCGCAACCGGACCAGTCGAGCTGTCAGTGATGTTGACCCTTGTAACACGCTTGTGTGTTGATGCATGCCAGATAGAAGGTCCATAGACAGCAAGATTGCGATCGTTTTGTAGCACCAGAACAAAATTGCCATATGGGCGGTTTCCAGTAAGAGTCAACCATAAAGCTTCATTTTTGTCATTATAGAGACTAGGTTGCCATCATGCTGCATATCAAGGTGGCAGTTCTGTCCTTTTCCGGCTGTCCCTGTCTCAAATATTTTTTGGCCCATGTCGTATAAGACCAGATTACAGTCTTTTTGCATAGCGAAAAAGTAAGTACCTTCGGTGAGCGCCTGACCTGCGGTGAGGGATTCACCGGAGTAAAGGATGTTGTAACCAAGAGAAGGAGTGAGAAGGGCCAGAGTGGCTGAAAGGAGGACGAAGGTTTTAAAGAGAGAAGGAGAGGCCATAGTGAAACTATATGTGTTGTGGAAGGGATAGTAGGTTTTGTTGGCTTGGCACTCTAGGAGGCCTGGAGGGTCTCTATTTATAGGAAATGCAGGGGGTAGTTGTGTAATCTTGTTCTGTGTTTGTTGCCCTAATGCCTTGTATTAATTAGTGTATATGTGAATCACATGGTGATTTTTATATTGTCTACATGATAAAATTAAGATTTTGAGGATATTGTTATGATCTAAACAGCTGTCAAACAAACGGTCTTAATTCTTCGAGCTTGTTTTTCAAACTTTGAACATAATAAACATTTTGCTTTTACAATAGTATACGATTGGTTTTCTAATACACGCATATACTTAATTTGTGATGTATGTCAATTTCCATACATATATGTAATTATTTGGTTTTCTAAATGTTAGAATTTAAAATATAAGTATAATATTCTATTCATTTAATTATATCTAAGGGTTAAACATAATGCTAACAATACTAATTAAATGATATCTGCATTTCATACCACGAATACTAATCCAGTAATGAACCCTAATGGTCGTACGATCCTGCGCAAAAATGTCAGTCCCCGCTATGTTTTCTCGTATTCAGTTGTCGCCTATACAGTCCTTGGACAATTTTCAAACTGGTGGAGAGGTATGTAACATGAGGGCAGAGGGCTTTGAGTTGAAGATTAGGTTCTACAGATCCAGTTTTCACGGGATTATTAATTGTTTGGAAGGGATTGAATTAATTAATGCTGGTTTTTCTTCTTTCTTTTTGTGTGGGCACTTCCCTGTGATAAAAAAGCTTTATTTGTTCCAAAATATCAATAGCAATCAGATGTGAATGTACCTCGATCTTTAGCGGTTCAGAGAGAGAGACGGTAAGGATCATATACATCACGACTCACGATCGATATCGGTCTTACTTTACTTGAATCCGAATATCAGATGTATTTTGACACGACACGCGCGGTTTATTTTTTTTTTCTGCATATTACTTTTCTAATGCAATTTTAAAATTTAGCGATGCTAAATACGATACCCACATGAAATAAGTTTAAAATACCGGGCATCATTTTAGTAACCCACAATGAGATTCATATTTTATATTTCAGATTAAATTTCTGTTATAAAGACGACAATTATGTAAGCGCTTATGAACTTGGAAAGATCTGCACCATAAAGGAAGCATTACATTGAGTCTTTTGTCAATAAAATGTTCATTCTCAATGAAAAAATAATCTTACATCTAATAAAGATGCGTGGATAATTCCAAAGAATGCAAATGAAAAAATGTTTATTTTAATATATATTTCATAAAGTGACATTTAAAAGATGACTCGCCAAAGGATGTAATCAAGTTGATACTTTAAAAGTTGCGATTGAAAATGTGCATATCTTGACATAAAGACCATAAGGTGTCATCAAAGGAATGTCTCACGAAAGGATACAATCGAATGGATGCCTCTTCTACCAAAGGGTACCAACATTTTATCTATAAATAGTGCTTCATTTCTCAAATTTTCATCAACAATTTCACATTTACAAATGACAAACATAGAGTCCCGCAACAAATTTGAAGACGAGAAATACATGGGGCATGAATTTTGTTCTACTATATAATATAGTAAAGGTAACACAATTTTCATATTTTTGCATTTGGGACAATAACTTTATGTACATATAAATTTAAAAATATTCAAATCTTTTAAATTAACAATAATATACATTGGCTTAAAATATTTAGTTTTCTTTAAAAAAGGATTTTTATTTTGGTATATAGGGAGGTACTATACAAGGTGTTGTTGATTTGGATATTATCAACGTCTAAATATCTAGACCAAGTGTATTAAATTATATATTAAAATATTCAAGCAATATGTTCAGTATAATAGTTCATATATTAACAATATTGAAGAAATTATTTTTTTTGGCAATGTTATTATATTTGTATCATGTTAGAGAATATTGAAATTGTTAGGGACAGTGGGGCGGTGAGGTTTTGAGATGTGTTGTAAACACTTTCTTTAAGGTATTAATTATCTTGCTACTGACGATTGTTGTTGGAAATGACAGCAAACCTGACTGGATATAACAAATTAAGCTAACTAAAACCAACATGCAATAATTTTTGAAAATTTTCCTTTAGAACTTCTATTAAAATTTTAGTAAAAAAAAATAGTTTGTAATTTTATGAGATTTTCTCAAAGACTTAATCAGTCTTATTTATAAACTACATATGTTTCCATTAAACCCTTTCAATGCAACTGCTCATGGCACCCTTTCATGGTATCTGGACATGGCATTCGCTCATGACACCCTTTTATGGCATTTACACATGGTATCTCCCCATGGCACCTTTTCATTGCATCCGCTCATGGCACTTTTTCATCCCATCTTTCTCAGTGCAACTCTTCACAATCATACATTTATCAAGCTATTTTCAATAATCCCTTACTTATTTATAGACTACATCAGGGACGGATCTAGGAATATTTTAAGCATAGGCACACTAACAATATAATTAATTCAACATTTAAAAGGAAAAAAAAATAAAGCAAACAATAACTTCAACAAAAAGAGTCAATTCATATCTATATATAATATAACTGTATCGTTACAGAATACATATTTTTTTCACAAATGTAGCTATATCATTCACCAAAAAGTACCAAAAAAGAGCAAAATGTAATTTTAGTTTTCTAATGCAATCAACAATCCTTTTCCTGGCCTCATAGTTTGGAATCGTTGCATAATAACTTCATTGGGAACCTCTCTAAACTTATCCTTTTCAATAAAAGTAACCAAATTGTCATTTAAAAAGTCATCTCCCATTCGATTTCTTAAACGGATCTTAATAATATTCATAGCAGAAAATGTCCTTTCAACAGTCGCTGTTGCAACCGACAAAATTAAAGCCAACTTAATCAATTTATACACCAAAGGATAAACAATGTCTTTTCTCCTTGCAACCAATTTTTGAGCAAGAACACCCATCTCATTCAATTGAGAAAAGTCTTGATCAGCACGCAAATCATGTATGTAGCAATCAAGGTTTGACTCCAAAATACAAAGCTCACTGTTTGAGAAGTCATTTGGATAGTAATGAGCCAACTCAATTAATTTTACCTTATCAAATGCAGAAAAGTTATACGAGGATGTAGACATGACATATATCGAAGTAACTCTGCGTTAATTTCTGTGAATCGATCATTAAGCTCTTGAAGTATCAAGTCAATCACCGAATTAAATAAGTCAATGTGGTAATAATGACCATTTGTCATTCCACTAGCTGCATGTTCTGACCTTTTAAGAACTTTTTCAGCCTCCATATTTAACACATCAATATTGTGCTTCACACAAAAAGAGTGGACTTCACCCAACAATGAGCCCCAACCGTTATCTCGCATATCTTGCAAACGATTTTTAGCTACCATGACCAAATCAATAGCATTTATGATCTCTTGCTCTTTTTTTTGCAATGCATCTGATAACTCATTAGTTATGGCTAATACATTCTTCATGAACAAACAACTAAAAAAAAATTCAAAAGAAGCAAGAGAATCTAACAAGTCTGAAGCACTGCCTCTATGGCGTGAGTCCTTTGCATTCTCCATAATATCATCCAGTACAACCATCACAGTCCCAAAGAGAATAGTTAAGTTAGTTAGGGACTTGTAATGTGAACTCCACCTTGTGTCACTCGCTCGTGCAAGACTAACCTCTAGATGTAAACCAGTCCCACTTGAAATATCACCCTCTACAAGAGCCTTTTTTTACCTCAGCAGCACGCTCCTCACGTAGCTTGTCACGTCTTTGACAAGAAGCCCCAACAGTATTTTGAGCAGTTGAAAAGGTATTAAAAAGAGTAGCTATGCGCTTGTGCCTTTCTGCAACAGCCACTAGAACTAATTGAAGTTGATGTGCAAAGCAATGAACATAATATGCAGAGCTATTCTCTTTTAAAATTAATGCCTTCAACCCATTGAACTCGCCTCGCATATTACTAGCTTCGTCATAGCCTTGTCCACGAAGACGAGAAAAACTCAACTTGTGCTTGCAAGAGCTCCTCAAGTGATGCTTTAAGTGACAATGATGTTGTCTCCTTGACATGCACGACAGCTAGAAACCTCTCGACAATGCTTCCTTGCTTGTTAACAAATCTCAAAATAACGGCCATTTGCTCCTTGCAAGAGACATCATGGGACTCGTCGACCAACACAGAGAATAACTCATCTCCAAGTTCTTCCATAATTTTATTAGTAGTCTCAGCCGCAGCAGCAGCAATAATATCCTTTTGGATTTCAGGTGCCACTAATTTCATGTTCTTAGGAGCATTTTGTAATAAAACACCTTCAATCATTGCATTATGGTATCTCCCCATGACACCTTTTTATTGCATCCACTCATGGAACTTTTTCTTCCCATCTTCTTAGTGCAACTCTTCACAATCATACATTTATCAAGCTATTTTCAATAATTCCTTACTTATTTATAGACTACATCTATTTCCATCAAGTCCTTTCAATGCATCTGCTCATGGAATCCACTAATGGCACCATTTCATGACATGTGCACATGGCATCCGCCCATAGTACTTTTTCATCGCATCCGGTCATGGCAACTTTTGATCGCATTTTCTCAATGTATCTCTTCATATATTTATCAAGTTAGTTCCAATAATCCCCCACTTAGATTGCAAACTTTACTTTTCAATTCTATTACTTAGTAAAAATATAATAGTTAATGTATATCTATGTATGATTTTAATACCTTCCCTATATTTTTTTATAATAAATAATATCATGTGTAAAATATGTAATGGAACCGCTACTCAATGTATTATTATTTCTATTTTTTTTATTCACTTTTGACTTCAATTCAATTAGAATTTACAATTTTATAATTATTGTTATTTTTCTTTCCGGATCAAATGTCGGTTTATCAAATTGTCTTATATAGAAAATATACTTTTATAATATGATCATTCCACTAAAACCGTTTAATAAAAAATTTCTCACATCAAAATTATCTATTGACTTGAAGAATTAAGAGTTACAATAAAATCCAATATTGTCGAGCTGTACTATATAATGTTGTGACAAAAATTGAAAACTAAAAAAATTTATACCCTCCATAAAAAAAAAAAATGAACACATACGTTCTTAATTATTTCGTACGTTAATTATCACATTTCAGACTGAAAATCGGGCCGGTGTGAGGCAGATACATGATAATATTTTGTGGTCATGCGACAATCTCTCAATACAAGTCATAAAACAAATTAATTTAAACTAATAATCAATTTATATATAGATTTAAAAAAAGAATTAAAATAAACCACTCAATGCGATAATATTAGTATACTGCAAGGTAAACCGGCTTAACATTTCAAAACTACTATAAGATACAAGTTTCTCTACTTTATATATCTTTATCAACAAAATTACAAAATCTGTGTGACATATGCTTAAATATTATTCATCTTAATTGTAGGTAAGTCCCGTAAAAATATATTGTAATTGATATATCTAGTGTTCTCCAAAATGACACGACACGATCGTGTTGGCACGACACGGTGTGCGTGTTGACACGACACGACATGAGACGAATACAAAATTGACACGACACGATCGTGTTATCGTGTCGTGTCATGATCGTGTCGTGTTGGGATATTAGAAAGTTTAACACGAACCAACACGACACGATTTGACACGAACACGACACGAACACGAATTAACACGACACATTAACACAAATTTAATTATTAATGTTAATTAATTAAACAAAATTAATAATTTAAATTAATTAATTTATAATACTATATCATATTATTTACCATCATTTGACTCATATTGTTCTAATTTAATTATTATTTAGTAATTTTTTCCTTTACTTTAATTTTTTAATATTTTTTAATTTTAAAAATAATAAATAATATGACACGACTAACACGACGTGTCAACACGACACGACACGATCGTGTTAGTCGTGTCGTGTCAGAATGCGTGTCGTGTTGCCTATCCTCACCATTTAACACGACACGACACGACACGATTAAAAAAGTAGTTCGTGTCGACACGACACGACACGACACGAGACTCTAACACGATCGTGTTTGACACGACACGACACGACACGCACGATTGGAGAACCCTAGATATATCTAACAAATTAATAATGACTGAACCCGCCATATTTAAGGTTATCTAGCTACTGTGGATCATGGCAGCTCCTCCCCCTACCTGTGCACGAGTATAATGAGCACGCGCGTATTACTCGGGGCACTGAAATATGGACACGTATAATTCTTTTTTCTAAAGAGACTATTGATGTTGTTCAAGGACATGTGAATAATAGTATTTTGACAAGTATTGAAATTATCTAGATTTTGATACGCGCTTCGCGCGTGAAGTATTGTTCTTGTATTTAAACAGTAAATGTTGGGTCATTTAAAGTCGGGGGTAGGATATCAATTGTAATTGTTTTAAAACCAACGTACAATTATAATAAGTGCTAGAATTATAATTATAGTTATTTGAATAAATGCTAAACTATCTAACAATTGATCTCTTGTTATAATTAATTGAATATTTTGGTATGTGTGTCATTTTTTCTATATTTGTCATTTATGTCATTACTATTTTTTGGCATTTATTTTTTTTAAGAGATCTTAATTGTTTCTGATATTTCATTATATGGAAAGTGAAGGACTGTCTTAAGGTTAGGATGTAATTATTAATTTTTTTTATAAAAAAATGTTAGAATTATGAGAGCAAAATAAATTGTGTGCATCTTGGACAAAACCAATTGCCTTAAGATTTTCTAAGTTTTAAGAATTTGATCAAATTTTAATTTTTTTCAATTGCCAATAATCTATAATTGAATACTAATAAAACTGAATATATTCTTACAAATAATATAAAATACTTGGCATCAATGAATTTCTCATAATATGTTACCATTCATATAAAATTTGATGAAAAAGTAATTTAACAAACTGTCAAATAATTTAAAAATTAAAATGCAATGATACATAATTCGTAAAAATCTAAAAACCATGAAAACTATTGTAAACATTGGGAAAAAGAATTAATATCATTGGATAATGCATAATTTGAAAGCATACAAATAAAATTAAATAAAAAAATTAAATCTAGGAAGCTTCGTCACAAACCCAATATTTAAAATAATGTTCGAAAAATTTGTAGAAGTAAGAAATTATGTAAAATATTTTGAAAGCATAAAATAAAAAAGTTTGTATCATTATTTTTTTATAATTTTGTTATTGCTTATATAAAATTTTATACATCATCAAATGCCGAAAAGATTTAGAAAGAATTAAAAATAGAATTATATTTCTGAAAAAATAGAATTAAACTATCAAATTTAAAAATTTAAAAATAATATTTTAAAACTCAGTTATTATTTAAATTTACATTACTGAGTATTCCATATTTTTAGAAATTAAAACTATAAAATATCTATACCCAATTGAAGTAATAGATATCCTCAAATAATTTCTAAAGTACCATATATTTCATATTTCACAAAATTATATGGTTAGATCGAAAAAAGTTCGGTGGCATGATTAGATTTGTTATAATTTCGAAGAATTTATATAATATTTCATGCAGAAATAAAATTGTAAAATACTTTGCACAAATAAAAACCTAATGACATTTATGAAATTATAGATATTCAATTTTATGAGATTCATAAAATTATTGAAAATATTTTATAAGTCTATAATTATAAAATTTTATATCACTAAATTCTTCATATATCTTTGAGCATGCAAATAAATTGTCATAGCCAAATGATTTTTTCAAGTCTTCAAAATAATTTGAAAACAAAACTCTTATGTAAATTAAAATTTATGAGATTTAGAAAATTATCTAGAATATTTTATAAGTCTATAATTTTTAAAAATATATATATATCACTAAATGTTACGAATTTTTATGAGCATGCACATAATTTTTCATAGCTAAATGAATTTTTAAAAGCATATTAACATTTTGAAAACAAAACTATATTTATCTGAAATATAGAAATAGAGGGACCATTAATCTGAAAAACGGTAATTATTATTTTCAAGTCTTTAAGATGATTTATTATAGTGCTAATTTTTTTTTAAAAAAAAAGTAGGCTAAAAGTTAGAAGTTACCATTCTATTGTATGAAACTAAGTTGATACATAACAACAAAAAAAAGGAAAAAAAAATTGCCGACTCATGCAAAAAAAAATTTAGAAAGACACCAAACATCTTAAAATTAATAAATTTCTTAAATTATATAAATGGAATATATTTCTTAAAATTTTCTCAAAGCTTGTTTTTTAAAAAAAAAACTTTCTGGTTGATGGTGTCATGGATGCTTGTACAATTTTTATCAAATTAATTTAATTTATAATTTTAGGCAATGAATTATTATTTATAAAAATAAAGCAATATATTTGTTCACATTTTCTTGTTTGTATTCGAAATCTAAGTTATCAATGAAAAATGGTTTGAATGATATTTGCATTTTAATGGTTTGAATTTATTAAAAAAATTTAATCGATCTAAAAATATTGTACAAAATATTTTTAACACTCAAAATATAAAACAAATGAATCATTGGAGCATTCATAAAATTTTATACAAAAAATAAATTTAGAAAAACTCTCACAAAATGAGTTAAATTTGCAAATTTGTGAAAGCTTTAATATGTCATACAATGTAAAATATTTTAAACCTGGAAAATAAAAAAATTTGATTTCATTGAATTTATTACAATCTGAGAGCATACATATACAGTTTAATGAAAAGTTGAATTTATGAAAGTTCACAAACAACCAAATATCTAACAAATATCTTTCTCAAATTTATTCCAAAATAAATTTAGAGAGGGCTTAAAATAATTAAGATTTTTTTTTTTGCTCAAATTGGATAAATGGTATAAGTAAAAAACCTATGTACGTTGTGGTTAATTTGTCCCAAGTGGACCATATATAACTATATGGAGGTTATGCAAAATATGTCTCTGATGGTTATTGCATATAATAATAAATGGGCAAGGATGGATGCCCCTCCATTATTTGGCAGCGGCGCAAAAATGAAGAGGATATGCATATCTAAAACAAAATAGGGGTTGGATTGTTGTACAAACCAATAAATATTTAAGTTGCAACACCCCCTCCCCCCCCCCCCCCCCCCCCCCCAACAAAAAAAAAAAAAAAAAAAAAAAGATGACATCATGCTGACATCACCAGTATTACAGTAGAAAATACTCACATTATATTGTACAAGCCTTATGCCTAGTATTAAAACATAAAATGTCATGAGGCTAGATAATTCATTATCAAAAGCTTATTTTAATGAACTATACTTTAAATTTTGAATATTAAGGTGTTTGTTAATATGGATCAAAAGCACCAATTGATGTGAGATTATCAAATGTTGCATCTATTCCTCCGTTCAAATCATTTGAAGACGAGTTCTTAATCAAACAAAAAGATTAATGAATCTGATTATGATCTAAGCTTTAGGTATATATATAGAGTATGTACTTGATATTTCATTTTATTGAAGTAATCAACTAATTAAAAAAAATTCTCATTTTAATGGAAAAGTGGTGAGTGCACTTACTTTTTTCATAAAAAAAAATTCACTCACGGGCACACCAAATTGGTACGAGAGAGGTGGTTAGATTGCCAAAGTCAATAGGACATGGGCTCATTGGCTTTCTTATTTGGCATAAATAACCGAAAAACCAATATCCGAAAAGAGATACGGTAAAAAAAAATAATAATAAGAGAAAGAGGAATGCATTGACATCATTGTGACATCAGCAAATGCACTGTAGAAAATGCTCCTCAAATTGGAGTATTGTTTGATTGATGCTCAACAAGTTAATTTTTAAACTTTGGCTCCATTTGGATGAGTTAGGAATAAGGAAGGGAGAACTATTTCGGGCGAAAAAATGTTATTTGAGGAAGAGTGGGAAGAAGCTATTTTGGGAATAAGAAATGTTGTTTGGATGGTAAGTTAGGAATAAGGTTATTTGGGAAGTGTGTTATTGGGTAAAAAATAAAAGATGAGTGTTATTGAAAAAAGTGTTATTTGGAAGAGTGTTATGTAGGAAGAGCGAGAAGAGTTATTATTTTAGAAATAAGAAATATTGTATGGATGAATTTTTTGTTAGGAAGAAAAAATTTATGTTGAGAAGAAGCTATTTCACTCTTATTCCTATACATCCAAATGAAGGGTTTGTTTGGTTACGGCAAGAATAAGGAATAAGGAATCTAATTCCTTATTCTTAGGAAATCCAAATGTACCATGGATAAGGAATAGAGGCCTATTCCTTATTCCGGTGTCAAACCAAACACCATGGGAATAAGGAATAGAGGCCTATTCCCGGTCCAATTCCTATACCAACAAAATGTTGGAATTGGAATTGGGAATAAGGAATTGGCACGGGATTCTAGATCCGGCCTAATTCCTTATTCCTTATTCCTATCCGGTGCCAATCCAAACACACCCGAAGTCTTTAAGAATAACGTGTGTATCTCATATTGTTAAATTTATTAAATTAAACAAGATGAAATTCGAATTACAGAGAATTGAAGAGAAGTTCGGTTATTGAACGTTGAGTGATTATTTCCACAACACAAACGAAATCACAAGGAATTTCAAATGATTATGACGTAGCTAGACACAAAATTTTAAACAATGGGTCAATCAAATTTTTGAACGGTTTCTCGCTTTTATTTTTGTTCCATTTGATGCATGAAGTTATTATTGGGTACACAAACTTAATTATGTACCGATGGCAACTGTACCTTTTTTTGGTTTTTTGGCAAAATAAATAGTGTTGAACTGTTGATCAAGGGGTTTATAAAAATAAAGAATGGGTCAAGGGATCAAGGGACTGGTTGCCACGTCTAGAGAACTAGGGGCAGGTGGCAAATTAATAGAAGGGTAATTAATGTGGAGACACACGGGTAAGGGGCTGCACGTTCTTTTTTCTATTTTGAATCGGGCGGGGTTTCGCATTAATTGCACATGTACTCTTCGCTTTACTGGACACATTATCTGGAAATTAATTATGTCTTCATACATTCATTTAATTTCTTTTGAAAAAAAAAAGGAATATGGCATCATCAACTAAAAATAAGAAACATCCAAAAGAGAAAAACAAAAAAAAAAATATCTAAGCCGACAACTAATAAAAACATGTAATACAACTTTTTCTCCCAGCTTGCAAATACCTAAAAGTACCATCTTGAAAAAAAAAACATCAAAATCGGATGTAAATAACAAACAAAGTAGTATTAATGCATCATCTAGACCTCCAACAATCTCGGCATATTCATACCCAGAACCATGATTTTGCAGTCCCAACCTGAATTTTATATATATTTTATTATTTTAAAATTAAAAATTCAAGTACCGAACCGGATAATTGATCTTGTTAATTTAATTACAGTAAAAGAATTTTGTTACTATAAGATTGTATAATTTCTTGAGAGCTTGGTCGATAAAAAATAATGGACGAACATAATTACTATGGGGGAGGGATTACGAGGCAAATAAGGTATTTACTATGGGGGAGGGGTTACGAGGGGCTGCCACGCACCAACATGCATGGAACAAATCTATTGTGTGAGATCCGCCGCATCATTTTTTTTTTTCTTGTTTTGTTTTTGAGGAAAAAAATTGCACTGGTCAAAAAATTATTATTATTTTTAAATCGGAGAAGGAGATTCCATCTCCTCTCTAGCATTGAAACAAGCAGATTAGTTTTTTTATTCCGAAATGAAACGTAGACAGTGAATTAGTTTTGTTCTTTTTCCCATTTCCTTCCTTTTACAATTTTTCCTTTACCCTCCTCTCTTCTACTTTTCACGAAATATAACATAAGGAGGAACATAATACGTTAATATTTTGGAGCAATTATAAGTCACGCAAAGTGCGCATTTCATAATTTTCCAAGTATTTCATTTCAATGCTCAAAGCAAATTCATGGGCGTTGCTTTCTACACGGCTCTAATTTGCAAAACACACCAAAAAATTTTAAATGATAAAAATGCCCTTATCTCTTGCGCATTGAGACGAGCATTTCCCTTTTTCTCGTGAACCCATCTATTATGTCTCTCTCTTTCTTGGCTCTCGATCGATTTTATTTTTCTGATTCTCACTCTGTCTCAATCTATCGTCAACAAGGGCGTGGTTCAGTCCCAAATTATTTAGTTAAATTGGCATTTGTGTGGAAAGCCCTTAGAGGTTGGTGTAACACTGTAACCAAATAATCCAATATTCACCTCTCTATTCAAGAATTTCAAAGCTTCTAGCATATGAGATTGGTGCAGTACCCTGTACAGAAAAAAGGGCCCTCGTCGCAGAGAATCGAGAGACTAAGTGAAAATTAGACTATTCAAACTGAAGTAGAGAGAAAAATGCTTTGGACACAATTTAGATAGGGTTTTTTTGTCATTTCATAAAATTTTACCGTGTTTTGCTGATTTGAACCGTGCGAAAAGCAATTCCCCAAATCCATAGATTGATAAAATCCTCACTCGAATATCAGGACTGTCCAAAAGATCAAAAGATCATTATTTTTGAAATTCTAAACCAATAGTTTAATTAGATGCTGCTTAATTACTTGAGTTTTTGAATATATTAAGCTTTCTTTCTTTGTGATGAGGTAGCGTTTGCGGATGTTTGGAAAGTTGTGAATTCGAAATTTCCATTTAGATAGCAATTTAGAAAAAAATAAATAAATATAATTAAGTACTATAATAGTCACCGAGTCGCTCCAATTGATAGCAGACTTAAATTCCGATCCCATGTGATGATGTCACACCCCTGAAGCTAAGTATGATATTTTCCCGCCACAAGAGTGACTAAACACTGTTGTAAGACTAATAGATAGAGGGTATTATTTTTTTCTAAATTATTGTTTGACCATTAAAAATTACTACAAGTGCAATAGGTGTCCTAGAATTCTAATAAAAATCCGGCAGAGTTTTCCCTGTACCGGGGAGGTTTTTCAAATTTTCTGAGCACAAACGGACTTAATATGAGTGGAAAGAGCCTTACTCCATCAAGCTCAACCAATCACACAAGACATGCACATATCACAAGCAAGAGACAAAAAATAACTCAAGAGAAAAGATACAAATCAATGCCTTACGACATGTTCAAATACAATTCATACATGAATACATTACTATTATTGAAATATTGCTGGACTATTTGAAATCATCTCTTATCCTTAAGTTTACGTATTAATCTGATTTATTTAGACAACAATTTATTTTCGGGTTAAATATCTTATTCTCGGTCCACTTAGCTAATCTCAATTAATTCCTCCTCTAATTTATTCAGATCCAAAACTAGTTTTAGTTTTATTTTATTTCTTAATCCCGCTTTTAAATTAACCATTTTATTAACTTAATTAATTAAGCCCACATTTTTAATCTTTTTATTTTGAACCTGACCCAGTCTAGAAAATAATTCCAGCAAAAAAATAAAGGTCCGGCCGACATAGTCCAACAAGAAAGAAAAGAGGGGTCATCTCGTACAGCCCAACAGGCAAAGAGAGGCCTTAACGGGCCAGAGAAAAATGCAAGGCCGAGAGGTAAAAGGGACAGAGCCCAAGGTGGGAAAAATGGGGCCTACCCGTCAGCTTGTGTGTAAGTGGTTTTCAATGGTCAAACTCAAACCCACGACGAAACATTGAATCCGATCCATCCGACTCGCAATCACCGAATTTTACACAAAATATCCTAAATTATTTTTATTAACTAAATAATTACAAAAGAGAACCTAATAACATAATAAATTATGAAGATACCCTAAAACAGTTCAAAAATATTTACAAATCAGTCCTAAACTCAGAAACTCTCACAGATCAATCTCTGGACTCATACCAGAAGGCAACTGAAAGGAAAGTTCGAAAAAGTTAAAAGGCCAATGAAAATTAATATAAGAGTTTAATAGTTCTTAAATATGTTAAATTTTCGTCCTTGCATTAATTAATTTAAGGTTTATCAGGCAAAGATAAATTGGATATTAACCTTCTGATTTTGAATTTTTTAAAATAATTAAATATGTTTCCAATAAACACCTTAATATTGTTCACGTTGGTTTGGTGCAGCTGTCTGACAGCTCGGTTGTAATTTTTTTCTTTTAAACTTTGCACTATGATCAATTTAATTTTATTGAAAAATGTTGGCATGAGAATAGCCATCTAACCTTTAAAAAAAATCGAACTTTAGTTAGATAGCTAAAACGCCAATAACTGTATATTTATACCGTTGTAACGAATTCTCAATATTGGGTGAATTAGACAATCAGCATCCTTTTGAAGTTATAATTTTCTTAACTTTATCATAATTTTTTCATTTAAAATCAATACCGATCAGTTCCACACAACGCGACACGCGTACTCATGGGCAGAGCTTTGGACAACAGGTATTTTTCTCCGAGCAACATGTTTTTTTCTAAAATGACTACTTTACCCTTCGCTATTTCTCTGGACAATTTAATCTCGCTACTTATTAACTTTCACCTCCTCTCAACGACTTATCATCTCCAATTCTCCAGACTCCATCAGTCCATCCCCGAAGATCTATCATCTCCCAACTCCAACCCCCTCTACCTTTCTTAATCAGATTCTCTCTCTTTCTTATTTTTTTATTGCTACATACTTTGGATATTTTGATTAATTATTTTTCTTTTCCTTTGTGATTATTTTTCTTTTCCTTTGTCATTTCGAACGGTAGTTAGATATTTTGCAATTCTTTTTTACTTCTTTCTTTTTCAGTTTTATGAGTTCATTCATATCGGCAGTTAACGACGGATAAAAAATAATTTTCATTTAAGTAGGGGCAGTTTAGTCATTTAAAAGAAAATAATGTTGCTCCAAGTTAAAAGGTGGTTGCCCAAAGCACTTCCCGCGTACTCAGGGGCGGAGGGAGTAGGGGTGCGGGAATGTGCAATGTCTCCCGTGATTTGAACTTTTTAAAAAATTACATTGAGTTTTTTGAGTGGAATTAGTTAACTTGCATTGAAGCCCCCACCCCCCCCCCCCCCCCCCCCCTCGTTTATATTTGAGCCCCCTTGTCCACATGCCTAGTCCAAATACTTCTGAATAATCTAATCAATAATTAGTTACAAACTCTCTATGCGTATGCACCTTAATTTCAGAAAATCCTAGGCATCAAAACAAGCTGGGCACTTGTCTAGTTTGTTGGTTTTTATTTTTCTATTTTTTAAATGTATCCATTGTGCTTAATGCCATAAAGATGTTTTGATATAAACTGAGAAAAGAGACATGATGTTATGTTAAAATAATATAATTGCACATGTACTTGTCATCACATTAATTTTCAAAATGATTCATATCTATTAATTTTCAATTAGACATTTGTTTACAAGTAAATATACATACTCATGTAATTGCAAACTTCTGATTTTTTTTTTGTTAAAATTTATTTCATATCCATTTTTACATAAACATACTTTTACATGTAAACAGACGAAATTTTCTAATATTAAAATTCTGAATTTTTAATTTAATTATTATCCATTAATCTTGTAATATGCATAGTTTTGTGACGGATACATGTATACATCATTTTAACACAATATTATCTCACTCATATTATATTTAAACAACTTTCATGAAATAAGCTATAATTATTTATACTAAATAGAATTTAAGGCAGAGAATGCAAGTAAACAGCGGCAGTTTGTTTTGGAGCCTAGCATTTAGAAAAATTAGACACGTGTCTTTGCGCCTAGGATTTTTAGAGGGTCTGAACATTTTCTGAAATTTCCAAGACAAATAAAATCCTTTATAAAATAGGTCCGGCATGGTCGAGAAAAAGGAACCCCTCCTAAATTTTCAAATTAGCCCCTGAAAAAATATCAAAATTATATAATATTCTATTCAATTTATTAAATTCTCCTCACAAATAAAAATTTTTAATATAACAAATTTTTGCCTCCCTTGTTCCCAGAATTCTGGCTCCGCCCCTGCCGCGTACTCATCCGACAGCGGACCAGTATCCTCTACCCATCTCATCACGACCGTCCGATCTAATCTGGACGGTTCATTTTTTTCGGGCCAATAATTTTTTTCGGGAGTGGTGGAATTCACGGGGCTCTTTTAGCCGTTGAGATTAAATCAGACGGCTAACGCGGAGCGATGGGCACTCTATCCGTCTTAATGAGATGGGTAGCGGGAATCCGTATCCTCTGGACTTCTTTTTAGAGAAGTCCAGTGGACTTTCTCTCATCGGAGCCGTCCGATTGAATTTCAACGGTTAAAATTTTTTCGGGCCTATCAATCTGGTACTATTCACGGGGCACCCATCATCATCTGATCTAATTTCGACGGCTCAGATTAGAGGAAGACCACTGAACTTCTTTTTGAGAAGTCCAGAGGATCTCATTTCTGGGTAGCGGATGGACAGCTCCTATTTGCCAGTCAAAATCTTAGACAAACATCGTTTGACTGAATTCTGTGATGTCATAGGTGACGCGGTCTCCGTGAACTCTTTTCCAGTCTCAATTAATCAATTACTCTATGCAAGAACTCACAACTTTCCGTGCTTCGAGTCGCTTCCTACAAACAAATTCAACCCGTCGGATCATCCAATACAGTATCACTCTCCATACTCGCCACAGAAATTCCAATTCTCGACCTTTGTTATTTTCTCCTTTTATTAAACATAAACATCTCTTCGCGTAGCCAGTAAGCTGCCTGATCTTTTGGATTTCGATTGCGACAAGGTGCGAGCTAGCGAGAGAGAGCAAGCATGGAGACGGCTTTTCAGGTTTATACATCTTCTCTATTTTTTCCTTAATCCCTCTCAAATTTACACAATTTCTTTTCTAAATTGGTATTTGAGTAGTCTATTAGAAGACGAAACTTCAATTTATTTGAGCTTTTAGATTTGGTACTGAGGAAAGTTAGGGTTAGGAACTGCTTTAATTGCGCTGGGTTTTACATTCTCTGATCTCTATGGTCTTTTCACTATTGCGATATTTATAATTGTTATCCGGCTTGAATTGGCTGTTTGTGGATATTTGGTGATTTCTGATACAACTGGTACATTGGTATTTTTATTAGTTGTAGACTTGTAGTTGTATGAAGAAGTTGAAGTTTATAAATATAATAATTGAATGTTTTGTTTTTGGAAATGAAAATGAAAATAAAACAGGAAGGGAAAGAGGAGGTAATCAGTGCATGGTATATGGATGACAGTGAAGAGGATCAACGACTTCCCCACCATAAAACCCCAAAAGAATTTGTCTCTCTCGACAAACTCTCAGGTACCAGAAACGAGAATTAACTGAACAATTTGAATTTATTATGGTTCGCTTTGGTTGGTGACAGATTGCACAAATTGGGTCCACAATGTATATTAATTTAGAATGCATTTGTAAGTTTCATTTGTTGTTTGGATTATGATGAATTTAGATTCAATTGTCGCAGTATTTAAAATAAAAAATGGTAATGGTTCTCTAAAATATGCCTTCCTTAATATCGGTTGAGCAGTTTTCATACTTTGCACCATTTCTCATTTATATACGCCAAGCACTTTTGACTTTTGAGAATTTTTAATTAAGATGCCATCAGATTCCACAGGTTTAAGATTGAATCTTAAATAACGGTTTTTAAATTTTCAAATAATAAAACTAATTAATTGGATATCTGTGCACACAAAAATAAAAATCGCTTCAAATGATCAAACTGATGTTATGTAATGTACTAATAGTTAACTATATCAATATCGGACAAACAATTGTTTTCCATTCTTTTCATTACTTGATAGCTATCTAATGAAGGTTAAATCCTATTATTTTGTGTGCACTGTCAATGAGATGACATAAACCATGTCCAACTGTGTATTATTTTGGTACAATTCAAAAATTTGCTACATCTGGTACCAAATGATTGGCATTGGGTCCTTCCTCTACACTGATATCTCTCAATTGTTAGATCTGTTAGTCAGAGTGATGGGGGAGGTAAGTTCTTTGAGTATGGATGGAAATTTGAACCTCGCTATCAGTTAATTTGTATCCACCACCTTTTTTGTAGTTCAAACTGAATGCCGAAAATGCAGACAAGATTTTAAATGTTCTGTGTTAATGACTATGTAAGAAATGTTTTGAATAAGAAATAAAGAATGCAATGACAAGTGATTTTTTTTTTTCGAATTGAAAACTTGTTCCTGTGTTCCTGGTAGTGGCCCCCCAAATAAAAATAAAAAAAAAAATTCTGAGCAACTCTCAGAAGTGACAAGTATGAGAAGTAGTGGGTATTATTTACAAGTTGAAGTACAAGTATTATTTGCATTAAGTTCTCTTATTTATCCTGTGCTTTTCTTTTTCCATGTGCTGTAGAATTAGGAATTCTGAGCTGGCGCCTGGATGCTGACAATTATGAAAATGATGAGAACCTTAAAAAGATTCGGGAAGCCAGAGGATACTCTTATGTGGTTTGGTTCTTTTTTTCTCAAATAATTTTTCTAAACAAATGACTTTCTTAAATTAAGAGTTTTTGCAACTTTTCCTGGTCTTATTATTGGTAAAACCTGAAATAAGCTCCAAGCAAACTTTAAAAGCTCAAGATCAGTTTGATATTGAGCTTATGTACAAGTAATTATTTGTTAATTTGTACAGGACATTTGTGATGTTTGCCCTGAAAAGTTACCAAATTATGAGCTTAAACTTAAGGATTTCTTCGAGGAGCACCTCCACACTGATGAAGAAATCCGTTACTGTCTTGAGGGAAGTGGTAAGTGCCTTTGTTTTTGTGTGCTAATTGCATGTCATACTCTGGAAAACATATGAAACATTTAGTATTTCCCTGTAATGCAGAAATATATAATAACCTCTAAACTTTAAAAGTATTAAAAATACCCTTCTGCTCTTCTATTGTACAAACTTTAAATTATGAAAATTATCCTTCTTGACTACCTCATTGTGGAGGGATATTTTGTAGGTTTGACCACCATTTTAATTAAAAGAAGGGGATGGAGGGTTAAAAAGCATGTTATCTGTTGTTGGTGTATGCTGTATGCATGTTTTTTCTATACATCTCATGGGATTGTGTATATATTTGTTTTTTCTGTGAATACATGATTATTTGTCGTTTCTGTTGTTATTGTGATTATTTCCATAATTATCAGCATTTATTATGTGGTAATTATTGAATTATATTTTGTGTAGGATATTTTGATGTGAGAGATCAGAATGATCAATGGATAAGGATAGCTGTTAAGAAAGGAGGTATGATTGTGCTACCTGCTGGGATGTACCACCGTTTTACTCTGGACACTGACAACTATATCAAGGTGCTATTTTGAAGGATATTTATGGACAATTTTTTGTACCTGCACTTTACAATTGCTTAAAATAAAATAAGTTAGTTATTTCTCATTTGACAAAAATTGGACTCTTATAGGTCCTTGTTCTTAGTTTCTTAATGTTGTCAAAATTGGATTCTGTGGTTTCTTTTACAAATATATAAATCATTAATAATTTTATATGCTGTCGAAGTGTCAATGTGTCACCTAACAATTTTTTTTCTTGTCTCCTAATATTACTTGAAGGCAATGCGGCTTTTTGTTGGTGAGCCAGTATGGACACCGTATAATCGCCCGCACGATCACCTCCCTGCCAGGTACATAGAAATACTGTTATTGACTATTGTCTTTCTACAGATTGAGGGACATTGTTTTTGTCAATTGTCCTTAAATTAGTTAATAATTGTGGTAAATGGTTGTTTATATAGGAAGGAGTATCTGGATGCTCTGTCCAAGAAGCAAGCTGTGGAAGCTAATTAGTGCCTATTGAGGGAAGAGTTAAATTTTATTACTTGGTTACTGGCTGTATGGTTATGTGATAATAAGATGTGATGATGTGTAATCGTAAAAACATGGTGGATGATCTGTTGTATAATCTATAACTATTTGCCAGTAATAATAGATGGTAATAAAACTGTAGAATAATTTTGGTATTTAGAACAAGCAACCGTAGTTTGATTATTTGTACAATTCTTTGCAAAACTTTTAATTTTTTCAATCACTTCTATTGTTAACAGACCTTAGAACGACGTTTAGGTGAAGGGATGTCAATGGTCTTGGCATGCCGTCTCTTTATTCAACTTGCTAGGGGACAATTACATGATTACATTCATTCCCTAAAGCTGTACTGTTGAGTTCAGAGGAAAATGAAGAGAATGAGAAGTTCGTTATATTTCAAATTGGATGATGAATATATAAAAGTTTGAAAACGCGTAAATTGGCTCATCTTTTTTCTTTTTCTCTATTAAATGTTATTCACCTTTCAAGTTAACGCGAGACTGATGTTTTGTTCACCTCATTTTTTTTTTCCTTGCGTTCATTCACCTCATCTTATGCCACTTAGCCAATCTGGAAAATGCTAAATTATTTTGCGCTCTAAGCATCTCATTTCTTTTTTATATAAAAAAATGGTTTTTAGTATAGACCTCAGTCTGCAAGGAAGTAGCGAATTCTATACCAGAGAGAATTAATATCTATATTCCCCTTGTTTATTACCCTTCAGCCACTGTCAAGCTTTTCTATTAAAAAAAAGAAAAAAAAGAAAAAGAAAAGGAGAGAACTATTACATCTTCAGAACTAAAATTATTAATTCCAACCAATAAGGTTCAAGCATAAGAACAATGAATTTTTCAACTGAGAAAATACTTCCTGTGCACCAGAAAAACTACTATTACCAGCCCAGCCCCGACCACTCAAGTTATTATTATTATTATTATTTTGTAAAAGATTTATTATGCAAAACTACCAGCCCTTACATGTTGGCTTATTTTCCTGTAAAAATTTTACTATGCACCAAACAAATAGCATTATTGCAAAGGGATCTTGAGATATCAAACAATATTAGAAATTTATAATGTTATCTCCTTATCATGTTACCAAACATTGTCTTCCCCAGAATTGAAGAAATACAGTTAAATGTATTTTTAAATATTCTCTGTTTCCTTTTGAATAGTTTAAGTGGACCTCCATTCCATACTTGAGCAAATTAAATTGTCATCTAAAAACTAATATTATTTATGGTCAACAGTTCAAAAGTATTAAGTTTATGTGCATTGACGCAATACTCAAGTGTGCATTGGCTCAATGCTTAAGTGTGCATCGGTGCAATAGTCAAGTGTTATTTTGAAAGAGTTTAAAACATATATTAACGAGCACAAAATATATATATGGATATAGAACACTGATGTGTACAGATCGTCACCGTACACATGAGTCGTTTTTCGAGATCCAAAATTCAAACGGCCGATCCGAACCGTTCAAGTTGTTCTCCATATTGAAAAACCCTCGGAGACCAAATTTTACATTTTTTCGAATTTTTTTACTATATATTATGATATTTTCAAAAAACACTACAATTGGAGTATTTCAGGCCCTCCAATTTGAAAATATCATAATATATAGTAAAAAAATTCGAAAAAATGTAAATTTTGGTCTCCGAGGGTTTTTCAATATGGAGAACAACTTGAACGGTTCGGATCGGCCGTTTGAATTTTGGATCTCGAAAAACGACTCATGTGTACGAGGACGATCCGTACACATTAGTGTTCTATATCCATTCTATATAGAACACATTAGTGTTCTATATATATATATATATATATATATATATATATATATATATATATATTGATAGACTAGACAGCGAAAAGAGAACAAAAGAGTTGTTTGACTACTGGAAAAACCTATTTTCACTTGACTAAAATCGCTAAACAACCGTAAACATTTATGTTTTGAAATGAACCTGACAAATGTGCATCGGTAGTACAATAAGTACGTCTGAATATAGCAAGTTAGCTAAAATGAGCTAAAATTTACAGAGTTCTTTTTTTTTAAGTGTTACCGAGATTAAATTATTGATCATTGATAAAGATATTGACGTAAATATATTTTATTACTTTACCACCTCGCCATTAATAATTGATGCAGCTAAAGTGTCACCTGGCCATTCGCATTTGGGTCCTGGAGAAACTTTTGGACGAACCAAATTAATTGTTAGTGCAGCTTTGTCTGCATTTTTTTATTTAAACATAGCATACGTGTACATAACGTATATGATATGACCAACATAAACAATGATGTTATTTTAAAATAATATGTTAAATATGCCTCATCATATCAGCCGTAAGGACGAGTCATCAATGACAGATTTTGGCATCGTTGGCATTTGTCAACATCTTAATATCTTTTGGACAAGATATTTCTTCAGAAAGTTCATCTCAAATTCTCAATCACATATGAGACCTTAAATAAGCATAAATTTGTGTGGCCAAGGCAAAAAGTCTCTGAGAACAAAATATCTAATAGTTAGTGGGCATCAAACTAACGACCAAAACAGAATTTTTCCCTGGTAAAGGCTCCAAGTTGCAATAAACAAATATTTCGAGGGTATACAAGAAAGATCCGGAGAGTCGCCGACCACGGCATGAGCAGTTCTAGAACCTTCTTACCAGATTACATCGATACATCACTTCTTCGATTCCACCTCACCGCTCCTAGATCTTTCTAGAGCCTTCGATTCGCCACCTGGCCTTCTCCTATTTAAACCCTCCCCGCCTCGCTGACTCGTCTCTTTAAACCCAGAAAATATCTCGCATTACATTACATTACACATTTACACTGTTTCACTTCCACCATGGATCCTTTCTTACCTCACATGGTAAAGGATGAGTTCATAGAATTTGAGGAAGATGTCGCCATTGCCTCTCCACTGGAGGGGTCTGTGATAGAGACGATGCCACCTCGGCCGATTGAGGGTTTGCACGAGGTGGGTCCGCCTCCGTTTCTGACGAAGACGTATGAGTTTGTCGATGACCCATCGACGAATCAGGTAGTGTCGTGGGGACCAGCTGGGAATAGCTTCGTGGTGTGGGACCCGCATGTTTTTGCCACCACTCTCCTGCCGAGGTACTTCAAGCATGGCAACTTCTCCAGCTTCGTCAGGCAGCTCAACACATATGTAAGTGCTTGATGAAATGCCTCAGTGAACTTTGTGCTTCTCTTTATTGAATTGTAGTAAAGATGATTTGAGTGATAAACAAGCATGGTTTGTCTGTTTTACAACTAGATTATATATATTTTTTTTATTCATACATGCTCGGACTTGTTGGTTTTATACTTAAATTAATACCTGTTTGAACACAAGTTAGGTTGATACCACACTGATACCGTACTGGCAATGCAATCTGGTATTGGGGATTGATACCATCGACAGAGTGAGACTTAGTACTTGGTAGCCACTACCAAGATTTCTAAAAAAAGACAGAATGAGACTTAAAACTGCGACATTATCTGTATAAGGCAGAAATTACCTTGCATCAATTAGAAAAAATCTTAGACTTCAATCGTGATTTTGAACTCTATTGGTTGTCATGAAAGAAATTTGAAGAAAGCATTCATTTAGCACTAAATTAACCAATGTAGCTTCTTATCCTGACAGAAAAATTTCTTTGAAATCTTATTGTGTAGCTAGGAATGAAGTAAAGGCACGGAAGTATTATGTTCTTCAAGACCTGAGTCTGAGTGTATATAGCACAACTTAATGTCTGACATCAATGGAATTAATATGGTTATTTACAGGGATTTCGCAAAATTGACCCTGACAAATGGGAATTTGCGAATGAGGGATTTCTTTGTGGCCAGAGGCACCTCTTGAAATCAATTAAACGAAGGAAAAACTCTGCAAACTCTAATCCATCTCAGCAACCCCAAACTATTGACCAATGCCTAGAACTGGGCCAATTTGGGCTCGAACAAGAAATTGACCGGCTGAGGCGTGACAAAAACACACTCATTTCAGAGGTCATAAAGCTGCGGCAGGAACATATGATGACAAGGTCCCACGTACAGGCTCTGGAGGAGAAGCTTGAAGATGCAGAGAAGAAACAACATCAAGTCATGGGTTTTCTGGCACGGGCAATGCAGAACCCTTCTTTTTTGCAACAGCTGGTGCAACAGCATGAAAAGAGAAAAGAGCTTGAAGAGGCTATTTCAAAGAAGCGAAGGAGGCCTATTGAAGCAGGTAGTTGCTCTACACAGGACCCAGCACTTTTTGGTGAAATTGGAACGAGTGATGGGGCAGAAACAGAAGGAGAACTGGGGAATGAATTCTGGGAAGAATTATTGCAAGAGGAAGATAAATCAGAAGATGGGAGTGATGTTGAAGCGCTTGCAAGACAGTTAGGTTACATGAGCTCAAATAGACCGGATTAAGGTTCCAAATATTGGCATCTATCCACTGTAATAGATGGATTAAAGCACCAGAAAGTTAGGTTAATGAGCTCAAAGAGGCCCGAGTAAAGCTCCAAATTGCAGCATTTATCAGTTTTAATGGATGGATTCAGGTTAGGGGATTGAGCTGGATGCTTTTGTTGTTGGATACTTCTTTTATGTAGTTATCACTAACAGGATTGGTTTGTTGTAGGCATCATCTGAAATGGAGCTTAGGTCTCTGTTGTTATTTCTTTTTTTATCTGGTTTGAACTTTTGTCAGTTAATTAGTAGGTAGTCTGAATGTTTCAAGCATTCATCCTGTTGCAGTTGTCATTTTATGCTATTGCAGCGACTGCAGAAAATTTTGGAGAAAGATTTTCCTTGATAGATTGAGGCCCGAAAATTTTTTCATTGTCAATCATTCCTTGTCTTTGGAGGCTTCAAGTTAAATCAAATATTTTTGGGCCCATCAAACTTTACCTTTGAGGCCTGTTGTACTTGCAGTTACTTACCAATTTGTTTCTTTGCCGTGGCCCATGCAAATGTATTTCTTACAGCCTGTGCATACTTCTAAAGTTCTAATTACTGAAGTCAATGGGCCTGATATTTTATTCTCAACTGACCTTTCTTTTAAATTCTCGAAACTTTGCTGAAATATAGAAAATTCAAAATAAGAAAATCCAGAAATTTGCTGCTAAAGTGGATGACATACACGATTGTTGTTATATGAAGTTGAAATCAACTTTTCAAGATATAACGAGGTAGCATTTAATGCTTAAAGAATATTTTATATATAATTGATGGCATACAATGTCTATGCCCAATGGAGGAAATATTTTGAAGTGTTTTGCATTTTCTTTGAAAACATTAATATCATAATGTCCTTTCTGGTAAAACTAATTCTTGTGCTCCCCAAAGTAAACTAAGTTTGCTTCAAACTGTCATCTCTATTCTCTGTACGTGGCAAAAGAAGATTATACTCTTTTAACTTCTTGGAATCAGTATTTTCTGAATTTCACATTACATGAATCAATCAAGACTTGTGAAACTAATAGACAATTTCCTTGCTGAATAAATGTATCCTTCCCAAACGAAGAAATTTATTTCGAGCAGTCATCTCTGCATGCCACAGAACAGAGGTCTGTCGTAAAAAGGAAAATAAATAAATAATAAAATAAATACATAACAGGGCTATTCATGACCTTTTGGGTTTTTTTTTTCGATATCTCATATTAAATGAGCCAATTAAAGTGGTAGCACTGGGTAGTTTGTTCCTTAATTGCGTGCCATCCGCTGAAAAGGATTAATAAATAAGCAAACAATTATCACCGAGCTCCTTATTGGTTACATGATCATACAAAACATCCATTGGAAAGAATGGACAAACATATAAATAAAAAATAGATGAGAAATTAAAAAGTTTTTTAAGAGTGATTAAAAAGGAAAGAAAAACTAAATGACGGGGATAAGAGTGGTCACTTTGTACTATGTGATGAGAAAAGTATCCAGGGAATAAAAATGCTATGTTCCATATTATCCCTATTTGAATGTTCCATGCAATTCCTCAAATTGACCGATATAATGCTTGCATTCTTAAAAATTGAACATAAACTTTGGCTTAAAAAAAAAAATAATATGCATGTGACTAACGACATTGTTCAAAATTTTATCCCGGGAACATTTTGAACGAATGTTTCGGAAAACAGTATAAATAACAAACTTACGATTTAATATAAATTTTTGTATCACGAAAAGAGATCTATTTAAAAACTAACAAGGTCTAATTTTTATCTCCAGAAGTGTCATTAATTTCGCGATTGGACCAATTGCAGAGGATCTAGACTCAACAAAGAGAATGTGCAAAAGCAAAAGGGTTAAAGTTAACAACGGGATTGGGATCCCCAATATTAATCTAAGTCAAATCAATCAACCAAAAAGGACTTAACCTTAAAAAGATTAACAGACGAATGCTCGATGTAAAGGGAAACCTAACATTTGAGGCAACCAAGAACATCTAATCACTGTAAAGTATGTTTTATGAAAGGCTGTAGCCTATAAAAATGCTTGAGCGACTTTTTAACCCCTTTCTATTGCCTATTTTAAGCTAAGCTACCTCAAAGGCTGACATATATTTTTGGGATTACTCAAGAGATTTAATTAATTAAGCACGTTTCATAATAAGTAAAGTATGAAGAAAGCTGCTCAAATTTTTAAGTACATACTTTATTGAAGATAAATTGGTGGTCAAGCCTTCGCAACTTATTTTTAAATTAAATGTCAATGAAAGATCCTCCAAATAGATTTCGAACGTGTGACCTTTCACTTAAGGTGTATTATTTTTTGCCACTAGACCAAGAGCTGGTTCTTTTAAGTACATATTTAGTTTTCGTAATTAAGCACGTTTCATGATAAGCAAAGTAGTTTTTATATAAATTTAGTACTATTATTTTGAAGTTGTATCTTTTCTTAGAATAAATCAATTTTTAGTTGAGTTGTGGTTCATATTCTTCTATCCTTTCAAGGTTTTAAAATGTGATTTATGCGTTTAGCGGTTAAATGATGATTTATGATAAAACGGTAATAAAACGGTTATGGGGTGATAAAACGGTGATAAACGGTCATGCGGAATGGCTAAAAACATAGATAATTCAGTTTAATCGGTGATAAAACGGAGCATTTTAAAACCTTGATCCTGTTTTAATACAAATTGGAGACTACAAGTTATTGTGGTAAATAAAAAATCATTCGTGGTCAAAACATATATAAAATTAAAAAGAAAGAGAAGCATAAGAGTAGGAACAAATTTAAGATCTGGTAATGTCTCCGTTATCCAAAATTCAAATTCAACAAGTCCAATAAATGAAAGATAAAAGCAATCAATATTTAAGAGATACAAACTTATAAAGTATTTGGATAAAATACAAAGCAGAGATAAATATATACCATCAGATAGCAGCATAATTTAGTGGATTGTTGGCTTTATGAGCCTCAACAAGGTCTTTAATTGCGTCTCTCTCCTACTTTTTTCTCTGAGCACTCTGACTCCTTTTTTTGGCACTCTGATTTCCTGATTTCTCCATTCCACATGCAACCAGAGTCATAATTTCCAATCTAGGAAATCAATATATGACAATAATAGTAGCTATCATTGTTTTGCAGAGCGTATTAATTGTGGGGATAGTATATTGTCTGTAATAATCAATTCATGCATTCAAATTTGAACTTTCTTCTTAATTTTGTTGCTGTCTGTTTTGCCTGATAATTCTAAGAGCACATGCAAAAGGCTGATTCTTCAGATTTTCTTGAACAATAGCTTTTTCTGGTAACTTAACCCTATTTCCTCTCTCCCTCTCGTCCTCTCTGCCTCTCTGGCCATAAAAGGAGGCCTAAACCAAACTCTTGCGATAACAACAAAGAACTACTCAATATAATTAAAGAACTCTTGTCTTTGTCTCTATCTCTATCCCTCCCCCTTCTTGACAACTCCTTTTGTCTCTTTGGTTGATCGAAAAACCAAAGCCAAAAAATGGATAACATAAGCATGTTTTCTCCAAACTTCTCCTTTTCAAATAATTCAGTTTCAGAGGAAGCGAGTGGAGCCTCTTCTAATACCAGACTAGTGATCCCTAGACCAATTAACTTATCTCCTCTCCTATCTCCAGCTCAGTTCTCAGAACCTGTCAAAACCAAAAGGAAAAGAAACTTACCAGGCAACCCAGGTACATTCAGACAATTTTTATGTCCTTCTCAACTAATTTATTCTTTCTATAACAAAATATACATATGTACAGATAAAGAAAATAAGAAATAACAAATTATGGATCGTAGATATATAGCACTGCATGGTACTGATCTAATTGTCCTTCTTTCGTTCTTTTTTATGCAACTGGTTTTCTTTTTGAAGAACTGTTGTCATTTTCCAACACAATTATATATGCAGTAGGACCACTTTTATTTTTCTATTGATAATTTGATCCTATAAAATTTTAGCGATAAGGTTCTTGGTTACTTGCCATTATTCACTCTTATGAATTATGATCAGTAATATATAGTACGCTCAAACTGAAAGTTAACTATGAATTAATTCTCTTGCTATATATAATTCAACTATTCAACACCATAAAAAAAATTATTTTTTCTTTGGACATCATTCTAATTAACACAGTATTTCATTATCTTTTTCTTCTTAAATCAGATCCAGATGCTGAAGTTGTGGCTTTATCTCCAAAAACCCTAGTCACAACAAACCAGTACGTCTGTGAAATCTGCAACAAAGGGTTCCAACGGGATCAAAACCTCCAGTTACACCGAAGAGGCCACAATCTACCATGGAAACTTAGGCAAAGGACTGGCTCAAAAGATGGAGGTATCAAAAAGAGGGTGTATGTCTGTCCAGAACCAACATGCGTGCACCACCACCCTTGTCGAGCTCTGGGAGATTTGACTGGCATAAAGAAGCACTACTCGAGAAAACATGGTGAGAAAAAATGGAGGTGTGAGCGGTGCGGAAAGCAGTATGCGGTGCAGTCTGATTGGAAGGCGCATGTGAAGGGTTGTGGTACCAGGGAGTACCGTTGTGACTGTGGTATTCTCTTCTCCAGGTTAGTCCAGTTTTGACGTGGTTGGCATTTCTTCCCAATTCATTTGATCCAGGGCAATCTTCATCGCAACTTTGTATTTTTTTTTGTTTATATAAAATTATAAATATAATCGTTTTTCCCATGTTCAAATTAACTAATTAAACTGCCACTAATTAAAATTTTCTCAAGAATTTTATCGTAAATTGGGATTTCTAGCTATGATAGAACCGTGCGCGCTAATTCTATCATATATTTACTTGTATCACTGTATGCATGCAAAAATTAATCCTTAGCAATTTGTATTGTTCAAATTGCTTATATAGATATTATATTTGAATTTACTTTCTAGACCAGCTAAATATGATTTCTATTGATTTCTTGCTTATAGCACGTCCTACATAGCTAGCATTAAATGAAGTACCCTTGTAATAATAGTATACAAGAATGCTAAAGTGGGTTGTGAACTTGTGATAAATGATGGGTGGCAAGGTGTTCAATTAATATACAGTAACAGTATATTAGAAATTTGCATAATTTGATTTGACTAGCCAGTCACTTTGATTTAAATAGTGTGCATGCACAGCTGGTTTTTGTGTCTATTATTGAGTATATTTAGTTGTTGTATGCAATTATAACTTTTAATTTCACCCCTTTTTTTTTCAAATATACCTTCATATATATATATATATATATTTTCTATTTACTCAATTACTAAGGTCAGCTGGATTACAAAAAACAACCCCTTTCCCTTTGAAAATTGATCTTAGTATGTGTGCGGCAAGAAGACAGATCATTACTCATGTCACCATTTTTGTCTCCTCATAATTGCGAACGAACAAGCTATACAAATTACATATAGGTTTTCTTAAAAATTATACTCAATACGCAGGAAAGACAGCCTTGTTACTCATCGAGCATTTTGTGATGCACTAGCAGAAGAGAGTGCGAGGATATTTGCAACTACAACAGATCCTTCTGTTCCAACAACCACTCCTCTTCCATTTCATCCGTCCCTCTTCACTACAAACCCTAACCCTAACCCTAATTCTAATTTGAGTTCCTTTCAGTTCATCCAACAGAATCCTTATGTTACTCCCCCTGCAACAAATTCAGCTTCAACTCATCAGATCAACGCCATAGCAATGCTACATAGAAGCTGCAATCCTGGTCCCACAAGTTATAATACTAGAAAAACCGGCAACACCAGTATTCTCGGAGATGTGATCAATGAAGGATTCAACGGTTCTGATCTTGCCATGTGGCAAGCTGAAAATCTGACAAGAGATTTTCTTGGGGTGGCAGCAGCAAATCCGGAAGAGGTCACGAGGGTTGATGAGCTTGTTTCGTTGCCCTTGATCTTTGGATAATTAATGGTAGTGGCTTATGTTAATTTAGTTTATTTTGTTTCTGTGAGAAGACATGAAGGTTTTTTAAATGCGTTTTTTTTTTTTTAATTATGTTTCTGAGTTTACTTGTTGCGTGGTATTATTTTCCTTTTCTTATTATTGTTCTCATTGTTTTTTTAAGAGTAATTCCCACTGATTTACTGTTATAGCTACAATAATTTGGAAATTACATGACCTTGTTACTTTGTTTGGTAGATTAACTACTATTAGTTTGCCTATTAATACTTATTGCATTCATTTCTTATATATATACACATATTTGGAATATCTTTTTCGGCCGGACAGCTTGTTTGATTCTCCTCATACTATGCGAAATATAAATCACAGTTTCAAGAACATTAAAGCAAAAATCATACCATGCATTAATTAAGGCCTATAAATATATTACGAATTACCAATATATATATATATATAACTACCAGCTAACCAGGTATTCTTACGTAAAGCTAAGATCAAAAGTTTGACAAAGCTAAAATATTATTTTAGATGAGCAAAATTGATTCATCTTTTTGGAACCTAGCTAGAGCGTTTGAAAATCTAGACATAGATCCAAGGCAATGTATTGCATAACATAAGACTGGAGAGAGAGCAACAAGCGTACATGCTTTTGAACCGACAATGATTAGAGAAAAGATAAGAATTTGTGTTGCTTGCATAACAAGAGCACTGTGGAGTGTGGAGGTTTAAAAGGTATGGCAGGCTAAAAATGAAAATAAATAAAAAGAGCAACTAAAGGAAAAAGTGAGAAGAATTAAGTAAAGTTAAAGGGGTTGGACCGTTGGATAGAGATATATGTCAACGCGTGACCAAAAAGTTCATGAGAGGAAGGCCCAAGCAGTTTGTACCGGATCTCTCGTCACTTTTGGCCTATTTTCCTAATTTATTGTGCTTGATTACACAAATTATTTTTCCTAATTAGATTACACCCGTTATTTTGGTGAAATTCAAATTACGTAGCTTTCATTGATGGCGTTTTTTTTTTAATCAAATTTATTGACAAAAGAAGTTCACAATCGACAATAATAAGATAAATTTATGTTTCTAAAATTCTTTATGTGATTATATACGAATTAATGAAAAATAATGAAAAAATAAGGCAGGTTTCGTTATAAATCAAATGAATACAATATGGCCCATACTATTTACTAGCATTTAAATGAAAAAAGGTTCTAGAATTACATTTTTATTAAAAACTTAAATTTTCAATAGTCCTAAAAATTTACTGCATTAATTATTGCTAACTATATTTGGAAGTTCTTTTTATACAGTGAAATTTTAATATTTTCACCGAACGTCATAATTTTACTACTAATAATCTAAATAAGACTAATAAAAAATCATTCTAAGGTTTTGGATGTTGTAATTGCAGTTGTCATACAGTTGGTGATGATCGATATATGTCTCCTCTTTAATAAAGATACTCAAGTTTAGCGTGGTTAATTATCACCGAGTAAAAAAATTTTGGAGAGCACAAGCACTTCCATTTTAGGAAAAACATTGAAGTTCCAACAATAAATACCAGCCAAGATGACAAAAATATTCATTTCAAAATAAATAAAGGAATGAACCAGATGCGCTAATAAAGAGGATTCCAAAGGCTTAATTGAGAATATTCACTTGCATGGTTGTAAGGGTAATACCTAGAGGGGGTGGTGGGGAAATGACAAGGTGCATGAGGGGATATCCTTGACCAGCTTTTACCAAAGCAGTGTGTCTGTGGGGTAAGATGAGATGCATGCAATAATGAATGATGCATGTGAAGATGCATTTATATCGCAGTTACCAATGTTACCTTCATCCATCCTAATTGCCTCCTCTAAAGACTGCCAAGCCTTTTTCCTCTCTTTTGTTACCCTTTGAAAAATTCTCCCAATCCAGATTCCCAGGTATGCACCATACCTACTGACAGAAATGCCCACAGAAATTAAAACCTCATTATTGTAGATACGATCCGGTGCAAAAATAAATAAATAAATAATAATAATAATAATAATAATAATAATAATAATAATAAAATAATTCTATGGATATATATATTTACCTTCTGATTATTGTTGGCGTTCAAAACAGTGTGCCAGTTTTTTAGTTTATATATAGCTGCTAAAAAAGATAGGATTTTCGCTTCTTGGAGTTTTTCATGTTATTTTGTTGCAAAAATAACTCGACAAATATAGAATTTTTTATCTTAATAAATCCATCACTATGTTATGAATTACAAAATAATATTTAGATCTGTTAAGGGAAAAACACTATTCACAGGAATTGGAGGAATTGGTTATTCCGGAAATTAGAAATGTTGTTTGGATGGTGAGTTTAGGAATAGCGTTGGGAAGTGTGAAAAAGTAGAGAGAAAAGTGTTGTTGGGAAGAGTGTTATTGAAAATTGTGTTAGGAATGGAATTGGCTATTCCAAAACCGTTTGGATGAAAAATTCAAGAATTGGCTATTCATGAATTGGCTATTCCTAGGAATTGGCCTATTCCACTCATCCCAAACGAGCCCTATTGGGCTCGTTTGGATGGGTTAGGAATAACATAAATTTAGGAAAAAATACTATTCATCGGAATTGTGAAAATTTTCTATTCCGGAGATAGGAAATGTTGTTTAGATAGTGAGTTTAGGAATAGCGTTGGAAATAGTATAATTGAGATGAAAAGAAGTGAGAAAAGTGTTATTGGGAAGAGTGTTATTAGAAATTGTGTTAAGAATGAAATTGTCTATTCCAAAATGATTTGGATGAAAAATTTAGAAATAGAATTGCTAATTCCGGAAATATATCTATTCCCAACCATCCCAAAGGAGCCCAATTGTGAAGTTAGAAAATAATGAAAGGCCGCACGTTTGATTGTGGTCCAAACCAAAACAATTTAATTCGTGGGTAAAATTGAACTGACATTTAGTGGGATTCACACTCATCATGGACTTGGTTTGCTTAGGTACACATCGAAATGCGTGACGGGTAGCAAACCAAGATGCAGGCTTGCGTACCATTTTTGCATTGAGATTCACAAATTCGCGAAAATGACACGCGAGGGTTGCATTTTTTATAATCATAAAATGCAATCGCATTAATTCCCGTTGTTTTTCTCCAAAAGAAAAAGTTATAGCACAAAAAAAAAAAAAATCTCTTAAGTATCATCTTTCGTTAATTTATCTTTCTTTTCTGGTCTATATGCGCTTTTATATGGTATATATTCTAAGGAAGACAGTTTCTTTTTCGGCGGAAAATTGTCTAAGTTGAATGCGGTATACATTCTCAAGAAGGAGGCACTTTTTTTTTTTTTTGTTTCCAGTGAAAAATGATTCAAATTTTGTTCAATGTGTTGTATACATGATATTTTGACGCGTTTAAACAATATACCAGGTATAAATATACTAGAATGAATTTTGATGTGCTAGAACTATGTAAACCATATACAAATTAACTTCTGTACACAAATTAAGAATGAACTATGTATGATGCATTGATTCAAAGTTTGGTACAATATCATAATTGTGCACAACGCACAAAATGCAAATTAAATATGAACAATGTATAAATGATGAAATGTTAGCACGATTTTTATATGTCAGAGATGTGTACATTAATTACAAAATTAATTAACAGATATGGATTGCAAACCATAATCAAATTTAAATTTGCATATGATTCACATTTTTTTAATGTATAAAAACTTATACAGATACGCATCAGAATTTGTGTCAGCATTTAGGGAATAGATACGTAATTTGTCGTTGCATAATTAGCAAACCTCATTCTTAAATCAGAAAATAATATTGTGTAAGATCATAAAGTCTACAGTTATTTAAAATCTAAGAAAGTCTGAAAATCCATAATTCAGTGATAGAGGAAACAGATAACAAATAACTACGATTTTTAGTTCCATTTTGGCAAAAGCAATTACACTACAGCAATCAAGTTCAAAAAATATATTGAAAAATTTTTCAAACCTTCAATTCAGAAAATAAATATATCAAATGAGAGCTTGCAATATGTTTAACATTTTAAAATTATTCGAGATCATTAAAATAAAAAGTTTAAATAAATGAAATTAGGATCCAAATTAATAGCACAGAGTAATCTTTCAAAAAATTAGCAAAATTGCAAGGTTCCAAAAAGTTGTTTTGTAGACACTGACAAATATAGTGGCCGTAACTTTCTTTAGAAAATTAGAATGCTGCCAAATATATATAGTGTCCTTTTCATTACCAAATGGAATACGATGTTAGGAGAATATAAAAATAATGATGCTGGGATGATTACGACACTTTTTCTATGGCTCAGCTGTGCTGGCGAATTTAATGCCTGAATTTTACTTTGAATTTTCTTCCGTGAGCTTGGATATTTGTTTTGTTTTTTTTTTTAATTGCAAAAAGTGTTGTAATCTTCATATATAACGTCTTGTTTACAGAGATTGGCACAATTTCCTTTTTGTCTGACCTTGGTGTTGCCTTCTTCCAATTTCTTGTAACAAAATCATATGAAAATTGCAAAAATACCTACTAAAATGGCGTAATAAAGCAGGACAATTTACATAGCATCCGAAGGAAAATATGGACAGAAGTGCGCGCACAAAGGAAAAGGTAAAGAAAGAATCTGACGTTTTTCATGGCCCAGGTTCAGGGTTTGAATTAAAAGATGGGCTTTAACTTGGGTTTCTTTACTAAGGAATTGTGGCCTCAATTGTTCCATTTTGGGGCCCAAACCTTCATTTCGGTCACAGTGGGTCAGTGGCACACTGGCACAGACTATGTTAGTATAAGCAGAGTGCGAGTATTAACCTAGAGAGACATACGCATACCCTTAATTTGTATGACCTGTTCAATTGTCTTTCCCAGTTTTCACTGGATTTGATTTCTTGAATATCATACAAAAACTAATACATAATAGAGAACGTCTACTTATTCATTTCTGGGGTAACACAAAATCATGAAAATTTAGAGAAAACTGCATTTTTGGATGCACAAATATTATTTTTCAAGTGAAACTATCTTAAACAAGAAAATCAGAACTTAACTAGAAGCTTTTGGTTTTGTTTTGTAGCTCAAGTTTCTACTAGAGATAAGCTGCATTGCTACAAGCATGTTTCCGTTGGTCTGATTATTGAAGGAAGCTTGTGAATGCCTCTTTTCCACAATTCTGTGAGCGTGCTAGCGATGGATGTTCATTTCACATGTGTGAAACAGTATGATGCAAACCAACTACTGCATTTTAACACTTCATGATGCGTGCAATTGGATGCTCATAAGGAAGACACAGTTAAACCCTTATGTGTTATACAGACACATAAATTAACAATTTTTACTGGTAAAGGAGAAAACTTTCCATTAAATACTTTAATACGGATACATGGAGTAGTGAAACCATATGTCTTCAAAAGTGAAAGAACCACGACTAGCAGTAGTAAAACTGTTAGGCACCACAATTAGAAATAATCATTATCATGAACTTCACAATATAATCACATTTTCCATTATTTTTCAAAAAACAAACTTCATAACACAAGCTCTGTTAACATTTCATTCTTGTTTTTGTTTCTAGATAAATCTGTTAATATATGAATATACGAATGGAAATTCAATCAGATTGCTCAGAATGCAACACAGATTCTAGTTGAATCATATTGTTCAACCGCACTTAATTCATAGCTAACAGAAATTGGAAAGCAGTTGGGACTTGGGAGTACCTACAAAAGCAATTCTTTCTAAAAGACAGTCCAGTGCTTTAGCAATGAAAAAGCAAGTAACATCTTTGTAATCCTTAAATTACCAAGAGCTACGAAGCTTCTGTGTAACTTTTGACAAATCTATTTCACAATAAAAATATTTCCTGATGTTGGACTAAAAGATAATGTCCATGTCAATAATAGACGCATTGTTCATCAAATACAAAACAAGTGTACATATAACAGAGAAGATGCAACAGGTGAAATTCACACAATAAATTATAATTGCATCGCTTATGAATTAAGCCCAAAATATAATGTTATTTTGGCAAAGGAGTGTTGGCAAACCTCCAAGAAAATGGTTCCATCATGCCATATACACTGGGTCCCGCCACTTCAGTGACAGACACAGCTTCAGATATCTCCTTCAAGTCATCTTCATTGAGCTTAACCTTCAAAGAGCCTATGTTACTCTCGAGATTTTTCACCTTAGTTGTTCCTGACAAACAAATTGAATTATGGATGAAAATTATTTCACTTGATACACCTTCAACAACCAAATTAATACCAATCAAATTTTCCAATCTGCGCCCAAAAATATGTATCTCATTCTTACCAGGAATTGGGACCACATCTTCTCCTTGGTGAAGGACCCATGCTAGAGCAAGCTGAGCTGGCGTGCAGTTGTATTTTCCAGAAAGCTTCTCTAGCCGTGCATATAACACTTTGTTCTTTTCTAAGTTCTCTCCCAAAAATCGTGGATGCCTAGCCTGTGATAAGAAACAATATTAATAAATACTGGACACTAAATTTAGGCAAAATGAACATATAAAGTTGTAGTTCATTTGATTTTGAAAGTTACCAAGAAACTTTCTGAAGAGATAGCCTCAGTTATGGCTTTTCCACCAAAGAAACCACGACCCAGAGGGCTGTAAGGTACAATTGCAATGCCAAGTTCTCTATATAACAAAACCAAAAATTAACAATTACAGAATTCGATACAAGTTGCAACCAAGATCAAGCAATTACAATTTACAGGAGCTGTGTGGGTCATACCTGCAGAGAGGCACAATGTCTTCCTCTATGTCGCGAGCCCAAAGGGACCACTCCATCTGTACGCAAGTGATTGGATGAACCGCATGGGCCCTCCTAATGGTATCTGGGCTTGCCTCTGACAGACCTATATACTTTACCTTTCCTTCTTGCACCAATTTCTTCAGCTCCCCCATCTACTCTTCACACAGACATTTCACCGAATAGGTGACAGACATAGGCAATTAAGTTTACTAATAAAAAATTTTGATGGGTATCTGAATAATTATTCTGACAACAATTTCCAGTTACTAATCAGAGAATTTACTTAAACAGAATTACTTACAGTTTCTTCAATAGGCACTGACTGATCGATTCTGTGCTGGTAATACAAATCGATGTAATCAACACCAAGTCGGTCGAGACTTGCTTCACAACAAGCACGCACATATTCAGGATTTCCTTTAACACTCATTCCATTCAAATCAAACCCCGCAATTCCAAACTTAGTTGCAAGTTGAATTTTCTCTCTTGGCAATTGCCTCAACGCCTTCACACCAACAAATATTGTTGAAGCTTTAATTAATCTTATATGTACATTACATAAAACCATTAAATTATTCCCTCCAGATCACGATTTATGTTTCGTAATTTAGTAAAGGAATCAAAAACAGATCAAGGAGTAGATAAAATACCTTTCCGACTAGAATTTCATTGGTTTTGGGGCCATAGACGTCGGAAGTGTCGAAAAAGGTAATCCCTTTATTAAACGCTTCCTTAATGATTGCAATTCCAGCCTCTTCAGCAACTGGAGAGTTGTACACTCCAGTTAGACCCATGCATCCGAACCCCAATTTGGAGACCTGAATTGAAAACAAGATCAATGTACAGAACGATGTAAAACACTAAAACCTTCCTTTCATAAAAGTTTATCGTTGTACCTCCAAACCTTGGGATCCGAGCTTCACTCTTGGAATTTCGATTTGCTCAGAGCTCTCCATGGTCGAGGTAAAGGAATTGTTAGGTAGGAGATGGAGCAAGCGGAAGTGGTGTTCGACTTCCCAGTCAGTGAAATAATTTATAAGAGAATGAGTTGACTGCAACATATACTTGTCTGGATTTTATGTGGTTGGATAGTTGATTTGTCTGAACGATATCATTTTTCAAGTAATTTTTTGCCACAGAACAACATAACTATCCCGCACATGCCTCTCAAGTCTACAACTATACTGGATATTTCCCTTACTTAGTTGCGTGCTGACGGAAGCAATGACCTATAATAATAATAATGGAGGGCCTTCGTACCAGTTAAATTATGGGCTTTTTTAAGGATTCTGGGCTTTCTAAAAAATAGTATGGGCTTTTGAAGCAACTTCAATCTTTCTCTAGAATCCCAGACAGGAAAGGTAATGAGAATTTTTTACTGTCTAATTACAGTATTATAATTTTACTGTGAGACCAACTGTGACAAGCTGGGATTTGCTGATTTGCACAAACACTTCTATGTTTTGTACCTGTAAGTAGATCTGCTCTATAGAATTAGAAAGGGAATAGGATTAGTGAGGATGAAAATCAATGATGGCCGCTAGCAGCATTTTTTAAAATGCCAAGCTTTGGTGGATTAATTTTAGTAACACTTGTACTGCTAAAAATGGATTAATGCATTTCTACTTTCTACTGTTTACCATTATTCACGTTTGTCGTTTGGGAATTGAAGTACAGTTGTTAAAGCTGTGAGTTCAGACAGATTATATATATAAAGCAAAAGTTGTGTCCAACCAACTACGATATGCTTCTACCATTATAAACTGATTAATGCGGTTCTAATTGTTTACGATTACGATGTCCAATTTAGATTGATTAAATTGTAACAAAAATAGAGAGCTAAGAAAAATATCTAGAACTTATCTGTCTTTCCGGATTAGATTATTGGAAAAGTTTAACAAAATTATATTTTCAGTAATCTGAAATTTTTATCCAAGCAATTTGCATAAATTAATTAGACATGTTCAATTAATATAAATTAATTTCCTTTGGGAAAAGTCTTGATAATTTAGTGTACCAAATGATAGAAACTTCACTCTGAGGACTAATCCATCTATAAAATTCATACAACATATATAATAAATAAATAATTGCTCACCAGTAGCATGGTTTTGAATTGGATGATAAGTAATTTAAAAGAAGAAAAATTAGTACCATAAAGTTAGCATCTCACTGCACAATAGAAACAAATTATTTTGAAGTAAAAATGGGATTCCAGTCCCAATAGAAACAAATTGTACCTTTTGAGCTTCTTTATTATAAAATTATTAGAAGAAAATGCATGCTCTTCTTGTTGATCTGTTTGACTTCGGCAAAATAATTAAAGAGCTGAGCCTGAAATAAAGTGTCTTGCATACTCGTGATTACCACTTCTAACATTTCCTTTAGAACTAGTAGTCCCTTTTGTATGTGAACTTCATCAGTGAGAGCTCCTTTTAAGATTCACTCCGGAGCATGAGTGAAAGATATAGATGAGTTAAATCCAAATTTTTCAAGCCAAAAATTATTTTTGATATTCTTCCGTTCACATTATCGTTTTCATTTTTTTTTCATTACTGTTAAAAACACGAGATTGGTATACATGAATAATCAATATAACAGTTCATGATTTATTTAGTGGATCATTTTTTTTCTAAAAATATTCTTTAGCTGGGGTATATTTTAGTCTGTTAAAGGAACACATAATTTTCTTTTCACTCCAAAAAAAAAAAAAGAAAGAAAAATTCAGTCACGAACTTACGATTGAGGTCACATTCTGTACATACTTTCCTGAGTCTCTCTTATTTAAAGCCTTAAGGCTTAAGCCACGAACACACCCATTAGTCCCTCCTAAATTTGCTTATATAGTTTGCTCTTTGCTTCTTCATAGGTCCAATGTTTCATTAATCACTAGATTCTGCCTTCTATAAAAGATTTCGGGAAAAGAGAGTGGTTTCAGTAGTTGTAAGTGTGCTAGATTAATTACCAGCGTGTTTTTTTTTTACAAGAAAGCTACTTCGTGCACATTTCACATAACGAGACTGAGGTTTATCTATTGCCAGTGCATTGCGAAAACTTTGAAACCACCATCAATGGCAATGAAAGATCATACCATCCCAGAAGAGCAGCTGCCTTTCATCGAAGGCCCAATCATCAGGAGCAGGCCCGACTGATCTCGCAGGTGCCATGAGCTTGACCAATCTGTCAGTGCCTTACATAATTAATCTCAAGTGATTGACCGGCATTGCCAAACTTATATATGGACATACCGTACCTATATGACCATCTCTCTCTTCACTTGCCAAAGCAGTTCAGTCAGCTACCCCACCTTCCCTTCCCTCTAATTAAACTTTCCAATCTATCCCTCAAAATCTCAGTTCTAACAATATCTTGAAACCTATGTACACCTCACACTTTTACTTCACTCCTCACTTCTCTTTTTTTTTTTCTTTTTTTTTTCTCTTTTTTTGAAACACTTCTCACTTCTCTCGAAATGTTATTGAAGCCCATTATAACTCTTCTTCATCAGTCTGAAGAGTTAAAGCCAAGAACAGGATTGGAGGTATGATGTATGTTTTAAAATGGATTCTCATGGCGACAGCAATGGAGGTAAAATCAATTGTCATATACTTCACAATATAATCGCATTTTCCACTATTTTCCATGAACAAACTTGATAACACAAGCTCTACTTACATTTCTTTCTTGTTTTATGTAAATCTGTTAATACATGAATATATGAATATATGAATGGAAATCTAATCAGATTGCTCAGAATTAAACACAGATCCTGGTAAATCATATTGCGCATCCACACTTAATTGATAGCTAACAGAAATCTGAAAAAAGTTGGGATTTGTGTGGTCTACACAATTCAAAGACAGTGAAATGAACTCCTATAAGACGTCAGGAGCGATTGGACCCCAAGTGGGTACCACAATAGCAATTCTTTCTAACAGACTGTCCAGTGCATTAGCAATACAAAAGCAAGTAAATCTTTGTTATCCTTATATTTCCAGGAGCTATAAATCTTCTGTGTAACTCTTGACAAATCTATTTCGCAATAAAAATGTTTCCTGATGTTGGATTAAAAGATAATATCCACTTCAACAATTGAGCCCCATTACTCATTTAATACAAATAACGTGTACATATAAATGACAAGTTGCAACAGGTGAAATTAACACAATAAATCGTAATTACATCACTTTACGAATTAAGCCCAAAATATAGTATTATTTTCGCAAAGGAGTGTTGGCAAACCTCCAAGAAAATGGTTCCATCGTGTCATCTAACCTTGGTCCTGCCACTTCATCAACAGACACTGCTTCAGATATCTCCTTCAAGTCATCTTCACTGAGCTTAACCTTCAAAGAGCCAATGTTAATCTCCAGATTTTTCACCTTAGTCGTTCCTGACGAACAAATTGAATTATGGATGAACAAATATATCACTTGATACGCCTCCAACAAACAAATTAATCACAAATCAAATTTTCCACGCAGAACCCAAAATATGTATATATCTCGTTCTTACCAGGAATTGGAACCACATCTTCTCCATGGTGAAGGACCCATGCTAGACCAAGCTGAGCTGGCGCACAGTTGTGTTTTCTAGAGAGCTTCTCTAGCCGTGCATATAACTCTTTGTTCTTCTCTAAGTTCTCTCCCAACAATCGAGGAATCCTAGCCTGTTATTAAAAATAATAATTACAAATTCTGTACATTAAATTTAGGCAGAAGGAGTGTATAAAGTTGAAGTTCATATTGATTTTGAAAGTTACCAAGAAAATTTCTGAAGAGATAGCCTCAGTTATGGCTTTTCCGCCAAAGAAACCACGACCCAGAGGGCTGTAAGGTACAATTGCAATGCCAAGTTCTCTATATAACAAAGAAAAAAATAAACAATTACAGAATTAGATACTAAGATGCAACCGAAATCCAGCAATTACAGGAGCTGTGTGGGTCATACCTGCAGAGAGGCACAATTTCTTCCTCTATGTCACGAGTCCAAAGGGACCACTCCATCTGTACGCAAGTGATTGGATGAACCGCATGGGCCCTCCTAATGGTATCTGGGCTTGCCTCCGACAAACCTATATACTTCAACTTTCCTTCTTGCACCAATTTTTTCAGCTCACCCATCTACTCTTCAAACAGACATTTCAACAAATAGTTGACAGACATACACAATCCATTTTATTAATCAACTGAATAATTATACCCACACAATTACCATTTTTTTTTTTTTATCACAGTAAGTACTTATTCAGAATTACTTACAGTTTCTTCAATAGGCACTGACTGATCGACCCTATGCTGGTAATACAAATCAATGTAATCAACACCAAGTCGGTCGAGACTTGCTTCACAACAAGCACGCACATATTCAGGGTTTCCTTTAACACTCATTCCATTCGAATTAAACCCCGCAATTCCAAACTTAGTTGCAAGTTGAATTTTCTCTCTTGGCAATTGCCTCAAAGCCTTTACATCAACAAATATTGTTGAAGCTTTAATTAATCTCATATGTACATTAAATGAAACTGTTAAATTATTACCTGCACATCACGATTTATGTTTCGTAATTTAGTAAAGGAATCAAAAACAGATCAAGGAGTAGATAAAATACCTTCCCGATTAGAATTTCATTGGTTTTGGGGCCATAGACGTCGGAAGTGTCAAAAAAGGTGATTCCTTTGTTAAAGGCTTCTTTGATGACTGCAATACCAGCCTCTTCAGACAATGGATAGTTGTACACTCCAGTTAGACCCATGCAACCGAGCCCCAATCTGGAGACCTAAAATTGAAAACAAGGCTTTCTTTAAAGAGAGAAAGAGAGAGCTCTTTTCCTTTCATAAAAGTTTATCGTTGTACCTACCTCCATGCCTTGGGATCCGAGCTTCACTCTTGGAATTTCGATTTGCTCAGAGCTCTCCATGGTTGAGGTAGAGGTATTGTTAGGTTGCAGATGGAGCAAGCGAAAGTCAGACAACTGGTGTTCGACTGATCGACTCTTCACTCCAGTCAGTGAACTTTATAGGAGAGTGAGTTGACTGCAACAGACTTGACTGGCTTTTATGTGGCTGGATCATTGATTTGAGATTTTCTTTCTAGTAATCTGTTGGCACAGAATATCACAACTATGACGCACATTTTTCTCAAGTCTGCAACAATATTTCTCTTGATAGTCGCGTGCTGATGGAAGCAATGACCTATAATATTTTTCTGAGACGGACGCATTGACCTATATAGTGGAGCTGTGGAGGGCCTTTGCACCAGTTAAATTGTGGCTTTTTATAAGGATCCTGGGCTTTGAATCAACTTCTATTCCCTAGAATTCCAGAGAGGAAAGTTAATGAGAAATTTTTACTGTCTAATTAGTACTGTGTGACCAACTGTGACAAGCTCCAATTTGCTGATTTGCTTGTTTGTAAACTAAAGTTTTATGTTTTGTATCTGTAAGTAGAACTGGTCTATAGAACTAGAAAGGGAACAGGATTAAGTGCGGATGGAAATCAATGTTGGCCGCCAGCAGCATTTTTTAAAATGCAAAGCTTTGGTGGATTAATTTTGGTAACAGCTGTACTGCTAAAAATTGATTAATGTGTTTCTACTGTTTACCATTATTCACGTCTGGGAAATGAAGTCTCAGTTGTTAAAAATGTGAGCTAAGACAGATTATATATATATAGAGTTTTGCTATGGTGAGTTTCAACTCACGAAACCTTCCGTGAGTTGCAATCAAAACTCTTGGATTTGATTCAAAATGATCGATCCAAACCGTCAAATATGATCTCCATATTGAAATCTCCTTGCAGACCAAATTTTATATTTTTTCGAAATATTTAAGTATTTTTTTTGGAATTTTAGAAAATCAGTAATCTAATTAATTATGTACCGTTCAAAAACAACAGTTTTTAAAAATTCGAAAAAAATACTTACAAATTTCAAAAAAATTTAAAATTTGGTCTGTAAGGAGATTTCAATATGGAGATCATATTGAACGGTTTGGATCGGTCATTTTAAATCAGATCCAACAATTTTGATCGCAACTCACGGAAGGCTCCGTGAGTTGCAACTCACCATAGAGAATATCTATTGTGAACCATGGTTCATTTAGGGTTTCGTGAACTATGATCATTTGATCGGTGAGATTGCAAATTGACAAATCTAAATTAACCAATCCAATCTATATATTGAAATCTCGTAGAAAACTAAATTTTAAAATTTTTGAAATTTTTTACTATTTTTTTCGAATTTTTTAAAACTTGACATTTTTGGACGATAATTCACTAATTATTGTCCAAAAATGACAAGCATTAAAAAATTCGAAAAAAATAGTAAAAAAATTTTAAAAATTATAAAATTTGGTTTGCTATAAGATTTCAATATATATATTGGATTGGTTGATTTAGATTTGTCAATTTGCAAACTCACCGATCAAACGGTCATGATTCACGGAAGGCTCTATGAACCAAGTTCACAATAGATATTCTCTCTCTCTCTCTATATATATATATATATATAAAGCAAATTAAATCTTTATATGATTCTCTATATATATATATATATATATATCAGCTGAAACTTCAAAAATTCATTTAAAATAGTAGGAAACTCAGAAAAATTCAAATAAAATATCCATAAAATCCTAAAAATCTGTACAAACTAAATTTACTATATTTTGATATAAAAATATTTCAAAATTTTAGCCTTTTGTATTTATGAAGTATTTTCGCTATAAAATTGAATTTTATAAAAATATTAAACACAATAAATCTTAAATAAATCATCTATAGAATTTTGAAACAAAATTTAGGTAATTTCAATATTAAAACAATCTTCAAGGGACTATTTTTCAACTAAGTACTTTGAAATAAGTATTTTCAAAAATGTAAAGTGAATTTGAAACCTTTAGATTTCTAAAACAAAATTAAAGAAATAATAAAAATCACCAACGCCCCAAAGTCAAAGCCGAAACCTCTTCAAGTAAGGCAAAGTCCCTCCCCGAAATCAAGATCCACGCTAACGCAAAGTCAAAACGTCTTTCATAAACCAATTCCTACAACGACTCACACAGTCCCAGGAATTAAATCTTTTCTTTGTTCCTACAACGACCCACACAGTCCCAGGAACCAGTTCCTACAGCGACTCACACAGTCCCAGAAATTAAATCTTTCATTTGTTCCTATAGCGACCCACACAGTCCCGGAAACCAGTTCCTACAGCGACTCACACAGTCCCAGGAATTAAATCTTTCCTTTGTTCCTACAGCGACCCACACAGTCCCAGGAACCAATTCCTACAGCGACTCACACAGTCCCAGGAATTAAATCTTTCCTTTGTTCCTACAGCGACCCACACAGTCCCAGGAACCAATTCCTACAGCGACTCACACAGTCCCAGAAATTAAATCTTTCCTTTGTTCCTACAGCGACCCACACAGTCCCAGGAACCAATTCCTACAGCGACCCACACAGTCCCAGGAACCGATTCCTATCGTGACTCACACGGTCCCAGAAATTAAATCCAAAATCTTTTGTTCTTACAAGCCGTCAAATGGCCAAGAATCATAAATCTAAACCCTTTATCCTAAATGCTCTCAACAAGAAAACCAAGAACCAATTCTTACAAGTTGCCAAGTAACCAAGAATTGCGAAAGCCAAGCTCCTTTATTCTTATAAGTCGCCAAATGGCCAAGAATTGCAAAAGTCAAATTCTTTTGTTCTTCTAAGTCGTCAAATGACCAAGAACCAATTCTTACAAGTCGCCAAGTGACCAAGAATTGTGAAAGTCAAGCTCTTTATTCTTACAAGTCGCCAAGTGACCAAGAATTGCGAAAGTCAAGCTCTTTTATTCTTATAAACCACCAAATGGTCAAGAATTGCAAAATCAAGCACTTTCGTTCTTACAAGTCATCAAATGATCAAGAACTAACTCCTACCAGCCGTCAAATGGCCAAGAATTGCAAAAGTCATCAAATGATCAAGAACCAATTCCTACAAGCCGCCGAAACCAAGCCATCATCCAAAATCTACCCGCTAAAACAAATATAAATAAAAGTCTTAGATAAAGTGTTTAAACGTCCTCAATTAGGTCCGTTAATTAGGTTTGGTACCGTTAATTGAGTCCGGTTTAAGCCAAAAGAAATAAATCATTTATGTTCTCAATTGTGCCCCGTCAATTAAGTTTGGTAACATCAATTGAGTTTAGTCTAAGCCAAAAGTATATTGAGATAACAACTTTTCTAGCCTACGACATATAATTTCTCGAATCCCTTAATCAGAGGTTCTCGTGATTCGTCACGGGGTAATTAACAATAGAGGCTTGCGCCTATTGGAAGGAAAGGATCCACAAAATTAATAAACCCTCATGAGAATGGATTCTCGTTAATGTTCTCTTGTTGTCAAGAAGCATTTTATACTTGAATTTGAGCTCGTGAGGGGTGAATCTAAGGCTTATTCCTGTTCTTGAGGAAACCCAATCATTCTTCGAGAAATGACGAAAAAGTCCACACACGCGTTTATTAAGCCAAAAACGAAAATAGTCTGGCGCTTCTGACTCCACTTCACCCTCACCCGCCTCTTCCCATCCCCTTCCCTCCCTTCCCATTCCATATCAGCACCTTACGTCCTTACTCATCTGGTCCCGAAGCGTCTCCTCCTCAACAAGTCTCCCCCTCTCCCTCCAGTTCCCTCTCTCTCCTCTGCAAAGTGGCGACTTTCCCTTCCTTTTCCAGTCCGCCTCTTCCCTAGTCTCTCAATTCTCTCCCCCAGGTCTTTTTTTGCATTGGTTTTTAATATACTCTCTTATATATATTATTTTAAAGTACTTAGTTACTCCTTTGAATGAACTACATAGTTAAATCTATTACTTATTTTTTTATGTATATTATTTACTCCCGTAAATAGTATTATTTACTTCTTTTTTTATATTAGTTACTCCACTAAATGAAAATACATATTTATACTTATTACATACTCTCATCTCTTATACTTATTCACTCCCTTATATATAATTATTTACTCCCTTGTAGTTATTTAGTTACTCCCAAACGATAGCAGAATCAGATCTGAATATTATTTACTTCCTTATATGTATTATTTACTTCCTTGCATGTGTTAGATACTTCCTTATACTAATTATTTACTTCAATATAGTTATTTAGTTACTCCCTTATATTTAAATATTTACTCCTATATAGTAATTTAGTTGCTTCCAAAACGTAATGAAACCAGATCTAAACAGTCTTTTCTTTCCTCATTTTTTTATCTCTACTTCTTTCTTTATATATCATATGTGATATGGATTGATGGTGAGAGAGTTAAACAAAATAAAGGAAGATACATGGCTAGGGAGAAGGCAAAGTCAGGGGTGAAAAAAAAGGGCGAAGGGATGTGAGGAGAGAGGAGCGAAGGGAGAGGAAGCGCGGATAGAGGGGTACGATGTTTAGGGAGAAGGCAAAGCCAGGGGTGAGAAAAAAAGACGAAGGGATGTGAGAAGAGAGAAGCGAAGGGTAATATGTACAGCGCGAGGGAAAGGGAGCGCGGACAGAGGGGTACGATGAAGGAAGATAGAGCACGGACAAAGGGGTACGATGAGGAAAGATGGAGCGCGGACAGAGGAGTAGGGTGAGAGAAGAGAGATCGCAAACAGAGGAGTAGGGTGAGGGGAGAGGGAGCGTGAGGAGGGGAAAAGAGGGGAGCAGCAGACGCTTGATTGCGTGATTGCACAAGAATATGATTGTCTTAAGCAATTCCCTTTGTTGGATGGTAGATAGGAATTACACTAAAAACATGCTTAAAAGGCCGATGGCTTGCTGAAGCGCTGATGACGCTTAAATTTATGACATAAATTAATTCCAAGGGTGATATACACCATCCATCCTTTTCCCATCCAGCGCCATCCACAGGCCAGAAATGGGCCTCAGCTTCAATTTTTGTGCTCTGACGTCAGCGAAAATTTTGCGAAAATTTTTCGGAAATTTCTGGATGCTGACGTCATCAAATGTACTGGTTTTTTTGTTTAGTTAAATACCTTAAAGGTGGAATTAAAAGTTATAAGTGTTTAGTTAGATGCATTTGAAAATGAAATTTTCGTACTTTTGTGTTCAGTTAAATACGTTAAAGGTTGAATTAAAATTTTTATGTGTTCAGTTAGTTGCATCTGAAAATGGAATTTTTGTACTTTTGTGTTCAGTTTAATACGGTAAAAGTTGAACTAAAAGTTTTTATTTGTTCAGTTAGTTGCATCTAAAAATAAAATTTTCGTACTTTTGTGTTCAGTTAAATAAGTTAAAGGTTGAACTAAAAAGTTTATATGTTCAGTTAGTTGCAGCAGAAATTTGATTTCGTAGTTAACATTTACAATATACAAAGTGAACACATATAACAATATAGTTAACATTTACAATAAACAAAGTGAACACATTCAATATTCAATATACAAACTGAACAATTCTACTGATAATAGCATCTATTACAAATTGACAATATTTGAATTTGGAATGGGGTGATGAACAGTAATGAATAGTTCATCCCCTGTTAAATGCCGTCTATATTTGAATGGATGGCTCTGATTTGCGCAGGATGTGTGCACAAATTTGGGCCAGCAATTGTAAGGTCGGTTGGTACGGGTGTATGGAGGCAAATATTCCATTTATTCAATGACAGGTGGGGTCGGATTAACTTTTGTTACTATACCCTATTTAATAATGTTGTTTTATTTGTATGGACGTTTTGAAGTTCCCATTTTGGGCCAAGTGTGCTGTCTTTTTTTGTGGATGCCTCTTCTGTGCTATTGTTCCTTTTTATATTATGTGGCACCTTTTTGTATGGTTGCTCTGTGTAGTTCTTTTTATTCATTATACAGTTGTAAGCATGTGATTGTTCTTACAATATGTTGCTAATTTTATCAATCTATTCAACAGTGTGGTAATTAAGTGCAGCAGCACATTCATGGATTTTTGCCGTCTCTAATCTTTATAACCAATCTAGGACGAGATTGTGACCAACCTTATACATAAAAATAAATCATAATTGCCAATTATATGATTGGGATAAAATAGCTATCTCCATACCGGCCACAGATTGGGCGTCCATTTATTATTAAATTCTACCATGATATATAATTTTGACTCCAAGTAATGGTGTATCACCAGGCCAAGTGCCAGCAAATTATCCTTGAAAAGTATTATCTATGTCAATATTAAATTATGAAGAACAAAAATTAGTCTTCCATCACATAAATCATGCTCTATACTGCACATATAACGAAAGAATCAAATTAGAACAAAAAATATTTCAGAAAAATTTTACGAGGTAATATCTTTACCATCATATGATATATAATAATCATTCAAATATCTATGTTATATTTCGCACAATAAAATAAATGACCCGAAATAATTTCACACGAAAGTTTATTGTGAATATTGTGAACAACATTTCATAGTAGCAGAACAAAGAAAAAACAAAATAACAATTTAGCTTTATACATTTTTTAAACACCTTTAAATCTTATATTTATTTTTGAAATAATAAAAAACTAGCAAAAAATATTGCGCTTCGCTCAATAAATGGTCAACATTAATTTATTTCAATAAACAATTATTAATAGTTCAAACGCAATGTGAATTTAATTTTGTTGAATTTCCTTTCACCACGTAGCCCACAAAAATCCTATAAAATGTACTCAACCTTTCGACTATTTGTATAAAATTAGAAACTGTACACACTACAAAATCTAATAATAAAGAAATAATTTTAGAAAACAATAGATAAAATTTGAAAATAAATATTTAGCAATGTATCAAATATAAAATTAGTCACAATACAAAACCTAATAAATAATTTTAATAAACAATATCTAAAATTTGAAAATAAATATTCAACAATGTATGTCGCGGCAGAGCCGCGACTATAGAATCTAGTGATTCTCTATTCCAATACATAAATTAATACACAACAAATGCAGTAAATTACATTCAACTATTACAAATCGATTGTAAACTCGAAACTCATCTTCAAGCTCACGCGCACCGATGCACGAGTCCAAATTTCCATTTTAAGCTCGAGTCATCCAAATTGAGACCTATAGAAATCAGTAAGCAACCATGTTAATACAAGAGAGCGTGTATTAAAATTGAATATTATTGGTTCGAAATGCGAATCATCCGAACTAAAAGCAATCAACCAAGAAAACACTAAGAGTTTGAATATTTCTTGAATAATGAAAGTAAAATAGTAACAATATAAACCTCTTTTTGAATCTTCGAGGCACTGGGCATTTAGGGGCACCAACTCTCTTCGTCATGTATTGATATACCAATCTCTTCGTCAACTACAGAGAAAAAGCGCTAATTAAATCCTATACATCTGTACCAGGCACATAATTACCCAAAATCGAACAATAGGGAGAGAGAGACTAACTAGCGCCAAATTAGAGGTGCGGATTGTTACCAGCAGAGAAGGAAAAGGAGAAGCAAATCGGCCAACACACCACCTCGCCTCGTCGACCACCACATTCGATTTATTCCGTCGGAGAGAGGCGGCGTGACGGCCGGAGTCTCGTCGGAATCAATCAATCATGCGCCAGCGGATCTAGATCTATAGGTCGGATCGACGATAGGCGCCTGTCTTTGGTGCGCAAGAATCGCCTCTCTCTCATGCGATTCTCTAGATCGCCTCTCTGCTGCACACTTTTGCGACTAGGGTTTGCAACTAGGGTTTGGAGAGAGAAGTTTAGAGAGATATAAATAGACTGGACCAATCGTTGGGCCCAATTTGGCCTGTTTGGAGCCTGTTGGATGGTTGGATGGGAAAAGAGTGGATGATTAGTACCAATTCTGAATTAATTCCCAATAAGGAGGGCCTTCGTACCAATTGAATTATGGGCTTTTTGTAGGCTCTAGGCTTTGTTTAAAATAAAATGGGCTTTAGAAACAACTTCAATCTTTCCTTGGAATTCTACATAGAAAAGCCAACGGGAAATATCAAAAAAAAAAAAAAAAAAAAAAGGAAAAGAAAAGAAAAGAAAAGAAAAGGAAATGGGAAATTTTACTGTATAAATACACTAATATCATTTTAATGCGTGACCAACAGTAACAAGCTGGGATTTGCTTATTTGCATGTCTGTAATAATACTTTATGTTTTGTATCTGTAAGTAAAACTGGTCCGTAGAATTAGAAAGGGAAAAGGATTAACTGCGGATGAAAACCAATGACGGATATATATAGCTGCATTTTTTAAAATGCAATGCTTTCGTGGATTAATTATGGTAACAGTTCTACTGCTACAAATTGATTAATGTGTTTCTACTGTTTACCATTATTCTCGTTTGGAAAATGAAGTATCAGTCTATCAGATTGTAAAAGTGTGAGGGAAGACAGATTATATAAAGCAAAAGTTGTGTTCAATTACGATGTGTTTCAACCGTTATAAATTGATTAATGTGTTTCTCCGGTTTATGATCTCCAATTTAGATTAGTTTGTTTGTAATAGAAATAGAAGAAGCTGAGCTGTTCGGCCCAGAGGATTCGTTCTATTCCGCCAACCAAGTGGTCCTTGGTTCAATTCACGGAGAGAGTAATATTTTCAAATTTCTTATAACAAAATCGTTGGTTTCAAACCAACCTTCAAAAAAAAAAAATAGAAATAGAAGGCTAGCTAATTAGTAAAAGCTAGAAACTTATCTGTCCTTCGAGATTAGATTATTGGAAATGTTTAACAAAATTTTATTCGTCAGTAATCTGAAAATTTTATCCAATGTAATTTGCAGTAATTAATTTATTGATTTTGAGACAAGTTTTGATAATATAGTGTGCCAAATGATCGAACCTTCACTTCAAGGACATAATGTTGCCCTGACATAAAAAATTAATCACTAAGCCATCTGTAAAATTCACACACAACATAATAACAAAATTTGTTTACCCCTCCAGAAGCATGGTTTTGAATTGGATGTAAATTATTTAAAAAAGAAGAAAAATTATCATATATTAGAGTCTCACTGCACATGATAGAAATAAAATGCACCTTTTGAGCTTCTTAATTTATTACGAAATTATTAGAAGAAAATGCATGCTCTTCTTGTTGATCTGTTTGCCTTCAGCGAAAAAAAGAGCGAGATAAAGTGTCTTACATGCATACTCGTGATTCCCACCTTCTAAGATTTCGTTTAGAACTAATATTCCCTTTTCTACTGTAGCTAATTCTGTAACCGACAGCGAGAGCTCCTTTTAAGATTCATCATTCAGGAGCCTAATTAAAAGATATATCGATGTGTACTCTTCAAGCCAAAAATTATATATTTTTCTATTATTATTGATATTCTTCCATTCACATTTCGTTTCTTTTTTTTTTTCTTATTACAATATGACACGAGATTGGTTTTACATAATTAACCAATATTGATAGTTCATGATTTGTTTATTGGATCATTTGTTTTCTTATCATGATTAGTAACATATTTCTAGCAATATTGTTTAGCTGGGTATATTTACTCTGTTAGAGAAAGATTCCTTTCACTCCAACAAAAAAAAAGCAAAAAAAGCAAAAAATAAATAAATAAATAAATAAAAAATAAGTCAGGATTATTCCTTGCTTTGAAAAATTACTTCATTCGGCTTTATGGCTGTGTTCATCTTTAAGTTTTTTTTTTTTTTTTGTCTTTTCTGTATAAATCGTCTCCCTACAATTAATATGTATGTACAGTTGTACACGTCACTTTCTGTATATACTATACTTTCCTGAGTCTCTCTTATTTAAAGCCTTACGCCAATATCATTTCGAACCCATCCATTGTTCCCTCCTAAATTTGCTTATTACGTATACTTACATTGGATCACTTCAATATATATATACTTTGCTCTTTTGCTTCTTCATAGGTCCAATGTTTCATTAATCATTAGATTGCGCCTTCTAAAAGAATTCAGGAGAAGAGAGTGGTTTAAATAGTTGCAAGTGTGCTACATTACCAGTGTGTTTCCACAAGAAAGCGTGCATGTCATATAACAAACCAAGGTTTCTCTATTGCCAGTGCATTGCTTAAAAACGAAAACTTTGAAACCACCATCAATGGCAATGAAAGAGAATACCATCCCAGAAGAGTTGGTGCCTTTCATCGAAGGCCCAATCATCATAGGAGCGGGCCCATCTGGTCTCGCAATTGCTGCAAGCCTGACGGTTCTGTCAGTGCCGTACATAATTCTCGAGCGATCGACCGGCATAGCCGACTTATGGACAAATCGTACCTATGACCGTCTCTCTCTTCACTTGCCTAAGCAGTTCTGTGAGCTACCCCACCTTCCCTTCCCTCCAAACTTCCCAATCTATCCCTCAAAATCTCAGTTTATACAATATCTGGAGACCTACACCTTGCACTTTTCCATTACTCCTCACTTCTCTCAAAATGTTATTGAAACCCGATATGACACTTCTTCGTCAGTCTGGAGAGTAAAAACCAAGGACTGTAATGGAAATATGATGGTGTATGTTTCAAAGTGGATTGTCGTGGCAACAGGAGAGAATGCCGAGCCAGTGGTGCCAATGGTGAAGGGAAGGGAGAGGTTTAAAGGGGATGTTTTACACTCAAGTGAGTATAGAAATGGTGAGCGGTTCAAAGGGAAGGAGGTTTTGGTGATTGGGTGCGGTAACTCAGGCATGGAAATATGCTTAGACTTGTTTGATCATGGTGCACATCCTTTCTTGTCTGTCAGAAGTGGGGTCAGTTGTTTTATCTTTATCTCATTCTATTTGTTTTGATAATGCACATTTAGTTATTGACAAATCGTAGATATGTTATATACTCCCCCAATTTACGAATTGCAATGAATATGAACATTTGTACCTTGCCAACGTGCATGGTGGTTACTTATTTGATAGAGCTTGACAAGGACAATATTAAACAAACATTCTTTTTTCCTCAGAAAAATTATTTGAACTTCTTGTATAATATTATATGACTATTACTTCAAAACAAAATATTATATGACTGCATGTAAATCTAAATTTATAAATTATTAGGTTCATATTCTACCAAGAGATATTTTTGGCGTCTCCACATTCGACCTAGCAGTTAAGCTCCTAGGAGGATTGCCTGTCAAGTTAGTTGACCAGTTCCTTGTTCTGGCAAGTAAAATGATTTTAGGGGATACAGAGAAATATGGGCTAAGAAGGCCGAAGGTGGGCCCATTGGAGATCAAAAGTATAACTGGCAAAAGTCCCGTTTTGGATGTCGGTGCACTTTCTTTAATTAAATCTGGCAAGATCAAGGTGTGTAGAAATCCGACTTGCTTTGGCTGTATCAAGTTTTAAAAGTTCCTTCAATTTTCCGACCAATGAAGCAAAATGATTTCTTACCTTTTATTTGCAAATGATATATTTTTGACACGTTTAATATAAATTATAAGCTATTGAATTGACAATGAACATTTAATTTGTAATAATACAGTCTCTCCCTCCCACTCTCTCCTCTTTCTTACCCCTGTTTTGATCTGCTCAACTGTATGCTGACAATGTATCTTTGAACCTGCTTTTAATTTCATTGGTGGCCTAGATCAGGCTACTTAGTTTCAAAAAAAAAAAAAAAAAAAAAAAAAAAAAAAAAAAACTGTATGCTGACAACAATTAGCATTGCAGGTTGTACCTGAGGTGGAATCACTCACAACCAATGGAGGGAGATTCATTGATGGAAATGAGATGACATTTGATTCAATTGTCTTTGCTACCGGCTATAGGAGCAATGTTCCACTTTGGCTTAAGGTACTTTTCCCTTTTAAAAAAAATTTCCTGATTAATTAGTTGAGTTCGGTCACAAAACAAATGAGTAAATTGAAGCAATATTAACAGATAACAACAAATAGATTTCTATATTTGTATAGTTTGCTATTTACGTGTGCTTATTTAGCAAAATTAATAAGTATTTTATTGATGTACGAATAATTAATAAACTATATTACTCATAGATGCAGTTAATATCATGGAATATGACAAGTGTTCAGCAGATAAACAATTAAAATGTAATGTCAATTTACAATTTTCTATAAATATTTATCAACAGTAAAAGTTCGTTTGCAAAACTACTTTGACTATCATATATGCTGACATATATGTATATAAAAAATGCATATGCTGACATATATGCATATATGAAATACATATGCTAATATATATGCACGCCTAAATTTACATCATTGTACATCTGCAAATCATACGAAGACACTAGTAACTTTGTATATATTATATTGAAATTATGTGTTATTTAATTACATCTGCAAATCATATACGAAGACACCAGTAACTTTCTATATATTACTTTGAATTTATGTGTTCTTTAATTACAGAATTGTGACTTTTTCACTGGAGATGGGAAGCCCAAGAATGCATTTCCAAATGGATGGAAGGGAGAGAATGGCCTGTACACTGTTGGTTTCACTGGAAAAGGACTTTATGGTGCAAGTTCAGATGCTTTGAAAGTGGCACAAGATATAGCTCAAATTTGGTCAAAAACTCCAAACAAATCATGAATATGTTGTCCAAGCACTGTGAATAATTTAGGAGAAAGGACATCATATGAAGTTTGTTTTGTTTTGTTTTGGACCCATTTCGGATACATTGGTTCAAATCCTTCATATATAGTCTCTCAATGTTCTTATAAATTGTCGATATTTAGGCATTTAAGCATTTTCCTTATCTATATTATTGATATTGCCACGAATATGCATTTCAATGATTCTACTGTTCTGATTCTAATTAGACATACCAGAGAAAGGTGGGTCGTTCTGAATTTAATTACATCTTCCATTTGTGGATAATTAACTATATTTTAGTAATAGTATAGGTCCTGTCTTATGTTTTCAGATAAAATTGAAACAGGGTGCAGTGTCTTCTGTACCATGGCTCCATGCACTATTTTGTATGCATTATTTTTATGTCTCTTCTCTTAAATTTGCATAGTATTTTCTCTAGCGCTTTCTATTTAAAATAATAGCCGAATTATATCTCTTATATGCGATTTGCAACGCACATTCATGGTTAACATCATCTCTACTGATATAGATGTTTCCCATTAAAGCTAGAAAGTTACAAGAGAAAACAAATTAAAAGAAAGACGCAAGACAAAAGGAAAAAAAAAAAAAAAAAAACGAAAAGTGCATTTTATTATCTCTATCTCTATCTCTACTATCTCTACTACTTATAAATGCACCTAGAGAAAGGTCACAACAATTTTTATACCGTTGATCTGTAAATGTATGGTTAGATCTGTCTCAACACATCTCTATGCGCACACAAGGAAAGAATTATCTCGGTTTTGAATTGCTGCACAGAAGGAAAAAATTTTCTTTGGATTTGATTGGTTTTCCATCTAATATAGAAACAATTGAATAACATATCAATTTGTATCGATGGTAAATTAAGAAACATATTTTTATTGTCTAACATTATTTTGTTTTTTTATTTGCCCACATATGAGGGCATCTTATGCTAGTATCATAAGAATGAGTTTATTACGTAATCCTTTGGGAGTAAGTTGATTATAAAGAATAACATCTGTAAGCAAATAACAATATGCTATTACATGCTAAGACCGCTTAATTTGTTTATAGTTTATTTCATTATTAATCAATCAATTTAAATTATTTAATCACTTATGAATTGGCTATTTGCTTTAATTTAAAAAAAAATTATCGCTTTTTGCTTGCAGTGAAAATTCCAATAGTTTACGGAGATAATAATTTGTCTAGATAAAATTCACCCTGTTTAATAAAACATAACTTTGAAGAGAGCTAGAATGAGTTGATATAACAGAGGTTACTATATACGACCATTTATGTAAGTACTCATTACAGGATACTGTCCCGGACAAAATCCATTTTCGTATATATTCAAAAAAATTTATCTGAAGTCCCGTCTTCTTAAAATAGTTCAATTACTTTGGGACATTTTAATTTTTTTCAGGAAGGTATGCATCTTTCTTTTATTTCGAACTAGAATATAACCCTTATGAATTTCTGTGACTTGTTTTACTTTTCTGTTTGATTTGTTAGCTTCAGAAAGCTCTTTCTCTTAGGTTCCAGCCTTAAGCTGTTTAGAAAGAGCTTCTTTATCTTTTGTTGTTATTTTGGTTGTACTCTGAATCTTCTTTTATTTTAATGGAGGCCTATCTCAGGCCACTTTGCTTCAAAAAAAAAAAAAGAATATAACCCTTATATAGGAGATTGTTTTGGAAATCTGCAGACTCTCTTTGAGAGTTTTCTAGAAATAATATTTGCGCTACTCACTATGATCAGTTTGATATAGTAGTGAAGTAATTAGATATTAAAAGGTAAAAAAAAATAATGTCGTTTTTTAAGTTTAAATTATTTAATGGACTTAAAAAAAGTTAAATGTTGTAAAATTGAAGTGAAAGGAAAAAGAGACAAAAGTAAAAAAGAGTAAAATCTCTTGTGTATTCTAATTCTCAATAGTTTGGTACAATATACTACTTACATCTTTCTATTTATAAGTCAAAAATAAATCTCTTAATAAATGCTAAAGATCTTGTATGACTAATGTAATTAATGGGAATAATAAAGATGGACAACCATATATGATTCATAATCATTTATAACACTTTCCCTTGGTTGTTCATCTTTCATTATACACTATTAATATGATACTTTAGGATCAATATTAATATGATACCTCTAGATCATTTATACTGCCTCATTAAAAACCTTATCAAGAAAAACTTTTTAGGATAAAAACTTGTATAATGCTTCCCCCTATTTTAATATTATTGGATATCCTTCAGTCGATGTAAAATTAAAGTGAAAGGAGGAAGAGACAAAAATAAAAGAGAGAGTAAATCTCTTCTGTATTCTAATGGTCAATTATTTAGTACAATATACAACTTACATCTCTCTATTTATAAGTCAAAAATAGTCTTCTAATAAATGCTAAAGATCTTGTGTGTTTAATGTAATTAATGAGAATAATAAAGATGGATAACAATATATATGATTCATAATCATTTATAACATTAAAATTATTTTATAAACTATTTTTATAAGTCCATGCATCTTAGGATATTAAACATACTTCTATACTTGTTACATTAGAGTACTTATAGTCACAAAGTAAAACATCTACCAAACGCATATAGCATATATAAGTATTGGATATCTTCGTTTGTAAGAAAATGTATAGCATATCCGATAACGGATACTTTAATCACTACGCCATTTTTTCTTTTTAGAAACGGTTTTCTATAGATTTTTAGCACCGGTTTGGCAGCGGTGCTAAAAATAGGTGGTGCTAAAGAGTTATAAAAAACCGTTTCCAATAACAAGCCAGATTCTGTCAGAAAAAGCGAGACATTTTTAGAAACGGTTTTTAACTAAAAACCGTTTCTAAAAATATATTATTAGCAACTGTTTTTTAATATAAAACCGGTTCTAAAAATTTGCAGAAAATTCAAAATTTAATGGTATATTTTTAACTCATTAGAAACGGTTTTTAACTAAAAACCGTTTCTAAAAATATATTATTAGAAACGGTTTTTAGTTAAAAATCGTTTCTAAAAATAATCCGAATTTTATTTTATTTTTTATTTTTTTTCAACTCTTTAGAAACGGTTTTTAACTAAAAACCATTTCTAATAATATATTTTAGAAACGGTTTTTAGTTAAAAACCGTTTCTAATAATAAACCGCAATAAAAAAAAATTATTTTGGGGCTAGCCTCTTTTTTGCTAGCCATAAACATTTGTTCCGATTCTTATATCACAACAAACACAATTAATATACCAAAACAAACAATTCATATATCAAAATAACACAATTTAATTAACAACAATAAATGTATCATACAAAATATACTAATTCACATTCATTCAAAAATAAAACTCATACATGTATACATAAATTTGCATAAAACTCATTAAAAGTGATTTGTTGTTGGATGGTTAGCTAGTTCCAATCTTGTTCCAACATTTTGTTGGAACTAGAATCAGGGTCAGAATAGCTAATTCCGCTTGTTCTAAAATGTGTTTGACAACCCTAGAATTAGTAATTCCTAATAAGACCTTATTCCAACTATATGGTGAAGATCTCATTGCTTTTTTTTTTTTTTTATACAATGCTCGCTTTACTTAATTTATTATTAAGATCATAGAAGGCCCTACAAAATTTTTGCAGATGGTATATAATAAGGACAAAGTCCCAAAATACATCCTTCAAATGATACATAGGACGCTTTCTAGCTATATATATATATATATATATGCATTCGTTTAACATGATAAAATTCCAATTTTTGAGATTAGAATGGCCGATCCGAACCACTCAAATTGTTCTACTCCATGAAAATCAAATTTTATATTTTTCTAAATTTTTTTGAATTTTAGAATATGCTCAATCTAAAAAGGTATGAACCGTTCAATTTTGAAAATTCGAAAAAAAATATTTTCAAGGACATTTTAAGATAGAGATGATATGACATTTCGGATTGTCTTAGATGTCATATATGTTAGCCAAGAACAGAATCCCGAAATTCAATCTTAACTAAATGACAGCCGAAATTAAAAAAAATAACAACATAAATGACAATGTACTGTATAAATGTATATCGATCAATGGAATTCTTCAAATATTTAAAATTTTGAGCGTACGGCCCACTTTTGTGTGCTTTTTCTTTCTTTTGTTTTAATTTGCAAAATAACTAACGATAACAAATTGTTGGTACTGAGCAAATAGCAAATATTATCTATTTGTCTTTATTAATTCTCAATAATAAGGCGCTCACCTTTGTCTCTTATAATTAATCTGGCATTTAACCACCATTTTTTTTTTTTTGAGAAGAATGTGCACCACTTGGATTTTCATTGCTTATTAGGCTGAATTCACTACAACAAAAAAGATTTTTAGAAACACTCCATTAGAAACGGTTTTTAAAAAATTCGTTTCTAAAAATAGCTAGTGGCATTTTGAAAATTATCAGTGGTTATTATTAGAAATGGTTTTGTTAAAAAACCGTTTCTAAACTTTTTGCCAAAAAAATATAAAATACGGTTCATTTTTTAGAAACGGTTTGGATAAAAATTGTTTCTAATAATCACATTTTTAGAAACGGTTTTTAGTAAAAAACCGTTTCTAAATTGTCCATTCTTAAAAACGGTTTTTTTATTAAAAACCGTTTCTAAAAATGAACCGCGGTTTTTTCTAATAATCACCATATTTTTTCCCTTCCTTCTAAAAAATGAAAAACCTGAAATATTTTTTAGTATTTTATATTTTATATTTTAAAAAATAAACTATTAAGATTTTTTAGTATTTTAAATAGAAATCAGATTGAAAAAATAGAAAAAAAGTATTTTGTATTATTAAAAAAGCCAAAAAAACAGAAAGGAAAAAAAAAAGAAATAAAATAGTGAGCAACTGATTGATAAAAAATTCTAATTTTTTTTACAAAAAGACAGTGAAGAGGATCATAAAATAGTGAGCAACTGATTGATAAAAAAGTGACGGTAGAAAATATATATGTGTACAATGATCAAAATATACTCATTTGTATACATACGTTCATTTATATGCATAGTATACATAGACTCTATAAATAAAAAAGATATTTATATGTATCATTTATAAATATCAATGATAATCTCATTTAATGCCATTATTTAGAAAAAAGATATTTATATGTATAAACTTTTTCGGTTTCTGTCCATTCTCCCTTAACGCATTTAATTCCATTATTTAGAAAAAGATATTTATTTTTAATGCCATGATAATCTCACTTGTAAAACATTATATAATGGCAAGAAAAATTACTATTCAATTAAATCACTCATAATACGTTATCAAGTAATAAATTACTATTCACGAATTAATCACTACTCCTTATAAAAGAACGGATGAATAAAAAACGAAACAAACAGAATGATATATATATAAATTATTTTATATGTTATATTATTAAAAACAAAAAAATCATCTTATATGTTATGTAATTCATTTCGTTAAAAATAATTTAAGATTTTTTTTCCTTTTTTTAAATATTTAGTAGATTGTTTAAAATTATATTATATATATATAAATTATTTTAATATATATATATTAAAAACAATAAACGTTTATGATATATTTTCTAGATATTTAATAGAATTATTTTCGTTTTTTATGATGTTTGATAGAATTTTAGAAAAAAAAAATCGAAAAAACAGCAAGGAAAAAAAACAAAAATAAAAAATCATAATTGGTTTTTAGAAACGGTTTTTAAGTAAACAACCGTTTCTAAAAATCAATTCCAATTTTTTTAAATAAAAAACGAAATAAACAGAATAATATATATAAAAATTATTTTATATGTTATATATATTAAAAAAAATAAAATCATCTTATATATGATAATTAATTCCGTTAAAAATAATTTAAAATTTTGTTTCCTTTTATGAAATATTTAATAGATTGTTTAAAATTATATGATATATATAAAAATTATTTTAATATATATATAATATTAAAAATAATAAACGTTTATGATATATTTTCTAGATAATTAATAGAATTATTTTCGTTTTTTATGATGTTTAATAGAATTTTAGAAAAAAAAAATCCAAAAAAACAGCAAGGAAAAAAAAAACAAAAGTAAAAAATCGGAGTTGATTTTTAGAAACGGTTTTTAAGTAAAAAACTGTTTCTAAAGATTGGAACTAGCTAACCATCCAACAACAAATCATTATTTTATATTTTTTTTTCTTATTCTCATTCTTAACTATAACCATCCAAATAACATCGCTCGATCAATTCATGAATAAGCAATTTTTCATCATTCCTTATTCAACATCCTTGTTCACGTACAATGGCGAAGCTAGAAAATATTCTAATGGGGTTCGAAAAATTCATAATATTAATATGGAAGAATTTAAATTACTTTTTATCTAAAGACTAGAGAATTGAAGACTCTAACCAATTAGCAAAGACCAAAACATCATTTTTTTTTCCTACAGATCCGCACAAAGCAAAAAAAAAAAAAAAGGAAAAAAATCATAGAATGGGTTTTGGTATAAAATTGTGATATTGCTGAAAATAGAAATTGAGAAATGGGAAGGCAAAAAAAATAGCTAATTGAACTATTTTTGTTCTTATTCAATATCTTTCCATTTTTTTTAAAAAAAATTGCTAACAGCACAAAAAAATTATCTTATAAGAATAGGTTATAAATTTTAGTGGGTTCAATCAATAAATTATTTTATATTTATTGTGGGGTTTAAATTAGTGTGTCCATAAAACATATAGGCTGTAAGTATACTTTTTAATACACAAGCAAGAAAATTTTTATTTGAAATGGGTCAATTGACCCCCATATGTTGAACGTATCTCCGCCACTGCTTGTTCAAGAACAAGTTATTCAATTCTTATTCATCACACTTCCAAACACATATAATAGAAGTTTCAGTCTAATTTAAGAATAACATGCATGATATTCAAATATTCAAAATAGTTTTTTACCGAAACAGTAACATATTTTACGTTTGGAATTTGCAAAACACGAGCCTAAAGATTGCTATGCTTCGTGCAGAGTGCATGACAATGTACACACCGGCCAGCTTGCTTGCTTGACTTCAAAAGGTACACAAATCACTCCAATATCGCTATATCCTTGCGTAATGAAAAGAGAATGTGACAAAGAAAATATAGTTTTGTCCTTGAACAAAAAGGACAAAAACTATGTTTTGTCATGAAGAGAGGAGTCTGGCTGGATCTGAAGGTTTTCCTTGTCTTTACTAGCACTCGTTTAAATTACGTACTGGAGCAATGCCACAAGATTACACTGCAGTGACTGCACATTTCTATTGGGTTTCAAATTATAAGTCCCAAATTCCAAAACAGAGATATATTACTTGTGCCCACAAGTGGACCTGCGCTAACATTGTTTTGGGTCAGAGCTGTTATGAGTAATTGATTAATTCATGTTGAAACAACACTATGGCTTCTTGATCAGGTAGGGTCCAAGTCCTGTGTCTCGGATCTATTCTAGCCGAGGCCCGGAGATTGAGCATACAATCCAGTTCTACGAAATGATATATAACAACAAGTCAACAACAACATAAAATAATAAATAAATAAATAAATAAAAAGAAGTGTGCCGAAATATTTGATGGTTCAATTCTGCTGCTATATACTAAATTCTTAGCCGGTAATGGTTAGTTTTCAATCTGTAAGTGCCCCACTATACTGGGTATTAGAATTTCGTTATTTGAAAAAATAAAAGAGACCATTAACAATATATACTTGTATTATTACTCGCCTTGTTAGAGTGCTAGACAGGCATTCAAGTTTAATGAATAATGATAAATGTTTAAAGGGACGACGTGATGTTGTGTTACAGGAAGGCGCGGAGCTAGAGAAACATTGTTGAGAGGCCCTTAACAATATTTTTATTTTCGAGAAGCAAATTTAATTCTTTCACACAAACTTTTTAAAATTGACAAAGCCATATCTCGTCCCCCCGTGGTTCCTTCCACTGGCTATATGTAGCTAAAGAGCAGTTGTTTTCCACTGGCTATATGCAACTGGATATGTGCAGTCATCTGTGATTAACCTCTCTGCTAGCAAGACATCTATAGAAAGTAGGCCTGCCTCCGTAGTGATGGTTACACTGACACCTGAAATATATATATATGTGCCCTAGCCCCTAGGGGTAGAGATCGTTCCTCAAGCTTGATGTATAGCGTGATCGGGTCGGCGATGCCAGCGGGACTCGTCGAGCATCTATGCAGTTAGGGACACAAGCATTTTAAAATTGACGGGTTTTAAGGCCTATTCTTCAGAAAGAAGATCCGACAATATATATATACCATATAAACGATCGGCTGACACAAATTGCATTCAAATTTAAAAATAATACTTTTGCCCTAAATTCTTTCATTACAAGTTGACACATTTAATAACATTATTTTATTTATTTTATGAAAACAATCCGTTTAGTATGCTATTCAATGTAAGTTCCTTCATTAGAGAATATGGCATAGTGACTCACCGGTAAAAACACTAGCTACTAGTCTCAAAAATTAAGGATTCAAACTTCACATACTTCTTTAATTTTAAAAAAATAAATTACATAAGATCTCGCACTTTCTTGGAAAAAAAATTTTTCCTTCGTTGGAAAGAGAAATTATTATTTTCGTTAACAATTTGGTGGTTCACGTGACGAAAAGACCAGACCTTTCGAAGAGCGGAGTACGAGATGACGAAAAATCCTCCTGATTTTTCCTGTCGCCTTGGAAATCCTTTTTGCATGCTATTCACTTTTATGTGTGTGAGGCTTAGCCATGTCCTTTCATGACTCATAAATCGTACGCATTACGTGTTTCCTGTAAATATCACCCATTTGGATCTCCAATATTTATTAGTGTACGTAGAAAGGTAATGCCATGAAGTATGCACTGAAATTCAAATAGAAACTACAAATTAATTTAATTATATAAATTTCTTTTGTTGAAAGAGGATGATCTGAAAATTCTAATTAAGCATCAAACTAATGAGGGAAAAATAATATCTCTAGTAGATAGAAAAATTAAACAATCTCGTATTGTTGATTATATAGGACATGGGGAAAAATTGGGTGATCTTTGGTCATATCTGAATACTTCAGAATTAGTTTTAGATGAAATCGAATGCACTAGTGAGCTATCCAATAATTACTTAATCAATTAAATAAAGTGTCAATGAAAAAGTTATGATGGAATTAGCGATAATATTGAGCACTGCATGCAGTCCATGTAGACTACAATAATTAAGTTTCGCTAGCTAGATTCATTTCTTAATATTTGGAATTTAGTATTTGATCATATCCATTATATTTGTATAATAAAGGACATTATATAAATGAGAAGGATTTGGAGCATGACAAACTATCAAACGAACCGCACAAGATTATGAAAAATATAATTATTTATAAACTACATAAGTCTCCATTATGATACCATCTTTTTGGACATGCTAGGGAAATAAGCTTGATGATCAATAATCTGGGTAATTAATTTTGAAATTCTCAATTAGGTAAGCAAAATATAGTATCTTTTTTATGATACTTTCAAGTGTTTTAGGTTAAATAAATATATAAGAAAGGGGTAGAATAATCAAAATGTTGCAAAAAACAAAATGTAATTAAAAGTTTCTTAATTTTTTTGGGTAACAACAATTGCAATCTATTGTTCCGCAAGTGACCATCCTTCTAATTTTCCCATTTATATTTGGACTAACAAAATAAATAGCTTCTTAGAATATTAATGTTGATATATATCATAACTACTACATGAATGCAACTGTGCAGTACACGTTATTGTTTAACCCTCGTCAATATAAGAGATCTAATTCCACCCAAACAAGCACAAGTGCGCACAATAAGCAGGAGCAACTAAAGAGTAAAGATACACTAGCAAATCTGAAAAAGTGCTGTGCCAAATCTTTATTCTGCCTGAAATAAATTTTTCATGAGGAAGCTTGGAGCCTAGTACACAGGCGGGTACAATTCTCCCCTTAACTTGCATTGCATGCATGCTTGCGCAGGTGATTGGTTACCGTCCATGCCACAATAATAACTCCATCATACCACATGATAATACATTTGTCAGTACCATGCACATACACATATATATGCACGATCCCCACAGTATTGCATGTCAAGTCACGACTTGCATTGAACATGAAGTCGTAATCTCCTAAAAACGCACACGTGAGGGTACAATACATCCTTTCCGTATGATCAAATATTCGTTTCTTTTCTCATCCTGGGATAGGGTGTGCAAAAAAATCGTAACTCATGAATTACTCGAACTCGTCTCAAAAAAAATTCAGACATAACTAGATTTAACAAAAATCGAGTTGCCACAACTCGAGTTAGGAGCAACACGAAATGAAACGAGGCGATTCAAGTTAGGTCCAACTCGATCGGCACTAACTCGAGTAATCAGTACAGTCCAAAAAAATAATCCCGACTCAGATACATCAAAGTGTAGCAGCCCAAAAATTACTCCCAAACATTTCCACTAATATACCAGTATACTATACAGTAATATCTCAAGCTAAGTTTAACTTTGGTGTATTTTATGATGAATAATAAGCACTGTACTAGTGTACTACACAATAATATATAAGTTTTACATAATAGCTAAATCCAATTTCGAATATAAATTTCGAGTCACGAGTTACTCGAGTTGATTTCGAGTAAGTCAAGTGAACTCGAAAGTGTGTCACGATCAACTCGCGAGTTGACTCGAAATGTAGCGACTTGATTTCGAGTTGATACTAACTCGATCATAACTCGACTCGAAATCACAGGATAGTCGAAACCACCCCTATCCTGGGAAGCAGAAATCTTTTCTTTTCATTAGACCGTTTAAGTAAAAACAGAGGGATCCGGATCACTGTTCCTATGTTAAATATACCCACTAATTCAATTTTAAGTTGGATCCATTGGATTTAAATTTTAACAAATGCAGATAATTTGTTATGCGACTATCTTTTGGAATATGTAATTCACACAATTGATAAATTAATATTTTCTTGGTAAAACATATATTATTCACTCCATTTCATTACATTATTATAGCTTCTAAGCTTACAGTTCAACAATATTTAGATGAGTTTAGTTAACTGTTGCTCGTGTATCAAACTTCCTTGAATTTTCTATTAATGTCTTATTATTAATAGTTTACATTCGTTTTTTTTTATTATATATAGGTTGGATACTTATAACAATATATTCAAATACTGGATACAAAAGCATGCTCAATGTGATTTTAATATGTAGCAGTAGATAGGGTATGCATGCACTAAATACAACTTCTGTTTAGGGTTTCCTTTTAATATTTAGCTATATGATGAATGTTCAAAACAAATTTTAAATTTGATCAAAACTGTTATGTACAATTATATGTGTCTCTGCGCTTGCACACTAGATTATATTGCAACGATAAATGATGCACCAATTTTATAAATTTTTTATTTATAAAATTTTTCCATATAACAGTTTTTTAAGTTAAAAATAGAATCTTACGGTCTAATTTTCAATAATGAGGAGTTATTCTCAAAAATTGTTTTTCGAATATGCATTTTTCAATTAAATTTTACAAGGGGGCGAGTTGGCAGGGCAACTGAACTTTTAATATGAACCTTGTTTTTTTTTTTTTATAATTAACAATATGAACCTTTTAACTAGAAAAAAAAATCTGTGGTAAAAGAGGAAGTAGACTAGGTGTAGCCAATAATTGGGATCTCCAATCTCCATGTATTCACCTGACGGGAAGGATGACGCCATCATCAAGGCACACGCGATACTCTCTTCTGATGTGTCAGTGTTCCAGTCCCCTCTGAGACGTTTGGCTCTGCACATGCATGATGCCATTTCTAGGTACGGCCTTTTTATTTGTATTTTGGATTCTTTCATGCTCCTTTTGAGTTTTGAGTCGATTTTAGTTTGAAGCTCTTCCTTCACAAAATTCAAATTCTAAATTTTTATCATCTTTTCATAATATTTCATTTATACATATACAGTAGATTCCACATTTTAGGAAACATTTATATTTCACATCAAATGTCATGTAGTCTCTAAAATGCTTTTTTTAAAAAAAAAAAAAAATTTGATTAGTTCTGAACGGATTCGATTGATCCATAACAATTGAAGTTAATAGATATTTATATTATATAATGCATAACTAGCTAGAAAATATCTATAGTATTAATTAAAATTCGTGATCACATTTTCTATAGTTAAAAATAGTTTTTTTCTATAATTAAAAATAGTTTTCTCTTTTTTAAAATATATCAAAAATTATTTTTTTTCTTTTTTGTTTAAATATATTAGAAATAGTTTTTTGTTTAAATATATTAAAATAGTCATACCAATCATTATTTAATTTAAGAATTAAATATATTTAGAAATCTAAGGTAGTTTATGCCTAGTTATTATTTGGCTTCTTCAACCATTACTTTAAATTCCTATGCAATAAATTTCATAAAATTGAAATAATATCATATAATCTAACTTGCAATATAATCATTGCAAATGATAATCAATATTAAAATTTTAAGAAAAATCTTCGTACAATAAAAGTCGATATGTTGGAACAAATTCGAAAATTAAATGTCAGTAACAATTTCCATATCGAGCGCTCGATGTATCATTCTAGATGTAATGAACTAAGATTTACTGGAAATGCATTAGTTTAACGAAAATACTCATTTTATTCTATTCTTATTTTGGACTTAATAAATTCAGTCTCCTTCTGTCCCAAAGTCTAGAACAGTAGGGGAAAAAAGAAACAAAGAAATTTTTTTGATAACTCAATTGAAAAGGAGAGCAAACATATCGCATGCATAAGACACTCAAAGTGAAGGTACTTACAGGTTCGGAAGGTGTGAAATTAATTCTAGTAATCAATCTTCAGTATTACACCAATAATGCTCAATAGCTCAAAATAAATTCACTACAAAAGATGTCACATGATCAAAGATGACATTTTCGCCATAACATGAGTTCGTTGCACTTACTGTTTCTTATGGTATAAAATTTTAAACGAAATTCAACTATAAATAGGCATTGAATATTTTATTGCAAATTAGTGAAAATTATTGAATTGATATAAGCGGATGCAATACCTTTTTGAGGGTGACAGTATCAATGGACAATTAAGTGACTTGAGAATTTAAAAAAAAAAAAATATAAACTGGTCAGCGAGTTGACTCGAGAATTAAAAAGTTTATCAAAGATATTTCAAGAAATCATACATATATTCATTTCCAGGGGTTTCTACAGTGCCCCACAATACTCCTCTTTTGGATATTTTGTGATTCTTTTGTGTTGCCTTTCTAAAATGGATTCTAGTAAGCATTAACTTTCGAAAGAAACACTAAAAAGCTGCATAGAATTATTTACAGGAAATAAATAAGGAGAGAAGGACAACCCCATGTGCTTGTGTTTACGATTTTTCGCGGCTATCCTTCATTTTTCTTTGTGTGCTAAGTGAACCAAATCAGGTGACACGCACAATCTCAACCGTCCGATGATGGGCGCTCCGTAAATTATATCAAATTGATAGGTCGAAAAAATGAACCGTCGAAATCAAATCGAACGACTCGAATTGTACGCGACGGCACGAAATAAAGATTTGTGATAAGCGTCGTTACGCAACAGAAAAAGTCATACTCAAAAGACTTACATAAATTCAAATATACAAATAGAAAAGAGGGCAGCGCCATATATATTAAGGGGGCGTTTGTTTGTGACTTAAAGGATGCACAACTTAAGTTATGCATCCTTAAGTCACCAAACACCCATTACATAAGACGCCTTAAGTGTGCATAACTTATGTAACCTAAATAGGTTGCATAAGTTATGCACCATCCTCTTTTAATTTTTTTTTTCCAACAATACCCCTTAGAAATAATTAATCATAATATTTGATAATATTTAATAAGTAACAATAATTATTAAAAAAACATAATTAATAATAATAATTAAAATAATTAATCAATAATACATTTTTATCATTAAATAATCAATAATATTTATAATATTTAATTAAAAGTAATTATTAATATTTCATAATAACAAAAATGATGTATTATTATCATATATAATTAATTTTTATAATAATTAATAATATTTAATAAGTAATAATAATTATGAAAAAATCGTAATTAATAATAAATATTAATTATTATAATTAATAATTAAATAATAATAATTAATAATATTTAAAAAGTAATATTAATTATTAACAATAATAATTAAATAATAAGAATTAATTAAAAATAATTAATCAATAATAATTTTTTATTGTTAAATAATTAATAATGTTTATAATATTTAATTAAAAGTGATTATTAATATATCATAATAATAAAAATGATTATTATTATCATTAATAATTAATAATTAACAATAATTAGGTCACAATGTCTTATTAATACATAATATTAATTCAAATGTAAGGGCATTTTAGTCTTTTGACACGATTATATGCATGCATTAAGTTACTCATCCTTACTACACAACCAAACATCCATTACATAACACTATATAAATACTTAGGCATCCTTAACTTACGCAACCCCTTACTACACAAACAAACGCCCCCTAAGGAAGTAGTGGCATTTTTTGGTTAAGCCCTCCAATTTTGAAGATTTGGGGATGAGTTTTGCTAATATTTTTGTGTAACCATTTTACTTTCTTTTATTACCAATCCGAACTATATTATGTCATTTTTTTATTATATTGTCTTAACAATATTTAGAAACAAATATAATGTTAGTTGATTTGTCCATATACGGAGTGCTCTAAATATAATTTTATTATGATATTTGTAATAACAGTTTGTTTATTAATATTAACATTTATCATTTGATGACTTTTAGTTTAATACTGCAAAAAAAATTTAGCTTACATCAAAATTACTGTTTTTTATAAATTAAATCATTGTATATCTTCTAATAGAATAGTAGTATAATTAGCATCACACTTCACTCGATTCATTTTTATCAATAATACATATATTATTAATATTTTAATTAAAAATGTATATTTGTTACTGATAATTGTTATTACTATTTAGTTTTATTGAAAAAAATTTAATGATATAAATTTTATTCTATCGACAAGAAAAATATATAGAAAAATATTTTTCTATACAATATATTAATTGACATAAACTACAAGAAATTGAGTGATATAGTTTTTTTAGATTTTTAAAATTTTTTTTATTCATTACTTTTGTTTAGTTGTTTGCAGGTTTTTTCGAGATCATTTTTGGATTAAATTTTCTGGTAATTTTTACAAAATTTCACTTAATGATTTTTTTATAGTTTGAATTTCTATAATTTTGTTTGAATATTTTTTAAGTTGATGTTTGTTGTGCCTAAATAGGACAGAGCTTTTATATATCCAAATTACACTAAAAAATGTGTCGCAAGCGTACGACTGCAGTTGAATATAGTTCGGGGTCGAATCACAAGAATGGATTATTCGAATATGCAAATTTCAATTCAAATTCTTTAATCAAGTGAAACGAGAAAAGTTGGTTTCAAAAGCAGGGTTCCAACAATTATAAGCAATTTTAAACTAAATAACTAAAAGTACTAAACTAAATATTCAGAAAACTAAAGATAAAAATCGAATGAAATGCGAATTAGGGATCAACGTTGCTAACTTCTATTTCAGTTCCAGACACAAGCGACCCGACTACTTTCGTAGCGGTCCGCTTGCACACACTGGTCGACAGGACTTTAGTAGTTTTGCTTGTTTATAAGTTTGCACAGACAATAATCAAATAATCCAAGCTTCATACTAAATCCTAACAGTGATTATACAAGTCTAATTAGTTTATTTGGCTTTCATATAAATTAACTTAGCGGCTAACCGTACTTATTCCTAACTTTCGTCCTAGGTTAAGACTAATTAACCGTTATGATTAATTTCCTATCAAACCTAAGTGTCAACTTTCGTTTCTTAACAAAGGTTTAATAGATCTGATCTTCGGATCTATGATATCTCTCAACTCTCGTTTATTGAGATTAGACTTCATCGTTTCCGATTCATAGTCTAGGCTTTCATTTTTCGATTAATTACCATCTAATGGTTTGGTGCAATTGAATTGTTCTAAGTTTGGTTGAGTTTAAACTCCTAGGATCGAGTTTAGCATTAACTCAACAGGAAAATACCAAATCTACTTGAAAACAAATCAAGCCATCAATAAAAATAAAGCACAAAGATCAAAATACAAAAGATCAAATAAAAACTAATTAAACATACAAATCAAACTAAAACATAGATTCACAACTATGCCCCTAAACAGTATTAGCCTACACAATTCATCAACAAACAACAGGTATCAATCATTAGTAGAGAATAAATGAAAGATAAGAAGAGATTACAACAAATCCAATCAAAACCCTTCAGATTTCCTCTCTGGTCTGAGTATCAAGCGGCCAACCTAGAGGTAAAGCGGGTCGCCTGAGGTCTCAGAAGTCGTCATCCTGGATGTCTTATGGTGGTTTATATAGCATTGCTTTAGTCATGTCTCTCTCTCTATTTCAGAACTCCTTCTTCAATCGACTCCAGGAACATATATAGCATTGCTTTATAACCTCCAGATTGTGGGAACATGCACAGAAGCGGTTTTCATCAAGTAAAGGCGCTGGGAGGAAGTTATGCTGAGGATAACTGCTCTTCTGAAAACTGTCAAAATCTCATCAAGCAATCCGCTCACAGGGCAAGCTGCCCGCTTAGATCTTCTGCAGTTGTGCTCTTCAGCTATCTCCATCTGTCTGTTCGCTTGTGTGCTTGTCTGGTCGCTCAGAATGCCTCAAATATGTACAAAAACATCTACTTCTGAAGATTATCCTGATAAAAAGTAAAAGGGCATAGCAGTACCTATATCTAACAATAATATGAAGAAATAAAGTTAGGAACACATAAATTAGAGCATAATTTAGGGCCAATTTGGGTCAAAACCATAGTATGAAATCAGCAACATAAATTCAAGCATAATTTAGGGCCTATTTGGATCAAAACTATAGTATGAAATCAGCCTAACAATGTCATTTGATGAAGGATTTAAACCCTAAGTATCAAATAAATTTATACCTTTAACTTAACCTTACTAGTCGTTTGGAGTTAAGTTTTATGGTCGAACACAAGGGTCGGATTAATGAATACCGGACTTTACTTTCTCACGAAAGCTAGACAAGATAATTTTGTGGGGTTTTGTAGATTAAAAAGACAATTATCTAAAGTGCAACAAACTAAAGAATTTTTGGAATTTTTTTGGAGTATAAAATATGCAAACAAACGTCCTAGGATTCAAGGTTCACTTAGGTTTGACTTCTGGAACAACAGAATTGCTCGCTTTCGCATTAAAAATCAATGTCCAAAATTCCTACCTTCAGTTCGGTCCGAACCATACCAGTTTTGTCCGAACTGAGGGCATGGAATAGAGTTCTGACATGTTTAACTTGGCTTAATCGTTGTGCAGGGATCGGACCAGCTGTAACTACAATTTCTAATCCTCAACTTTCGCCTTTTGGACTAAAGACTAGCATAGGACTCTACCTAACCCACTTAAGACAACTAAACTTATACTTTCGTGTCGGTGTTTTAGTTTACTTAAGTTTATTCTATTTGTGTTCTTAAGGATATCTAAATGTTCTTTCAAACTATTTAGAAGTTATACCTTTCAGTCAAGCTTTTAAAATGCGTTTTTTTCGATATGACGGTCCGAGTTTACAACTTATCACATGTACTTTATTTAACTCTAATTGATTAACCTAACCTTGTAAGTTAACTAAATGTGGCCATTCATTTAGAAGTAAATTAAGTCAAGCAACATCATCAAAACCACAAGTCATAGTAACAAGCCAAACACATCATTCATTAAACTAACTCTAAACTACATTCTTACCCTAAGACATAACAAATCTATCCTAACATGCTAATAAAACAAATAACAAATACAAATAAACAAGATACAAACTCTATCCTATCAAATATCAAGAGAAAAGGAAGAAATAAACCAAGTATCGCCTCTAACTCGAGATACCAAACGTACAGAGCCGTGGTTGGATTGGTTCTGCCGCCGTCGCATCTAGAATCGCTCCAAAGTTGCTGTCATGGTCGTGCTCTGCTGCGAGAGGTGAATTCCCACGCCTTTCGGCACGAGAACGGTGGTGAAAAAGTGCCAAAACGTGGTGGGAAGTGAAATTTTGTGGATGGTGGCTCTCCTCTCCTCCAGGACAGGAGGAAACTCTTATAGAAGGTCTAGGATGACTTGGGAAGAAGGCTAGGTATCCAGGTCGCCAAAAATATTGCCAAATCTACAATTTTCTTTATTGAAAACTTGCCAAAACAGCCAATTCGGGTCTGAACTGACTCAGTTCGGGTCAAATAGGCTCTGTTCGGACCAAACAGGATCAGTTCGGGTCGAACTGAAAGTCCAGCATTTCGTATTGATAGTATTTAGAGCATAATTTCTTCATCTGGGCTCCGATTGAGGCGATTCCAAGACCGTTGGAAAGCTTAGGATGAGATCTACAATGATAATGATTCCATTTGGCCATTTCCTTCTCCAAAATCCTCCATTTTATACAATAATTGTGTGTGATCCACCGAGTTCCTGCAAAACAAGTCAAATGCCACGACAGTACCCAATTCTTGAAAAATATAGACAAAAGCACAGTGAATATAAAGGTTTGGGTAACATTTGAGTGCCAAGTACGGTCAAAATACTAATGACTATAAGAGATATCATTATTTTTTTATATTCTGAAATAGGTAAAATTTCTAAACGATGATACTATCTTGCTAAAAAAAGACTCGAATTAACAACTTTGGTCCAAGATTAATTGCGCGAAGCGCGATACTATAGTTAGTTTAGTTACAAAACCAAAATGCTTTCCTAAATTTTAGCGTTGGCTTATTTGTAATTCTATAATTAAATATTAGTTTGCTTAGAATGTTGACTTAGTTATGTTACAGTTAGCAACTAAAAGAAAAAAAAAATCAGGAGAAAGAAGAGAAAGGAGAAAAAAAAAAAAAAAGCGAAACAAAATTAATGATCTTCATTCTAAGATTTATTGAATTAGTTTCAAACAATAAATTGAAACCATTAGAACGATGTAATTTAGGAGATGATATTTTAAAAAAAATTATAAAATTATTTTAGCACATTTAACAGCTACGTGACAAAAAATGAATATATTAAATTGATTTATGGATTTCCATTGAAAAAAAATTGTACTCTTCATAATTCAATTACATTGTATAAACTCAAAAAGTAAACTCTCATCTATCTCCGGTCTATGTAAGTGTAGGGAGCTAAAAAATTACACGATGTGATGGTGTTGGCACCACACATGTAGGTGATGACACGACACGACACGACACGAGTAGAAAAATGACACGATCACAAACATATTATCGTGTCCTGTCATAATCATGTCGTGTTGGAACATTAGAAAGTTCGGTATGATTCAACACAATTCGATTTGACATCCAACACCCCACGAGCATGACACGAACACGGATTAACACGACACATCAATACAAATTTAATTATTAGCATTAATAATTTTAGCGAACCAAACATTTTTAAATTCAATTTGTAATTGTACATCATACTATTTAATATCATTTGACTCATTTTTTCTTATTTAATTATTATATCTCATCAATAAATAATAAATATTAATAGAGAATTTTAAACTCAACCAAGTAAATAATAATTACATTTTTTTGAATATTTTTCCCTCTAATTTTAATTTTTATATTTTTTTAAAAATAATAAAATAATATGATATGACGTGCTAAAACAATGTATTGATCGTATTGTGTCAGAATGCATATCGTATTGGCTCCTCTCATTATTAAGTACGGCACAACACAATTAAAAAATAGTTTATGTTAACCCGACACAATACTCCAAAAAAATAGTGTTTGACACGACACCACAGTCACGACCAGTAAAAAAAAAAATGGAGCTCCAAAATTATTACTCAATATAATTTCTGAAAATTAAACAATTTAGAAGGACTTACAAGGCTAAAGGCAAGTACAGTTTCTCTTGTTGGTTTGTTAATAAATGTCGTTATTCGCCGCAGCTGGGGCACGGCTGCTCGTACGCAGGTCAACCAATATGGGGGGCCACATTGACCGGCTCCCAGCTCCCCTCCAAAACCTGGCATTAATGCAGCGCAGTACTCATGCGCACCTAGCCACTGACAACACGGTCCAATTTCCGAAATAAACAGTGGTTGATGCAACGGTGTATGTAGACCGGGTCCAAACAGTAGTGAACTATGAGTTGTTCCATCATGCATGTAGCACGGAGTCCGAGAAAGATCGGGAGCTCCTTGCTTGCTTTGGTCGCTGTTTTTTCTCATTCCCTTTGCTGTATTGCCTGGGCCTGAGTGGGGAGATTGCCTTTACTCTTTTACTTGCACATTACCATTTTAAACATTTATTTCGAACTAGGAAATTTGTTTGTTTGTATATTTTGTGCGTGTGGAAATGTACTAACCAGTAACTACCAATAAGAAAAAGGAGGTGCGTAAACTGATGATCGTTAATCTTTTAAATTTTAATTTCAATTTCGTCAACATTGTAAACATAAGAATATTTGATCCAAATCATTAGATTATTCAATTGAACCCAAGTCAATCCAAGTCCAACAAAAACTAGAGACTTCTAAAATATAATATTAAAGATTAAAACATGACATCAGTAAATTATTTTTCTGAATAACATAATTTTTTTTTAAAAAAAATTTACATAGATGACTAAAACTAAATTTTGACCTCAATTTATGATGGTACAAATTATTATATATTTTACTAAGCTTGTCATTTGCCGTTATAATAAAAAGTTCTTATGGAGCAATGCAAGCAGCAAAATGTGCTGCGTATTATACTGAGGCTACAATATCCTAAAATTATGGAAATTTTTATTTGACTCAAAAAGCATATATAACAAAATTTACGAAATATATACAGGTATAGTTTTGAAATGTTTTTAGCCAGAGACAACAGATCTCACTTAACTGTGCCACTGCATGCCAGTAAAAATATGAACCAGGTACATCTCACTGTTTAAACTGTGAAACATTTTCCACATTGGGCCAAGGCCTATACTGTCCAGGCAAAAAATAGTTCAGAACCGAGGAACCATTAACCGGATCTACATCTACAACCTGTATAACGTCCCAAAAGTATCTATCAATGCATGGGCTGACGGGTCCATAACTGCGTACCTGAATACATATTTAATCAAGGGACCTGTTTGCTGGTCTGATTCCGTATTTAATCAAAGTCTGTTTTTGATTGCTGTTCCCGTACAAATTTTGTTTTTCTGTCAAGTGTCTCGAAATTCGAGATAGGAGGCCGGGATGCGGGTAGCTAGCACATGTGCACTAATAATGAGTTTATTTATTTATTTTAATTTTTTTGAAGAAAAATAGGGATCAAGACCCCTATCTTAATAAATACTTAAAGAAAGAGGTTTTTTTATTGTTAAAATAAGGTTTATTATTTTTCTAATATATACAATCTCACATTCGATTTTCAAATAATAAAGAAAAAAAATATAATTTTTAACTCAATTTAACTAAAGGTAATTTAAAAATATTTAAATATTTAAAGGTAATTCTTAAAAAGATTTAATAAATTTTGTTTGTAAGAATGTTCTCTTTTATTCCCCCCCCCCCCCCCCCCTTCTCTTGGCCTTTTTCATTCTTTCTTTTTATTATTTTTGTCAATGGCTAGAACTTCCTTCCTAGTCTTCTGCATTTTCTTTTCTTCTTCATTATATTATCTTTTATAGCATACATAGCACTTGCTTCTACATCTACCAAAACAGTCATCAAATGTAAATAACTGGAGTTTAACGCCATGCACTGTTTATTTTGGGCCTTACTGTCTGTATGCCAGGGAGATTTATGTTCTGGTATGTAAAGGAACACAGTCTTTTCTGATCTTGAGTAATAATTGTACAAGCTATTTAGTATTTATTAACACTATACATACGTATGTAGTTGCAGTACTTTCTGATATGCAGATTCTGATAATCCTATTTGCACTGAACCCAAATAATGTCACCGAGATATATGCAGCACGCTCTGAACTCTAAATAATTAGGCATAACTCAACCTTATCGGTACATTTATGAGAGGAAACATATGAGCAGTCTGGTAAAGGTGCAACAAATTAATGTTACCAAGGCCCGAATTTGTTATCTCCAATATAGCATGGCAGGGCCTAATTTGGAAAGATAGCCCATTTGGACCACAAATGCACTTTCGCTTCCCCATTAGGTCAGCAGTCAGCACTTTAACTGCACATGAAACGTGACTGGATGATGAGATATACACGTAAACAGAATTAATTTGTACATATCCAGAAAATGCTCAATGAGTTTCTGAGTGATTTCTTCGTTGAATGGAATCATCATGTGACTAAGATTCGTTTAAACAAACAGATATTCTAAGATGGGCAATAATGGATGTTTAATGATAGACTTCGTATAAAACTTTTGCTTCCTTTTGAAATTTTAAAATTTTATAATGACCTAGATTTGATTTGTAAAATATATACCTATTATAAAATTTAAAAAGGGCAATCAGTAGATAAACAAGTCAAGCTCACATTATTAAATTTGGAACCTGTACAGATTAATAAATCATGAACTAGATCTGATTTTTCTGCAGTAATGCTGTCATTATTCCGTATAAAAATGTTAAAAATGACCCTAGTAAACAAGTATATCTGATTCTGATCCCTTCATGATCAAACTAGTGTAAAAGCATATCCATTTCTGGTCAAGCTCGTTAAAAATTATTTCGTAGATCGATGGATATGATTCAGAAATATTTAATGTCAATTTAAATTATCCGATCGAATTCGATGTGTTAACATCAGCACTACCAAAAACTTTTGTATCTTCAACAACACTAAAAAAAACATTCTAACACGGATCGACGTATATGCCAGAGAAAATGCAAATTCATTACACATTACACACACTAGAAGAAATTAGAAAATGTGGGAACACTGTGTTCAGTTTTGAGACCATAAATTAATGTTTTGAACGTGTCATAACGTAAATTTCTCATGAAGAGCAATGAAACTACCATGAGCGTTATTTCACATGGTTTAATAATATTCCGTCTTACATTGCATGTTCCGGGTGTGTTGGTGAGATTCATTATTCAGGGTAGGCTTGTCAACGATATACCAGTTTCGTCGTTTCTATTTTGTTCCGTCAAAACAGAACTGCTAACGAAACAAACATTTGTTTCGTTTCAAAAAAAGAACAGTTAAACGAAACGGATTTCGTCATACGTTCAAGTGTAATATAGTTCAAATTTCAACGTACCGTCACGTTCCGTCAAAACGAAATGACTATCGGAAATTTCGACATGTATCGATACAGAAACGGAACGGCAAACGAAACGGCCTGTTCCGTCTCCGTTTCATATGTTTGACAGGCCTAACAGGGTCAGTCAATCCACAAGCCAACAATAGTCAAGTCAAGATTTTCGCACAAATAAACGAAAATAGTATCCAATATCTTTTCTTTTTAAACAATAAAGGCCCATGAAGATGAAGCCGGTTAGTTTGGGCCTGAAACTTTTGCAATATAAACTTTACGATAAAGCGCAGCTGTGAGTTCCAACACGGCTGAGCGACCCTGGCTCTCTGGCTTTTGCCAGAGTTTGAACACTTTGACCAAGACCAACAATACCAACTTTTTTAATTTTTTGAAATTGAACAGCACTTCAGATCTTGGTTCATTTTATAAATTAATGTTATTGAAACATGTTGGATAATTCAACTGTTTCATTGTAAATTTATATTAAAAAATATTATGGTAAAATCAATTTGAAGGAGGGACTCCGTCAAATCCAAAAATATTTCAATATAAAATCTTCAAATAATCGATTCGAACTATCCGATGTGATCTTCATATTTTTCTTACTGTTTTTTTTTTGAGTTTAGAAAATTTTCAATCTAATTAGTTACTTATAAACTCTTCAATAACAGTGGTTTAAAAATTCAAAAAGAATTTTTAAAACTACATAAAAAAATGAAACATTGGCTCTTAAAAAAAATTTATATGAATACAACATTGAACAGTTCAGTTCAGTAACTTTATCTTTCCAAATTAAAATCAAATCGGATTTTATGAAACGATCCGTTAAATTAATTTTATCTAGCATTTCTTTATTAGCATTGATGCCTTCTGATACAATTTTGCGTGTTGATAGGGATGGTGTGTTGGTCATGTTCTGATGAAGCCTTACTCTATCGTTGTTTGAGAAGCCTTATCGAAAATAAAATCGACTTTTACTTTAATTTAGCCACAAAAATAACTTAATTAGTATAGTCGAGTTGTCGAACTCAGGGACAGATTGTTCAATCACACAAGTTTTTAAATCCAAGATTTCAGTCAAGTAAAATGAGATTAGTAAGTTTCAAAAACAGAGTTCCAACAATTATAAATAATTCTAAATTAAACACTAAATAATTAAACTAATGATTCAAGAAAATCAAGATAGAAACTGAATGAAATGTAAATTAGGGGATCAAGTTGCTAACTTCTGATTTAATTCCGGATACAAGCGATCCGTCTACTTTCCTAGCGGTCCGTTCGCATCACTAGTCAACAGGACTTTGGTTATTCACTTGTTTCTAAGTTTACACAGACAACAATCAAATATTCCAAGCGTCTATCCTAATCCAACCGATAATTATACAAGTCTGGTTAGTTCTATTTGTCTTCTGTGTAAATTAACTAACGGCTAACCAATCTTAGTTCTATATTTCGTTTAGGCTAAGGATTAACTAACCGTTATGATTAATTTTTTATCTATCATAAGTGTCAACTTTCGCTTCTTTACTAAGGATTGATAGATCTGATCTTTGAGTCTAGGATATCTCTCAACTCTCGTTTATTGAGATTAGACGTCATCGTTTTCGATTCTTGGTCTAGGTTTTCATCTTTCGATTAATCGCCATCTATGGATTTGATGTTGTTGAATTGTTCTAAGCTTGGTTGGGTTTAAACTCCTAAACTTGAGTTTGGTCTAAACTCAACAGGAAAATACCAAATCTACTCGAAAACAAATCAAAACAACAATAAGAATAAATTGCAAAGATCAAAACACAAAAGATCAAATAAAAACTAATTAAATATTCTAATTAAACTAAACCATAGGTTCACAATTATGTCCCTAAACTGTATTAGCCTATACAAATCATCATCAAAACACAGGTATCAAACATCAGATTTGGATAAAATGAAAGAAAAAAAAAGATTACAACAAATCAATTCGATTTCCTTCAGTTTTCTTCTCTGTTCTGAGCATCAAGCGGCCAACTTGAAGGTCAAGCGGGTCGCCTGAGGTCTCAGAAGTCGTTGTCCTGGATCTCTTATGTGGTTTTTCTCTCTCTTTTCCAGAATTCCTTCTTCTTCGACTTTAGGCACTTATATAATGTTACCTTGTAACCTCCAGACTGAAAGATCGTGCATACAAGCGATTTCTGTCGAGTAAGCGCATGTGAGGAAGATATGCTGAGAATAACTGCTCTCTTGAAAAACTGTCGAAATCACACTTCCAGCGGTGCGCTTAAACAGCAAGTTGCCCGCCTGGATTGTCTGCAGTTGTGTCCTTTAGCTATCTCCTTCTGTCTGTCCGCTCGAATGTATCTGATCGCTTGAATGCTCCAATTCCGTGCAAAATCATCCATCCAAAATTTATCCTAATAAAAACCAAAAGAGCATAGAAGTACCTATATCTAACAATTATATGAAGAAATGAAGTTAGAAACACATAAATTCAAGTATAATTTAGGGCCAATTTGGGTCAAAACCTTAGTATGAAATCATCCTAGCAGGCATGTTTTCTTAATAGGAAAGTATTTATTAGCTTAAGGTATTAAATATTTGAGGAGATTCTAGTGCTCATCTTTTTGTTTGCCTTCAAATGTCGAATCCGAATCATTGATCTTGTTCTATTTAACGAGCGATGTGTTTCTATATAAATTTTATGAATTTTCGAGTTCATTTGATACTTGATCGAGAACCAAAACAATGAACATATTAAAATTAAACTATCATATTTAACAAGATTCGTTCACTATTTAATCTCTTGATCGAGTATCAAATGAACTCGAAAATTTCTAAAATTTATATAGAAACGCATCGTTCGTTAAATTGAATAAAATCAACCGTTTGAATTTGATATTTCAACTTTAATGGTTAAAAAGGTAATAATAAAGTAAGTAAGCATTGGAGTCATAAAAAAAGTTGACACCGGAACCCTTCTCTAAATATTTTATTAAAACAAAAAGATTGTATGACGAGTCTTCTGTGACGTGGATGATAACCTTTTTGGGGTAAATGACGTGGAATATAATCAGCTTTCAATTGAAACAGTCAACAGTGCAACTTAAATACCCACTAATTGAGAGGACAACGCGAATAAATCAAAATAGAAAGAAAAGTATAAACACCTCCTTTGTAATAGTACCGAAATTCCAGTACCTTATTCTGAATTTTGAAGACGGACAAATTGATCCAAAAAAAAGCTGGACAATTTTATTGTGACTATATAATTCTTTTTATATTAAACGGCAAATGTCATATATATCATCCATCTAATGTATTTCACCTCACCATATGTAGCTCCCGAAATCATTATAGTCCACCTGGGATTTGGGAACAACATTAGCGGTCATACCGTTGTCGCATCACACTACATCAACTTTGTACAAAAGCCGCGTCTAGCAGCCGCATCGCCACAAAATCCAACTCTAATGTCAACCAACAATTTTTACGGAAAGAGTTATAAGTTAATAAATATTTTTATTTGACAAATAATAAAATAATTTTGACGGTTAGACAAATGATATTGTAAATATATTTTTTATAAGCTAGATAAATTTTGTATAGAAATTCATGCAAATTGAAAACTATTTGGCATTTGATTAAGTGTCATAACCTAACAAACAAATTTTTTTGTACATTTGATAAATAGTCACTGATTTTTCCTGTACCAAATTTATTACACAATATATCAAAAAATTCATAATATCAATTTTATAATGTTTTTTGTTTTTATAATGTTTAATTATTTTTCAAAATTATTTTTTCCTTTTTTTGTGTTAAAGCTCACCAAGCCATTACTTAATATAAACTAGCGAACGCACCAATGGGTGGGTAAATAAAATTTATAAAAAATAGTAATACTTCAAAAAAAAAATGACATCTCAATAAAAAATAATTTCATAAAAAATATTTATTTCACAATAAATGAAATTTTTTAAAAAATTATAGATAAGAATTTTTACATATGTGCTCTTATTTCCAAAATTCAAAATATAGTTATTATTTAAGGAAGTTATCTATATGTGTTATGCGCTCTTCCAAACACATTGCAAATCAATCTAACGAAAATTTTTTTTTCTATTTTGATGAATGCACAATCAATCTGGCGACAAATTTCTTTTTGTTTGAAGTGAAGAGTCAATAACTTTATATCTTTTAGCATCAAGCCCTTGATTTAAACGATCATAGTTGAGAATGTATAGAATAAATATTATTTAAACATTTCGTGTAATTATTTTATAAAAGTAGTTAGAATTGTATTAATATTTAAATAATATAAATATAAGAAAAAGTAGATATTCTCAGTTTCTCACAATGTTCCCACGGTACAATTACAACCGAACAACCTGCATATTCCCGCGCATTTCTGTAAATTGATTTATAGGCTTTCATGTTAGTGCGTTTCCATTCCTAAAAAATCTGAAACAACCAAATATACGCCAAAGGTTGGATATTTAGTCCTCCCCTTTTTAAAGCTGGAACTTCCAAGTTAAGGAAAGGATTTCGAATACGTGTGATCTAAATCGTTTATATCGTACTAGCAAAAAATATTTCCAATATGTGGGTAAATAAAAATATAAAATTGTATATATATTAGACAATAAAGATATGTGACTCAATCTTTCAGCGATACAGGTAGATTTTTTTTTTTTCAAAATCCTACCGACGCACCGCTCAATTTTTTCCATTTTAAATAGAGATCCAAAATATATTATCTATTCATTTGCTGATTGATATCCAACCACATTCTATATAAAAAAAAATAGAAATATATTTAGCCTAAATTTCTAAATATTCAATATTCATCTTTTAGAAAAATGGAATTACTCCCTGATATAGAACTTAATTGCATTATCAATTTTCAGAGATCGTAGTAGATGAAGAGAGGTTCACTGAGGCTCCATCGATCAGACATCAGCTCCTTTTTACCGACAAAATTACTATCTGTGAACATTAATGAACATCTCTCAAAAATTACCATTGTGAACATTAATGAAACCGCTCCGAAAGCTTTGATTAATAGAACCACCTGCGTTGTTAACATTTAGTATTTAGAAAGATAGGTTCCATATTGATTTAATCCATTATTATCCAGCTGTGACTGTTGGACACGGCTAACGGGCTAAGCGAAAGAAACCTGGCTCGTCCGTACGCGTGTCAAGAGATGTAACCGACCTGTAGTCCAGTAACAGGCTCTTGCTCTTGCCGACTAGCCAGGTTCCGTTTGAACATGGAAGTACGGCCGCTACATGCGGCACAAAAGCGGCGAAGATACATTGCTGGGCTGCTGGCTCGCTTCAGACGTGGCGACTGCGAACCGCCGTAAAATTAATAAAGAACTTGCACAGGAAAAAAATTTATCCATATTTCATTCACCGCGTTAAGGAATTAAACATATCTTTGTTATGAATAAAAAGTAGTAACTATGTACTGATTATTTTCGCTAGGTTAACCAATATTTCCAAAATTAAAAATACAGAATTAATAAGCATCTCCTACTTAAAATACAGTTTTTTTTTTATGCATATATGACTATGAAATCAATTCAGATTTCTTTTTTTTTAATAAATTAAAGGCAATCAATTTAGATTGACTGAGAATACATTAGAATCTATTAAATTAATAATATTGAATTTAATACTAGTTTCCGTTAAGATTTCTTCTGTTTTTTTATTAGTAGATAAGAATTGTTGATTGGTTAAAATATTGAAATTAACTTCTCGTTCCAAAAAATTAAGGCAAAATTTTAACCATAAATGCGTAGTATCTTTATCGATGTGATATTGACATTTTACGCCTAGAATTTCCAAGGGACAATCGCGCGTTTTAACTATTGTCAAATTTAATGAATCTAAATTTAGATCGGTATATGAGCGATTTTAATGTTCCGAAATTTTACAATTGTTTGCAACTAATAGCGCAAATGAAGAATCTTCAGAGAAATGGTTTATCAACTGTACTCCTATTATTGGATTAAAATTTTTTTCACTGACATTTCTGTTTAATTAACTTCCTCGGTTCTAAATATTTACCTTAAGACAGACGACCAATTACTGTTTACGCGCACAAAAATTACCTAACTTAAGTCTCCCTGATTTCTTTTTTTTTGCTTTTATGATGTCGTCGGAAGCTTCAGTGCTGTTTCCTGGCGTTGCATTTTTCTTTATAAAGGATCAACTCAACAATTCTCTACGAATCTCATTCTCAGATAATTGAACCATCGATAATCTTGTCGGTCGAATATTTTATATACAGCTTGATCTTTTTCTCAACTTGATCAACTCTTCATCTCTGCCATTTTTTCATGGATTATGCCTCTATTTTTCTAGCTCGAACCTCAAGCGTGAGCTTCACTCTGCCACGGAAGCGATGGCGTATCGCCTTCACCATAATCATCACATGTCGCACACTGTCGCGAAAACAACGAAACCAATATGTGTTGATCAACATGCCCACAGCATCATTCCTCTCTTTCAAAGGTACTCATCATCAATCATTTGGTCACCTAGTCAAGGAAAAGCGAGCTGATGACCTACACCAGCTCGGGGGGCCATCAGGTCTGATCACAAAATTGAAATCTGACTCGAACAACGGCATCTCTTCTGATAATGAAGAAATACGTGCTCGCAAGGAGGCATTTGGGACCAACACGTACCCTAAAAAGAAACCCAAGGGGTTTTTTGTTCATGTCTGGGATGCGTTAAGCGACCCATTTTTATTGATCCTTATTGTTTGCGCCGCATTTTCCCTTGGATTTGGTATTAAGGAGCACGGTTTCAAAAACGGGTGGTACGATGGAGTGAGCATATTTCTTGCAGTGTTTCTGGTAACCATTGTGTCAGCTGTCAGTAATTACAAGCAGTCGAAGCGATTCGACAAGCTGGCGAGCGAATGTGATAACATCACAGTTGCAGTCGTCAGAGATGGCAGGAGACAGGAGATATCAATATTCGAAGTGGTGGTTGGAGATGTCGTGCTGTTAAATATCGGTGATCAGGTTCCAGCAGATGGAGTCTTCATCGAGGGACACTCTTTGCAGGTAAGATCAGTAAAACAACTTAACCGGTATTACCTATAACTATAATTGTGATTTCTGATTTTTATTGTTCGCTTTATAATATATGATGAAAATCCAAACTTTTTTTCTTAAAAGTAATTAGACTAATAATCATACTTTCTAATATGTACAATTTGAGGCGCATAGCAGCGGGTATATATACTAGTATTTTTTTTTTTTACTACACATTAATTCCATGCAATCGTAGATTACACAATCGAAGAAATTGTCTATTTTAACAAATGAAATAGTAGATTATGCCTATTCCTTCAAGTTTGTCCCCTTCAAGCATATGTCATTTATTTAAAATTTTCATGATTTTCCGTTGTTTATTACATGAAAATGTGACATTCACTTTATAAATTATCTGTGTGAACTGATTCATAATCATTTAAAACGTAGCATTCAAATGAAAATATATATATATATATATATATATATATATATATATATATATATATATATATATATATATATATACACACGAAGCAAGCTGTAAACAAAATCTCAAAGTATATGACGGTTTCTAGCCACTAACAGACAAAAAAATTAAGACCGGACAATTCATACAGCTGTAACCAGTATTTTAGCAATTCCATATAATATATCATTAATTAGTAAAACACTAAAAGTACACAGAGGTAGTGGTACATTGCAAGATTGAGTCGAATAGATTATCCAAGAGGATTGACCTGGATAAAGTATAAACAAACTTGTCTTTCCAATGAATTTGAGTCCCAAAGGGCAATACAACTTTGCACATCCAGAGTAGCTAGCTTGACGAATATCTTTCTAGTTAGGCCTGTATACATTTATTGGTACCCCATTTGGGCATGAAAATGACCATCTTATTAATTAGTGATAATAAACTATCCTAGTATCTCACCGAACTACAGAGTATATAGATATGGTCTGAATTCTGTTATAAAAAATCTTGCTGATACTTACATATACCTAATTACCTAACAATTTGGTATCTATATTTGTCTAATTCATTTAATGCAATGCAAAAATACTAAATTCATTTGAACATTATTATACTTCCGTATCTTGAAACTATTTTCATTATAATCTCAATGGTGAATGAAGGTCATCATGTAGTACTTATATGCAAATTTCTTCATATCCGGAGTTGTTACGAAATATGAATTTGGACATTTTAACCATTTCCGCTTAATAGAAGGAAGAAGATAATATTAGAAAAACTAATAGATTATTTTCTAAATATAAAGGTTGTCAACAATTTACAATTTAAATATCAAGTTGATTAGTGCAAATGATAAACAAAAAAAAATTCAGAGTTATGATTTATTTTCAAAGAAAAATCAAAGTAATAATTAAAAAAAAAAATATTGACAAAATTGAGCAAATTTAACTTAATTAACTTAAAAGAATGATTCTTATTCACTTATTAATTGACAGGTGGACGAATCCAGTATGACTGGCGAGACGCATCCTATCGATATCTCTGAAAAGGATCCATTTCTCTGCTCTGGTGTGAAGGTGGTTGATGGTTATGGAAGCATGCTTGTAACCGCTGTGGGCACAGACACTGAATGGGGAGAGATGATGGGAACCATAACTCGTGACAACAATGAAGAAACTCCACTCCAAGAGCGCCTCCAGGGTCTTACAACAAACATTGGCAAAATTGGAGTTACCGTTGCAGTATTAGTGTTTGCCGTGTTGACCATACGATACTTCACTGGAAGCACCAAGGATGAGAACGGCGTCCAAGAATTCAACAAGCATCATGTTTCAGCTAGTAATATCCTTAGCGGGCTGGTTAATATATTCCAACAAGCAGTGACAATAATTGTCGTCGCTATTCCTGAGGGTTTGCCCTTGGCTGTCACACTCACACTTGCATTTTCAATGAAGAGAATGATGAAGGACAATGCCTTGGTCAGAAATCTCTCGGCATGTGAAACTATGGGTTCAGTTACTGCTATATGTACCGATAAAACTGGTACATTGACCTTAAACCGAATGACAGTTACAGAGTTTTGGGTTGGTAAAGAAGCAGTCAGTACAGAAGGTGTGACTGAGTCAGTTGATGCAAGAGTAATCAGCTTGTTGTGTCAAGGAGTTGGGTTGAACACCACTGGTAGTGTGTATCAGAACAATTCTCTATCTGTGCCAGAGATATCTGGCAGCCCGACTGAGAAAGCATTGCTTCATTGGGCAGTATCGAGTCTTGGTATGGATACTGACTCATTGAAGAGGGGTTGCAAGGTAGTTCATGTTGAGGCATTTAATTCTGAGAAAAAACGTAGTGGAGTTTTGCTTTTGGAGAACAGGAAATTATTAGCCCACTGGAAAGGTGCAGCTGAGATGATATTGGCTCGGTGCACAGGTTACTACGACAATGATGGTTCGGTTCATGACATGGATGTTGAACAAAAATCACATTTTGAGAGAATAATCAAAGACATGGCTGCCTCCAGTCTTCGTTGCATTGCCTTCGCATGCAAGAATATTGAAGAAGTTGCTCGTACAAATGAGGAAGGAGAGGCAGCTAAGATTGAAGATGATGGTCTTATTCTGTTGGGGTTGGTCGGCCTAAAAGATCCTTGCCGGTCTGAAGTAAAAACAGCCATTGAAGCATGCAAGTCTGCTGGTGTCACAGTCAAAATGGTCACCGGTGATAATATTTTTACTGCTTGTGCCATAGCAAAGGAATGCGGAATCATAAGTGAGGGTAATGAAATGGAGGTTGTAGTAGAAGGTCAGGAATTCCGTAACTATTCACCAGAGAAACAATTGGAGATAGCCGATAAAATTCGGGTCATGGCAAGGTCATCTCCCTTTGACAAGTTATTGCTTGTGCAGTGCCTAAAGAAGAAAGGGCATGTGGTAGCAGTAACAGGAGATGGCACGAATGATGCACCTGCACTCAAAGAAGCTGATGTCGGTCTTTCTATGGGTATACAAGGTACTGAAGTCGCCAAAGAGAGCTCTGATATTATCATACTAGATGATAATTTTAGCACAGTTGTCACCGTCATGAGTTGGGGGAGATGTGTCTACAACAACATTCAAAAGTTTATTCAGTTCCAATTGACGGTCAATGTAGCGGCGCTGGTCATAAACTTCATTTCAGCAGTGACATCTGGTAAAATGCCTCTGACCACTGTGCAATTGTTATGGGTTAATTTAATCATGGATACAATGGGTGCATTGGCATTAGCCACAGATCGCCCAACAAAGGAGCTAATGAAGAAAAAACCAGTAGGCCGAACTGAGCCGCTAATTACTCGTGTGATGTGGAGAAACTTGTTGTCTCAAGCTTTGTTCCAGGTTGCAGTGTTGTTGATTTTCCAATTCAAGGGCCAGCAGATGTTTGGCGTCAGTGAAAAGGTAAACAACACCATCATATTTAACACATTTGTTTTCTCTCAAGTGTTCAACGAGTTCAATTCAAGGAAGTTAGAGAAGAAAAATGTCTTTGAGGATATCTTTAGGAATAAAATGTTTCTGGCAATTATTGCGGTAACGATACTGTTACAAGTATTGATGGTGGAAGTGTTGAAGAGGTTCGCCGGGACACAAATGTTAAATTGGGAGCAGTGGGGTATTTGTGTTGGTGTAGCAGCTATTACATGGCCGCTTGGATGGCTGATCAAGTTCATACCAGTTTCTGAGAAACGATTTCATGAGATGCTGCCTCGCTGGAGAAGTTAGGAAGTGAAATTCAGATAAACCTTTTTTTTTTGTGTGAAAAGCATGGGGCAAATACAGATAGACATTTTTTTATTCTTTAAATTTTTTCATTTGTTGTTTCCAGGTAGTGCATGTCGTACAGAGATACATGTGTAATAGTTGATATTATCTAAGAATTAATTAGCATGGGTATTTCTATTGATACACAACTTCTTTTAACAATTGAATACTCATTCAAATTGTTTTGCCTTCGGTTCTTTCGGTGTTTGGTCTATAACATTGAAAATTGATAATTCATCTATGCTTCGAATACTTTGACTTCCAATACTTTGAACCCACAGAATATTCATTTATCAGAAATGCAAAGTTTTTCATTGACCACATATTTTATCAAATTTACTTTGAACGGGATACAATTTTGAATGAACTCCCGACATATATCCTTTAGTGGTTTTTGTTATTTTTTTAGGGGGAAAAAAAAAGACTGCATTCACTTCAATTCAACATCAGTATCGAATTTTTGCATCACAATCCTTTTGGAGCGCTAAGCTATAAAAAGGAGGAAATGAGCATTGATTTTTTTGGCTTTGCTCTATCGTAAAATGACAACGAGATTAGCGCTGCTTGGAGATCCAACAGTTAAGACAGTCATTGCTTTTGCTTTTAAAGTTCCGATGAATTTATACTTAAATAACTAGAGACGTTTGCTTGTGAAGTGTGAACTTTCATGAAAGGTTGTTGCTACGAGATTTTCATTTGAAAACGGACTAATAAAATCCAGACCGAGTGGTTAAGAGTCAAAAGAGACGCATTAAGGATGGCTTTCTTCTCTACAAAGGTTCCCGAGAAAAGAAAGAATAAATGCTTCCGAGTCGGAAACCCATTGCTTAAGTTAGATACTGGACGGTACCTTTTTTTCGTGGAAAGTACTAAAAGACAAAGATGGTGAACAAACCACAAAATAAGTCAGCTGCATATTACAAGTCAGGAAAGACATTTTACACAACTTTCACAATTTTCTCTCCTATTTAATCCCAAAACAGAGAAATTGATAAGAAAGTAAGTGGCTTTCTCCAATTTGTTGGAGAAATTAAATGAGGTTGCGAGGTTGGTAAAGAATTAAAGATGTTTAATTGAAAGTAAAAGGCGCTGCAGACGACACAAAGTGCAGCGCAGAGGAAACCGAACGAAATCATCTGGACATGTCCAGTGATTAATTCCAATTCGAAAAAAATTAACCGTTGAGATCAAATTAGACGACCCTATCAAACGACGTCTCAATAATGGACGTTTTAAGAAAACGTCGACAGGATCCGGATTCCGGAGGAAACTGCAACAGATGATAAATAATAGTGGGCTGTAGGTAGCCCAATTGAAGAGGTCGCTGGGGTCTTAAAAGGCCCAGTTTTTATAGCCCTGACCAATTACATGACAATACAATAGCAATGGAATAGCGGAACCGGATCCTCAGCAAAACGACTGCTGAGCGGTCGTTTTATTTCTTTTTTTTGTTTTTTTATTTTAAAATTTAAATGGAGAATCCAAACCGTTCAACTTGTTAAATTTTACCGGCGATGCGTTTTCATATAAATTTTATAAAATTTGAAGTTGATTTGATACTAGATTAAGCGGTCAACAAATGAACGTATTAGAATTAATCTAACCAGGTCCGTTTATTTGTTGACCGCTTAATCTAGTATCAAATCAACTTCAAATTTTATAAAACTTATATGAAAACGCATCGCCGGTAAAATTTAACAAGTTAAATGGTTTGGATTCTCCATTTAAAATTTAAAATAAAAAAAAAACAAAAAAAATAAATAAAACGACCGCTCAGCAGTCGTTTTAAACGGCTGCTGAGGATCTCGTTCCATGGAATAGCAACCCCCCGAAATTATTAAGCTAATTCTACATTTCTACTCAAATGTAGGATAAGCAAACTTCGATAAGATATAATCAACTAAAAGACCTCTCTCTTATTAACAATTTTGGGTGTGTTTGGATGACATGAAGAATAGGGAATAAGTTAATAGAGCCGTTCTTCATTCTCTATACTATGTTTGCAATTAAATCTACGGGCTATTAGGCTTCCACAAAAAAAAAAAAAAAAAACTGTTTGTAATTTTTGCACTTTTACCCCATAACAGGTGAAACTTGCAAACGTAACAATCTTAAATTTAAGTTAATTAGAAAATCAACTTGCGGTTTCTTCTTCAGATTGGAAGTCACTTCATTCTTTTTCAGCACACGAGCCGTTCAAAAAGAACGAGCTTTTTTTTTTTTTGGACCAAGTTATGTATATAATAGAAATAATGTTGATATTAGTCCTCACATCTAGAATTGAAAAGTCGCCTTTAAAATCTAATATTCTCGTGATGAATAATCTAGTAGTCTTGTACTTTTATTGTCTGTCATCTCTCTATTTATAATAACGAAATCTGAATTCATCTTGTCATTGAAGGATTAGATAACCATTGATATTCAATAAACAAAACTAACAATATATGAAAATTTAGATATTATTTCATATTGCGAAGCAATTAATTTGATTTAGCTATTTTTTTATACTTTCTGTAAGAAGAAAGATTAAGGTCTAATTCTCCCATTCAATTATTAAGACAACAAGGGCATCGATTTATAGAAATAAAGACAGAACAATGAGAAAAACTTTTTTTTTCGAATTATGTTACAATCTTGCAGTAAATCATATCCAAAGTTCTTACTCGATTTTCCTCAAAAAAACAACCATCACTTAATATTTTGTTGAAAACTAATGCAGCATCTTTCTCCACATCAATAATCAATAATCAATAATATAAATAAAGATGTGTGGGTGTCGGTCCTTGTTTTAGTTAGTATTAGTGCGACACTTCATCAAGATCTTTGATTTTTCTGCTTCGACTTAATCTGGTATGTTCCTTCATATGTATATTAATTTTTTATGTGTTACTTATTGTGTTGTAATATGTGTTACTTGAAGAGAAAGTTTAATATGCACCATAGTGCATAGAGCATTCTATGCATCGCGGATTTTTTCGGAAATTTTTTGTAAATTGACAAATCTAATTTAACCAATCTAATCTACATATTGATATCTCATAGGACACCAAATTTTACAATTTTTGAGATTTTATTACTATTTTTTTTTGAATTTTTTATAACTGCCATTTTTGGAATGTTGTAAATGTAAGTGCTACAACAATTCTAGAATGCGGAAATAACCTAGAATCGTAAAATACCTCGTGTCATCGCTAATTGAAATTGAGTGTTGAGCGGATGAACTTGAAACCCGCAAACTAAGCGCGTCTCCTTAGTCTCTGATCTTCTCCACGTTCTGCAGTGAGAGAATCGCTACAAAGCCGATGTTGCAACCCCAACTGATGGTGTTTGACAGGGGTTAGTCGGCCTTGACTCGTTCCCTCTAGAAACACGTTATCTTCTCTCTCTCTTGTCTAAATTTTGGTTAGAACTGAAAGAAGCCTCTCACATACCCTCTGCCATCACAGAGAAAGTATATATAGAGGGTTCAAATCGCTCAGAAGATGCAAAGGCAGTGTTTTGATAAAAGGGTGCGATGTTCACAGCATTCTGTCCAGGTGCACCGTATCTATTAGAACGGACCATTTGAACACGGATCTGAAACAGTCCGTCTCATCTAAACTGGTTCGTTTCATTTGACAGAATACTACATTCTCCCACTTGAACTTGCATCCTTTGCATATAAATACCTTCTGTTTTATTTATGTTAAACATTAGAAATGTAACACATGAACTGTAGCAGTAAGTCATCTTATCGTTACTAGCGTTTTAAACTACTAGTAAATGCGAATATTACTTTCTACAATTACAATATGCTACACAACTAATAATCTAACCTTTTATGCGATTTTGAATTCCTTTATGAATAAACCCAACGTCTATTCCAAGTCAATCTTTATGATGTAATTCTCAACCTTATGATCAAATATATTCTATATATGTGCGCACAATCAACACGAGAAAACATCTGACGCAGCGAGTAGCGCGAGATAGTTGTTCTTTTCTCAGAAGAGAAGAAACACGTAAAAACAATTTAGAATTGTTGCTAATGAAGGCTATACCAGAAACACTGGGGCAACACGAGAGTTGCAGAAGGTGGCAAAGGATGATAAAATAGTAGGGAAAAGGCCGATGGACAAAAGCGAAAACCTGAAATCAGCCAACAATACTTCTAAATCTATGGTTGGCAAATGTTACCGGTGTTTGCAACCAGGTCATCGATCGAATGAATGCCCTAATAGGAGAGGTATTAATATTGTAGAGCGAGAGATAGAAGATGAGATTTATTGTGAACCTGATGGGGATGATGAACAAAGTGATTGTCATAAAGGTAATGATGAAGGAGAGCCGAATTTTGTTATTAGAAGATTGATGTTGGCTCCAAAGCAAGATGATGCTACCCAACGTCACCAATTGTTCCGAACCAGATGCACTATCAATGGCCGTGTCTTCGAGTTAATCATAGACAGCGGTAGTTGTGAGAATATTATTGGTAGGGATGTGGTGAATTCATTACAGTTGGCTGTTGAAAAACATCCAAATCCTTATTCAATTGGATGGATCAAAGCTGCAGAAAAGATTAAGGTGACTGAGCGGTGTAAGGTACCTTTTTCTATTGGAAAATATCAAGATGAAGTGTATTGTGATGTTGTGGACATGGATGTGTGTCACCTACTCTTTGGCAGGCCATGGCAGTTTGATGTTGATGCACAACATGCGGGCAGAGATAATGTGTACAAGTTGGAGAGAAAAGGAGTGAAATTTACTCTACTTCCTTTACGAGTAAATAAGCATTCTAATGCTGCCAAAGTTAAGGAAAAATCATACATCACATTAATGAAATCTGAAAAAGAGTTAGAGGATGCAGTGAGAGAGTCTAAAGTGGTTCATGCACTGATTGTGAAACAAATTCTCTCTGTGGACGAGGGTCAAGAGGTAAAGGTACCACCGATCGTCAAACCATTGTTGGAGGAGTTTAGTGAAGTTATACCTGAGGATTTGCCTGATGGACTACCTCCTATGCGAGATATTCAGCACCACATTGACTTGATACCTGGATCTACTTTACCTAATCTACCACATTATAGAATGAGCCCAAAAGAAAGTGAGATCTTACAAGAGAAAGTGCAAGAACTGTTGAATAAAGGTTATGTTAGAGACAGCATGAGCCCATGTGCTGTACCTGCATTATTGACACCTAAGAAGGACGGTAGTTGGAGAATGTGTGTTGACAGTCGTGCAATCAACAAAATCACCATTGGTTATAAGTTTCCCATCCCAAGACTTGATGATATGCTGGATCAATTGAGCGGGTCGATGGTGTTCTCAAAGATTGATTTGAGAAGTGGTTACCATCAGATTCGAATTAGACCTGGAGACGAATGGAAAACAGCTTTCAAGACAAAGGAAGGTTTGTACGAGTGGTTGGTTATGCCGTTTGGGCTGTCAAATGCCCCAAGCACTTTCATGAGGGTGATGAATCAGGTATTGAAACCTTTCATTGGAAAATTTGTGGTTGTTTACTTTGATGACATTCTAATATATAGTAAGTCAGAAGAGGAACATCTTAAACACTTGAGAGAAGTTTTGGTGGTTTTACAAGAGAATAAGCTTTATGCCAATTTAAAGAAGTGCAGTTTTATGGCTAAAAGATTGTTGTTCCTTGGCTTCATTGTTGGTTCAGAAGGTATCCAAGTAGATGAAGAAAAGGTAAAAGCCATCAGAGAATGGCCAATACCAAAAACCGTGACTGAATTAAGAAGTTTTTTGGGATTAACAAGTTTCTATAGGCGTTTCATCAAAAATTTCAGCACTATAGCAGCCCCAATGACAGAATGTTTGAAGAAAGGAAAGTTTCATTGGAACGAAGAGGTTGAGTTGAGTTTTGCTGTGTTGAAAGAGAAATTGTGCTTAGCTCCAGTCCTAACCTTACCAGATTTTGATAAACTATTCGAGGTAGATTGTGATGCAAGTGGAGTTGGAATAGGAGCGGTTTTATCTCAAGAAAAGAAACCGGTAGCCTTCTTTAGTGAAAAGCTAGCAGATGCTAGAAGGAATTGGTCCACTTATGACAAAGAATTCTATTCGGTGGTGCGAGCTTTAAAAACATGGGAGCATTATCTGATCGGACGTGAGTTTGTTCTATATTCCGATTGTGATGCACTAAAATATTTAAATAATCAAACCCGAATCAGCAAAGACATGCATGCAAGGTGGATACAATTCCTACAGAAGTTCCCTTTTAAGTTAAAGCATAAGGCTGGAATACAAAATAAAGTGGCAGATGCCTTGAGTCGCAGAGCCAATTTGCTTGTCACTTTGAGTCACGAAGTGGTAGGGTTTGAGCAATTGAAGGAGTTGTATGAAGTTGATGAGGACTTTAAAGAAGTTTGGGGAAAGTGTATCACAAATCAACCATGTGATGACTTTCATCTCCATGATGGATATTTGATGAAAGGAAATCAACTTTGTATCCCTTGCTCTTCACTAAGGGAGAAGTTGATTCGAGATTTACATGGTGGTGGATTAGCAGGTCATTTAGGTAGAGATAAGACTATTGCTGCTGTTCAAGAAAGGTTTTACTGGCCTCACTTAAGAAGAGATGTTAGCAAAATTGTGCAGCGCTGTTATGTGTGCCAAACTTCAAAAGGGCAGTCACAAAATACTGGACTGTACATGCCTCTTCCAGTCCCTCACAATATATGGGAGGATTTGTCAATGGACTTTGTATTAGGGCTACCTCGTACTCAAAGAGGTATGGATTCTGTTTTTGTTGTTGTTGACAGGTTCTCAAAAATGGCACACTTCATTCCATGTCGAAAGGTGGCTGATGCGCAAGGTATTGCTAAGTTGTTTTTTAAGGAAGTGGTGCGTTTGCATGGTGTACCCAAGTCGATCACATCTGACAGGGACAGTAAATTCCTTAGCCATTTCTGGAGAACCCTGTGGCAGATGTTTGACTCTTCTCTTAATTATAGCACCACTGCTCATCCACAAACTGATGGACAAACGGAGGCCACCAACAGAACTTTGGGCAACCTGATTCGCAGTATTTGTGGAGACAAACCGAAGCAATGGGATGTGGCACTAGCACAAGCCGAGTTTGCATACAATGCAGCGATACACAGAACCACGGGCAAGTCGCCATTTTCAATTGTGTACACTAAGGCACCAGATCATGCTGTGGACTTAATGAAGTTGCCACGAGCTCCTTATGCTAGTGTTGCTGCAAAACATATGGCTGAACAATGGCAAACAGTGACGGCTGAAATAAAGAAGAAACTTGAGGATTCTAATGCTAAGTACAAAGCAGAAGCTGACAAGCATCGAAGGGAGAAAATATTTGCTGTTGGCGATCAAGTGATGGTGTTTTTGAGGAAGGAAAGATTTCCAGTGGGAAAATACAGCAAATTGCAACCTAAGAAGTATGGACCCTATCGGATTGAGAAAAAGATTAATAATAATGCTTATGTGGTGGAGTTACCAGCTGAAATGGGTATATCGAAAACATTTAATGTGGCAGATATTTACCCATTCTTTTCAGATGATGAGCCATTGTATCCGGAAAACTCGAGGTCGAGTTTTTCTCTGGTGGGAGAGACTGATGCAGAGCTTATTTTAAGAAAGAAAGAAAGAAATGCTTGAGCCATTTTAAGCAGATTTTATTTTAAGCTAGTAGTTCTATTATGAGCAGTTTATATTATTAGCAGTTATTTTATTTTAAGCTAGTAGTTATTTATTTCTTTGTAATTTAGACAGAACCAACACCTATAAAAGTGTTGGGTGTATCTTTTAGAGAGATTAATCAGAAATTAAGAAAATTCTAAATTGTTTTTACGTGTTTCTTCTCTTCTGAGAAAAGAACAACTATCTCGCGCTACTCGCTGCGTCAACATCTATACTTTTATGAAGAGTTTATACACAATCGTACGATTAATATTAACCATAGGATCAATTCCTATATATACCCGCTACATGATCTTTGAATTCCTTTAGCTGCAGTATTTATTCAAAGAATCGGTCAGCTTCTATTCTGTATGAACACCTTTAATAACCACTTAATTCTTCTTAATGCGCTCTTTCAAAGTCAAATACTTAATGTCGATACCTCGACCTTTACCTTAATTATTCTTGACTAGAAAGACTGCAACAGAATTATCATACAGAATCCTTAATGACTTAGATATAAAATCCATGACTCTAAGTCTCACAATAAAACTCTTCAAACACCATCGAGGGTAATCTCAAAACACACAACAAACTATACTTTATGTTGAACTAACGAACAATGTCAGTTAGACATTTCTTTATGACACAATTTCACTGGTTAACATGTATCCTTAATTCGATTTACTAGAATCGACACAACCAGTTTGTGTACCAAAATAACTTCAACTTATCAGTCTGTTGAGACATAAGCACACTATCTTAAGTACCTTAAAGATATATCATTACTTTCTTAGCAATTTAACTGTGGTCTATCCCCTAATTATTATGATATCAGTCCAAATATTCAAATGGCAAAAGCTATGTTAGTTCTTTGTGCACAAACCTGATCATACTTTATGCTTTCAAATTGCCTAAATACTTGAAGTATTTACTATTTGTTCTCTTTCTAAGTTATACTGAGGATACTGATTCACAATGAATCTACCACCTATATTAACAGGTACTGGACGCGGTGAATACATTTCCTTCCGGAATCTTTCTAATACCTTATTGATATATGCTTGTTGAGATAAATCAAGAATATCTTGATTCCTATCTACATGGGCCTTTATGCCTATCACAAACAAAACTTCAGCCATATCCTTCATATCAATATTTTAGAAAGAAATTATTTCACCCTATATAACTATCTTTTATCATTAGTTACAAGTATAACATTCTCTATATATAAAACAAATAGATAAAATCAACTCCCACTAATCTCCTGATATATGCAATAGTTCATCATATATTTCTTCAAAACGTATGAGGAAATAACCTTATGAAACTATTAATATCATTAGTGAAATACTTGTTTTAATTCTTATATAGAATACTTTAACTTATTAACTAAATACCTATTTCCTCTAAAGAAGAAACTTTTATAGTTATTTAATATAACCTTCTCCTCTAGATCACCATTAAGAATTGCAACATTTATATCCATTTAATGTAACTCCAAACCAGAATGAGCTACTAATGCCATAAGCATGTTAAGTGAATCTTCTTTAATACATGTGAGAAAACCTTCATGTAATTCACTACTTCTTCTAAATGAACCAATTGGTGACAAGACTAATTTGGTATTACTTTATGTTTACTTATGAGTCCTTTTGGTTTTAAGAAATCCATTACAACCAATAGGTTTAAACCATAAGTAACTTAACCAAATTTCAGAAGTAACTTCTAAATGAACCAAATTGCACACCATTGACTCTTACCGATTTTACTTGGCATTATACTATACTATGGACTCATTGCAATTCATTATCTTAGAAAATATCAGAATCTTATTCAACAATAATACTTTTATAAGAGTCTCGTAGATAAACTACATATTATTACTAGGATAACCGACCTAATCCTTTATTAGATCACCTTGATATTGAATATTAAATATTCAACTTGATCTATTATTGTATTATATGTCGGTTAACGAATGTCAATAATTGGATTATCAATATTTATTGATCCTTAATAATATATCCAATTATGAATTAGAGGGAGTTTTTGTACGACCTAAAACTGATCACTCCCACTAATCTGAACATTCTCTAGAACTTAATATTTCTAGATTCATATCCTAGTCATATTTCATATTTCCAATCTCTTTACCATTTTCTGATCTCACAATCTTTTATTTGATTACTGTATTGTTTCTCTATTTCCACTTTAAAACCTTATAAGCATGTAGAGATACATATATTGTGAGTAATCATCAATTAAAGAGATGAATGCAAGCTATGAGCTTGATGCCAACTAGTCATTTTCTTACTTGTTAATCATATCTCAACCATATAAACACTCAACTTTATCCATAATGTCTTTTATCCTAATAAACACACATGGTCAGAAACACCAGACTGACCATTTATCCTTATGTGTTATAACCTTAAGGAAATATTGACAAGACTATATTTAAATGGACAAGTGTTCAAAATTAAATATACAAGTAATGACTCAGAAATATTATATAGACTCTTTTGTTGAACAACTATATTCCTCATTTTCATTATGTGCTCTCGCACCTATAATGGTAATAAACCTAAAAGATAAACTTTTATGATGAGTATTATTACGTTAGCCTTAACCTAAGAGGCCAACTACTCATCTAATGTCTTATGTAAGAACTTTACATTAATATGCATATCAACCAAATCACTATACATTGAAAGAACTTATTCTTTATAAACATGAAATATAAGCAATTAAACTGCTCCCACTGTTCATTATAACTTATGTTCATAGGTTCAACCTCAAAAGTGGATCCTACTGGTTTATAAATTTAATATTCTTACAACTTTAATGAAGGAGAACAGTATCCTTCTAGACCTTATAACTATTATCCTCAACCCAGGAGCTTTGATACTTATCATTTCTAAAGGGAATCTGCTATCCTTATGAAAGTAGAACCGATACATGCTTATCTTTATATTGAGACTTAACTTTATACTTTAATTTACCAATGCAAACTAAGTTAAGTATCTTTATGAGTCAATTCCTGCATAATATTACCTGTGGGCTAAATATCATGCTATAACTCTTTATGTAATTAAACATTACAACTATATGAATCAATTTCTCACCCAGTCTAAATACTATGATTTGATTCTTCATACTTTATGATATAACTAGTTAATTATATTCCTATCCTTAATCCCTGTGGGCAAATTAAGTATTCATAATTTAACTATTATATCCTAATATATTAAGTTAACTAGGTCAATATTCCTGTGGGACGATACTAACTTCGTTAACTTAATCTATTACAATCTTGTGTCTGTTTAATCCAAATGTGATTTTATAAACTTTATATATACATAACTTTAATCCAACTAAGGATGCTGTGGCTACTCCTTAATATATTAATATATATATTCATCACTAGACACAAGCTATGTCCTTTCTTCCTAATGTGATTTATAGATACACTATATAATATATATACCTTAATATAATTGAAGATGTTGTGGCTACTCTTCAACTAATTAACATATATTAATCAACTAGACATAATATATTATAGTTAGATAACTAATATATATGTATATGCTTAATAACTAGCATAGTTATCTAACTTTCTTGATTAATTGATCCTTAATCAATTTATTTGTCTAATTAATCTAACAATAATATCAAACAAAACTTTATTCAAATTTTTCCAGACTATCCGTTCCAAAACCTGACGGGTCGTCCCAGTTTGACTCTATTAATACCCAGACGTATCCTCATGCAATTTCATTCAAAACAATCCGCCCTAAAACCAGACAATCTGTTCCAATGTGTTTGAGTAATGCAAACAGAAACTTTATGCAAATATAATCTGGAACGATCCGTTCTAGGGCCAGAACGGTCCGTTTCAATTTGCGTCTGAAACCCTAATTCACTGGTAATTAGATTATATAACAGTTAGGGTTTACTAAACTTTCATAGATCATCTAACTATAATTATCTATATCTAAATAATTATCATATGCACAATTACTGCCATATCCTTTATAAATACAATTTGTGTATTACTATACCACATGTATAGTTCTTCAAGTTTGTTTAATCAATATAATGCTTGTAACGCCAATACTAATAGAATACCAGATAGTATGATGGTCTGTGGACTACATCAATACTTTATTACTATAGTATATTCAAGCATATCATTATTGACTAATCAATCTTAACTAAAAATGCCAACCATCTTTACAAAATTAGTATTTATGACAAACTGTGACTATTTTATAGAATTCCATAATAGTTATGTAATCTACAAGCTTTAATTAACAATGGAGAACCATCATATGTCTGATTATACCTTATTTTTCATCTTAAAATTCATTTCTGGACCAAACTCTGTTGGAACGGTCGTTCCAACTCCAAAAGGGTCGCCCCACACGAAAGGGTACGTCCAAAGTTCATCCAGAAAATTTCTGACAGCCTGAACACTTTCTGGTAAACTGACAATAACTTTCTATATACTTAATCGTTTTCTGTGTTTTTAGTCATTATAGAAACTAGATTCAAATATCTTTCTAGTGACACAAGTTTCATCAAAAACAAGTATACAGATCAAAAGCTATGCACCTCGAAAGACAACTATCACAAATAAAATCGGACAAACTGTCAGGATGACCTATATTGCAGACAACATATCTCACTCATACTTTATCGGAATTTTGCAAATTTATACTTTATTGAAAGATATCTGAAATATCTACATCCCAGTAAAATTTCATGCAAAACCGAATTACCAATTGAGAGAAATCTGGCCCGTAATACTGAAAGGTCAGAAAATTCAGAATCCCGACTGCCTGACCTCTACTGGTTGCAACTTGATTATCTCATTGTATACCCACTGGATTTTCAAGATGTTGGTCTCGTTAGAAAGTAGACTCATAGATCTTTCCAATCCCGAAAACCTCACTCAAATTGGATAAGCGGATCTTGAGATATTGCTCCATGAATTCAGACAATCAATGAAAATCAGACAAAACTCAATCCACTCAACACTTACAACAGAATTTCTTACAAACCGTTATGAAATTCCATTTCAATAAAGGCAATCAAGCGGCATAACCCGCTCTGATACCAACTGTAAGTGCTACAACAATTCTAGAATGCGGAAATAACCCAGAATCGTAAAATACCTCGTGCCATCGCTAATTGAAATTGAGTGTTGAGCGGATGAACTTGAAACCCGCAAACTAAGCGCGTCTCCTTAGTCTCTGATCTTCTCCACGTTCTGCAGTGAGAAAATCGCTACAAAGCCGATGTTGCAACCCCAACTGATGGTGTTTGACAGGGGTTAGTCGGCCTTGACTCGTTCCCTCTAGAAACACGTTATCTTCTCTCTCTCTTGTCTAAACTTTGGTTAGAACTGAAAGAAGCCTCTCACATACCCTCTGCCATCACAGAGAAAGTATATATAGAGGGTTCAAATCGCTCAGAAGATGCAAAGGCAGTGTTTTGATGAAAGGGTGCGATGTTCACAGCATTCTGTCCAGGTGCACCGTATCTATTAGAACGGACCATTTGAACACGGATCTGAAACAGTCCGTCTCATCTAAACTGGTTCGTTTCATTTGACAGAATACTACAGTAAATAGTAGTTTGTTTCCAAAAATGGCAAGTTAAAAAAAATTCAAAAAAAATAGTAATAAAATCTAAAAAATTGTAAAATTTGGTGTCCTATGATATTTCAATATGTAGATTAGATTGGTTAAAATAGTACTCGGTGCACAGTACATAGAATGTCCTATGCACTATGGTGCATATTTTCTGTGTATAAATAAATAATATATAATAAATATGCTCTAAATTTTATCATAGACAATAGAAAGTGTTTAAATATAGATTATTGTGATCAGATGACATAGAATGAGTGCAGAATATCTTAAAATGCTCAAATGTTGCCGAGAATATGCATTATTTACTCATTTTATGCATATTTTCTATGTAGAATTAAATATTTTATAATAAATAACTCTGAATTATATTGTAGACAATAGAATGTGTTTAAATATAGATTATTGTGATCAGATGATTTAGAATGAGTGTAGGATCGCTTAAAATGCTCAGTATTAACCAGAATATGCTCTATTTGCTCATTTTATGCATATTTTCTATGTATAAATAACTAATTTACAATAAATATACTCTGAATTATATTGTAGAATTGATAAAGTGTTCCAATATAGATTATAGGGCTGAGATGACTTAGAATGAGTGCATAATCGCTTAAAATGCTCAAATATTGACCAGAATATGCTTTATTTGCTCATTTTATGCATATTTTCTATTTATAATTAAATATTTTATAATAAATGTGCTCCGAATTATATTGTAGACAAAATAAAGTGTTTACATATAGATTATAGTGATCAGATGAGTTAGAATGATTGCAGAATAGCTTAAAATGCTCATAATATTGAGTAGAATATGCTTTATTTGCTCATTTTATGCATATTTTCTATGTATAATTAAATATTTTATAATAAATATGCTCTGAATTATATTGTAGACAATCGAAAGTGTTTAAAACTTTAAATATAGATTATTGTGATCATATGATTTAGAATGAGTGTAGAATCGCTTAAAATGCTCAAATATTAACCAGAATATGCTTTATATGCTAATTTTATGCATATTTTCTATGTATAAATAAATAATTTACAATAAATATGCTCTGAATTATATTGTAGACAGTATAAAATGTTTACATATAGATTATAGTTATCAGATGAGTTAGAATGAGTGCAGAATAGCTTAAAATGCTCATAATTGCCCAGAATATGCTTTATTTGCTCATTTTATGCATATTTTCTATGTATAAATGAATAACATACAATAAATATGCCCTGATTTATATTGTAGACAATATAAAGTGTTCAAATATAGATTATAGTGATCAGATGACTTAGAATGAGTGCAGAATCGCTTAAAAAGTTCAAATATTGCCCAGAATATGCTTTATTTGCTCATTTTATTCATATTTTGTATGTATAAATAAATAATATATGATAAATATGCTCTGAATTTTATTGTAGACAATAGAAAGTGTTTAAATATAGATTATTGTGATCAGATGATTTAGAATAAGTGTAGAATCGCTTAAAATGCTCAAATATTAACCTGAATATGCTTTATTTGCTCATTGTATGCATATTTTACGGGCATAAATAAATAATTAAAAAATAAATATTCTCTGAATTAAATTGTAGACATGATAAAGAGTTCCAATATAGATTATAGCGATAAGATGAGTTAGAATGAGTGCATCATCGCTTGAAAAGCTCAAATATTGCCCAGAATATGCTTTATTTGCTCATTTTATGCATATTTTCTATGTATAATTAAATATTTTACAATAAATATGCACTGATTTTTATCGTAGACAATAGAAAGTGTTTAAATATAGATTATTGTGATCAGATAATTCAGAATGAGTGTAGAATCGCTTAAAATGCTCAAATATGAACCAGAATATGCTTTATTTGCTCATTTTATGCATATTTTCTTTGTATAAATAAATAATTTACAATAAATAGGCTCTAAAGTATATTGTAGACATTATAAAGTGTTCAAATATAGATTATAGTGTTCAGATGAATTACAATGAGTACAGAATAGCTTAAAATGCTCAAATATTGCACAGAATATGATTTATTTGCTTATTTTATGCATATTTTCCATGTATAATTAAATATTTTGTAATAAATATGCTCTGAATTATATTGTAGACAATATAAGGAGTTTAAATATAGATTATTATGATCAGAAGATTTAGAATGAGTGCAAAATAGCTTAAAATGCTCAAATATTAACCCGAATATGCTTTATTTTCTTTTATGCATATTTTCAAGGCATAAATAAATAATTTACAACAAAAATGCTCTGAATTACAATGTAGACAATATAAAGTGTTCCAATATAGATTTTAGTGATCAGGTGACTTAGAATGAGTGCATAATCTCTTAAAAAGCTCAAATATTGCCCGGAATATGTTTTATTTGCTCACTTTATGCATATTTTCTGTGTATAAATAAATAATATATAATAAATATGCTCTGAATTTTATTGTAGACAATAGAAAGTGTTTAAATATAGATTATTGTGATCAGATGATTAAGAATGAGTGTAGAATCGCTTAAAGTGCTCAAATACAAACAAGAATATGCTTTATTTGCTCATTTTATGCATGTTGTCGACGCATAAATAAATATGCTCTAAATTATATTTTAGACAATATAAAGTGTTCCAATATAGATTATAATGATCAGATGACTAAGAATGAGTGCCGAATCACTTAAAATTCTCAAATATTGACAAGAATATGCTTTGTTTGCTCATTTTATACATATTTTCTATGTGTAATTATAGATTTTATTTTATAATAAATATGCTCAGCAATATTGTAGATAGTAGAAAGTGTTTAAATGTAGAAAATTGTGATCAGAGGATTTAGAATAAGTGTAGAATCGCTTAAAATCCTCTAATATTAACAAGAATATGCTTTATTTGCTCATTTTATGCATATTGTCCACGCATAAATAAATAATTCACAATAAATATGCTCTGAATTATATTGCAGAGGATATAAAGTGTTCGAATATAGATTATAATAATCAGATGACTTACAATGAGTGGTGAATGGCTTAAAATGCTCAAATATTGCCCGAATATGCTTTATTTGCTCATTTTATGCATATTATCAATGTATAATTAAATGTTTTATAGTAAATATGCTCTGAATTATATTGTAGACTATATAATTGTTTAAATATAGATTATGATGATCATTTGATTTAGAATGAGTGCAGAATCACTAAAAATGGTCAAATATTGCTCAGAATAAGCTTTATTTGCTTATTTTATGTATATTTTAATGAGCATGTCATATTCTAGACAACTTAAATAGATGAAATATAGATTATTGTAATCAAATGACATATAATGAATGCAGAATCTCTTAAACTACTCAAATATTGCTCATAATATGCTTTATTTGTTCATTTTATGCATATTTTCTATGTATAATTAAATAATTTACAATAATTATGCTGAGAATTATATTGTAAACAATATAATGTGTTCAAATACGGATTATAGTGATCAGATGAGTTAGAATGAGTGCAGAATCGCTTAAAATGCTCATAATATTGCCCATATGATTCTCCATTTGCTAATTTTATGAATATTTTCTAAGTAGAAATCAATAAATATGCTCTTAATTTTATTATAGACAGTATAAAGTGTTTCAATATCTATTATAGTGATCAGATGACTTAGAATAAGTGCAGAATCGCTTAAAATGCTCAAATATTGCCCAGAATATGCTTTATTTGCAAAATTTATGCATATTTTCTATGTATAATTAAATATTTTATAATAAATATGCTCTGAATTATAATGTAGACAATAGAAAGTGTTTAAATATAGATTATTATGATCAGATGATTTAGAATGAGTGTAGAATCGTTTAAAATGCTCAAATATTAACCAGAATATGTTTTATTAGCTTTTATGCATATTTTCCACGCATAAATTTATAATTTTATAGTAAATATGCTCTGAATTATATTGTTGACTATATAATTGTTTAAATATAGATTATTATGATCATTTGATTTAGAATGAGTGCAGAATCATTAAAAATGCTCAAATATTGCTCAGAATAAGCTTTATTTGCTTATTTTATGTATATTTTATATGTATAACTAAATATTTTATAATGAGCATGTCATATTCTAGACAACTTAAATAGATGAAATATGGATTATAGTTATCAGATGACTGAGAATGAGTGCAGAATCGCTTAAAATGCTCAAATATTGCATAGAATATGCTTTACTTCTTATTTTATGCATATTATCTATGAATAATTAAATATTTTGTAATAAATAAGCGTTGAATTATATTGTAGACAATATAAAGTGTTTAAATATAGATTATTGTGATCAGATGATTTAGAATGAGTGTAGAATAGCTTAAAATGATCTAATATTAAGCAGATCATGCTTTATTTTCTTTTATGCATATTTTCCACGCATAAATAAATAATTTACAATAAATATGCTCTGAATTATGTTGTAGACAATATGAAGAGTGCCAAAATTGATTATAGTGATCAGATGACTTAGAATGAGTGCATAATCGCTTAAAATGCTCAAATATTGACCAGAATATGCTTTATTTGCTCATCTTATGCATATTTTCTATGTATAATTATTTTTTAATAATACATATGATCTCAATTATATTGTAGACCATAGAAAGGGTTTAAATATAGATTATTGTGATCAGATGATTAAGAATGAGTGTGGAATCGCTTAAAATGCTCAAATATTAACCAGATTATGCTTTATTTGCTAATTTTATGCATATTTCCCACGCATAAATAAATAATTTACGATAAATATGCTATGAATTATATTGTAGACATGATAAAGTGTTCCAATATTGATTATAGCGATGAGATGACTTAGAATGAGTGCATAATCGCTTGAAATACTCAAATATTGCCCAGAATATGCTCTATTTGCTCATTTTATGCATATTTTCTATGTATAATTAAATATTTTACAATAAATATGCACTGAATTTTATAGTAGACAATAGAAAGTGTTTAAATATAGATTATTGTTATCAGATGATTTAGAATGAGTGTAGAATCGCTTAAAATGCTCAAATATTAACCATAATATGCTTTATTTGCCCATTTTATGCTTATTTTCTTTGTATAAATAAAGAATTTACAATAAATATGCTTTGAATTATATTGTAGGCATTATAAAGTGTTCAAATATAGATTATAGTGTTCAGATGAATTACAATGAGTGCAGAATAGTTTAAAATGCTCAAATATTGCCCATAATATGATTTATTTGCTCATTTTATGCATGTTTTCTTTGTATAATTAAATATTTTGAAATAAATATGCATTGAATTATATTTTAAACAATATAATATTTTCAAATATAGATTATAGTGATCAGATGACTTAGAATAAGTGCAGAATCGCTTAAAATTCATAAATGTTTCCCAGAATATGCTTTATTTCTTATTTTATGCATATTTTATATGAATAATAAAATATTTTATTATAAATAAGCTCTGCATTATATGGTAGATAATAAGTGTTTAAATAAAATTTATTGTGATCAGATGAATTAGAATGAGTGTAGAATCGCTTAAAATGATCAAATATTAACCAGAATATGCTTTATTTTCTTTTATGCATATTTTCCACGCATAAATAATTAATTTACAATAAATACGCTCTGAATTATATTGTAGACAGTATAAAGTGTGCCAATACATATTATAGTGACCAGATGACTTAGAATGAGTTCATAATAGCTTAAAATGCTCGAATATTGAGCAGAATATGTTTTATTTGCTCATTTTATGCATATTTTCTATGTATAATTAATTTTTTTTGTAATGCATATTATCTGAATTATATTGTAGACAATGGAAAGTTTTCAAATATAGATTTTTGTGATCAAATGATTAAGAATGAGTGTAGAATCGCTTAAAATGCTCAAATATTAACTATAATATACTATATTCGCTCATTTTATGCATATTTCCAACGCATAAATAAAAAATTTACAATAAAAATGCTCTGAATTATATTTTAGACAATATAAATTGTTCCAATATAGATTATAGTGAGCAGATGACTTAGAATGAGTGAAGAATCGCTTAAAATGATCAAATATTGCCAAGAATATGCTTTATTTGCTCATTCTGTGCATATTTGTTGTGTATAATTAAATATTTTTTAATCAATATGCTCTGAATTATATTTTAAACAATATAAAGTGTTTAAATATAGATTATTGTGAGCAGATGATTTAGAGTGAGTGTAGAATCGCTTAAAATGCTCAAATATTAACCAGAATAAGCTTTCTTTGCTCATTTTATGCATATTTTGTATGTATAATTAAATAATTTACAATAAATACGCTCTGAATAATATTTTAGACAATATAAAATTTTGAAATCAATAATAAATAATCAATAATATAAATGAAGATGTGTGGGTGTCGGTCCATGTTTTAGTTAGTATTAGTGCGACACTCCATCAAGACCTTTGATTTTTTTGCTCCGACTTAATCTGGTCTGTTCCTTCAGATGTATGTTAATTTTTAATGTGTTACTTATTGTGTTGTAATATGTGTTGCTTAGAATTGTGTTCCCTTTATGTTAATCATTTTATGCATATTTTCTATGTATAATTAAATATTTTGTAATAAATATGCTCCGAATTATATTGTAGACAATATAAAGTGTAAACAATATAAAGTTTTTAAATATAGATTATTGTGATCGGAAGATTTAGAGTGAGTGCAGAATCGCTTAAAATGCTCAAATATTAACCATAATATGCTTTGCTTTTATGCATATTTTCCACGCATAAATAAATAATTTACAATAAATATGCTCTGAATTGTATTGTACACAATACAAAGTGTTTAAATATAGATTATAGTGATCAGATGATTTAGAGTGAGTGTAGAATCGCTTAAAATGCTCAAATATTAACCAGAATATGCTATGCTTTTATGCATATTTTCCACGCATAAATAAATAATTTACAATAAATATGCTCTGAATTGTATTGTACACAATAAAAAGTGCACGAATATAGATTATAATGATCAGATTACTTAGAATAAGTGCAGAATCGCTTAAAAGGCTCAAATATTGCCAAAAATATGTTTTATTTGCTCGTTTTATGCATATTTTCAATGTATAATTAAATAATTTACAACAAATATGCTCTGAATTATATTGTAGACAATATAAAGTGTTCAAATATAGATTATATTGATCAGATGACTTAGAATGGATGCAGAATAGCTTAAAATGCTCAGAATTGCCCAGAATATGCTTTATTTGCTCATATTATGCATATTTTCAATGTATAATTAAATAATTTATAGTAAATATGCTCTGAATTATATTGTAAACTATAAAAATTATTTAAATCTAGATTATTGTGATCATCTGATTTAGAATGAGAGCAGAATCACTTAAAATGCTCAAATGTTAACTAGGTGGATTCAAACAAGATTGTGAAGTTCTTTTCATAATCAGCCCTTTTTTTGTGCTTTTGTTCAATAGAGCCAGATCCCTTCCAGCCAACCAGCCATATGAACCGATATTTAGTCCGTTTGATCAGAATAAGCTTTATTTGCTTATTTTATGTATATTTTATATGTATAAAAAAATATTTTATAATGAGCATGTTATATTGTAGACAACTTAAATAGATGAAATATAGATTATTGTAATCAAATGACATATAATGAGTGCAGAATCGCTTACACTACTCAAATATTGCTCAGAATATGCTTTATTTGCTCATTTTATGCATATTTTCTTTGTATAATTAAAATAGTTTACAATAAATATGCTCTGAATTATATTATACACAATATAAAGTGTTTAAATATGGATTATAGTGATCAGATGAGTTAGAATGAGTGCAGAATCGCTTAAAATACTCATAATATTGCCCATATGATTCTCCATTTGCTAATTTTATGAATATTTTCTAAGTAGAAATAAATAATTTTCAATAAATATGCTCTTAATTTTATTATAGACAGTATAAAGTGTTTCAATATCGATTATAGTGATCAGATGACTTAGAATAAGAGCAGAATCGCTTAAAATGCTCAAATATTGCGCAGAATATGCTTTATTTGCTAAATTTATCCATATTTTCTATGTATAATTAAATATTTTATAATAAATATGCTCTGAATTATAATGTAGACAATAGAAAGTGTTTAAATATAGATTATTATGATCAGATGATTTAAAATGAGTGTAGAATCGCTTAAAATGCTCAAATATTAACCAGAATATGCTTTATTTGCTTTGATGCATAGTTTCCACGCATAAATTTATAATTTTCAATAAATATGCTCTGAATTATATTGTAGACAATATAAAGTGTTCAAATATAGATTTTAGAGATCAGATGAATTAGAATGAGTGCATAATCTCTTAAAATGCTCAAATATTGCCCAGAATATTCTTTATTTGCTCATTTTATGCCTATTTTCTGTGTATAATTAAATTTTTTATAATAAATGCTCTGAATTTTATTTTAGACAATAGAAAGTGTTTAAATATAGAATATTGTGATCGGATGATTTAGAATGAGTGTCTAATATCATGAAATGCTCAAATATGAACCAGAATATGCTTTATTTGCTCATTTTATGCATAATTTCTATGTATAAATAAATAATTTATAATGAATATGCTCTTTAATTGTATTATAGACAATATAAAGTGTTCCAATATAGATTATTGTGATCAGATGACTTAGAATGAGTGCAGAATCGCTTAAAATGCTCAAAATATTGCCCATATGATTCTCCATTTGCTAATTTTATGAATATTTTCTATGTAGAAATAAATAATTTTCAATAAATATGCTCTTAATTTTATTATAGACAGTATAAAGTGTTTCAATATCGATTATAGTGATCAGATGACTTAGAATAAGTGCAGAATCTCTTAAAATGCTCAAATATTGCCCAGAATATGCTTTATTTGCTAAATTTATGCATATTTTCTATGTATAATTAAATATTTTATAATAAATATGCTCTGAATTATAATGTAGATAATAGAAAGTGTTTAAATATAGATTATTATGATCAGATGATTTAGAATGAGTGTAAAATCGCTTAAAATGCTCAAATATTAACCAGAATATGCTTTATTTGCTTTTATGCATATTTCCCACGCTTAAATTTATAATTTTCAATAAATATGCTCTGAATTATATTGTAGACAATATAAAGTGTTCAAATATAGATTTTAGAGATCAGATGAATTAGAATGAGTGCATAATCTCTTAAAATGCTCAAATATTGCCCAGAATATTCTTTATTTGCTCATTTTATGCCTATTTTCTGTGTATAATTAAATTTTTTATAATAAATATGCTCTGAATTTTATTGTGGACAATAGAAAGTGTTTAAATATAGAATATTATGATCGGATGATTTAGAATGAGTGTCGAATCTCATGAAATGCTCAAATATGAACCAGAATATGCTTTATTTGCTCATTTTATGCATAATTTCTATGTATAAATAAATAATTTATAATGAATATGCTCTTTAATTGTATTATAGACAATATAAAGTGTTCCAATATAGATTATTGTGATCAGATGACTTAGAATGAGTGCAGAATCGCTTAAAATGCTCAAAATATTGCCCATATGATTCTCCATTTGCTAATTTATGAATATTTTCTATGTAGAAATAAATAATTTTCAATAAATATGCTCTTAATTTTATTATAGACAGTATAAAGTGTTTCGATATCAATTATAGTGATCAGATGACTTAGAATAAGTGCAGAATCGCTTAAAATGCTCAAATATTGCCCAGAATATGCTTTATTTGCTAAATTTATGCATATTTTCTTTGTATAATTAAATATTTTATAATAAATATGCTCTGAATTATAATGTAGACAATAGAAAGTGTTTAAGTATAGATTATTATGATCAGATGATTTAGAATGAGTGTAGAATCGCTTAAAATATTTACCTGAATATGCTTTATTTGCTTTGATGTATATTTTCCACGCATATATAAATAATTTACAATAAATATGCTCTGAATTATATTGTAGGCAATATAAAGTGTTCCAATATAGATTTTAGAGATCAGATGAATTAGAATGAGTGCATAATCTCTTAAAATGCTCAAATATTGCCCAGAATATTCTTTATTTGCTCATTTTATGCCTATTTTCTGTGTATAATCAAATTTTTTATAATAAATATGCTCTGAATTTTATTGTGGACAATAGAAAGTGTTCAAATATAGAATACTGTGATCAGATGATTTAGAATGATTGTCGAATCTCATGAAATGCTCAAATATGAACCAGAATATGCTTTATTTGCTCATTTTATGCATATTTTCCATGCATAAATAAATAATTTATAAGAAATATGCTCTGAATTATATTGTAGACAATATAAACTGTTCTACTATCATTACTACTTATAAATGCATCAATCTAAGGGTGTAAACCTTCAAACCAAGAGTGTATCCAACTCTCCAATTTATGATCTGAATCGTTGATAAAATAATTTGTGTATCAGATATCTCCAAACGAAAGGTTAAATTGTCTCTTGACCTTTCATTTGACGAGGAAATTATTTAGCGTTGAACTGCAGAAGTGAATTAGCGCCTATTATGTTTTTTTAGCATTAGCACTGCAGTTCAATTCACCTTGCGCCACCCCTTCGCTGATGAAGCGACAAAATTTTAAATTTGATCGCATCGTTTCAATTTCAATTTTGTAATGCATAATTTTCTCCGCCACCCCTTCGCCCCCTTTTTCGGTTTCCTATTTATGCTGCTCGACCAGATGCCTCTAATCTGTTGTTGAGAAGGCGATCGAAGGCACCGAGTGGGAGGCACTGAAGCCCAGTGCCAAAGACATGAACGCGTGGTTGTTTGTTCACTTCGATGAGATACCCCTAACTATTTAACGCTGCAGATATACAAATGTTGGATTCGCATTCTCTGAAGTAAATTAGAAAATTTCAATTTATGATTTTTTTACTAATAGTAATTTAATTAGACACCTTGCATATGGGTTCTCTTATGTACCCGATAATATTGAAAAAAAAAAACAGTAAATTGGACTCCAATCATCTTCTTCCTCGGTTTTCCTAAGAATGCAACTACTATCTTAATTTTTAATATCCTGGTTTGATATTACTTCACGTTATTCTCTCTATCAGTGATCAGTATTCCTATTTCGTCTAAAATTGGTGGTATAATGAGTAGATAATATGAAGGGACGGGAGATAGAGTCTGTGAACTGAACAGGGTGTATAATGATATTTTTTTGTTAAACTTATACAAGCTTGTGTATTTTTGAATACACTGTATCTGCTACCAAATTTCTGAATCTTAATCCTATCTATACATGGCTCCTTTGATATCGAAGAGGTTACCAAGAGGGATTTTTTGCTAACAATAAATTCATACAATGATGTGATGAGCATCCAAATAAAACAAGATTCAAACATTGTAATTATATGAAATAGTTTTCAGAAATTTTTTTTTATTAGAAGAATAACACTGCATGCTATTTACTTATAATGATCTTCATGTTGTTATTTTTGTTCCACTTCTATTGCGATATGGCACAACACGTTTGAGATATCCCTAGACAGGTTCATTACAAGCGTCAGATTAACAACAAATAGACATGGACAACAAATAACAATCTCAAATAAGCACCAAAAAAGCACCAATTAATCTAAATATGGACACCGTTTAAAAGAAAAAGAAAATCCTCACTCGAAGACATCCATGTACAAAAAAAAATTGTCCCACAAATTTGGTGGGCGTGTTTGCTAGTAGATAATAATGATCAGATGACATAGAATGAGTGCAGGATCGCTTAAAATGCTCAAATATTGCCCAGAATATGCCTTATGTGCTAATTTTATGCACATTTTCAATGTATAATTAAATATTTTATAATAAATATGCTCCGAATTATAATGTCGACAATATAAATTGTTTAAATATAGATTATTGTGATGATTTGGAATAAGTGCAGAATCGCTTAAAATGCTCAAATATTGCTCAGAATAAGCTTTATTTGCTTATATTATGTATGTTTTATATGTATAACTAAATGTTTTCTAATGAGTAAGCTCTGAATTATATTCTAGACAACATAAATAGATGAAATAAACATTATTGTAATCAAATGACATATAATGAGTGCAGAATCGCTTAAACTACTCAAATATTCCTCAGAATATGCTTTATTTGTTAATTTAGAGCATATTTTTTTATTTATGCTCTGAATTATATTGTAAACAATATAAAGTGTTTAAATATAGATTATTGTGATCGGATGACTTAGAATGAGCGCAGAATCGCTTAAAATGCTCAAATATTAACCAGAATATGCTTTATTTGCTTTTATGCATATTTTCCACGCATAAATTTATAATTTTCAATAAATATGCTCTGAATTATATTGTAGACAATATAAAGTGTTCAAATATAGATTATAGTGATCAGATGACTGAGAATGAGTGCATAATCTCTTAAAATGCTCAAATATTAACCAGAATATGATTTATTTGCTCATTTTATGCATATTGTCCACACATAAATAAATAATTTACAATAAATATGCCCTGAATTATATTGTGGACAATATAAAATGTTCCAATATATATTATAATGATCAGATGACTTAGAATGAGTGCCGAATCGCTTAAAATGCCCAAATATTGCCAAGAATATTCTTGATTTGCTCATTTTATACATATTTTCTATGTGTAATTAAATATTTTATAATAAATATGCTCAGAATAATATTGTAAACAGTAGAAAGTGTTTAAATATAGAGAATTTTGATCAGAGGATTTAGAATGTGTGTAGAATCGCTTAAAATCCTCAAGTATTAACCAGAATATGTTTTATTTGCTCATTTTATGCACATTGTCCACGCATAAATAAATAATTTACAATAAATATTGTAGACAATATAAAGTGTTTGAATATAAATTATAATGATCAGATGACTTAGAATGAGTGCAGAATCGCTTAAAATGCTCAAATATTGCCCGAATATGCTTTATTTCCTTATTTTATGCATATTTTCAATGTATAATTAAATATTTTACAGTCGATATGCTCTGAATTATATTGTAGACTATATAAATTGTTTAAATATAGATTATTGTGATCATTTGATTTAGAATGAGTGAAGAATCATTTAAAATGCTCAAATATTGCTCAGAATAAGCTTTATTTGCTTATTTTATGTATATTTTATTTGTATGACTAAATATTTTATAATGAGCATGCTGTGAATGGTATTCTAGACACCATAAATAGATGAAATATAGATTATTGTAATCAAATGACATATAATAAGTGCAGAATCGCTTAAACTACTCAAATATTGCTCAGAATATGCTTTATTTGCTCATTTTATGCATATTTTCTTTGTATAATTAAATAATATACAATAAATATGCTCTGAATTGTATTGTAGACAATATAAAGTGTTTACATATAGATTATAGTGATCAGATGAGTTAGAATGAGTGCAAAATTTCTTAAAATGCTCATAATATTGCCCAGAATATGCTTTATTTGCTCATTTTATGCATACTTTCTATGTATAAATAAATAATTTATAATAAATATGCTCTTAGTTGTATTATAGACAATATAAAGTGTTTCAATATAGATTATTGTGATCAGATGACTTAGAATGAGTGCAGAATCGCTTAAAATGCTCAAATATTACCTAGAATATGCTTTATTTGCTAATTTGATGCATATTTTCTATGTATAATGAAATATTTTATAATAAATATGCTCTGAATTGTATCGTAGACAATAGAAAGTGTTTAAATATAGATTATTATGATCAGATGATTTAGAATGAGTATGGAATCGCTTAAAATGCTCAAATATTAACCGGAATATGCTCCTTTTATGCATATTTTCCACGCATAAATAAATAATTTGCATTAAGTTTGCTCTGAATTATATTGTAGACAATATCAAGTGTTAGAATATAGATTATAAATGATCAGATGACTTAGAATGAGTGCAGAATTGCTTAAAATGCTAAAATATTGCCCAGAATATGCTTTATTTGCTAATTTTGTGCATATTTTCTTATGTATAATTAGATATTTTATAATAAATATTCTCTGAATTATATTATAGACAAATTTAAATTATTATTGTGAGGAGATGATTTAGAATGAGTGCAGAATCGCTTAAAATGCTCAAATATTGCTCAGAATAAGCTTTATTTGCTTATTTTATGTATATTTTATATGTATAACAAAATATTTTATAATGAGTAAGCCCTGAATTATATTATAGACAACATAAATAGATGAAATATATATTATTGTAATCAAATATTACTCATAATATGCTTTATTTGCTCATTTTATGCATATTTTGTATGTATAATTAAATAATTTACAATAAATATGCCCTGAATTATATTGTAGACAATATAAAATGTTTATATTAATAATCATTAATCAATAATATCAATAAAGATGTGTGGGTGTCGGTCCATATTTTAGTTAGTATTAGTGGGACACTCCATCAAGACCTTTGATTTTTTTGCTCCGACTTAATCTGGTCCGTTCCTTCAGTTGTATGTTAATTTTTTATGTTTTACTTATTGTGTTGTAATATGTGTTGCTTAGAATTGTGTTCCCTTTATGTTGCATTATTAAATTATTATCACATAATTTATGTGTTGTTAATTATTATCACATAATTTATTTCAACCTCTCTCTCTTAGTTGCTTATATGAGAAATGATGGAACAACATTTTTTATTTGTGGTAGTTTAGAAACTTAAGTCAAGAAAAGTAATTCAAATACCTAAGAAGACTATTGATTGTTAAATTTTTCATAATGATATAGATCTTGCTTTTTTCACTACTGTGTTTTTTGCAATTTTAGATATCTTCACAATATTTTTCCATTAATTTTTTTAGGTACCCAATTCCTCCATTCATCTATGATGATAGTATATATTTGCTGAATTTCATATTGATGGCGAAGGTTATCATCCTGATGATGAATACGATCATGTTGCCGACATGTTTGACGATTAATATTTTTCTGTAGAAATTTATATTTATATTTTAATTTTTTATGGTATCACCAATGTACATTTCAATAGTTCTTCATTTTAGCTCGAATTTAATTTTTATGTTTCTAATATTTTTCAATCGCATTCCTCTCTTATTGTCGAATTACTTCACAAAAATTATATCGTCAGTATAAAACATTTCAACATATAAAGATATAATTTATTATTTCTACCCTATTAGTTATTACACTTTAAATTAATTATAAACATAACAACCTTACAATCAACATTTATTAAATGATAACATATTTAATTTTTATTACTATGTCAAATATCGAGCGAAGCTCGATTAGTCCCTTTAGTATAAATAAAGATGCGTGGTCGGAATATTTTAGTAAAATGTGGTTCGACACTTCAAGCATCTTGAAATTACAATTTTTTCAATTTTTGCAACGTTATATTTTGTAACTATTTGTGTGTCGGGTATTATTATTCATGAAACTGACCCGCTTCACTGATATTCAATAATTTCGCAAAGCATTGTGTGTTTCTCTTTTTTGTGATCCCTTTTAATTTTCATGTTCATCATGTTTCCCTCTCTCTTTTATGTTGAACAATCTATTCATAATCAACTATTATTAAATGATAACATATTTAATTTTTATTACTATGTCAAATATCGAGCAAAGCTCGATTAGCGCCTCTAGTACGAATAATTAACCGAAATACAAACTCAATACTTTTTTACTTGTGTCTTGATTGAAAAAAAATAGTGTTTAAGACGTCCCTTTTCCCAAAAAAATTGGCATGGCCTAAAGGATTTCCTGCCTAACCATTATTTAAAAATTATTTTTAGAGAATAATATGTGTTCAATTCAACTTATAATATTACAAATATAGAATGTGTCTAACATAATACTAAGTGCCAATTTATTTATGTTTTTTTTAAGTAAAGTAAAAAATTAATTTATGTTAAAATAACATATAGGTTCGGTCTTAATTTAGTTTCCTCCAAAATTTTATAGCATTAAGTTATATCGTTAAATGTAAATAACTTAATTCATTTCACTAGAACCACGTGGTGGAAAAGTTGTAATTAACAAGATCATACAAATTATGCGACCACTCATCCTTAGTCCGATATCTATTTTTTGAGAACCTGTTAATTATTCTTTGGATCGGTTGTAATCGGCAGGTACAGCACCGCCGCACCGGTGGTGTTTTTATGAGCCTTTATACATGTATGTGGGCTGAGAAAATGATACGGGTTAAGATATTACAGATTCTTATTTGGGCTTCAAATCATATAATCTATACCGTTTTGTTCAAGTAGTTCTAGCCCCCCCCCCCCCCCCAAGTCATTTCTTTTTCAGGGGTGATATACACCATTCACCATTATTCCATCCACACCATCCACAGGCCAAAATGGGCCTCAGCATTAATTTTTTACGTGTGTCGGCAAGGCTCGCGCTGACGTCAGCAAAAAATTTCGAATTTTTTTTTTTCGCGCTGACCTCATCAAAATGGACGGATTTTTGTGTTCAGTTAGATGCATTAAGGGATGAGTTAATCTTGTTATGTGTTCAGTTAGTTGCATCTTAGAAATGAATTTTCATATTTTGTTGTTTAGCTAAACACGTTTAAGGGATGAACTTAAAGTTTTTTGTGTTCAGTTAGTTGCATCCAAAAATTGAATTTTCACATTTTTTTGTTCAGTTTAACATGTTAAGGGATAATTTAAAATTGTATATGTGTTCAGTTAGTTGCAGCAGAAATTTGCTTTCGTAGTTAACATTTACAATATACAAAGTGAACACATATAACAATATAGTAAACATTTACAATAAACAAAGTGAACATTTTCAATATTCAATATACAAAGTGAACACATATAATAATATAATTAGCATTTACAATAAACAAAGTGAACACATATTATGACTAACTAATCCATTAGGAAAACTAGATCACTCATAACAAATTACATATTATGATATGAATAAATGAAGAACTACTTTTGAGATGAGAAGATTGCTAGTCGTCTTGGTGCTTTCGTTGGCAGGAATTCGTAAACCTCTCTCCATTGCATACAACCTACATGCATATTCCACGTTTTAGATACAATCAAACTAGAAATTAGGAAAAAAAATTGAAGCAAAAATGTGAGTGTATATCGTGGTAATAAATACTAGCTTATCAACATTCCATAGTAGATTCAGAAAGTCCACTATAACAAATTCCAACAGAATTCTACTAATAGCAAATAAAAGAAAGTTAATTAACAATTTCCCGTGAAGCAAAACAGTGTGCAATCAATAATCAACCTCACTTCCAAACAACTTCCTAGTACATGAAATATATTCAATCACTGACACTGTGGTTCTCCCATTGAAAATTTTCAACAAATAATAGTCTAATTTACCCACAAATTTTCAATATCCAGTGTCCCAAAACCAATACCTAGACCACACTTTCCGATTATCCAAAAATGTGATAAGAATAAATATCAGGAATAACAGATCAAGAAATAGACTCGCTTACCGGTATGGATTCGCACATTTACGCCGTTTAGGCTCAAAAGAAAAAGAGAAGGGATGAGGTTAAACAGGAACAAAAGGTGTGAGATCACGCTACTCACATGGATCTTGCGATCGATCTTGGACAGCGAGG